>OU343160.1:333350445-334615445 GCA_910595825.1 Philhelius pedissequus
AAAATAAAATAAAATAAAATAAAATAAAATAAAATAAAATAAAATAAAATAATGAAATAAATAAAATAAAATACAACAAAATTAAATGAAATAAAATTAAATTAAATAAAGTAAATACCTAATTAAGATCTCATAGAAATCATTGATCAAGAAAAGTAACATGTTTTTTTTTTACTTGCGACATAGGTGTTATAGGGTCATTTGGGATAAGATCGAACTCGAGATTTTAATTAAACTTGACATTAAGATTATAGAGAGCACAACAAATATAGGTCCCACAATTCCGTCTGTGTGTCTGTCTGCATGTATCGATTCTCTGTACTAATACTTTTTTTAGCTCTTCGATATTCGACAATCTCATTAACGGCTGAGGTCCTTGAAATTATAAATAATAACCCATACCAATTTTTTTTTTTTGAAAAGTTCAATATTTCGCAAATATATGGACCATTTTCTTGAAATTATGTTTTTAAGTTTATGCATATTATTAAATATTTAAATTTGCCATACTAATTTGTTTTTAAGAAGGTGTTTTTTATTATAATACAATTTTATATACTACTGAAATTACTCAGCCAAGTAGAAGACTTAGTATTATATTTAATTGGACTTGTTGAATTATTGATTCAAAATAGCTTTTAACGGCCTTTAGTCCACAAAATTTGCGTTTCATCCCGGCAATCTCACTTGGACTCATCAGTTGGTTAGTGAGCGCCTTACCAATACGCAATTTTTGTGAAGTTCAGTTCAACTTACTTGCATTTTTTGACAAAAAAGCAACTATACTATATCCAATTTTAATTATTAAAATTTTAACATTGCTTTTTTGTTAAAAAATGCAAGAAAGTTGAACTGAACTTAACAAAAATTGCGTATTGGTAAGGCGCTCACTAACCAACTGATGAGTCCAAGTGAGATTGCCGGGATGAAACGCAAATTTTGTGGACTAAAGGCCGTTAAAAGCTATTTCAATTTGTTTTTAGAAAACAAAATTCTGTATAAAAAATTGCATAAATAGCGACTTCAAAAATATATTTAGATTCTTAATAAACATTTTTGCATAGGATATGATCTAACATAAGAGCAAGTACATGCAATCCAGTTGTGTATTTTATTTTTTTTAAATGTTATGAGCAAAACAGTTACATATATACTTATGTCTTTCGCTGAAGAAATACAAAAATTTAGAAACTGGACTGAAACAAAAAAAAGAGAAAATTGAACCATTTTTTTCTTATTTGCAGCTCTGTCCATGCCAATTCATTATTTTTAGCACATTTTCTCTAAGTGACTTATCTACTCATCTTTTTACAAAAATAAAAATTTCTTGTCGATAAGACTGTAAATTTTGCACAAAATTATTCAAGACCACATATGCGATTGCGGAAGTCAACTTCGAAAGAATCCGAATTTAACGAAGTGAAAAATACAATAGAAATTGAAAATTGTTTCCTTACAAATTGTTCTTAAGGGGAGGGGGAAATTATTACCCCACCGCCCCAATTTTGAAAAAAAAACACTCAAAAACTTCCAGTTCATCGAACTCAACAATGGATTCTTAATTAATTGAATGTCGTATTTTCGTCGTCGATGAGTTCATTTACAATAATGTTAATTTCGTGTGAATGGAAGATCCATTTTAGGCTAGTGAGGGGCCACGACATTAAGTCGAATATGGAAAGATAATCATAATCGTTAGCATCAATCATGGATCGACCGAGCCCTTCAAATGATAGCTTTTTTTGTTGTTCTTTGTTTAAACCAAAACATCTATAACATATCGTGTCTGTTGTTTCCTCCTCAATTCTGGGATTTTCTGTCAATTGGCTGTCAAATTTACGGTATCAAATGGCAAGGGGACCACCAAAATGTGTCGTCTTTGTTACTAAAGGGCCAAAATCTCCATCTGGAGTCCACCAGTCGAATCGATTTGGAACAACCGCACGAGGATGACAATAACCCACCGCCCTCCTACTTGTGTTTTCGTATAAAATTATAAATTCTTGGTGAGTCGTGTGGTCAGCGCGATAAGCGAGAACCTGATCCCTAGTCTCTTGGTGTGTGGTTGTGCTTTGATTTTTTTCAACGAATTAGTGCACCAGCTTCACGATTCTCTGCCTGAGATGATAAGAACCACAAAAAGGGAAAAAGCCATTAAAAATACCTTTCTGGCTTTTTCAGTTGCTTGGCTTCATGTGTGTGACGCGCTCGTCAAATTATCGGATTATTGTCTGGCGCTGGACTTTGAGCGCAAGAGTTGTAGCTGGCCCCAATTAAGGGTTCTCTTGTGTCACCACCACCGACCGCACCGTCTAAATCACCGCCAGTTCTGTGGAATGTTTATGGGTTTTTTTTTATCAAGACTTTGAAATGACTTTAATTGTTATGGCTTACGCTTTTGTCCTTTGACCTGCGATTAAACCATAGTGCATATAAAAAGCCCTCGGAATCGTCCAAGATTAACTTAATTGTTGTGTCAAAAATAATGTCTTTTGCACCCAGAGGCACTTTGAGCTCTGAGATATGAGAAATTAGTCTAATCAGTTGGGAAATTAAAATTGAAATATGTTTGTGACTTTTTGGACTCGTATTTAAATTAGCGTCACTTGCGATAACACTTCCTGAATAAAACGTGACGACGAACGATGCGATGGCGGCTACAAAGAAAAGTGTGCGTTAGATGCGCGCCACTGAATTTTGAAATTAGATCTTCCCGATGAGATACATGCTTGTGAGTGTATCTACAAACAAAGGGAATCATTTCCAAACGCGTGGGAAAAGAAGACAGTTGGATTGGTTCTGGGAAATAAATTGGAAAACATGAAATAGTAACCACAGGGAAGTGTGAATTTGAAATATTTAAAGAATTTTTATTTTGAAATGTAAAATAAATTAAAATAGAATAGAAATTGTTGTTGTTGTTTGTGTGAAACTATGCAGCTGAAATTGATAATTTGATGGAAATTATGATTTTGATAACAGAAATTTTCGGTTTTTGGGGAAATAACTGCTAGTATGCATATAATTTAGATAGTTCTGGATTATTTAATTGTTAAGATAGTTAGTTAAGGTGTTGGGAAAGGGAGGATTTCTTTTGACATTTTTACAATAAATTAGGTAAATTTTCATAATTTTATAATTAATAGTTTTACATATTTTGACCATTTTGAATGTTGTGTGAAAGAAAAAATGGTGTCGTTTTAGAAGTCTCTTCATTAAGTCGGGAAATGGAAATTGGGCAGATGGGAAATTGGTGCGCACAAACTAAGAAATTATACAGAAAAGTTTTATCTCGTTTTATGATTTTTTAGACATGTTTATGAGATTTTAAGGACAGTGTTCTAGTTGGTTGATAAATATTATCATATGTAGGTTGAAATGGCGGCTACAAGCAACAAACCCCAATTAGGGTATGGGTGCTGCAACAAGCTTTTTTTTTTTTATAACTTTGCACGCGCTTAAGGGGTTATGAATACCCTTTTATATGTTTTTCTTAACACAGCGCGGGCATCTGGGAAGAGAAAGAAGGATAGGAAAGATGTGTGGCGCGATGTTTTGAAACTAGAGCTGGTTGTTGTCTCAGATTTATCTCCAGGGATGGCGGCTGAACTAATGCGTAGAGAATTACCGTGTCTTATTTTATTTATGTCCCTTATAATTCGCATTATTTTATTTATTTCGTTGTCATTCTTTATGGGTATGCTAGTTTACTCAATCACATGTTGTTAGTGTTATGCCTAAACAGCATGTAATGAGCAAAGCAGCAACTTATTTTATGACAATTTTGAGAATTGGTTTTTAATGGAATATAAGAAGACATAGACAACGGCAGGAATCGAACCTGCAACCACAAGGTTGACAGGCGAGCACGCAACTATCGCGCCACGGCCACCCCCAAAAGCTGCAGAAGAAAGTTTTCCAACTATTTCAAACTTTAGAGAAACTGAAATAAAATATCCTGTTGAAATAAAGGAGCTCATATTGGAAAAAAGAAGAGTTCGAAGAAAAACAAATCTATGAGATTCCCAAACGATAAGAGAGAATTTAACCGTCTTAAAAAAAAAAAGAATCTATGAGTTCAAAAATGATTCACTTAGTAGATTCTTGAAAATCCTGACGACGGACGCTTTCACCGAATAGTCCTTAAAGAAAGCACCAAAAAAAAAAATCTCAAGATGGTAAATGCAAATACGGCTATATCCCTTACAGTTTGCTAAAAAAAGAGACGTCACTCTCAAAGAAGTAACAAGCATGTGTCAACATAAGTTGACACATGATACGATCTGACCAAAGAAGGGTTTTCAACAGCCTTCAATATTTCACACATCATTGAAAAATTGCAGAAACCATTGTTATACCTAAACAATGTCAGTCACCAAAAGAAGTAATATCGCGCTTACCAACAAGAGTTCTAGAAAAAAAATGCTCTTTAACAGGCTTAGCAAAATTATGAAAGAAAGAAGACTAATTTCGAACCATCAGTTTTGATTTGAGAATTAAAGATGCCGCAGCCACAAGCGCATCGAACTACGGTTATTGTGGAAAAGGGATTAGAAGAAAAATAAGAAGTACATTCCGCTCAAGCTTTTACAAAATTTGGTATTTTAGACTTGAGTACAAACTCAACTTACCAGGCGCAGTCTTTTGACACAGAGTTGGTTACACTAACCGCCGAACAGCGATTTGATCACAACTTTAGTTTTTCCGCAAGTAAGATGTGAAGGGATGATGCTTTCCTGACAATTTCGGCTGACCGTTCATTACCCCCGATGATCTGGAACCTATATAAGATTGACTCCGAGGTATGCACGCAAGCTGACTTTTGCATTGTTGGACCAATACGATGGTGTCGGCGATAAATTGACTTTAACCGATGTCTGACTGTGTGACTTCAGGATAGCAGTATTCCGGTATTGATTTGGGGTGTCTTTTAGCATCAAGCATACTATTGTGATGATTGCGGTAGAAGCTTTGAATCACACTAGCTACGTCGGGTTTTCTAAAAAAAACTTTTATGACTATCAGAAAAATTCCTGAACCAACTTTATCGCTATCGACATCGACAATTCTGTAGTTGTGTTAAAATAATTGTGTAAAGTCTTTTTTCACGACGTTTTTACATCAGTGCATGCCGAAGCGCTCTTTTCAAAAAGACGAAAGAAGAAACGAGAGGCAAAATTGTGCATTTTTAAACCTTTTAGTTATATTAATGCTATGCTTCTAAAAAATTGACATTCATGACGATTTCTTGTGAAGCAAGCCCTAACTTTAATTTTTTTTAGGGAACTAAGAATGGTAGTTGCTTGTAAGTCGAGACTCATTAACCAATTAAGCGTATAAAGTAAGGTTTATGTATAACGGATTTTCCTGGCTCTGAATCATCTTCAATGTGGCAAACTTGGTGAGCTGCTGGAAAGTTTGAAGGCAAGCATGATAGACCTCGGAATCGTTTAGTTGTTCGAAAATAGACATCGTTCTTGCAGGATTAAAGTGTGCGTTTGAGCCGTGATCTTTTGACAATCTAACGGTTGTTCCTCCTTACTTGAATAATCAGTCCTTATGCAGCTTGCATAAGTTAGAGGCACGAATTTTCCGCTCATAAGAGAGTCCAGTTTCGGGAAAATAGGGAACAAGTGGCCTTTAGTTGAAGTTATCATCTTCCCTATGTATCTTACTCTGCAGAACCACACACCCTGATTCAAATGAAATAAACAGTTGGTCAGTCCAGAGGTGAATTTAATATCGGAAAATTGTCTACCAGATGCATAGTCTTATGATAATCACTCTTCCAAAGACAAAGAATAAGCTGTAAAGTTTTCCTTAGAGCTAGTGATTGTTGTGCGAACTGCTTAATTTTGATGCATGCTAAATCCTATTGGCTAATGTCTCGGATAATTGATATCTCTTCGTGGTTCTGTAAGCTCGTTCCTACGATATTTTTATCATAGTTCGACCATGTCTTCCTTGACACAGTTCGGTTAGATTTTTCCAACCACACGGTTGGATTCAGATATTTACAAATGTATGTATCAAGTTAGAGAATATACTACCGTTCACAGATCCCAGTGGAATGAAAAATGTTGCCTGTTCGTGTCCACCGGTTCATGCCGCAACCTTAAGAAGAGCCAACCATGCATTGGTATTCATGTCGGCGAGCTGGTCCCGCCATTGTTGAAACAATTAAGATGACAAAATAACATAGCATATAACAAAAATATTAGCCTACAATTAGTCGGTCAACCAAGCCATCACAAAATCTAGATTCTTTCTGTGACCACATCGCCAACGTTCTCAATGAATAAAATATTGACGATCAGAAGAATCAGACACGTGTGTCACTTGTGTATGTCAACTGTTTTTTTATTTCTCGCTGTCAATGTTGACACTCAAAATTTTGGTGATCACACGACGTGAAAAATAACCATAGAAAGTAACATGATTGAAAAGCACGTCGAAATGATAAAATTTGATTAATGTTTGTGCCAAATACTCTTTTTCTACCGGAAAAACATCAGTTGTAAGTACAAAGCGGATTTTTGAATGAATGGCTTTGTTAATAAGAAAAATAGCTGCGTACCTGAGGATGGACGTCAACCGGTGAATGGCTATCCAGACTGCGAATTACATATATACATATTAATGATAACAAATTTCTTTTTGACCGATTTCAACAAGTCTGAAGTCTCAGTTCAATTCCAAAAAGTCCCATTAGACGATTGTCCCAAAAGTCATTGCTCAAATTCTACCCGATCTATACGGCAAAGTTATTAACAATTAAACATTTTAGATACTTGCCAACATGCAATTTTGCAAGGAAGGAAAATTAATTTCCAGGCATTTTTCGCCGTGACAGATAATCTTCATATAGCCGCATCCAAAAAAAAAAAATAAAACGTATCACGCTCGGTCTCTGGGACCGAAACTCAAGAACACGCAATTTCGATTCTACTTCGAATATTTTTATGAAATTTTTCTTAATCCGATGAGTGATATATTGTTAACAATATTGAAGCAAATCACGAAGCTACCTTAAAGCACATTACGCAAAGTTGCACTGTTACTAAAATATGTACGATAAAGTAATTTGAGTATGTGAAAGTTTGGAAATATTTCTACGTCATTTTCAGAGAGTTGACTATTTACGTTAACCCTGTACTCGTACATACAATCATATTTAAAAAAATTCACAGTCGAATCCTAAATGGTTTTCCCGAAAAATGCGCGTAAACTAAGAAATTTCTCTGGAGGAATTCTAGTTCAATGTTGTTGGGAATTCTATGTCGCAAAATTTGAAAATCTAGCTTTTCTGCTAAAACTTTCGTGGTTAAAATATTTATAAAAAATGTCTATTAAATTACAATTTTTGGTAGCTGGTGACCTGTAGCATAAATGAAAGAGATCACAAGACTATATTATAACACTTGAAATACTTTAAAGAAGTTGAGGAAGAGGAAAACTACGAAGTACACGTTAAGACAAAAATTCTACCCTACGTTCTAAAATACAAAAAAGTTAAAACAGACAGAGACACACTGAAATCTCCATGAAAATATTTTCAACTATAAATTAAAATCTGCTTCAAAGTTTTGCAACTCCCCAAAGTTCGGTTGCAAAACTTTAATAAGAACAATCAATTAAGAAAATGCATTTCATCCAGCTGACACAATGAGACAATATCTCTTCCGCTCCCTTCGGTCCGCTTAAGAATTTATATAAATTACTCTTAGTATAAACAAACAAAAGCAGTCTCTCATAATCCCTCCTGTCATTCCAGAGCTTCGTATAACTTTGTCAAGCTGTCAAATGTTAAGCTGTCGTCCAACAGAGACACATCCCGCAGTGACACATCAACCAATCATTTATAAAAAAAAATCACCCTTATAGCTAACTTTTATATAGTATACCTTTGTAGTTTAGGTATATGTTTTGTATATTGAAACTATTTAGCTTTGTAAAAGAATAGAATTAAAATATATAGGGCACGAGCTCCTTGCATCCGTTTAACGTTTAACCCCACAACATAACATCTTCTACGAAAAGTAATAAATCTCTTCCAGATTTGTGATGCTCACAGAAAATGAAATGAATTTCCATGAAACTATTCATAGCTCAGACGAAAAGACTGAGACTGTTGGTGCACCAATGCGACTGCCGACCGGGCCCCCGACCCTGATGCCTTTAGGTTGAATACCTATAATACTATCATGCAACTCTTGTGGGTCTGATGGAGACCAATTAAAAGGCGAAGTTGTTTACAAGAAAAGTCATAAATCACAGGAAGCTCCATATACGTCTTCAACACCAGAATTCTACGAGTATATGCCATCAGAATCATAAGTAAGATCTTCATCATTTTTTATCTCTGTCAAAATCCAGATGCCAAATATATTTTTTTATGAAGTCTTCTTCATAAAAAAAATTATGATACCCTTTTTATGATTTATTCAGTTAAGTATGGCAACCCCGCACCATATGTAAATTAGATTGAATGAATGCGTTGTTATCCCTAGTTATTTAGTAACTACTTCGCATAGTGAAAAGTATCTTATCCATGAATGGCATATCTTTTTATGGAGATCTTGAGATTTTTGTGTGTGGCGATGTCGTTTTCGACTCTTGAGAAGTCGCGTCATTAAAATTCTCCATCTGCTTGTAGTAGTTCATTTCGAATTTATGAGTAGTACGTATCTTTCAATTGAGGCAATGAAAATGAACAGGCAGCACTTACACTACACATGGCGTTGACCTATGACATTGTCTCTTTTTGTAAGCCTGAATTTCCACTTGAGTCCTTGTTTTCCACCCCAAGTGCAAATGTATCTTATTTCTTGTGTTTTTGTTTACTTTAACTGAAGCACTAAAGTCAAGTGTAAATACCTTTGCATCACCGCAGGATGCATCAATGAAAGAATTTTTTTTGTTTGGTTTTCGAGACCTTGTTTAGATGCGCAATGTGACACACACAGGAAGACAGGATAATTAACTGTGGAAATTGCAGCGAGGGTGGAAACATAAGTATCTACCTACACACACGTATATGTAGACATTCTATACTTTGTTTTTTTCTTTAAAGGGAGGTTATGCGAGGGTGAATGTAGTTTTTTTTTTTCTTACCGAGATTACTGTAAATGTATGACGTTTTGAAAGACAAAATTTTTCAATTTGTTTTTTTTTTTTTTGTTTGAGGGGTGATTGTGAGTCTTAGTCTCTAGCAAGGAATAAATACAATTTTCAAGACAGAGTGTACAATATTTATTGGAAAGAGGGGGATGAGTGATTAATGAGGATTGCTAATTGAATTGTGACAATAGAATGTTGCATTTTATGAGTGAGGGTGGCAAATCGATAGTCGTGCGAATGGCAATACTTTAAAGTAGAAAATGAGATTTAAAAGTTGAAGGGTCGGACACGATAAATCATAGGGCGTGTGTTTGGAAAATATTTAAACTTATTCAAGATGCGTTTTAAATTCTAAGCCATATCCGTCGAGGAAAATTTTTAGACATGTGAAACGTGTTTGTGTTGTTTACCAAAGATTGGGTGTAAAATTGAATTCGCTCTGCTTTGGAAGGACCAAACAGTATCGAATCGAGACATATGCGCACTAGGTTGAAGCTGCCAGGTTATTATTATTCGTCTTCCTTTTCGTAGATCATATTAAAGATAATTAAGCTCAAAATCGAGCGTTTAACCGTCCTTAAAAGACGAATTTCGCTTGCCATCTCTAAACTATACAAAGCCGAACTTTAATAATATAAATTGCTATATTATTAGCAACTGATCATTTTTGGGGCTTTGCGATACACCATGTACCGAATTACTTTAAAGTTCCATACAACTCACCGTCATTATAGACGTATAACGTCACCGAAAAATCAACTAAGGTTACGATTTTCGTTTACCACCATAGAATTCACATTTGGTAACTACACAAATAAAATGCACGACTGGATCGGACGTAATTGCTCTTATGTTCGATTGGGTTGGGTTCGATATTCCGCTTTGTATAATCCCGTTTTTTTATTATCCCGTTCCTTAAAATTCCGTTTTTTACCATCCGTGTTTTGGCCAATATAGGATTTGGGATGGGTCGAGTTTGGGTGCATGCAAAGTTTTTTATGTAACATTTATCAAAATACAAAACGTGTTCAGCGGGATTAAACGGTATTTTAAAAAGCGGGATTATAATAGACCATTATCTTAAATAAGACAGATTTAAATAAAAACAGTATTTTAGAAGACGGGATTATTAAATTTTTTTTCCTGATTTTTTAAAAGTGGGATTCCGATATGCTCCCTGTTCGACCACATCTTCAGCGCAGTAGAAACAGGGGCCCCAGCACGTAACTTGATACAAGGAAGTTATGTCGATACATACATTTGTATGGAAAAATAGTTTTTAACTATTCAAGTCAAAAAAACACCAAACACGAAGTTTGAGTCGTTTTCAAAATTTTGAGTTTTCAAAAAAAAAGGTATTTTCAAAAATTTTTTTTTTGAAAAATTTTGTTTACAGAAGTGTTTAAACTTTCTAGGAGCTACTGCGTAAAAAATTTCAAAAAATCAAATTAACCGTTTCCGAGAAAATCGAAAACCATACGAATGGTTTTAAGAGAAATAAAATTTTTTTTTTTTCAAAAAAAATTATCAAAAGGTACCACTTCCCTTCATTAATGAAATGATTTTTTTTTTATAAAAATCGGTGACGCCGTTTTTGAAAAAAATTAGATTTTTGTTTTTGGCCAAAAATTATTTGTCGTCTTAAAAAAAATGAAAAAAACGTGTGGGCATATTACCGAAAAAACAATATGTACCAAGTTTAAAGCAAATCTATAGAACCGTTTAGGCTGTAGACTCGAGGACAGACAGACAGACTGACAGATGGAAATGGGGGACCCACTTTTTTGGTGTTTTCTATGATCGTAATATCATGTTTGATTGTTAGAAAAACAATTTTCTTTTTACGAATACATAACTTGGCGGTTTTTTCGTTTATTTCGAAATATTGAATTTTCAAAAAAAAAATATATTTTTTTTCCAAAAATCCAAACAAAATATTTTCCCAAAGTTATGGTATGCAGTATTATTTAGAATTCGAAGAACTTCATATATTAACATTTTGATATAAGTCCGTCGAGCCGTTTATGAGAAAGTCGAAAATCAAAAAAAAAAATATTGTATGACAGGTACCGTATAACAAAATATATAAAAAAAAGTCTTAGCCAAAATGTAAACTATGCCTTAAGTAGTGCACATATTTTTTTTAATCAAAATCGTTAGAGCCGTTTTTGAGATAATTATGATGGTAAAGAAAATTATATGGCATTGATGAACGAAAATCATGGCCCCTTCGACCACACACTTAAAGTCAGTTTGAATCTGACTATAAACGAGGTAAGACGATGTGATCATCACTGGCGGATCCACGGGGGATTTTCGGGTCCGGAACTTGCGACAATTTGGTAAAAAAAAACAACCTAAAATTGGTCGAGGAAAAGCATTAGCTTAGGCCGAAAAATGACAAGTCAAAGCTTATAAGGACGCTACACTGGAATATCTATTGCCAAAATAGCTAAAAAGAAATCGTCAGGAGCCGAACACTTATATCCAAATTTTTAAGTAATGAGTTTAAGTATGGAAAAAATATGAAAGGCTGCACACACAGTGTGCTTACTTATGCGGAAAAGCGACTTATATTAAGAAAAGCGCAAATCCTCACGACTCTTTAACAAAAATCAAAAAATGTGGTATCAAGCCAAGTCTCACAACTATGCGTCGTGTTATTTAAAAAGCTAAGGATATAAAACGAACCCGGTTCGAAAAGAGCAACGCCTCAATTTTTGTCGGGCACATGTGACCTGGACTTCGGAGTGGCATCACGTGGTCTTCTCCGACGAAAAAAAAATTAATTTGGAAGGCCCCGATTGCTATAGCTAATATTTTCATGCCCTCCGCAAGAAAACTCAGTATTTGGACCAGTTGCATTTCAGAGATGGAGGTGTAATGGTGTGGCATATGGTACCTGCAAACTTCAATTTTTGTCCATTACAATGAATACATTGACTGGCAGTGGTATATTTAAAGAGGCTTTTCGATACTTTCATGCCCTTTATGGACCTTTGCCGTGGACTTATCAACATGACAACTTGCCAATACATACAGACCGGGTAGTTAAAACCTATAAAGAGGGCCAGAATGTGGAACTATTAAGCTGGCCGACCTACTCATCTTGAAAATGCTTGGGGATGGTTGACACTTCAAATATATGGATCAGGACAACAATATTCGAGTATATCTGAACTAACCCAAGCCATCGAATTAGTTTTGAGCTTGATTTCGCTAAATTATTTGGCTAATTTGTATGCATCGCTTCTAAGCCGGATGTGTGAAGTTCTGGAGCAGAAGGGTGGCTCAACACACTATTAAAAAAATTGTTGTTTAATCAAAAATACCTTTAATACGTTAAATTTAAGTAATGCTTGAAATAGAAAGAAACAAAATTCTCTAAAATGAACCCGCATTATCACGGTTATTAGTAAATAATTTTCAGCGACAGACACCAGTGTGTTTGAAAAAGCTCTCCCATAAGACCTGTACTAAAAATATTAATTGAACAGAGTATAGCATGCTTGGCTTAGGAGCAATGAATGACAGAAAATATAACTAAGAGGTGTCCTATTAAAGGGGCGAGGAGTGTATGTAAGCAACCAATTATAAATGCCTTAAGTCGTCGGCTATGTGTGCTTCTCTTTATATTTCGTTCTGATTTATCGGTTCTCGACCTTCGGCTTCGAGTTGTCATTGCTTAGGTACAAAAGTGAAGCTGAATCGTATCAAATGGCTACAATTGAAGTTGTAGCTGTAGTACAAAAAAAATGTTTAAGTCGCATGGTATAAAGAATACTGGTATGATATTCCGCATATCATTATCCTATCTCTCGCACACATTGTCACCGAGTGACGTAGTTCAGCATACGTTTGTTTTTGTTTCTAAATTTGTTTTGTATGCATTTTTGTCACTAAGTGACGTGGGCAACGCTGAATACAATACCATGTATTCCTTATTATTTTTATTATTAAAAAGCTGTTTCGAATATTTGTTGCTGTTGTTGATTTTTCATAGGATTGGTTTGAGACAAAATAGCTGCACAGTTAACGTAATAAGAACTAAATATTGAGTTAGCTCGTTAAAATTTATGAAAATCTTAACTTTTAAATCGTTGAACCTCCCTCCCCATCCTAGATCCGCCACTGGTGATCATCATAGCTTTATTTCTATAAGATCCCCCGCCATCCTCCCATTAGTACGGGTTTTCGTTGCAAAGTTAGGTAATTGCCACAAAGTGCGTCAGTATTTCTGCTGATATACCAGAGCTTCAAACTCGAACTTTTACTAAATTGTTTTACTGACCAATACAGTACTTTCAGCTTTTCCTCCCTAAAAACACCGCGGTATGTATAGGCTTTCTTCTAGAATTTTCTACCCCCTTTTCATCTGGCTGCTATCTATAAAACATACTTCCAAGGCTGGAGTAATACTCCCATATCTGGTCTGGTGCTCAAGTAACTTATATTAACCTCTTGGAAATAATTCAAAAAAGAAGAATTCAAATAATTGGAAACGTAAACATTTTAGAAATACATAATTACATTTCATCAACACCGCCGCCGTAATGTTTCATGGCTCCCCCAATTTTACCGTTATTTTTACAGTCGTCACTCGGATGAAATATACATTTCTCCTATAAAGAATTCGAATTTAGAAAACAAAACTAATAATCAAAAAAATAGCGGTCTAATTTATCTGACAATGTTAAATTCGATAACATTAAAATCAAAAAAATCGACATTATTGATATGATCGTCGTAAATTCTAGCAAACAATATTTTCCATGTATTCCTTATAAATCAATCATAATTTAACACAAAAAAAAAACATCTATAAAAACAACATTATATGCACATGAGTTTCACCCTTTTTTAATATCTTTTAGACTCAAATATAGGTAAAGTTTTTTTATTGCCCACTTAAAGCAAAACATTCCCTTTTTTCCACCAAGTATGGGTAAACTTTAAAATAGAACTATATCACTATAACAATTTTGACACTGATGGACAAAAAAAAAACATACATAATTTCCCACTAACGAAACACGACGCCATATTTTTATCTAAGCAACAAATCGATTTGATATGTCTTTTAATCGAATTGTAAAAAAAAAACAATGTTTAATGTTGCTATCGGCCTATAGATATACTCCACCCTTAAAGAAAATAAAGAGAGACAAGAAAAAAAATGGAATACCTTGTTTCAGGCTTCAAAAATGTCTTCTTCCATGAAAGGTGAATAATATGGTTTCGTGTATTTCACATTTAATGTCAAAAACAGTAAAAGTTCTCTAAGCAAATAGATCATTCAATTAAAAAAAATAGTACAAAAAATGTATTCTATATATTTGCAACACAAAGTAAGTATGGATTTTATTTTTCCCCAAAGTCTCCAAAAAATGTCAGCGTTGACCCTAGTTTTCTTAAAAAATACATTGGGGACTACTGTCTGCAGCGGAACATAGCAGAGAGAATTACTCTGCTGGTATGAATTCTACAACAAAAAAAAATTTTTTTACAAAAACACAGTCTATTTAACAAATTTTTTGAGAGTTTTAACAATTAAAATTTAAAAAAAAATAATTAAACACGTAGGAATTAAGCTCAGTTGATTATATCCGCAGATTATTCTAAGTCTATAATTTGTGGAGAATTATTTTTAACATTAGAAATTAGAATGTGCATCTTGACATTCTTGTCTACACAGTTTGTGTCTGAAGCCAAAGTAAAAATCGAAAATACAAATTAATCGTTTTATTTGAACAAGAAAACAAATAACAGCAAAAAATACAGGAAATAAACTTAGTTGAATATTTCCGCAGATTATTTAAAGTCTGGTTAATTGAGGGAGACTTATTTTCATCATAAGAATTTCAAGATGCAGATTTTTTGTCCGCACAGTTTGTCTCTGAATCCAAAATAATACCGAAAAAATAATTGTTTTGTTTCAACAAATACACCACTATTCTCTTCTTGCGCTTAAATAATGTTCAAACCTTTCTCTACAAATATCTGCTTACATTTTTGACGTTTAAGCGCTTTGGAGACTACTTCACAGAAACAACTGATTTCTGCTGCTAAAAAATAATTTTAGTTTTTTGAGCTAAAGCATCACCTAAGACATCTGTCTAAAATTTGGCTATGATTAATTTTGGAGAGAATTTTTTTTTTGGAGCAAAAATTTAGCCCAAAGTACATACTTGGCTTTAAGTTATCGAATTTGTGGAATAGAAAAATTATCTCCAAGAAGGGTGCTTTATTGTCCTGTGAAATCGAACACTCACGAGATATCCATCATATCCAAAGCTGATTTCAAAAATCTCGAAGTATTCGCTTATGAGAGCTTACACTGTAGTGTAATGTTAAATATAGTGTAATTCTCTAACGTAAAAAGAAACACCATAAAAAATAAGCCATAACCGCACAATGTTGCGCTCGTGTGTTATGCTTCCTTGAACACACATCTTCTCGTCAATCATTCAATCAACAAAATGTCGGAAGAAGCATCTAATAAAATCAGGAAGACAACATCTGAACGTCACAGAATCTGCTTATTATTAGGAACAACAAACAAAAGTCAACAGTTCAGCATCAGCCTTTCCATCCAGCTTCTGCAGCATCTTCCACACCCTTTTCTATTTCAAAAAATAGTCTGGTTAGGTGTTATATGTAGGTATTTATGTCTTCAGAATTTTGGTAGTGGTTTTCAGGGGAGGCATTTGGGCAGATATTCATCATCATCATCGTCTTTATCCCTGGAGTTTTGTATAGGTATTTGAATTTGCGGGTATATGAAGAATTCACGTCAAGTTTTGAAGAATATTTGTTGTGATTTGTCTTAGAAATCGTATCACACCCGATTATACGACAACAAATGGTCATGGCCATCCATTATCTAAGATTAAAATTTCTAACAAGAACAAATGCTATAGGCTCAAGTTTTTTGTTTGAATTTACAAGCGTTTGGAGAATTACGTGAATCCTAAGAAATGGATTTTGTAATTTTTTCTAAGGACCTCGGCTTCCAAGATTATGATGAAGGGAGCTCGTGATGTCTGTCACGGATTTGCATGTTTTTTTTGGGTAATGATTAATTTCCACACCTTTTGGTCTGCCAAACACACCAAAATTCTTCAACTAGTTATTCGGAGTGATTGTAAGGAATTCACTCCGAATGCAAAAAATTAATTTGTGTCAGATTTTACTTGTTAAAGTGATAAATGCTTGCATGTTAATTTGGAAAAACGACTATTGATATATCATTTTAATTAAAAAATTCTGAAATACTAGTAGAATAAGATATAAATATTCTAATGACATTTTCCAGTTTTTCTGATTGGAATTAAGAAAGAATGTGTAACATCATTTGTTATAAACAAAATAGTTGCTTGTAGCATTTACCACTTTGACAGCCGACTGGAAATCTGACAAAAAGGCCTTATATGTGGGACGTGGGTACATTGATTATATTGGTTGTGCAGAGTTAACTCCTAAATAAAATTGAAAACACTCCTACAACATCACCCACAACAGCCATTGCAAGTTGAAGCCCTTTTCACTGTTCGGAGTGCACGAAGAAGTGAAAAAGAAGTACTGAAATTAGCCAAAGGAAAACGATATAATACAGCAGGTTGCAAGTAGTTATGTCTTATTGAGTGTAATGGGAACATTTAAAGACTGGACTCCAACTTAAAAACTCTATTATGATTGTCAAGAGAATCAGTACCTACGACAGGTATTGAACGATATTTCCAAACTGTATTTTTATTTTGATATTTTTGATATTTTGATATTTTATTTCATTTCATTTCATTTCATTTTTTTCAATAGCTTATAATATAAATTACAAGGTAGTTTGTTTTTCTCTAATATTACCAAATAGAATACAATAATAATTTTGTAAAGGGTCCGCCATCTAACGTTTTTTTTTTTAACTAGGGCTTATTTCGTGAATGGTAACACTTAGCTCATGTCTGATTCGACAGATAATTAGTTTTATCCTTCCGCGAATATGGTTGTGTATACGCTTGAACAACGCTGGGAAATATTGCGACATTACTTTGAAAATCATGGCAATGTTGCAGAATGTGTGCGAAAATTGCGTACGGATTTTGGAAGAAGAGAAGCACCGTCAGCTCCGTATGTTCGTTATCTTGTGAAAAAAGTGAAAGAACTGGCATCCTCATCGATAAACCAAAGCGTGAAAAGCCAAAAACAGTTCGTTCACCCGAGAATATTGCTGCTGTGGCAGAACGTGTGCGTGAAGCGCCATCAACATCAATTCACCGTCGTTCTGAACAATTGAACATTTCGGAGACATCATTGAGAAGAATTTTGCATAAAGACCTTGGTATGACGCCATACAAAGTCCAATTGGTTCAGGAGTTGAAGCCAACTGACCATCCAATGCGTTTTCGCTTCGCTAAATGGGCCTGCGATCGACTTAGAGAAGATGCCGATTTTGCCAAAAAAAAAAAATCATCTTTTCAGATGAAGCTCATTTTGATCTTGGCGGGTATGTAAACAAGCAAAATTGTCGCATTTGGGGCACAGAAAACCCGCACGCATACATTGAAAAGCCGATACACACAAAACGAGTCACTGTTTGGTGCGGATTTTGTCCAGAGGCATAATTGGGCCATTTTTCTTCGAAAATGAGCAAGGAGTGGCCGTTACAGTCAATGGCGATCGTTATCGGGCCATGTTGAACGAATTTTTGTTCACAAAAATTCAAGATGAGGATATTGGCAATATTTGGTTTCAACAGGACGGCGCTACGTGCCACACAGCCGAAGCTACACTCGATGTTTTGCGCCCTGTTTTCGAAGATGGCATTATCAGCCGCAGAGCTGATGACGTTTGGCCACCTCGGAGCTGGGATTTGACACCGTTGGACTATTATTTGTGGGGTGCCGTAAAAGATAAGTGTTACGCCGCCGCCGACAAGCCAGACACAATTGACGCTTTAAAGGATAATATTCGTGAAGCCATTGGTGAAATACAGCTGCACAAAATCGATAATGTGCTTAAAAATTGGACCGATCGTGTAGGCTACTGCATGGCCAGCCGAGGCAGCCATTTGAATGAAATTATTTTCCATTATTAACCGGAAGGATTGTGCTTTCAAATAAAAAAAGAAACTTGAGAAAATATTTAGTAGTTTTTTTTATAGCATTTTCAAAAAAAAAAAGTTATTTGGCGGACCCTTTATACTCGTATACATATTGTAATAGAAGTTATTAAAGATTTATTATTTTACTTATATGCATTATAAACCATGAATTATTAAGGATTGAAATGATTCTAAAATGCACTTTGTGGTTCGAAGACCAGTATTAATTGCATTATTCAAAAGATAAACGTTTTATTGTAAGAAGAGCCGCGTGGGGAAAAGCTAAGGAAAAAGCTAATTGAGATACAAGAAAACAAGAGAAAAAGAAAAAGAATATAAAAAACAACAAAAGAACGAGAAGAGCAGAAAGATACAAATTCATATCTAAGATATTTCGGAAGGTTTTTAATATGGTAAGTTAAATAATAATTTTTAACGGGTTTTAGAGACGTTATGATTATGTATTATGTTGATTTGGCAAATAATAAGCATTCATGCATATTAAGTAACTACTAGAATTAGATCTTCTACACCTGATCTTGATAAGAGCCAAATTCTGAGGTTTTTAAGAATTTATTTAATCCATCAGCAACACTGTTGGTTATATCGGCTGGAAGTTTGTTGTATATAAGCGGTGCTATGACTGTTGTAAAACGTCTAACATGTTCTATTCTAGCTCTTGGGACTACAACAGTATTAGAAGCTCTTAATGCATATGTAAAGTTGTTTCTACTTAAATTATTAAGCCCACCTCGCAGATAAGACAATCTTAGTACTTTATATACGTACAATTGCCTGAGTGGCAATATACCCATTGATTGAAACAGTGGAAATGAAGGTTCGCATCTTGGTTTGAAGAGCATAACTCTTACTATCTTTTTCTGGGTTGTAATGAGAGGTTGCAGATTGCTAATGTATGCATTGCCCCAGCAAGTAATACCATACTCTAAGCGGGAGTTGACTAACGCATAATAAATTGAGGTAAGTACCTTTGGTGGTACTAGCTTACTCAAGTGGAATATTCTATTTAATGCAAAATAAATACTTTGTTTGATAGTTCCTATATGTGACTTCCAATTATGTTTACTATCTAAAGTCACTCCCAGGTATTTTAATTCAGAAACACATTCAAGTTGCATACAGGAATCATTGCAATTGTGACGATCACAGTTTGGATCATGTAGACCCACCCTCCCTTGGATACAAATTTGATTAGTTAAGGAGAAGGACATTAACTTAGATTTGCTACTTAGCACTAATTTGTGATACTTAAACCAGCATGTTAAGGTCGATAGGTCAGTATTCATCAAGATTTTTAGGTCATCGTGACGGAGAGCAGCAAAGGACCGAGTACCAAAAATGTTGTTGGTAATGTGTTATTAATGTTTATTTTTCAAAGACTTGGTAAAAAAAGGTTAAATAGTGGAAAAAATGTAAAGTTTTTGCATTTTAATTTTTTTTTTGTTTTTGAGAATTTTGTTGATTTTGTACCAAACACGTTTTTCAATTTTTAAATTTATGTCCCGGGTTTTGCTCAGAGAAATATGGTCACCGTACCTATAGTACCTATTTCGCAAGTATAAAAATGTAATTGTGACTTTTTTATTCTTAAGTAGTGATTTAGGCATATTAAGAACGTTTATAAGAAAGATGTTATAGGTCTACTCCTCCTTGCTTTCACACCGTCCGTCTACCTGTCCTAAATATTTCCATCAAACACTCCCTCCTTGACATTAAAAGACAACAATAAAAATCTAAATCAACACAAAATACCCTCACATCACAATAAATATCCACACAAAGTGCCATAGCCAGCTTAGTCAAGTTACGCCTCATACAATCGAGTACAAACAATAAAAAAAAATAATATTTGTTCACGACACGATAAAATTGTGTCCAGAATTTAAATGTGCATTCCATAGACAGAGAACCAGAGATAGAGCTAATACTTAGATGCTTTCTAGATCTTATCAACGATCCACAAGTTGCGCGCTTCGCAGGCAGTCATCATTTATGTCTCTTCTGTTCCAAACATATCAATTCCAAATGAACTAAACTCCTTGCCAGAAGCCAGACGACAATGAACTCCCTACATGCTTCGAATTCTGAAATTCTATTATTTGTATCTACATACCTTACCTACATACAAGATACTCGTATAAGGAGGAATAAAAATTAACAATCAGACCTTGAAAAAAAAACAATGCCGAATCCTATTCCCACAATTTTTTTTTTTTTTTTTTGTGGAAGAACAACAAAAGTTAGAATATGGAATTGTATTTAGCTCTTGGCGAATTGTTTGATGGAACAATTCATAAAAAAGGATATTAAATTAAGTTTCTGCAAAAGCACACAAAAAGGACCTAAAAGAAGACAGAACATAACAACAAAAAATTGAAGAAAAATAAGAAGAAAAGTCTGAACACAATTTCCAGGAAATTGAAACTGCCAAAAGCTATACAAATATTCGTTCCATCCTCCCCCCACTCCACCTCGATTACCAACACAATTTTTCCACATCTGCAATTGGTTTTTCTTATATGTGAATGTGATATACGAGATTGTAGAAAGTAACCTACAAAAAAAAATCATATAAGTTTGTATTTTTTTTTTTTGGGGAAACATCAAAGAGGCGCGCCTCTGGTAAAACAAAAAAAAACTCAACCAAGGTAAATAAATAATTTCAAATGCACAAGATGAAGAACCTAAAACATGATGAGGATAGGTAGGTTATCTTGAATGTTTTCCGCATTTACTCCCATCAGAATGAACGAAGCATCCAGTCATCAGAGTAAACGCACTAATTGACTCGATTCGTCCTTGCCCTCTCCGGCCGTTTCGTCCATGTCCAACCAGTTGGAGTCCATCAGAGCAATGATGTCGAAACTCGAATTCATGTATAGTTCTCCAAAACTCCCAAATTAACTTTGGTATTTTCCTCGGGCACATGTGCGATTTGTTTACAACTTCAGCGTACAACAATAATGTATCTAACAGATGTTTTATTTTGTTTTGTTTTGTTGGTGATGTGGTTTTTCGTTGTATGTTGTATCTATTCTTGGACCAGCATTGCAAAATTCATATATGTATGTAGTCGTAGTTGGTATGGGACTTTCCATTATTTCATTGTGATCCAGATGAATGACTTGCAGAGATTTTGGTGGCGGGCGTAGACTGTCGAAAAGCTCTATAACATGTTGCACATAGATTTTCATTTAAAACTTTCTTCTACAGTTATTTTATTCGTTTTTTGTTTAAAAAAAAGAAAGAAAATAAAAGTAAACTGTGGATTGATTTTCATGTTCAAGTTTTTTTTGTGAAAATAAAAGTTTAATGTCTAAATGACATCGTAATTTTTTCAATTTAAAATTTCACAATGAAATACCTTGTGATCGAATTAGGTAGCAGTTTTTTTTTGATAATAGCATATGATAAGATTTGAGGTATTTTTTGATTGTACAAGCCTTCGCACAGTTGCGAGTGACTCAAGATTACTGGAAGAAAGAGGGTCTGTGTGCTTAAGTACACGCAACTTCTCTTAATTTTTCGAGTACAACCTACCTCCCTAGGGCACTTAATTTGGAACTCTGAACCGTTTTAATAATGCAAATCAAGTAAATAGTTTTGAAATGACAGCATTTTGTTTATACCATACAAGAATTCATATGATTTTATTTTGATTTTTTTGTAACTGTTATATAAATGAAATGCACGACTCGATCGCAACAGAAAAGTACGCCATTTTATTTCTTGGATAAATCTGAATTTATGAGAAAACATTTTTTTTTAAATCTGTGGAGCGGTTTTTGAGGAAAAAGTTTTTTTTTTTTTAATTTTTTGAAAACATTTTTCAAAAAAAAATTTTTGAAAAATATTTATTGAGCAGATTTCAAAATTTAATATTATAAATTTTTTATAAATGCTTTTAAAAATACAAAAAAATATTTATCTTTAGTATTGGTACGCTGTATAAATTGGGCAACATAAATATATATATGTGTGAAATTTGGAAAGAAAAGGTTAAGCCATTTACGAGATAGTCGAAAGCAAGCAAAAACGGTTTTATTGAAAGTTCCGTTTTTAGACATTTTTCAATTTTTTTTTCAACCGCATGATCGGATTTTTTAAAATCAAAATCGTTAGAGCCGCTTCCGAAAAAATAAGCTTTAGGGTAATGGTTATATGGCAGGTACCGATATTTTTTGAGCTACAAAAAATTTCAATTTTCCCCCGTAAAATACCTAAAAAAAAGTATATATCAAGTTTGAAGCAATTCGGCCCAAACGTTTGGGCTGTAGGTGTCTATACATAGACGGACAGACGGACAGAATTTGTAGACCATCTTTTTGCGTTTTCGCTTTCATCGTAATGTCATGTTTGATTGTTATCTCAAAAATTTTGTTTCGACGGATGCATAACTTGCCTTATAGTACCTATCTATAATCGCAAGTAAAAACGCCGACGTTTTAAAGCTAATTACTTTATTGTGTTGTGCTTTTAAAAACCATTTTCTAAAAATTTGCATTTAAAAAATGATTTTTTTTTGACCCACTCTATTTTTAAACTACTGGAGATAAATCTGAGACAACAACCAGCTCTAGTCTCAGAACATCGCGCCACACATCTTTCCTATCCTTCTTTCTCTTCTTCAAACGGATGCCCGCGCTGTGTTAAGATAAACATATAAAGGGTATTCATAATCCCTTGAGCGCGTGAAAAGTTATAAAAAAAAAAAAAAAAAAAAAAAAAAAAATTTTTTCTTTCATAATTTCTATGTCAGGTAAAACTTATTTCAATGTGATGGAAATCAGTTAAAGAACAACGAAGTTGAAATTACCTACATAATCACATTCCCCATAACGTTAAACCTTCGGTCGGTGGTTCAGCAATTTTGTCGAGTTAAGTGAGGTTCAACGTTGGTTCACTTCTGATTTTTAGCTTAGCAATTTCAATACACCGAGTTCTACTAAACGATTTACGTTAGTAAAATCTCCGAAATTGGAATGAAATTTGAGAAAAAATTGACTCCTGGCCATAGTTTGACACTAATTTAACAAGAACGACGAAATGTCGTCACAGACACGTCTAGTTTTCTTATCGCATCCATTCTGTTCATGAACAATAAATTCTATTCCAAATGCATAACAATTTATTTTATATTTGACAGTTGGGTTAGTATTCTTCATATATGGAAATGCTGGTCTACGTTTGTCAACATAATAAGATAGTCTCCATTTGTCTCCAGTGACACTATTTGTATAAGCTCATTGCACGAAGAGTGAAGACAATTTGCTTCCAAATGGAGTTCGCTGTTAATTCAAGGCTGCCAAAAAATATCCTGTACTCTTGAGGTAAATATGTAGTTTCATGAGACGACTGTTTTTTTTAGCATCTCATGAAGTTTCTAGAGTCGTTTGAGTCATCGGCATACAAAAATCGGCTAGACTTCTTTCCGAAAAAGTGTTCTTCAACTCTGAACTGAACTCAAAACTACTGCGTACATTTGTTCGTCTGTCCTACTCTACTGGTGTATATCCGAGTGAGTTGAAACAGCATTTGTCTAACCTGTTTCCAAAAAGGACGAATACTCTTCCTCTTCTTCCCAAGATCATGGGGGAACGCTGATTAATTAATGACCGGTAGTATGGCTTTTGTAACTGTGCTTCTGATCGTATGTACATATGTCCAACCGAAAAATGTTATCAACCTTTACATTGTTTCGGAGAAAGTAAGATTATTACACTTGATACTTCAAGAGCATTTGATGGAATTTAGCATCAAGCTCTCCCGTCGAAAATGCGTACATGTGGTATCGATGCATATGGCATCTCTCTTCTTCGTTTGATTAGAAACGAAAATTCGGACTCTTTTAAGTCTGAAACTTCAAACATAAATCATGGTGTACCAGAGGGTTCTGTTTTGTCCCCAATACATATTCTAATGATCTTTTATCCAGAACTTTTATTCCACTTAATTGTTTTGCTGAACACTAAAAAGTGCTATCAGCGTTTCATATTCGCATGTAACACATTCTTGTTCTTCGGATATAGAACTCCAAAGGAAAAATATGACAAGTTCATTTAATTCTAACTTGGCCAGGCTTGTTCAATTAGGAGGACCTAAGCAAATTGTTATGTTAAGCAACTCCTTATAGAAGTATCACATCACATATTGGACTTGCGTCGATAATACCATCGCAATGTGCATAGGCTTCCTTTGGAATTTTCCTATCCTATTCGGATCTGGCTACTGTCTTTGATACATACGTCCGAAGCTGGAATAAGACTTCCATATTTGAACTGGTCCTTCTGCAACTTCTTGAGAAATACTTTTTAAAAAAACGTTTAAAATGATCGGAGATTTCTCAACTCCGCCCTACCTGATTTCCCATTACTTCTACGAATGTTGTTTTCCCAACTAATATACTCTCCAGATCTAGGCGCCCAAAATCTGAAACACAATCTTGTAAGCCTCTCTTAGGTTCCATTACTATCGTTAGAGTTAATTTCTTGGTACAAAACTTAAATTATTCTCAATACCTTTTTTTATAAGAACTTTTAAATAATTTAAATATTATACTTAAAACAAATTTACCTCTTTTAACAAGATTCCAAGAACTTAGAGTTTTATAAAAATCTTGTTATGAAATTTAAAGGCCTATACATCTTCAATCCCATAAGAACTGATTTATCGGAGTCTAAGCTATTTTAAAATTCTATAACGAACCTTATAGAATTTAAGGTATACAACATTTTATTACAGGATTCTAATGGGATTTGCAGTTTTCCAGTTGCCACATTGAATATCACAAACTCGCCCATCACACGCCAAGTCAGTAGTCGAGATTATTAAATGGATGTGAATTGTGAATTTCAATTTTCCGAAAAGTGTTCATTGTTCTAAAGGTTTTTTCAAATATTTGAAAATGCAAGTGTTTCGCGACCAAAAATTAACAGATTTCAAATAACGAAAGGACTGTGGATTATAGTAGAAGATCGGACGTCGCCTTCGACTAAAACGTTTCATCTAAACATTTTTATAATTTTGTAAATCAAATTTACAAAAAACTGTATGATTGGTATCTCTATTGGGCTCGATATTATGAATAATAATTGAATATTTCATCCCATAATATAATGAATATTCCCATAAGAAGACTTAAAATAAACTTAGTAGGTAAATGAGAGTGAGAGTGAGTAAAAGTAGAAGAAACAAAAGTCTTATAATGGTCTTTTGTAAGTATATTAAAGGATCCTCTCATCTTAACAGCAGCCATATTTAAGTGCGCAGAAAATATTGTCTGAATAATTTGAGGGTTACCACTACATACAAAATGTGGATATGTTCAAAGTAATTCTAAAAATTATTTATTTTAAAAACTCTTTTTTAAACAATTTATAATGTGCATTATAAATTTCACAAACATAAATGACAAAACAATATCATTACTTGTAAAAGATTCTTTCTGATCTCGATAGAAAATATTTAACAATCGAAATGGGTGTAATACCCATTTAACTTTTCAACGTTTCTCTTTTGTAGCCTTTTTTGAAATGAAAAATGTTACTTGGGTAATTCTGTTACATAAAAATATCTACCAACAATTACATTTTGTCATTTGTGTAAATGCAGTATTAAGGCACTTAGTGTGTCATATGGATTGCTTTTCAGATTTCATTTGACTTACAAGTTAATTTTTATACATTTAGGATTGCATATAATCCACTATAATTTCAAAAATAATAAATAATTTAAATATGGATTATTTTGAAGGCGCTTTGTTTTTTTCGAGGTAAAATCTAAGAATTAGTAGGTACAATTTCAACTGCATTAATTTTAAGCTCCCATATACGAACAAACAATAAAATAAAATATTGTATCGACATTATAAAATAATGCATAATTGACTTAGAAAATAAATACTATCACAAATACATATCAAGTCCATCAGTTTTTAGTCATTAAATATACACGCAAAAACTTTAAAAGAGTTTGCTTTTTTCAAAAAAAAACTTTAATGAGAAAGATATAATTTTGTTAAGGTTTATTCTCTTTTCTCTTCTCATTTTCTCTATTCTCTTTTAGCAACTCCCATTGCAAGAAACGCTTTCTCACAACAAGATTTAGCCAAGCTATATTAGAGTCACATAAGAGGTTTTTTTTCATTATTCTATATCTGTCATCCCATAAGAAGAATACAACTCTGTTAGGGAGTATAGAGAGGCTCTCATAACTAGCTCATTTAACGCTTTTAACAGTATTATAATAATCTAGAAGAATTCTTCAAAATTATTTTGGCTCCCTTAAATTAGTCTCATTAAGTTATTGGAGAATGTTATGAGAGGAAAAACGTTACTTGGGGCTAGAAAAACGCCTGTTTATTTACTCCCCTAATTTACACGCGCTCAAGGCATTATGAACACTTTACATGTTTTTAACACAGCGCGGGCATCCGGTGGAAGAAGAGAAAGAAGGATAAAAAGATTGTGTGGCGCGATGTACTGAGCGGTGGTTGTTGTCTCAAATTTATCTCCAGGGATGGCGGCTGTACTAAAGCGGAGAATTTACCGTGTTCTATTTATCTATGTCTCTTAATTCGCATTATTTTATTTATTACGTTGTCATATTGTATGGGTGTTATGCCTAAACAGCATGGATGAGCAAATGAGCAACTCATTTTGTGGCAATTTAAGAATTAGTGTTTAATGAAAAATAACACGACCTAGACAACGGCAGGAATCGAACCTGCGGCCACGAGGATGACAGGCGAGCACACATCTATCGCGCCACGGCCACCCCAATGAACGCTTGAAGGCTTATATCAGCTTACCGTTGGCCATAACTTCTGATACACTGCCAACTATTGAGATTCTGGCGCAAAATTTTAAACAGCCCATTGTTAAGGGCTTAACATTTTACTAGTTAGCAATTTTCTAAGTGCTTATTAATTGAATAACTATTTCAAAATTTTTCAACCTTTTCTAAACAAGTAAATTGCTACAAAATTGTGCACCAGCAGGACTCCCCGCGTGCAAGGCTGATATACTATGAGATTCCATAATGGATTTAGCAAATTGCTAAAAGTTAAATTAGCCATTCCGTGATTTTAACTTTAGTAAAATGTTAAGATCGTTTAGAATTAGCTCAATCATCTTTTTAGCATTTAAAATGTTGCGCCTCTTTCTTTAGACCCTTTAACTACCAACTCTTATTCCGTCTTTTAACATCTCATAACCTATAACACTCATATTTCAGTTATATTTTATTAAAACCCTACAAGCAGGGTTTCAATTTTTAAATTTAATTTCTCTCAAAAAGCTATAACTTTTCTAAAGCTCACATTTTTTTTCTCTTTGCTTAAACAATTTTTTCCTCCATTTGCATAAATCTTTCCAGAGATTATCTAAATCACACAAAAAGATTTACTTAGAAAAGTTAAGTAGGATACAAAAAATATCACACCGCAAATGCACTCTTAAAAACGCACACATCTTGTGTGTCGAACGCCACCGCTTACAGTTTTCAAATCATCACACTCCTAAGGACGCATAAAATATCAATAAATTCAGAATTCCTTTTTACACACATCTGCTGCCATAAATTTCTCATACACTTACACTAAACATTTAAAATAAAATAAAATCAACAAAAAACTTCAAAGATAGTCTTTCAAAAAAAATTCAATTTTCTTCCCGTAAAAAGACAAAAAAGTCCCACTCACTAAAAAAAAAATTGTTATAAGAATCAAACACAAAACTTCGATCAAATAAATTTGATTTTTTTTCAACAGAAGTGCGGTATATCGTCATCGTGGACTCGTATCGTCGCGTCGTTGGCGTCTTCTGCCCTCACAAATCTATGAACCAACCATGCACTGAATTTGTCGGTTGAGTACCGATTTCAGTCCAACCATCCGCTGTGCCGCGCCGGCCAGACAAGATACTTGAAGAAGTAGTCCATCTAACAACAGAAGCAGTCAGTAGCGAAATTGCAGTAGCAGTAGCATTGTTCATGTCCATCTTTTTCCTATGTGTGGCTATGGCGGCGGGGCGGTGGTCTGGCCTGGTCATGTAGAGAAAGAAAAGATAAAGATAGAAAAAATGAAAGGAACTCTTTCAGGCGTAGGGACTTCCGAAACAAACCAGACACCAGACAAAAAGTCGAATGTAAAAGTTATGTTGGAGTCCTCTTAACCTTAACACGAAACACATGGTCCCATCAGGAGAGGAAAGGGTTGGAAGGTGGTGTTGTAGCTGGTTTATGTAACACGAATTGGGGCTCACCTTCCGAGTATATCGGTTCTCCATATATCCCTATTAAAAAGTCTAACCCGACCTCCTTCCAGGTGAATTAAGAAAAGTCCCATTGTCGACGCCAAGCTTATGGGTTGAACCACCCATTATCAACGCGCTGGACCAAAGGAGCACGACTTCTCTCATTTCGCGTCTTTCTGTCATACAGCGAGGAATTTGAATCGAAGGTATGTATAGTTACCTTTATTGGAACAGAAGCAGATAGAGCTCGGCACTTCATTTCAAGCCATATCCAGATCCACACTATCGCGCCCTACATGAAATTCACACACGACGTGTTCCAGCGCTAAAACAAAGTCACAACGAAGGAAGAGAGGTCTAGACCCATGTCGCAGCTAATTGATTGTGAACTAATTTATGTAGTTCAGAATCGTGTCCCGAGCACACACATTCTCGCTTTCATTGTGGTTTAACCAAGTATCGCAGCTAGAAGGGCTTAGGAACTGAGACGATGGAGTTGACTGAAGCTGCAGGGTACGAACGGAGGAATCCGCAGAATCTCACAACGCATCATTAACATAATTCAATGGCACGGAGGCCGGCGTGGCACGCACGAGGATTCTTTTCAGTTTGGAATGAGGGACGGAGTTTGCTGCAGGAATTATTTCTGGAATGTTTTTTTTTTTAGAGATGAATTTTGGATTTCAATGCGAGTGCATGCAGGAAAAAAATGAAGATTTTTAGATATTTTTCTGTCGGGATACCTTTGAGTCCTGAGTTAAAGGGTGTGCCGCAAGTAAGGGAACACATTTTTATTTAATTTGGAATTTTAAAATGGTCGAAATTTTGAGAGTCTGTAAGGCAGTGCTGCTGTGACATAATTAGACCAGGTGAAGCAATAAGAATTTAAGGGACAAGCCAGGGTGGATATTAGCATGTGCCCGGGTTGTGCCTGGGCTACATGACAAATCTGCAAAAATGGCAACACTATGACTTGTAAGAACTATAGATATAGAGATTCGTTCTTGCTACAAATCTAATCTTACCATATCCAACACATTTGTGAAGGGTCTTCAATAAAGAAGTATCTGTGTAGTTTCCAAAAAGCCTAAGGAATTTATTGAAATCCATCAACTTCTCATCAATTTTAACCAGCGATTATAGTCAGGAGCTCTATCAGTTAGTGAAGGTTGAATTCGGGATCCTGCAAGCATGTACCCAGCTGTCTCCTCTGTGATTTTTGGAATTTCCTTCAAAAGCAGATAGTAGACAGGGTATGCAATATGACGGAAGGAACTTTTCAAACATTCAATAAAATGTTCATACATTTCCGATGTCTGACATCATCCTAATTACTTACTTATGATGGCGCTACAGTCCGGGGTAAACTTGGGCGATGGGCCGCAACAAACAAGCTTCTCCAGCAAGCTTGGTCCTCAGCTAGCTGGCCTCCAGTTTTCACGCGAAGTTAATCCCGTCTCCCGTCTTAATATTTACAAAGTCGTCATTGACATCACGCTGTGTTCTTCCCATTATATCAATATCGTCGGCGTATGCAAGTAGTTGAACGGACTTTTTAAAGATAGTCAGCCCTATTACGCATTCCATCGTATCGGAAATTTGTTACGAATCCCGTAAAAACCTATCACAGAATCCATCGTAGTGGAAATTCTCACACGAATTGCCATTACGAACGGATACAGCGATACTTTTTTTCGGGATTCGTAGAACTTTAAGATTACGATGGAACTCGCGATAGGCCTGAGTGCTTCAAGTGTTGGCTCGGGAATTCTGCACTATTCTTTCTAGTATGTTGTTAAAAAAATCGCATGGCGGCTCATCGTCTTGTTCAAAACCTTTCTTGACATCAAAACCATGGGTGATGTTCTTACCGACCTTGATGGAACAGCGTGTAAATTTTCGATCGTCAGCCTGCACAAATTGACGAGTTTCTCAGGGACGCTAAGACTAGACATTGCTCTACATAGCTCGTCTCTATAACCGCCGCCTTACGATCAGTTGAGAGGTATGGTAGGTACCGAATTTAAGCCCCTGAGTGTTTTCTCAGATCTGCCGTAGTGTGAATATTTGGTCGATGGTAGACTTTCCTGGAAGTAAATGGTCAGCTTTTCACAAAATGTAGCAACAAATTCCGTTAAGGCGATTGAATTGGCTGCTGCAAACCAAATTGCATTATCTGGAAAACTCTTACATAGTCATTACTGCTTTACAGTTCCAAGTGGTAATGGTGGACGATACAAACTTAAAAAGTATCGTGACTTACAAAGTATGTGATTTGCAGTGTAAGTGCGTGATTTCAAAAATCAATGAAACTAACTCTGATGGGGAAATCACACTCTCCTGAAATTGTTGGTTCCATAAACTATAATTCCATGAGCTGTATGAGCTGCAAGCGTCAATTTTCAAGACCTATCGCTTCCTCGGCAACTGCAGTGGACCGAGTTTACACGAAATGCTCAGCCAAACGGTTTTATATCTGCCCACATGAAGCGGGATACGAGGAAGACGTCGACTAAATTCACGCTGAGATAACACAACAGCCGCAGAACTCAACGAAAAAAGCAGTAACAATAATTCCGCGGCCTTCAGATGTGTATCACTTTTACTGCTTTTTTGTGAACTATTTCCATTTCTGTATGCAAAATAAATTTAGAAGGACAATGATATTTGAAGCAGTGTTCACAATTGTTCAAGTCAAGACCTACCGTTCCCGCATTTTATAGGGCAATATCGGCCCAATCGATTTTGAACTATCACCCAAAATAAATTTGTTTTTGTATTTTGTCTCCTTTTGGGCGTTATTTCTCATCTTTCTATTCTATTTTGTTTTTAGGAAGAACACCCCAAATTCAAATATAAAAATTTAAATGAAAAGAACACCCCAAATTGGAAATATCGCCAAATAAGGGGAAGCCTCCAAATATTAGGAATAAGAGCCCAAATCCAAATCTTGTCATTTTTGGGGATGGCCGTGGCGCGATAGTTGTTTGTTCACCTGTCAACCTCATGGTCACAGGTTCGATCCCTGCCGTAGCAGATGTCCTCTGATTTTTCCATTAAAAACAAATTCTAAAAATAAATGTCATACAATGAGTTGCTGGTTTACTCTTCACATGCTGTTTAGGCATAGAACTAACAACATGTGATTGAGTAAAACTAGTATACCGATAAAATATGAAAAAGAATAAAATAATTAATGCGAATTATAAGGGACATATATAAATAAGACACGGAAATTTCTCCGTATTAGTTCAGCCGCCATCCCTGGAGATAAGATCTGACACAACAACGACCTAAAGTCTTAGAACATCGCCCCACACAACTTTTCTATCATTCTTTCTCTTCCTTAACCTCACGCCCGCGCTGTGTTGAAACATTTAAAGGGTAGTATAATCCCTATAAAAAAAATATATTGTTGTACTCCTTTTTAAATCAACGATTTTTTGAATGATTTTATTTCTGAGATTTAGATGTAAAAGTTATTGTTTACATTGTGGATATATTGTCTACATTGTCGACATATTGTCTACAATGTCGACTTTGTCGACCGATTATCTGCGTTGAAATGTAGACAATTAAAGTCGATTCACAGACGATCAACACTGATTTGACATCATGTGCCAAAAAAATAATTTCCCATTTTGACATCTTCTTGTACAACGAATCTGAAGCATGATGTGTCTTATACTGCATACCCAGCAAACTTTGGAGAGTGTGCTTGGGCCCTTACCGCTTCCTTACTTGCTTACCACAATGTAAATTCAAAACAAAGAGCATTGTTTTCTTTTCATCTTCTCCTTTTGCGATTATGTTTCAATTTTTATCTTATAATCTGTTGTCTTCATCTACAAAATGTGTTTGTATTTTTTTTTCGTTTTATTGTTTGCCCTTCATCAGGAGCTAATGCTTATAATAGGTCTACCCGAACAAAGAAGGATACAAATAAAAAGTGAAACTGTGATTCTACTCCGACTAACACCATGTTTCTCGCACTTTATTTTTGCTATGCTTTATTTTTTCTAAAAGATGTATTGTTTTCTGTTCAGTGGAGTCGAAAAACAATCTAAAATTTGTTTAACCTCAAAATTTGTTATTTTTGTCAATGATGATGTCAAGATCTACTTTAACCCTAACAACACGTTAGATTTTTCGATTAATATTCGAAATGAGTGAAAAGAGAAACTTTTTTAGGAACAAATCCAGAAATGCTTTACGAATTTCAATTATCAAAACGAAGATCTATTGAATTTGTGGTAAACGACAGGTAAGCTGTCAAATTAGGTTTTTTTTTCTTCAAGATTTGGGAGGTCTCTAGTTTTGTCTTCTTTTTCCCCGCAGACACTAACAATTATTGGTTTGTCATTTTAAGATCAAACGATCATTATTTTTCTAAAATATAATAACAGGCTTGCTGAGGCGCATCGTCTTTCACTTGATACATGGAATCAATCATGAATTTTTGATTTGGATTCATTCCAAGTATCTGATCTGAGATGGCAAAGTTACGGTATGTTGTATGGTTTGCCATATGAACGAACACTATAGGGCCGGGAAATAATGGAGGTGCATATTAAATTTAATCACATGTTGCGGTCGGTTGAAATTGGCTTCTTTTGTATGTTCAGGGAATTGGTAACATTTTATAACGGCGGATAGTGTAATTTTTTTTGTTTAACTGTAAAAAAATAATGATGGAGATCACAAGATCCGACAGCTTATGTTTAGGTAATCATTTTTTTAAGTAGATAAATATACTGTCTAGAGGGCCTTCAAATGGATTTTTATATGTTTGATAACAAGCCGGTATGAAAACTTGGAGGCACTTGATCTTTAATAACAACAGCTTATGAGTATTTAGTATATATTGTTCCTGGCTGAAAATCATGCTTCCGCCAGACTTGGTCATGAAAGAAGCGACACGGCGCGACCCACGAGCTGATTTGTATGATGACTTGAACTTGCATTGTTAAGGGCTTTTTCTTCATCCAGTAGTTCAGACAGTTACATCTATCAAACTATCTGTCACATTGATATATTGTAAAGTAGGGTACACACTATCATTTTTTTACATAATTTCTGTTGGAATGATGCAAAAAATGATAGTGTGATGTGTAGATGTAAATGATGAATAAAATGATGAGGGAAATGATGAAGATCAAAATTTTTCCCCAGTGGCCGGCCCCTTAAGGAATTTTTTCATAAAAAATATGGCACAGAAGCTACAAATATCAACCTTTTCCACTCATTCTTGAAGCTAATTATTCTTTATTAATCTCTCAGCCGATGAAACTAAACTAAAATGTGAATTTTTAAATGGGACAATTATTTATTTAGGTTTTATCAAAAAAAGTCATATTCTCCAGTGTCCGGCCGCTATGCTCCTATCAATGTGTATCATCAAATGAAACGATCAGATATAACAGTTTTGGAATGTCATTTAAGAAATGACAGTGTTTACCCTACTTAAACTGTCAGTGTCATTTTTGTGTGAGATTCCTTTTTCTTGCAACAAATTTTCTCAAAAAGAAACTTTTTTACTGACAGCCGTCGAGCTTTAAGTGATTATAATACAATAGATTTCAACAATGCATTGATATAATATTCCAAGCTATCAACCTACTCAAGCTCAATGAGATTGGTTTTCCCCCAATTCCTCTCTTGGATTTGATTCTACTTAATTCATCGAGTAATTTTCAGAACATTGTCCCCAAACCTTCTTAGAAAGGATTTTCCCATTTAGTCATCTCATATTTGTTTTGTCAATTAAAATTGTTAAAATAGTCTTGTCCCAATGAATTTTGGAATTCAATGCAATGCATTATGATAATCAATATATACTACTTCTGCAAACTGATTTACAAGCTTTGTTAACTATAAGAAAAAACATCTTAAGCTTAATATTAACAAATAACAACTCTTAACTTTTTTTGGTGACATAAACACCCTCTTGTTTCACAAAGGCGATACTTAATAAATATAGTAGTGACAAAAAGGTTTTTTTTTTATACTTCATCAACATAAATATAAAGTTAAATTTAGCAGTCGAGCATAATCGCAAAAAATAAAATCTAGAAAAATCCAAAATCCATAAGACCTAAAATCCAGAAAAATCAAAATATAGAGACACCAAAATCTATAAAAAAATAAATTCCATTTATACAAAATTCAGAAAAAATTTATAGTCTCGACTGGTAATTCCCGTTATTCCGAGTTTTCGAAATTTCAAGTTTTCTGGATTTTTGAATTCTGATGTATATCCATTAAATTTTATTTAAGCCCAGACACCAGTAATTCACTCAACTCAGAGTTTTCGGAGGGAAAGATTCTTCGGGTAGATAGGTAAATGTCCCTTTCTGTAAGCCTTAAAAAATCAGATTTTTTTACCATGTTAGCTGCAATTTCATTAGTTCATTATTTTTTACTTAATTAAATTAAATAAATTAAGGGTCTAGACATCTCAGAAGAATTTAGTGGACCTTTAATTTTCTGCTGAATCTGAGGGGCTAGAATGAGATGCTCTTTGTTATGACAAAGATATAACTAAATATTAATTATATCTATCTTTTTTTTGTTTTTCGACTTTCAGATATAGGGCTCAACGTATCAAATTTTTATACAGAACGTTTTTTTAATCTAAATAATATTGCATATCAAAATTTTCGAAAAATATTGCGTTTTTGGTTTTTGAAAGAAAAAATCATTAATTTTTATTGGGAAAATTCAATACTTCGAAAACGGGTTAACGATTTTTTTTTGACATTTTTAAATTACATATATGTACCTACATATTGTTAAATAATATTTAAAATTGCCATAACAACATTTTTTTTAGAAAAAAAGTCAAGAAATTTTCTGCTTAGAAAAAATAAACACGAACTTTTTTTTGTGAACTTAACAACAAACTCTGCTCTTAATATATTTAAATAAGAATGAAAAAATGTTTTTTAGAGTAGTATATCTTATGGAGTTCTACTGAATATGATCGAACATAAATTAATTTAATAGTGGAGATTTGTAACGTGCATAGCTTTCGAAATGAACATATAAGCAATAAATAAATAGTTTGTGTTTTGAGTTAATGAGATAAGATCTTTAGTTTATCGAACATAAGAGCAGAACTATAAAAATACAAAAAATACAAAATTAAAAGTTTGTGCCTGCAAAAATATATACCAGTAAAAAAACATTATTTAAATAATATTGTTAATGTATTTTTTCCAATTTGGTACCTAGTTAGTAATTTAATGTTGTAAAAACAGAATGCAGAAATATTCCTTCTCCTATTAGTCTCAATTTCAACCAATATGCAACAAAAACATGAAATTCGTTTTTTTTAAACATATATTTTCGATTTTTCTAAGATACTGTCATAGAAAAAAAAACAAAGTGCTGGGGATACCGCTAGACCAACTCGACACAATTACCCAAATGTCAACTAGGACACGATATCAACAAAGAGTAGCCAATCTACGCGTCAATATAACCCGGAGAAACCACACAAATGGGGATATAAAAATGTTGTGCTTAGTGGTAGCTCTGGTTTCAGCTAAACAATTTCTCAACAATTAGTACAAACATCCAGTAACTTTGTTGTTCGACGTTCAAGAACCATTCCTTAAGGCGTCAACATTAAATTATTATTTCTTGATTAGTGGTACACATCTTTGCCAATACTGACTTGTCTATTAGATCTAATCAGATTCGGGAAAAAAGTTCTTGCAAAAAATGACTTGAAGATGTACAACAGTTCAAAAACTGTAGATAAAATGGACATTTCTGCAGTAACATGACGTTACGACACCAGAAATGTGAACTTATCTTCGACATACGTCGGCATACAAACTATTTTCTGAAGTTCGAAATTGTCTACCAAAATGTACTATGTCCAAAGGCAGTACAATGATCGTTTGGGTGGGGTACGTCTGTTGGATGTTAGATGCTTAGATTCGTTAGGATGCAAATTACATTCGAAAAATTTTACCAGAGTATATTCTTCCATATGACCGAACGCAGTGAATGCGTAGCTATTCTGTATAGAACAAGGCTTAACAGTTCCGAGGCCTGGATGCTTTTAGCAGACTTAAAATGCGCCATAGAAGAGGATTTATGCTATGCCATCAAGAATATAAAAGTGCTGGTAATAAAAGAAAGAGGGCTTCTAACCTCAAGGAAAAAAGAATAAATTGAAAGGGCCCATTGGCATTCTGCCATCCCAGAACATAAGATTTGTTCAGTTAAGTTGCCAGAACAAATCGGAAGTTCTTATGTGGAGTGTCGAAAATCTTGACAAAATAACATATATGCAGTCAAAGAAAAATACCATAAAAAATCATGCAGTAAAGGACCTTAAAAATCCAAAATATCTGAAATAACATTTAAAAAATCCTAATTTTACATTTTGTTTGTGTAGGTATATTTTTTTCCATTCACCAAAAGTTATTTAACTTTCATTGCTGGATTTTGCTTTACTCTTACTTTAATTAAAAATTTATGAGCAATCTTATAGTTCGAAATCTTAGAAAAAAAGTAAAAATAAAAGTTATCAATTTGGCTCGTGCCTATTTTTGACAGCTGACAGAATTCTCCACAAATAATTGTCTGTTGTTGTTTTCTTTTACATTTCGCTCTGTATTTGGATACTGGCGGAAAATTTAATTTCGCATCAGCAGCGTAATAGGCTTTAGATAGCAGAGTGAATAGAAAAGTGAGCATAATAGTTTTTTTTTGGCAATTTTTATCTGCCGCGATGGTTATAATTTTCAAGGAAACACAATGTCGCAGGCGGTCATAACGCTTACAAAAATAATTTCAAACAATTACTCAAAGAGATACGGTGTATCTATACCTAGGTACTTTTAGTGTTAATTAATTAATTTAAACACTTTTTACTAACACTGTACTAATCCTATTTTCTTGACAAACCCTAGCTGAACGCTTCTAAAAAAAATATTGCAACAAAACTAAGCGAACATAATTATATGGCATTTGGAATTGGAAATATGAATTTAAGTGTCATATCATATGGATTTAATATGATGCTATAATAAGATAAATTAGCATTCCAATGATTTTGACCATAGGAAAATGTTAAAAGAAAGTTCGATGAGCATCTTGTTTAGATAGATAGATATTTTATTATTGTTTCGAAAAGAAGAATTACATAGTTAACAATATTTTAAAGTCATTGCATAGCACAGAGATATGATAGCAAGTTGTATCTTACTACTGAAAAATCAATATTAGGTTTCTGAAAAGCTTACGTTTTAATATTTATAAAATCGAAGGAAAAAGATTACTAAAACCTTCATTTGAGATTTGTTTATAATTACATATATCACAGGAAAAGCTTAAATCTAATAATAACTGAATACTTATTCAGAAGTAAATGAATAGGTACATAAATAAATAAATCAATAAATATATAAATAAATGTGTATAAGAACATAAAAAAATATATAAATAAATTAACAAACAAGGAAATAAATACATAAATAAATTAATTAATAAATAAGTAAATAAATAAATAAATATATATAAGAAAAAATGAAATATATAAATAAATAAATAAACAATCAGGCAAATAAATAAATAAATAATTAAACAAGCAAGTAATAAAATAAATAAACACACAAATAAGTAAATTATCATATGAGATACAGTAAATAAATATGTAAATATAGAGTAAATTATAAAAAATAAGTAAAACAAAATACACAAATAAATAAGTAAAACTATCAAAAGAAATAATCAAGAAAGGAAACAATAATGATACGTAGTATATATATTTTTGATATTATTAACATTTTTTTCTTGTTGCTTAATATATAATTTTTTTTTTTTTAAATTAGGTTTTTTTTGTGTTAAATTAGGTTTCTTACAAGAGTGTTTTCACTTGATTCACATTTTCTAAAAAAAAATTCATTGAGAACTTCAATTTTTCTGTGTATTTTTAACGCGTTTGCTCTTTCGTGTAACTCCTGAGTTGAAAAATGCCATGGTACCTTTATGATCATTTTTAAAATTTTATTTTGTAAGATTTGTAATTTTTTCTTATGCATTTCAGCACAGTTTCCCCAAACATGTGATCCATATAATATTATCGTTTGAAAAACGACCTTAAAAATCATTAATTTGTTGTATTTACTTAATAACGACTTCCGGTTGATAAGCGGGTATAACAGTTTAATACCAATATTTATTTTATTCGTTGTCATTAGTGTGTTTTCCTTAAAGGACAACTTCTTGTCTAAGTAGACACCTAAGTACTTAACAGAGTTGACCCATGGGATATCACAGTTATTTATATTTAAATTGCTGCTGGGTAAAGAGCAATCCTTTCTTTTTCTGGTGAAAAAGATAGCTTGACTCTTTCCAGCATTTATTTTAATTTTCCAATGTTTATAATATTCGAAAATAACGACAAGAGCATTTTGAATATTGTTCATTATATTCGAAGGATGTTCATCGGATGAGTATATCGCAATGTCATCTGCGTACATTCCAAAATCACAACTTTGTAGGACTGGGAAGTCCGATGTAAATATATTAAATAGGGTGGGTGATAAAACAGATCCTTGGGGAACGCCCGCAGGGATAATTTTCGAGACGGAACTTATTCCTTTGACTGAAACTATGAGTTTTCTATCACTCAAAAAACTTTGAATAAGCTTAATTAAATAAGCTGGACATTCATTCATAATAAGCTTGTGTATGAGTGCATGATGCCATACTGTATCAAAAGCTTTTTCTACATCTAGTAGAACTATCATTCAGAAAAAAATCGAATTTGCTTCGAATAACCTTTTCAAAAATCTTGCTCATACTACTCAGTAGACTTATCGGTCTATAACTCACAGGATCACTTCGGGGCTTACCTGGCTTCAAAATTGGGACAACTTTTGCCATCTTCCATTTTAATGGGAAATATTGACTTCTCAAACATGCATTTATTAACTCAGTTAGATATATAAATCCACTCATAGGTAGTTCTTTCAGAAATTGATTTTTTATGCCATCAATTCCTGGAGATTTTTGGTTCCGCAGATCACATATTAAATACTCTACATCTTCTACAGAAATTAGCTCATTAGCCGGAAAGTTTATTGCAGTTCTATTAAATTCTCTGATAGATGTGTCTACGAGGTTAGTCAGAACTTGGTTGAAGTTAAGATTTAAAGGTGAAATATGATTATTAGCAAAAGTATTAGTTTGAGCATCTTGTTTAAAATTAGCAAAATCTGGTTTTTATCGTAGTAGGTATATCAACTCAAACTGATTTAACATCGTACTAAATCATACAAAATAATGCGTCAATATTTTTTGCTTTAAAAATTTAAGATTCTAATCAACTTTACCCTTTTACGCAGGTAATCTTTAAGATCGGCTTAAAGGTACAAGTAGTCCAACATTTAGGTACATTTTATTCAATTAAAATCACAAATAATATAAATACCTACTTCAATTACCAAAAACTCCTAAGGTCTTCCATGCTAACCCTTCAGCTATAACTATTCCTGTATGAAGACTGACTAGGATAATCACATATTTTCTTAAAATAATTCTTCTATATCACCCATCAGCCAGCATCCTAATTTTTGACAAGATTTCTCCCAAAGTATAATTCCCTTCCATATACGAGTAAGTACGTGTGTATGAAGGTACTATTCTACAGATGTTAACTTATTTTGTTTATGTTTATTAGGTTCAATAAACTCACCTTTCGAGCAGCTGATTAAAATTGGTAATCCATGTGAAGCAATAAAATCTCCATTAATTACAATCGTTATCCACAAAAGGAGCTCCTTCGTTCGTCCGTGCACGCTATTACCAAGTATGCTGTATGTCGTATACTTGGGTCGTACGTGTTTGATAAGCAAAATCAATTACAATTTTCGAATGTTTCACATGTTCATATAATATCTTCGCACTCGTTAAAGGCCATATGTTGTGTGTGTTGACTCAGAATGTGTCGTCGTGCGAAGAGACATAAAAAAATATTTCACTGTCAATGCAGATAAACAGAACATACACCTTATTCCCTTAAATAATATGCCTTAATCCAATCAGTAATTTACACATTTTAACACGACTTTTCTTTTTTTTTCTTCTTAATAAGAATCCCGTAAAGTCGTTATAAGCTTTATTCGATTTTTTTATTATTTAAATCGTCAAATATACGATTCGCGCGCGCCGAAATAGCCGTTCGCGTTTTATTAAATGAAAACCAAAACCCCTCGCAACCACTGTCAAAGGAAGGGACAAAATAAAAGGGAATTTTCCCCGAAGCTCCGCGAATTCAATGCACTCCGTAGTCCGTTCACATATTTTCACGCGCGTCGCCTTCTTCGTGCAATTGGATTTTTTTTAATATCCTTATCGCGAGACAGACGTTCTAGAGACACAAGACAGAACCACAGAAAGTAAAAAACAAAAAAAAAATAAAACAGAGCCCAAACAATACAGAAAAAGGTTATGAAATAAAAATTCCAACAATCAACGCAACAACGTGCAATCAAAAGAAGCACCCACCGCGCCACCATGCACCACACCAGCTACTCCCTGACTTGTCACTTCAACGTCTAGAGAGGGTTGATAGAACAGCACTGGCGAAAGATACTTTGACTGTTCCTTATTCAACGCCACGAATGCGACGACGACGAAGAGTAGTGTATCTGAGAAATACTTTTTATTTTTTCAGAATTTAATTCCTATTAACAGATTCGTTCGTATCCAAATGCCGCGCGATAATAACGATTCAACTCGGATTCGAAATCGACTCTTCCATCGGGAGGTTCACGAAGAACTGAATTTACAAAGTCTGACGAAGAACTGACAGACATGAAAACGGAAAGTTTGCCGGTCGCGGCAGTATCAGTATCAGTCAGTTAGATGCATTCTCATTCCCATTGCGTTTTGCGTGTATAGAGGAACGGAGATACAACGTCTGGTCGGTCTGGCTCTGTTGGATTTGGATGTATCTTACAGATACATACTTCTGTTATTTAGCTGTTCATTTGTTCACTGCTCTATACTTGGGTAAACATGGTTCATTTTGCGTGGGAGATGGCAGTGGCAGCGAAACTCAACAAGAACAAACAGTATTATTATTTATCTCAATACTCAATCTGTTATTGCTTTAGCGCCACAATCTAGGAACAGGTTCATTTCATTGTCGAACATGTGCTCTTTCCGGCTCGTTAGCGATGAATGGCATGGCGATGAAATAGGGTTAGGTATAGATAATAGAAAGATGTTTAGTATTGCGCATGGTAATGGAATTTCTGGTAAGCTTAGGTTTTTGTTTGATATTGGTTGCCCAGATCTATTGACAATTTAAAGGACGTCACTCTAGAGGAGTCCATGAAACTTCGTTTTATGTATCTAAAATGTTAGGTATAATTCGTGCTATGTGATGTGAGGTGTGCGAACATAAAATGTTTGTATATAGATACATTTATTTGAACTTGTGAACTTGGCGAAACACTTTCGAGAATGAAAATAAAATAAATGTCATTGTTTTGCAAAAAAAAAGGTATCTGATGGTATGCTTACGTTTTTACATAGTTTTGGAAAACGTAACTTTATTGCGCTTAAAATTTAAAAGGCATTTGATAGAGTTTGATATGAAGCTTCCTTATCGAAGGTGCATGCACGTGGTGTCTATAAATATTTCTTCTTCGGTGGGTTAGACATTTTTAAACCGTTCACTACAGGTCGCAATGATTCCTATTCTGAAATCCACTGGTGTGCCCCAGAGCTGCGTTTTGTCCACTACACTCTTTCTTTTTTTATTAATGACTTCAAATTCACTAAATTGTTTTGCTGGAGATACGAGTAGTACTCTCAGCTTTTCATATTTGTTTTGTGATTCACCTCCTTGTTCTTCGCATGTGGAACTAGAACTGCAGTGTATGAAATGCTTATCTGATATCGGCATAACCCGACTGTAACGGCTCGCGTACACTTAATCCGAATTATCGGCCGATTTCGGATCGAAGCTGATCGGACGACTAGTTCAGACGTTCGTCTGCATACACTTCTTCCGTTCTAGGACGATTTTTCACTATCCATTATCTATGAAAAAGCAAGCATTTCATACTAAGATACCGGCAAACTGACGTTCAACGTACGAGAAATCCAAACAAGTTCGGATTTGTCGGTTGATCGGTTGTAGTCGGACGACAACGGACGATGTCGGTTGAAGTGGTGTACGCGCCTACGTTGCCGAAGTGGCACGATCGTGTACTTTTGGCACTTTTTAATTTTAATGGCATTGTGGCACTCAAACGCTTCAAAGGGCACTCTAGGAATCGACGAGCAATTGTTTTCACATATACCCAAGTTCATGATCAGATCAGGTAGTACATCAGCTGAAAAGGCTGTTTCTCGCTTAAATAACATTAAAATCCAAAATAAAAATCGACTTTCTTATATAAGAAATAAAATCCCTTTTGTCGTTTAATGAAATAAAAAAGTTGAAACTTGTCAGCACTTCATGCCACCTAAAGACTTATTTATTTATTTTTTTGTTAAGTTTCGTTTAATGAAGTTGTTTATATTTTATCTATTAGTTTATTATTTATTAATTTTGTGTTCGCTTAATCTAATTATATCTTAAGTTTTGAGGGTCAATAAATAAAATTAAAAAATACATATGAAACCTGAACCGAATTTAGTTACTTTTTTGTTGGTGGCACCCAGTGGCCTAAAATGGCACTTTCTGTTGTCAGTATTGGCACCTACAAATTTTTTTGTCCGGCAACGCTGGTACGCGCTCTCTTTGATGTACATACGTTTGGTTCGATCGGACGAGTTCGGCCGATGACGTCCGATCATAATTCGGACGATGTCTGATTAATTGTACGCGAGCCGTAATGTATTCAGCCTTTATTCGTCCTGTAGTATAATTCTGTCATTTGGGGCCTATTCACATAGTCGTGTGTTTCGCTGTGTACCCAGAAAATCGTATCCCTCGGCTGCTCCTCTAATTCACTTTATTGCATTACAACAGATACGTTCACGCCTTTCTCTCCCCGTCGCAAAAATATGTCTTTCGCTTTTCTTATAGAAAAGAGAGTTTTAGTGAAATTAGATCTTCTTAAACTGTTCAAACAAATTCCTTGCAATTCCAATGCTCCTCAGCAATTCAAAATCAAAAATTTTTTAATGCTTATTCAATAAATAAATAAAGTTGTTTTCGCTAAGTTTCCGCCATTTATTCATAACAACTTACTTAACATTAAAATATAATGTTGTACAATATACATACGTAACATAGATCGCTTAGTTTCAACTCAGCGAAACTCTCTTTTTTCAATAACAAACGAGTAATTAATTTATATAATGTGTTACTAATTTTAAATTTATTGAAATAATTAATTATTATTCTCGACAGAGTTTCGCTAGTAACCGGAAATAATTCCATGGGAATATATTCCACATTTAAATTTATTGAGGTATTAGAGAAAATCCACTAATAGAAATATTTTTTTTTAAATTATTAATACTAATACAACCATAATTCCGAAATCGTCAAAAGTTACTTACTTATCACAATAAAATTCTAAAGCCAAGATCTTGATTTTGTTTTGTTTTGTTTTGTTTATTGATCAAAAATGACCTCCATTGCTGATCTAAATTTTCTTGTGAAAATCAGGATCAACAGCAATCTCGTTTCGACAAAAAAGATGTTAATACTTAATCCCGAGATATCAAAATGTACAGGGTGGCCCATGAATCGTGCTACAAAAAGAAATTTAAATAACTTTTATTTTAATCGATGTATTTCATTAATTTTTTTTTATTGGATTAAAAATTAAATTTTATTTTAAATAACTAATGGTTTTTAAAGATGATAGACCGCAAATGACCTTCACGTTCATCGACGCATATGCGGCACCTGATCAGAAAATTGCGTTCATTGCGGCCTGAAGAGTTGAAATTTGGATCGCCTCAATTATTGTCTTAATGGACCGCTTGAATTCAGTCAAATTCCTGGGTTTCGTTTTGCACACTTCCTGCTTAAGATAACCCCATAAAAAAAGTCTGGTGCAGTCGGGTCAGGTGACCTTGGGGGCCAGCGGAAAGTGCAGTTTCTGGATATCAATAAAAAAAAAATCAATTAGTTTGGGAATTTTCGTTGGAGCTCCGCCATAACTTGTGTGGCTACGTGTGCACTTGCTCCATCTTGTTAAAACCAAATCCTGCTGAAAGGGATACGTCTTCGGCGAACTCTGGGTAAAAAACTGCTTCAGCATCTTTAAATAACGGTCCCTATTGACAGTTTGTGTTACATAGTTTTCTTCAAAGAAGTATGGCCCGACAATACACCTTGATGAAAATGTGTTGTCTTCTTCGGCCATTGCAATCATTTTCGACAAAATTCCAGGCGAACAGGCAAATCCTGAGGGTTTAACTTGTTTGTAATTTGGACTTTGTACGCAAACAAGCTTAAGTCATCATGAAGTATCCGTTGTAATACCCGTCCGCTAACTCCAATTTGGCCCGATAAGTTTCGAGTCGAAACAATTGGATTTGCCTGTATTGCCGATGCAACAGCCACGATTGTAACCTGAACCCGATGATACGGTCTTTGTTCTATGCTTCCAGATCGGCAAACATGTTCACCAGCCTCATTATGGTCCATCTACTCGGGGGATTACCGCCAAACTCCAGCCTAAATTCCCTTTGAACGGAAATAACGGACTGCAAAGAATGGAATGGCTGCACTATCCAAATCCTTTTTTCAGTATTTCAAGCATTCATTTTGATAAATCTAAAAAGTAGACTATAAAATAAAAAAAAATATGCCGATTACTCACACAGAAAAAAAGTTATTACGTTTTATTTTTGCAGCACGATTCGTGGGCCACCCTGTATTACATATTTTTAAGAAGTACGATATATCTATCTTATTATGCCATTGGCCTTTTGAAACCTTTTCGCATTGAGTTCGTTTAAAGTACAAATAAGTATTATTTTGAACCCAAGAAGGGCTTGGAAAACTAAATAAAAAACTACCTTATATTCAGTGGACGAGATCTATAAATTAATTATATCTTACAAAGTGTAAGCATGTCTTGAATACAAATAAAATAGAAACAAAAATTGATTTTCCACTGAAAATATTAACATCGAGTTAACTTAGGCTTATAAGATTTCCCAATACCTAATCCTCAAATCCGCAGTGTTTAATTACATTTTTTTTTATTATTATTGAGTCATGTACCAAAATTTGTGACGCAAAATCCATATTGTGACTTAAAACAAAAACAGAAGTCGATTTAAATTTATAGTGTGTCACAATTTCTACAAATATGTAGATACATAATGTAGATACGCAATTCTACGTCGGAATTTAACTTATCCATTATTAAACCTACAAATTCAATTACGGGCCTAAGAACAGATACAACAATATCATTCAACAAACCCCCTATGAATTTCATCAGAATGTCAATCAATAATAATATTCAAGGGTTGAAAAACCTAACAACTGTAACTATCCCTCCAACAATCTAACACCAACCGGCAGAAAGTGAAGAATTAAAAATGTAAACAATAACAAACCACAGCTGATTTTGTTTGAAGAGACTGAGAGTGCTGCAAATTCATCCATAAATTCATTCGCTCTCAAAAGACTAGGTGAATAACATTTCATTTATTTCTGTATATTTTTAGCTAACGAACTACCAACATGTATGAAGAACAAAAATATATAACATACATGTTAATATTCTGCTAAGCGAACAGATAATGTTATTAGCAGTGGTTGCTCGTTAAGGCCTCGAAATATTAATCTTTTAATGAAAATTCTTTATTGGGACATTAATTATACTCGGAATTGGAGAATTACTCAAAAATGAAAACCATAATTTCACATAAGAACAAGAACAAGAAGTCAGATTAAATTAAGTTTTTAATTAAAAACACGAAAGTCCTGAATTTCTTGGCAAAATATTAAAATGTAGGAACGTAGGTTAATTATTTAAATTATTATCACTTCTAAACAGTCTGTGAAAGTTGTCACATGATTAAGAAAAACAATTCACCTGAAGAGGCGATTATAAATTATTAATGGAGAGATGAATATGCGAGTACGAAAATATTGATTATGTCGTATAGAAGGCAACTTAGAGGTCATGGGTTCTTGTTGAATAAATTATTCAATAGGTCATTGAAGATAAGAAAAGACCTTGAAGTGGATACTATTAAATAAGGGGCTTCAAATTGTAGGGGGAAATACCCCCCTTACCTTTTTTTTTGCATATAACTCGAAAACAAACAAAAATTTCGTAATAATGCACAACACATTTTTTGTAGAGAATAAAGCTTACCAATGAAATAACTAACTCAAAAATTTGAAATATTTTTAATATTAAAAATATCTTAACAAAAGAAGCACAGAATCGCATTTTTTATTTACTTACCTGTATATTTATTTTACGCGAATTTGGTGAAAAATAAAATACATGACTAGATCGCACGTACTTTCTCCTATGTTCAATCACATTATATGCAAGAGATTCTTTATAGAAACGGCAAAATGTATTTCCAAAGTGGTTTTTCACTTAATTTATTATATATAAAAATTCTTTAAATTTTTCTAAAAAAAAATGGTATGATCATTTTAAATATTTAATAATATAAAAATAAAAAACAAAATTTCAGAAAAAATTGTCCACTCGTTTTCGAAATATTGAATTTTCAAAAAAAATGTTTTTTTTTCAAAAGTCCAAAAAAGACGAAAATTATAAAATGCAGTATTTTTTAGAATTTGAAGGTGCTCCTGCATAAGAATTTTGATCGAAATCGGTTAAGCCGTTTGTGAGAAAGTCGAAAATCAATAAAATGGTTGTATGGCAGGTACCGTTAATAACAAAATATAAAAAAAACGGCCAAAATATAGACCATACTTAAAGTAGTACACACACACAATTGTTATCAAAATTGATAGAGCCGTTTTCGTGATAATTAAAATGGTAGAAAAATTTGTATGTCAAGTACCGTTATTTATGGGGCTAAAACAAAACGATTCAAAAATGTATTTTGGACAATCACCTAAAACGCTTAAACACCAAGTTTGAACAAAATCGGTTCAGCGGTTTAGACTGTAGATCGTTCTACAGACAGACAGAGAGACAGACAGACAGACGGACTTGCGGAGCCCACTTTTTTGGTATTCTCTATCATCGTAATGTCAACTTTGATTAAAATCTCGAGTTCGATTTTTTTTCAAATGCAAAACTTACCCTATAGTACCTATCTAGGTATATCGCAAGTAAAAAGTAAGAATTAAATTATAATAACGAATTTTGGTCGATTTTTATCCAAAAATTTTTGTGTATATAGCATAGTATACTTATAGCTATCTGCTGTAAGAAAAAAAGTTATACAAAACTTAGTAAGAACAAGAATGCGATTTTTCGATTTTTTGTAATTATAATCTTAATATTTAACGTATTAAATATTTATGTAAAAAAATTCTAATAATCTATTTCAATGGTAAATTTTATTTTATAAAAAAGAGGCTATAAGCTTTATCCCTAAATTTTGATTCTCTTTTAATTAGCTTATTTAGATTTTTTGGTTTCATTTGGCCGCCATCTTCTTTTTAACTGTTAATTCTGTTTTTCCTCGTAACTTGTGTATCCTAAAACAAAAATTGTACTCCAAACTTGTGGCAACTATTATTTCCTACAAAATATTTTACCTAAATTTTGTTCGCTTATCATATTTGTAAAACTTACAATGCATTGTTTTTGTTTAAAAAAAAAGTAGGGATTATTTTTATTGTATACCTAACAATAACAAGCGAGAGTACGATAACTCCTAAGGCGCTCAGAAATAATAATGGATTCCTTTCGAACATTTTTTTTACTGTGAGTCTCTCCACCCCTTATTTAGGCGGAAAGGGGAATTTTCCAAAAAAAAGAACACTTAAAATGGAAAGAAACTTTAATAATAATTAGAATGTAATTATTACAATAAAATGTTATAAAGCCAGATGATGGAGTTTTTAAAACTTTATATGAAAAACATATTGAAAATCCATTTTTGTTTTGGAAGACAGCCGATTCCTATGCACCCAATCTTTCAAACCTTTCACTAAAATTGATTCAAATTCCCAGATCGTCCGCTGAAATAGAGCGTACTTTTTCGAAATCGTCTTTAATTCACACCTCTTTGAGAAATCGAATGACTTCCGAAAGTTTCAAAAAATTAATGTTTCTTTATGAAACTTTAAGAATGGAAGACATATACATTTATCTTTGGAGGGCTTCAACTACCCAGCAAACATTTATCTGAAGGTTCAGATTCTAATCACCAAAAATGAAGAATAATATTCAGGAAACCTTCAGTTTTTTGAATGAATTATGAATATATACAAAGATCCTACAAATTCTTACCAGAGAGACACAAAGAGATGTGTCAAAAAAAAAAAAAACAACAGAACAACACTCAGATTTTGTTGTTGGATCCTTCATATGGAGATCCTTTTTTGTTCGTCCTTTTATTTTTGTTTTCACAAAGGGGTAATGATGACGGGTCATTGTTTGACAAAAGTTTCGTTTGCATAGCCGATTATCAGTTCGGAAAAGTTTTTCTAAAGATCGGTTTAGATAGGTATATAACCAGCTTGTGTTTTAATAGTAAATGGGTACCTACTTACTTAAAAAAAATACATATAAAAAAGCAAATGATAACATAAAGGTATGTAAAAAATGGTGTTAAATTTTCTTAGAAACATAAAAATCATTTCTTTAATTATAGCAGCGTGTAACAATTAAGAAGTCCTGGAAGCTATAAAAGCCAAACAAGAGGCAAATCAAAAAATGTTCCAGAGGCTCACCGATGAAATATTCAATCAAAAATGAATCAGAAATAATGAATTCACTTATGATGCAATTTGAATCCTTTTACCTGGGCTCTTAGTCACCAATTTGAATCATTTTAATGATTCATTTATGATCTGAAAATTCTGCAATTAAATGAACGTATATAAGAGTTCCATATATTCCTTTAAATGATTAATGCTTGAACCTTTTCTGAATCGTAAAAATGATTCCTGTATGATTAATTAAAGTGAAGGTATATACTTAGAAATCCTTCACTTAAATGAGTTTTATTAGAATTATTTTTATGATTAAGAAAAGATTCAGGCAATAATCATTTAAATGAATATATGGTACCCTTATGTACGTTCATTTAAATGACGAATTTTCAGATCATAGATAAATCATTACAATGATTCAAATCGGTGTCTAAGAGCCCAGGTAAAAGGATTCAAATTGCATCATAAGTGAATTCTTTTCGGACGGTTTCTTCACTTTTATGAATTAATTATCGTTCACTTCTGAATTAAAATGTTTTCTGGGTATATTATTACCTACATATGTATTTGGGGAATGTAACCCATGCATTTGACCTCTGAATTCTTTTATAATCTTTCTTTGTTATTTGTTATTTATGGAATACACATTTTTGTTTACTTAGTTTACATTAGTTACATAAGTTACATTAGATCCGTTAGTTACGCGGAAAATGATTTGTAGCTAATTGCAATTAGTTACGCGTAACTATATGGGTAACTTACTCAGAGTAACTTACGTTGCCAACACTGCTTTTAAACCATTCAAAGTTCTTGTGGAGAGTATATGCTTTTAAGCCATTCAAAGTTCTTGTGGAGAGCATATAGTTCAAATTGTCGAACCCGAAAGATCCACCTTGATCTAAGCTGAGTGACCGTTTGCTCTGCCCTGCTAGATCCCGAAAATCTGGAGACACAATTTTAGCTGAAACCTCATTTATCATCTGTTTATTTGTTGGTTGTCTCATCGGTATTCGTGGAGTGCAGTAATAAGGTATGCTACATTTTGATTTGGTCATTTATTTTAAATTTGTATCCAAAGGAAATAAATCAGTTAATTATCTAAATTTGTGTTTTATAAATTATGCAGATCTATCTGAACTATCTAGAACACAACACAAATCAGGGTTTTGTTTTCCAAAAAAACCGATAAACTTCAATGGGAATCATTTCAAATTAGGTAAGACTACTTGCTATCTATAAAATGAATGAAATCATAAGATAAATCCCCCTGACTTTCCATACAATGTTTTTTTCTTGGTAAACAGCACGCACATTCTTAGCGTAAAATTAAAAACAATCTTAATCTTTCATTAGAGTAGTTTTCCAGTTCATTATTTATCCGTAGCTCGTTTAATGTTGTTTTCACTCAACATCGTTTGTATATATTTATGTAAGCTGCTATCTGCTTACCTCTGCGATAGCATTAAACATTCGCTGCTGCAACACTGCATCTTCAAAAGATCACGATCAATATTAAGCAAACGATCAAGTGATTAAAAAAAAATTCCCTTCCCATTACCACCACTCCTCCCGAGGTAGAACTTGACTCACTTAAAAGACTGCTCTTGGCTGAGTCGTACCGAGCCCAGATGAAGATCCATCATCAGGAGTGCTATGGCTGTGCCGGTGCGTTCGCCCTCAATCCGCCTTCCAATCTAAACAAAACGCAATTTATAGATGCGTGTAATTGCATAATTTCTGGGAACCACTGTGTTTGTGATGAGACTGTGGCCGTACACAAAAACAAGGCACGGCATTGTTTTTTAGGAGAATGAAGACCAGCAGCCTAGTTTGGTGATGGTGAATAGCGTAGAAGAGTTACAAAAGAAGCTTTTAATGGCCGGTATGGTTCGACGTGACTATATTGCTTGCAGCGGCGAAATCGTACAGTGTTGTTATACATATATCCAGAATTTAGAAAGAAAGTTATAATATCTACGTCAAATAAATCCATTTTATTATTTAAAATAATAGATGTTTTTAATGTTGGATATATTCTGGCGAAACCAGTGCACTGCCGACCAACAGAATAGGTTCACGCTGTAAAAATCAAAAATTAGTTTTTTCTATTAAAAAGCTTTGTGGCGTGGATGATTTTTTGGCAGTGTATTAAAACGGGTTAATATATTATTTCGTCATACCAAAATAGACCCTCTTAGGGACATTGCAAAAAAATGTATTAAAACTTACCGTAACGATAGTTTTATGGTTGCCCTTTTCTTATTAATTGGTTGAAAAAAGACCACGCTCTGAAAGCACATCCACAAAAAGCGTATCGTGAAGTTTTTTGGGTCATCGCATTATCTCAACTTGGAGATTATGATGTCTCAAATTGTCTAATTTCTCAACACAAAGAGGGAGATTCGTCTCTACCCTAATTAGAATCCCCATCGGACGGTACATATCGAATAACGCAGTAGAAAACCGATGTTACCGGTAAAATTCACAATCCACCTCGAACCAAACCAAAGCGTACCCATGATCTGGAAAGCCTGCCGTCCTACAGTAGGAAAAATATAATTAGCTTCGTCATCTAGAAAGACTTTCGTTCGAAATGGCAACAGTCTTGCACCAATGAAAGGCATCCCATCAGGTCAAGTGTCAAACATGAAAAGCTAATTCTTTCTACTTGTCTACTTGTTGGAATGTTAAGTTACTTTAGTCTTTCTTTTAATCGGATCTTACTACAGAAATCCTGGAATTCTTGGGAGAAGGCTCTTTTGAAAGTAAATATTATTCAAGAAATTACACTATTCCCACTGTTAGTTTTTTTTTAAATCTCTAGAGTTTGATTGGAACTTAAACCAATTAACGTTTAATAACAACACTGCCTACGAGCATAGCAATAAATTAGATTCCATCAAGCTTCAAGCAGTAGCATCACTTCACTGAATATTAATGAGAATCGATTGCTTAATTAGATTTGGGCTTCTGGGCACTTAAAAAAAATCCCAAAATAAACAAACATTCGGTTTCTCCTAAGCTCAATAATTACACCAGGTATTTAGGTCAAAGATTCTATTAGGCAAACTCTTCCCATTATACCGGCGTTCTCGGCGACGCACGATGAACGACCATGTTTACACACTTGCATTTACACCAACAGAAAAGGGCGCCGCGCCGCTAATACTAAATAATTTCATCGGATTTCTGTTTGTTTGTTTGGATTTTCGGATTGATGAACTCAAACATCCGAACCGATCCCAAAGTGTTGTTGGTTTATGTTAATGCCCTCCGTCATTAGGGTATATTCTCACGTGTGTGAATTGTGGGCATGAGGTGGGGACCAATTATACCTGACGGTGACGGCTAACATCAATAAATAGACAAATACCTTTTTACGGTTCTGATGGTCAAATGTGATTCCATCAATTTGTATTCGAATCGTAAATGGATTTTGATATCAACATTGCCATCATCATCATCTCGCTGGGATATCGGGCACCTGTCCTCATGGTGATTGGAGAGTCTTCCTTCCAGATTCCAAAGTCGACAGCACTTTCTATACATGACAAACGTAGTTGTATAGGTACGACTGATTTAAATTTGCTGCTATTTAGTTATACTGTACTGAATGCGGTCAGTGATTTCTAATGATCAGAAGTGAGATAACCATTAACACTCATGGTCAGCTAGAGCAGGTGCCTGTGGCTGCGGCTGTGGCAAGCATTCAATGAGTGAATATTTTGGTTTTATTTGTTAACGCCACTTAACAAATTGGTTGACAAGCTCGTTGTATAGAATTTTGAATAAGATTAACATAACCTAAATCAATCTACGTATGTACATTTTGTAAGTGGAGTACTTAGGCATTAATATTTATTGCGGTTACACTGCTTCGAAGCGTTTTAAGTGATTAGCTTGTGTTAAGGCTTGAGGGAAAAGAATTCATAAATGGGAAAAATCAGAGATACTGGTTAAATACACCCTAGGCCGCCAGTCTATAGTTGGGTGCCTTTTGTATTAAATAAAGGCATGCCAATCAATTGCATACTTAGAAAGTCCGTTTATGGTCTTAGCTGTATGTTCAGATTTTATTTTGGTTTAAGCTGCAAAATAGTTTACAAATTATTGCTATTATTAGAGCATATAATTTAAAATCGGTCAAAGGTCCAATTTATTCAGTCTACATGAAGTTTTAAATTACTACTGAAAGGGGAAACGAACAGCAACAAAAGTTTTTATGCAGAAATAAAAGTATGTATATAATTTTTCGATCGCTTTTGTATGTGTGTGTGGTTAAATTTAATTTATGAACTAATATTTTTCCAGAACCGCCTGTTTTTTTTGGAGATATTTTTGCGCGATGGATTTTTGAAGTAAGAATCCTTTTGCGGCGTTTGGTGAACATTTTCTGTAAACATCAGTTGTCAGAGACATGTCAAACCGACACATTTTCTGTCAAAAAACACCGCCAAAATATTTTGCCACAAATTTTGCTTTAGGTCTCTAAAAAATTGTTTTTCAAACAATAAATATTTTTAAAAATAATCTTCTTATACCGAAAAAAAATTTGTTTTGCAAAAGAAACACAATATATAAATAAACACATATTTTCATTAAAAACCACAACATAATTATTTTTTTTTTAATTAAAATCAACGAAGAACACTTACCAGAACCAACAAAAAAATCATATAAAAAACACCAAAAAACAAACGTTTTTTACCCTTTTTTTTAGTTTAATCAATATAACACTTAATGCTAAATAACACTTTTCACTTTTAACTGACGATAAAGGTAGGCACTAAGGGGTAAGTTTTGCATTTGGAAAAAAAATCGAACTCGAGATTTTATTCAAATGTGACATAACGATGATAGAGAACACCAAAAAGTGGGTCGCGCAATTCCGTCTGTCTGCCTGTCTGTCTGTACAACGCTCTACAGCCTAAACGGCTGATGTGATTTTCTTCAAACTTGGTATTTAGACATTTTATGGGATTATCTAAAATACATTTTTGAATCGTTTGTTTAGGTCCCAAACTTACGGTGCTTACCATACAATTTTTGATACCATCTCAATTATTTCGAAAACGGCTTTAACGATTTTGATACAAAAACTGGGTGCACTATTTTGGGTATACTCTACATTTTGGTCAACATTTTTTTTTAAATATTTTTTATTAACGGTATCTGCCATAAACCATTTTTATTTAACTTTCTCATAAACGGCTCGATGGATTTCGATAATTTTTTTTGTATAGGAGGTCCTTCAAATGATACCACAATTTTCGAAAAAAAAATACATTTTTTTGGATTTTGGAAAAAAATATTTTTTTTTTTGAAAACTCAATACATATTTTAAAATTTCAGGTGAATTGCCATACCAATTTTTTTTAGCAAAAAAAAATAAATAAAAAAAAATGTGTACCTATATAAGAAAATTGTAAAACACGACTTTGAAAATATATTTAGATTCTTAATAGAAAACTTGCCTATTTTGTGATCTAACATAAGAGCAAGTTTGTGCGATCCAGTCGTGCATTTTATTTTTTATAATTTACTCATTAGGTATCTAAATACTGAAAATTAACAAATAAATTTTCCTAAGCCAAAACACAAAATAAACAAAACTATATTTTTGACACACGCAGACCAGCATTGCCATAAACGAATAATCATAAGTCCGCTGATAAAATAAAAATAGCATTGCCATGTACTTCGACGAATTCTATATAATTTCGAAGAGAAAACGTTATGTGGGTATGACGAGATCTCGTCGTTTTTGTTAAATTAGTGTCAAACTATGACGAGAAAACACATTATAAAGCATTTTATTTCGTCACTTTATGTTAAGTTAAAATAATAGATTTAAAATTACTTAGCTTCAATATAAATTTCATAATTCCCGTCGTGAAAAGTTTCGTTCCATTAGATTAGGTTTATAATTACAAAACGCTTGCAGTGAATCATGTCACGTGAAAATCAGTGAGTTTATATGCTAAATCACGGATTAAAATTTACACTAATGTTGAGCCTCACTTAACTAACTGAAATTTCTGAACCACGGATCAATGATGCGTCGTGATGGTGGGACGGGTGGTTATGTCAAAAAATGTCAACTTCGTTGTTCCGATTTTCATAAAATTGAAATATGGTGTAGTTAACATACAATTATGAAAGACCAAATAGGGTGGTTCAAAAAATATAATTTTTCAAGAAAATAATAAAACATGTTTTACATGCACATTTGTTAGGAAATTTTGTTTGAACTAGAAATGGTTTTTAAAATCACTTGGAATAATGAATTTAAAACTCACAAACGCATCAATCAGAAATTTGACAGTTTTGAAATAAATATGTTTTTAGTTACAAAAATTTCAAAAGAAAATCATACGAATTCTTGTAAGTGTTATTTAAAAAACGCTTTTTGTCAAGACTACTATACTAATTATTAAAGCATTTACGAGTCTTAAATTACGTACTCTAAATTAACTGCTCAACAACATACAACTATAAACTCATAAGCAGATGCAGAAAATAAAAAAAAAGTACTGGAATATATCAATTTGTAGATTTTAAGCCAGGAAATGTATACAGTGGCATAGTGATTAAAGAACCGAGTCAATTTTTGTCTCCTTAGTAAAAATACTTAACTGGCTCCAAACCAATAATAGGAACGGAATTTTTGAATTCTCCCCGATTCCTGCACGGTTCCAAATTCCGCTATCGGGAGTGTTCTCTGTGTACACAAAAAATTGGGTAGGTACACATACATATTTGCAATTCCGCAAAGGTGAGATTCAATTTGCTTGACAGATAACGTGTACATAGATAGGCAAGTTTATTCCCATATAATTTGAGGGTGAATACATTTTTTGCACCGAATAGCATTCACACTTGCGGAATTGGGACTGGTTCCATTAGCTTCGATAGCTTAAGGTGGAGGGTGTCTTACATACAGAATTCGAATACTATCTTGACTCAAGCTATAATGATCATTCGCTCGATGTAACCTTAACACATCGTGGACGTGTTTTGAATGTTTCTGGGCAGCTCCCTGCCTTGCAGATTGTTTCCTCTACTTCATTCGGCTTCGTACTTCGACAGCGCCTGGAGTTAGTTTTCATTTTTTTCTTACTGTGTATTAGGCTTCATAAATTAAGACCATAACAGAATAAATGCTTTTTAAAAAAGCAAGAGCAGCACCGAGTAAGTAGAACCGATTTGCTATGTTAATTCTCCAATCACTACAAGTTTGGTCTTCACTTTTAGCAGTGTTTGCTATCAATAGTTTTGTCTTTCTTAACTAACTTTTGTGTTAACTTCAAGACTAATAAATTTTCCACTATTCCTCAATTGTTATAAAGCCGCCATTTCACGTCTCTCAATTATCAGTAAAAAGAAACCTGTTTTCCAACCCATTTAAAAAAACAAGGGTCCAAAGGTGATGGTAAGAACCAAGTCACATTGCCAAGCTTTCCGTCTTCCCAAAATATTTTAAAGCATCACCAACTTTAGCTGTAAGTCTCTCATTTCAAGGCTTTCAGGAATGCAAATGTAACAATCTCCAATATATAGTCGAATTCGTATGCTATACCCTCTTAGTCTTAGAGAAGAGAAACTTACTGATTTTAGTAAGGCCACTGACAAAATTTCCTATACTTTTATATTCTTCAAGCTATCCACCCTATCTATCATCTACTGTCCTTTTATGGCTACAACCAGCTGGCCGGAGCGCGGATTCCTTCATGGGGACTAATTAGGTCCTCAACTTTCTATTGATTGCATAACTCACTGCACACTTGTCTTAACATTTACCATAATTGAACCATATATATTGTTGAGACTTCGGAACGTTGGACTAGATGTTAAAATACTTAAAGCCAGGTCAGTACCTTAGCACGCTGGTATCTACTAAACAAAAACTAAATCTAACCTAAACCCCGAGGCGTATTCAAGGCGTACTATTCCTTGAATATGTCTATAAAGTATGGTCCTCTTAGCAAGGCGTACACAAATCTAGTTGCCCCTCAAACTCTACAATTATTTTGATTCTTAATCCTTATCACAACAGTCTTCAAATAAACATCTAAACTTTAAACACTGAGAGACTGAAAACAAAAAGCCGGCAGTACCTATATTATTTTACCTCCTCCTAGCAGGTTTCCGTCTCTTAAATCATCCCTACCATTTTTAACTATAAGTTACCTAGTTTTTTTTTTAATTGGATAGGGTTTCTAATATTTTGTACCAAGCGGTTCCAAAATCAAAGGAGCCAAACACAGTAATCCTCCTTTAGATTCAGCTGAATAAAAAACGGTTCCCGTTGTAATTATACTCGCCCTCATTTTCTCCCGCATAAAAAAAAAATAAACTTGAGAACATAAATCCATTTAAATGGTGCATTTTATTGCTTCTTAAGATAATCCCGTCAATAATATTAAACGAACTAAGGCGAGCTAGCCAACCAATCGACCCGACCGCCTGGCATGAATGGCACCCCCCCAACTGAGACAAAAACCACACCGGAAACTCATATTTCGAGTTTGGCTTTCGAGTCAATAATTTTCGAATTAATACCGCTAAATCCCCATCAACTGAATGCGTCTAAGTCCATAATGCATCGCATGCTGCATGCTTCAATGGCCGTGCAAATAATCAATTTACATCTGTCTGTCTGGATTGGTTTCGTTTTGGTTTGGTTGTGCGTTATTAAATTTTTTTCCATCTGCACCAAGTGTGCGCAAAAAAAAAAGAAGGAATCACTTTTATTTTCCTCCAATTCGCATGATTCATATAAAATGATATCACTACCCTCTCCCTCACCAACAACGAACAATTGCGAGTGTTGCACTCGCATGCGAGTGGCCCTGTCCATATTCAACCCAGCCTGTGGTGGGGTGGAAGGATTTGTAATAATTTTGAAGTACAAAGACTACGCGCATCTGGCCAAGTGGCAATGGCAGTGGCAGTTTGCAGCCTATAACGTTCAAAACCATCATCTCGCTATATCCGCACATACACACTCATCTGGACGAAGCGCCATCCACCGTCGCGCCGTGTCGTTGCCGCCGACCACCCCCACCACTTCCATCCTTAGGCTATTTGTATTTATATACAAAGAGTCGGAGCCTGTTTGCTTGATTGCATTGTTGCAACCGTACTATAATTACACCGCGAAATCTAATTTCGTTCTACTAGACTTTGCATTATTGAATAGGTACTGGAATTAAATCCACCACGGGAGAGGATAAGGAAGTCGAGTTCTAATTGCGTCTTGAATTCGTTTCGTATACTATTCTCTGGCCATGTGTGGCAACAAAAGCAGCGGGAATTAAGTCATGGCTGCAATAAAGACCGAATACCTCGAAGGAAGCTCTCTATCTGGAGACAAGAAGTGTAATGGAGACTCTACAACACAATTATTGTAGCTGGAACTTTTTCCATAGTTTCGTGTTCTACTAAATTGCACCTCACTCCATTCATTAAAAAAATAATACAAAAACAAAAAACATTCTATTTACTGGAATTCCTACTAAAAGTTAGTCCGAATGAGAAGCAGGAACTGTGCTGCTGGAGCTCGAGGCGGAGGGCTGGTTGTTTGGTTGAGATGTAAGCTTCCTCCTTTGCATTTGTCTCAACAATGAAATCTGCGGAAGAACTGTTTAGAATGCTCTAGTTGAGTTTTCTGCTAAATACCATAAATTACCTTTGTGGAACAAGGTCTGGCTTGGATAGTTAACATTTTGCTGTTCTGTCGTAATTAGAGGTTCTATTGTAGTTCGAGATTATATCCAGTAAAGCGAGAAAAATTGTGGCTGTTCTCTGGGAGAGGTACAAATTTATTTAATTGATGTCAGAAAATAAGAAAAACATCATGGGTATTGTTAAACAATTTCTTACGAAATTTCTTAAAGGAATAAAGAAAAAGAAGATTTTCTCTAAGACAATGCAAGTAATAGGTAGCGAGAAAATGTGTGCAGGGTTTAAAGAATTAGATAAATGTATGATTCGGGCATGGGAAGGCTTGCCCTTAAATATACAATACGGCTAGCCAAACCAAATGTTTAAAAAAATATGGCCGTCTCGGGACGCCCGACAGAAATGATAACTCAGACTAATCTAAGTTGAACTATTTAATATTGAAATTGTTTAACTTGAGAAAAGCTTCAAAAGTTCCACGTATGCGTGAGAGAAAGAGAAGCCAGGTAGACTGGCGCCGTAACGCGTTACGTAACGAAGCGGTTTACCCTCCCATAAGAAAGTTATCACTTAAAAAAGTATTGCACTTTCGAAAAGACTTGAAACTTAAGGCCACCCCAAAAGAAAACCTAACGGCTCTGAATGAGCTCTAAATTTATTGAAATCGCTCGAGCACAATGCTATCTTATTATTGAAAATACACTTTGTCCACATCAATAATTCATAATCATCGCAAATATACTGATATCTTTAATAAACACTTCAAGGCTTCAGGTATAATTCTTGGAAATATAAAGTTGGAATTCACCATTGGGATTTTAGGAATTTTCAGCTTAATATCAGCATTTTTTCAATGCTGCCAGATGTTCATATTCCCCGGCGACAAGCTTATACATACCGATGCCATAAAGACCCAGCGCAGATGTTTTTTTTAGCGTTTTTCTCAAACATTTATTCAGAGAACCAAATTTTTGCATGACCAAAAATGAAGGTAAAAAATTCAACAATGCCCCAAAGATAGAAAAATGTTTGGTCATTTGTAAAAAAAACATTCGAAATTCAACTTTGTTTTCGATTCCAAAGCTCGTCTTTAAATGACACCGCTTTTTTTAGCTCTCGTGAAAAAGCCAATTTGCTCGCAGAGCAGTTCACTGTTAAGTTGACGCTGCCAGAAGTGTTATGGAATATTCCCGTACTTGAGAGCGTAACGATTTAATGGGAAGAATCTTCTTTTGCACTTCGTGTAGTTAACATAGTTCTCACAGACATTGATATACACAAATCCGCTGGATCGGATAGTATTACTCACATCGTTCTGAAGAGGTGTTCTTCAAAGCTGATGGTAAAAACACTGCGTAAGTTTTTCATTTGTCCAGCCTGTCCCTAAAAACGGCGAAACTTACTCACCCTCTAATTACCGTCCAATCGTACTTACGTCTCTATTTTCCAAGGTCATGTATACGCTGATTAATATCCGCTTAAGAAATAACTTGAAGAACGAAAACTCCTTAATGGCCAGTAATATGGTATATCGCACCGTACAGTGACACAAATCTGTACATCGTTTTGGAGCAAGGAAGTTTATTGCTATTGAAAATGTGTGCATTTTGTATCTCTTCTTAGTTGGATTAGAAATAACCTTTCGAACTACTGAATACAAGTTATATTATACAAGTTGTATTGGACGCGTTCAAGTCTGATATTCATAAAATAAATTCTGGTATGCCTTAGGGCTCCGTTTTTTCTCCAACTCTTTTTCTCATTTTCATTAATGATCTCTTATCTGGCACTTCTAATCCATTTAACTGTTATGCTGAAGATAGTAGTCTCAGCTTTTCATATTCGTTTTCAGATTCACATCCTTGTTCTTCGGACGAGGAACTGAAACAGCAGCGAATGATAAGGTCATTGAATTCTGATCTCGATAGCATTATGTGCAATGAGGAATAAAAACCGTGTAGAATTTAATGCTTCAAAAACTCAATGCTGTCTTATATCGTTAAAGCAACGCCCACCCCCCCTGCCGCTATCCATGGGCGGAACTTGCATTGAAGAAACCGATTAGCTTTCAGTTTTTGGTATATGCATCACAGACCACCTCTTTTGAATGATCAAATATTTTATGTCGTCAAAAATGCTGCAAAGTGCTTGGGCTTTCTTCGAATATGACAAAATTCTTCTCCTCGTCTGGTCCGGCTGTAATCTATAAGACCTTCATTCCGCCAAAGCTCGAGTATAACTCTCACATTTGTGCAGGAGTTCCCAAAACGGATTTGAATCTTTTGCATATAATTTAAAATACAGATTGGCTCTTATTATTTTATCGATATTTTTATAAACAATGTTCTAGGGAAATAGCCATGCAAATGGCAGTAATAATCATTCTTCTGGGAAGCTTCATCCGTTTAACCTTGAACCCAATTTCGGACGTATTGTCAATTATAGGAATTCCTGCTTTAGCCACACTTCATGAATGTGAAACCCTTTACTAGGTCATATTTTCCCATGAAATTCAAAACCAATGAGCACGGCTATCTTCGTTTAAAGCCTTCCCTGAATGAATGATTAATTTGGAGTCTTAAGTTGCACTGCGGCCTTAAGATCTGTTCGGGCCGCTGCTGTAGTTCCTCCAGATTACTTTTTTTTCTGCTTCTTTAATTTGCCGGTGCCTTTTGTTTTACTTTTAGTAATGAAAAACACTACTCTTTTAGTTACTTTAATATTTATTTAATTTAATCTTTAGTTACTATTTGTTGCCTTAGTTTTAAGCTACTTTCCTCTTAAGTTACTTTAGTTTTAGGTTTATAAAAAAAGATAATATACTTGATGCTGTTCGGCAGTATCAGTGGTCTGTTAATTGCGGCGGTGGACAATGGAATGCAAAATGCAAATTTAAAAAATGCACGACGGCATCACACGTACTTGCTCCTATGTTCGATCACATTACATGCAAAAGATTCTTAATACAAACGGCTAAATGTATTTTTAAAGTAGTTATTCACTTAATTTTTTATATATAAAAATTCTAAAATTTTTTCGAAAAAAAAATTTGGTATGGAAATCTTAAATATTTAATAATATAAATTCAAAAACAAAATTTCAGAAAAAAATCATCCACCTGTTTTTGAAATTTTGAATTTTAAAAAAAATAAGTTTTGATCGAAATCCGTTGAGCCGTTTATGAGAAATTCGAAAATCAAAGAAAAAGTTGTATGGCAGGTACCCTTAATATTAAAATATTTGAAAATGTCCGAAATGTGGACCATATCCAAAGTAGTACACACAAAATTTTATCAAAATCGTTAGATCCGTTTTGGGGCTAAAACAACGATTCAAAAATCTATTTTGGACAATCACCTAAAACGTCTAAGCACCAAATTTGAACAAAATCGGTTCAGGGGTTTAGGCTGTAGGTCGTTCTACAGACAGACAGACAGACGGAATTGCCGGACCCACTTTTTTATGTTCTCTATCATCGTAATGTCAACTTTTATTAAAATCTCGAGTTCGATGTTTTTTCCAAATGCAAAACTTGCCCTATAGTACCTATGTACATACATCGCAAGTAAAAATGAAAGAAAGAATCTGTGTATGTATATGTTACAAGACAGATCTTACATTCGGACCCGGAAGAAGTGGAACAAATATCCTCAAAAATTTCCCAACGGGGTATGTTCGTGAATGTAATGTGATTTAACATTCAAATGTACGTTTGTTTTGTGAATCATGAATTGAACAAGATATATTGTGCTCCCATTTGGAGACAAAAATGGCACTGATCATTTATAGCTCTCCCTCCAATTTTATTGCGTTGAGTAACCTAAGTATTTGGATTTTGGAGTATTTTTAGAGGGGCTAAATCACTCTCTTCTATAACTACCTAAAATGTGGTCCGGTGTTTCCCCTTCGGTGTTGCAAAATCTACAAGTCGGACTGCTCACTAGGCCAAAAATACTAAGGTGTTTTCTTAGTTTGCAGTGGCCTGTGAGGATACCGGTTAATTTTTTCTTAGGTTATTCCTGCTTAAGCTTACTCAGACTGTAAACCGTTCATGGTTGTAGTTAACGAGTAGTAGTGTTGTCTGTCTCAACTTTGGGAGTGCTTTCACTTTTTTTTATCTCTTGGCCTCCTCTAGTGTTATGACTTTATTTTAAATCACATTCTCTCCAAATCTGAAATATGCCTCTGCACCTCTTAGAGGTGTTGTTGCTCCAATTTTTGCTAAGAAGTCGACCTCTCCATTGCGTTGGACACCAACGTGATCTGTTACCCAATGGAGTATTAAATTGTTGTTCTTACCCAGTTCGTTCAGTATCTCCACACACTACAATACCGACCCTTCCCTAACGCTCGGCCTGTGCTTGATCATTTTAAGGGTAGTCAAATCCCCTTTAGTTGCACACACTATTTAAAAAAAACTCATTGTTTTTGTTCTTTGAAATTAAATTTTATTGAACAAATTTGATTTAGGACTGTTTCCGTCAGTTCTTTTAACAATTTTAGAACCACCTGGAAAATGTGCATCCAATGGCTGTGAGAAGTGATGTTTCTTAGGATTGCTTTTTAGGAAGCTGCTTTATATTAGAGCATTTTTGTCAATCTTTAATACTTCAAAATGTCTTCTATTTTGTCACAGAAATTCCTAAATGATATTGTTTGGTTTTCCACAATATTGTTTCTTCTATTCAAATCTTTAGTTTTAGTCGATTGAACATTTTTCCTCCGCTGAACTACCTCAAGAGTCCTTCTTTCTTCCACAATCCTTGAACTGATTTAAATTAAGTGACAGAAATTGACATATAATATGTATATCTGTTAACCCTTTCATTACGTGTTTCTAGATCAGCCATGAGTCTTACAAGGCAGAGGAAAGATGATATGCATTTATGGGCCAAATGATGAATCGTTTATGAAATATTAAGAATAGTACAATAATCAATTACACCATTTCTCTGTTTATTTCCTTATTTTTTTCTGGCACTAAGGCAACCCTTTCAATATCATATTGCCAAACCATTAACTCAAAGATATCAACTCCCCGTCAATATTTCCGATCCATCATAGTGTGTTATCCGATAGGTAGAGTTCACTATATAATGACATTTAACCCCTTCTCTTTAACCCTATCTCTTCCGACAACAACTATAGCTGGAAGTCCTTGACTTCCGATGTGCATTCCCAAATGCAGTACTCTTTTAACAAAGGCTCAATCCCTTTGATAACTCTTCAATATCTCTGCTTTCAGCGGAAGTTTTTGTTATTCGAACAAACAAACAAAAAATATAATACCTCTTCTCATTCATTGAAAAACATTCATTCATATCTTATTTGTCTACATGAGCAACAAAAAAAAGTAAAAAAGGCTTTTGTGGCGCCACCTCCCCCATCACCCTTTATTGATTCATCATTCATTCAAAATGTCAATTGCATATCGCATTCGATTACACATTACACCAACACCGACAACGACACAGTTGAAATAGGTTTCCGTTATTGGTAGATGCAAACAGAAGCCAAAAACCATAGGTAGTTATAACGAGCCGTGTTACATCACAGCTAAAGCACCCACAACTGCTACAACAGAGCTATCAAGTTCATGCATCACTTGTCACAACTTCGCATGATTTAATGGCCAATTGATACATCACCTTAACTGGTGGAGGAGATTTGTCTCCGATGATAACGAAAAAAAAACAGTCCAAGTGAACCAGCAGTTCTATTGCATCACCACCGACCGAAATGGCGATGTTAGACAGTGTGCCGTGCATGAAAACATGCTGGCTTAGAGTGTCCAGCTGTAGCTGGCCTGAGATTTCTGGCGACTTGGCCGAATCAGGAAAATTTAATTTGGCACCGAAGTGTGAATGCAAAAACATGTCCATACCGACACTGCCACCGACGCCGCCATACTTGTACGCACATTTTTTGCCATAAAATTGGACTGGTACTCGTAGTCGGCGCTACGGTGTCTTAGCCAGCGGGGATCATTGGGAATGAGTGGCACCACCATCACCACTCAGCCACCACTTCGATTTCCTTGCAAAACTTGTTGTTTTGTAAAAAAAAAGGCTTTGGAGAAGAAGAAGCTGGAATATGTTCGGCCACGTACCAAAACACATAAACGAAAAACGACACTAAACCCCAGGCTATTTAGCTAAAGTTCTTATCAAGTGTTGGGTGGTAGTGGTGTTATGTTAGACATAAGTAAGCCGTGCTCCTCAATTGACCGCAATATACTTTCCAGTGACCAACAGCGCAACACGGACCGCACTGTCGTTTATGGGTTTTTCTCAATATCCACCTATATGTGAAAAATCTAAGGACCAAAAGAGGATATTTATGTTATTCATATAGCCTGCAGCTAAACTGCTATCTTTCGCACTAACCACTCGTTACACTCGTATCTTTTACTTCTCCCCCCATAAAATGCTGCACCAAGAATTTCTTTGCAAACACAAAAGTTCGATATGGGTGGGGCGTCTGTGGGTTTGAGGGAAGATATGTTGCAGCTGTGGTGAAATGATGGCTTCCAGGTGAATAGGTTATACCGGTGTCTTGTTTATCTTTCGATTTTGTTTTGTTTTGTTTTTAACTTGTTGTATTTTTTTTGTCTGGAGAGCTTGAAGCTATTTAAAGGATATCTATTCTAGTGAAAAAGAAGACTAATTCTTTGTTGGGATTTTGTAAAGTAGCACATCAGCATAGCAGACAGAATGACACTTAAGTTAAAGCGGGAAATGGATTGATTTAAATTTGAAATTTAAAAAGAGTATCGTATGCAAAATGTCAGTAGCCAGATAGAAAATCCGTTAGAAATGATTGAAATGACATTTTAAATGGGCATTAATGGTAAGCCTTAGAAACGTACTAGGAAGGTAGGTAAGCAGTTCTGACGTCAAAGCTGAAAGGAGGAAAATAATGGAGAATTAATTCTGACACTACAGGCGTTTTTCATATTTAGTTTAGAGGAGAGTATGATTTAGCAAAAAAATGTTTTTTTTTTTTTGTTTAATCTACACGCGCTCAAGGGATTATGGATACCCTTTAAATGTTTCAACACAGCGCTGTCGTGAGGTTAAGGAAGAGAAAGAATGATAGGAAAGATGTGTGGCGCGATATTCGGAGACTGTAGGTGGTTGTTGTCTCAGATTTTATCTCCAGGGATGGCGGCTGAACTAATGCGGAGAAAATTCCGTGTCTTCTTTATATATGTCCCTTATAATTCACATTATTTTTTTTATTCTTTGTCATATCTTATCGGTATACTAGTTTTACTCAATCACATGTTGTTAGTTCTATGCCTAAACAGCATGTACTGAGTAAACCAGCAACTCATTGTATGACCCTTATTTTTAGAATTGGGTTTTAATGGAAAAATAAGAAGACATAGACTACGGCATGGATCGAACCTGTGACCATTAGGTTGACATGCGAACACTCAACTATCGCGCCACGGCGTTTCTTTTTCACTCAGAGCTGTCAGAGCTGCGAATGGGTGTTTCTTTTTCCTTCTTAATATGTTCAGAGTGCGCTCGATGTGCTCCGACAAAATCGTTTGAGCATTTTGAATAAATAGCTGAACGCACGAAATGTCAAATGCGTCAAGATAGAAAATGTGAAGGAAAAATAATCAGATACAATTAAAATGGCGGAAAAAGTTGGTCGCTTGCTGATTTTCTGTATCTGGGAGTAGAGTGAAAGCTCCAATAGGCGCACAGCGACGGTCTAGACACTTTTGTCCGTCTAAAGGAGTTGTCCGTCCGCAAGGGAAAAAAAATTAAAAAAACAAAAACAAACAAAAACAAAAAAACAAAATAGTTATGCATATAAGTAAATATTATATATATTGATAAAAATAACAAAAATTAAATTAAAAAAAAAAAAACAAAAATTAAAAATTATTTCACAAACATATAAAGAAATACATATGGCTTTTCCGATAAAATGTAACAAAAATTAAATCATTCCAAATGCACTTAATAGCAAAAACAAAAAAAAAACAAGAATTTATTTCAAAAGGTATACACATCAATTTTTTTTTCTCTTAAACTGAACACTTTCCGTTTTGGTGGCATCCTGCCATTTTTTTTTATCAAAATAACCTGAAGATCCATACAAGAAACAAGATACACAACAACAGATGACAACTGCCAATATAAAATCCGTTATACATTCGTTAACAGCTCACCGACATTGGTATAGTGGCGCAAGCACCACAGGCCAAACACACACATACTAACTACATTGCAATTTTATTGTTTTCCTTGTTAAGTTACGAGTAGTTAATTTGGCTTTATCATTCGTAAACCATGTACAAAAAGCTATGGGAAAGTGTAGATGATAAAGTTTTTGTCCGCCTAAAAGAATTAAATTTACCAAATTGTGGCTGATGTGCCTGTCCGCGTCCGGGTAAGGGAGTATCATTGAGATCATAAAATGTATGGAATTTAAATGCAGAATCAACGGCCAGTAGAATTTGTCCGCTCAAGGGGATTGTCCGCCTAAGGGTGGTGTCCGCAATGGGAGCTTTCACCGTATATTTGTACAAATAAGGGTTGTTTTTTGTGTTTTTTTTTTCTGAGCGCATACTCAAGGGGATTTTTGTTACGCTTATTATGCCACGACAACGGAGAGAGTGCTAGAAAGAGGTGCCGGTGTACATTGGTTTTGCATTCTGGAAAATGCAATGACCGGGAAAGACAGAGTGTGGTAACGCATTCTACACTCCCGTAGTAGGGCTAAATAACGAATCTCTGAAGTTGGGATCGAATGTATACTGATGAGAATTCCTAGAGCCGTGGCTATTACGGTTGAATTGTTTGAGGGGAGGAATGCATCTGGTTATTTCGCTGGGGCATGGTCCGTTAAAATAACGTTAGAATTGATTTTTTATGGTTAAAATGATTATTTATTCTGGTTTGTGTGGTTCAAGTGGGTTTAAAAACAAATCAGAGTGTTTGGAACAAGTTCAGAGCATACTCTATGCGCTCAAACTCTGCTCAAAAAACAAAAACGCCTTATCTGTGCTTTATTCGCACTATACTGGTGTCGATGATGAAAATCTGTAGCTGTCATGTTGAGTTAGAGACGTCAGTCAAATCCGTTGATCATTATTCTGGCGTGCTAAATCACCACAACAAATTCCACGATTTCCTTCACGTCCAAATTATGTATCAATCAGTGTTCGTTAATTGGAACGTTGCGTGCTTCGTGGCAATTTTAAGGTACGGTCCTTAAAGGTTGGTGACAAAATTAGAGAAAACCTACTGGTTCGGTAAGCGACCCTAGTTCTCCGAAAACATAGTTGCTGCCCGTGAAAGCATGCAGGAAGTCTTAAGGCAGTTGGTACTTAGCAGTGAGTATTTCAGAATTTGGTTAACTGTGCTCGTGACTTGCGCTTGTCACTGCGCTAGATCTACCTAACGCAGGAACTTTAAGTTAATGACGTAAAACAACAACGTTTGTTCGATGACTGAGCTTAGAATTCAGATCACAATGATTTTCAAAAATGTTTAGTGATTAGGAGCATATTGGTACAAACAAAAAAATGTTAACGTGCCAAATGCTTTCAGAAAAAGCTTCTGTTTGGTTAAGATTGTGGGCCGGACGGCGACGTCCTTGGTGAGCGCATATCAGTGGAGAGTCCTACCAATCGGTGTGGTAACTATTTTTTTTTTGGGGCCGAATTGAAAAATATGGACCTGGACGACTTGTGGCTTAAGCGAATGTAATACATCGAATGTCTGAATGGACATTCTGCATGAAAGATTTGACGGTAGAGTTATCTCTCGCGGAGATAACGTGAATAGAACACCGAGATCGATTGATTAGATTTTTTCTTGTGGGGTTTTCTGAAGTCGCATATATCTATCTATTCAAATAACCACAGACTAGGGCATCGCTCAAATTAAAAATTATACCTCTCAGATCCTTGCCACCGTGCAAAGCTTATATGTATTTGCCATCTCTCTTGCCAGAACTTCAGGTGACGTTCTGGCATTCTTAACGGATATTCTCATTGAGGGCTTTGTTGGCATAAATTCGTGACTTCAAAAAACCTTTAAAAAAAGATGTATGGAACGGTTCGACCTTAGTCTTAGAGTTATATGGATTTCCGGTGGGAGCCCCAGGAGGTGAAAATTGGGTATGCACAGAAATTGAAATTGACATTGTAACTACTGATGATTTTCGATGCAAAGTTGTCTGCGACATCTGCAGCTGCAGCTGCGATATTCTGAGTAAAACGGCAGCTGCTGTTCGCGTTGTCCCATAATATTATTGTCCCAGTTATTTATCCGCTAGTAAATGTCGTCGTAGTATGTGTCCTATTGGCGTTGAACGACCGGGATATTGCCGCATAAAATTCAGGTTGCGTCAACACTACCTCAAACAATTCAATACAATTATAACCATTAATTTTATGAATATAAAAGATTTATATGTTGCTGAGGTGTTTGCTTCCAAAATGTCAAAGTAGAGTTGACATTTTTACCGCTATTTGCACAAATTATAGCATCCTTCGATAGGGTGATCTGTTTGTGGCTTAGAAGTGTGAACTAACAGTTGATTTTTTAAGGAAATGGATAGCAATGCAATTAGAACAGGTTGTAACTAACATTTTGGCTTCCATAAAGTTTGTGTAAGAGTCTTTTCGAAGTTGAATTGTTAGTTGGGGGTGCCTTTGGATATGACAACAAAATATTGATAAGCTTACAATACTAAGGCAATGATCAGCTTATGTAACTATTTGCATTAGATCTATATTACTTAACGCCTGTAAAATTCTCCCGTGTTAAATTTGGAAGTAACTTACTTTTTTTTATTCTGTTTTCCATCTTAAGACGACTCATCAGAGTCGGATAGCAACTTAATAATAGATACATCCTTCTATTGCAAGCCACACACATAGCCGAAGGACATCACATAGTCTCTTTATCTCATTGTGAATTTATAATTTAGAACCTTAAACTTCGTCTCCATCATATGCCGGTTGTCATAGCTAGAAGAATTTTCTGTGGTGTGGTGATAGGTTCCGTTTCAGTGAAACAGTTTGGGGGTTCGGTTGATTGGGAGCAAACTTTCTCTTTATAATATTAACTCCACAGTATTCGTCTATGCGGGTCTACATAACGCAGCGTTGGTTGTTCTGAATTCTGTAGAATTCTCTTTTATAGATAAATCCTAACCCAAATGTCCTGCACCAAGATGTAGATATTTAATATTATTCTTAAACATCAGAAAAATCAAACATTTGTTTTTTTTTTTCTTGGAAATGATCCAGGATTTAACAACTTATAACCGCTAAGAGCAGTAAAACTATTACTCATTATGTAACATTTGCCTTTAATGGATGGCGATAAAATGTAACATAACTGCTATGCCTCTATTCCCATCCCCTCTTGATCAAAAATTCTGATTTACTAATGAATTAAATAATCCATTTTAAATTATTTATTCACATTTTAGACTGAAAGCATAAAAGAAAACGGGTTCTATATTCTATCGACACTTCGTCAAGCCAATTCAAAATTAAATAAAAGTTGATTGATATGAAATTTTTACTCGCACATACCTATATTTCCATTGAAATTTGAATAAAGATTTAACCAATTTAGAGACCTTTATTTGCAAATAGAGTGGAATCCTCTACTAGTATAGCACATATAGAAATAGGCTACTCGAATACATTCACAACATACGTTTGTGAAACCTTTGATTTTTTTAGAACCAGCATATACTCGATTATAGTAATTTTCACCTGCAGTGATGTAAACATAGAAGTGACATCCAAGCTCGCTTTTGCATTTTGCACTCTCAAGGATACATTGAACCTAACACATTTTACAAAATCTGGCTATGACATAAGGGCGACTCAGTGGAGCCGATCAGAAGCAGTTATTCGTATCAAACAAAAATATAATAAAACATACGCCTTTAAATTTGGGAAAGAAACCTTATATCGATGGGAGGCAAGGCATTTCATGAAGACCATTTCAAGAGCGGAATCATTTGGATTGTGCTAATGATATAAGGGTGGGTCAATAAGTCCATGAAAATTCACAAATTGTGTTGTCGCTTCAAGTTTATCTTTTTTTTTGTCAAGAATCATCCTGCAAAAGAACGCACCCAATAATTGTTCAGATGTATCTCTGAAATAAGTTTGTTGTGGCGGCCATTTTATATAGACGCCAAGAGCGTTTTCCTGAAAACAAAAAGAAACGGAATTTCCAGTTCTCATTAAACATTAATTTTTGCGAGATGTTTTTTCTCAAAACAAAAGCTTGACAAATATTATGGGGGCCCTTCACCATCGATTGGAACCATTCATCACTGGCTTACTCAACTCAATTTCCCAAATGACGCCGAACGTTCGGTCGCCCAGTTGAGGTCACCACAGCAAATATGGTCGGGATAGTGGACGATCTGCGAGTAAAAGTTCACGAGCTTAAGGAGGCAACAACCTTATCACATGGCTTAGTGATTTCGATTTTTCATAAATAATAAATAAATAGCTGTTTAGACGCCGTGTTTGCTCAAAATCGACAATTAACGCATTCGTTTAAAAACTTCAAACGTATATTTGCCGATGTTTTCGAAAAATTAGACTGAGTGTTTCCACCATTTCGTAACCGCGGATGAAGCCTAGATTCACCACAACACACCAAAAACCAAGGAACAATCAAAACAATTTACTTCTCCTCTCTACGAACTCCTCCCTCATCCAGCATATCCCACATATTAAGCCACCTGTGACTATTTCTTTTTTTTTAACATAACAAAATTTCTCAGAGGTAAGAGATTTTGGTCGAATGAATCGATTTCTTAAAGGGGCTTGAAAAATCTATTTTTGTTCTTTATTTCATTTTCCAGTGATTACGATGGGTCACCGTAATGTCTCCTGGCAAAAAACATTAGTGCGATTTGCAAGTGAAAGGTGAAACGATTGAAACCGGCCCACGCATGGGTAACATGCTGTTATTGTCGACAATACGACTTTAATTGATTGCCCTTTACCGGCTCTAGCAAGTTATTTTTAATAATATAATTTGTAAAGAGTATCAAAAGCTGATTTTTAGATTCGTATTTGAATTAAAAAAAAAAAAAACACAAAACGATTAAAGAAGCTAGATGAGATAGTTAGATGCAACATAGTGCGCACAGTAAAAGCTTCAAAACAAAAAATATGAACCTCCTCGCACATACTCGCTTTGAAAAAGTGGTCAGAAGAGTTTGTGAGCGAGATGATTGCAATATGTATGCGAGAAACTAGGAACATTCGCATCAAATATGGCTTCAATGTGCGCACGTATATAAGAATAAATGTTGATGGAATTTTACAGGAACATTATTTAAACATGCCTTAAAATGTCTACATCAGCTTAAAAAGTAATATTTCTCTTCTGCTCAGTTTTCTAATTAAAATTCTGCCACTGAGCGACCTCAGTGTGAAATTTTCCCGAACAAAATCCCTCTTGTCTTTATGTGAAAATAGATAGACAGACGCAGATATGCAACGTCATGTTTTTTTGATGTAACTGAACCTAGCATTTCATATTTTATAATTTAATTTGAATAAGTGCGCATCGGATATCCAGCACTCCGGCACCGGATCATCCTACTGTTTGAATTTATTACACGTGAAGCTATTTAACATTCCTTACAAAGCCATGGGATTAAAACTGGTGCATCATTATACCAACGAACATGCAACAATCTCGCTAAAAAAATTGCATCTGGTTTATATAAAATATTTTCCCGTGTGGAATGCGCGTCGTTCTGTTGTCTGTGTTTCCCTATTGCAACTGCATGTTGTAGAATGCATCCTGTGCATATTTTCTGCGCTTCGGATGCTACAGTATATAGCTGAATGTTGTGCACCCGAAGTGGACTTAAATGGTACTTACATATAATTACTTAAGATTCCATGGCAAATTGAGATTTTCGCTTGAGGGGTGAATCTCTTCTCTGTTTCCCTGGCTGGCAGTATAGGATGCATTGCATACTGCATTGATGAGTGAGGTGAAAACGTGTGTGGATGATGAATTTAATAGATGAAAGCAAGAAAGCAACTATCTGTGTAATTATGACGAGAATAAAATCGTTATAGGTTCACTAACCTCACAATTTTCATCCTTACAACAGCAACTAAATAAAATCACATCCTTTTTAAAAAAAAAAATCTTAAGTGCTTTGCTTCTCACTTTCGCTGCAAGAGAATGAATGTGAACGGATATAGGGAGTCAAGTGATGAAGTGAAAGCAATTTAAGAACAAAATTCTTCACATCACTCTGTGTTTTATTGTTTCGAATACAAAGTAAACTATGTCAACCAAAAATAGAATAATCGCTTCAAAAGTAAGGACAATTGGACGTTACGTTACGAGTATAAGTATACTTTGGTGTTGTGCCATCACCCAGGAAACTACACCTAGTAACCAAGAAGACCTAACTCAGACTCAGCTAAGATGGGGACGGGAAGAAAGCAAGACTTAGTTTTTCCTTTTAACACTCTTGCATCTTGATGAATATACATTGTTACTTGAGGATTGTGTGTTTTTGTTGTTGATGTAGACTAGGTGTTTACTGTTCACACTCTGGCCGGGGTTGGGTTGGTAATGGTAATAAGTGCAGGAAAAAAATACTTATGCTGAATCCACACTGCCTTGAGGTGATGAAAAACAACGGGATAACAGAAAACCATGTACTCTATACTCGAGGATTTAAAAGGAAACATGGAAGAAGGTGAAAAAGTCACTCTTAAGCATACCTAACTTCTATGTCTGTAGTATAGAAAAATAAGTGATTCAAACTGTTGGCAACATAAGAATTAGAATTTAACAATAATTTACATTGCAGTTTTGTCTCTTAGTCAATTTCGTATAGAAAATTAAAGATTTTTATAGTTTATCTTAAATTGGGGGACTTTTTTCGACAGCTTAAAGATTAACATTTTTAATCCTTTGGTCGAAAAAAAACTTATAAACCAGCCCTCTTTTACACGAGTGACAAATTGCTATAATTTTAACATAATGGATAATCTCTAATACTTGCTGACATAAATTTACACGATACAAGACAAACATTTGAGTTATTTTATGTAACACGAGCATACGAACTTTATAATAAGGCGCAGGGACATATTTCTAATATATTAAGAACAATCCAAATTATTTTTGTGCGCTATCTTATTTTTTTCGGCTCGATCGATTTGAATAAAATTTTTAGAATATCTTAGTACATGTTTGGAGAGTGCATATAAAAAGCTGTTTGCCGTCCGATATCTAGAACCGGAGTTATAATCAAAAATAAAAAATAACGATACAAAATCACTATAGAATAATTTAAAATTTTTTTCCCGTGAAATGAGTTTTCTTTCCCATAAAATTAATTTGACAATAGTTTCACATTGTGTGGGATTTTAGATGCTGATTTTTAATACAGAATTTAATGGTGCTTTCCGTTTGGCATACAACAAACACAGTAAGATTTCTTTGTTGTTGTTTTATGTACAGACCCATGTAATTTGGATGCAATAAAAATTTGATATTATATACACATAAGGATACATTTATTTACTGCAGCTATAAAGATTACCGAGATGAAAAAGAGCAAAAGGCTTTATATGTATGTATGTATATATCTTTTAAGTAAGAAAAATTGTTGTATTTATTGCGTCTAAGTACTGTGATTTGTATCAAATTTACATATCAAACAACTATCAAATTTCAAGTTTCCGGTTGGTACGCCAAATTTTTTATGTATTTCTTTAAATATTTAAAATGCTCTATTAGCTATAAAGTTAAAAAATGCAGTTCTTAAAATCTGGCCACCCACCACGCTCACTATTATCATTTCTTGATATCTCTCGGAAACAGCTTTTTAACGGCTTTTTCAGTTTGGTTTGATATGAGCAAAAAAAAAACTTCAAAGGGTGTTTACAATGAGAGCTGCCACACCTTGCAATAAATAATCAGAAAATATGTGATAATCAAACGCAATAGGTACGTGCAAAAGAAATAAATGGAGACGTGCCCATATTGCACAGGCTTCAAACTGCACAATCACCACCACAAATTCGACAAAATTTATTAAAAGAAGAAAAGTGTTAAATGTAGACTTCAATCGCGCTGCTTTGGAATACGATTCCGGAATCGCGTTTACTTTCTCTATGCTCCCGCTGGGACATGCTAGAAATTCGTCATTTGACAATTGATTCTAGCGACATGGCATCTATGGCATTGCTGCGCCGATGGCGCATAAACGAGCTTTGGAGGCAGTTGACCTAACAATGAGGTATTTACAATGTGATTCGAGATGATTTGGTTGGTATATGATATTGCCCAGCGGAGATTTTCGTCAAACGCTTCCCGTCAAACCGAAACCTAATGCTGCCGATGAATTTATTGCATGCTTGAAATCGCTGTCTTTCCGCCGACATGTCAAGAAGTTGAAATTGACCACAAATATAAGAGTGGCATTGCAGAACGACCGATCGGCTGCTGAATTCTCAAAAAAAATGCTGGCGCTAGGCAATGGCCAAATTTCTGTTGAGGTCCCGACTGAATTGATATCCTTCCCGACAAATGTTTGTGAGTTAACAACGTCGAAGGAGAAACTCATCACCAAAGTAAAGTGTCCCCATTGCAAAAAATTTTAAAAATCTCGGTTGGATTTGTGAATGGGCTATACTAGCAGCGAAGAAAAGGGACTTCGTCGATAGCTTGAATTTCATTATTCAAAGCCGCTAGAGAACTGCATTTCTACAAATTAGTTGACAGCTTGACTGACGGGGATGAAGGGACCAACCATCCGACGAAATCCTTGAACTAACTCGCTTAATGTGCCAGGAACTCCGACGCATTTTTACAGCTGAAGGTATGGGATCGATCATAATCATATTGTGGTGATTTAACCATGATCATCAAGAGCAAATTCAAAGGGGAGGAATTCCTTATCCCACGAATTCCGCTTATTCCAACTGATGTTCCATTCCAATTCAAGGGGATTCAGTTACACGTTCGATTGGTTTTAGCGATGACAATCAATAAACCGCAAGCCCAATCGTTGTAACAGTGGAATAAATTTCGAATTTCTCTGTACGCTGCCTGATAGCGGTTTGAACTATCCGTGATCTATTATTGCACTGCACTGGTCCAAGCAAAAACCATGAAAAGATGAAACTTAGTTTGGATGATCTATGCATAAACTGTGGTGACGAAGAGATACATGAAGATACTACTGACTTCCCTTGTCACTGCCCAGCGATTTGTCATCTGAGAAGCAGACTCCTCGGGAGTCATTTCTTCAAAGATTTAGAGGAATTTTCTAACATTCCTAGCAAAAATGTACTAAGATTCATTAACGCTACTAAATGGCTTGAAAGTTCGTAATCAACATATCCGACCAACAGGTCTAATTTGTCTCTTAAACCAAGGTGAAGTAATATAAATACAATGGTATAGGACGACAATGATAACGACTATCGATTGTAGGACACACGTGTTTGCTGTAGGAGTATCAACAAAAGGAGTTTGAAAGTTTCTCCTTAAGAACGATACAGCAGACTTGAAACCGCCCAACACAACTTGTATTGACCGGTCCGAAAGGTAATTCCTAATCCAACAAAGAAGAGATTCATCGATACCAAATGAACACATTTCCGCTAAGAGAGCTTGATGCCAAACTCTATAAAATGCTTTTGAAATATCAAGCGCAATAATCTCACTTTCTCCAAAACGATGTAAAGATTTGTGCCCCCGTTCTGTGATATAAACCGTCAGATCACCGGTGGATCTATTACTACGAATGGCATACCGGAGGTCATTAAGAAGCTTTCGTTCTCCTTCTGTGACCTTGGAAAAAACGGACGTAAGCGCAATTGGACGGTGGTTAAAGGTTGAAGAAGATTCGCTTTTCTTATGAACATCCTGGACAAACCCTGTTTTCCATCCACTAAGAAAAAGACCAGTAAAGTAGGACAGATGGAAAAGCTTACGCAGTGGTTTTGCCAGCGTTAAAGAACACCTCTTCAGAACGATGGGAGAGATACTATCCGGGCTAGTGGATTTGTGTATATCATGGTCGTTGAGGATTGCACGCCTATGCGTCCCATTAAATAATTTACGCTCTCAAGAACTGGAGGAGTCATAACATTTTATAGCAGCGTCGAATTAACAGTGAACTGCGCTGCAAGAAAATTGGCTTTTTCACGAGAACTGACAAAAGGGGTGTCATTAACGACGAGCGTGGGAACCGAAGACGAAGTTGAATTTCGAATGTTCTTTACAAATGACCAACAATTCTTACTACCTTTGGGACATTGTAGTATTTTTTGCCTTAGTTTTTGGTCATGCAAAAATTTAGTTCTACGAATGTGAACATTCAAGTCTTTTTAGCTTGTTGAAACTTTTGCCGGTTTTCCTCAGTGGGGTTGGCTTTATAATTCTCTAACCCATTTTTTTTCGGCTTGATAGATTTCACCCAATTGGGGATAAAATTGGAAATAAAGTTCCTGAAGAAATTATTGGGACCGTCCCAGTTGGCATTCTCATATTGCCAAGCGGTTCTCTTAGGTGATTTTACTTTAACTGAGTGTTGTTGGCTTGAGAAATTTGCAGATATGACACAATGGTCTGATGTGCCTAGAGGCGATTATACACTTTCAGTGTATTTATTAGGGTCAGAGGTAAGAAACAAGTCGAGACTGTTGACGGTTTGACCTGAGTCATACATACGCCGCACAAAAATTCTTTTTAAGCCGCGAATATTAGAATAATCGACCCTAAATACACCAACCATTCTAATATTCAAAAACAAGTAAAAAAATTAACTATATCTAACCCGCACACTAGATTGCTACTTTCTATACTACGCCAGAAATCTATTTGTTACCATTTTTAGCTTATGTTGTGTTACCTCCCCTTGTACATATTTTGGTTCGCAGTTAGTCTGAACTATAAAACTGTAGAAAAACTCCCATAATTTTTCTCCCCTATACTTCATCAGTGATGTCTTCTGAGGTAGAGACATGTTGTTGAGGAGTATCAACACTTTAGGTTATTGTTTATATGTATGTTTAATAACTAGTGATGGAGGTGGTAGGGGACGTAATGTAGTGTATCATTACATGGTATAGTCCACATTTTGATCATGATGTCATAAATCATAATGTAAACTGGATACCATTTTGTTATAAATCAACTAAAATAAAATTAATGAATTTCAATTAAAAAAATGATATCGCGCAAATGATCTACCTACTGTGTAGTAGTTGGACAGGTATACACTTGTTTTTCGGATATTGCTGTTGAGATTTTGACATCGGATTCCCAAAAAAAGCCCTGATTCTCTCAAATTTTAAGATGTCCTCCTCCAAATAAAATACGATTTCTCAAGCGTTTGTTTAAGCTCGAATTGAGACGAATTTTTCTGAAACATCGCCAAACACACCTTTGTAGTTGTCAAACGAATGCGTTTGTTATCGATTGTCAGAAAACGCGGCCACATCTTCCGGAAAGACTTTTCATGTCCAATCTTTTACGTTAAATCGAAGTCACTGAGCCATGTGATAAGCCTGTTGTCTCAAGCATATTTAAGCTCAGGCCCTTTCAATCGACGATCATACGTATTCCAATAATGGATTTTATCGACCATTTTTGGTGTGGTGACTTCAATTGTATGAAGTGGTTAATGATTATAATTGATGGTGAAGATCCCGCATAGTATTTGTCAAGCTTATTCTCGCGCAAAAACTAGTGTTTAATGAGCACTCGAAATTTACTTTCTTTTACTAAAATAGCCGTCACAACAAAGTTGTCTGAGAGATCTATCTAATCTAGGTGCGATCTTTTGAAATATAATTCTTGACAAACACAAGCAATTACGACACAATTTGTGCTAATTTGCAGATACCCGCCCTTAATAGTTTGACAGATTAAAAGAAATCATATAATACGCCCGTCCAAAATGGCGGATTGCTTCTTTTCGTTTAGTTTCGTTCAATTTCAATAAAAAAAATTTTTTTCGGAAATCAATTTTTTGAAGACAGAAAATACCCACCAAATCGCAATTTTTAAAATGCTGCATATCCTTTTTTAATTTCAAAATGTTTCTATCACTTGTGGAAGCTGTGGCTAAAAAAAACGGGTTAAAGCCAAAAGCTAAAAAAAATTCAGAAATTAAAAATGTCATCGCAAATTGAAATTTGTGGGAGATCCGCCTCTAAAGTGATGAGTTGAGAAGAAGTTACCTACGTCATCTTTTGTCAAAATGACAATAGACACCCACCCACCAATTAAGGATATCCAACACCTCTAGGAAGAGTTTTATAAGAAAACAAAACATTAATTGCTACAGCAATCACTGTGCTTACTGCATTCTTTCTCACAATACTTACTCAAGATTACTCACACAATAGATGTACCCATCTGCCTAACGCACCCAGCAGTAAAATCCTTTGTCTCTTCGCAAAGTGATTTCGCAGTATTTCTGCATTTATGCGGTGGCACACAGCAAACTATTTAAAAAAAAACCACCTCTTAAGAAGATTGTAATACCCGCTGATTGTAAGCATCACTGCAAACGCAAATACAACAACAAGAAACATATAAAAAAAACCTACGTTCGTGCACCACAATAATCAAAGTGGAATCAACGAAGAGTATCAACCAGCAACAAAGCTAGCTCATCTACACTGCAGCACCAGGGTGGCAATAATTATAATAGATGCAACCATAGTATCCGGGAATAGCAATTAAACTGTCATCGGTGTTTATTAATTTATGATTCGCATCTAATTCAAGTTGTTTTCTGTTCCTTTTAGTTCTCGATTATAATGTAACTGGCAAACGGAAGAAATAAACAATAGAATAAGATCAAAGGAATTACACAAACAGAACCAGGCATTCAAAGTTAAGTGGATCCCGAGACCATCCCGAGAATCAACTCCAACTCCCGAGCCAACGATATGTAGGTACATAGTAGGCGACCCAATTTGGATGATATCCAAGTGAATGGAAAAAGACGATGCTTTCCTTGATTCCAGACATTTGTGGAATGAGGACAAGCTTGCAAATTGGCATAACTACCGAACCGACTGACAAAATTGTTTTGTGTGTCTATAGCAATGAAGACCGCTCTTTATCAGATGGCAAGGATCTATCTGATGGCTGTATTAATGGAGCCCATCCTATTTGCAACGAGATACATATATATCCTTTGTGGTCTGTATCATATTCACTGCGTTAAATTTTCATCACATTTCTCCATCCTTCATTTCACAACAAAAACCCCACCAAACGCAAAGCCATTATCCATTGAAAATAATTTCCCTTCTCTTAAACATGGGTTTTTGAGTGCTCTAAAATGTATGAGGACGAAGTCTGTAGAAAATGAAACTACCATTAGGACACTTGGTTTTGAGGACGACCAGCCAGCGCCTTAGAATGAAACACCTTGCATTTTACATAATTTCAATGTACACATTTCATCCGCCAAGCCCCATTGAGTGGTTAAGTAAGTTTGCCCACTGCGTTGCAGAAAAATCGTCCTTATGGTGCATATATTTATGTCGTATGTGTGACACTATATCAGAGAATGTGTGTGATGTAAAGAAAGGTGTGTGTTTATGGCACGTTAGTTAGTGCAAAGTGTTAACCTTTTCCTCACTTCGGTGCTGCTTCCTTTGCTACTTCTAACATAAACACTTGATTCGATGAACTCTTTACAGGGGCGGAGTTGGGTATTTACAGCTACTTAAAAATTCCTATAACCAGAAACAATTTTTTTTAAACGACCTGACTCTATGATTACAATACCTATTGCATGTACTACGCGTCAAACACTGGGACTCATCCTCCAATCTCCAAGAACTCGAAGGAGGAAGTGTAATTCCAGTATGCCGACGAAATGGATACGAAATATTACTTACTTCCTTGGCGCTACAGACCGAGTGGACCATCCATTCTCATCCACCGTTAACAGAGGCATGGGTTTCTGCAATCTGCACCATACATCAGGACTGGGATGATAAGTGTCTTATAAATGCAAAGTTAATTGCTCGGGAGAGGTCTTTGCTTCTCAAATGCCTTCTCAGCCCAAAGAAACAGCTATTGCCAATAGTAATTCTTCGTTTGATCTCAGTACAAGTATCGTTCGGTGAGCTTATAGCGGATCTAGGTATACAAAGTTTCTGACCACTTCAAACTTATAGATTGTGCCTCTAGTGTTGACGTGAGAGTTTTGCATTATTCTTTCAATAACGATGTGGAAGAAGTGGCATGACAGCGCGTCGCATTCCGAAAATCTTTTTTGATATCAAAGGTGTCGGTGAGGTCGTTGCCGACCTTAATTAATGCAAAGCGTGCATTCTCCACCATAATCCTGCACAAGTGGACGAGCTTGGGAGAGATGGCAAAACAAGACAATACATAGCTCATCTCTATAGATGCTGTCATTTGTGGCCTTGCAATCGATGAAAAGGTGGTGGGTATCGATATAAAACTCCCGAGTTTTTTCCAAGATCTGCCGTAGTGCGAATATATGGCAGACTTGTCGTCCTAAAGCCACACTGATATGGACCTATCATGTTGTGGACGACTGGCTTCAGGCGTTCACACAATACGGCAGAGAAGGTCTTGTAGGCAATATTAAGAAGACTGCTGCCTCTGTAGTTGGTGCAGGTGATCGTCTTTCTTGAGGATTCGGCCCGATACACAAAATATGGGCACGCCTTACAAGTACTGTCATCAGTCATTATTAATACTGCTAACTCTATTTTAGCCGTGGCATTGATCGGAGCCACTGGTTTGATGATGAATGCAAATAAGCTTCTAAAAGAGCTCACAATAAGAGAAGAAAACCGCTACATAGACTGAAAAAAGCAGCACGCACTGTGCACAGTGCCCATACTAAAAGACTGGAGAGGGAAATCTGATTACCGATCCTGAAGGCATACTGGACCGATGTGAAATGCACTGCAATGAATTGCTACGCAGTTAGCTAACTACAGAAGTGGAGGCTCCACCAAAAAGGAAGAGTACCCTTCCGCTGCCACCATCAAACATAGAATAGGTACAGAAGACCCTATGTCAGCTTAAATCACCGTGAGCCGAAATAATATAGCCCATGCATAAGAAGAGAGCCATTAAAACATGCAATATTTATAGAGGTATGACGATGTTGAGTATCGCCAATAAGAATAGGATACTCGCTAATATCCTTCAAGAACGGATAGCGACTTATTACATCTTCAAATATATGCAGGCATTTCTCCAACGTTGGAGAAAGAAATCAGTGACTCTGGTACGCCAACAAGGTGGAATATGATTACTAGGTCCAGCTAGATACATTGGATTACGCAGACAACGTTGACATCATCAGAAGAACGGAATAAACTGTACACGAATTCTTCATCCAGATCCAGCAGGAGGCAAACAATCTGGAGCTGCACATTAGTGAAGGAAAGACAGAGTAAATGATGTTCTGACGTCGTCTGTCAGAAAAAGATCTGTTGGTCGAACGCATGAGCATGAATTTGAAGTAGTGCAATTCTTCAAATAACTTGGTATATAGTAGCAGCCGATAGCAATTTGGACGAAGAAATACGCGAGCGGATGCTCAATTCGAACAATGTCTTCTATACTATGTATGTTTGTAAGGCATTTTAAATCCAGAAATATAACCATAAGGCTTAAGCTGCTAGGACCATGGTCCTACGAGTACTCAAACTTGGAGTAGATACTTGGGTGCTTAGCATAAAATCCAGTCTGGCCTCCTAGACGCGTTCGAGAAAAAAGTGTTGCCGAAAATGTATGACGTTGGAAAGATTGCGAAGACCAGGACGCTCGTAGCCTGAAGAACATCGCAGCCAGGGCAGGTGGAGAGAATTGTGGAAGGAGGCCAGGACCGGGCCTTGGTTGGCACACCGATGATGATGATCTTGGGAATAGGGGCTTAATCTATTTGAGATAATGGGTTTTCTGGATTTTGGGGTTAAAGAATTGGGTTGTAGAGCTGTTTGTTTTTTGGAATTAGTGTTTGAAAGTTTTTTGGTTTTTGGGATTTTCGGTGTCTTGGTATTTTCGGTATTTTTATGATTGTATCTGACGTTGGCCTTATCTTAATTTTAAGGGCTAAGACACTTATGTCCGTTTGCTGATACGCATTATAAATATTTATGTTCAACTTAAAACGCTTATGGGCTACTTTTTCCTCTGCGTCAACTGTCACATGAGTGCTTAAGTAGAACATAAATGCTTAAGTTGTGTATCAGCAATTTTGAATTTTCTTTAGTGTCAACCCATTAAGATATTATTATATTCCAATTATGTAAAAATAAACATTTAAGTTATTTTTCGCAAAATCTTATTTGAATAATGTCATCAACAAGTTTTCGAGATACTGATTTTATAAGAAGAAATTATAAGTATTGTATTTGAAAATTTCTATATCCTAGAAATCATAGTCTTGTTTTTCTTATGATGAAACGAGAGTTTGTCGTTATAAAAATTATGATATTATTAAGTTTACAAAATTGAAACAACTTTCCCTCTCAAATACCCGATTCTTAATAAATGCGGCCCTGTATTTTTTTATGTAAAACATATAGGTATAAAATAATGGCAGACTGTGGAATGAAAGACAAAAAAAAAGAACCTGGATTCAGGGCAGGTATCCCGGGGCTTAAAGGCGAATGACACGTTTCGTGTTCACTTCTCAAACCATGATTAAATGTGTGTGCGTTGCTTTCACTTCCTACCCCACATGGGCCACATATGATACCCAGCGATATCACAGTGGAATGTATCGTTGTCGATGACGACAGCGACAACGAAGTTATACCAACGATGGCACTATATGATGACGAAGAGGATGGGATTTGCATAATGCATGTGTACACTGTACAATGTACTTGTTACTCTACATACACAATACATGTCGTAGGTACAGGTACGATATTTTAACTTTAAGTCCTTTGACATCCGACATCCAAACACATAACATTTAGAGTGTATGATGTTTAAATCCATCACAATTTTTATGCCCATGATGGATTTACAGCGAAACTATATTCCATCGTTATTTCCAATTGAAAAATCCATAAATTTTATAGGTACTCCATGTTTCAAAGGACGAATACGAGGACGGATCGTTGTTTCCAATCAAAATCTAAATTATCAACAGTTTTGTTATATTCCATTGTCCATAGTTCGTTTTGAACTCCAATCGCTTACAATTTCGATACGTACATGTATAACAATGTGCTATAGAAGAAAATGTCCGCATTTATCCTTGTGAATAGTTCGTTTGTAACTTCTCTCTCTCTCTCTATCTCTGTTGTATCTTTTAATGAGACTTTGAATCTGGTAAAAATTCAATTTTCATCAATTTCAAACCTATAAAGGGTCGCATAAGGACTGCCATGAAACTCGTAAAGATTCTACATCATATTGTAAAGTGCAGTCCTTTTCGTTCTGGTTCTTATTGCTTATGGAAGAATTTCATCATTATTCCATCAAGTGAATCCGAGTAATGGGTATCAATTTGATAAACGATTTGTTAGCACAAGAGGTATTCTGTTTCCGGAATGTTTTTGATTTAATAAGGATTATCACTGTAAAAAAGGATTATACCTATAACATCCTGTTTGAGTATATCCTATCTGTTGAAGGAAAAACTAAAATATATTGGGGAGAGAGGATAACAACATCTGTTAGTTGTTAATTGCTTTACAAATAATGGTGAGGGTAAATTTTGTGAATGAAATAAAATTGCCGGAAAAGTGAGTTAATAAAAATTGTTTTCAATTTCAGCATCTGCCATTGTTTTCTGTTGTGATTAAATATCTTGTTACGTTATACGAATTAATAAACTTAGGTAAATAATTTTTTTATTTGAAATTCATATTATTAATTTATTTATACTTAATCTTCAAATTTAAAAATTATTTATTTAAAATATGAACAAAACCTTGCACGTCGGAATTCAATTAATGTTGACTTCTTGTTGGAAATAACTCCAGTTTTGCAGTAAGGGTCAGATTCCTTGGGAGCCAACAAAAATTCGAATTTCTAACGACCCGAAGTTTTGTCGGCAAACGGAGGCACAGTTTACTTACTTTAACTTTACTTTAGATGGCGCTCACAGCCCAGGATGGGCTACGGCCTCAAATAACAAGCCCTCCAGTCAGCTCTGTCCCTAGCAAGCCGCTTCCAGTTTCGCACACCAAGTTTTTTAAGGTCGTTCTCCACATTTGTGCGCCACCTGTTATGGGTTGTTCCTCTGATTCGTACACAATCGGGGTTGGATTCGAAGACTCGTCGGTCAGGTGCGTTGCTGTCCATACGCTCCACATGCCCCAGCCATCGCAGCCGTTGTATTTTAAGCTTTTTGACCAGGTCAACGTCGCTGTATAGCCCGTATAGCTCGTCGTTGAATCTTCTCCTCCACACTCCTTCGATACACACCGGACCGAAAATCACACGAAGAATCTTCCTCTCAAAGCACCCTAGTAGACTTTCATGCGATTTTCTCAATGCTTTTGCCCTATAGAGCAGGACCGGGATGATAAGAGTCTTGTATAAAATCGCCTTAGTTCTCTGAGAGAGGGCCTTACTACTTAGATGCCTTCTTTGCCCGAAAAAACAGCGGTTGGCAAGAGTAATTCTTCGTTTGATCTCTGCACTGATGTCATTTTGCGAGATTATAGTGGAGCCCAGGTAGAAAAAGTCCTTCACAATTTCGAAGTTATATCTGTCCATCGTGATATTTTGCCCGAGACGGTGATGTTGAAATTCGTTTCTCGATGACAGCATATCCTTCGTCTTGCTCTCATTAACCGCCAATCCCATTTTAGCCGCTTCCGATTCAATGCTCACAAATGCGCCTGCCACACCTCGCTTCGTTCTGCCGACAATGTCTATGTCGTCTGCATACGCAAGCAATTGAACGGACTTTTGATAAATTGTACCGCTGGTGTTGAGATGTGCGTTGTGTAAGATTGCTTCAAGAACGATGTTAAATAGGTTGCATGATAACGCGTCGCCTTGCCTCAATCCTTTCACAACATCAACAGGTGGTGTTCTTACCAATTTGGACGGAGCACGAGATTTCCCCATCGTCATCCTGCACAATCGAACGAGTTTGGCAGGGATGCCGAGATGAGACATGGCTCTGTATAATTCGTCCCTTTTCACACTATCATAAGTATCTATCTGGAATTTCTGGGTTTTTTATAAAATCTGTCGGAGTGTGAACATTTGGTCGACGGTTGACTTGCCGGACCTAAAACCACACTGATAGGGGCCAATCAGATCGTTGACAAAAGGTTTTAAGCGGTCACACAGAATAGCCGACAAGGTTTTATAAGCGACGTTTAGGAGACTAATTCCTCTGTAGTTGGAGCATTTCAGAGCATCATCTCCTTTTTTGTGGATGGGGCACTATACCGAGGTTCCATTCATGCCGGAGTCAGAGCTGCATGCTTCGATTCTCCACGAAAATATGTAGGTGATAACCACCAAGCACAAAGTCCAAAAAGGTGGGAAACATGTAACCTTTTTTCCCTTACCTTTAGTTTGGGTGTAACAAAAAAAAATAAAGCGACAGCTGCATTCATAAAATTGTTCAGTAACCCCAAAGTTAGGTTAGGTTAGATTGAAGTGGCTGTCAGGAAAACCGCTGACACATTTAGACCGCAGATAGGTCCATTGTGATAACACGTGAAGAGATATTTGCCTATCTCATGTTTGTTTGTTTTATGCGGCGTTTTGTTGTAACCTAAGTTTACATGTTAGAGATATGCTTACCGTTTTCTTCCATTTCTGGAGATTTCATCACAGTTCTTGTCGAAGATTAACAGGTGTGTGGTGTGGGGCTCGGGTCGTTCTAGTTTTGAACCGAATGATGTTCAGAATATTAGAATGGCCTATCGAATTGCTAGTCCATTGAGAGATGGCTTTGAGATAATATTTCTACCTGCATCCATTTATTGCAAGAGAAGAGCTCAACTGTATAGCTTTCCTTACTTTTAATTGTATATTGAATTTCCAGTTTAGCTTTTTGTCTAGTATGAGACCTAGGTACTTGGTTTTATCTAAAAAATTCAGTGGCGTACCCTTTATGGATGGGGGTGTATGTAGGGGAATTTCATATTTCCCAGAGAAGAGGACAAGTTCTGTCATGGCTGGGCTTATATCAAGACCGCATTTGCTTGCTCAAATGTTTAGTCAATTGGGAGCATTTCGCATTAAGTCTGCTAGAGTTGGAGCGTGCTTTCCTGATACAGCAATGACAACATCATCGGCATAAGCTATTAACTTGCGTTACAGGTCTACCAGCATCTCGTTTGCCACTGTATTCCATATAGTAACCCCAAACCTTCTTAAGTCTTCTTTCTGCCGAAATGCCCTCCAACACATACAGGTTGTTGCTACCTCCAATTTTGGGAACCTTCATTTTTAAGAATTTTTTTGAGGCGTAACCGCAAGAATCGACCGATTTACTTGGTCCCCTGAGAGTTGCTAAACTAACATTTCAGCTTAGGTAAGGCTTCTGAAAGTCATTTTAGCTTCGATAAAAACCTACCGAAACCTTGTAGAAATTCTCTGTGCTGCAACCAACAAATCCCCATACATTGTCTCGTGCTGCATGCAGTTTCACCGCAAGAAGTAGGTAACTTCCTACTTGATCTTTCCTTGCGATTGTAGGTACTATAAGGCAAGTTATGCATTCGTAAAAAAAAAAAAAAAAATTCGAACGATCAAACATGACATTACCATCATAGAGAAGCCTTAAAAAATGATCGACAAAAAAATGTCTGTCTGTCTGTCTGCCAGTCTGTCCGTCTGTATTTATAACGAGCTGCATCCTGAACGGCGTAAGCGATTACCTTCAAATTTAATATGTGTGATTATTTTGGCATTCCTCAGAGGGGAAATTGATATTTTATTTTTACGCCTAAAAATAACGGTACTTGCCATATGACCTTGAAGGAAAATCTTATTTTTCTCGAAAACGGCTATAAAGATTTTGATAAAAATTTTTGAGAATTTTTTTGTTGGTAAGCTATCTTTTGATATGAATCAAGTTTACGGGAGAAATCTATTAACGGTACTTTTCATATAACGGTTTTTAAAATGTTTGAATTTCTCGATAACTGTACATTGGATTGCTGTCAAATTTTATATCTGAGAATATCTGGGTACCAAATTAATTCTGCATATCAAAATTTTAAATATCTTTTATTCAATTTTTTGTATGCTCACATACTTGCTTTTTAAAGCACTTTTTGTATCATTCTAATGAGTTTGAATGACCAACAACAACTTGAGTGTGCTTTAAAAAGCAGGTATGTGAGCATACAAAAATTGAATATAATACAAATAAAAATGATCAGTGTCAAATCTTTCATATAATAAATCTCCCTCCTTATAAGAACAACAAAAATGGTTGGCCTTTAAACGATTAAGGAGAAAATAAGAAAGAACCCGAATGAACAACAACAAACTTGTGTGGCTAATTAAAGCGCTAGTCGTTTCAATGCATTGATAAACAGAAAAACCTGCCTTGAATTGGATCTGATCATGTGGCCTCGGTGGCGTGAAAAAGATAATTTTAAATTTTATAGTCACATGTATATTAATAAACTCTACATACCAAAATTTCAGAAAAAATTTGTTTCCAAAAAACTAAAACTAAAAACCCGGATTTCATCAAAATCCGTCCTACAATTTTTGAGATACTTTTCTATAAAATGTTCATTGATCAGTGGCATCTAATGCTGGTTTTGGTTTTTTTCGAGAAACCGATTAAAGTGATGGTTTTGCCAGTTTTTATAAGTTTAAAAAACGATTTTTGCCCACCTATACAGCATTCATTTTCATTTATACATACATATGTATGTAACTATCTACATACCTAGGTTCTCTATATATAGATAGGTACATAATACCCTCTTAATTTTCATAATTCAAATCCATTTAAATGTAATCTATGTAATCATTCCTTGAATCATATGTATTCCACAATTCATTGTATTAAGAATCAAGGTTATCTTACCTACATCGGCTTTAATCCTGCAAAGGATAACTAGACAACCTATACCTACTAACAGCGTCAGTGGTTAGCTACACTAAAGTTGTTATTTACAAGAGCAAGTTCCTACGATCCAGTCGTGCATTTTATTTTTTGTTAAATGTGAAAAGGGATCATATCTCTCCGCTTTGTTTATTCTGTGGTTACTAAAGTCAAACGAAGGAAGCTGATGAAAAGGTTTCAACAAAAAAAAAAAATGTCTCTGACAACGAGTAGGTACTCCGATACAAACCCACCCAGTACATTACACCCAAATTGCGTCCGGCAGAAACTTTTATATCTATATCAGTAACTAAAATAGGTACTTAGCCCATTTGGGACTACATTTCCAATGCATACAAGAGCTTATAGAGTTCTTAAGGCTATTCGCCTCCTGATGCACCAGGACCAAATATCAGTCGAATAATATCAAATGGCCAAAAGCCAATAATCTTGGCGAAACCAATTCTAATCAATCAATACTCAGTTTTGGTTGACTTCAGCTAATAAAAAAAAATCGGATAAAAAACAATACAACCTGGCGGTCATGATAGAATATCAGTGGAACTCTTCAAATTCTTGGGAGATGTTTTGATAAAACACATGCACCCAAGAATCAACGAAATGTGGGCGGAAGGAAGCATACCCGATGACTGGGCAATCAACTCAAAAACTCGATCTTTGGTCTTGCAAGACTATCGAGACATATTCTTGCTAAATATCGCATATGAAATCCTATCAAGCGTGCTGTCGAGCATCGTTATCAATTCTTCATTAATTTAAGTCATTCGACCATAGACCAAATCTTCTCACCAAGGAAAGTCGTGGAAATATTAACGATTTTTATGTCGAAACCTACCATCACTTCATCCGTTTCAAAGCTGAAAATTACAGGTGCTGGACGAACTCGGGATTTCAGGAAAATTTCCACACTATAGTAGATATAAATCTGATCCAGAAGCCGATGAGAAAACATCTCTAGCGAAAGGCTGAATGCACGCTCAACAAAACACCTACATATACTGCCAGTCTTAATAAACGACCCCGAATGATAGTTAATAAGCAGAAAAGTAGAACAGATATTTGGCCGACGACGATAACGAACTCTACAAGTTGTACAACCATGGGAATGTAGTCCAAAAACTCAAAACCTGTCGACTATCAATGATAAGCGTTGGAATCCCAGCCCCCAAATTTGAGACGATACTCAAGTTTCTAGACCAAGCTTTCGGATTCCAGAGGGTTTGGTCTGAATTACTGGCAGCAGTCTGGCTAAAATCGAGGAGATGAAGTTGGTGAAGTTGCTGTGTCTGAGACAAGGAGATCATGAAGCTTGGAAGTAGTAATGGTATTTCTCTCACGAAATAGAGAAACTGAATCTTTACTGATTGAAGTTGGCTTCTTCTTCTTGCCCCATCAGTTGCTGATTCCTATTTAGCTGCTGCTTCATTGGAAATGCTGCTTTTTTAAATGCAACTATTATTTGCATTGTGGTTCTATTCGAAGGCTAGCTTGCCTTAGCTATTTTAATAGTCTCCAATAATGTTTCTGGGTTCAGGTCTTATAACCAGGAGTCAATGGTTTTATTTATAAAATTTTATGATGTCGTTTCGTCGACGACGAAAGTAATTTCCAACAAAATCACATAAATCAGTCATTAACTTTTTGCACTCTGTGTGTGTGTGTGGTCTTCCTAAGGCTTTCCAACAACAAAAACACAATACACTATAATTTACATAGCCAACCCAGACATCACCATGTCTTTACAAGAAAAAAATAAATAAATTCCTCTTAGATGGAGCTCCATCACTCGTCGAAGCACGTCCATCACCTAACGCCTAGACGATATCCCCAAACGAAACGAGTAACTTATTTATTCTCCTTGTCGATTAAAGTGTTGAATTTTTAATTTTTAATGTCCCGCCTAACTTCATTAGAGGACATAACAATCGTTAGAGATATTGATGGCTTCCCTGGGGCACACCATAAATCTGCAATATATGAAGGAGTTACTTTCAACCGAGCCAAGCCAGTAGACAAGACACACATCCACATAACTTGATTCTTGATTAAGACTTTTCTCAAGAAATTATTCTCGATTAATTAATGCTGTCACGACATTGAAGTATGTGTTTTCGAATAATGCGCTGTGGTACGGTACAGGGTGTTACTGCAAAGAAGAACGAATAAACGAATATGTATTAAATATTAATGTGGCATTTAATGGTCGGCTTGATGAAGGTCGAAGTACAAGTTGTAAATTTCAACCATGGCCTTGTCCATTTAATTATTAAAGTTCCAGATGAAGTTTTTGAAAGTACACCCTCTCCATCGAACTCTGTAATGTGTGCTTAACCTTGGCAACTAATTTATTAATGCGAACATTGCGTGTGCTTACTGTTTTTTTTTGTGTGAGTTCTGTTGTTCCTATGAATGGAATTTTGTGTTTCTGGTAGTTAATGTCGAGATGACATGATATGGGTGATGGATATGACAGAAATCCGCAGACGAGGAGCTGAACATAGAATTCATAATTTATTACGGATGCGGGCAAGGCGATTATACATAGGCACATTCTGTATATATTACAGTTACATCTCATTGCGGGAATTATGTAGTTTATATAACAAAACATGGCTTTACAGATACTAATTGAGCAATTCAATCCTTCAACAAGTTTATCTTTGTTTGTGCTTAGCTGATGATGATCTGACCCGATCCTGATCCAGAAGTTTATGATTATATAATTATTTTATTCCGAAAGGGATACGGGTTATTCACAAATATGATTTCAATTAGTTCCCGACGACAAAGCGAGAGGGTTGTTTTTTTTTTATCAAACTATTCGTTTTATAAACTTGTAATTGTTACCATAGTACAAATTGGCTATGAAACTATATCCCGCATGTAAATGAAGTGTCTTTATTTACTTTTTTGTTGTTTAAGAATTACGAGATGCTTAAATGAATTTTACAGAATGTTTATTCAACAACAATGTGATGAGAAAATCGATATTTGCTTATACAATGTGTTCTTATTAAGAAAAGGGACTTAAGGGAAACATAGATTTTTAGATGAAAATAAACTGCGGGAAGACTCTTGGTCAGAAGTGGGATTTCACAAGTTTAAAACAAATGTTTAAAAATCTTCAAGCAACAACAAAAAACGTAGGAATGATGCATATTAGTTCCAAATGCTTTGATCGTAATGGGTATTTCTAGCGATAAAACAATGAAAAGGCATGAAACATTTCGACGGTAAGTAGTCAAAAGATGCAATTTATTGTTTCCGCTTTTATTCTACCATTTTTCAGTTTTAAAGATCTTTTGCAATCTGTCCAAAAGCCTAAAGTAAGTTATGGGAGAACCTGTCCATAGGTGTGGATATTGAATGTTGGATGTGGCTCCAACCAAGAGAAACTTATTTATTAATAGTGAATTCTTCCAGTGGCGGCAATACGTCCACAATGAGAGATAACAAGAGGTAGAAGAGATTATTAATAAGGCTCTGTTCAAGTGGGCGGAGGACAAAAATATCATATCGGATAATCAGTTCTGTTTTAAGGCGGGACATGACACAATTCATTCCGCGTCTAAACTGGTTTCTGATATCCAATGGAACAAAACTTAAAAGCAGTGTACGGGTGCCTGCCTGGTGGATTTAGAGAAGGCCTTCGACACCGTATGGTTAGAAGGTCTCTATCTAAAGCTAACCAGACTAGGTATAAGTAAACCTCTATTGTATATGCTCTATGACATGCTAAATGGTAGAAAGTTTGTTGTCAAGAGTGGCAATGTAACTTCTACCGCAATTTTTAATATTAATAATGGTCTTCAGCAGGGAGCGGTTAACTCGCCGATTCTATTTAGCATTTACACCAGCGATCTGATAGGTAGTCTAACTCAGGCAATTGCATACGCCGACGATCTAATTGCGTACAGAACAGCTAATACAGTTGCGGTCATCAAAAGTCTCTTGCAGAGTGACTTCGACAAGATTCAGCGATATTGTGATGACTGGAAATTGAAAATCAACTTCCAGAAATTAGAAACTATTTTGTTTAGGACTCCGTTGTCTAGCGCCTCAAGGGATACGAGAAAGAACTGGCGCAAGCTGGTGATCGTAGGGCCATATGGACTTCCACTGGCGAGTAAAAGTGTGGTAAAGTACCTTGGCATCTGGTTGGATCAGTACCTGTATTTCGACAGACATATAGGTGCTGCCTTGGCCAGGGCTAGGGGAGCTTTTGCCTTGACAAAACGACTGTCGAGGGCTGATACAGGATGGAATGGCGGTTCCGCTCATCTACTACGTCAGCCGCAAAACTGTAGATCGAGATGTCATCGCTCCAGGTGGAGAATAGCGCCTTCGGTTCAGTAGGACTGTGTCCGATCGGGACCGAATGGATAGGGCGAAACAAGAGAACCAGTTCTGGTGGCTCTCTGAACAGCAGTTTGATAGCTAAAGTCGATAGTATGTCTTGGCCGACTTACATAGATTTAGGGAAATTAGGTATAAGGAACAGTCGGGGTGGCACCAAAAAAAATTAAAATAATATGTATATATGCGGAGACATAGGTGCATGCATCTGCGCGGCTGTGTATGTATGTGCGTGCGTATATACATATATGTGTAGGTGGCATTTTGTTGTGTGTCTGCATACGTATACTAAATATAAACAAAAAAAAATTTTAAACGAAAAATGCTGCTGTGGCTGTTCTAGTTTTTAAGTGGTTTTGGGTATTTTTAGGTATTTTAAGTTATTTTTAGTTAGTATAAGTTGTATCTAGTTTTAATTATTTTTAGTCTAGCTTTAGGTAGTTTTTAGGTAAATTTAAAATAATTTGATACTAAGTTGTTGTAGTAAAGTTTTCTTGGTTATATAAAAATAAAATAATTAGATTTAATTAAAATAGTTTTTAGGTCGAAAGACATTAGTATGAAGAGATATAGTTTAATTTAGAGCGCCCGTAAAGGGCCAGTAAATTAGTTGTAAGTTATTGATAATTAGCCTAGTTTTAAACATTTTTGTCTAGCTTTAAGATAGTTGTAAGTTAAGATTAAATAAAAATCGATAACAAAAAAAATAGATAGCAGGAGTAAAGTTCCTTAGCAGAACCGAAATACTAATACCTGCCCGTAACATACGGGTGGTTCTCTATGCTGGTTTTGAGTGTACCAGTGCCAAATCCTAGTGCTACGTTTGCCGACGTTCCTAGCTTTTTGGCATCTTGCTTTAAGGGAGGTGTGATGTGGTGACTTTTCCTCTTATCTTCTTCTAGGATTTTTGAGGGTGCATTGTTAGGAACTTGTTTTCTTTTACCACATTTTTTTTAATTAATAATAATATTTTATATTTACCTGGCCTTCTGCCTGGTCATTTTCTGAATGAGGCACGCGAAGCAGCATTTTGAACCCAACTACTTATCCAGAATACCTGGTTTCTCCATAACGGAAGTGAACCAGTGCAGCAATTCCATTTTGTTTGAAGCTTGTGGTATGATTGTGACTTCTCATCTAATGTATTTTCTGCGGCAAAACTCTTAATAATATGATAGGGTCAATATTAAACCTGATTTTTGAAAAGGCACTGTTAGAATACAGACGGTATACCCCGTGACTGTTAAGCCATGCAATGGACACGGTCTATGAAACACCCTTGATTATGAATATCAGTTCGAAGTTCGTAACTCTTCAAAATCAATTCCGCTTTCGATTTTCCTACGAGACGAAACGGTAGATCAAATGAAACTTTAAAATTTAAGCCTTCGCAACCACTACAGAGTGAAAGTGAATACCTTGCCAAGGAGCAAAACAATGAGGTGGATTAAAAGTACCAGACAACAGATCATTAATGAAAATGAGAAAGACTAGGGGCGACAAACTTGAGCCCTGAGGCACAACATTGACTTCATAGATTTAACACTTGAACCTGTCTAATACGACTTTGACTTGTTGAATGGTCGAAAGGGAAATTTCTAATAATAATTGAGTAAATTATTAATAGAGTAAATTAAACTTAATGATAATTACTCAACCATTTACCATTTCACCATATTTTTCTTTATTTTATGTTTTCCTCGTAGGTTTGTCAAATTTTTTTAATTCTTAGACTTCTGCGTCAGATCTTTGAGTATCGTTACGCAATAAATTTGTTTAATCTCTATGCGGATGCAGGTCCTGTGAAGAATAGTTTATTTAACAGAGATTTTTGAGCGAGAAATAGGATGTTTAACGAAGCGCAATAATTATATGATTATATACTTCTGCCGGCAGAATAGCCATGTTCGTATTCTTAAGTCGAACTATGTGCAAAGTTGTTCTCGAAAAAAATAAAGAATCTTTCTATACATCTACTTCCAACCCCTATATAAAAGTACCTAACTGACCGACCCGGAGTGTATTTCAGCAATAGAATGAATAACTCATCTGCCGATTCGGAGTGTACCATCCAGGAAGCAGTGCCAGTGGCAGTCAACTGTTAACTAAATGCTTGATGTCATTAGAATAAGTTTATTTTATAAATTAGTATTTCATTTCGTATAGTTCACATTTACTTTTAACCAAGGCTATTATGAGTAAAAGTAAAATTTCTATGAAAAGTAAATCGGAATAATTTTCCATCTGGTGGAGTTTAGTAATTCAGTCCAGTGAAATTTTTGGCAACGAAAAGTAGTTTCCCTAGTTCCACTTTCCCATGCTTTACAAGACAACGCTATACTCCATGCTTCTAAGACTTCCGTCTTCAACTAGTGAGATTTCGGTAACTCTCTTTTCCTAATAAGGAAGGCCTTATTATCAGAACGTATTATTAAGCCATATTTAACTAGTTGTTGAGACGGTTTTTGATATAATACAGATTATATTTTTGAAATTAATAATTTGAGAGAGTTCTTTTTTACTCAAGTTTTACTGTGTTGTCTTCGGGAAAACCTGGGATATGGCAAATTTACTTCAGCCTTTGGAAAACAGCATCACACCTAATATACAACGGTCCGGAGTGTCTAAGGCAGATAGCCAACTAATAGTGTATTTACCAGTTTGGGGGGATAAAAACGCATTAAGGGTTTTGGTGAAATGACCTACTGCAACGTGAGGTAATTGTTGTGTTGTTGTCCGGTTGAGTCTGAAAGTTAATTTTAGCGAAGAGCTCCTCATACATTCCATCGGGTTATTTGTATAGAGTCGGACAAAATATCGAATTCATTAAGAGCGAATAATTATCAAAGCATGGGCTAAGAAATTAAAGCATATTGATTACAAGTTGTTTTTAAAATTGTTTCCCGATCTATTGACAAAAATGCTTGAGAACCCATTTAGAAATTTGGCAACAAAAATGGTTTAACATCTGTCTGAAGCATGCGTTCCATCTTTCGGCGTTAGGTTAGGTAATTTAAATAGGCTGCCAGTTGATCTTGCTACCGGCACACTTAGATCTTTCAGCGTTGGTTTTGGATGGGTTATCTCGATTTGCAAGAACTATGCTCTATTTATTCACGACATTAATTTAACCCCAAATCAAAGTCCAAACACATACTTTTTGCAGATATTTCGGCTTCGTTAAGTTAGAATTATTGTCGCCGATAATGTCAGAAAATTCTTAACTGATAAAAAAAAAAATAAGTGCCAAAAGGTTCTATAACTCATTGACAGTCTTTATAGCTCACGTTTCCTACACTCGTCACTTTAATTACTTTTTCCCACAAAATTTAAATACTCAATATTAACTGTGATGGCAAAAAAAAAACATGAAAAGCCCTATTGAATTTAAACCTTTTTGCAAGCTCATGTAAATCAGGCATTTCTATTCTACTAACCCACATGAACCTTGACTTCATTTCTACGAAATCAAAAAAATACCTCATCTAGAAAACCATTTACCTACTATTAACTCAATGAAAGAGATTCTATAAATGGCTGTCAGCGGGAATATGCCAGTAAAGGATCAGCAAGGATTTTTAAATATTTTTCTGCCAATGATTTATGGCTTCTTTGTGAGGGAAAAATATAAAAGCAATCCACATATATGTTCATACATATGTTTGTATATTTATCTGACATCTTCGATACATATTCTCCAAAGTCATATTTTCACTTGCTGAGTCCTTCAGACAGCAGAGCGCCAGGAGATAGACACATGAATTAAAAACTCACAAATGCTCATCGGATATCCTGTGAGAATGAAAGTGTGATGAACCAAACCAAACACATTCGACTGCTATAATGTACATATATATGATGGTGTCCTGTATGAGTGTGCATATTTCAGCAATAATAGTATTACATATATCGGAAATCCTTCGCTATTATAATTTAATTTAAAGAGAGAGAATATTCGAATACGAGCGTTGCTGGTATATTTCACATGTGCAAATTTTAAAAAAGGTAAGGGAAAGCGAAGAGGAATGGGTGCTAATGGATATTTTCTTTGTTAAAGATCAAAGGAGAAAATTAAGTTAAGAATTTTATTCATGAAATGAAAGGTGTAAGTAGGTTTTTGGAAGTAAGAGTTGTCTCGTCTAATGTCACATGCATAAGGCATTGTCTGCATTATGGTAATGGCGTCGTTGGAATATGGAAAAAGTGTCAATTTTAATTCACTTGTCAGCATCCGTAGATTGCGAATCTCCTTGCAATTAATATAACACTTCGGAAGGAACAAGATACATACAAAATATCTGTTTTCTCGTAGATTTCACCCGGGCGCCATTTAATATCACAGCTTTCTGTGGCTCTATTATGCCGAAATTAAATGAATAATTGACAAATAATCACAAGTTAATCACAAACTAAACATGGAAAATATGAATTAGAACTTCATTACGTTTGCCTGAAACAAACTTCCCGGAATTCAAAGCTAAAACTAACAAGCAAATTCCCATAAGACAAAGGTTAGTACCTGACCCAAATATGTAACACATAATTCTTTAATGGTTTCTCTAATTCATGCAAAAGCTAACCATCACTATTTTGTAATAAATTAAAGCTAAACTGGGATATTTACGAAATGCAAAAGACAAAAAGAAAACCCTTTTGAAATTGTTAACATAATTTTACCTTGTTCACATCTCTGTATCTCTATGTAAAATAATTAGTTTATTCATTTCGCTTGACTACTCTGCTTTTTTTTATTATCACGTGTTGCAATACAATGTGTGCTCCCATAATTTTATTTATAATTTTGCATTCCGACAAATGCTAAACAGATTGTTTTCCTGGGAAAGATGTACCTGTAGTCTTTTGAAGAATTTTATCCCGTAAAAGTAAGAGTGTAATTTAAGCCAAAAGATATAAATGCAGTAGTTAATGATATGATTATCATGTAAGAGCTCACAAGAACTTACATATATTGTACTTACGGCATAACATTTTATAAAATGAGAAGGTGATTAAAGTTAACATGATGCGAGTGACATCAGTGAGACAAATTATAATTGTTGACTTTCTAGATCAGCGAAGATGTTATAGAAGCTTGGGACGTTGATTGTGGTGAATATATGATGCTTACTGTCTGATGACAACATCGCAATGGGGTTTTAGGGACAACATTTAGCTTCCTCACTGGAACAGCAACAACAGTTAATTTAATTATAATGTTGAAAATTAATTTAATACTTTGTTGAAATTTAGAATTTTAAATTAAGATTAGGGAGAACCAACAAAAATGTTTATTCAACTACGAAAATTTGTTGCATACACAAAATGCGGGGCAAAAGTAATGTCGTAATTATTTAATATAACTTTCATATGGCAGTTATAATTCTTAGAGCAAGAGCAAATCTACCTCCAACCAATCAAGACCCAGTTCCACCACCTACAGGCCTACTCATCTATAAGAATGCTAAAGAACAACATCCCCTCCTCAGGGCAGATGTTTCGATGGGACCTATGCATCATATTCGGAAGTGTATCGCAATCCCGCTTTTCAAAAATCTCGACAAAAAAATTTTAAGATCCGGTCCTCAGAAAATACTGTTTTTTTTAAATCCCGCCTTTTAAAATTTCTCTTATATTCTAAATCCCGGTATATTATAATCCCTCTTTTTAAAATCACGTTTAATCCCGTTTTGCTACACCCAAAGTAGACCCCACCCAAAATCCTATATAATGGCGCATCTTGTGTTGATTCCAAAATCGGGAATTTAATAAAGGGGATTGTAAAAGACGGGATTCTAAGAAACGGGATAGTAAAACGCGGGATAAAAAACACCGGGATGTAAAAAACGGGATTATAAAATGCTGAATATCGAACCCAAACCATCAGAGTCAAATTCATCAAATATGAGTGAAACGAAACATGCCCGATGACTGTATAATCCGCTCAATTATGTCTCATCAAAATGGCAGCCTTATTTCTTGCAAGAAAGATCATGGAAAATCCCACCAAAGGCTGCGTAGAAGATCCTGTGCTGTGGAAGCGTTTTAAGTATTGTACCTGATTCCCAAATATATGTGTGGTTTTTAAATCACCTTAAAGATCAACGAATTTCAAGTCTACGATACTATTCATCGTCGTGAGATCTATGTGGTGATAGTCGAATTCAAGATTCCGGTAAAACCGATCCAAAAAAACGGGGATAATATCAAATAGCTATTATCAACAAGCAAACAAGCACCTTTCCATAGCTCATAGAAAGCAGTAATTTGAAGGTAGTGAAGGTGTGCATCTACCTTGGAGTGAATAGTAACTCCACGAATGACATCTTAGTTGAAATCCATTGCAGAAATATACACTATAACCTGATACTTCGGTTTGAAGAAATAAATGCGTTCAAAACTCATGCACGAAACACTTATTTATACGTCCAGCATTTTATTTATAGAAGCGAATACTGGTCAATAGTTAAGAAAGGGGGACTGCTCAAATGTTCTATCGGAAGAAAAACTCTTCGCAGTATATTTGGTCCTATGTGCGAGAAAGGCGAATTACACGAGCTGTACAAAGCAGTCCCAAAAGTCAAAACACGCCAACTGCATTGAATAGGGCACATCTTACAAATGGTATAGGCAGGTGGCAATGGCGCAGAGAATATAGTGCTTTACTGCTAACCTATACATGTCGATTTGAGCCCCACTCTAGCCAGCCAACGCACGTGGGTTATAATGATGTAGTGATTAACTATATTTCTGAAATACACTGCACCAACTAAATTCTTTCCTATCTACTTATTCCTTCTAACTAGTGATTCCCAGTTCAGGTTTCATTTGAAAGACTTTATGTCTTACAGCATATTTTTAAAATTATTAAAAAAAAGAATGAATCCCAGTATCCGGGTGCGATATGCGTTAGACATACACGACAGACGCCCGGAGTTTGATTAAATCTCAAGTAGCAGGGGTCAACTTTGTTAGTTTGCCTGATTCAATGTATTGCCAATTTTCATTGAACTTTTTGAACAACGGAATATTTGCGCTTGTGGTAAGCTTTCAGATTTTAACATCAAATGCGCTTTTTAGTACAAATTGGTAAATGTTATGGTGCAACCAAAAACTCTCTGTACAGTTTTTGATTCAACAAGTCGCAGTCGCCATTCATTCGCCCAGTGTTAGAAGGCATTGTGTCAAGGAATTTAAGCTCGATCTTCCAAATTCCAATAAGTTCTCGCATTTATAACGGCTTGTTCCTGATTTCGGAACTGCCAACAAATAATAATCGGGAGTCTTTCTTCTTTCGTTTGATGGACATTCACTGTTAGTACCAGTTTTTCATTTTAGAGTACCGTGACACCTTCGCGAAATTTTCGTTACAATCACTTTTGATTGTGATAGCGCGTTCCTTAAGGATTTTAGTTCGGACTACAGTAACACCCGTACTTATAAGATGAGATTAATATGAAAAAATCCTCAGAATGTTGGTTCTAAAAAAATGTACTTATGCGGGTTAGGCACTTAAGCGAGAGGCTCTTATCCGGGTATTACTGTAGTTGGATGGTGGACCTGTTGATTGGAAAATCATCAGCATCAAGTCCCAATGTCTTAAACGTAGTACGGACTAGGAAAACCGAGTCTCTTATGCTTAACTGGCGCCTATCAAGAGCTGTAATAAGTTAGGGGTAATGAAATCTTTCCTTTCACGTTTTGCCTTTGTTTAAGAAGCTTTTCCCAAAATTTGGCATTCTTTAACTGAGATCTCACATTATGAGAGAGTCAAACCCAGAGGGGATTTCTTGTGGTAGCAGTTCACATTCGGAAAAACAATCTTAGTCCCCCTCTTTTTCTGTTCCCGGTAATAAACAATACGCATCCAGAAATGGTTGAGAGTTATAAGTCACTAAATTCTGGTATTTGGTACTTCACGAGCTGTTGCGCCACCCAATTTATGTAACACGCGTTCCTGTAATGCCTATAATGTGTGCCCTTTGGGACATTAATATTTTTGTAGGTTTCAAAAGCATAAGCCCACCAACTCTATTATGTTCCATTGGGTAGCGAAATAATTAATTTCTAAGATGTCTTCCTTTAAGGGCTGTTGGACCTATCTGATGGTAACATACGTTTTGAGATTAATCCTTAACTAAGTATAAACTGCGAAAATACTACGAATTTCTACGAAAAACTGTCAAATCCTGTTCCCACACACAAAATTTTCCCAGTTTTTTTTTTTTACAGAAGAGAGCGTTCGTGAGAGAGTAAAATATTTCCCCCAAGATGCAAATTTCATTTCAAGAAATGTCTGTGGAAAAAATTATGCAAATTTTCAAATGAAATAATAAAGAAACAATCAGTTGTCAGGGTTTTTTTTTTGTAACTTTGCACGCGCTCAAGGGATTATGAATACCCTTTATATGTTTTTCTAAACACAGCGCGGGCATCCGGTGGAAGAAGAGAAAGAAGGATAGTAAAGATGTGTGGAGCGCTCTTCTGAGACTAGAGCTGGTTGTTGTCTCAGATTTATCTCCAGGGATTGCGGCTGAACTAATGCGGAGAAAATTACAGTGTCTTATTTAGTTATGTCTCTTATAATTCGCATTACTTTATTTATTTCGTTGTCATATTTTATGGGTATGCTAGTTTACTCAATCACATGTTGTTAGTGTTATGCCTAAACAGCATGTAATGAGCAAAGCAGCAACTTATTTTATGACAATTTTTTAAAATAGGTTTTTAATGGAATTTAAGAAGAACAGCGGACAACGGCAGGAATCGATCCAGCAACCACGAGGTTGACAGGCGAGCACACAACTATCGCGCCACGGCCACCCTCATTCTGTTAATCCAAAAAGATCGAACGATGTCATTTTCCATAGATTTGATGGATAGAGTTATCGGCAAAACGATATTGTTCGACCGTTTTTGTTTTCCAAAATGTGTACCAAGGTTATTTTATTTAAAAAAAAATACTTTATTAATCATTTTCAAAAATTGACTTTTAAAAAATTGGTAAAATTTCAGAGCGTTTTATTCACACCCTTACAAAACTGAAAGTCTGTACACGAAGTACAGCTATCATATACTGCTTTCACACAAGGAAACTGAGTTGGCAGCAACTGGGAGTTTTGATGGCGAGAAGGGCAAGAAGTAAGGAGAATTCCCCTTACTTCTTGCCCTTCTCGCCTATAAACGGGAAAGGAGAATTCCCCTTCCTTCTTGTCCTTCTCGCCCCAAAACTCCCAGTTGGCAGCAACTCAGTTTCCTTGTGTGAAATCAGTCATAGACTCATAGAGTGCTTTTACCGAGCTGGAGCCGTAGCTGGAAAAGCTTGGATCTCCTCCTTTCCATGTAAGCGATCGTTCCAACTTGATTGAGGATGTGATTTTGAAATGTTAAAAAAGCAGCAGGTTAAAGATACAAGGCCAATTCTTGCAACGCTGAGCACAACTCCACCTGTGTGTATTCAATATTTTGATAACTGTTCCAGTTCCAGCTCCAGTTGCAGATCCATCTCCATATTGTATTTAATCACGAACCAGTTAGGGTTACAGCGATTTATGTCTTATTGACGTCTGTTTTGCATCTGTTTAAACTTCATAAATGTCAAAATTCATTTGACGTTTGCCACCATTAGCATTATAGCAGCTTCCATAATATCAATACCGGTAATTTTATTTACAATCCCATTGCATCAAAATGCAAATGAAGATGAGACTTCTAGAGAACTTCTTATACACAAAGAAAAATAAAACAAAACATAAATTTAAAAAAATATTTTGTCTTCATTCGACAGAGTTCTTATTGTTTAAAGGAATTGAGAAAAATAAAATAATTACAAAGAAAACTAGAACAAACAAAGAAATACAAAGGTACAACAAAAACCGCAAATTTCGAATCAATTGCGAATTCGATCACTCAATGTGGTGCTCCATAGCCTGTGCTTGGAGTGGGTGGCAGCGCAGGTTGTGGTTGTTGAGGAGCTCCATATTCACCAGATGGTGGTGGAGCTATACTATTTGGATATGGACCAGTTTCTTCCTTCTAAAAAAATTATACCATACTTAACTTACTTTTAACATACAAAAAAAAGGTAAAAGAATTTACCTGAGTCTTATAACGGATGAAGTAGACTTCTGGTTTACTGGGCTGAGTTGGAGCTGGCGTTGGAATGACAAGGTCAGGTTGTTCATCGGGCTTCTTCACCAACACATACACCAAAGTTTTTTCTTCGTTCTGTTGGATCTGTGGAATTATTGGAGCCCTTGGTGCAGGTGGAGATGGAGCCTTGATAAAAACGATCTTGTAATGTTTCTGCGGTGGTGGGACTACAATTGGTTTTCTGCAAATAAAATACATGCTTATAACGAAAGCCAAGACAATGGATGTAATTATATCGGGCACCAAAGTCGGAAGCTAGTAATAAATCTACTTCTTGTATAGGAACAGGCTATGTACCTATCTGATATTCCATGGCAGAAGAAAACCCTATAATTATGGCACTTAGATAATTTTAGTCACACTTCGGTGATTCGTGTCGCTTCTTCAATGTTTTTTGTTTTTTTTTTCCTTAGGCTTTGGTTTGGTTTGACTTTGTTTGACTTTCGTGAAGTGAACGAAACGAGACCGCCTGCAGAAGAGATTAGTGGTTTAGATACTACTTTTACTTTCTAAGGCACGAGGCGGCAATTTAGCGGGATGTTATATAGAAGATACATGCGATATACAAAACTTCCTGATAAACCTTTTACGTATGTAAGTAAATTCGACACTTTGGGTTGGTCTAAAGTGTATTTGTTTTAACTTACCATAAAGCCGCATCAAATTTGAATAGGTTTCAGTTTGGAAGTTTAAACTCTTCCGTATAGAAAGGTGAATGCAAACCTATTTTTTTAGCCTCAGAGCGTGCGGGTAAAAGGCTATAGCAATTAGTGATACAAATTGTTGGAAATTTATAAATGCACTTTAAAGATTCTGTCCGAAGACGGAGCGAGTGAAGGGTCGTTTAGATGCGACTTTTCTGGTTGAAAGTCTTCGAAAGTGATGCTGATGGCAGTTATAACTGGACTATGGTATATCGCTCCTGGATGTTGATTAAATCAAAGATACATGTGTTTGGCTATATAGTGACATAAATATTGTCAATTTGCTTTCATGTTTCTTGTTGTGAATTAATGTGAAAACATTTCAGTTAATGAGTAACAATACGTAGTTTGATCGAGAAATTTGTAATTGTTGACATTAACTAAACTGCGATTTTTTATTTTGATTGGTTTGATAACTCTGAAAACTGAATTTTAAGATTCTGACTGCTGCCATTTAGGCAATAAAATACAGGGTTTTTTGGTACCATAAGGCAGACAATATACGACCGATGACCACATGTCCTGTATACCATTGTAAAAAAAAAATTATAAGTTGTGTATTTAAAAAAAAAAACAACACCTTTGCGGAGACTTATATGGTTTTTCTTTGGCAATCCGGAAGGCTTCCGGACTCTTCTGAAAGAGTTCACTTGGGAAAAAATGACAGTTCTAATTCTAAAAAGAAGAGAAATTTGCTTCTGGATTTGAAATCAGAATCGGAACCAGATGCACTCACACATTCATATACTTAAACGTCAAACTCGATTATAATTGTGCAACAAATATTTTTTTGGAATTTGAATATTTCCACCTACACAATTATCTTCAAACATACAATCTCATTAAAATTCAGAAACGTCAGAATGACACAAAAGTATTTAGTTGGGATCCCGGATCGGAAAAGAATTCCGGATTGCCAAATAAAAACACCATTAGTGTGATGTAGAGAATGCGGATGACACATTGGAATTTGGCGTTTAGACATTTAATTGAACGACCACCCTGAGGGATCAGATCATATATATGCGTTTTTTTCCGTCATAATTATTTGAAATTAGGCATTTCCAGAAACTATATATGTATATCTATTTTCATTTTAATTTTGACATTTGAACAACACCAATTTTATTTCGATCAGTTTTCTACATTCTGGCATTTATTCCAAGAACTTTCTGACGTATGATGCAATTTGCTAATTATAGAAATTTAACAATTTAACATTGTTTATTAGTTATAAAGTATTTCCAATAAAATCGAATAGATTTTGACAACTCATGACCGCCATTTTGTTTTATGCCATGTGGGCATAATCGACTGGTTTTCTTTTTAAAACAAAACAAAATAATCGATAATAACCAATTTTTCGTTGGACCAAATTTTGGTGAAATAAATATGTGAATGACATGTAGTTTCAACTCTAGATGGAGCTATTTTTCATAATAGCCATTCTGCGAGGGCGATTTGAGGGCATGGTTATCTAACTCAGTAGAGCGATTACACTAAGAAGGACTTTAAGACACTGGGTCGAAATATGCGAAATGTAAAGAGGCAAATGTTATAATCGTAAGTTCTCTTTTAACTCAACGAAAGATGTACAAGGCAGTCAACTTCACTTCAAACCTGCAGTTAATTTGTTTTTATTTAATGCGTTTTACTCTGGTCTATCGTATGCATGTACAATGTTTGTGAATTTTAGCTTTAAAAAATATTGATTACTTAATTTTTTTTTAACATTTAACATTTTTAACTTCTTATTAAAAAATAATAATAGAAAAGGTTTTTGACAAGTACAGGAAAAAGTCTTTAAATTGAGCGTATGCGTATGCTAAGCATCAATTTAGTTGACAGCTGAATCGTCTATGTGCTGTTTAGCATGTGCCGTGCAATTCAGATTACGTTTAATAGGCCTTGGGTCTTACAGGCATGTATTTAAAATTATTGAAACAAACAGTACCTCACCAATATCGAGCGGATATTGGCATTTGTCAGTTTTAACGAGACAAGCATGTCAAAAATCTGGTCTGGTTTAATCGCGTGAGGTATAATGGGTGTAATGAATACATCATTTTGATGACCATGCCTTCAACATTTATAAAAAAAAAGTTTTAATCAAAAAAATATTCTTACCGATATTTCCCCGTCACTCAGAATATTCAAATTAATTTTGTATTTAGTGAATAATAATCTAATCTAGCCCAAAGTACTTTTTTAAGGACAAGTCTAAAGAAATGCCAATTTATAACAGTTATGACAGTTTTATAACAGTTGTTCACCCTTAAATGTGTTAAGTGGGAGGCTGCTGAATCAAAGAACTAATTTTCGGAAATCGAATGCCCTTTTAACCCGAATAAACTCTAGTTGTATGTCATACTGTCATACTGTTGGCATGGCTTAAGTTATGTTAAGTTACAAACGGTTGGGGCCGGTAATCCACAGATCCCTATTTTTTTCCCAAAATAAAAATCCCTCAAAATTAAATTAAATAAAAAAATTGGGCTAAAAAATAATTTCCTTGGACATCAATAAAAAGTTTATCCACATTATCCACAGTACACTCACTATACAGTGAACAATTACAAACCAACCCGAACCACCTTGTTGGTGTTATCCATTTCGGCACAGTGTGCCATTTTGAAACTATTATGTATACTTCAAAAAATCACAAAAAAAAATATTTTTTCCTAAAATGCTCATCAATTTTATAATTTAAAGGGTACACAAAATCGTTAACATAACTGCTTAAAATAAAATAAATAAATAAATAAATACTGTTAACTAAGGCTAAACCGTGAACAATATTTTGTTTCTTGGTTTACGATTTAAAAAAAGTCCAAATGATTAAAAAAATGTCCATATTACTGGCTGTTCTCTTTATCGTGAGTTTACTGTATAAGCATTTCAAATTTACTTATCGAAGGAATTCTTTTATTCTATTTCAATTTTATGAAATCAAAGTTGATCGGAAGCCTTAATGTAAATTTGATCTAAGAAATTTAAACAAAAAAACTGTCTTACTTGACCTCCAGCTAAGCGCCTCTGAGCGAGCACCCATAACCACTAAAGTGTTGTATAATAATTTACATTTCATATAGATATCTAAGTCTGTTATGTGAATCTCCTGTAAATGCACAATCTTTTGGATTCATATCGTAATCACTCTGATGAGTGCATTTTGTCCGTAGGCATGTATGTATAATTAATTTTTAACATAAATCCAGTTTTGAAGAGAAAAAGTTAAAACGTATATTATTTGCGATATTTTTCGCAATAACAGTGTCCCAATTAAATTTTATATTGGTGATTGTGTATGAAGCAACAGTATAGTTGCATCTGCTATATTCTCATTTTGAGGACAAGGTTGTTTCCTTTCGCTCTCTATACCTGCTCGTATAATGTCTGCGTAATATTGACCAGTTAATGCACGCAGATCGCAGAATTCGTTAAGTCATCCATTACGCTAATCGAATATCTTGTTAGCAGAAGATTAAGCTCTAACAACATTAAAGATTCTTCTACATTTGAAAGCAAAATGCAAGTGTATGTAAATAATTATGTTACGATAAACAAGAATTTGAAAGTTTATTATAATTTATGTGATTTGTTTGTTTAGGTCACAATGGACCAGTTTATGACTCCTGCAACTTAAAAACTTAACCTAACGTTTTATAAGTTTATTTAGTCTTGCCCCCCAACCCGTAAAGCGCGTTCAATATTTCGCACTTTTAATTGCGAACAGCTGTTATACTTATTATGAATTGGTAGGTCTCGTCAATAATTATGTCGTTTTTATTTGGCAATCCGGAAGTCTTCCGGACTCTTCTGAAAGCGTTCACTTGGGAAAAATGACATTTCTAGCTAATTCTGAAAAGAAGAGAATTTTGCTTCTGGATTTGAAATCAAAATCAGAATCAGAACCAGAAGCACTCACACATTCATAACTTGAACGTTAAACTCGACTGTTGTCATTTTACTTGCGATATAGGTACTATAGAGCAAGTTTTGCATTTGGAAAAAGAATCCAACTCAAAGTTGACATTACGATGATAGAAAACACGAAAAAAGTGGGTCCGCCAATTCCGTCTGTCTGTAGATCTACGATCTACAGCCTAAACGGCTGAACTGATTTTGTTCAGCTTAGGCGTTTTAGGTGATTGTCCAAAATAGATTTTTGAATCGATGTTTTAGCCTCAAATATAACCGTACTTGCCATACAAATTTGTCTACCATCTTAATTATCTCGACAACGGCTCTAACGATTTTGAGAAAAATTGGTGTGAGTACTGACTTGGGTATGGTCTACATTTTAGGTTAACTTTTTTTTTGTAATATTTTGTTATTAACACTACCTGCTATACAAACATTTTATTGATTTTCGACATTTTCATAAACAGCTCAACCGATTTCGATCAAAATTTTTTCACAAGATCTCTAAATAATACTGCATTTAAAAATTTTTGAAAAATATTTTGTTTTGGATTTTTGAAAAAAAAATATTTGTTGTTTTTTGAAAAATCAATATTTCGAAAACGGGGGATGATTTTTTCTGAAATTTTGTTTTTAAATTTCTATTTTTAAATATTTAAAATTTTTTTAGAAAAAATTTACGAATTTTTAAATTTACAAAATGAAGTGGAAAACGACTTTAAAAATACATTTAGCAGTTTCGATTAAGAATCTTTTGCATATAATGTGATCGAACATAGGAGCAAAAACTTGCGATCCAATCGTGCATTTTATTTCGTATCATAATTGTGCAACAAAAATTTTTTTTGAATTTGAATATTTCCACGTACACAAATATTTTCACACATTAAATCTTATTTAAATTCAGAATCGTTAGAATCACACAAAAGTGTTCAGTTGGGATCCGGGATCGGAGAAGAATTCCGGATTGCCAAATAAAAACGCCATTAGTGTCTACAAGAGTCATATTTTTGCAAAATACTTTCTTGATAATATGAGCTCGTAAAAAAATTAATATTTGCATGGGAACTCTACTCTCAAGTTTGGCCTCTTTTGTGTTGAAAGACAGTAATGCAGGACACCCTTATTTTTTTTTTTACCAAAGTTAAACAATACTGTTGAGAATATCCATTTCACGACCACCAATGCTCTTGGATGATTTGTCACTTCCACAAAGTGCAATAGGCTTTGAATCGAACAACAGATTTCTGGATTATTAATCTAACGCACTAACCTTTTCGCCAAGGGCTAGTTTTGAGCTGAATAGCGGCGATTAGTTTAATACACTTATAGGAAAGCTTATTATGGGAAAATGATTTTGTTGATGTTGATTAAATTTTCCCTGTGGAGCTTCATGCTTTCGTGTTTCTGACACTTTGAATGCAAATAAAGATGCACATTGGCTAAAATTAATAAAAGAACTGTACATGAAGCTAAAATCAATAGAAAACTGGATTGAGATTCTTAGCAAAAAAAATACCAATCAAACAAAGAGAAGAGATATGTCTGCAAAATTTGTCTTTGGTCAAACACTCATATCTTTTTAAAAATCAAAATCATGTATTACTTTAACTTTAAATCATGAAATAGTTTTGAAAAACGTTAAAAAGAAACAATTTGATAAAAACGGTAATAATATACGAGTGAAAAATTGCTTTAATTTGTTTTTCATTTAATGACTTAATCGCCTAAATGGTTCAAAACCTTCCGTAAATTTTTCAAGTTATATGATCAACCTTATCATTGAAATCAGAAATTGTGTCTTTTTGCGCTCGGTAATAACTGATCATTGAAAGCATTTCTTTTGTGGTAAGCTATAATTAGAGACATTCGGACGTAAGACGGTGGTGCCAGATTTCAAAAGCTTCAGTAATTCAATTTTAGAATTTATTTAGAAACTAGTTCAACATCTTTTTATACAAATTAAATTTATTTTCAGTTGCTCAAAATTACCGAATGAATTTACTTTAACAAAAAGTAAAGTGGTGCCAAATTAAAGCTAAGATTGCATTAGTTAGAAAAATTATGGCTCATTTTGCGATAAATATCCCAATCTGGCGAACATACCAGATGCAACAAATGGTCATAACTACTAGTGACCATTTTTTATTTTTAGTTTGATTGTACTGTTAAGAAAATTAAAAGAAAATGAAATTTTTTAAAGAAACTTTTATTTAAATCTCAAATAAAAAGTTTCATTTTTTAATTTTAATAAATTTTTTCTTATAGCTAATCTATTTTTTATCAGTAATTTGACATGTTTTTGTTTTTTACGTTTTATTAAAATGCCACTTTTTAATGTTTATTTAATTTTGTATTTAAAGAAACTGACTTTTTTTTGTTAAAATCTAATAACTGCAAACATTGTTTTTATTAATTAACAAATTAATAAATGTATTAATCCTAAGGACCTATTTCAACAAGCTTAAGTAAATTTCTCATTAATACGAGTATGTATGGACAAACAAAATAATTAATGGATTTCAGACCCATTTTGATGGGTTAGAAGACAGTTATGAATATTTTGGGCCAATATTCATAAAAACCTAATCAGAGCTTGACTTTGTCATTGTGTAAAGTAAGCCCAAAATGTATTTAAGTCCTCTCAAGCGTTTTTTTATAGAAACAAAATATAATAATCAGAATAACGGTAAAACTAAGCACATTATGTGGAATCTCCTATTACCGACAGCTCCCTTACCCATTAACAGTTTTTAAATGTCTGATTGTCTTGTATATGTAGTTCTTCTATATGTCATTCGCCAGGCAGGATTTTCTGAAGACTTTGACTTAATTTCTTAACTCCCTAAGGCCCCATTAATTCACTCTCAGTTAAATTTAAAATATCAGTTAAAAATTGATCAACCTGTGACATTTGTATAAAATTGTATATGAACTTCTTTTTTAACAGCATTAAATTTTAATTGCATTGCAGTATTCTTGAAGTAAGGAAATTGTATTGCCCTTTGTATTTCGTAATTGACTGGACTGATTTTGTTTAAATTTTACAAACTTATTTGTATTACTTATTTCTTTTTTAAGAGTTCAGTCTGGGGTAAATTTGTATAATGTTTTTTCAGATAATTTATTGCTGTACAAAATTTCATTGAGTTTTAGCTATATGTAAAAAATACTTCAGAGATAAAACTATTTTCATGAAATGATTGTAAGGGTAAATCGCTAGTGAGATTAGTGACACATTTGTCCAAATATTTTATTCAAGGTTCAGCAATTTTAACTCTCGATTTCGGCAGACTAACTGAGGTTCAACGATAGTTCAAGCATGTATTTATCTGCTACCACATATTTGAATCTTGAACCATCGTTGAACATGTGTTAATGCGAAATTGAGAGTTAAAATTGCAGAATCACAGATCAAATAAGTTTTTAGAAAAATTTAATCCTCTCGCATGAAAATCTATTAATGAGTTAACTCAGGTTTAATTTATTTGCATCATTAACTAAATCTGATTTATTTATGACTTATAATTATTGAAAACCTAGCTCAAGGTAGCTTCAAGATAAACGTTTAATATCATTATTTGCAATACCTTACTTATTCAAAGTTAATCGACTAAAAGGCCTTGATCGCACGAAATTGGTTTCATGGCAATTTCGTGCGATAAAGCCGAGTATTAGTATTCTACAACCTAAGCCTTCTTAGAGATTTTCTTCAAACTTTTTAGCAATGGTTATAAGGCTATTTCATAGAAGGGACATTGAAATTTTGTTTTCAGCCTCAAAATAACGGTACTTTATAATTAACCTTTAAAAGAAGATTTTAATTAAAAAACAAAGTATTTTTGACTATTGTAGATATAGTGTACCTACTGTACAATTACTTCAAAAAAAAATTAACATAAAATTGTTATGAAATCTATTTGCCATTCAACGGTGTTTTTTTGTGGTTGCCTACTTTTTCACTAACGTTTTACCGATTTCGACCAAAATTCTGAATAATACAACATATTCAAATTTTCGAAAAAAAAAATAATTTTCGAGTTATTGAAAAATACACATAACTTCTCTTTCTCTTTTCTATATTTCGAAAACGGATGGATGAATTTTTATAAAATTATACTTTTAAAATTTTTATGGTTACCTATGTACTTAAATTTGGCGTGCCAAATTTTGTTTTGAAAAATTTTAAAGAAATTTTCTATGCATGAAACTAAATGCAAAAGAGAATTTAAAAATATTTTAAGCTGTATCTATTTAGAATCTTGAGCTCACGACCGCGACGTGATCGACCATAAAAGCATTTCAGATTTGAGATTAAAAGTTAACCAAACTGAGCAACATTAACATTATAAATCACCAAAAAATATATTGTGAATTCGCCACTACACCTTTTCCTTTTACTTGTGAATATAGGCAAGTTATGTATTCGTAAAAAAAAAAATTATTCTAACAATCAAACATGACATTACGATCATAGAGAACACCGAAAAAGTGGGTGCCGCAATTCCGTCTGTCTGTCTGTCTGTAGAACGATCTACAGCCTAAACGGCTGAAACAATTTGGTTCAAACTTGGTGCTTAGGTGATCGTCCAAAATAGATTTTTGAATCGTTGTTTTAGCCCCAAAAATAAAGGTACTGGCCATACAAATTTTTCTACCATCTTAATTATCTCGAAAACGGCTCTAACGATTTTGATGAAAATTGGCGTGTGTACTAATTTGGGTATGGTTTACATTTTGGCTACAAACAATTTTAAATATTTTGTTATTAACGGTACCTGCCATACAACCATTCTATTGATTTCCGACTTTCTAATAAACGACTCACCCGATTTCGATAAAAAATTTTGTACAGGAGCTCCTTCAAATTCTAAATTGTATTGCTTTTCAAAATTTTCGAAAATAGTTTTTTTGCATTTTCGAAAAAAAAAATATTTTTTTTTTGAAAATTTAATATTTCGAAAACGGGAAATTTTGTTATTGAATTTATATTATTAAACATTTAAAATATTCATACCAATTTTTTTAGAAAAAATTTAAGTATTTTTATATATAAAAAATTAAGTGAAAAACGACTTTAAAAATACATTTAGCCGTTTCTATTAGGAATCTTTTGCATATAATGTGATCGAACATAGGAGCAAGTGCGTGCGATCCAGTCGTGCATTGTATTTATTTTTAATTTACGTTAAGCTTTAAAAAAAATACTTCTCAAACTTCTTTTCAGCTTTAATTATTTAAACAAACATTATGCAGAATCACTTAAGAGCAATTAATTGCAACAAACAAAAAACCCAATCTTGTATAATTAGCACTGCGGACCTACTTTACTATATAATCACTCCTCAAGCCAAATAGTAAGGAAATAATTTGAAATTTGCACTTGCACCATCATTGAAATATTTTAATAATAATTTATTTACAATATGCACTTGCACATATACTGCACATCTTCAGTCCCGCCAGAATCGAATTTGGGTGATGATGGTGGTGGCTTGTGCGGTAGTAGGTATAGCCAACCAAGTTTGAAATTACTTTCACGCTCATTTGACTTCGAAGACGGACGCGACGCTACGAGACGATAAGATAAGTGAGGACAGTCTCAAAGTTAGTAAACCCACATTATATGCAAAATAAATATCTGCATTGCACTAGCTTTATTACTAAACCGCGATTTTTCGATTAGAGCACAACTTTTCACACCACTAATTTTAACGATTTTCTATCTCGTAATCTCTTTGAACACGCTCGAACATTATAATGTAATGAAGTGGATGTTAGAAATATATCGGAAGCACAGGTTTTATCGAAGACACACGAAATAATAAGATCAATCAAAAACATATGACGCAACTCACCTTGCCTCTGGATATTCAGGCTCTGGAGGTGGCACATGGACATAAACGTGCTTGTGAATAACAGGCTGTTGTGGCGGCGGGCCGTACTGTGGCGCAGGACCATTACTGTAGCTAGGTCCTGATGGAGCTGGTGCTGCATAGCTGCTCTGTGATCCTCCACCAAATTGATTTGCGGCTGGTGGTTCGGGTAATCCATGTACCATTCCGACGATCATAACTCCGAAGAGGACCTGCATGATGGATGAATGGATGGTTTGGGTATATTTTATTTATTTGAGAAATATTTATAATCCTTAAAAACCGTTATAATTCAAATTCTTATATCACGTACCACTGAGTATGGTTTCATTTTGAAAGTAAGTTTTAAGTGCTGCGGATGCGGATTTGTTGTTTCACCGGAGCGTGCTAGTAATTCACTGTTGAGCGCGGAACGTCTTTCTGTATGGTTGAACACTTTGGCAGTTTCTTTTATAGCCAGTACCTATATGTTGCGTGGTGGTAGCAGTGCGGCGAAGGCGGCGGTAGGAGGATCACAATACTCCCATAGACCAGTGCACATCGGGTACCATCAACTATCTACTACCATCATCATCATGAACATCGTCGCGACGCGACGCGACGTCTTCGTCAAGTTTACCATCATCGCTGCTGTAACAAGAGCAACCGAATCACCTTCAACTACTTATATACCTACACTACCGTTATGGCCATCATCATCATCATCATCTTTAATCTTTACCAAAGGTATGAATGTACGCAACGCATACGTCATTGTTTTTACTACACAGGTGCTGTACGGAACGTATAAGACATCTGCAGCTTCACAGAAGTTCCATCTTGCTTCGATGATACAGTTTCACTTTTAACAAAGAGGGGGAGGCCATTTTTCGTCCCTCGATCGATCTGACCAGGCCAGCAACTTCTTAAGGGGCTTCTCTTTTTTTCATTTTTCGGTTGGACATCTTTTTGGCCTCTCGAGATGTAACATTGATTTTATCTCTGATATAACTGGGCCGATGAGAGCGAGATGGATGGATGAAAATGAATCTTGGATTATGCTGTAATGATCTTGTTATTGTTGACGCAGTGGATGGCGCTGCGCTGGCGCTGGCTGGTATAAGTATCTACTGCAAAGGAGGACATTTTTTTTGTTTTTGCTTTGGAATCTGAATGTGATTATTGGTAAAAGTAAATGTACGAAGCTACCAAATGTTTTTTTTTTTAAGTCTTCTGGCTTATTCATGTGTGAGAATTTCATGAACAGGAAACTTCATTTCGTGTAGCTAGCGAGCGAGATACACTTTAATATGAATTGCAGATTGAGATGGATTTATGAAAGTATTTTTTGGTGGCCCTCTTCCCTCAAATGACTGCGAACTGCGATGGTAATGATGATGATGATCGAACAAATTATTCTTATGATTGAGTCTAATTGACATGTGAGACGACTTTAATTTCGTGATCAGTAACAGACTTATGGTTCTGGTATATTATTTAATAGAGAGAGGAAGTACCTATAGTGTGAGTTTGAAGTGAATTTTTTTATAGAAGAGTTTAGTCTCAAATTTGCCAAAATCGTGATAGGAACTATTTGTTCAATATGAATTGATGACTTTTATCAGTAGCTATTGGAAATATTGATGGCTTGAACTGTCACCGATTTTTTCGTTTGATTTGAAAGTCATTTCAATGACATTCGGTGGAATGTGGTATGTTCAAATCGGTGCTCTGGCTTCTCTACCTGGTTAACATCTAAGAAGTCCAATTTCTGATGATTGCTGGCGCATTGTATCATGGTTTTTAGGGCATCTGCTCGTTTGCGGATTATTGGTGTAAGTCTACTTGCAACTTAGAGAAATCCACGGGAAAAAGTCTGAAGATGTTTTAGCTCTCATGCAAAATGTCCATATGTTCATTAGTGACATTATCTTCATCGTATGTAGCACTTGCCGGCTGTATTAATGGAACCAAAGTTCATTCACATGCGCATGTCATTATGCCAGAAGAAATTGGTTATCATCGATCCGTAGCGGTCTCCGATGAGTGAGTGATGACAAAACTATATCGTCATTTTTGCAACAAAAAAATGTTTATAAGCCAAACATACTCCAAAAACTTAAGTTTTTAAGGGTAGCAAACTTGGAGAAAGAGGTGTTTATTTCGAGTAATCTTATCCAGCACTGGGTGAAGGCATAATATAGATCTAAAGGTTCCAGTCCATACTGCCCGGCCCAACTAGTATTTTATTTTTGATAAGACCTTAATACCGAAATCTTATAGAAGCTGAAATGTTAGTAGAGGCAACCTCCTATTACTTTAATTCATTATTCCTGGTGTTGGTGATTTATCTTTAGTGTCTTAAAAAAAAAAACAAATAAACCAACATATTTACTTATTTTAACTCCTTGACTGCTCCATGGGTCCTATGCCCCAACTACCGCTACACGCCATGTTGTTTTGTTTCTGGAAATGCGCTTAAGCTCTCCCCAACGTTTTCCAAGCTTTTGCGATTCCTGTTTCGACTGTTTCGGCGTCAAGTTTTCCTCTGGGTATCAGGTATTCTGTCATTTCTTGTCTTCATCATTCATTTTTTTTTTTTTTTTTTTTTATAATCTACACGCGCTCAAGGGATTATGAATACCCTTTAAATGTTTCAACATAGCGCGGGCGTGAGGGTGAGGTTAAGGAAGAGAAAGAATGATAGGAAAGATGTGTGGCGGTGGTTGTTGTCTCAGATCTTATCTCTAGGATGGCGGCTGAACTAATGCGGAGAAATTTCCGTGTCTTATTTATCTATGTCCCTTATAATTCGCATTAATTTTTTTATTCTTTGTCATATTTTATCGGTATACTAGTTTTATTCAATCACATGTTGTTAGTTCTATGCCTAAACAGTATGTTATGAGTAAATCAGCAACTCATTGAATGACATTTATTTTTAGAATTTGTTTTTAAAGGAAAAATAAGAAGACATAGACTACGGAACGGATCGAACCTGTGACCATGTGGTTGACAGGCGAACACAGAACTATCGCGCCACGGCCACCCCCTAGGTGTGACCAAACCACTGCCACTTCCTCTTGCGGATAACTATGTCGATTAGAGTTTGGCCATTTTCCGATGGAGATCTTGTTTTGAGATATTATTCAGCCAGAAAATCCTTAGGATGTCCCGGACACATCTATTCACAAAAGTTTGCAGTTTCTGTGTGAAAGCGGCAATCACTTGCGATGTATTGTACCCATATAATAAAGCGAACTCTCTGTTAGAGCGGAACAGTCCCAGCTTGGTCTTGTACTGTAGACGTCTGTCCTCCACACTTTTGACAGCATGTCGAAGGCAGCTTTTGCTTTACCACTTCGGCAGTTTAGATCTTCAACTGTACCGCCACCGTTTTTTGAGACCACACTTCCTAAGCACAGAAAGTTGTCCACTGTTTCATCTTGCTATTCTGCAACGTTAACTTGAGCAGAGTTTCCAGAAATGTTGAGGATCTTCGTTATTGATCTTCACACCAACTTTGTTTGATTCACTTACCAGGTATTGGAGATCCATGACTTTGTGTGAAAGTAAACAAATATCGTCCACGTAGTCGAGATGTTGTAGAAAGGAAAATATCCCCCATCGAATGGTGTTTGTTCGGCTAAGGTTTGCTTGGAGGATATCGCCAATAACCGCCTGGAATAATAAAGGTAATGTAAGCGACCCTATTGAAATCCACTATTAATTTCGATGTTTCAGATAGCTTTCCGTTGTGCAGGAGTAGCTAGACAAGTAGTCTTAATAATGGCAATAAGCTTCCCGGGAATAACTTTTCGGTTTATTGGCCAATACACTAACATCAACACCTAGATGGTTAAGTAAGGTGTAGAAGTGTTCCTTCCACTTTCTTAGGTGATCACTTTTTTTTTTTTTCAACGATAATGAAATTCAATGACATTTCACTCACCTTCCGATGAGTTACGATGTGGAGCGTTTCTTTCTTCAATCTTTCTCCAGGTATCTGCCGAGAGCCATATGCTGTATCCACACTCAAGCGCCGCAGTTACAAAGGCATTATTCACAGTGTTCCAACACTGGTCAGTGTTATCTGACGTCCTTGTACCTTTTGCGCACTGTAGGATCTTGAAGCCTGTCGGTATAGTAGGGTGTACGGAGGAAGTTTTTTTTTCAATTTCCTTGTTCAGTGCGAAAACGAAGATTGGTGAGTATGAGATAGTGCCCGGCAGCTAAGCCGATAACCGCGTCGAATACGTTCGCTTATAAGACAACTTTCGGAGCGCTTCCGTATCGCGAAGTGACCAAATAGGTTCGATGGTTCGCCGTAAATCTCCACTTGCCGACCCTTTGAATACCGCGCTAAGTTCACTGTAAAGTTTGTTCTTTACGCCTTTCATCGTGGAGTGTGGAATGTTCTTCGAGGTTTTATCGTCTTCACCTAAAATTCGGCAATCAATTGCAATAGCAATAACAATTAATCCTTTTATTTGCAGGTCCAGCGAGTTAAGTATAAAAACGGCGAACTATCATTAATTGAGCACCCGAAATTGATTGCTCGCGGTCGCGTAACCGTAGTCTGCAAGAATCAGAAAACGGCAAGTCAAAGTTTTGAATTAAAAACAATTTATTCTCTTGATTAATTGTTTCCTAAACAAAACATATACATACACTCATTCTATCACTTAAACCAAAACAACAACAACAACAGATCAATTCCATTTCCATTGACTTCTTGCTTCCCAAAAAAAAAACATGCCGACATCTTCTTTATACGAGTAATAGTCTATCCGAAACTTGTATACCAAAACAATAACATTCAATGGAAATGTTATTTTTAGATAATGGCGGGTGCTTCAAAAACTCCAACTTCAAGTTAAACGAACAAAATATACTCTCGTTTATTAGATAATAAATTCCATCTTATTCCATTAGCATAATACAAATAGAGTAACTTCCAAAAACACTCTTCCTGATGTCATATTGAATTCTAAAGAATTCCCCAAAATTGCTACTTAGGCCCATAAAAACATTTACGTTTCCCCCAAAGGCCAAATGTCGCTCGTGGAACTACTTCTATATGTATACCAATACATTTTATTGAGAATTTATTGTTTCATTATATTTACATATACTCGTACAAGTAAAATAGGAACAAGTTTATCAATATTATTATCAATTTCACATTTTTTTTTTGGTAAAATTTTTTTTTGGCTTTTTTTAGCAAAACATCAATATAATAATTGAACCAGCACAGAGAGAACTTAGGGGATACAATGGACATTATACAGCTACGTACTCGTGAATAGAGCGAGTTATTTAGAAATACCGGCCGAACTTTGACCTTCCGGATCCGCTCAAGATTTTGTCATCACCCAAGTCCAAAGATGAGGCGCTCTGCTTGGCCCATGACCTGAGGGGACTGCCGATTTGTTGTTGCAAGCGATCGGCTGCACCGTCTGGGCGTTCCTCGTTGCTTGACTCAAGAATCTGAAACGAAAATTTAAGAAAAAAAAAATTTTTAATTTTCTCATTATTGCAATAATTTTGGTTCAGCAATTTTAATTTTGTCAACTTGCGCAGGAAGAACAAACAATAAAAACGCCACCTATTAAAACGATGTTGGCTCATTTGAGATACAAAAGGTGTTGAATTATTTTTCTTGACGCGCTTGGCGCAATTAGTCTGGGACTACCTTGACAAAGTCGCAAAATGAGCCATAAAAACCAATTACCGCTCAGTTTTATTTTTTAGCAGCTCTTGTCAGTTGCCACATATTTTTATATCTCTTCGTGCCTCATGATACTCGTCTCGTATGATAGAGACAAGCTTACTCTGGGAATTATGGGTAGTTACTTGCGGAACAAGCTGTTGTTTTTTTTTGTCTTGTGAATATAGTTATATGCACACAGTTTTGTTTCAATTTCTCTCAATTTTGTGATATTTTTTTTAATTTCAGCTTGAAACCACAATCCGAATCGAGATAATTACCAAAAGCGAATGGACCAAACTAAAGTGATGGAACAGATAACCCTTTCGTTTTTATTGGACCTAATAATAAAAAATTGAATAATAAGAAACTACCTACAGTAGGTACTATCAGATTGGAATTGCGGGGTATTGTGAAATATGAAGAAAGCTTATTTTATGATGGTGTCGGTGGCGGTGGCATCGTGCTACTTGGTTAATTCTTAGGTAATTTCAAATAATGAGTATATATTTAGATTACCAAAAGGGGGAAACTGAAGTTATAAAAGTACTTGTATACTTCACCGCACCAATTACCTGCAGACATTAACCGGAATTGTATTTAAAGGATGACGAATACACGTTACAATATTGTGTTCGTAATGGGCTGTTTACACTGGAATGAGCTAATAATATGAATATTTGATGTGAACACTTTACCAGATATAACTTATAGATAAGAAATGAATAAAGGTTGGGGAAAAGAGGTTCAAGCCAAGGATAAAAAAATGTAAGAAAAAAAAATCAAAAAAAATAGTCTGCTCTCCAGACTGGGTAGATCTATTAATTTTAGACAGCTACTATATGAAGGAATGAGTCCTGCCAGCCTATAAGCTTCTGGAGTGTAAATTTTATGAAACGTTTAAGAATCTGATCAATTCTTGATATGTGACAACTGCAAGGCATACTTAGAGTAATGGGTCTCACAAAAATGAAATAAATAGTTGGTTGATAACATAAGGTTCAGAAAACTGACGTGATTCCATTTTAATCCAACTTTATATCGAGTTTTTTGTTATCAAACAATATACACCAAGGATATATATTTCACTAATATTGAAGAGATTTACGACATTAAACAGACAGACATTAAACAGACAGACGATAAAACAGACAATTTTCTTACATTTTTCAAAATCTAATAGAAAATATTACGTGAACACGAATTGTAGAAAGCATTTAGGTAATTTTGAAGATTTTCGCAATAAAGATTACTAGAAATGGTTCTAAATATAGTGGCGCAAAATCTTATACAGCCTGATGGTACGGGCTTAGCATGTTACTACTTAGAGCTTCCTAATACTAAAGCACTTTACTAAAATGTGCCAAAGTTTGAATACTTTTTAACTAGCGTCACACTAAAGATATTGGCGCAAAATTTATGTTAAATCATTTTTAGAATGATACTAGGCTAAAAAGAGGATTTTGCCAATTTCAAACCAGTTTAATATCGTACTATTTTCTTAACATTTTACTAAAGTTAAGATCAGAAAATGGCCACTTCATTTGTTTAGTATCGTACTAAATCCATATGCAACTTTGACATTTACAAACGTCAAAAAGTTATGTTCGCTTACTTTTTTGCACTATTTTAAGCGTATTTAGTTGTAGTTTATTAAGAAAATAGATTTAGTAGGTGCTAGTTAACAAGTGTTTAAAATTAGGAAAATATTAGTAAAGTGATTTAGTATTAGCAAAGTGTTAAGTAGTATCATGCTAAGCCATCAACATCAGGGTGTTTAAAATTTTGCGCCATTTTCTTGATTAACTACAACTAAGCACTCATAATTTAGTACTAAAAAGTAAGAAAATATAACTTTTTGGAATTTGTAAATGCCAAAGTGGCCAAGTGCCATATGGATTAAGTATGATGCTAAAAACATAAAATTGCCTTTTGGTGATTTTAACTTTAGTAAAATGTTAAAAGGTAGTTCGATGATAACCTTGTTTAAAATTAACAAAATCCTTTGTTTTAGCCTAGTATCATACTAAAACTGTTTTAACATCGTACTAATTAACATCGTCAGCATAGATAAGACAGTTTGGATGATTTAAGACTGACGGAAGGGCATTTTTAAATAATATAAAAAGACCTGGACCGAAATGGCTGCCCTGGGGAACCCCAGAATTTACAACAAAACTATTTGAATTGAAGCCATTAAAATAACCGAATAGGATATGTCAAGTAAATAAGATTAGAACATTGCGATGAAATGTACTCGTATTTTACGCAAAGCCCCATCCTTTTTATTTTATGAAGCAGACCTCTGTGTGACAGTTTTTCAAATGTCTAACTAAAATCTGTAGAGCACTGTTTGTTTTTTATTTTTAAGAGAGTCGGCACAGTGGCGCTGGCTCGGTTTCCCAGACGAGATAAAATCGTTTTTTTTTTTTTTTAGTGAAATTCGACGAGTCTCGCTGGTCTCAGTGGTTTGGTTTGTCAGTGGCTCTTATAAGCACATTACACATAATAAAGGTAATATATTCCGGTTTTCATTTTCGTTCAAGTTCGCGCATGTGGCAGAACTTAGAGACACTCGTGTCACATTTGGCATGCGCATAGGACCAAACTGCTAGTTGAAATATCGGTTACTGCTACTTTTAAATTACAGTTATAAATTCGTGTTACTGAAATAAAAATAATGAACAAAAATTGTCAGTGAAATAACAATTTTAGTGAACTATTTTCCAATACCATTTTAAAATTAATTATTCATCACTTTTTCATCTATACTCCGCTGTTTGGTTTCATCAAAATGTAACTTTAAAAATTTAAAATGTTATTTAAATAACAGTTATTTTTGATCTAATCTTGCCTATTACTGAACACATCTTACTGAAATATTGACCCATCCCTATTTGTATGTGAAAATGCCACATCTCAGAGATATTTTGCCAAATATGACAACCGAATTTTGTAAACATGCGCAATATATTACCTTATTATGTGTACTGTGTTTATAAGTTTATGAAGCGCATAACTTAGAAATTATTTGTGATTTTCACCAACCACTTATAGCTATTTTTCGAAGTCCGAAAATATGAAAAATTCGATCCTTACCAGGCACACTCAAACTGCATAATCAAACTGTTTTCGAGTGACAGCCAGCTAATTTGTTGATCTTGACTGTCCCAGCTGAAATTCTTCTTTTTTTTTTTGTTTGCTCTATACTTTATATTTACAGTGCGCTCACGGCAAAAGCAACTACATAATAGAATTCGAGCAGTTGCGTTAATTGTGTTTGTCACAAAAATTTTGATCCATGCATTTAAATTTGTCTTGAAAATTAAAGTATCAAAAATTAGGAAATTGTTTGGTATACAAGTAAAGAAAATTTATTTTATTTACCTAATCCATTTCAAAGGAATATCATTACGAAATCAATACATTTTCTGTTAGAATGTCTTTAAAAAAATAACCTAAAATAACTTAAGGTAATTTCAGCAAAGAAAATCTTGAAAAAACAATACATGAGAGGTATTCACGATACGATGTAACTGGTCTTGTTTGTATCATTGCAAAAGTGTAGCATTTTTCTGAACTACAACAACAAAATATACAATTTATACTCTCTGAGTTTTTGCAGAGTTAATATGTCTTCAAGTGAAATTGAGTGTTCTTCAGACGACCATTCTGCAAATGGTTGATTTGTTGAATTATTTATAAGTTTCACAAAGCGATTGAACAGACTCACCATAACTCAATTTAGTTAAAATCTCGGCCGTCTGCTTAATTGACAGTTTGGGAACTTTTTTAATAATGTCCATGCAATTGCAATTGTTACCGACCCGAAAACAAACAAAAAATGCATGACATTAAAAAACTACATCCCAAATGCAATGCACATACTACGAGTATCAAGAAAAGTAAAAAATTCAAAGAAAAGAAGCTGTAAAATAACTGCAGTGACAGTTTTGCCAAATTCCAGAAAATAGAAGCGCAGAATGAATGAAAAAAGAGATCATAGTTGAAAAAGTGCGATTACTGAGTCACTAATGGTAAAATGTTGGGTGTTGCCTTAATCGCGGTTTTGCATTTATCGAGGGTTGATTTTACAGAGGGCGCACTGTATTACAAATTTTATGCACTCAAAGAAACTTAATTTCTAATCTTTAATACTTATAAAGTGACAATATGCCATTGGAACGTTGAACGCTTTAGTCCGAGTATTATTTTGATCGGACATTGACTGCCCAGAAATTGTTTATCTATGATGGTGTTAAAGTAGCTTCGGCCTTTCGCCGACCACCACCACCAGAGATGCCCGAATCACCCAAGGATTAAATTCTTTGGAAAACGCACTTGAATTCATATTGACTTAAAAATAATGGCGCAAAATTTTAAACAACCCATTGTTAAGGGCTTAACATTTTACTATACTCTGTCCCAGAAAAATGGGCAGTACTCGTCTTATGGGAAAGCTTTGTCAAAATCATTAGGGTGTCATATTTTTTGCATTAGGGTGTCATATTTTTGCACCATGGAAGAACTTCTCCATAAAAAGTGTTTGCCCGTGTCCGTAAATATATAAAATAATATAAAAAAATGAATTGCATCTGACGCAGACCCAACGTCCTACTCAGCGCACATCTGAGTGTGGATGTGGACTAAATTGCGTTTGCCGTTGCCTGTGTGGCTGCTGCTGCTATTCAACCCACATGAAATATTGATGTGGTTTCAGAGTTACCCGTGTCGATTTGTTAACTCGTTCGGTTTTTTTTCCTTAGGCTTCTGTTGAGGTGCTTTTGATTTGAGAGGTTTAAAAAAGTTTTGAATGATGAGTGTTATCGTGGAGTATTTTCATTTCTTGCACTACTTTCAATGTGTGGAAAATACGTTCAAATGCAGTTACAAAATTTAAAGCTGTTCTGAAGAAGAACATTATTTGCGTAAATTTTCGAAGCGCGTGGTTAATTAATGTGAAGTGAAGTAAAAATGGCATCGGTGTGTCCGACACGTCGAGCAACTGGTTGAGCCAAAAATGTGGGAAATGGACATTTTTTCGGAACGCTCTGTAGAAAATCTTGTTATAAACCTAGGTGAAGATAGCAGCAGTACCAACTCTTTTTTTTGAATAAAATATTTTTTAAATATAGTTTTAATCCTAATGAATAAATGTTTTAGTTTTACTTGTTTTTTATTTAAAAGGGATTTGGCCTACTGGCACCTTTTATCTTAACATTACTAAAAAGTAACATTTTTAAAAGCAAAACGATTAAATAAAAATTCCTATCTAAAAAAAGGGCGGTAACCCTACATACTCTTCTTTCATATCTGAGTACATTTAAAGAACACACTACGAAAACTCTGTGAGAGCTTTCTTGGGTGACAGACTTATGCAATTCACTGTAGCGAGAATGAGAGCAAATTGCTAAAAGTTTAAGTAGTCATTCCGTGATTTTAACTTTAGTAAAATTTTAAAATCATTTAAAATTAGCTCAATCATCTTGTTAGCTTAGTAAATTGCTAAAAGTGGCTTTAACAGTTTAGTAAATCGTTTAAAATTTTGCGCAAATGGAAACAATTGCATTAAAACAAAGAAAATGTTAATTCCACAGAAGAAAAAAAACACATGAAACAATCATTCTCGAGATTAAATTTACAAACAAGAAGAGAGACCATAGTAAAAGGGAGAGATATAGTAAACAATAACTTCATAGTCGCTGGTCAAAGAGAACTACGAAAAAGAAAACGCAATGGCGCAAAATTTTAGTCGATTTAGTAATATGTTAAATCTTTTGTAGTATGATACTAGGCTAACAAATGGGTTTTCCTAATTTTTAACGAGTTTAGTATTATGAGATTTTAAGTTATTATTTTCGCGGATGATATTCATATTACATAAAGTTTAAATTTTTCGGAACTTACTTACTTCGTAGTCACGGGATGAGACTCATCCCGTGACCACGAAATTTGAAACTTCTTCGAAACGTCGGGAAAAAGAAATTGTAAATATTTCTAACATTTAACGCTGTAAGTTCCGAAAAATTTAAACTTTATATAATATGAGTTTAATATTGTACTATTTTCTAACATTTCACTAAAGTTAAAATCACAAAATGGCTACTTTATTTTTTTAGTATCGTTTTATATCCATAGGCAACTTTGACATTTTCAAACGTCAAAATGTTATGTTCGCTTACTTTTTTGCACCATTTTAGGCGCGTTTAGTTGTAGTTTATTAAGAAAATAGATTTAGTAAAGTGTTAGTTAAAAAGTGTTTAAGATCAGGAAAATATTAGTAAAGTGCTTTAGTATAAGCAAACTGTTAAGTAGTAGCATGCTAAGCCCTTAACATCAGGCTGTTTAAAATTTTGCGCCATTATGTTTAGTTACTGTTTTTGTTTAAATTTATTGTTTTAAACACCTTGGTCTTTTATTTTTTTTAAAGGAAAAATTGTCTGAAATGTAAATAAATTAAGGAATTATGCCATTGTCAGCTTAAGACGAGTGACATTGTATTTTGAAAGTTTTCAAACACATTTTCGGTGAGAGCCCTTATAACTTAAGAGTGGTCGCGACCACTCATAAGTCTTATGAGCGCTCATCAATATTCCCTATCAATGCTTGGTAAATAAGCTTATGAGGCTTTTAAGTTATGAGTGGTCAGTCAATACCGACCTCTAAGACTCTTAGGTGACACTTGGAAAAAATATTATCGAAACGTCAAAATATAGTATGTTGCCTACCTGTCAAGCCATAAACTGTCAAAATCGATTGAGGTATGGCTCCGATTTAAATGGATTATCTTCTATCTCTACTCTATCTGTTCAATCTGAACACGCGTTTTATCTTACAACTTTTTACTACCACAAACCCTAAAGAATCTAAGACTAAGAATTAGACCGAGACGAGATTGCATATTAAAATTTTCACGAGAAAAAGGCGCGATCAAGACCAAGACGAGACCGAAATTTTTCGATTTTAACGAGACCGAGACGAGACCAACAAACCAAAAGTCCCGCCTGGTCTCGTCTCGTTAACAACGCCTTAGGTTGGGTAGATGGCCCGTGGAAGCCGTGGCGGCAGTCTTCGCGATAACGTTTGTTGTCCCTGCGATAAAGATGAATTCAAACACCTACTCACATCAATGACCAATTCGATATTGCTGGTAAGTTTTAAAAAAAAATATCACACGTTGAAAACTGAAGTAAAACGAAAAATTAAAATATTAAAAATTGAAAAAAATTAAGCTTAGAATTAAATTGTCCCTTGCGATATGGCGTCCAAATGGTGCGTGCCAGCGTTCAATAAAAGTTGAAGTACATAAAGCAGCAGTGGAACGTCAGCTGGCCAGGGCTTAAGGCTGTGATCATAATAAGCGATGAGATGCCAGAACCGTAATACAAAATACAATACGAGATGCAAATGCAACATGGCGATAAGTGTTGAAACTTTTCAGCAATGTTTATTTGTTCGACGATAATCTACTACAATTAAGTATTATTTTTTACCAGAAACATACGAGAAGTTTGAAGATCGCAAAAAATTATATCGGTTCATTGTGTGCATGTGAACACTATTATCGCACGCAAACGTTTCACATCAAGTCTACGGCTTAATGATCAGCCGTACACTGTGCACGCAGCCTAAGGAAACAAACCATAGACAAAACTATTTATTTCTTAATGAGCTTATAGCTTCCGACGAATATACAAATATTTCTCCTTAATTCAAGACTTATAGCCCTTGAAATACCAAGTTCGATGGCTACTTAAAAATTAATCTTCCAAAATATTGTTCATTCCGAAATTATCAAAATTATTACTGGCTAATTACACAGAATTCATTCCCAATCGGTCAAAACAGCAAGATTATATTTTAATGACGGGCCTGGCCTTAGCACTGCAGCGTGTATAAAACAAATAATTTTGTAGCACCTCGAACTTATTGTTATTAGGCCCTGATGGAAACTGGAGGCTATATACCGTCTGACCACAGCCACTAAACTGACTAAGTTGAATAACATTTTCAACACACCAGCGAGTACCATATAAACAAACTTTCAAAATGAAAGCATCATGCACACACACATAACACCTCTGATTGGCTTTCAGAAGTTATAGGACTCATTCAATCATAATGACCCTGAAAGCCTTTATTGTTCCATTTCCATTAAGTGACGCAGAAAGTAAAAAGAATCGAACCTGTATGAAAGGTAACATGCTGCTTTTTACATAATAAATTTTAACACCCGCTTATGGTGGTTATGTCTTTCTGTTTTATTTAAGATAATTATTGTGACTGCCCACAGGTAACACATCACCGAACACACATTGGTCCTTAGCTGGTAAGTTTTGCTACTTCTCACCTTGGGCTTACAAAAAAAAGTGTATAGGAAATGCTCTAGTCCCAAGTTGAACAAGATTCAGATACAAAAAAACCTTTCACTAATGTGAACAAAAGTAAAGAAAAGAAACATCTACTTAGTGCATCAAGTACTCTCTGGCGGCCGGCAGCGGCGACGCGAGGCATCATCATCATCTCATCTGTCGTTTGAGTTTAAAAGTAACCGAATATGATGAATGTTAAAGTTGGTGGCCCAAACCAACACCAACAGCAAATAAAACCAACGAACTAACATAAACTTCTTCTTCATCACCATCATCATCATCCAGCTCAAGCTCCAGCTGCAATAGTGAAAAATGATGGCCAGCCATCAAGTCCACTTTAATGCACAATTGCATTTATTTTTTGCTTCTTCTTACTCTTCGTCGATTGGAGTCGAAGCAAAGATGATATAATTTTTAAGATATACTCGTATCCATCCAAAGACACTGAAGATTACTTTAGTGGATAAGAAAGATAGGTTTTATTTTGCCTTTGGCTCCAATCCAGGTCAGTGTAATTGTATACGTGGCTAATGTCCGGTAAACAATCTTGAAAGTTTTGACAGGAAGGAATTGGTTCGTTAATGAAAGTCTTGCGTTTTATTTTTATCGTTTCGCAAGAAACTTTTAATAAAAAATTAATTAAGATATTGCACGTGCTTGTTAGATGGTTGGTGGGGGGTATTTCGTTCGATTTAGCAAACAACTTTTTAAAGTATCTATTTATCATTCGCAATAAATAATCCATTAAATTCGGAATTTTACGACGCTTAAGTTTATGGAAGCTTATATTAGCTTCCTCATGAAAATGGATCATCTTGTTGAAAGTTTTAAAACTATGCACTTATTTGATTAAAATATGGAGTTGTTTTGCTTTCTTTTTACCAGGAACGGATTAGACAGTTTTTAGGGTGACCGTATGAACAATCCTGTGTATATCAAAATGGGAGTAAAAAACTTTTCCATGGAGATCCGATTGCAGATTAAACCATTTTTGATTACCTGCAGATAAACTGTTTTCCTTTTGAAAAATAAAGTGAAAATTCTTCTAGATTCGATGACGTTATAATTACCCTAAAAATGAGAAGGTGTTTTTTTTATAATACAATTCTATATACTACTGAAATTACTCAGCCAAGTAGAAGACTTAGCACTATATTTAATTGGACTTGTCGAATTATTGATTCAAAATAGCTTTTAACGGCCCTTGAATGTAAGTTGAACTGAACTTAACAAAAATTGCGTATTGGTAAGGCGCTCACTAACCAACTAATGAGTCCAAGTGAGATTGCCGGGACGAAACCCAAACTGTTTGGACTAAAAGCCGTTAAAAGCTATTTTGTACCCTAAAAATGATTAAATACAGCGCGTGGGTTAGGAAAATTATGAATGGCTTAAAAGGAGATACCGATGCAATATTGGTTTCGAACTTCTGAATTGCAAAATGGTGAGAGAAAATTCGAGAATTCCGGTACACTGCAAAAAAAATGCGAAGTAGATTTGACACAAAAATTTAAGTAGATTCAAGAAAAGGGAAGTAGATTTAAAAATCATAATTTGTTTATCAACAGCAACAGAACATTTGAATTACAAATAAAAAGAGCAACCTTGCCAAAATTATGTGCATTTTCTTCTTCAACGTCTTCAAAAGTCAAGACGGGCTACAAGCACTTTTGTTTCACTACTTTTGGAAAACCTTTATTGACCCGAGCTTTTTTTGAAAAAAAATATAAATGGTGCACAACAATATTTTTACAAAATTATATTTTTGCCTACAAATCTTTGTACACATTCTTGATTACTTCAATATATGTTTTTATCACATATTTGGCTATTAATCACATCCAATTTTCAGCACAGACAGACAGGAACGAGGGTAAGACCAAACGCATTACTTGTGTGAAAGAAAATTAAAAGAAAAACAATAATAAACGTCAGAAAATTGCAATACATTTTTTGTTTGAAGTGAAGTTAGATGCAATTTTGCTTTTGAAATGAAAGCCTGGGCTTACATGAAAGAGTGTAAAACCTTCAAAATTTGTTTTGTTGAAATTGAAGTGGGTTAAAAGGAATTTCTAAAAGTGAAGTAGATATAAGGAATTTAACAATAGTTCGAAGTAGGGTGCAGATTTAAAGTTTTTTTTTCAGAAATGGAGGTCAATCTACTTCAATTGAAGTAAAGTGATATCGAACACATTCGTGTAATACGGCTAAATAATGAATCTCTTTTCCTTACAGTTCTTCGGAAGTTTGGTTCGATGGTAGATTGCCGAGTATTTCAGATGAATTGTTTTTAGGAAAGTGATTAATGATAAAACATCAAACATTGCGGCTGTATTTCAGAAATAAAAATGATTACGGTATAGTTTCTATCATCTTTAGAGCTGTATTTTAAATGACCAAAAGATAAATAATAATAGTTTTGGAGGCAGTGTTCAGATATGAAAATTATTCTGAAGCTTTGATCAAAGGAATGGTTTATAAACTATAGAGAGGTCAGAAGGGTAAATTAATTTCCCGCATCGTCTAACAAATCGCAAACACTTAGCAGTATTTTTAGCAACACCGAAAATGTGATTACTCCACAGAAGGTGCGGTTGAAAAAAAAATTGTGTATTAAAATGTTATCGAGATGTGAAAGTGATTTTGAATATTATTTTATTTATTATTCCCGTTCCGCTATCGCTGACCAAACTCAGAATAATGACAGTACTTTGAAAAAGAAATAAATCTTCCCACGTTTGTAAACAGCTCAAAGATTTTGTTGTTGTTTTGCGTATGTTTTCTGTCAGAGAGACAAAGGCAAGACAAGCCAACTATTTTTCATAAAATCTAGTTAAACGAAGTTCAACTGATCTGAAGATCAGATTTCACTGTGGACGAGTTCAACCAAAAATTTAAACTCAGTTTAAAGTTCAGCTGATCTTAAGTTTAAACTCCCACTATGAAACAGGGGGTTAATTCCAATATTTCATGAGCAGGAATATGTACTTGGAAACAAATATGAAAAGCTGTATATGGTGTCATCAGACGTGTAGAGAGAAAATAACTTATGAAAGAAAGTAAGAGCGTCGGTGACAGACCAGCATTTATGTTGACAGTTTCAGACTTGAAGCCGTCCAGTACAACTGATAAAGATTGGCTTGAAAGGTAATTTCTAATCCAACTAAGAACAGATTCGTCGATAAGAAATGCATGAATCTTTGGTAAGAGAACTTGATGTCCAAGTGCTCTAGAAATATCAAGCGCAATAATCTTACTTTCTCCGAAACGATTTAATGATTTGTTCCATTGTTTGGTGAGATATACCAATTGGCCTATTGCTAGGATAGCCATATTGCTGGTGATAAAGGAGCTCTCGTTCTTCAAGATATTTCTTAAGATGATAATTATCGGTTCCTTGGAAAGAAGGGACTTACATAAGTATAATTGGATGGTAGTTAGAGGCTGACAGGATGGACAAATGCTGTTTTCCATCTTTTCGAAGAGACCAGTCGAGTAGGACAGATGAAAAAAGAATTACGGGGGGACCAGTGGATTTGTTTATATCGAGATCTTTAAGGACTCTAGCCACTGAAATAATTTAAGCTATCAGATACGCAACGGGGGGTGGCCGTGGCGCGATAGTTCGACAGATTCGATTCCTGCCATTGTCTATGTCTTCTTATATTCCATTAAAAACCAATTCTAAAAATTGTCATAAAATGAGTTGCTAGTTTACTCATTACATGCTGTTTAGGAATAACACTAACAACATGGGATTGAGTAAACTACTCATAAATATGAAATCGAAATAAAATATAATAATGCGAATTATAAGAAACATAAATAAATAAGACATGGCAATTTTCTCCGCATTAGTTCAGCCGCCATCCCTGGAGATAAAATCTGAGACAACAACCACCGTCTCAATACGTCGCGACATACATCTTTCTATCCTTCTTTCTCTTCTTTCACTGGATGCCGCGCTGTGTTAAAAACATATAAAGGGTATTCCTAATCCCTTGAGCGCGTGCAATATTATCAAAAAAAAAAAAACGAAATTAGCTGACAAACTGGGTGTTATTTCATTTGAGCATTTTTACCGAAGACAAACTGATATTTCGAATGTATTTTATAACTTCTGTTCATGTAAACATTTTTAGCTAATGGTCTTTCTAGCTTGTTCAACCTCCTTCCAGATTTCCTCGAAAAGGTTGACTTCATATGGTCAAAAACTTAATTATCGGCCATGTTGTCATATCTGGTTCTAATTTGTCTCGTTTTTTTTAATTTTTCCGTAATAGGAGGAGTCAAAGCAGAACCTTGAGGTATACGATACCATACTATGTATAAGCTCAATATAATATCCGCTTTTTCTTTACAAATAATTCAATTCCTTCTCTAAGCTTGTCGAAGATTTTTTTAAATTCTAATTCTATCAATCCTTCTTCGTCGTCAGAGTTTGTTGAAGCTAGTACAGTCACTGAAAATTTTGAAATAGGGCTCCAATCTAAAGAAATCCTTATTAAATTGCTCGTTTTTCTTTTTGAAATCATGGAGATACAAATCACTGTAGGGTGGTTAAGATAAAACTCTTGATGGTTAGGAAAGTTTTGTCTTGGCTTAGTGGCACTATATCAACTTCTATAAGAACCCAATCTTTAAATAGAACCCAGTTATAAAGTCGCTGGATTTTTTTCCTACGCAAACTCTCCCTTTTTAGGATTTTTAAAGAAGCTAAATGGACGTGGAAGAAATAACTCTTCAACTTCTCTGCACTTGCCTTGATCCTGGTGTCTTAAAGACCTACACTTTACTTGGAAAATTTGAATTGAATGAACAAAAAATCTTAGAAACCCCTTTTATCTTACTCTACTTCCTTGCAAATAGTCATCATCTTGTACGTGCTCCTCAATTTCAAGAATTTCTAATACATGCCTACTACATTTCAATATCACTTATCTTCTCAAAAATTACCTTTTTTTTACTGCAAATACACATGCAAGGTATAAAATTAACTATAAGCCCAATCTGTGACACATCACGTATGCCTTTGTAAAAGGTCATTTTAAATCAGTAGTAGATGAAAGAAAATAAAGAAAGATTTTATCGTTCCTTCCAATAAATTACCATCAAATGTCGGCTTGTTTCTCTCTAAGGACCCCCCATAAATAAAATCTTTAAAATTTCGGCTAAATTAACATAACTCAGGAAAAACGGTCACGTCTTTGAAACATTTGAATAAACTCTCAACTTTTCTTTAACACCCCCCCAGCATCTATATCACTGACCTAGAAAAAAAAGAAGAGAGAAAAAGGACATCAATTCACTTACTTTAATATTTCTTTCTGTTTGCAATGGCGCCTTTAAATAAAACCTCTTGACTCTTATGTAATATAAACATACATTCTCCTAGATGCGAGTATTCTCACCCAATACAATGAAATTTAAAGGACATAGATACATATTATATTCAAATTAAATAAACTCACCTGTAGCATTAACTCCCTTAGCTTGTCCAATTCATCGCCATGTGCCCTTGTTGGTAAATACCGACTTTCGCACTGTACTGTCAAATAAAGGACAACAAAGAGGGCAACAAAACTGAATTTCATCATTGAGCAGGACATTTGCCTTGTTTGTGGTATTTTTATATGTATTTGTTGACTGTACTCGACTGTGGGTTTTTATAGACGTTAATTTAGGTTTGACGGATGTGAATTATGTGAAGTTTTCTGGGTGGCTTTTATCCTTCTGATAGACTGGTAATGGTATCGTCTCTGGGGGCGGAATGTATATTTATATAGCCGGGCACTCTGAAAACAGAGAAATAAATCAGTTACTAGGATAATAATTTTATAGCGTCTTTTAGGAGGAGCTAATGTTTTTGATTTTTTTTTTACATAAAAAAAATATTAATGCGTATTTTTTATCTTCGGAATGAAAACAAGATCACGTTATTTAGATTAGATTTCATTAATCAATGAAATATTAATGTTTTTCCCTAAGAAATATCCTTTTGGTGATATTTATTGAATAAAAGCGATTTACAAAGCATGTTGGTCCTTTAACTTAACAACATTCAACTATTTTTTCGCGATTCTTTAATGTTTACCAGAAAGTTTGGCGTAAGTATGCTTGTTTTTAAATAGCATGAAAAAAGAGCAGTAGTAAAAATAGAGCCTTGAGGTACACCATAATATTTATTATGAGAAATTAAGGTTGAGCTACTATCTCAGTAGCTTAATTTTAGTTTTTGAATAGATTATGCAGATTCAAGCTGGAATATTTAGTAACCCCTATGTGGGAGCCGAAACGCCTAAAGGTTACTTAGCATGTGTGATTTTTTGCGGCTGATTCCAGCACGAGGCTTCATCGAATTGTTGAATCGGACGAAGGGTCCATATTGATAGGGGCTATGTTGTTTTTAAAAAGAAGGTGCAAGATCACGGTTCATAATCAAACGAAAAGTCAAGAGTCAAGACTTTAAAAATGTAAGAAGAATTCTGACCGACAAAAAAGCTGGCCAGAGCAATTTACTTTAGTGTGTATAAGGTTTCTAATGGAAAACAAGACAGTTGGGGATGCATTGCATTTACTTTTTACAGCGGCAATTTATTCCTTGACAGATTAAGAAAAAGGCTAAATTCTGAGAAACATTTCTGTGCGCAAACATGCAGTTGCTCTTAGGATTTCTGATCGTTGTTCTTCAAAAACTGCGATATTAATATAAATTGGTAATGCGGTGCAAAAAATGAATCCACGCGATTTTCTTTCACGACAAAATGCGTTCGAAGTCGTTCTTGACAATACAGGGTGATCTTCATTACCAAGACTGACAAAATACAACAACATATTTAATTTTAAAAAAAGTCAGAAATGTTTGAACTGTTTTTAAACCTATAAACTAAATTCTGGGCTTCCTTTTTGATTTATTTTTCCATTTAATTGCAAGTTCTTAAAAATCATAGATTATAATTATTTTAAATTTTAATTTTTTAATCGTCGTTGTTCAGCCTTCTTTGAAAATTGTACCCAAATCGATTTCGGCGGATAATCTGTTAATCGAATTACTGTTAAGACATGTTATTTTGGCTATAATAGCATACCTGATTGTTGAACCCTAAACAACCTTTAAAATGACTTAATCTGTGGATATCCATTGGTTAAAATCTTGAAATAAAAGTCTCAATCATTTTTTCAATATTTGTCCGACTAAGGCCAAATTGAGCACAATAATGAAGAAGAGAACTTCATACTTAGTTCTAAAAAAATATGCCAAAAACGATAAGTAAAACGACCTCAACTACTATGATAATAAACAAGGAAAAACGGTAATTTTTTGGTAACTATTACCTTCAGTTAATATTTCTTTGCTAACAAATTGCTCTCAGTTTTGACTGGGTCAAAAATTTTGAAGGAATTTAAAGAAACAAAAAATCAATTGAAAAAAATTCTCGAAAACTCAGTTTTCTGTACAAAAATAAATGCGGAAATTGCGTAAAAGCTTTTATTAAATTCTACAAATAAAAGATCTGAAGCTCAGATCTGTTGAACAGATATGAAAATCTAAGTAATTTAAAAAAAAAAATCTCACTGTAGGCATCAAAATTATGGTTAAAATTTAAAGTATTTCTAAGAATGTAAAGTCGTCAAAGACGTAAAAAACGCCTGAAAAACTGATAGGTATCATTAAATACCAATATTTTATCATTAATTTATGAAGTACATATTAAAAAATAATTTAACAGACCCTTTCAGGACATTATAGCAAGAGAGTGACCTAATTGCAATTTCATAAAAAAATATAGTCTATTACGAAAATTGAATCGGTATTAAGAGAAACAACATGTCAGCATTTAATTATTTTTTAAATTGACAGCTTTTTCCAGAGTTAGAATACTTTGTGTACTTAGGCCAGCCACACAAAAATTAAAAGCTTCACTGCAATGGTGGTCTATATCACGAAATTTCGAACAACGTATAAGTGCAACAGAGAAAAAAAATTCGAAAGATGAGACGTCAAATTGTTTCAACGAAAACTTACCCACGCAACAAGCGGCAGATTTTTTTTCGTCTCATCTTTTAGAATTTTTTTCTCTCTTACTCTTACGTTGTTTGAAAAGTCGCATGCATCTGGTCTCAACGTGTAATACCAGACTTCGAAAAAATTCCGACAAAGCTGAATTCCCAGTCTCCATCGTTTAAACTCAATATCAGGCTGGATTCTAGCTTTAAATTCTCGCCAACGTGGGATCCTCTCATAAGTAAAACAAAAGTAAAGCCAATCGAAAAACCTGTAGCCGATATAGTAAGCTTTGCATGTGTACAAGAATATATCGACTCAACGCAAGTACTCAACGAGTACACCACCCACAAGCAATCCAAGTGCAACAACATCTACGCACCGGTACTGTTTGAGAGCGAGAGCTAAAAAACATAACTAAAACAACATCCATCAATCGCCAGTCTTATCCCGTGACCACGAAATTTGTAACTTCTTCGAAACGTCGGGAAAAAGAAATTGAAAATATTTCTAACATTTAACGCGGTAAGTTCCGAAAAATTTAAACTTTATGTAATATGAATATAATCCGCGAAAATAATAACCTAAAAATTTTTTTTTTAATTTAAAAAAAAATATATTTTGAAAACTGTTTATTGAATTTTTTCAAACATTATACAGTTATATGTACTTGCTGAGTACCTATGAATTGGCTTTTTGAATTTTATTTGAAAAATGTTTTCAAAAAGTTAAAAAAAAAAACTTTTTCTCAAAAACCGCTCCACAGATTTTGAAAAAAATATTCTCATAAATTCAAATTAATCCAAGAAATAAAATGGCGTAGTTTTTTTGAGCTCAAATTAGTTTAAATATTTATTTCAGAATTTTTTAATTATTCTTTCTTTGATTAAGCCGATTTACGCTTTTGTTTTTAAGTTTATATTATTAAATATTTAAAAATGTTATAGCAATTTTATTTATAAAAAAATTAAACAAATTTTGTATATATTTATATACAAATAAGTAAAAAATATATTTAGATTTTTAATAAAATCTTTTGCATACGATTTTGTCGAACATAAGAACAAGTTAATCCTCTAGTTTATAATCATGCTATATAGTGAGAGGAAAAACTGATGTTCAGAAGGTGATATATCAAAAATCATAGAGTTGCATTCAATTTAATAAATGTAATTGGTAAAATTTTAACATAAGGTATCAGATTTCTAGTCGATGAAAGAGGCAAAAATTGAATAGCCTACACAAATTTGTAAATGCGCGACTGTTATCAAGCCACTTTTGAAGCTGGATATAGACCCTCAGAAGATGATATTGTGATGAGCTGCATGAATGTGGTAGATTACTTAATTCTTCAGCATTATTAGGTCTGGTTGCCTTAACGAATGAATAATATATATATACCCATTTTGACGAAAAATTGAACTTTGGAATTTAATAGAACGAATTAACACGCAGAAGTTGTGTTTATATGTCATTTTGTATATAATTGTACTGTCTACAAGTTATTTTAGTTTTTAGGTTATTTTGAGAAAAAATAAAGGTTTTGTTAGTTATTAAACAAAATAAAATAAATTAAACTTTTTAAGATGGCAGCATTTCTCTTCCGCTACAACTATTAAAACTTGTTTTTTTTTTTAATAGAACATATATTTTTCTAAACATAACTACAAACAAAAATTTCCCCACGCAAAAATATTAATTTATACATTTTTTTTGGAATAAATGTGCTACACCCCAATGTTTTCGACAACTTTTCTCCAAATCTATCACTTGTACGATAAAAAATGTCTTAATCGTTTTTGTGTAAAATGACATGAGCTATAATGTGTACCTACCACTTTTTTTCAAAAAAAAGCATGGTTTTCGAGTAATTATAATCTTATCCACTTACCCCTCCTCTAAAACTTATTGCTCCGATTCAAATTTAGGGTACTTCTTAGGAAATGCTTAGGACATACAAGTGAAGCTCTCCACAAAAAATCAGCTTTGTCGGTAGTTTTGCGAAGTAACGTAATTGTTTGTATCTAATTCTGTTTCTTCTTCTATTTCGGAAAAAAGAACAAGTACGCTTAGCAAGCCTCAACCTAAATACTTAATACCATGATGGCAAAACTATAAGCATCGAGAAGCAAAAGTATTTATTGATTCAAATTAGCTTTTAACAGCCTTTAGTCCACAAAATTTGCTTTTCGTCCCGGCAATCGCACTTGGACTCAGCAGTTGGTTAGTGAGCGCCTTACTAATACGCAATTTTTGTTAAGTTCAGTTCAACTTACATGAACTTTTTGACAAAAAAACAATGATAGTTCACATTAAACAATCAACAATCAAGATTAAAATTTTAATCATTAAAATTGGAAGATTTTGTCTTTGGCCAGGCATAGTTAATAAGGTGTTTTTTTAAATATTTTTTTATAATACAATTCTATATACTACTGGAACTTCTCAGCCAAGTAGAAAATTGTATTATAAAAAAAAACACCTTCTTATTAAAAGTATTTACTTAGTGGTGTGCGTAGGAGGGGTGGGGCAGGGGGCACAGGCTCCGGGTCGCACTTTGTTAGAGGGCGACAATTTTCGAATATAGCAACATCAGTTTTGTATGCCTATTTTGTTTGTTTTTTTTTACGGTACGACTGACCGACTTTCCCATTAAAATTGTAACTTTCAACTACTATTACTATAAGCCATCAACTTGAATCTAATAAATCATACACCTGTGCACGGTGGCAATATTAGTTTATTTATTCATTTTTTGCCATGCTCAGACGGAAGTTTTACTGGCAAAGTGGCGCCTATAGGCAAATCATTAAAAAGAATTCAAGATACCAGATGGAAGGCACGGACTGATGCAGTATACAATACTTGGGAAAATTATGCGTTCATCATTAGCACTTTGGAAAAAACTGACCGAGGCAGACGAAAGTCTTAACACAAGACAAGATGCATGAGCTTTGCTAATTGGAATGCGATCGTTTTGTTTTCTGTGTTTCTTGGCCTTTGGAAACCTGTACTCCATAATGAGTAGTGATGCCCAAATTTACTTACAAACAGCAGGACTCGACCTTCACCAATGCTCGCTAAAAATTAATGCATTCCAGAGCCTTTTCAAAGAACATCGGGAAGAATTGGTTGACGGTCCTTTTAAATATTCTAAGAATGCGTGTGAAAACCTTGGCATTTCAATGGAACCTCCCGCAAAAAAACACGGTTTCAGTGATGGAAATAGAGACGCAGCTCTTTCCACGTCAACGAATTAAGCCTTCACTACATTCAATACATTTTTGTACAAAGTAAAAAAAATTGTGTCTTTTTCCAACATACTGCTCAATCCTATCTCATATTTCAAGTTTTACAAAAGTAAAAGTCAGACTTTTAACTTTTACTTTTGTGCAAAAGTAGAATACTTTTGTAAAGTTGGAAATATGAGATAGAGCAGTATGTTGGAAAAAGAAAAAACATTTTTTTTGACTTTTGTACAAAAGTGTGTTGAATGAAGTTGAGCTCTTACGGCTGAAATTATTTTCTTCCATGAATAGAGTCAAAGTCGAAATTAAGCAAAGGTTTCATCAGCTACGAAATTTAGCCAACAATTTTGACATTCGTATGTCGCGTCGGCCAAACTACTAGGTGTTAACTATGAGTGCAATATAGATATTGCATCTTATGAGCATGCAGTTAATAAAGAAGATTGTAAAATCGAACACTTACCGCTAAGGGCTTTTGTATGCTCACTTGAATTACTTAAATATATATATCGTGAAGTGTAGGCTAGAAGTATCCCAAATATTATTATAATGCCTCGGTTTTTTTTGGTAATTGCAATCAGCAATGCAGGTTGCGAGAGAGGCTTCACAAAATTAAAACTTATAAACAATTCTTTAAGATCCATGCTGAGCACACGATGAGGTTAACAAATTTAGGTATTCTGGCTATAAAGCAAGAAAGAAACGAATCCATCGACCTTAGGGTATAGTCAAGGATTTTACGTTAATGAAAATTCGAAGAAAGAATTTAAGAAATTTTCATTTGTTGTTATGAACGATAATTTAAAAAAATGGATTGAATCCTTAACGTATAAGCTATTTTGGTATAGAAACGTTTATTTCTTATAAAAATTTTTAACTTTGGCTCGGTGACTCCTTCATTGGTTATGTCAAGATAATTGCAAAGTGCGATCTCAGATAAGCTGTGGTGAATAAAGCATTAATATATGAGTTACAAATATTTCATAAAATATTAATTTCGCGATGAATTTGTCGCTGGCGAAAAATTTGAATGCACCAGAAAAAGTTTTCAGGGGCGGATAAATCTACGCTACTCCACTGTATTTACTGGACCTTCTTTGTATTTTTTGAACATCTTGCAAACAGAAAATTAAAACTGTACATGCTAACCAATGGCAACGTTCAGCAAAACTTTTCAAAATGGCCGCCAAAAAAACATTAACACGAAATATTAAAACACCCTGTAAGTAAGATATGTGGAGGTACTTTAAATTGTAACTCATGTACTCGTTTGAAGTTCACTGAACAGCAATATTTTTTACCAAGTAACAAAAAAGTGCAATTTCAATGCTTAGTAAAACAAGTAAAAATCAATGATTTCTACAAAGCATGGCTTTTTAATAATGATGAAGATGAAGAGTGTAAGCTCTACGGCGAACACCGAAACCAATGCCAATCATCAAAATAATTCCCAAGAAAAAAACCATCAGAATCAAGGCGCCAACTTTGGTAGACAATACGTTTACACAACAAAAAACTATTAGATAATACCTAAATATTTAAAGAAAAACAAATTTTCCAAAAGAGAAACATCTTCATTGACTGTCAAGTTGCTGTATTCATGAAATTGAAATTTTTAACAATATCTGAATTCATTAGCTCTTAAGATTATCTGCCTCTTATGTCACATAATGCACGCATTTCTTCTGCATTAAGCCAAACCATTAAACCAACTAACACCCAAACTTGACTCCATTAAATCTCAAGTATTTCATACAGTATGGATAGTAGGTATGTATGTATGTAAGGTACTTGAAAAATGTAATCTTCTTCTTTTTATTCCACATAATTGCACACACTTCACTCGCATTAAAATATTGAGGTTGTGCCTTTCCTTTTTTTCTGATAGGTTTATAATTTACTATCTGACAGATACCACACCACAAATTATTAAAGAATTTAATAAATAAAAAAAAATGTCTGTCTTTCGATTAAATTAATTCGAAACGCCAATTGAGATGCTACTTCATTTTTAAGCCAGAGTTTAATATTTTAACTTTTTGTATTGAAATTCACTGATGCGATGACCAACATGCTCGAGCTCATAGTACGAACGCATGTAACAGTTTTTTTTTTTTTTGCATTCAACTCACATCAATTAATTAAACATTCACTCACTTGTTATCCTTAAGATTGAGAGTCTTACTCTTTGATTCGTTATTGACTTTACGGCCAAGTTAATCCAATATAAATGATAATTGCTAAGTTTTTGTTCGTCTGTTGCCGTTTGGTTTTTGAGAGGAGATTTTGGCACTGAAATTCACACTACTGATCTAATTCGATGTCCTGAGGCGCTTTGGTATTTATACACTTTCGTATTCAATGGATGAACTGATGAAAGTGAAAATTCCAAAAGATAGAAAAGGAAGACCCTTTTTAAGGACATGCGCAGCGCAGGGAAACTTCTATATAGGTTTTGTTATTAATGCGCTCCATGTCCTTTTGGAGGTCCTTTTTGTGTGTTTTTTTTTGTTATCCATCCAGTCTTTCTGTCACTCTGACGAAAAAATAAAATTCTTCCTCTCCTTCAAAACAAAAATTTCAAGTGTGTGTAGGCGAAAGATAGTTGCTGGCATGGTTGGCTGAATAATCAGGACATTTTGAACAATAGTTTGTAGATTTAGTATATTTTTTTGTTGTTTAGTTTCTATTTCTGCTGATAGTTTTTTTTTGGGTGAATCATTTATTTTAGCGGAATGATGACATCACAAGGATCTGCTCGAACGTTAGAGATGACGTTATATTATGATGGTGGTGACCTTTTTGCTCCTTTTTAAGTAGGTAGAAGTTTTGGGGCCAAAAAGAAGATGAGTGGTTGATTCTTGTCTCATCCATTGACGGTGGTAATGGTTGTTCTTGTGAATGAAACAGCCCCAAGCCATTGCGATTAGTAAAGTTGACCTCGAGGGTTTTTTTTTGATTTATTTTTGCGTTATGTAACGTCAATTTTAGTTTTTCAAAGTACAGTCTAACTGGCGAACATAGTAGACTCAAAAGAATAATTAATAGCTTTGTATGTAGAGGAGATGGAGTTAAATTTCCGAAATTATTGTGAAATTCTTTGAAAACGGAATCCATTTAGATTCAATTAATAAGACTTAACGTCAAGCGAGATAATTTTAACGAGAAAACTTGGGGAAATGTAAGCAAATTCATCAATTAGAATGAATGAATAATAAATGCGAATTGAATAAAGGATCCTTGGACTTGTACCAAAAACTAACAAAAGACGAAGATTATTTTCTGCAAACTGACAAAAAACGACAAGTAAAAAGTGTCCAAGTAATGTGTTCAAAAAGTAAGTTTTTGTATCTTTATTCAAAAAAAAAAAAAAAAATCCTTTCATTTCTCCTTGGAATTCATTTTTCTATTCATAAAGTTTGGCTTGTTATTTTTGTTGGCATTTTCATCGGCGGCCGGCGACGAAACTTTACGAAGGAACTTTAAACTTTAGAAATATCTTTACAATCTTTAACATTTTTTCTTCGTTCAATTGTGCTTCAATGAGAAGTTTTTTTTTGCATTATCCTTTCTTCTTTGTCACGCACAAGGATTTAGCATAACTTTTTGTGTAATGTTTTTGCTGCTATTAGTTTTAAAACTGATAGTTCTCTTATATCAATTTGGTCCTGCGACAATTTCTTGCAATGCAGTTGTATAATGTTTTTTTTATTACGGATAAATTAAAACAAATGTCCTTTTTCTGTTCACGCGAGATATTGTATGCAGGATTAAAAGAAAACAATAATAAATTTCTTTTTACTGTTTCCTTCATACAATGAAGGGAGTTTTTATTGCAGTTTTAAAGATTGTGAGGAGAGAACCATATCCTGCATTGGGTGGTACACACTCACACACATGGAAAATGAATAAATAAATGCTACAAGGTCAGGATGACAGAAAGAAAGGAATTTCAAATAAAAATAAAGGTGGGATAAAACTAATGTGAATTGGCTGCCATTTTGTTAGAAATGAAAACAAGTTTGCTTGAAGGTGTGCAATTGATAGGTACCATTTAGTTGGCTTTCAAAATTCTTAGATTTGTGATGGCTTTGTTGTGATTTCCGTAAATGTTGAAGACGTTACTAAGGAAGATGTCTGGCGCCTTAAGATCTTGCCTTGTCCATAACTGTTGGCCATTAAAAGCGTTGGACCATATTCAGCAAGCTTCGACTTGACATTGCTGTCGCTGTTTGAGGACCCTCTCCCATGATTTGTGCCAGTCATAGCTGGGCCTGTGATATTTTTAATACAACTCCGACCAAAATACTCGACCGAATTTTCTCTGAAGGCAGGAATAACGAATAACCGACAGCTAAATTTAGCTTGTTTAAAAAATATATCGGGAACTGCAGAAATTTGCATTAAATCAACGAATAGTTTTCTTGAACAAAACGCGCCTGTGTTTGACTTTTTGAAGTGATAATCGAAGAAAGTTTCTTAAACTATTTTTTTTGAAATTACAGTAAATTACGCTTAAAAGAAACTGCAAAGTGCCACAATTTTTGTTTCTTATAAGCTTGTGTTTATTATATCCTAACCACGGATATAAGAAACAAGTTTCTTATAAAAAAAACAACGGATAGAAGACACAGAAGTTTCTTATAAAAAATTGTTTAAAAAAACGCTAACCTTTATTTTTAAATAACAATGACAGTTGATAGAGCAATAACTGAAACAATTACATTTCTTGAATACCGTCGCACTGTTTCATGCCTTTCATTGTATTATCGTTATTTAATAGATAATGCTCTACTGTCTAATGAAATAGTCAGTTGCATTCCTCTCCTCAAACTATTCAATCGTAATACTCGAGCTTCTGGGAATGCCCATCACTCAGTATACCCTTGAACCCAAGTTCGGACGTCCTGTTGAGTACAGGGATGCTTCAAAATCTCGAATGTGAAATGCTTTACCCGGCCCTATTTTTGCCTACCAGCTTGCTATTCGGAAATTCAAAACCATTGTGCATAGGTATCTCCTGTTACATCCTTAGCAACTTTCCTACTTTTCCTGTGGTTTTTTAATAAATTAATTTTTTATGTATAAAATTTTGAAAACATATTTAGAAAAAAAAATTGAAACGCCATTTTGAAGATATTATTAATATACATCTAAAATTTAAATTTAAAAAAAAAAATATGTGACTGGTATTTGAAAAATCGATTTTTCAAAAAAAAAAAAATTATTTGTTTTTAAAAATTGAAAAACTTTTTTTTTTTTGAAAATTTGGGTATGCAGTTTTATTAACAATTTTAGGGAGCATTTGTAGAAAAAAAATTGTCGAAAAAAAGAATGTCGAAAATATGAAAAGTGGTACTACGGGAAGTACCGTTAATAAGTAATATTTTTATAATTAAAAGTGGGCTGTAATAATATAAGAACACATACATTTTTTTATAAAAATTCGTGGACCCGGTCTTGAGAAATGCATTTTTTTCTTAACGGTTTCTAAAAATTTGTATGGGAGGTACCCTTGTTTTTTATTTTAGGAAAATAATTTTTTTAACTAATTAAGATAGTATCAAAAAACTACCAAATACGAAGTTTCGAAAAAGTCTATAGAGTCCCTTTCGAAATTTTGCGCTTTCAAAAAAAAATTAATTTCCAAAAATATTTTTTTTTTCAAAAATTTTGGTGTACAATAGCGTTTAAACTTTCTAGGAACTTCTCGTTAAAAAATTCAAAAAAATCAAACCAACCGTTTCCCAGAAAATCGAGAACCAAAAAAATGGTGTACTAGAGGTACCAAAACTAACAATTATTTTCCAAAAAAAAAAATATCAATAGGTACCCTTTCCCTTCATTAATGAACTGATTTTTTTATAAAAATCGTAGGAGCCGTTTTTGACATAAATACGATTTTTGTTTTTGGCCAAAAAAAATGTATGGGAGCTACTGTTATTTGTCGTCTTAAAAAAATAAAAAAAAAAACGTGTGGGCATATTACCGAAAAACCAATATGTACCAAGTTTGAAGCAAATCCATCCAACCGTTTAGGCTGCAGGCTCGAGGACAGACAGACAAACAGACAGAGGGAATTTGGGGAACCACTTTTTTGGTATTCGCTATGATCGTAATGTCATGTTTGATTGTTAGAAACAAAATTTTTTTTTTACGAATACATAACTTGCCTTATAGTACCTATAATTGCAAGTAAAAATAAGACATTTAATCACAAAACAAATTATATGGCGTACTTATACTGCAATAATTCTATAGCAGATTGTAGGTGGCTACATTATTTTGAAGAAAAAAATTTGGTTTCTTAAAAATATCGCTCAATGGTGATTTCAGTTAAAGATTCCTCCTTTTGTTTGAAAAGAAGATCTTCACTATGTTCGAGGAATCCCTCATATTTCTAATTGTTGTCTAAATAAACATTAAAATTTTGTTTTCGAAATCTCACAAAACACAAACTAAATTTATTTTAGGCTGACATTTACGTTATTTTTTTGAGAGCTCAAAAATGCATTTATGATTCTAAGGATGTGTTGACATTTTAAGAACGTGAAGCGATTTTGTTGTGTCATAAAAAGATTCTTATATACATCCACTTTTACAGCAAAAGTGAGAACCATTGTTGTAAAAAAAAGTTCATTATATCAGTGTTTTTCTTATAAACATGTTTCTTATAAGCGTCATTTACTGTACATAGCTTTTTCCCACAGCAGCATATTAATGATATCTAAATTCCTCGTTCTAGTGTTTGTCCACTAGAGGAACAGCAGTAGAAATAAACGTAGATAAAACAGGTAGAAACATATGGAACACTACGGCCGAAGGGGGTGTTAAAGAGATGTACAAATTTGTTTCTCTTCGTATGATGGGTCAACATTCAATCGGGGTAAATGTTCTTTTTAATTTCAATCTAAGCTGTTCAAGTAAGTTGCAGGAGTACCAGCTCATAGATACGGGAATTGTACTCCAACTCTGGATCAGCAAATTTATGTATACTAAGATTTCTTACGAGTACGAAGAAGGGTTTAACCTATCACCTAAAAATCTAATTCTAATAATTCTTGCAACTCATACATTTCACCTATCGTTTTACTTTACCAAATACCATACGACGACAGCCACACCTAAAATGTTTAACTATATTGGTATGATTTCACCCAAGCACATTTTCACCTCAGTTCTCTTTCTTAGTTGTCTGATCTATTCTGAACTCTTCTAGCATAAAAATAGATTTTTTACTTTTGCTTTAGTGTAATAACGAAGAAGTGTCATTAACGTAAATTTTCCGAATTGAAAAATATAAAAAATGAAAAAAGAAATAAATTTGAAACAACAACTTTTCACAAAATTTTAAATCCAACGGATTTTATTAAATGATCAAAATTTTAACCCTCCAGAAGCATTAGTAAAATATGTGTCTCAACATTTAGATTTTCTGACGAATAGGTAATATAAATAATATGCACGACTGCATCCTACGAACTTGCTCTTGTAGCTAACAACTTTGTGTATGTAACCATTGAGGTTCAGTTAGTTAGGTGTAGTTATCCTATGCAGGTTTAAAGCCTATGCAAGTATGATTACATTGATTCTTAGTACAATGAATTATCGAATGGATGATTTATGTGCAATATGCATACATAAGATTCATATGATTTTTAAAGACACATTTGTATGTATATATAGGATTATCCATTTTGCGGTTTCAAAAGTATGGGGCTGGAATTCGACATTTAACAAACTAAGTTGTTAAGCCATTTTTTTTTTCTGTTGAAAGTCTGACATTTACGCAAATGGATCACACAACGCATAAAAATTGTTAAAACCTACTAGAAAAATGGCGATTCTGCCACAGCCACATATCGTGCTTTAAGAGCAGATTATGGTTTACATAATTGTCCAACTACGCAAGCAATTGGCAAAATTGAAGAGACTGGATTGGTTACAGATGTATCGATTCCTTGTCGTTCTCAGGAATTAGGACTGTCTTACGCACATTATGGCGTATTTTGCATTTGAATCTACACCTACATCCCTACAAAAGTCCAGCTCACACAACAACTGAAGTCAGCTGACCATTGAACAACAGGAGGTGGACGGCGATTTTTCGAACTAAATTTTCTTCAGCGACGAAGCACATTTCTCACTCGGTGGGTATGTTAATAAACAAAATTGTCGTATTTGGGGTTCTGAGAATCCTCAAGTAATTGAAGAGAGGCCATTACATCCACAAAAAGTCATTGGTTGGGGCGCTCTTTGTTCCGGAGGTGTGATTAGACCTTACTTCTTCGAAAACGACGATGGAAGGACTGTCACCGTCAATTCGGAGCGTTATGGTCATATGATAACCGACTTTTTTTTGCCCGTTATTGAAGAATACGACTTGGAGAATATGTGGTTTCAACAAGACGGTGCCACATACCGCACAACTCGAGCGAATATGGCTTTATTGCAAGCGACATTTCCTGGCCGGGTAATTTCTCGTCGTGGCGATATCAACTGGCCCCCAAGATCATGCGATTTGACACCGCTGGACTTTTTGTTGTTGGGCTATGTGAAAGGCCGTGTTTATTCAGATAAACCTTTAATTCTTGAGCACTTGAAAACTAACATTCGTCAAGTTATGGCTGAGATACCGCCCAATATGTGTCAAAAAGTGGTCGAAAATAACCTCGAAAGAATCGATGCTTGCGACTATTCGCGTGGTGGTCATTTAAATGATGAAGTTTTTCACACATAATGTCAACGTTCAAACTTTATAATAAGAATATAAGAACGTAACTTGCTAGTGTAAGCTCATGCTTTCGCGTAAGTCAATATATACATGAAAGTAAAACAAAATTTGGTGGGTCCCAATTTTTTATGTGCCACCTATAAGAGTCGATAGGATTTTACACTTAACTGCCATCTTTTTCATTGGCACATGGAAAGTTTACAAAGAAAATCAAGTTTGATGTGTAAGATTTTAGAGTCCCGAAATTTTTACTTAGCTCATTTCACCCTACAAGCAGCTAAGTTTTGCAAGAAAATATTTAACCCTTCAACCACTTGCAAACAACATTTCAAAACCAAAAGAATTTTTTTAAATTGTAGGTGTGGTTTCCGAGTATAGCCTTAGCAAACAAACTGATAAAGATGAATTTCACTTTATGAGAATAAAATTATTTAAATCTGTGGAGCGGTTTCTAGGAATAAAGCATATTGTGTATACTTATAATTTGAAACAAGAAATAATGAGCTATTTTGAAAATATTAAATTATTAAAAAAAAGTTTTAAAATATGCTTTTAAAAATACAAACAAATATCTGTTAGGTAATTAAAAATATTGGTATACATCACAAGTTGATTTCACACCCGAAACGACTAAGCATATCTTTATCCGCTTTTGATAGAGTACATGTCTCCGCGCCATAGAGCAGGACTGGGATGATCAGAGTCTTATAAAGAGTCTTCTTAGTGCGATTGGCAAGAGTTATTCTTCGCTTTATTTCTAACGAGATGTTATTGTTAGATGTTATAGCGGATCCGAGGTAGACAAAGTCCCTAACTACCTCAAAGTTGTACCTGTCTATTATGACGTTTTGTCCAATCCGCCGGTGTTGTGTGTCCCTTTTTGTGGACAGTAGGTAATTCGTTTTGGCCTCATTGACTGCTAGTCCAATCTTAGCCACTTCAGCTTCAATGTTAGCAAACGCTCCAGTGACAGCTCGCTGGTTTCTGCCAATGATGTCTATGTCAACAGCGTATGCTAACAATTGCACAGACTTGACAAAAATTGTGTCAGTAGAGTTAACTTGGGAATTTCTTACAATTTTTTCAAGTATTAAGTTGAAGAAATCGCACTATAGCACATCACATTGTCGGAATCCTCTCTTGACATCAAAAGCTTCTTTGAGGTCAGTACCAACCTTGACGGAGCAGCGAGAGTTCCCCATCGTCATCCTACACAGGCGGATGAGTCTTGTGGGGATGCCAAAACCAGAAATGGCTCTGTATAGCTCGTCTCTATAAAAGCTATCGTACGCGTCCTTAAAATCGATAAAGAGATGGTGGGTATTGATTTGGAGTTCTTGGGTAGTTTCCAGGATCTGCCGTAGCATGAACATTTGATCGATTGTGGACTTTCCTGCCCTGAAACCGCACTGATAGGGTCCAATCAGGTTGCTGACAAATGGTTTCAGACGTTCACATAATACAGCAGAGAGGATCTTGTACGCGATATTCAGGAGATTTGTTCCTCTATATTTGGCGCAGTTTAGAGGGTCTCCTTTTTTGTGGACTCTAGATTATTAAATCAAAATCGTTAGAAGCATTTTCGAGAAAAATGAGCTTTAACATAATTGCAGTATCACTAAAAAAAAAACTCTAAAACTCATTTGGACTGTAAGTGGCTATACTCACATACAGACGAACAGAATTTTTAGACCATATTTTTTCGTCTTCGCTATCATCGTAATGTCATGTTTGATTGTTATCTCCAAACTTTTTTTTTCGACGAAAGCATAACTTGCCTTTGATTCTCGACTATTATTATTTTTTCAAAATAGCTTTTAACGGCAGTTAATGCAACAAAAATTGGCGTTTCGTCCCGGCGATCTCACATGGACTCATCAGTTGACTAGTCAGGACCTTTGTCAATACGCAATTTTTGCCAAGTTCAGTTCATCTTACATAGATTTCGTGAACAACATCTAGTGTGAACTATATCCAACAAGACTAGAATTCCCAATCATTAAATTGGAATGTTTTGTTTTTTGCCCATAGCCTGGCATTATTTATATAAGAAGTTTTTTTCAATAATACAAATTCTATATACTACTGAAATATATCAGCCAAGTAGAAGACTTAGCACTATAATATTTTGGACTTGTTGAATTATTGATTCAAAATAGCTTTCAACGGCCTCTAGTCCAACAAAAATTGGCGTTTCGTCCCGGCGATCTCACATGGACTATTTTTGTTGGACTAAAGGCCGTTAAAAGCTATTTTGAATCAATAATTCAACAAGTCCAAAATATTATAGTGCTAAGTCTTCTACTTGGCTGATGTATTTCAGTAGTATATAGAATTTGTATTATTGAAAAAAACTTCTTATTATTATTTTTGTTTCTCGACTATTATTATCGATTCAAAAGTTACAGAACATGGGTATTGAACGACAAAATAAATGAAAAATCCTTTTTCTTACAAATTGTTTGTCTTAATTTTTAATTTCATTTGGGAGATATTGCATGAAAAGCCTTTTGCCTCTGGTGCCCGGGCACTGCCGGGGACTTTCTGCTGGTTTCAAATATTTTAGTATATTTATTGGTATTATGATAAATTTTGTTATGTAATGATTTCTGACTATTACTTGATAGGTTTGGTTAGATTTAGTCCATAAATTCCAAATTTGAATTGTTGTAATATTAAGTCATATGGCTTCAACTAAAATTTAACTGCACTACGACAGTCCATGGATCACGAAAGTATCCATCAATTATATGGAAAAATGGGCCACTGCCACACGTGCTCTCAATGCAAATTTTTTCGATTCTTTCCTTCTTAATGCATCATAAGACTTACTGCTGTGCGAAAGTACAAGAGTACAGGATTCTACGGTGTCGGTAAGTAAGTCCGTCAGGTTACGGATTGCTTGGAGTCCTAAATCTCTCGACAATCTCTAGAGTTTGATCCTGTATGAAGGGTGAAGTGTCAGAATTTGGCTGGGCACTGCCGGGTCTTTTCAAATCTATACAAGGACAAATATTTATCTTTTCAAAATTTCAAAGAAACGCTAAATCTTTTAAAAATAGTTGAGAGCCTGAAAATAACTTAAAAACATAATTTTTTTTAACAAAGCACCATTGTTGATGGTATAAATAAAAGATTTTCTAACCACAGTTTCATTGTATTATTCCATCTGAAAAGTGCCATGGAATTTGGTTTTAACTTTGCAAAAAATTTTATTTCATTGTAAAAATCTCTAACATTCTATTATTACCGTATTACCGTAGTAATTTACATTTCAAATAATAAAATTAATTTCTTATGCAGAAGCATTTTTTTATTGCCTTGGATTATCATGATTAATAAAATATTTAAATCACTGATTGAAAAAAAATAATTCATACATGTGATTGAAATATATTACAAGCCTCTGCATTATTATTTCTAAACAAAACAACTCAAATATAGATATCGAGATGCATTTCCAATTATTCGCAATTAGCAGTTGAAAGTAATAAAGATATGTATAACTTTTGTTCTTATCACAAAAAAAAAATAATACAAGTGTTGCAAAATTGTTATCCGATGTCAATAAAAATAATTTACAGATTTTTTATTTCTTTTTAATAAAACTTTTTAATCTGAAACTATGCATATAACCCCTAGCAATTACCCCCTAACTCCGTCCCGGTAGATGCTCGTAGCTAGGCAAATACCTACCTGAATTAATTTCTAATTAAAAATCGCTTTTTTACGATCTTAATCCAAGCTGAATTATTCCATTTTAATCCCGTCATTGGTTATAAATTTCCCCTCCCATTGCAAATAACATTTCAATAAATTTATCCTCCTGTTCTGATTTAATTGGCGCCATCGCTGTTTGAATATCGATTTATGATGCAGAAAGGAGAATCCGGGTGCAAGGGTGAGTCCTTGAATCATTTTTATTACATTTTATCTTTTTTTTTACAAAATAAAAATAATTAATTCCATTAGGGACGACAAAAAAAGAATATTATTATTACTTTTGCCTTGCATGACTTTCGTCAAGACAAAAGACCCAAAATACGATTAGGTGATGGTTTTAGGGATGTTTGTTCGACAGTCGTTATAAAAATATTAAAATCCTTCGCAGATTGATGAGTATTTTTTGTTTCATTTGAATTGATTCTCTAGTATAATTTTGTGAAGGATTTTCTTCTTTGTTGTGTTGACGATGTAAGAAAAAAACTTGTAAGAAAAAAAGATATAATATCTTGAATCTACTTTGAATGGAGTAACTATATATATTTGTGTACACGTGATGGTATTCCTCTTAAACCGACTAAACCAAGGAAAGCCATTAAGAACATCCTTGGGGAAATTATTCACCATTTTGCCGACATAGTCACCAGACGACAACAGAAATCACAAGACCAAGACAACAACCGCTTAAGAGATCGATGGTATCGTCCATAGATGTGGGTTAACCTAACTTTTACTCAAAGACGGTTTCCTTGGGTTGTTGGTAGGTTGGTATTATTATTGGCGACACTAGTAACACGCCGCCATCGCTATCGTCTTTATCGTTGTCATGGAATAAAAATCAATTTTGTACCATAAACCAACCGACATTGACATTGCCGGCCATGTATTATGATGATACCTACGACCAGAATTTTTTTTCTCTCTCTCGCCCTCTCTCTAATATCAGAAGAATAATATTTAAGAAATAAATGGGTTATGGTTGGTTGTGTAATATGCCAAAATTCACAGAAACGGAAACCATCAGGAAGAGCGTAATAGTTGTGGTAGTGGGCTAGTCCTTCCCACGGCTTAGCATTTGACTTTTTAAAAATAGAAACTTCAGCCACGCAAAGACGGAAAATATTGCCTTTTGTCAATCGATTTTTAACACAAGGTGGGGCAACATAAATTAATTTTTTTTTAAAACACAAACAAATCTATTTTATGAATCATCACAGAGTTTTGTTTAACATACATATAGTTTTCAAACGCATATAAAGGTTGTTGAGTTAGTTTATATGAGCCAATTTATTGCATTTAAGATGACACTGGCCATCTTTGCAGCGGTGTGAAGGTGTTTTTGCCTGAACAAAAAACCATCGATCTCCATGTTAGACGCCTTGGTCCGTCCTCTCTTGAAACCAAATTCCTTCTAAATCCAAATCATCAAGCGGTGGAAACAAATTCATCCATACAGCGGTCTAAATTCACTGTCACCTGGGACATCAATCTAACCATCCTAGGTGTAAATATGCACACATTCTGGCCGTTTTTAATAGAATCTGATTTCAGTTTAATGGTGAATAAAAGGAGTGAAAGAAGAACTGGAAGAGTTGCTTAAGGCCAGTCCAAAGGAGAATGTTATTCAAAATATGCTAATACTCTTGTTGACAAATCACATGTACTCAAGAATCCCCAGCATCAAAAAAGAAAATCAATCAAATTTGAGTTTTAAAAATAAATTGTCTTCAAATAATTAGAACATGAATTTTTTGCATTTCTGTCAAAGCGGAGTTGCCAGTTGTGTATAAAAAAATCAATTAAGGCTCCCCCATACTGTAGCGAAACTTTCGGCTCCAAACACACTAACCCAGTACGAAATTCACTCCTTAGTCCCCTTTCACAGAGGGAAACCAGTTGCTGGAGATTTTTTTTGACGTTTTCCTTTAATTGCCTTGTAGCTTTCACACGAAGAAACTGGCACCGAGAAACTGAGGAGGAAACTGGGAAGATTTTGTTGGGCTAATTGGAATGCAAAGCAAAACGTCAAAAAAATCTCTTCAAATCGTTGACCGGGGAGATTTTTTTCATTCCCCTTACTTCTTACCCTTCTCGCCAACACACACCCAGTTGCCGGCAACTCAGTTTCCTTGTGTGAAAGGGGACTTAGTGACAACATGCCTTGATGAAATTCTATATGACAGCGGTCATATAGGAGAGACGTAATGCAGTCGGTCACCAGTTTGCCATTTAAGTAGCATGTTCTGCTTAGCTCAACTAAAATGGTAGAGAATAGACAAGAACAAAAAAAACTTTAATGAATACACAATACTTTTTCATATGCATGCATTCAATGCAAAACCGGACGCAAAGATTTCCTCCATAAAAAGATTTTTGACCTGCTAAAAAAAATGAATGATGCTAAAATGAAACCTTTTTTTTTGGGTTTTCCCCTCGATCGGTTCGCGCCACTACCTATTGTTTTTTGTCTCATCTTTAAATTGCCTAAACAAATATTATAACCCTAGACATCCACTTGAAATAAATGATTGCAAGAAATGTGTCAAGTAGTCAATATTTCTGTCAATTCCCCTTTCTGGATATTTTTTTGTAGACATAAGAATCTGAATTTATTTCTTGCCTTCTCAGAAGAAATAAACTCAGAAATAAATTTTGACGTTTCATGACATCCCACATTAATCGTGCACAAATTTCTCACAAAACATTAAATCTTGTTCATAGTTTGCTTATTTTCATGTTAAATTTTAATAATTTATACCTATTTTAAAGTACATAAAGCGCTTAGCGCTTCTTGAAAAAGAATGAAATTTCATAACATAGCAAAGAAATATAAGTTTTAGTAGTAGTATCTGCAATAATGGCCGAAAAAAATATTTCTAATGGAATCGCGGCCTAAAGAACACACTATCTTGTTTTTAATTGGTTTTGTAGTTTTTTCTTTGCAAACTTTTAATTTGCAAATTTATTTTGAATGTGTATTTTTGCGGCCCCGGCGAAGATCAACAATTGTGGGGATGCAACAACCAACAAGATGATTTGTTTTTTTTTTTGTTATCTCAAACGTCGAGCGAAAAATCGGAAAAAGTTAAACAATGCGGGCGTTCACTCATTTATTCTCAGATACCAAGCTATCGGAGTATATCTGTGGAGGAATCAGATAGGTTAGCTGAAAGCTGTCAAAAAATCAAAGCAAAACGCATACCAACGAATTTTGCAATCAGCTGGTTCTATACATTTGTTCTCGGATATATAATTATTACAAATTTTTTGGGATAACTGAAGATAGCTTTCATAAGATCAGCTGTTGGTTCATCAGATGTGGTTTTGCACGCATTAAAACAACAGAAAGTTATTCCAGATTGCTGAGAATAATTGATTGAACGTCCCCAATGTCTAGCGTCGCGACACGTGGCCGCGGCTCCATTGTATTCACTCAACCGAGTTTGACAGAGCGGTTTTTGAAGTGCCGCGAGATCGACCGCGTGTTAGATTTGTATTGAACCACGTAATAGTATCTTTCGAAAGGTGTTGTCGGGAGTATATAAAATTACTGAATTATTGCTCTTTCTTCGTTCTGCTTTTATTGTTTAAGTAATGAATAAGGAGTGCGGAGAGATGATTCTGTTTTACTTGAACAAAAGTATGTTTTACTTTCCATTTCCATTGCTAAAAATAGAACTTGATGGAAAGCGATTTGAAATGATTTTGTTTTCGATATGTTATTGGATTGTATTCGTGTATATTAAACTTCTAGTTGTCAAAGTAAATGCATTCAATTGAATGAAAGAATAAGAAACACATTTTTGTTTACCCAATGGAAGGATTTCACTTGGCAAAATTGATATCTTTTACCAATGGGAAACCACATAAAAATGCAGACCAAGTTTTGTAATGTCTGGAATAGAAACACAATCGGGTTGCAAACAAATATTTTGTTGAGTGAACTTTGGCCGGTTTTGATTATTTGAGGGTGTGTTCGTTGATATTGGCCTCGTTCGGTGCGCCGCCGATAGGCTCTCCAAGATACCTTGGTAGCGGATTTATTTTCGAACGATTCAGGTAGCTTTCTCCTTATGTCAGTTGTGTTGCATACACATCTGAAGTTTTGAATTAGCTGTTCCTCACATTTCATTTCCGAACGAATCTCAACGAATCCAATAATTTTTGGGTAGCTTTCCGAACATACAGCGCGACGAGCCATGCAAAGAGCACCAACGATCCTGCATTTCACGGTCCAAAATAGTTATTTATTTAGTTTACAGATGGGGATAACAAATATTTTTATAAAATATAACACAAGAGTTAAAACATTAATACTAAATTTAAAATTTTTCAATAAGCTGTCATTTTACTTTTAGATACATACGAAAATAATTTGTTTTTTTTAAACAAAACAGAAAAACGACACATATACTGCTTTTACACCAGAGCAATTTTTTTTCCATGTTTCCGTTTTGGACCTTTTGATTGTAAAGAAACTTTTTAAAACTGCGATATTTAATAGATGTTAACTTTCTTCAAACATATATTTGCACTCTTTACTGCACTTAATTTATAAAAGTTCCATAATGAGAATTTAGACTGCTTTCATACAAGAAAACTGAGTTGCCTTCAACTGGGAGTTTGAGGGCGACTTGTGTGAAAGGGTCTTATACGAAGAAGAAAGGGCGATAACACTGCTGTTTTTCAAACTGAGCAATTTTGTCTACCCCGGCCACTACATACGTCCCTCATTCACGTTCTTAAAAATCGCGAGCGAGCTCAAATTGCATGATGTAAAAGCAGTAATAGCAATACAAAAACAAATCATAAACTGACAGATGAGGCATAACTTTTAAATGTGAAGTGAGATGTAGTTCATGGTGTGGGTGCCCTAAGTTTTGAAAGGATTTTGAACTTCAAATAAATGTGTTCACAGAGAATATTTAAAAAATATTTTATAATAAATTATTACATTTTTCCAAAAGTCTCCTTTATTGGAATTCTAACTTAATACGGGGGACTGAGGTTCTTATGAAGGAGAGAAACATTGCGGTATGAAAAAAGGGGAAGTCTGTGTAACTGTACACATAACATAAACTATTAAGGTTTAAGGTTCTATTTGCCGACAAAAAAGTTCTATGCCTTTTTAGAACCTGTATTCGATTTATCAAACAGTTTAATGTCACATTTTTTTTCGATACAATTCAAAATAATTGACATTAACCCCTGGACTTAATGTCGATTTCGTTTCAACAAAAACATCGATCTGCCGTCGATGCTCCGTCAATTTTTTTCTGAAAATCAAATTCGTTTCAAATTAAAACCAGTTTTTTTTCTGGAAAAACAGATCCGTATTGAATCTCTTTTTGGAGACGGATTCAAAACGGATTTGTGCACAGATTCTTACACACACTACAATATTTGTTTTGAAGTTTCTCAATTGTTGTGTTGTGAATTAATTTTTATTTTGTGCCAGTAAACAGAAAAAGTATATTAAAAACTAAAAAAAATGGTTAAAAACTTCTTGAAAACAAATATTAAATAAGTGCAAGTGGGTTTAGGAACTCCTTCGCGTCGGAATCGGGAAATTAAAACGAAATAATGATGTTTTAACCAATTGAAGATTTGTTGTTTTTTAGAGCTGCCAAGCAACACACACAGTCCCAAAAAGAGATTCGGTCCGTAATCGTTCGTTTAAAAGCAAAAAAGTATTGGTTTTAGTAGCGAATCCTAATTATTGAAACGAAATCGACGTAAAAGAGTATATCCGTTTTTTTGTTATATGTACTTTTCTTTTTGGCATGATTATTGTTTAAATTTATTTAGTTAAACCCAACCGCAACCAAAAGTTAAGTCAAAAATTACATTTGACAAAAAAATTCTGTCAGTTTCGTTAGTTCACTTTGTTCACTTTATCGAAAAACTCGTATAAGTATAAAACACAATTTCGGTCAACTTTCATTAGTTCTGCTCGCTTAAGTCATCTTTAGCCACAGAGTGAATGCACACTATTATTAGTACATGCCTTTAATGGGCGATTTGCTCAATTTCGTTAAGTTTCGATCACTTTCCACAAATATAATGAAATGTAACAGTTGCCGATCTTGTTGGTATTTCTCGCTTTAACCATACTTCTGGCAGCTTTTCATTAGATTTTGCAACTAGCTTAAGCTCGAGCTGATTATTGTTGCCCACTTATGAGCCATACTAAGATGGGAAAATTCTATTTGGGGTTGCCTACAAGTTAGTACCGTTATGAAACCGATATTTTTGCACCTGTATAGAATAAAAATGAAATTTTTGCATTGTGTGTGTACACCACATTTTGCTGTTGGATTTCACAAAGTTATATTCATGAATAGAAAGTCAAATTTATAAATCCAACAATGTAAACAAATGGGTTCTAAATGGTGAAACGTACAAAAGTTTCCAATCTTGGTATTGCTCATCTGTTGGCACACCGATCTATGTTGCTCAACGAAACTTCGAAACTTAACGAATTTAATAAACACTACTTTTAGACTCATTATTTGCTATATCAACTTTTTTGATATCTTTTATTTATCCTCTGACTATCATGTTCTAGATAATTAACTGCTGTTTTTAAGCCACTATCAAGGTTACAACTGAAAAATTTTCGAAGGAGTCCAAAAAGAGAGTCCTGGCTATAAGAAAAACAATTTGCTATAGAGGGTGTCCCCCGGGAAGGTATACTACTTTGATTGTTTATAATTTTTGGGTAGCAAAGAGAATGGATCTTATATTGATAAATGTTTTATTTAATGGCGTTAGAAAGTTTTTAATCATATCACGATATCGGTCCCCATTCACAGTTACCGTTACGCCGGCCGTTTTCATTTTCAAAGAAGTAAGGTCCAATGATTCCTAATGACCAAATTGCATACCAGATTTTAAATCTTAATGGATACAAAGGTGACTGATGAATAATTTGAGGGTTTTCCATTGCCCAGAACCACCTATTCTGTTTATTCACATATCCACATATCCACTCAAATGAAAATGTGCCTCGTCACTTCATTATAATTTTTGCATGAAAGTCGGGGTTGTCATGGGCCAGCTATACCATCCTCTTGGCATATGTACGGCGGCGTAAATGGTCTTGTGGAAGAAGCTCTTGTGCCAACTGAATCTTAAATGGAAAGAAATGCAGATCCTTGAGCAAAACTGTGGTCAAAGTTGTTATTTGAAGACCAAGCTCCTGAGCACGGCGTCGAATTGAGGTTGATGGATTATTTTGGGCACTTCCTTGAGCAACAGTTATGTTATCAGCCGAACTTGGTCCATGCTTGGGCATATCACCTACAGACCCTCTTTCTTCGAAATCATTCACTACACGATAAATAGTGCGTTTTGGTGGCACGTTGTTTCTCCCAAAAATTTCACTTAACTTTCTCATCGTCACAGTAATCGATGATTGATTTTCATAAAATGTTTTAACGATTAAAATACGTTGACTTATCGAATATTTTTCATAATAAATTCGCCACGTGTCTACTTCACGACTGCCAAATATGAACTGTCAAGACTAATATTTACCAAAATGACGGCAAAACAAAGCAGTATACCTTCCCGGCGGACACAATGTATATTTTATACACAAAACAAAACAATATTTTTTTCAAAATAAATAAAGGTTAAAACTTAAAACAATTCAGTTATTTTTATAATAATAAAATAAATTAACAAAATAAGTTAATAAATAAAAATCTAAAAATATTTATTTTTGGGATTATTTTATAATTCTGAACTTAAATTGTGTCAGGAACTCAATCTTTCAGCCTCTCATCTTCTAAAACGTTTAGGGCAGACAACATGAATTGGCAAGATTCTACTTTAAGCCGGTTCGTCAACATTAGTTTGGAAAACATTCTTTCAGCGCAAGCGCTACTATGAGGCAATATTATAATTTTGTAACAAAATCATACAAGTTTTGAAACAAATACTCTTCTAAATGGTATTTTTAAATTACCGATTTGGAGCCAAAAAGTTTCAATGTCCTTAATCAAAATCAAAATACATTTCAAAACTATCGTCTTGAGCCTTCATTTCTAATACTCGTAGTTTCTATTGAGAAAATATACACAAAAGGCTAAATTCAGAGAAAAATTCAACCAAACCCATAAGAAAAGTTTTCAATGAAGATTTAGTATTAACAAAATTATTTAAATTGTTAAAAAGAGTCCTGAATTTTTAAAAGGAGTCTAAATTTCGACTATTTTAAAAAAGTGGCGTCCAGACTTTAAAAAGCCAAAAGGACGCAAAGGAGTCCCAAGGGAAACCCTGGCCACTAGCTCGCAACAACTAAATCAGTTTCTGTTCAACGTTGAACCAAGCCGAACAATATGGCTATATCTTTACTAATGCATATATGAACATAGTTGCAATTTTGTAGCGCCAACTGTGAAGATCTGGTTGCAATATCTTGATGCTTGAAATTTCGTTTTCGCATCTTCAACATTGACTATACAATTTTTGATCACCAACTTCCAAACTTTTAAATTTTGTAATGCCAATGGTGTAGACGTAGGCATAATAATTCGGTTCTCATATACCTATTCAGCAGAAATTTCAAGCATAACCCATTCATTTGTCTTAAAATGCAAAATAAATCACTTATAGATACTTACTTTTTTGCTTGTCCCCATAACTCAATTCGTCATACAACTAAAAGTGTGTACAAGCAAAAAATTCGTTTTTTACAATCAGAGTATTTATAGGTAGGTTAGATGGGAACAATATTCTTTATAGGTTCACTTTTTCCAACCAAAAAAACCGCAGATATAAATACTCGGGTATTTTTAGCAAACTGTTAAGTCTTGAGGTAAAAATAGCGCCCAAAGCTATTCGGCATTCTGTGCGATTGATTAATCTCTTCAAAACTTGAATTCTATGTTTAACTAAATCTATGTTAATATATTGGCGGTCTGTCATTATGATTGTTTTAACAGGTGTTTAATGTGGAACTACGATTTGATTTAATTCGATCAAGTTTAGTGTGGATATGGCCAATTTATTATGTTATGTGTTTCCGTGGTGTAGTGGTTATCACATCCGCCTAACACGCGGAAGGCCCCCGGTTCGATCCCGGGCGGAAACATGAACAATATTTTTGGTTTTTAATTTTTTTTAATAAAGAAAGCAATTCTTATAAAAAATATTGAATATATCCGACTTTTGGTATGGCATTTTAAAATTAAAGGAAATAAGTGAATACAAACAACACAAATAATCAGGTGAACTCTTTTTAAAATTCAACTGACGAAATAGCAATTCCCAATTTTAACCAACAACCTTCTTTATTGAGAATGATGTTTTAGAAGCGTTTCTGCCTTTCTAATTTAATTTAGGAATGAATTTTGATCTATGAACTCAAATATGAATACAATTGCTGCGACTTTCTAAATCACTGGACATTACTCGTCGGAATCATACTTGGCATGCTTGCAAAATGCACAGCTAGGTACGCCGGTGGGCGAGGTTCTTGATCCGCAAGTAACCAGACGCTAAGAAAGAATTTTGTTCATGCCAAGATTTAAGATTTACATTAGGACAGCGGATGGACACTCTCTCTTATCTTTTGATTTTTGGATTAACCACGACTACATCGAATTTCGTTCATTTTGGACAGCAGATGTTAGCCGCCTCGAGTATCTTGTTCAAATCCCCCCTCTGATACCTTGTTTGTGTACCTTGACAGCAAATACTCAGATTTTTAAACAAGTGGCTGTCCCTTACCTTTTCTTAACAGGATAACTCACAACAATCCTATCAACTACTGAAATCTTCACGCCCATACCACACATTACCCCCTCAGATAAACACTGTTGAATTCATTGCAGGTAATTCACTCATATTTTATTTTACTTAGCTAGATAGTTGCATGATTTGTGTTCAATTTTAATTCATAGTATACTCGTATAAGTAGGTAGTTGAAATATTGAGACTTTTAGGAAGGATACATTTTTTTATGTTCAATTCGTGTTTAGTTTAAATTTAAATAGATCAATTTAATTTGTTTAGGACTTTTTTTTATGGTTTTTTTTTTGTTAGACGAAACTAGCAAGGAATACATATGCAGATTATGGCAGAGCAAAAAAATATATATATGTACATTTATGTAGTTAAGGAGTAATAAAAAAAATAAGAGAAGAGAACTCACCACTTACGGTCCAGATGATTGTGCACAATAATCCGCAACGTAGCTGTATGTTCTTGATGAGATCTGTAAATTTTGTGGGGAATATATGCCGAGATCACCTGCCAATATTTTGATGTATATCTGCACGAGTTTACGTCATACACAAATACCTCATTTCTTACTTTAAGTTCTATTCACTATAACAACTATGTATAAATATAATTTACAAAATTAAGATGACCCCCTTTTTTTCTATCTTCCACTTTCCGATCAAGAAGGGAATCGTTATTTCAAACACAGTTGAGGATTATGATTTCGGGGCTCCATATTGGCGTTCGGAATCCCCCCCACTGCACTGATTCGGGTGTCCACTACCCGGGGCTCCTGGGAGTCTAAATCACCTGCCCTCCTTGATTTTCACATCCGTTCACACGCTTCTTGTTTGATTGTTATGCTATGGCAGCGAGCAGTTTGCCAAAATGTAGCGGTCGTGGTGAATTTGGATATTGTCTATTTTCAGGGAACGGTGATTCTCTTCGTTGCCTTCTGTCGAGGTGCGAGGATGAAATGTCAAATGAAAAGCGAACTGTAAAGCTCCAGTTCTCGGTTTCTAATGCGGATCGTGACGTAATCAATCGCCACGAATGGAATTCTTGTTTTGGCGGGCTAGGGTTCTTATCAGCGATCGCCTAGAGATACGAATACACGTAAAAAAAAAGGAACTGATGTTAATCCTCTAAACAATTACTCCACCTCCTCTGAGGTTTTGCTGCGAGGCTTTGGTCTTGATTCGCTTTGTGAACGTAATTTTCCTGCGCCACTATGGTCAGGATGATGGACTTTATGTAGGTATGGAAGATAAAAAAAATAAATTCTTAGTTGACTTGCAATCAATCAGCCTAATTAACTTTTTTTATTACCTGGGAGGTATGGCCGAACTGAATGGTGGTCATAAGTAAAAGATCGATTGCTCAAGATCTCAACTCTGATTAGATTTAATTTTCTGCTTCCGGTCAAGCATGTTTTTCGGAATGGAATTGATATATAGAGGGACAATGAATTTCGAAAATCACAGGGGTGTGAAAAAACCTGATATGGAATGATATCCAGAATTCCGGACGACATCCGTAACACAATGTAGGGAGAAAGTAATGCCATTATGAGAATGGGCAATAATGCTTGCAAATGGCGTCAAATGTCATTTTGTTTTGACATGCATGCATGCTTATTGCTTATCGTTTTCTGTTGTAGACAGATTAATTAACAAAGAATATTACCGATACAAACCTGACGAACACTGAATTATTAGTAAAACAAGTCCTGGCAGTAATGGCCCGTTGAATTTTTGCCGAACGCTGGACATTGCAGCGAAAGCATTCTATCTACTGCCCTTTTTTTAATTTCCTCATACAATCTAGTTTTTACCAACCTCGTTTGAATGACAGTATAAGTATTGTAGAACCGAAGTTCAAACATTTACACAGCTGCAGCTAGTATAGCTGTCCAAATTCAAAATATTGCATTCAAACAAATTAAATGATACGAACACAACGAAACGGAGCTTGAATAGCTGCTCGTAATGCAGCTGTACAGCTTTTTCACATTTGATACTAGCCGTGTTTTATTATCGCCAATAACCCATATGGTTCACCCCGTGAAAATAAAACGATCTGGGTTATGTAATTACATGTACACTCTGTTTGCCGAATTTAATACTAATATTTCCAAACCCAGATAGAAACCCCGATAAAAACCTGGATCTCGTGTTGTTTTTGTAATACTTGTTAAAACATAACCTAGACCCAGACCCGTAGATAATAAAACGCAGCTATTATGGTTCAAGTCGATTATGCACGTAACTTTGAAATGTACTGAATCTGCGTTTTATGCTAAGCTTTGAATTTGTGGGTATTCAATATTTTAACAGATATTGCGGTTGCAGCTCCACCTGCATTGTGTTTAGCCATTAACTTTTGCTTGCAACGATTTTAATAGCCGTGTTTTGTTTGAACTCCATATAGAGTTGTTCAAAAAAACGACATCGGGATTTATAAGGAATTTCATTGTAAACTTATTGGAAGCACATTTAGAATTTATAAACTGTATGTTAGTACCATAGCCAAATAAGATAAAGACCCGAAACCTCTAACGTCATTCGCATTTGCATACAAGCTGAAACACGCACACAAATAACGTTTCCGTTCATCTTCCAATAGACACATTGATAAAAGCGCACACAAGAACCGTTTCTGTTCATCTTCCTATGGCATATGGATAACACAGCGCTAGTACGAGTAATTTGTATTTGTTTGGGGTTTTCGATTTCACATCTTCTTGGATAGAGTGTCAAAGGTACAAATACAACAAAGTAAACAATGGGGTTGAAATGTACGAAAGCTAACAATCTTAGTATGGCTTATTTGTGGTTGGTATCATCATCACAAAACATCACTTTTGACATCTCTATAGGCTTTTTTCTTTTTTAGTTCAGAGCAGAGGCAGAGTCTGATTTGTCAAAAAAATTGATTGTGTTACTTTTTAACTCAGAGCATGCAGAGCACCCAATGTGTGTTTCTTTTTTCGTTCTGAACATGTGTAGATCGCACTCGACGTGCTCGAACATTATTGACTGAGCATGTGAGTAAATTGCTGAACGCACCAAATGCCATGTGTGTCAAGAAGAAAATTATTAGATAAATAAGTTGTCGAAAGAAATTGATAGTTTATTGATTTTCCGTATTTGGGTGTTTATCAGTGTACAAAAAAGGGTAGGTATTGTGTTATTTTGCTTTTTATGGTTAAAATGAAAATGTGTTCCCATTTGTGTGGTTCAAGTGTGTTTATAAAATATATTAGTGTTCAGTGCTCCTTATATAAATTATCGATAACACAATAATATCTATACTTTGGCATGACCGATTCTATTTTGAGTTAAGTTAGTTCCAGATAATTATCTGGATTTAGCTTACTCCATATAGAGTTAAGTTGTTTTTGTATTGACATGTAAATCGCTCAACTCTGATGCCGTTTTTCTCGACAACTCCATATGGAGTTGCAAACAAAACACAATCGAACTATTTATTAGTCAAACCATATAGAAGAAGGTTTCCATAAGGTTGAAATGAAGTTCAAATTCTATTCATATTGTGGATGTGTAATAATTTGGCGAAGAGCACATTTGTTGCGTGACAAGAGGAGCGCATAGGAGGTGGTAGTGTGGATAGGTAGGAAAAAGGACGGGATAGGAAATTGGAAAAGGACCAGGTCGGAAAAGGGATGGGGACGCGGCCTGCTTGCATATGCACGGCATCGTCTTGTCAGGCGGGGGGGAAAGGGGTTTGTCCCCGTAAACTTAACATAACCCGCAAACAAAAAACACATATCAGGTCTAAGGCAAGGGGAAGAAAACAGACTAGAAAGAGACGGGCGGACTATTGTCACACCAAGGCACTGTGGAGTTGTTCCAGTGAGGCAATTACCCACTCTACCTTAGGAATCTTCGGCCATTTTAAGATTCCCCCAAATAAAAAATTATAAAATAAAAATAAAAGTTAAAATAAACTACAAAATCAATTACAATTATTGTACGTAATTGAAAAATATAAAATCTTAAATATAAAAACCAGGGATTAAGCTACTGGATCTTCTGAGGAAGATAACCTCGATGAAGGACAAGATGTGAAGATTGCACAACAATAAAAAAAGGCGAACAGATTCAATGTGTCAATCGTGGTTAATTATTTCACGACTACTTAAATCTGTATAAAATCTAAAAGCTGCCATATTACTTTCTCGATAATATTAATTTTAATAAATATTGTTGATTGATATTTACGATAGAAATTAACGACAGTTTTCCTTGCCGCACTGCATAATAATGTACATAATAAAATTACTCTATATATGTAAAAAAAAGTTTATGGTATGTAGGTACTTGAATTGCTTGATTTTTATGAACAAAATTATTTTAAAAATGTAGGTATGTTATGTTTTGTATATCTACTATTTAGTAGCAAAATTTCTAGACCTCTAACGGGCAATAACCCAAACAATTACTCTTAAAACCTCATATGCATCTCTGCTAACATTTCAGCTTCTATAAATATTCGGTAAGGTTTTATCGAATCTATATTAACTTACCGACTTATCGAACGCGGACAATTGTTCGTCAAAACATGGCAAAAAATACAGAAATACAACACCGCTTACAGAATGTTAGAAGTTTAATAAAAAATCCTTAAACAAGTTTTCCATTTCATATGAAAAAAAGGACTAAATTCGTTGTGAAGCAGATACCATTTCTGAAGGTTTTAAATTCATAAAAATGCCTTCCACCAATTGTTGAAGCAGATCCCAACATCCGGTTACAATGTTACTTCTTCTAAAATTATTTTTACAAGTTAAAACGCCGACGGTCTTTCCAACACTATCAATGCGGCTGAATTCAATTTTTTGATTGATTAGAACATCAATAACTATCCCTCAAATTTTGGAGCTATGTAAAATGACTTTTTGGAAAAAAATTTTGTACCACTTTGACCCGCCGTTATACTTAGGTCCACCGCAGGCACGGCGCGGCTGAAGGCCAGATGTATTACGTATTAGTGAACGCACGGTTTGACTAAGATCTGTTTGATTAAAATCACGAATTGTTTTTTTTTAGTTTTTAAAGAAACGTTAACAAAATAATACATAGAATATTTGGTGGCACACACATTTGCAACATAGAACCTCTGTCGCAACTGTTTGAAAGTATTATCAAAATGAATACATAGTAGACGCGCTTACCTAATAATATATTATTCTAACATGACATCTAGAAATATCTCTCTAAAATTATTAAAATATTAATAAATGCTAAATATTTAGGTATAAATAATTTATTTCACGACAAAACTCTTTTTACAATTGCCATCATCATCGAATTTATGATGTCCCAGCAAAGCAATTAATTTTAATGTTCCAATAAAATACCATAACTCTTATCACATTGTAAGGCCACAATTAAAAAAAAAGGGGGAAATTAATAAATTTCGATAGGATACGTATACACCATGCATGGGGCATGTTGCTGCGAATGACTTTTTTATATGCGTGGATGAGAGTGCATTAGCATTTGACAACACGACACTGATGTTGTCGTCAATATGAGTTACGATATTTGTCGGGTGGTCTGACTATCTGTTTTAGAGATGGTCTGGGACTGCAGCTGACTTTGGGACAATCGTATAGCGTATTAACACTTGTTGCCTTGACTGTGTGTCGGAGATAAATGGAGGCTCATGTGAGAATTATTATCTGCTGGAATTATAGTTGCATAGGGCATAAATCAAAACAGTAATAGGACATAGGAATGACATTTAAATAAAAGTGAAATAAAATAGAATTGTTTCCGCCCGGGATCGAACCGGGGGCCTTCCGCGTGTTAGGCGGATGTGATAACCACTACACCACGGAAACATATAGTGGTGTAATTTTTTCTGACGTCTTCCGCAAATGAGATCGAACTACGAGTATGTAGATGACTTTCTGCAAGCTTTGTCAAAGATTCAAAAATTTGAAGCTCTGTTTTCAATTTTCCTTACACTGATTGCCTTGTAGGCAAAAATAATGGCTTAATATATAATTGTTGATTATAAAAATTTTTGCTTATTTCTTTTTTTTTTTTGTATCTAATTTTGGCAATGAAAAGTATAGCTACCTATAGATTAATTGATTTTCACAACTTTTCGACAAAGATTGCTTTATTTCCATGGGTTTTTATTTGAAACAATAAACCACCAGTTTATGAGAGTTTATAAATAAAATGTAGACAAAGAATTAGAATGGCAAATCATAAACTTACATTTTAGTAGTTTCATTGTCTTGTTGACATCACAAGAAAAATAAAATTAAGCCATGTGAAACATGATGCGAAACACGAGCGTTTTTTCTATTTGCACACACATTGCCTATACAAAATTTGCCTTTTTAATCATCGGATGAAAGAGCTAACCTTGACAATTTGTTATAACCTGATGTCAGTTGTAGGTAGAAAAAAGAAAATGACATAAAGGGTTTTTCAATATGGGCGGGTAGATGTTGGAATTGAATACAACAAGTTATGTATGAGATTGTTGACAATTTTTTTTATTTTATTTGAAAGGCTTATCAATGACAGTGGGTGTGACAAATGACAATTTGTTGAAATAGACTAGATAGATAGATAGATAGATAATTTCTTTATTTAAAAAAAATAGATTATTTACAATATTTGTTTCTTTAAGATTAAGGACATGGCAATTGAATTGCCGTCTGCCTGAACGACATTTCATAACACAATACAGATAGATAAAGAAGCTAAATTTAAATTTTAAGAATTACATATATATATTAAATAATTATTAAGCATTTAATTTAATAAGGCAACAAGTTTGTTTTCAACAATTTGAGATGATTTGAAACACAATTATAATAAGTATCAATTTTGGAATGATTTGAAACACAAAATAATGGTTTATCAATTTTATAATGATTTCAAACATAAAAAGTTGTAAGTACTTAGATACATTGCTTGAAACTTAAACTGCAATAACTGGTTGAATTTATGTAGGACTACAAAAAACTATTGCGGTAATTTAGAGCATGTTTGCAGTATCTATACACTGTTAACCATCCGAGAGCTCCATTAAGTATATCAGAAAGCCGAGTCGGGGGCAGATAGCTTTCTTCGAAATGCAGCCGCCGAATCTCTTGCAGTAGAGGACACGTTGCAAAGAAGTGGGTGATGTCTTCAGGTTCTCTTGTGTTACATAGACTGCAGATTTGTGTGAGATCAGTTCGATGCGGCATAGAGTTAAGGTTCAGGATTTCGACTCGGGCTCTAAATATATAACTTATTGCTTCAGAAGAAAACTCGTTGCTGAAATAATTAGCCTGCGATGGTATTTGGTGGTTGAGGTTCTTATACACATTTCTTGATACTGTTGTTGAGGCCCTTGACAAATAATGAGTGAAAATATTTTCAACAATCCTGGCGATAATATCACAAAACATAGTGTGCCATTCACTCAAATTGGACTCCATAAAAGATACATTACTGCCATTAGAAAGAGCTAGCTGGTTCCATTCCTTAAACGGGGAGGCATTTACTTGAATGAGTCTTGTCATAATGGACTTGTGAAGGCTTCTATCATCCCTCTTCATAACTTTCAATATGTAGTCTGAATTAGTTTTTAGGTTTTTTATGTAAACAGGTGTTTAACCAGACTCCACATATATAGCATAATTGGGAGTCGAGGAAGGCAATCTAAACAAATGTTTGAAGAAATATCTTTGTACACCTTCAAAATCCTCGAGTTGCAAATATCCAAAAATTTGGGTACCGTAGCACATACAGCAGTTGACTGTGGGTTGAAAGACACGATATTTAGATGCCTGATCAATTTTTTGGTTAGAGAAAAAGATTGGCCACATTACATTTAAAGCTAATTTGGCTTCCTTGCTTGTATCTTTCACGTGCTTCGAAATATTCAGATTGTAAGTCAGCAAAACTCCGAGATATTTGAAATCATGAACGAACTCGATAGGCTCGTTGTGGTTCAAATATCATTACTTTTGTCTTGTTAGTATTGACGCACAGACCCAGGATTCGCAAAATATACTAAGTTTGTTGATTTGCAGCTGAAGGGTAGATGTATTGTCAGCCAGTAAAACTAAATCATCGGCGTAGAGCAAAACCTTGACTTGTATACTGGCAGAGAGTATTCCTCCCGGAAGTACATCACACACGTCATAAATGAATAAGGCGAATAATATTGGACTTAATATACATCCTTGGGGGACGCCTGTTGTCGTTTTAAACCATTCAGAGAATTCAGCTCCGTCCCACACTGATGCAGTAGATAAGGCCAGAAAGTTGAAATAAAACATTAAGAATTTACGAGAAATTCCTAACGATGACAATTTGTGCACCAAGGCATTTCTATTTACCTTGTCAAAGGCTGCTTTGAAATCCACAAAACAAGCATATAATTTCTTTTTCTGCTCAATTGATCTCCTGGCAATACTCGTGAGAGCAAATATATGGTCTTGCGTTGAGAATCCTGATCGGAACCCTGCTTGGAACATGCTGAGTCGGTTGTTGTTCTCGATCCATTCCGTCAATTTTTCATAAAGAATTGAAGTAAGGATCTTTCTTAACGAGTTGAGAATCGAGATTCCTCTATAGTTCTCCGGCAAGTTAGAATCTCCTTTTTTAAAAATTGAGAAAATAACCGCTTTGTTGAAGTTGCTTGGAACAAATGAGTCTTCATAAAGTTTGTTGAAATATGCCAGTAGATGATTTTTAAACTATTCCGTACTATTCTTGTAGAGCTCGACCGGGATGCCATATGCCGGGTGCCTTGTTATTTTTAATCTTACACAGAGTAGTTTCGAGCTCAGGTAGAGTAAATGGATTATTCAGTTCGCAGATGGTGATATTGGGTTGTGCGTAATAGAAAACCTGGTGATTCTCATCAGCTGACAAAACAGTTTTAAGATGAGCTGCAAGTGTCTCAACTTCGAGCGTAGACACCATGCTCCTACCACGCCCACCCAGCCCACGAACATTGCTCCAAAAGGGCTTTGAGTTTTTACAGTTTGCCAGCTCTTTTGCAATATTGTTGAGGTAGTCAACTTTTTTTATGGCACAATGTCTTTTGAACTCCTTATTAATATGAATGTAGATGTTTTTAAAAATTAAAGCATTTGTTGATCCGAAATGAAAGCTTACGGAGTTTCGCACATTCATTATCAAACCATTTGTTTTTTGGTGTACAAGCGTGGTTACGGCTGTTATTACTGTGGGAAAATGGGGCTGAGGTTTTGATAACTCTTGCAATATGTTCATCAAAGCTTTCTAGACAGTTGGATTGAAGCGAAGGAATAGAGCTGATATTACGGCTTAGTAATGATTTGTATAGAGCGGTACAATTCTCTTTCCACCTCAACTTTGAAAAATTAGTTGACTGTCTCTGAACATTTTCATCGGGAAACTGAACCTTTACCACAATCGGCGAGTGCGATGAGAAATTCGTCACGCCTACTTCAAAATCTGTAGATAGTTTAAGCCATTCCAGAGATATCGCTGCAATATCAATAACAGATTGTCCTTGGCCTCTTATGAATGTGAACTCTCCAGAAGGGTCTTCTTTAGAGGCCCCGTTCAATACGGACAGTACGAAGTTTTCAAAAAATTCCGAAATAGACTATTATGTAATAAAGCTTCTGGTTAAAAAGTATTTCAGTAACAATGTGTACAATTTAAAAAAATTTTAACTCATATACATATTTCAATGCTATTTTGCTAATTTTATATACTTATATAAAAGTACTGTTTTAGCTAACAGTTGTTATAGAAAACTGTAATAGATGTTATAAATTCACATTTCTGTCGATAAATTAATTGCGCAAAATGCATATTTTTATTTTCTATACGATCCACAGCATATCTTTTGCGAACTGTCAAACGTAAATTAGCAATCCACAACTGAGAAAGCATTCCACAACCCGACGCGACGTCGAAGAAAATATTAGTTCGAATTAAAACAATTTATAAATCCGAATATGTGTGCAATTGCTCTTTAGTTTTGAAAATAATACAAATTTAAGAAAAGAAATTGGTTGTCGCCAATTATTGCTATCTGGTTGTGAGGAGCTGTCAAACTCTATTTATGTTCCACATATCATCCATACCTCAACGAAAATCTTGACTAACCTCAAAATCAGATATTATCAATTTATTATAAAACTCAATATGCGGTGGAAGCAAGGAAATAAACTACATACACACAGTGCCGGTAAAAAAAATAGCACCACTGGTACAAGTTTCATTTTAACTTCTTTAAATGAGTGAATGCAAAATATTTACAGCTTCTACTATTATTATAATATTGTTTGAACTATCACCTCTCTCTTTTGTATATCTCTGGCGTTAAAATAGTTACGGTTCTTTTCTTACAAGGCCATAATGCGAAAATCATATTTTTTGTGCGGTCAAAATAATAGCACTGAACGCAATTTTCGTAACAAAAATATATTTGTTCTACATATTTCAAGGTCAAGTGTTAGAATTTGCTTATATTTATTTGGTATCTTCATTGAAAACACAAAATTTACAGTTTTTCAAAGTAAATGGGTCGTGGAAAGCACTGTACCAATGAAAAACGGGAAATTATTAAAAAATAATCTCGGAAGGTAAAACGTATGGAGAAGTTGGACGGTTTGTTGGCTGTTCCAACAAAATGATTCGAAATACAGTAACATAAACACCTAAAACCGAATCTCGTGGACGAAAACCTGTTACGACGACAACTATCATTAGGCCATAAAAATCCCTTTAAGCCTGCAACTTAGTTAAAAAAAAGAGCTGAATATTACAGCTTGGGTGTAAACCGTTCGCCAAAGATTGAAGGAACATAATTTAACTGATTATAGTCCAAAAACGTTCCCCTTTTAACTGAAAAACGTGCTAAAAAGCGTTTTATATTTGCAAGACAGCATTTCAATTTACCAGTAGAGAAATGGCGCAACGTTATATGGACAGATGAAAGTAAAATCGTATTGTTTCGCGGTAAAGGATCTCGTTCCTACGTGAGAATACCTCCGAAACGGAATATAATCCCAAATACACAAATAATGTATTTAAGCACGGGGGTTCAAGCATAATGGTGTGGGCTTGTTTTTCCTACTATGGAATTGGGCCCATATATTGGATTAAATCATGGATCAACACGTTGACGTTAATATACTCGAAAATGTCATGCCCCTTATGCAGAAGAAGATAGGCCCCTTTTGTGGGTATTCCAACAGCACCAAGACCTCAAGCACACCAGTAAGAAGGCTAAAAACTGGTTTGGGGTGTCCAGCGCAATCGCCTGATCTAAATCCGATTGAAAATCTGTGGGCTGATGTGAAGAAAGCAGTCTCTGAAACCAAACCGACTAGTAACACAGAACTATCGGCTGCAGTAAAGGTCTACTGAGGGAAAGGGCCAGTCGTTGTGAATCAGTAATAGCCAACAAAGTCTATTCAACAAAATATTAATTTTGCTGGACTACCCCTGAAGAATAAAATCATAGAAACATTTTTTCTATGTTTATGATGTTTTAGTTTTAAGTTGTATGATAAAGCAATGGTTGCTATTTTTTTTAACGCTTATTTATTTGAGTTTTTCGAAAAAAGATAATTTTTTTAATAAGTTGATGAATAAAAGTTGGAATTCTTTTTTAAATGTGAATTTTTGGACTTAATATAAGCTTTTCGCATATTCAAAATGTTCCTCAAAAGATTATTTTAAACTTCATTTTTAAACGAAATCTGGTTTTTGCAATGGTGCTATTTTTTTTACCGCAACTGTATGGAAATTTTAATTTTTTTAGGTATAATTATTTTCTAAAAAAAAAACTTTCTATGACAATTTTAAATATTTTATAATATAAACTTAAAAACAAAATTTGAATGGGAAAATCATCCAATCGTTTTCGAAATATTGAATTTTCAAAAAATAATATATATTTTTTTAATCAAAAAAAAAAAGATTTTTCGAAAATTTTGGTATGCAGTATAATTTATAATTTGAAGGACGTCTTAAATAAAATTTTTGATCGCAATCCGTTTAAGAAAAAGTTCAAATCAATATTTAAAAAAAATGTTTAACCAAAATGTAGAGTATACCTAAGATATTGGACACACTTTTGCATCAAAATCGTTAGAGCCGTTTTCGAGATAATTGAGATGGTAAAAAAAATTTCCAAGTGACATCGTCACAGATGCAAATAGATGCATTAGATGTAAAACTGTTCTTGTGCAGCTCCAAATATGTGAAATCGAAAGTTATGGCTTTATGTATTTTTATTTTAAATCATGTTCTATAGTGAAGTTTAACAGCACTGTGAGCTCGTTCAACGTTTAGTTATTGAAACTTGCTCCATAATACCTTTTATGCGATCTATGAACGAGCTTCTTGAATTCTCCGTATCTAAAGGGCCGTTGTACGGCTTTCAACTATACAAATGCAGTAACAGACGCCATAAGAGCTCTAAAACAGTAGCTTTAGCTTTAGAAGAAAAAAAAAATACTAACGCATGCGCATTTCGAAATGTCAAAATATAGCATTAAAAGACAAACTACAAATCGATTGTAGAGCTGAGTATTAATATTTTGACACATTCTACTCAGGAACCCATATTATTACAGGGTGTTGCCCAAAATAAATAAAAAATATTTATTTATCAAGAAAAAACAAATTATTATTTTAAATGAAAAATAAATTAATGTATGTAACTATTCAATTCTTAGTGTAAGTTAGAAATGTTCAGATTGAAATTACAAATTTACTCTGTTATGGACTTAGTTTATTAAAATTAAGTTCAAGAAAGTTTTTATCAGACCAAATAAGAAAGCAATTAAGATTTTCTTAAAGTAGGGACGAATCGAGAGAGTTATATATTACCTTAATAATTCTTATGTCATCGGCATAAATAGAGAAGTCAGCGTGAGAAGTAATGCAATCAACATCATTAATGGCAATAACAAAAAGAATTGGCAAAGATGGGTTCGGACTCAGCACATCTGAACAATACCTTGTAAAGCCGGTTCTCTAAATTTGATTTAACCCATTGAATGAATACTGATGGAAAGCCAAATGCTTTAAGCTTTAATTAAATAATTTGATGAGAGATTTTATCGAATGCTTTACTGAAGTCGGTAGTGACTACATCGACATCGTAGGCTTTTTCCAAAGCACAAAGGGTCATGGAAACAAATTGATTAAGATTCCTCGTCGTGGATAACATGAAGTTAAAAAGACGAAAATGCCATCTTGTTGGAACAAGCTCTAGAAAATGTACAAAGAATTTTAAACCGTCAGAAGAGCTCTTTATCAACATGTATTAATATTGCAGCTCCAGAAAAGATAGTATTGCAGCTTAATTGAAAGAAACGTCTTGCCTGACAATAAAAATGGCGACGAGATATAAAGTTAATGCAAATCAGCTTCGGAGTGGAGCTAAAGAAAACACGAAATTATAATTATTTTTCCAAACTAAATTTATTTCACCTCTGGAAAATTAATTTCTCTTATAACCAAACGGAAAAAGTAATTACATAACTAACATCATTTTAAACAATAACAATTGACAGAAACTGTTGTCCGACACCATAATCCGCCAGTAATGTAACTAATTATTTTCATTCGATAAGATTTGGCACATACAGGGTGGCGCACGAATCGTGCTACAAAAATAAAATGTAATAACTTTTTTCAGTGTGAGTAATCGGCTTATTTTTTTTTAATTTTATAGGCTACTATTTAGATTTATCAAAATGAATGCTTGGAATACTGGAAAAAGGATTTGGATAGTGAAGCGATACCATTCTTTGAAGTCGGTAATTTCCGTCCAAATGGAATTTACGCTGGAGTTTGCCGGTACTCCCCCGAGTAGATGGATCATTATGAGGCTGGTGAACATGTTTGCAGAATCTGGAAGCATCAAACGGAGATGGTATCATTGAGATCCCAATGTACGGTTTCATAATACAATCGTGGCTGTTGCATCCGTAATACAGGCAAATCCGAATGTTTCGACTCGTAATTTATCGGCCAAATTGGGGTTAGCAGACGGTCATTACAGCAGATACTTCATGATGACTTAAACTTGTTTCCGCACAAAGTCCAAATTACAAGCAAGTTAAACGCTCAGGATTTGCCTGTTCGCCTGGAATTTTGCCGAAAAATGATTGCATAATCATAAATTGTTTGTTCATGTCTGATGAAGCCCATTTTAACTTAAACGACAATGTTAACAAGCTAAATTGCCGTATATAAAGTGAATCTGATCCAGAAATGCTCCATAAGACGAAACTGCACCAAGAACGAGTCACTGTGTGGTGCGCAGTTTCATCAAGGTGTAGTGTCGGGCCATACTTCTTTGAAAAAAAAGTGTAACACAAACTGTCAGTGGGGACAATTATTTAAAGATGTTGAAGGAGTTTTTTTTAACCAGAACTTCGCCGACGACATATCCCTTTCAGCAGGATTTGGTTTCAACAAGATGGAGCAAGTGCACACGTAGCCATACAAGTTATGGCGGAGCTCCAATGAAAATTCTCAAACAAATTGATATCCAGAAACTTCACTTTCCGCTGGCCCCCAAGGTCACCGGGCCTGACTGCACCAGACTTTTTTATGGGTTAATGTCAAGCAGGAAGTGTACAAAACGAAACGCAGGAATTTGACTGAATTGAAGCAGTTCATTAAGACAATAATTGAGGCGATCCCAATTTCAACCCTTCAGGGCGCAATGAACAATTTTCTGATCAGGTGCCGCATATGCGTGGATGAGAGTGGAGGTCATTTGGGGTTTATCATCTTTGAAAAGCATTAGATATTTAAAATAAAATTTAATTTTTAATCCAATAAAAAAAAATAATAAAATACATCGATTAAAATAAAAGTTATTCAAATTTCTTATTGTAGCACGATTCGTGCGCCACCCTGTACATAGCAAAATCGCTGTTTGTCGTCATCTATAATGAAATTCGGTAAATTTTGAAACTTGAAGGGTAATTAGTTTAAGCGAATCCGTATTTTCGATACGAATTTATCGAATTCTCAAGGTTCCATTTGCTTTGCATAAAGAATGTCCATTCATATGGTATATTTCTTTTTCGAAGAACCCATAATAAGGTGATAAAATTCCTTTTCAAAATTATGGAAACAAAATTTATGAACTCGTTCGGTAAATAGATTCAACTTATAAGTACATTAAATCTTTATATTTCTTGGTTCTGAATACCTTAAAATTGCAAAGCAAAAATAAATGGAAAAAATGTATACAAAAACTTTAATCCGTAAATTGTTTTATAGAAAGCATGATTGTGTGCTGAAGACATTTTACCATCAACAAATTATAGGTCTACTTATACATACGTAGGTATACATACAATTATCAATTCTTATTTTTGTCAGTCTTAAATTCTATATAGCACATATCTATATTGCACCGACCGACAATTATTTACCTACACTCAGAAATAATCAACAAAAATAAATTAATTTCTGCTCGATTTGTGTATGCAAATCCTTCCGACAAACATTCATTAGCCTCCTTATCTTCTGGCCTCATTGAAATGTTAATTGCGTTGACATTTCAACTGTGGAACCGCTTCGTTTTTATTCTCTGATCCACATTTCGACTTGCCGTAAATTAATGTGCAATCAATTAATTGCAGCAGCATACGTATCCACATAAGACTGCCACACCGTAGTTATATCGGAGTCTCCTTCAAGCCTTCGTTGGAGCATACCTACAATCGTAAAGCGTTTAACCTCTCCTCCTTCATAAGAGTACATACATATATATGATTTCGAAATGTTTCGCATAAAATTCCAATGAAGCATACATTCGAATGGCACTGAGAGCTGTTGAAAAGAAGGAGCAGAGCGCAAGGATAAGAAACAACCACAATGACTGAGATTTCTCACATAACACACATTATACGCAACGTGTTCCAATCCACATACATATATGTCCAAGAAGGAGTAAGAATATATCTAGGGCTCTATATGATAAACCACAAATAGATTCCTCCGACAGCTTCAATGTTTTATCCCGAAAACGCAAACGGAATTCCTAATGAGATCACGAGAGTTGTATATGGCAGCCAGTTCTCTATACAGACACTATCTGTAGAGCTAAATCCAGTGGCTATAGAAGACGACGACCGACCCGACAATGAGGAAAGGAGTTGAGATCAAGCGAACAGAAAATGGAATTGAAAAGATGGCAATAGCGAGCGACTTGCAGCAACAAATAAAATGCCTTATCCTTGGTCCCATTACATGTCTCAGGATATGTTTCTTGAGGGGCTATTCCATTTGATTTAAGGAGCACCATGCCGATTGAGTACAAATTGCTTTGGAACGTATGCTGTTTGATGACAGAGAAGAACGTTGTTATGAGCAGATATGCGACTGGGGGCTACAGAAGCCATTTAAATTTCTGAATCTGTTTCATTTATTTGTTTAAACGGTTAAGAGGGAACCTTCTATTTTCCCCTTCATTTAAACAATTTAATGATGCTGAACTATAAACAACGCATCGGCTCAGGACCAGAAGCATATCATCTCGGAAACTGGATATGATGCCCTATCGGATTATGAAGCATTAAATAAATTCGAAGGTTTTTATTTATGACATCCCTGGTCGGCCCTGCATGCATATATGCATCACGAAAACAACTTTATTTGCAGTTCTGCACGGGTCCAATTATTAAAGATATAAAACCGAAACCGTGAGGATAAATTACTTTTTGATTATGGAAAGCGCGCAAAACTACTTCGGGATCGTTCTCATAGGTCACGGCTTCAGCGGTGTCTTGCAATGTGCGCACGCATCCCACACGAGACCAAATCTAACGATCGATTTAGTCGAGACGTATAGTAATTTATCGTCAGGCCCAAGAGTTGAGATTCCTATATGAGATATAGCCTTACAGAGAGGGAGAGAATCGAAGCTGAAACCAGGAGAACCTGCTGTTGCTGATGAAGCTGGGCAGTATTATGTGAGGTTGTAAATTATATTCGGGATTATGTGCATACCGAAGTGAGATCCAACGATAATCGTATCAATTTTATTAATGGGATCGTTCCAAGTTCATAATCGAAGACATTATTTACACTATCTTTGTATGGTGTGTATGTTGTGGAAACGGGATTGGTGTTTTGGTTGCAGAGAGGAGTTAAGTTGAATGTTTAGGGCCAAACAATGTCTTGGAAGATGTAGTAGGTGTGATTGGATAATTTGCTTTTACCTAAAGAAGTCGGGAAGATCGTTTCGTTTCTGGTGTCGAATATTGATTGTGGTGCAAATTATGTGGATTCTTCGGGTTCTCACTATCACTTATCATAAATGTTTCTATATAGCTGCGTTACCATATAATCCATTAATAATTGCTTAGGTTTTCATATTGTTTTTAGAGTTTCTATTACGTTCATTTAAGCTCAGAAAAAGTTGCCTTATCATATTTTTCTTGCACAACTCATAAGTCCCCTAGGTGGTGATACTACAACAGAAAATAAAACCTGACGGAAAAATAGACAACCGTCTTTTGGCTATATGAATGAAAATGTTTCGTTCTGACTTAGTTAGCATTCCGGTTCGATTTATGGTATTTTCCATCACTCACTCTTTCCAGAAATTCCGGCGATATTTCCAAGAGTCTGATGCTTGTAGTTATAGACTAGAAACTTTAAAATCGAACCATCACATCAACCAGTGTAAATAAACGAGAGATTAGGGGACGCAGGCTGCGCGGTATTTGTCGTTGCTCCATAATGTTGGATCCCCCAAGTGAGGTAGGAGATAGCCATTGAGGATTACTCTGTACGCTTCGCGTCAACCATAGTACCAGTACGCATCCAGCCTAACCACCTGTTGTACGAGTAATGGCACTTCTGTGTGTATTTCCTTATTCGGTCGAGATTCAGGATGGCATGCATGTAGGTTACACTCGCTTATGGTGGTCAACAATTAACATCTGATGGACTTTATGCCTTCTGGAAGAGAAAATCTTCAATTTGTTCATTCAGAACGATGGAAGGGATACTATCCGGGCCAGTATATCAGGACTTTAAGGAATCTAGCAGATGCACGAGTGCGATAGAAATGAAATTCTATGAAATAATTTACGCTCTCAAGTACTGGCAGCGTCGAACTCACAGCGAACTGCTCTGTAAGCCAATTGATTTTTTGAGTGTTCTGAAAAAAAGGTTGACGTTAAAGACGAGCGTTGGACCCGAAGTTAAGTTAGAAGTTAAATTCTTTTCAAAAAACCAAGGAAACCTTATCAAAAGAACCTTGATCATTTAAGCTCCTCAGTTTGGAGGAAGTATGAACTTTGTCAAGTGCGAACGAACATTTTCTTATGTGCTTTGCTGAAAAAATACGCGGTCAAAATTCCCAATGCACGCTGACATCAATTCATCAGATCGACGAATCTTCAAATTGGCTCTCGGACATTACGACAAAAGGAAATTACGCCAGAATTTTTTTTTGAGAAAACGCCAGAATTTTTTCTGGCTCAAAATTGGAATTTTATTTGAAAATAAGCCAGAAATATTGGAAATTATGCCAGATAGGTGTGGAAAAAAAATCCGAAAAGCAAAATGGAAATCAAGCCAAAAATTTTCAAATGTAAACAATAATTTTTAAAAGCTCGTGCGCAATGTGGGTCATGTTCTTATATAGGATTTTGGGTGGGTACAAGTTTGGGTATATGCAAATTTTTTTTGGAACTTTTTAAAAAGAAATCTTCAAATCCAAACAAAAATTGCATATACCCAAACTGTAACCACCCCAAACCCCAAGACAAGTAGTGGGGTTACAGGGGGCCCCCCTTACGCACCGAGCTTTTTGTACGCCGTGAACCTAGTTGCAAAAAACACTTCACACAGGCTGAATTTTTTTTTCTGGCTTTTTTTCAATTTTTATTTCCATTTTAGGAAATGGAAAAAAACGCCAGAATTTTTTTTTGGAAGAAAGGCTCGGAATTTAGGAAGATTATAAGAAACGTTGGCTTTTTTCTTAGGAAAAGGCAAGTATGAAGAATTTTTTGGCGTTTTTTCCAAAAAAAAGTCTGGTGTAATTTCCTCTAGCGTAATTTCCGCGAGCCTTCAAATTTATACCAGTTGTGATCCACATAAATTGAGGATGATCTTAGCCAATTTGTATTGCATAACTGAAAGCAGTTAGCTAAGGGACCGTAAAGCTACGCTTCAAAATAGTATGTAGGAGTGTTATTGCAAAAACGAAATAACGCTTTCAAAACTTTCATAATTATTTTCACTTTGCCGGCAGAAAGCAACGGAACATTCTTCGTCTTTCCCAGTTTCCGAAATTCGCTAGATATCTGATTCCACAGAAGTTTTATGACTTCAGCCCTTAAATTAGTTAAAAATATTCAAGGCCCATAGGAAATTACAAATTACGAGCACCTAATTTTTTGAAATATAACCAAAATGCGTATCTTGAAAGGTAACTAATTGGTTAAAAAATCGGAGTAATTTATTAAGTCATTAAATTTATAATGACTTAGAACTTTACCAATTACAGTAGACGCTCGATATAGTGAAATAATAAAAACCAGGCATGTTCAGTATTTCGAAATTGTTCACTATTTCGAGAGAGAATTTTTATTAGTTTATCAAAGCTAAATTTAATAAAGACTATATACATTGAATAGTGTGAAGTACACACAAATTTTGTATAATTCTTAAGTGTAAATGAGCAATTTTACAAACATTAAATAAAATGCATAGGCAGATTGAGCAGAGTGAGAAAGCATACATATTTAAATTTTCTTTGAAAAAATTTCATCAATAAAACAAAAAAAGGAACATTTCACATCACGTGATTATAAAAAAAAAACAAATCTCTACAACTCATAAGACCATCAATCAAATTGATGGAAATTAATATAAGCTATCGGGCACCAAGGTAGAAATAAGGTTTTGTACTGGTCTAAAAAAAAAAAATGCACGACTGGATCTCACGAACTTGCTCTTATGTTCGATCACATCGAATGCAAAAGATTTCTGTTAAAAAATCTAAATATATATTTAAAGCAGTTTCTTACTTCATTTTGTATATATACAAAATATCTTTAATTTTTTCTAAAAAAAAATGGTATGACAGTCTTAAATATTATAATATAAACTTAAAAACAAAATATTAAATCGGCTTAATCAAAGAAAAAATAATTCAAAATTCTGATATAAATACTTAAACTAATTTGAGCTAAAAAAACGTACGCCATTTTATTTGTTAGATAAATTAGAATTTATGAGAAAAAATTTTAAGAATCTGTGGAGCGGTTTTTGAGAAAAAAAGTTTTTTTTTAAACTTTTTGAAAACATTTTTCAAAAAAAATTCAAAAACGCCAATTCATAGGTATTCATAAATACATATAAATATAATTTTTGAAAAAAATTTAATGAGCAGTTTTCGAAATATAAATTAATATTTTTTTTAATGATTTTAAAAATACAAAAAAATACTAATTAAAAATATTGGTACGCGGTATAATTTGGGCAACCTAAACCTATATATGTGTGAAATTTCGAAAGAATCGGTTGAGCCGTTTATAAGATAGTCGGAAGCAAAAAAAACGGTCCTATGGAAAGTATCGTTTTTAGACATTAAAAAAAATTATTTCAACCACATGATCGGTCGTAGCTAAAAAGCCGCACTGTTTTTTTGTATCAAAATCGTTAGGACCGTTTCCGAGAAAAATAGGTTTGAAAGTAACGGTTATATGGCAGGTACCGTTATTTTTTGTTCTAAAAAAATTTCAATTTCTCCTATGTACATTACCTAAAAAACTCTATATACCCAGTGTGAAGGAATTCGGGCCACCCGTTTGGGATGTAGGTGTCTAACATGCATACAGACAGACTGATTTTGTTATCTCAAAACTTTTTTTTTTCGACGAAACTTGCCTTATAGTACCTATAATCGCAAGTCAAAATTAAAATGTGGAAAAAAAATTCGTCACTTTCGTTTGTGTCTTTTTTAATTTTAAACTGTTTTGGACAGCTTTTTTTGTAAATGTTTTAAGACTAGAATGTCAGAACAATCTTCATTATTATGTACCGCCCATTCAATGAGCTTATCAATATATATAACAGCATCCTTTAATGAAATAGGACACAGACACAAACGTATTTGAAGAGTTTATGGTTAAAACGATAAAACGTTAAAACTAAATGGTAAGGCCCTATCGACTAGCTATGGACGCATTGTAGATGGCAAATTCTGAGATAAAAGCAGTGTTCACTATATCGAGATCTTTCTTGTTCACTATTTAGAGTACCCTGTATAAAATTGTGTGTGTTCACTAATATTGGATAGTTCACTCGAACTAGATTCACTATATCGGGCTCCAACTGTAATTGAAATAAAATGCACGACTGGATCGTACAAACTTGCTCTTGTAGCTAACAGCTTTAGTGTTACTCACTGACGCTGTTGGTAGGTAGCTAGTCTATTATAGTTATCCTATGCAGATTTAAAGCCCGTGTAGGTAATATTACCTTGATTCTTAGTATAATGCATTGTCGATTGCATGATTCAAGGATTAGTTAAATAGGTTTCACTACAAATGTATATTTAAATGGATTTTAATTGTGTAAATTAGGAGGGTAATAATGTAAATACGTACAAGTACATACATGTATATAATGAAAGTGAATGGTGTATGGGTGGAAAAAAATCGCTTTTAAATTTATTTAAACTGCCAAAACCATCACTTTAATCAGTTTTTCGAAAAAACCAAGAACGCCATTAGATGCCACGGATCAATGAAATTTTAATAAAAAAGTATCTCGAAAATTGTAGGACTGGTTTTGATAAAATCATGTTTTTTATTTTTCGTTTCTTGAAAACAAAATTCTTTTGAAATTTTGGTATGCAATTCTTTAGAGACTTTTAATGTAAGTAAGTAAGTAAGTAAGTAAGGAATTCATTTATTGTTTCGTTTTCGTTTTTGATATAATGTTTATAATTTTTGATGAATTTTATAGCTATGGCATTGCCGTCAGCTCGGTTAGCAAATTAAGTACAAACATTAATACTGATTTTTTTCTTTTTTTAAATAAATATTTAAACAAATTCTGTAAGAAGTAACATCCTATATTTATAAATAACTTTCAAATAAGAATAGAGTCTTTTCCAGTCGGAATCATTTAGCACTGAAATAGTTTCGTGGAGCGTCATAGTTTCCTTTCCAACGAATGTTTTTCTGTGGGAAGCAAAAATGGGGCATATACCTATGATGTGAAAACAGTCCTCTTTGGCTTTCAAATTACATAACGTGCAAAATCGGTTAAAACTGTTGTTGTAAGGAGATCCGTTTAGCGGATGAACTTCACATCTTGTTTTAAATATTAAAGATATTTCCCTGTAATTAAGTGAATCATTAAAGTAGTTTGATTGCATAAGGTTAAGTTCCAGTTGTGAGTAAAGTAGTCTGCTATCAGATTCTCGAGCTTGTATTATAAACCCATCGCGTTCAGAATTTTCGTGCGCTTGTATTATTTTGTAAAGCTGTTCTTTTACATGACTCAAATTTTGTGAATTTAACGATACTACTTCACCACAATTGCTTCCCAGATGTTTCCATTTTGACACCCACCAGTCCTCGTTTCTTAGCTCGTATAGTGCCATTCGTTTAGTCAGTCGGTCATTACGATGAGACAACACCTTGACAATGTAGTCTGCCTGTGATTTCAGAGTGCCAGTAAAAATTTTGGGTAGCCCTGTTTCCAGATATAAAGCATAATTCGGTGTGTTTAAAGGTAAATTAAAAAGTTTCTTCAAAAAGCATCTGTGAAATTTTTCTATCGACTCGTATTCGTTAATTCCCCATACTTGGGCAGCATAGCAAAGTGAACTCCTAACAGCAGCATCAAATATCCTGTATTTCGCTGAAAGTACTATGCGTTGATTCGAAAAGATATTTCTCCAAGATAGATTTAACAGACTTTGTGTAGTTTTAGCTTTGATGGTTATATGATTGTTGAAATCTATAGTTTTATTAAGAATTACTCCAAGGTACTTATACTCAGAAGCTACCTTTAAAAGATTTCCATTGTAGTACCAATTATATGTTGATTGATACCGGGCAGATCTTGAGAATACCATTACTTTTGATTTATCTGCGTTAATGGTAAGTCCCCATTTTCTGCAATAATCTGCGAGACGATTAATCACTAGCTGGAGATTGGCTGGAGTCTCGGAAAGTATCACTAAGTCATCAGCATATAAGAGGACATTTATGGTCAAATCAGCAATCCGAATACCTCCAGGTAGGTAAGATTCAACATCATTTATAAAAAGGGCGAATAGAAGTGCACTTAATAGGCATCCTTGCTTAACACCAGAATCTGTTTCAAACCATTCTGAATAAATTGATCCATCCCACACAGCAGCTTTTGATTCTGCATACATCTTCTTTACTACACGGATGAACTTGGAGGATATGCCTAGTTGTGAGAGCTTGTAGAAAAGTGCATTTCGATTCACAAGATCAAAAGCAGACTTAAAGTCTACGAAAAATGCATAGACTTTCTTGTTCCTCGCTTGAAATGCTTTTACGATGGAGGTTAGTACGAAGATATGGTCAATGGTTGAAAAATTTTTCCTGAAGCCAGCTTGGAATTGGGTCAATGTATCGTTATATTCCACCCAAGTCTCCAATCTGTTAACAAGTACTCCACAGAACAATTTTGCGATGACGTTCATAAACGATATGCCTCTATAATTGTCTACATTGTTGATGTCTCCTTTTTTGTGAATAGGGAATATAACAGACTTTTTAAATGATGTAGGAATTTCTTCTTTTGAAAACACTTCATTGAAAAAGGATGTAAGTTGACATATAAAGGTTGGTGTGGCGTTCTTGAAATATTCGTATGGAATCCCATCTTCTCCTGGAGCTTTTCCATCTTTTGCCTTGACGACAACAAGCTGTACTTCAGCTACAGTGATTTCAATATCCAATATATTGTCAACGAAAAAAGGTTCTGCATAAGAAAATACAAGGTCTGCTTTATTTTTTAAAATATTTTTGAAGTGAGTTGAAAGTTCGTTAGCAGATACTCCTGGTCCTATTATAAAATTCGATCCAATTATTTCTTTTGTCACCATCCAAAATTCTCTTGAATCTCTTGTTTTACCAAGTTTATCGGCTAGATGGTTTTCGAATTCAGTCTTCTTACTGAAACACAGATTTTTGTATCTTTTATTTGCTATGTTGTACCAATTTTTCAAGTTTTGACAGTTTGAGTTCCGGAGTGCATTTAGAAGGACAAATGACTTCTTTCTAGCTTTCGTACACTCTTTGTCAAACCATTTTTGTTTAAAAGCCTTACGAAATTTTGAGGGTACTCTTGTTACAGTTTCTTATACAAGAAACAAATTGATTTGCACGTTCATCCGCTGAATTAGTCCTCTCATTCAGTCTCTCAAGATGTATATCAAGCCTGTTTTGGTATGCCAATAAGTCATCCTGTTTCCATTTGAGCCTCGGAATCAGCCGAAGATTTCTTTGAAATGGTGTTATTTCTTCTGACCATTCAACAACAATTGGCATGTGGTCTGAGTAGTTCTTACTTTGTACTTCGATTTTTGTTATAAGCTCAATCCATTCACTATTTGCAGCGCAGTAATCAATCACAGATTTGCCTTCACCTCCTATAAACGTATACTGACCTTCAGTGTCTCCGTTAGTACAACCGTTCAAAATTATACAGTCATACATCTGCAAGACTTCAAGAAGGTTGGTACCATTTTGATTGCATACATTGTCCTTGGAATTTCTGTTGTCGCGGTTTATTGAAGGGTTATTTGAGTTGTGGATTGTAGTTACCTGGAAGTTGTTGGTTCTTGCGTTGAAATCACCTATTATAAGAACACTTTTGTTTGACAAATGTAACATGATGTTGCTAAGCCGCTCGTAGTCTGCTCTCCACTTATTACAATTGATGTAAAATGGAAGAATGTACATATAATTTTTGTGTAAAAGTTTTACTACAGTAACATCATCCAATTGTTCAAAAGTGTACATTTTTAGTAAAGATGTTTTTATACCATACAGTGTTCCGCCGCTTGCACGTCCTCTTGTATATGTTTTAACTGCCGCATTTGAAACTAATTTAAATCCATTAAAATATTTTAAAAATTTACTTAGATTTTCACTTGTAACATTTGTTTCGTAAAGAAAAAATATATCAAAATCATTAACATAGTTAAAAAAATCTATAAATAAAAGTTTATTATTTAGCCCTGACACATTATATGATAAAATTTTAAGAGAATATAATGGTGCTGAGCTGACGACATTACAATTTCAATTTTGTACTAAAGTATTAGAACTCGGCAAATTTGAGTAAAGTGGCATCCCTGGTGTAATTACATTAACTGGTCTAGACCATTCACTGCGACGTCTAATTGCTGATATGGCTTTGACAGCTTCGAAATTAAGTTCACCAAACATTTCGCGTAGTTTGTTTTCTCCATCTTCGTTTTTATATTTAAGTGAATTGACATTATTTAAATAAAATGTTTTATCCGAAACTACCAACGGATTGTTGTTTTTCATTACTACTGCTTCTGTTGGTTTTTTTGTTTTAATTATTTTTCTGTAGCCAAGAAGGATCCGACGTTTATGTTGTGATTGTTTCGTTCGGTCTCGTTGTATAAAAACACCTGTGCCTTTGAGCTTGGAGGAGTTTTGGAGCATTTTTGTGGCATTTTCATTCGAGCCGGTGTTAAGTTTCAGTTTGATGATATTTTCGTTTTCGGTTAGTCTTGTTGCTTCTGGCATTCGATGCGATTCGCCAAGCAAAAGTTGACTGAGAGATTGTATTTTCACCTGTGGATCAATATTCTCTTTCGGCATAGTGAAGATGATGTTTTTTCCTTTTAACTCCCTGCCTTGCATCTCCAACTCCTCTTCCAGAGCATTGCACCTAGCTTCGAAATGTCGAACCTGCATGGATAAATCCTCATTTTGTGTCCGTAGTAAATTTATTTCCGCATTCAGCTTTGCAAAATCCTCTTTTGTAGCTAACTTTGCAGTTGCTTTCTCAAGCTCTGTGTGCAGAGATTCTTGTATAATATTTTTTTATTTTTCTAAGATCGTTATCAGAAATAGACATGGTGTTGTGCGATTTATAACCTTTTTGCGTTCTGTTTATAATTGGTGCTTTGCAATAAGGGTGTTCTTCTGGTGAAGTTTGGATTAGTTTTCTTTTGTTCTCAGTCATGTGACAAGTGAGACAACTTCGGGATTTGCTTAAAAACTTATATAACTAAGGTTACCTGTTATATTAACACTTTTTTGAAAAATATTTTGATAAACCTTGGATGTTATTGGTTTTTTAAGTACTTTTTGTGAGTTTTACTAATTTAATTAAAATAAAATTGCCGGAGCGATATAAAAATTGAACCAAACACTTTCACAACAATAATTTGATTCACAATTTAATCGTAAATATATTAGCCAGGTTTGTGGTCAGATTAATTGTTTGAAATTTGTTTCACCTTATTGACCGCAAAAATCGTAATAAAAAGTTAAAAAATAAATAAAAACAAAATTAAAAATTAAAAATTAAAAAACGTTTATTTTTAAAATTATTTAAATTTAAACTTTTTATTTATCACGAATGCATTTCGGTTCTCAGCTGCGGAACCATCATCAGCGGGCGACAATTAAACAAAACGTTTTGTTTGTTTAATTGTCGCCCGCTGATGATGGTTCCGCAGCTGAGAACCGAAATGCATTCGTGATAAATAAAAAGTTTAAATTTAAATAATTTTAAAAATAAACGTTTTTTAATTTTTAATTTTGTTTTTATTTATTTTTTAACTTTTTATTACGATTTTTGCGGTCAATAAGGTGAAACAAATTTCAAACACTTTCACAACAGTTTTGCCAACTTTTAATGTGCATGTGAATATAAAATTTAAAATTATTTTTTTATTAGTTTTAAAAATATTGATTTTTCAAAAAAAAAACAATAATTACTTTTAATTTAAAAAAAAAGTTATTCAAAATTTTTATATGCAAAATTAATTTGGCTAATTAGATCTTCTCAGATATAAAATTTGACAGAAATCCAATGTACCGTTACTGAGAGAGCCAAAAATTAAAAAAACCGTTATATGAAAGGTACCGTTAATAGACTTTTCGTGTAAACTTGGTTCATGTCAAATGATAGGTATTACCAACACAAAAAATCTCAAAAAGTTTTATCAAAATCGTTGGAGCCGTTTTAGAGAAAAATAAGATTTTCCTTCAAGGTCAAATGACAGGTACCGTTATTCTTAGGCCCAAAAATAAAATTTCAATTTCCCTCCTGAGGAATGCCAAAATAATCACACATACCAAATTTGAAGGTAATCGCGTAAGCTGTAGCTCGTTATACATACAGACGGACAGACTGACAGACAGACATTTTTTAGCGATCAGTTTTTTAGGCTTCTCTATGATCGTAATGTCATGTTTTATTGTTAACATTTTTTTTTACTTGCCCTATAGTACCTATAATCGCAAGTAAAAATGTATTTGGATGACCCATATTTCATTACAGTCATATTTATGACCGTTTTCTAACCTTTTCTTTATCGTAGTTTTTTGTTGTTGAAAATTCCAGAAACTAGTTGCTATAAGGTTAAGGTTACTACAAATTATTGCTACCTATAGAGTCAAATAAACTTCGGTGCGCACCATGTCATACATAAGCTTAGCATACTCCTATGATTCAGCAAATGAAAACAATTTTCACAACGTTGTCCGTTTTCGAGTTTTTTCAGACACTAAAGCTTATCTGCAGGCTACATCTAAGGGAGGATATAAAAACTATAGCATAAGCAGAGTCGTAATTGTTCGTTTTTTTTTCGACAATATATAGCTTGTGTCTATACCTATAAATCTCAAAAAGTTGTCTTTTTAAAAGATATATACTTACTTATTTATTATGTGCTCAGCTCATAGATAATATCATATTATCGATGTTTATTGTCATATAACCTAAATTTCAAGGTTTCTCGTAAAGAAGCTCTTTATGTGCACAACTAAGATTTTGTTATGCCATCATATTTGATTATACTCATAAAATAGGTGTTTTGTTTTATTTTCAGAGAAAACATCAGAATGTAAGAAGAAAAAGGACATTTCTTGTACAGGGTGTTTTTTTTTGTGCGTCAATAAATATTCAAACAATTAAAAAGTAAAATGCAAAAATGGTGTTTCATTTTCTCTTTTGATGGTAGAAGTGATACAGGCATGTATAAATGTGAATGTGTTCATTTCGATATGCGAATATAGATATAGATTTTTTTGAAATCTTCATTTGAGGATATTTAAGTATGGTAAGTCCTTAATGTTTAGAGAAGACTTATAGCTACATTGATTTAAATCGCAGAACTAGAAAGTGGTTCTTTCGGCCTGTAAAGTTAAAATAAATTTGCGATTGAAAATTAGTTGTCTTAACATAATTTGCCTAGCAAAAAAAAATAAAAGTTAGGTAGTTAATATTAGAGATTGGATTAGACACACAAAATTCAAATTCCGGTGGTCGTAAAATTTATCCAATTGCCGTTATTGTTTCATATTTATTTTACATATTTGTTTTTTTCAGTATAGATACATATTACACAAATGACATTTCAACAATTGTCAATTTGACATCTAATGTAGTAGATTTAGTAATAGACGAGTAATTCCTAAGGGGCGTTGGTTATTGCTAAAATTGCCATTAAAATTTAAGGTGGCTTTTATCAAAAGGCGTGTTAACAATTGACTTCGGGCATGTGTGTGCACCGTGTTGTGTTGAAAATACAAAACGCGTAATGTGTGTCAGTTTGGAACCATAAAGAATATACTCAAAAGGCGTTAAATAAAAGATATTTTAGGATAATTTACAAATCCATTAGTTATTCGAAATTATGCTTCCATCGAGTGTTTCCTTAGCATAATCGTATGAGAATTATGCGTAATAAGTAATACAATTCTGCTTTCTGGCTGAGATTTCGACCCAAGCCACTATCCATTCAGGTTTCAGTTCAAGCTGGATCTAACAAGCCTTCAAAGCATTGAGTTGGTGATATCTGTTGTGAACAATTTAGACCAATACTCTCCTGCATGGATGCAATATTCTTAAAAAATATGTGCACAAGCTTTCAACCTTACTTAATGGCCCACCAACTATTCTCGCCTGACACAAATGCAATCGAGGTGAACTTACTCAGTGTAGTTTAAGCAGTTAGGAGGAACACTGAAGCTGTGGAGAAAATTGGTTCAAAATATTTCTAGAGAAAAACCCCAACTTATCTTTCCATTCACCGACACAGCAAAATCCTTTACCAGAACAAAAAGAGATTCCAAAGAACATGTCCAAGAGTTTGTTGACCTTCTAACATATATATATAACGTTGATGAGTTTTTTTTTATAATTTACACGTGCTCAAGAGATTATGATGTTACCCTTTATATGCTTTTTAACACAGCGTGGGCGAGAGAGAACAGATAGAATTGTAAGAAAGATTTGTGGTGCGATGTTCTGAGACTAGAGCTGGTTGTTGTCTCAAATTTATCTCCAGGGATGGCGGCTGTACTAATGCGGAGAATTTACCGTGTTCTATTTATCTATGTCTCTTAATTCGCATTATTTTATTTATTCCGCTGTCATGTTTTTGGATATGCTAGTGTACTCAATCACATGCTTTAAGTGTTATGCGTAAACAACATGGATGAGCAAACCTGCAACTCATTTTACGACAATTTTTAGAATTAGTTTTTAATGAAAAATAAGACGGCATAGACAACGGCAGGAATCGAACCTGCGACCACGAGGTTGACAGGCGAGCACACATCTATCGCGCCACGGCCTCCCCCCATGAAGCATTAGTACTGCAGGTACAATTGTACCAGCGTTATTAATATTCCCGCGTAAAAAACACAATATACTACTTTTGGAAAGATCGCCTTCAAAAACTATTTGCGAATGTCATCCTTCCGGACGGGTTCAGACCGACATTTTTTCAAAATAGTTTGAAGATTTTGTTAGCCATATAGAGGAATCAGCTGAATCTCCAGTTGTTCTTATTTTGGACGGGTACTATACCCATATGCGAAATATCAAAGCTTCCTCTTTATTCGCAGCCATATCCGCTGCAACGATTTAAGTCCAATTGTACCAGGGTTTATTGGAGCTAGTAAAAAGTGGGGTAGATGCACCGAAAAATGCGGATATGCGAATTTGATTCTGAATCAAAAAAAGAAAAATTTTTGTTGCCAATGGAAGGATTTAATTGTAGAAATCCGTGTTCTAGTTTCTAAACAAATTTTTAAAACTTGATAAATTCGCTGAAAGCCTGTATGTCAAAGAGTACAGAAAAAAGTGACACTGACAGTTTGCAATATGACAGTTGATTTGACAGATAGAACTATTTGAGAGTAGTACTGGATCAAAAAAACACCCGGTACTTATAACTAGAAAGATCCACTACAATATCCTTTATTTACTTCCACTGGCAACGGTCAATTTATCTCCAGGTAACGAATATACGCTCCATAAAAAATCAATAAAACATTTGTTGTTTGACTACACTGAGTAAGAGAAGCCTTTTTTTCAGGAAATAAAAAAAAAACATAAAAAAGGGAAAACATTTCCTATTGCTCGTATAGTCCTAGGGCAATACAAATACTGTTTCCATCCAATCAATAAAACTATCCAGCCCCCGTTCGCATCATAGAGATAATAGCACGACATATCCGGGAATTTCATCAAAGTGATTGCCTATCGATTGGCATAAATTGGTCACCAGGGTGGAAGAAGTCAGAACATACAAAAAGTCGACGCTTAAAAAAGAGAATAAAAGTACGTGTAGCTCCTAACTAAAATGAATATGCCGCTGTTTGAATGAACTAGTTCGTGAAACGAGAGGACAAAATAGTGATAAGTCGAATATAGGGCACCGGAAATTTGAGTATTTTTTTTTATTCAACCATCATCATCATCACTGCAATGAGACGACGACACTGTGCTTCCTTTCTACGTGTTTTTATTAAAACTGAGGACGACGCCGCCTGAACGTCAGAAACGGTATTCATTGCATTCTAGATTGGATTTCTATACCCACGAGGCAGGGAAAGGATAAAAACCGAAAATGAGTTTATTAAACCTGGAGTCCACCAGGTGTCCCATATACATATAATCACATGGTATATTAAAATAATATTCCATCCCAAAACGTGAACTTATATTTTTAAGTATATTTTTCACAATCATCCATAATGGTCTCATTTTTATTTTATTTCACTGCATCAGCTGTGTGCAATGTCAATCACAAGAGTTTTGTAAAAGTGAAGCCTTGAAGTGATTTTATAATTCTTGAAATCTTGTTAAGCCCATTCACCTAATTGCTAAAAAATTACTTTGGAATTCCTCATGCAAGCGCATGATGCCTCATCATCATCTGATGCTAACGACAAACGGCCAACCACAATTTCTTGTTAATAATTTAAGACACCAGGCCAAACCAGACACCACAAGACTTTTTTCAACTTTTTCGCCCATTTACGCTAAATGACCTATAGCGGATTCGTGGATTGTTGAATCTTTAAATGAAGATACTCTTTCCGTGTGCGCTTGGCTCATTCATTAACTCACACGGTTTACCAAGCCGTTTACTCCTAGGTATATATGTAAATGTTTGCATATACACTACAAGTTGTGTTCGCACAATTTTAATTGAGATGCTAAATGGATAGCACATAAGTGATTTAGCTCTCTGGTAGGGGTTCCTGCTTCAGTCGACTTGGAAAAGATTGTAAATGCGATAAGCCAGATACAATGCAGATGTAGCAATAATGTAGGTGAAATATTTAATAATTTATTTTGGTTTTTAAGAAATTACCTCACTCAGTTAAACAGGAAAATAACTCTGAAACTATGACGCTGGTATGGTTTATGTACTATCAATGAGGTTGACGTTGAGGTAATAAATGCTACTCTGAAAATTAAGTCAGAAACTATAGGTTTGGACTACATGCGTCCACAGTTGTTTCACTTTCCTCACCCATATTTTTAATTCAACTTTAACCAGCTCTTCCTATCCTAAGTTGTGCTTCAAAGAAAGCCTTAAAGATTATTCCTATTCCCAAGAATTCAACCTATCTAGAATATCGTCCGATCTTGATATAACCATTTATTTCAAAGGCCTTTGAAAGATTACGAGTATCATCAAACAGATTTGTACTTTTTTGTCAAATAAGAAACTCCTTTCATCGATAGAAGCTGCTGATCGGCAGGAAATTGACAAAGATAATGGCGCAAAATTTTAAACAACCTATTATTAAGGCCTTAACCGGATACTAGTTAACAATTTACTAGATTCGATTTAGATGAGATTGGTTTTTATTTGATAACGTTGATTAAAATTTTATTTACAAAGTTTACAAAAAAAAAACAAAAAGCATGGCTTTACTGCCGTCTGCCTAGTTGACAAATCATAATAATCAAATAAATAATAATAAAATAACATAAGATAAATAATATATTTAAAAACTTTCATTTATAATTCTACTTCTATAGAGAAGAGCTAGCCTGCAGAATTGATATAATTTCTTAATATCCATATTGTTAAGCAAGAGTATAACTTGATTTTGCGTCAGTATTTCGCTACCAAAAGCATTCATTCGTATTCTTTAAGAACTGGACATCTTCCAACAAAGTTTAAAACATCTTCCCTTTTCTTTAAATTGCACAAGGAGCATATAATGGGTAAGTCATCTCTATGAGGTATAAAATTCAGCTGCATAACTTCACCTCTCAACTTAACCATCATTGAAATTTCGGCAATGCTATTATATTCCCTAAAATAATCCTCTCTTCCAAGTTGTGAATTAGTTGACAGTAGAGCTGCCTGTATGTAGATCCTGTAGCGTCATTCAAGTATTTCTATCGTTGTTTTATGTCCACTGCGGAAATGAGCTGGTATAAAAATGCTTTTAAATCATCCTGGTTACTACACATAAGGTTAAGTTCCATTCCAAATTCTCTTGCCAAATTTATCCAATCAGCACACAAACTTGTTTTGTTTCGAATGACTTGAAGTGCTGCTATCTTCGGAAGCATATTATTGTTCATCTTCCTAACTCTCAAGATGTAATCGACTTGTATTTTTAGGGTTCGTATGAACATTTATGTGATAATCCTGATTCCAGAATAACATAGTTGGGTGTATTTGATGGCAGTTTAAAGATTCGTATAAAGTATCGCAGAAGTTTCTCAACTGTTTCGTATTGTTTCGTTCCCCAGGCTTGTGCCGCGTAAAACATGACTGGTTCAGATACCGCTTCAAATACCTTGCTGCTATATGCTATACTTTTGTTAGAAAAACATCTTTTCCAAGTTACACTAATTGCACCTTTAGCCTTAACTAGTTTCTCTCTTAGATGAATTTATATGCTCAAATTTTTCGTTAAGTGAACTCCAAGGTATTTGAATACCGTGACAACTTCGATGATCCCTCCATTATAGAACCATTTTTCTTTCGCCGAATTGCGGCCTCCTTATTAAGATTCACCATCAAACTCTAAAGCTGACAATACAGATACAGGCGGTTTATCATTAACTGTAATGATTCGGGTGATGCTGCCAAAAGAACAATGTCGTCCGCAAACAGCAATGCTTTTATTATTTGTCTGGCGAAGTCTATGCAACCTGGTAAGAGCCTTTAAGGTCTCTAATATACAAGGCGAACAGGCTTGGACTCAATGTAGAACCTTGGCTGACTCCCGATTGTCTTTTAAACCTTCTCGACAAATCGTCTCCATTCCATACCTTAGCAATTGTATATGCATATAGATTCTGAATAACTTTTCCGAACTTCTTGCGTTGCAGACTAAATCCTTTGATTTTCTCTAGATTCCCAGTACACTGTTCTCATTTCCAGCTTGGCTTCCAGTTCTGGCATTCATGTCACCCACAACAAGCAGATTAGAAGTATTACTTTGAGACATTATTCCTTCCAATTTTTCAAAACCATTATTCCATTGATTGCAATTGATATATGTGGGACGGATAGGATACATCTTTCCATTAATTTGTAGTTTAACATACGTAACGCTTTCATATACTTCTAACTTACAATATATGTTTTTTTAAAATTTTCTTGAAACCAAGTAAACGTCCCCCACTAGCTCTTCCCCATGATTGTGTACTCACAGCTGGTATCCATTTTAACTCATAATTAATAAATTTGTTTTCATAATTAATAAAGTTAGTTTCAGTAACAAATGTTTCATTGGATAGATCACAATTTCTTTGCCTCAGCAGTGAGATGCCAAGTCTTGCTTGATATTTCATTTCGTTTGTCGGTCTCCATTTCAGTTTCGGTAGGGCATTTATAACCTTGGATCCTTGAGCTTCTATGGAAATCAGTCCGAACGTTATGTTCATTGTAAAGTAGTCTGAATACGGTACTGTCTCAATTTTCATATCAATCATATGCTCATTCCATTCGTTGCCTACGAGACTTTAGTCTATCAAAGAACTTCCCTGACCACTGTCAAAAGTTAATTCACCTTCCCTATTCCACAAGCTTGTACCATTTTGTATTCTTAACCCGTACGAGTTACACAGGGGCCTAATTCCATTTTTCCGTGCAAAAAAATGTTTCACCCTCAAAATATGCGTGAATAAATTTGCCTATCTGTGTGCGTTATCTGTCAAAAAAAATCAATCACACCCTTGCGGAATCGCAAATATGTATGTGTATCCGATTTTTTGTGTACATAGAGAAACTCACGCTTGCGGAATTTGGCCACAGGTCAATAAGTTATAAGCCTCTTGCGTTGCAGACTAAATCCTTCGATTTTCTCCCGATTCCCAGTACACTGTTCTCATTTCCAGCTTGGCTCCCAGTTCTTGCACTCATGTCACCCACAACAAGCAGATTAGAAGTATTACTTTGAGACATTATTCCTTCCAATTTTTCAAAATCATTATTCCATTGATTGCAATTGATATATGTGGGAAGGATAGCATAAATCTCTCAATTAATTTGTAATTTAACATACATAACGCTTTCATATACTTATAACTTACAATATATGTTTTTTTTAAATTTTCTTGAAACCAAATAAACATCCCCTACTAGCTCTTCCCATTATTGTGTTCTCACAGCTGGTATCCATTTTAACTCATAATTAATAAGTTTATTTTCATAATTAATAAAGTTAGTTTCAGTAACAAATGTTTCATACAAAAAATAAATTCGAATCGATTGATAAATTTATAAAAATCCATTAAAATAACCTTATTAACGAGACCAGAAACATTATAAGATAGTATTCTATAATTTTGAGTTTCAAAAGTATTTTCATTTTTATTAATATAAACTAAATTAATTTTATTATGGCAGACGGCATTACAATTAAAAATGTCCCGTGTGAACACTCTCCACTGTTTGAGAAGGCATGTTGTCATATTGCATTCGCTTTCCACCATCACTGGCCTCGTTCGGTGCGCGGCCGATAGGCTTTTTTTTTTTTTTTTTTTATTTTTTATTTTTTTTTTTATTTTTATTTTTTTTTTTTTTTTAAATTCATTTTTATTTCATATTAACTTATAACTATCTTAAAGCTAGACAAAAATGTTTAAAACTAGCCTAATTATCAATAACTTACAACTAATTTACTGGCCCTTTACGGGCGCTCTAAATTAAACAATAACTCTTACAACTAATGTCTTTCGACCTAAAAACTATTTTAATTAAATCTAAATTTTTTTTTTTTATTTATTTTATATTTCAAGAAACTTTTATACAGAAAACTTGGTATCTGATCATTTTTTTTTTTTTTTTTTTTTTTTTTTTTTTTTTTTTTTTTTATTATTACCTATAAACTAAACTTAAATATATATTAAAAATAATTAAAACTAAATAAAACTAACTTATACTAACTAAAAATAACTTAAGCTACTTAAAATACCTAATAATACTTATAACTACTTAAAAACTAGAACAGCCACAGCAGCATTTTTTTCGTTTTTTAATTTTTTTTTTGTTTATTTTTTATATGCATGCAGACACACACTAGCATGCAACCCACCCACACATGTACATACGCACATACATATACGTACGCACACACATGTACAGACACGCAGATACATGCACGCATGCCCCCGCATACATACATATTTTTAATTTTTTTTTTTGGTGCCACCCTGACTGTTACCTATACCTAATGCCCTAAATCTATGTAAGTCGGCCAAGATATATCATCTTCATCGACTTTAAATCTCACGATGCTGTTCAGAGAGCCACCAGAACTGGTTCTCCTGTTTCGCCCTATCCCTCCGGTCCCGATCGGACACAGTCCTACTGAACCGAAGGCGCTCTTCTCCACCTTGAGCGATGACGTCTCGACTATACAGGAGTCGCCTATCCACAGTTTTCCGGCTGAGCCGATAGGCTATCCAAGATACCTTTGTAGCGGATTTATTTTCGAACGATTCGGGTAGCTTTCTCGTTATGTCAGTTGTATTGCATACACATCTGAAGTTTTAAATTAGCTGTCCCTCACATTTCCAAACGAATCTCAACGAATCCAATAATTTTTGGGTAGCTTGAGATTTGTGTTTGACAACATATGTTTAGTTCATCAGCCGTTTTTTCCTTAGGCGTTACAACAACACCAAGCAATCCGGATCGGTTAGGTTGCGCCACCGAACGAGGCCACTATTTCGATCTTCAAGAGCGCTGTCATATCATAGGTGTCACCAGCCAGCTGTTTGAGCATCAGCAAACCATCTTCTGCATCCGAAATCAATTTGCCATTTCTATCGAAATAAAACTTTTTTTCACAAATTAAAAGCATTTTTCCTCTCATTTGACTTTTGATATTCTGGTTTCGAGAACTTCTGTGTGGCTTAAGCTTGTTTAAATGATTTCTTCCCTCTTTTGCTGCTGCCGGATAATCCTTATGAATTGTGATGCCAGTTTGGATTTTGACCGAAGTACTTGGAATACATCTTCTCTGTTGTACATTTCTACTATGACATTTGCGATACTTCTTCCCGTGCTTATTTGATGTGCTGTAGAAATTTTAGATGTATTAGTTGTCTGAAAGAAATCTAGACAAATTTCTTTAGCTTTCTGCAACACATCCGGGGTATTAGCCGTCGGATGCTGCTGATGCACTATGACATTCTCATTTGCCTTCTTTTCAAGTAATTCTACCTGTTTCTCTAGCAAAACATATCTGGGCTCCATTTTGTTCAGTTGAGTCGTCAATTCTGCTTTGTTTTGTTTAAGAGTAGTAATCTCTGTGCTGATTACTTCAATATCAGATTTGGTTACAACGTTTTTTAGCTTGACATATTAACATATTATCCATCGAATTCTGCAAAATTTCCTCCAGATCACAAACTGCCAAGTTCCCAACCGGTGTTTTGTTTATGAATGCAGTACTCTATGAATGCGATTTTGGTCCAGACACATATTCGGTGATCGAGTCAGAGGCATATTTTAACTCACCCAATAACTTTAATAACTATTGAAGTAATATTAATTGCCAATTTACTATATACACAGTAAAATGCTAATTAACCAGATAGCAAGGCATTTGGAGGGTTTGAATTTTGATGAACACAATTATTGTGTTTATGCTTTGTAAATCAATTATAAATATGTTGATGGGAGCCCAAAATGTGCTCTAAATAAGTATTCGATGTTTATATTTTAATCATTTAACTAAATTATTTACAAGAAAAAAATAAAAAAAAATGTATACCAAGAGGTTTCGAACCTGGACACCCCGCGTGCGAGGCTGAAATATTATAAGTTGACACTATTGATTTAGTACGACACTAAAAAATTAAAGTAGCCATTTGGTGATTTTAACTTCAGTAAAATGTTAAGTAGATAATAAGATGCTAAACTCATTTAAAATTAGCAAAATCCTCTTTTTAACCCAGTACCATACTAGAAATGATTTAACATATTACTAAATCGTTTAAAATTTTGCGCCAATGTGTCTACGATAGCTGGTGTGGTGGTGCTCGATTTTTCTAAAGCCTCCCATGGAATACTGTTGTTGAAAAAATTGAGTCTTTAAAAGTATTGCAGTGACTCTTATTCATAAATATCTAAGCGGAAGAACTCAAGCTGTATCTAGAAATTCTCAACTTTCTAATTTTCTTCAAACGAATGTTCCGCAAGGATGGATTCTTGGACCTCTGCTTTTTTCAATATTCATTAACAACCTGATGTTTTAAAGTTTTGTAAGCATTTATATAAGCTAACATGTACTAACGGTGATTTTTTAAGAGCTTGGTTTTTGAAAATTCAAAAAAACACAGAAACTTGTACAAAGTGAATGAAATTTTTATTTGGATCGATAAATCGATTTCTGCCATTTACTTTTTAAAAATAATTTCACTTAAATGTTGCCCGCGGCTACGCTTCGGGTGGTCCATTCTGAAGGTCCAATTTTGGCAAACTTTTTCACACATTTCGGCCGGAATCTCACCAATGACGCGTTCAATGTTGGCTTCCAAGGCAGCAATCGTGTTTAGCTTGTCCCCATAGACAATAGACTTAACATAGCCCCACAAAAAATAGTCTAACGGGGTCAAATCATATGATCTTGGTGGTCAATTGACTGCGCCAAAACGTGAGATCAACTGCTCAACAAATTCGTCTCTCAATTGATGCATGGTTTCGCGTGCAGTGTGGCATGTGGCACCGTCCTGTTGGAACCACATGTCGACCGAGTTCAATTCTTGCATTTTCGGCAAAAAAAAATCTGTTATCATCGAACGGTACCTTTCTCCATTGACCGTAACCCTGCGGCCTTCATCGTCCTTGAAGAAGTACGGCCCAATGATGCCGCCTGCTCATAAACCGCACTAAACAGTGCATTTTTCGGGATGCATTGGTAGCTGCTGAATTGCCTCTGGCTGCTCTTCACTCCAAATACGGCAAGTCTGCTTATTCACGTATCCATTTAGCGAAAAATGAGCCTCGTCGCTAAAGACAATTTTGGCGTACGTAGCTTGCGAAACACATTTTTCACAGAGCACGAATTTTGATAATAAATTTCAATAATTTGCAAACGTTGTTCAGGCGTAAGTCTATTCATGATGAAATGGCAAACAATACTGAATCGAAATGTCGAATGTTCGTGGAATTTGTCATGTGTGATCTGTCAAAAATATAAACGTCAAAAACCAAGTAGCAAAAAAATCACCCGTTATATCTACATAAGTTACCCAATTGGTATGGTCGAGGATGCTATCTATTATTTAATTACTGATAAGTCGTGGGTTTTCCAGTGGACTGAGAAAAATAACTTGCGACTTAATTCGAAGATAAGTTAAGTCATTGTCAAAAACAAAAGCGCTATTGATACTTCTTTCCTTAAAAGCTTCCATATGTTAAAATTGTAAAAAAATGTTGGCATTTTATTTAACTAAAAACCTGAGATAACTTTCAGCCGTTCTCGGATACGGTGCTCTTCTACTTCTAAATATAACCGCCCACTTAAGACCAAAACCTTCGTCCTATACATATTCTTTTGTATGGAAGTTTAAATTTTTGCAACGTTAACAATATAGGAAAAAGAAAACTTCGTTTTACTATCAATAACGTTATACGTTTCGTATACAGTCTTCGACGGTTTGACCATGTCTCTCAATATGCGAATAAAACGTTTAATATGTCTCTGCAAAGACAGTAAAGTAATATTTTTTTATTCAGTTTGATGAGGACGAGAATACCTGAGGCTGAGTACGTTTCTGAAAAGTTCGTTTTTTCCCCATTAGCAAAGAAGCAGTATCAACATATAAGTTCGTTGTTTCAATGTTGGTCTATGGAACTCCTTAACTGAGGACCAGTGGAGAATCAACAACTGTGCCATGTTCAAAAGGGTACGTCTAATAGCTATATCGTAGAACGTAGAATATCTTAAACAGATAGAAAATAGCTACCTATCATATCAGAAGATAGCTGGGTGAGGATTAAAAGAAAGTTTGACTCCTGAACAGTTACGAGCAATAATTGAAAATGTTGAGCCGAAAAATTACGGTCTTCTACCTGAAAGCAATGTGGAAGTTCTCTTATTGATGAAACACTATCTGCAAGAAAATTATGTTGTTGAATTTGATCTATAGAACACAGCTGGGGTACAAAATACTTCGTCATATGTATATGTTACTACTACGTGATTTAATTTGCCTCGTTGAAAAAGGGTGGTTTTTTTGAACATACATTCAAAACTTACGAATTATGGTAAATATGTCAACGAAAACTTCTAGGTCTACACCTTCTACCGACTTCATTTTCTGATCAAGAAAATTATGTTGCAATTCGTCTGTTACTTTCAAACCTCCAAAGCAAGGTTTCCAAGAACTCCTTTACGCATGGGATGCATTATCAAATCCACTAACAAGTTCCGGAAACCGTCGTGTCATTGATGTAAACGGAAGTTGACGCGTCGAAAGTAAACAAGCATTCTAAAAGTAATCTTGTATGGTTTATTTTTCTGGTGACTAATATTGCTTTTGGGTTGGTCGGCATATTTTTTTTAATAGTAACGGCAAAATCACACCCCTTCTCCGAGCACAGCGAGGATCCCACCACTTTCACGCTTGCTTTATATCAAGACTTTACATACCCTTCTCGTTTATTTCTATTGCCTTTTTCCCCAATACCCTTCCCGATTCCTGCCTACTGAATTGCCTCTATCATAATACTATCTCATCCCAAATGGCAATCAGTTATTTTAACTCAGAGTAAATGTTCTACTCCTGTAGAATTTGCGCGTAGAATTAAGCTTTTGGCTCAGCGAGCGTCTTCGCTCTATTTCAGAAGTGATCATATCAATATTGCTTTATACCCAGAATATCATTTTTGTGGCAGATTACGACCGTGACTTAAGAATATCAGCTAACAACGAACAAACTTTACGAACTGATGTTACTGATTTTTTTGCCCGGAAAGGTCTATATGAATAGAACCCAATTTGGGTTCAAAGCCACCCATTCCAACTTTGTTCCATTGTCTAAGCTACAGGCTATATCAACAAAATGAAATCACCGTCGTTTGCTTGTTTGACATTGAATATTCGACTCCGTTTGGAAGGAAGGCCTGGTTTTTAAACTGAAGTGCCCTCACTTGCGCAGGCACTATTGGCAAATTTTATCTACATTGTAAAACACTTATTCAAGCGTCGCTTCGGCCCCCTTCTTGGACTCTATTTGAAAATTTTCAGCGACAACACTGCTCTTTCCCAATTTGTATTTTCCGAACCGAAACTCGAATTGATAGAATAATCCCAGATGTTTGTATTGAATTATTAGAAGAATTCATCGAATGTTTTCCAAATCCTCTAAATAAATATCTGCAATATATTAATTCCCAAACAAATAAGATATCAATTCAATTCAATATTGAACTGCAGCGAATCATTGTTGTTATTTTGTAAATTGAATTGGACTTGGGCACGTGGCGCCTCGTGTAGTGTGTCGTTCTAACATTTTATCTATCCGCACCAGCACCATGCACACTTCAAATTAATGTTAGATACAGAGGAGGTTGGTACATTTATCCACTCGTATTTGTCAGAAAGGGCGTGCTCGTGCGCTAAGTAAATATTTTCAAAATCGTGGTATGTTGTTTGGGGATCCTTATAACTGCAAACTTAAGAACACAGAAACCGTGTTGGGGTTCTTTAATGTTGTTCAACTTGTCATAATTATTGATGAATCCTTGAATTCGAAACATCTTCCACAAGATACTTATTCATATTTTCTGTTTTTGTCATTTGAAATGTCAAGAGTGACTAATGCTGCATTCGCACGACTGGCAAGATGACAATATTTGTGCCATGTTAGGTATACCAATATATGACAAACAACTGTTATTAAATTGCAGAAATATTGGAATTTTGCAAGTTGTGCATTTCCAGTTATATTTGTTATCCTACAATTCCAAATCCTTTGAGAAAATGATTATAATGAAAAATATTTAGGGCCTGTTTAACAAGTTCTGATTTTCTATCCGACATTTTGTTTTACACAGGGCCATATACCAGAATTCAAACGTATCAATTTGTGACAATTTGTTCCCTTTCACCTTGAGTCAAAAACTATTTAAATTAAATTTTACTTGCATCCAGAATTTTTTTTAAGTTCAATAAACTTTGAAAAAAAAATATTTAAAATATCTGTTTCCGCCCGGGATCGAACCGGGGGCCTTCCGCGTGTTAGGCGGATGTGATAACCACTACACCACGGAAACACTTGACCATTTGCTTTTTTGAAAAGTACTGGACCAACATTTTTGACGCTTTTAGTGTTAGAGCTATTTTAATATGATACTAAGCGGAAAGGCCTATTTTGCAAATTATAAACGGGTAAAATATTATTCTGTTTCTATAGCATTTAATTAAAGTTAAAATACATTTTTAGTATCGCACTTAATTTATTATCATAATCAATGTCAAATAGGTCCGGCCGTTCAGCTGCAAATTGTTAAAAAAAAAATTATGGACATATATGATGCTTCTCGTTCATCACCTTACAAGAATTAACATTTTTGGTTATTACCAAACAGCATTACAATTTCTACAATGATTCGGCACTAAACGCCGCTAATGAAATTCCAACATAATATCGATCTGCCCAATCGGATACTTTCTGGATGTCAAGAAGGCATTTGGCAGCATTAAGACCGTATCCACAAACTAGGGATGTGAAAAACCGGCCGGTTAAAACCGAAACCGATTATTTTGTTTCGGTTCACCTGAGATATTTTTTGTCTCGGTTAAAATATGTGTTTTTTTCTAAAATCCAATAACAGGGTGAAAAAAAAAACGTTATTTACATTGACACTTTTATCACCACAGAAATATAAAATATCTTTCAAAAAAATTGCCATTGTTTCATTAAACTTGCATTTTTGTGTGTGCAACCTGCAACGTTATTCACCACTGCCAACTTTTCTTTTATAGATTAATTAACTGTAGTGGTAGGAAGGTGAAATCATTTTGAACTCCTCTATTCTATCATCTTGGATTTCCTTCAATGCGACATACAAACGGTGTACGTTAACTCTCCTATCTGTCAGCTGATTTCATCTCATTGCGATACGGTTGTTGTTTTCGTTGCTCTTGAGCGGCTAACGTTTGTGAATTAATTTTAAACACAATTTATTTTTTAAAATAAAATTATTTACTGAAATATGTCGTCGCATCTGAAATTTTCTGTATAGAAGTAATTCATGAAGTGAAGCTCTTTTGATTTTTTTTTTCGGAAAAGAATCCTATCTACAACCATGCTCGTACGTAGATACATTTTATTTGACAATATCGTATTTTAAAGCAAATAAATAAACTAAAATTTTTTATAAATAAAACCGAAAACCGGTTATTAATAAACACGTTTTTTTTTCGGTTAAACCGAAAGGGAAAGTAACCGGAAAAACCGAAAATCGGTTAATTTTAAATAAACGCGATCCCAACCACAAACTAGATCTCTACCTCCGTCAGCGTCACTAATAAAAATTATTTTTTCGTTTCTGTCTTTCAGAAAATTTTTCGTTCAACTAAACAACTGTAAGTCACACATGAAGGGAATCAGACGGGAAGTCGGCAAAGGCTCAAAATTAGGACTCACCCTCTTCAATGATGATACCTGGCCAAACCAATTCCAACTGTATGCGAGAACACTATGCAGATGCTTCGCTTACCTACACTGCATCAATCTCAATACTAGTCAAAGTGCATAAATTTGAGACTCCATATCTTCCAATTCTGCAAGAAATGTTGCATTCGAATTATTCTACTCTCTCCTAAATCGGAAATTGGCTACTTCTCTAAAACTTTCAACTAGTGTAGGCAATCAGAATGAGTCTAACTACACAGAAGCGTTTATAATTCGGCTGAATAAATAAATCAATAGTAAATCTATAGTACGGAACATGATCGACCACCCGTATCAGCTAAGGAGACGGATGGCCACCGAATAATGGCATTACGAGCAACGTTGCCGAAGTGGCACGATCATGCACTTTTGGAACTTTTTAATTTAAATGGCACTCTGGCACTCAAACGCTTCAAATGGCACTCTAGGAATCAACGAGCAAATGTTTTTAAATATATCCAAGTTCATGATCACATCAGGTAGTGCATCAGCTGAAAGGGTTGTTTCACGCTTAAATAACATTAAAACCCATAGTAAAAATCGGCTTTCTTATAAAGTAATAAAATCACTTTTGTCGTTTAATGAAATAATAAAGGCGAAAACTGGCCAGCAATTCATATCACCTAAGAATGTATATTAAGATTGTTCAGTGACGAAAAAGTTAGAACAGAATAGAACAGAACAGGACAGAACAGAACAGAACAGATTCGTGAGGAACTTCAGAACAAGAAAGAACAAATTATTTATTTAATACGTTAAAATTACAAGAATTTACTTACATCTAAATTTAATTAATCATAATTATAAAAAAACTTCAACTACTAAGACCAAAAAAAATATATTTAGGGCTTTCAAATTTAAAATTATCATTTGGAGAACCAATGAGAATAGCGAATTTATTGAATTTTTTGATTAACTGATTAAGAGGACTATTAGCGCCATAGTTTGATCTGCTAAAAATAGTTGGAAGTGGTAAATTCCTTCTTAAGCTAGTCTGACTCATATTGAATCCTATTCGAACGAAAAACAATGGACATAAAATAGATCCATTTATTACTCCAGTTATGAAGCAGAACTGCAAGTACTTTCTTCTCTGTGACCAGAAAGAGATGGGTGCTTAATCAATTGAAGTCTTAAAGTATATGGGGGTAATTAGAACAGTCAGTCATCTGATAGAGATTATAAAAAAAATTATTGTTGTTTACCTAGAATTCTAGTTCTAGCAGAAACATTCTTAAAATAATTGAAATAGAGTTAAATTATTTAAAAAAGTATTTTTCATGAAATTAAGCTGATTCCGACTCGGAAAATGATTTATCAACTAAATCTAACACCAAATTTTTTTTTACAACATCAATTGATATTGACAGTTCTCACAAATGTATTCTAACATGTTCTCCCTAAAAAGTAAGTGCAGAAAATCCTCTTCTAAAGTGTTCCAAATTGACTTATTGAACACCAAACCAGAACAGCAAAATCCTGTACTTTTCTGTCCTAAAGTGTTCTGACCTGTTCCGAACATCCTCATTGAACACACATATTGTTAGTTGATGCTTTAATCTATTTTTGTAAGTTTCGTTTAATAAAGTTCTTTTATTTTATATATTGATTTATTTTTTATTAATATTGTGTTTATTTATTCTTATTATTCCTTAAGTTTTTAAGCGCAATAAATAAAACTAAAAATTACATATGTAATCTTCGAAATTTTGTCACTTTTTGTTGGTAGCACCCAGTGGCCTAAAATGGCAATTTCTGTTGTCAGAAATGGCACTTACAAAATTTTATTTCAGCCAACGCTGATTATGAGCCGATAAGGTTCAGTGTGATAGACACTGGGTTAACACTTCACCACTCTCAACCTGAACCTAGCCACTGAGATTCCGCAAGTTTTCAAGTTCACTCCTTTCTTTTTCACATTAGCTTTCGATTTGAAATTAGCATCTAATCTCTAATGTCATTCTAAGATACTTTGCTACGTTGGCATACGTTATTTGTAAGTGATTGAGATAAATGTAAGTAAAATTTAAATGAGTTTATTAATTGACCATGCGCCATTTCTTAGTCCATTCTTAAATATTGTTTAAGGTTCGTTGGAGCTCTTCCGAAGCAATTTCAATTGAATTTGATACTGAAAATATAGCCCTGTCATCTGCAAATGTGGCTGTTTTGGTATTTTCTTCTTCGGATATGCCCCGAGTATATAAAACAAACAAGATGGGACCAAGACCACTTCCTTGGGGAACACCAGCATTTATTTCCTAAAATCAAGAATGCCTATCTTTTTCAACTCGAAATATCCTATCTTTCAGATAATATCCGAATACCTACCACAGTTTATACTTCAGGCCATCATGTCAGTGCTTGTCGAAGGATTGGGAAACGTCAGGAAATGCACTGCAACTCTCATTTTTTTTATCCAAAGATTTCTCAATTTCATTGTTTTTTATTTAGACCTGATCGATTGGTGATTGGCGTTTCCGGAAACCAAACGGATCATCCGGAATAAGACATTTCTTTCGTCAATATTATGGGAAGCATTCTCTTTAGTTGGATTTTCTCAAATACCTTGCACATCAGCGACTAGAGACAAATCAGTATATAAGATCCCGGTTTCGGAAACATTATAACTTCTGCAACTCTCTATTAACTAACAGGATGCCGTTTTCATATGAGCTATACAAAAGTTTGATTACTGCTTTTCTAGGAAGTTGTTTAAGAACGCGAACATTTTTTAAGGAGCCTTATTATTTTTAAGATTTTCAATCGTCTGATAAAGCTTGGATAGTGAGACATATCGAAGAATAAAATTTGCAGAAAAGGGATTATAAGGAAATTATTGAAACAGAAACAGAAACTTAATAGAACGCTTGTTTTATAGTTAAATTACTGCCAGAAATCGGGAAGAAAAAACAGTCTGAAATACTGAAAAATATGTTGTCACGTCATATAGTATCAAAAGGTGTGACAAATCGTGTTACTTGCACTTTTATGTTGCGATATCTTGTTAATTTAATTTTTTAAAGAAAACGAGCTTCATTTCTTAGTTCAGCGACCAAAAATCAGCCCAAAAAACACCTTTGATACACCGAACACTTTTTCTATCGTGTGTAATTCACATTTAAGCCTAGTACGCTGCTGATGCGAAACGAAAAATCCCATACAAAAATGACACGACGAAATCATGAACGAAAAATTTCGTTCTACTTTTCGTTTTCCAGTACGCTGCTGAACGACGAAATGTGTAATTTTAGTGGATAGCTGTAGTAGATTTCTTAGTACAATTCTCCACTCTTTTCGTTCTTAATTTAATTGACCTGCACATTAATTGCTTGCGAAATTTTGACATTTCATTTTTTTTTATAAAAACAAGTCAAGCTCTTGTAATGCTTATTTGATATTTCTTTGGCTTTGTGTTTTCTCTAGTGTCTGGTTTTTCTGTGCATTTCCTGTATTAAATTATTCAAAATACATTCGATTCTAATTTTGTATCAAAACCAATTTTAAAATCGACTAAACTAAATCTGCAATATGAAAATGGGAAGTTGGAAAGAAGCACACCCTTCACATATCTTATCGGCGAACAAGATATAGCTGAACTTTATTTGGAGTGCTGATTATAACCAACTATCGACTTTTATCATACCTAGTGCTAGTGCTTAGATTAAAAATAACCTATGTCCTTTTAAAATTAATTTATTTTAAGTGACTACTAAATAAAAATATTATAATCAAGATTCAGTAGTTTGTTCTGCAATTAACTGTCCATGTCATGATTTTTAAAATACATTTGTTACTCCGACTTTTAAATTCTATGCGACCTTTGACACCATATAAATATAAAAAAAACACTCACCATTTCTAACTACATACTCTCAACACATAAATTAACTCAATTGCCACAAAGAAAAAATCAAATCGACCGCCCGCTACTGGCAGTACGAATATGAATTTCCGACCTGGTCGGGACAAGGAAGCCAAAGGTAAGCGGCCTTCCGCTGCACCAACGACAATTAAGGAAATCATCGTTTCCACAATAATGTTTGGTTGCAAAAATGCCATCTTAAACGATACCCACCTCTATTTAGAAAGCATGTTCCCGATCTCATTGATTGGCGATTTTATACCATACCCCAGAACTTATTTCTCAAGCTAAGATAATCTGTTTAATGTTTACTTCGTGAAAATCGGCACGGGATGGACATTGTTATTTATTCTACAATTTCAGGTGATGACCTCGCTAGTCCTTTGTTGTGTTGATAGAAAGAAGATGATGACAAATCACTTACCTCGCATTGCCATCGCTACCTTCTTTTTCTTTTCTGGACGAAGTTTTTTTTTGTTTAATGTAATTGAACCATCGTATGGCAGATGCCCTGCTCGTGGATTTGATAGCAAATCAAGCTGCTTGCAAAGCTGGTCACTTGTCAATTGGATTTGACATATAAGGCCATGCATTTTTACTATTCTTTCGATTTTAGTATTAATTGAGGAAGCAAGACCTATAGTTAAAATGGGAATCGATCAAAGAGCATTCGCAGAGTAGCAGAGCGGTCAAGTACAAACCCACTAAGAAAACTCACTGATGAAAATGCAACCCGTTCCAAAAATATATTCTAAAAGCTATTCACTGTTCTCTTGGAATATATAATCTGAAAATACTTTGAAGCGTATCTTTGGAACGGGTTATCCTAAAAACTTGGTTGATACCTTTTTGTAATCTACTCTTGATGCTCTCAAAATCAGTATCAAAAGTTTTTATGTAGAAGCCTTATTGCAAAAAATCACTCTTGAAATACGCATAATTAGAATGATGTATGCGTATTCCTGGAGCTATTTTTTTTAATACAACTTCTTTGCAAAAAATATTGATGCTTCCTTTGAAAGTATGAAGTGCTGATTCTAAAAAGATATCGCTCGCCTTTATTGGATAACCCGTTCCAAAGATACACTTCAAAGTATTTTCAGATTATGTATTTCAAGGTGAACAGTGAATAGGTTTTGAACTATATCTTTGGAACGGGTTGTCCAATAAAGGCGAGCGGTATCTTTTTTGAATCAAAACTTCATACTTTCAAAGGAAGCATTAACAAAACCAAATGTAGTTTTGTCACCAAATTACTTTTAGATGTATTTTTTTGTCACCAAATTTCCTTTATATATAATTTTTTTTGAAATAATTCTTGGACTTGAAAATGGTATCCGGAATTAGTAAGAAACCATAAATTAGAACTCATAACCGTTTACACCATTCCAATGAAGGGCGTAGTTTTCGAATTATAGAGTGGTTTACCTCCCTATTTCATTGATTTTCTTAAAATTGATAGAAATTTCATCAAATCGGCAGATAAGCCAGTTAATAAGTCCCAAAGTATAATTTCTATCATTTAAACGGTTCTGAGTTTTATTTTAAATCCTCTATGTGTAACAAGAACAATTTTTAAATCCAAGAATTATTTCAAGAAAATTACATCTAAAAGTAATTTGGCGACAAAAAATTTTCCACCTAAAAATAATTTGGTGACAAAATTACTTTTTTTTTACAACTTGTCATTTATTTTTGACAGCTTACAGAACTCTCCGCAAATATTTTTCCGCTGTGGTTTTCGTTAGCATTTCGCTCTCCTAGTGGAGACCACCGGAAAATTTCGTTTCGCATCAGCAGCGTACTAGGCTTTAGAAACATTTATTGACTGTTAAATAAACTAGGTTGGTACAGGGTGGCGCACGAATCGTGCTACAATATAACTTTTATTTTAATCGATGTATTTCATTAATTTTTTTATTGGATTAAAAATTAAATTTTATTTTAAATAACTAATGGTTTTTAAGGATGAGAGACCGCAAATGACCTCCACGCTCATAGACGCATATGCGGCACCTGATCAGAAAATTGTTCATTGCGGCCTGAAGGGTTGAAATTGGGATCGCCTCAATTATTTTCTTAATGGGCTGCTTCAATTCAGTCAAATTCCTGGGTTTCGTTTTGTACACTTCCTGCTTGACATCACCCCATAAAAAAAAAGTCTGGTGCAGTCAGGCCAGATGACCTTCGGGGCCAGCGGAAAGTGCAGTTTCTGGATATCAATTTACTTGGGAATTTTCGTTGGAGCTCCGTTGTGTGGCTACGTGTGCACTTGCTCCATCTTGTTAAAACCAAATCCTGCTGAAAGGAATACGTCTTCGGCGAAATTCTGGGTAAAAAAAATCTTTCAACATCTTTAAATAACGGTCCCCATTGACAGTTTGTGTTACACCGTTTTCTTCAAAGAAGTATGGCCCGACAATACACCTTGATGAAACTGCGCACCACACAGTGACTCGTTCTGGGTGCAGTTCTGTCTCATGGAGCATTTGTGGATTAGTTTCACTCCATATACGGCGATTTTGCTAGTAAACATTGCCGTTTAAGTAAAATGTGTTGTCTTCTTCGGCCATTGCAATCATTTTTCGGCAAAATTCCAGGCGATCAGGCAAACCCTGGGGGTTTAACTTGCTTGTAATTTGGACTTTGTACGGAAACAAGTTAAGTCATCATGAAGTATCCGTTGTAATGACCGTCTGTTAACTCCAATTTGGCCCGATAAGTTTCCAGTCGAAACACTTGGATTTGCCTGTATTGCCGATGCAACAGCCACGATTGTATCCTGAACCCGAACATTGGGATCTCGATAATACGGTCTTCGTTCGATGCTTCCAGATTCGGCAAACATGTTCACCAGCCTCATAATGGTCCATCTACTCGCGGGAATAAGGCCAAACTCTAGCATAAATTCCCTTTGGACGGAAATGGCGGACTGCAAAGAATGGTATCGCTGCACTATCAAAATCCATTTTTCAGTATCCCAAGCATTCATTTTGATAAACCTAAATAGTAGCCCATAAAATAAAAAAAACATGCCGATTACTCACACTGAAAAAAAAGTTAATACATTTTATTTTTGTAGCACGATTCGTGTGCCACCCTGTATATGTACCTATATTAATCAACACACCATAATATGTTGATACAATTAATATCCATCAAAAGACTAACAAGACTAAATACATATTGATTTAATCGGATACCTAACAGAACATTCTACAGCAAAGCAACTCTAATAGCTATTTTATCTATGTAGGTATCTAACACTAATTTTATTCATCAAACAATCTGGTTCACCTGAACACAAGCGACGCACTTAATAAGTTAAATAGATCAATAAGAGAGCAAAAAAAATCAAACTTTATCGCCATAAGTAGATAGATAACAGCAATTAAGATTTGTATCTTTCAGATAAATACACACGCGCCTTGTAAATAGTCTACCGCCTTTCAAAAGTTTCGGTCGGCAAACAGTATTGTGATCAGTTGATTGCTCCGCGCATTAAATATTATACATATTATACGAATTCGTTATGCGATGGATGGCGGCCGACGCGGAGGATCGTCGTCGTCGTCGTTATTATCATCATCGTGCTGCTTGTCGGTACTTTAGGCGGTCAGCAAACACGTTCAGCTGTATGAAGATAAGATCAAATGCAAAGCAAAGCAACCGAGGATGAGGAGTCAGAAGATCGATTGCATGATATCAACATTGAATTTAATGAGCCGGATAATAAGGCACTGGGTTATAACGGGCCTGTTTTTCAAGTTTTTTTTTTTTTGTTCAATGTGATCATCAATTGAATTGTTTGGAGAGTAAAAGATTTTGAGCACATGCATGGAAGCTGTGCATTAAGGTTATTTCTATCTTTACAGTGGATCAAATTAAGACCATGCTAAAGAAAAATAGAAGTTTCTTACTAAAAAAAATTAAAGTTGATAGTGTGGCAGAAAGTGTCAAAAAGGACAGACAACCTCCACGACTATTTCTTTTTTTCCTATGATTTTTTTTTATCATAATATAAAAAGTGATGTTGATGGTTCAAAATTGTCAAGAACGTAACAAAAGCCACAACTCTAATTGGCCACTTCAGAACATTGAGACGTCACAAATTTTGAAGGAGACGAATTAAAAATTTTGTTTCTAAATGTTTGATAGCAAAACTGAGAAATTTTCTGGCGAATCGTGCCGAGATCTTATACGTGATTCCGTAATTTTGGAAACGATAATCGTAAACGTAATCGTCAGAAATTTCGTTCGCGTAGTTCAACCATTTACGTGTGTCTATGGTTTATTTTAGCAAACATTTCGACGTTTGGTTTCTTTCAGGAATTCTCACACCATTCTCACATATGAAAACTTAAGTAATTTTTGTGTGTATTGCGTGAAAACTTAAATATAATTTTATTCACAAAGGACATAACTTGCTTTTCAAAATATTTTTCTTGCAGCGCAACAATTATGGTAACGCGCATTGGCCTAGAGAAAAAAAAGATTTTTGTTTTCAAAATCTAAAACAATATTTTTCCAAAATTTTGGTACCTATGCTATTATTTAATTTATAATTCCAAAAATTCCAATTTTAAAAATTTGCTCAAAATCCGTGAAGCCCTTAATGAGAAAGTCCAAAATAACAAAAATTGTTGTATGGCAGGTATCGTTAATAACAAAATAGGTAAATAAAAATGTCCAACCAAAATGTAGACTATACCTAGCCTATAGTAGCACACAGATTTTTACCTGTGATATAGGTACCTACTATAGTCCAAGTTTTGTAAGAGAACACCAAAAACGTGGGTCCCATAATTCCTTCTGTCTATCTGTCTGCTGTACAACGCTTCACAGCCTAAACGGCTGAATTGATTTTCTGCAAACTTGGTATTTAAGTGTTTTAGGTAATTGTCTAAAATAGATTTTTGAATAGTTTTTTTTTAGCGCCAAAAATGGTAGGTAATATATAGATGGTAGGTACACAAAATTGTATGGCATTTTTACTACCATATTTATTATTTCGGAAATAGTCTAAATGTTTTGGTTAACCATTTTTAAAAAAAATATTTTGGTATTAACGGTAGGTATCTGTCATACAAAATTTTTTTTTATTTTGGAAAAATTTTACTTTGGAGGTCATTTGATTTCTAAATAATACTGCATACCAACATTTTCGAAAAATATTTCCAGAAACCCAGTTTTTAAATTTATATAAATTATATAATTGAATACATAAAATGTTCATACCAAAAAGTTTTTAGAAAAATATTAACGATATTTTGTAAAAATCGAAAAGAGATTTCTTTGAAAATTAAAGTATGCAATATTATTTATACTTTTAAAAAATAATTTTATCGGTTCGCCCAATACCTAATGATATAGTCGTAAATATGAAATGGTTCTATGGGAATTACCGTTAGTAAAATATTATATTTTTTGAAAGTGGACTGCCGCTGTCGTAATCCAACACATACATTTTCGATGAAGTCGTTTTAGAAATATTCAGTTTGAAAAAAAAATGTTTTAAATTCAAAAAATGTTGAAAAACTTTAGCTTACAGTACTGTTTAGGCTTTTTAAGACCTGCTCCAAGAGGAAATCCAAAAACGCAAACGAACCGATTTCCAGAAAATCGAAAACCAAAAAATGGTTCTACTAGAGGCACCAAAAATAAAAGTTTAAAACAAAATTGCAAAAAGTATATTTTCCTTTCATTAATAAACTGATTTATATTTATAAGAATCTTTGGAGCCGTTTTTGAGGAAAAAAGGATGGATTTACCTTTTTGTCTAAGAAATATGTAGATATAACAATATACCGTTATTTTTGTGAACCTAAAGAAGTCTATAGTCATGATTTTTCGTAGAGGAGGCGGCCGAAACGGCAGCATTTACGAAGTCGTAAATGAATACAACTATCTTCGTATGCGGATATCTAGAAACCTGACCTGAAAATCATATGATTGATAAGTTGGCCAAATCGACGCATGCATTAAACGCAACATGGGGGACTGTGGTTCACTGTAAAGATGTTCACTACGAATCCAAATATCGTATTTTTGAAACCACAGCTAAAGCGATCATGTGTTATGCAGCTCAAGTTTGGGGCCATAAGGAGTTCGATGAAGTTGAGCAGCTTCTGCGCTATTTCTAAAAAAGAAGCTTGAAACTACCTAATAGTACTGCGAATCACATACTAATGCTAGAGACAGGTCTACCATCTTTATTTATTTCAACTCTGAAAATACAGATAGACTATATTTTAAAGACTATAGCAATGGATGATAGGAGACTACCAAAAAAAATTACGATGCTTGTGATTCAAAAACAAATATCATGGTTCGAGTCATGGAGAGATCTAGCAGAGTACTGTGGACATCCACTATTACTTCGAAGCGATAGGATGGAAACGTGGAAAAGCGAACTCTATATATCGTTAGTGGACGAAAGAAAGAGAGAGGATTATAATATGAAAGCCAGAAGTTAATTACACAGGGATATATATGCACGGCTAAACTATAACCTGTTACGAAATAACTACTTCAGGACGGAGTATCCAACCGATTTCATGTCACTGGTTTTAAAAGCAAGAGGGGAGATACTTCCCCTGAACTATGTTCCTCATAGGAGTGATTTGGAAGAAATGTGTGGATTATGTAACACTTGAGAACGCGAAAACTTGTTCCATTTCGTGAGAAGATGTCCTATTTTGGTGGAAACCAGAAGGAGTACACTTGGAAAAAACTACCTCAGTGAAGAGGAAGTCATAGATGTTTTAAACGGAGTTTTAGAATGGGAATCCCTTCACAAAAACACCAAGCTAGCACTTTACTATGGAAAACGGATCTTAGAAGAACTTTTTTAATTTTATGTTTCAATTTTGTATATTAAACAAAATTAATAAATTAAGTATTAATAATTGTCAACTGACAGACGACGTAAGCCATGTTTAAAAAATGAAGAATACACTAAAAAACTAACTTATTTTTGGTCTTCAACAAAAACAAAGAACACGGTCTACATAAATTAATAATGAGTACCTTAGTACGATCCAATGCCTATCCCTTCAGTAAATGGAATCGATTGGCCTTATCGCACGATATTACCCAGAGTATATTGGAAACAAATGTACATGATTGGAGCAATATTTTTGCAACGATTATCGCCAAGGGCGATGACAAAATATTTGATCAGCATTTAACAAGGGCATCAATCACCAACGTCAAGTTCCAGACTAATTTATAGGAATCCTAACCACTAGTAGCTTTCTGATCAAAATTACTTCAATATCCAATATTCGACTAAAGTTATAAATATCGTTTTCAGATCAAGGGTAGAAATCCTTAATCTCAACTTTGTACCTAATTGGCTCGATATTGCGCCAACTTGTAACCTATGTAATAGAAGAGAGGCAGAAGATTTTTTCCATTTTATTGCGACTTGCACAGGAAATAAGACGATTGTATTTTAAAGAAAGTTTTTTGTCTATAAACAGTTTATATCAAATTTTAAACGACCAGTGGGGCCTAATCTATATAAATTCTGCAATCATGTTATGACATAGCGTAATAGCTTTTGGACACATTCAGCTTTTTATTGCATAATGTACCCATACCCAACCAAAGCTTTGAAATAAACAATCTACAGCCCAAACGGCTGAACCGATTCTGTTCAAACTTGGTGGTTAGGCGTTTTAGGTGATTGTCCAAAATAGATTTTTGAATCGTTATTTTAGCTCCAAAAATAACAGTACTTGCCATACAAATTTGTCGACAATCTTAATTATCTTGAAAACGGCTCCAAAGATTTTGATAAAAATTGACGTGTGTACTAATTTGAGCATGGTCTACATATTGGCCGAGAAAACTTTTAAAATATTTTGTTATTACGGTACCTGCTATACAACCATTTTATTGATTTTCGACTTTCTCATAAGCGGCCCAACGGATTTCGATCAGAATTTGTACACACGATCTCCTTCAAATTTCAAATAATACTGCATTTCAAAATTATCGACAAATTTTTTTTTTTTTTTTTAATTCAATATTTCGAAAACGGGTGGGCAATTTCTTCTGAAATTTTGTTTTTAAATTTATATTACTAAATACTTAAAATGTTCATACCAATTTTTTTTTTTTTAAAATTTCCATTAAGAATCTTTTGCATATAATGTGATCGAACGTAGGATCCAATCGTGCATTTGATTTCTAATGAATTTGTCATATCCGGCAGACGGCAGAATCGCCATTTCAGTATCTGTAATGCCTATTTTGTAAAACATTTATATGTAAAATAAAGAAGATCTTTTTATCTATCTATCTAGAGTTACTCTTCATACAAAACATAATATTGACTCAGACGAGGCAGCATTTAAAGAAAGTTATACTCACTTATGCCGGATTTACACGAGTGACAAATTACCATTAATTCATGCCATTAAACTGACAAAATAAAGGTAAAATCAAATCAATAATGATAAGCATTTACACGGGGTAATATAATGACTATTTGGTTGATAATGGCAATCTGCCATTAAAGAATGAGCAAGTTCATTCTTCCTCGCGGTGTGCCATAATTTTCAAAATGGCATCATTGTGGATTTACATGACACCATTATAATGGCAATATTTAATGTCAGTCTTCCCTGCCATTTTTTTAATGACGAAAACAATCACAAATTTTCAAACCATTTACACGATTTTGTCAGTAATTTCAATAAAATGGAAGAAATAATGGCAATTTGTCACTCGTGTAAATCCGGCATTCTATGAATCATTTGTGATTTCGTTCCGATGGGAAATAATATAGCTGTGTTGGGTCCTGATTTTCTGAGAGGGAATACAAATTATAATATATAGTATATAATATGAAAGGGCACGGTACTACCCAGCCAAGTTCTGGCACTGCACCCTATTTACATGAACAAACTCAGGCGATTTTCGAACCCCCTCTAACTTCACTACCAATAAAGTCAGGAACTTCAAACTTTCAGCATTTGCTAAGCCTACTAGGCTGAGGCAACTCGCCAAATTTTATTAATTCATCCATTTCATTCTTTAGCTTTAGTGGTTCCCGAGATAAAAGACTGCACAAATCTCAAAAATCGTAACTGACTGACTCACTTACTGACAGATCATCAAAATTATGGAACTCTTCCAGACATCGTAGAATCTTGTAATTTCGCACAACGGTAGGTCCTGTGGTATATACAAATCAAAAAATCGAAAATTTAAGATTTTGCATTCAGGGGGCGTGGTACACGCCTATTTTCATAGAATTGATATACATTATTTGGAGCACTTCTGACCGTCATGGAATGATTAAATTTGGTACAGGGGTAGGGCTCAAAGTGCAAGCAAAGCCAACATTTTAAAATTTGAGATTTTAAATTCGGGGGCGTGGCACCCGCCCATTTGCAAAGAATTGATATCAACTATGTAGAGAACTACTGATTGTCGTAGAATAATGAAAATTGATAGAGCGATAGGATAGCGATAAGCACCCATTTTTACAGAATTAATATTAAATATTTTGAGAGCACTCCCGATTGGTGCAGAATTATGTTTCTTAGAGCAGTCAGCTTTATAAAGAAAAAGTTGAAATTATGAAATTTTTCATACAGGGGCGTTTCATCCACGCACGTTTTATCAATTATTACCGTTTCAATAGATCACTTCACAAAAGACATAAATTAAAAACTTACGTTACTTTATGAGGCATTCATTGGGTGTTACCTTTCCTGATAAAAAGAATATTTGCAAAAAGTAGTGAAATCACACCAAAAACATTAATGTTAAAAAAATAGCCAAGTTCTTCTATATACAAAAACCTTTGCGGAACAAGTCAACCGTGAAAAGTAGTGATATCTAAAAGTTCGCCAAGTCCTAAGCTTATTAATATTAAATATCAAATATTTTAAGTAGAGTAATATGGAAGAACTTCAAAATTATCAGAGAAATCTGTTATTTAATGATTACTGGCTTTATTTCTGTTGGTAACTTGGTAAAGAAAAGAAAAGTTACCAAGTTAACCAACGCAATTAAAGCCAGTAATCATTAACTAACAGATTTCTCTGATAATTTAGAAGTTCTTCCATACTTAAAATATTTGATATTTTATATTAATAAACTTAGAACTTGGCGAACTTTTAGATATCACTACTTTTCACGACTGACTTGTTACGCAAAGGTTTTTGTATATAGAAGAACTTGGCTACTTTTTTAACATTTATGTTTTTGGTGTGATTTACTATTCAACAGATCATCGTTATTTTTTAAACGTAATCGAGGTGGAGTCTTACTTGCTGTTTATACTGTTCAACGCATTGTTCATTACACGACTCTTAATTCATGTAACTCAACAACAGATGTTGGAGTATGTTAGGTCGTAGTCGTCGTTAAAGAAAAGAGAGATTGAAATGATTAAGGAATTTTATGAACTTCGTGGCTTATCCTCCAGGCATCACACAGGACAGAAGAAACCCCAAACAGATGGGTTATTCACGATAATTCAAAAGGGATATATAAATAAAAAAAAATGTATATAAAATATTAACAGGATATTCTACACATTTCAACATTTTTATATGTGCCACAAAACATATATGTATATATACGAGTATATGTAAATTAGGAATATCTTGCAGTGGTCAGAAGGTTGCATTGATTTTCTGTAAAGTCCTACACGAACAACGTCGAACATTCTATGGAATATAGTATGCAAATGGAAAAAATGCGAATAGGTATGTGATTTGAGTTTTATATGACAAAATCTAATGGAAAATGCATTAGAATTGAATCCTGGCAATAATTCAAAAACAGAGTTTATATTCATAGTGGTTGAATATATACGAAGGGGATTTTACAGTTCGATTTATGGATCAATAAAAAATATGAAAACGACAAACTCAGTGACCGTGAATTTGCTTTTCTATATGCTCACAGATATTTGCATACCTTTTGGATTCTGCCTGAATCCTGGAAGTTATACTTCATTCGAAATTCTATTTAAATCTCATCTATGAGTTATGGTCGTATGCAATTCAAATTTTCACATAAAAAGTAAAGGGAGACAAGGAAAGAGAGAGAAAGTAATGGACCACCCGTGATGGGTCGCGATATTTTTTTTCAAAAACAACCGCCACCGTGTCGGTCGGTATGTCGTCGCCGCCGCCGCCGCCTCTAGACACATTAAGGGTGCGGTATCATGTCATTAGAAGGCATTTTCAAGTGTGAAAATCTTCGAGGAAACCATAAGACGAGGAAAACCGTCTCACTTGACTGCTTAGATGTCATCGATCCATGTTTGAAGGCAAATTGTTAAAGTTGTGTGAAAAGATACATCCGCTGCAGTGTCGCTGCCGCCGTCATAGTTGTGCCGTCAATTAAAGGCGGTTCCCTATCAAATGGTGTTCATATACAAAAAGTATAGCTATCTTTTCCTCGCGATGCAATTCATAGTGGAAATGTATCTATGGTAATTGTGGACTTGTATTAAACAGTTACACATGCATAAATATCGTTCAATCGAAACTAATTTAGAAGAATTTTTTTTTCTGTTTTCCAATCATGGATATAGAACTTCAATGCGGCGGAGCTGTATTGAGGGCACAAATGTATCTTTAATGCTTCCCGAGAGGAGGTGTCGCTTTTAATAACAGCGGCTTAGAGTAAATTAATTAATTGAATGTATTTATTTTCTCAATGGGGTGAATGGTTTCCGCTCGAAATAAAACCAAAAAAATAAAACATGTAATTAGAAAGGAAGCGTTTGTAACTATTCCAAACTATTCCTATGAATAACGAATGTCTGAGGTAGTATAATGCTGTATTAACTTCCGAAACTAATGAGCACTTTTTGTATAGATTAGGGCTGGCAACGAAACGAGCCCAGGCAAAACTTTCTCGTCGTGGTGTCGCCTAAACGTCTCGATCTTGGTCTCGCCTTTTCGCGTGAAAATTTTATTGTGCAGTCTCGTCTCGGGCTTGATCTCATTCTTAAGCTAGTATTAGACGGTCCTTGTAATGTGTCATTGCCGTGACACTCTGAAGTCACAACAAAATAGGTCCTACACCGTCATTGCCGTGACAAAGGTAATCGTGTTATGGCTAGCTACAATGTCTGTCATTGTTGTCCCAAAATACAATGAACGTCAAAGTGTGTCACGGTGATATTTGTGTCTCGGTGTCACGACAATGACATGCAAAACAATGACTATCACACAACTTGACAACTCTCAAACAGCTGATCATTGGAGATGAGCCTAAACTGCAATGACATTTATTATTTTTGGCAGTGACGATCACACGGCGTCGATCAATTGAATCATTGTGTCTTGGTTGTTAAGGAAAAGCTTATTTTTTTTGGAAAACGGCTCCAACGATTTTGATACAAAATTTCGGAGAATTGGTACTAGCTATCAATCAGAACAAAATTAACGGTATTTGCCCTAGAATTCAAATGGCATCTTTTTTGCCCTCAAACGGCAATTTGTGATTGCAATGACCTAAGAGTGACGTGTCACGGTGCTTGTCATTGTTTTTGTCACGCAAAACAATGACGATCACACGACGTGACACTTTTGGGACAGACAAATACGTCATAGTGACGTCGGAGTGGAACTGCAATGACACATTACAAGTACCGTCTAATATTAGCTTTAGTCTTCGTTTCTTATTCGTGCTTTTTTGTGTATATGATAACATTAAAAATGAGGTGCAAAGTAACGTTATCAGACACCTTTGAAGAGCCCTTTTTCCAAGATAAAATTTGAATTTTGTAGATGTTTTTTAATCTATTAAAATCGGGGGCATCCTTCAATGGATTTTGACTGTTAATGGCTTGATATGTAGGAAACAAGTTATATTTTGACGTTTCGATATATTTATTTAGATTTCTTTCCAAGCATCACCTAAAAGTCTTAAAGTTACCTATTTCCGAAGGCGAAACAAAGTATGAAAAATGAACGATTTCTATTCCAACGAAATGCATGCATAAATCGAACGTATTCTTTTCTGGATTTTCGCAGTGCTCCTTTCTGAGTATAACTATGTGGGTTGATATTTTAACGCGCATAGAATATTTCGCATAAAAAAATCTTGCGAATATTATAGAAATTGAACATGAGTATACTAATAAATTATTAAATACAAAAATATTTCTTCTAGCGAAAACCGAAACCAAACCACCGAGACCACCGAGCGAATTGCGGTACCAAAAATACTGTCGCGTCTCGGGTGCTTTTAAACGAGACTATAGTCTCGGTGTCGTTGCCAGCCCTAGTATAGATATGTACTGCAGTTCGAAAGGTGTTAAAGTACATAGGTACATACACACTTTTGAGTTTTTGGGACAAATTCAGAAAATATGTAAGGTAGCTAGGAGAAAAACATATAGGTACATACGTACTTAAGTAAATTATTTTATATTGTCCATAGGAGTTAAATTTTTTTTTTTTGAGTTGAGGCAGGTTATTGGACGTTTGATGTGAGTTAGAGATTTCAGATAGCCCCAGAAAGAGAAATCACACGGGGCTAAATCAGGCTATCGCGCTATGTTTTTGTACCATTGCCAATTTATATGGATTTCATCGCAGTTCTTCGTAAAGAATTCGTCTTGCAGAACAATGAGGCATCTCAAGAGCAGCTCCATGTTTGCGAGCAGAATTCCAGGGAGATTGCAAAAATGACTGTAATTTCTAAATTGGATGAAATAACAAGAAGAAAGCAGTTCATCGCTGACAAGTTTTGGATAAAGTGATATCCATTTTGCGGTTTCAAAAGTAAACGTAAATAAAACACATATAGGATATTTTTTTTCATGATATTTCTTTCTTATTATAAAGTTTGAACGTTGACATTATGTGTGAAACACTACATCATTTAATTGACCACAACGCGAATTGTTGCAAGCATCAATTTTTTGACGTAATTTGCGACAATTTTTTGACACATATTGGGCGGTATCTCAGCCATAACTTGACGAATGGTAGTTTTCAAGTGCTCAAGAATTAAAGGTTTATCTGAATAAAACACGGTCTTTCGCGTAGCCCCAGAAAAAAAAGTCCAGCGGTGTCAAATCGAATGATCTTGGTGGCCAGTTGATATCGCCACGACGAGAAATTACGCGGCCAGGAAATGTCTCTTGCAATAAAGCCATATTCGCTCGAGTTGTGTGGCATGTGGTACCGTTTTGTTGAAACCATATATTCTCCAAGTCGTATTCTTCAATAGCAGGCAAAACAAATCGGTTATCATATGACCTTAACGCTCCGAATTGACGGTGACAGTCGTTCCATCGTCGTTTTCGAAGAAGTAAGGTCCAATCACACCTCCGGACCAAAGAGCGCTCTAAACAGTGACTTTTTGTGGATGTAATGGCCTCTCTTCAATTACTTGAGGATTCTCAGAACACTATATACGAAAATTTTGCTTATTAAAATACCCACCGAGTGAAAAATGTGCTTCGTCGCTGAAGAAAATTTTGTTCGAAAAATCGACGTCCACCACCTGTTGTTCAAGCACCCCTTCGACGTATCTACGACGTTGTGAATGGTCAGCTGGCTTCAGTTGTTGTATGAGCTGGACTTTATATGGATAAAGGTGTAGATCCAAATGTAAAATACGCCATAATGTGCCGTAAGACAGTCCTAATTCCTGAGAACGACGAGGAATCGACACATCTGTAACCAATCCAGTCTCTTCAAATTTCTTCACAATTTTGCAAATTGCTTGCGTAGTTGGACGATTATGTAAATCATAATCTCCTCTTAAAGCACGCTATGTGGCTGTGGCAGATTCATCATTTTTGTAGTAGGTTTTAACAATTTTTGTGCGTTGTGCGATAGTTAAGCGATCCATTTTCTTAAATGCCAGACTTTCAACTGAAAAAAAATTGGTTTAACAAATTAGTTTGACAGATGTCGAATTCCAGTCCTATACTTTTGAAACCGCTAAATGGACAACCCTTTATATGTAGTAGTATGTAGACACCTACGTAACAGAGTTGATCCATGTGCAGTTCCTTTTCTGGTAAAAAAGATAGCTAGACTCTTTCCAGGATTTATTTTGATTCTCATACGTTTATAATATTCAAAAATAAGGACAAGAGCATTTTGGATATTATTAATTACTAGTTGACCCAGCGAACTTAGTTCCGCCTAAATTCATTTATGTCAAGAAAATAAATATTCACATGCTGTTTCATGTAATACGGTCAATCAAAATTCTTTATTCTAAAGTTATATTAAATAAATACAATAAAAATAACTAAATTAACAATGTTCAGCCACAAGTAACTGACCATGTGAGAAACATGGGAATTCGAGATTGATGACACAAATATCCAGCGATTGTCCCTGCGACTTATTGATTGTCATATTACTCGTTTCTTTGGTTGAAGCGGATGAAATTAAGGGACTCTGTTTCTATTTTTACGTACATATCAATGATGTATTTTTGCAGTAAATGCCAAAATCGTAGCAAGTAGTTGTCAACCTTACGAATCATGAGTCGATATGCGTAAAAATTCATCAAGCTGATATTTTTATTTGATTCCTCACCTAAAACACGAAGGATATATTAAAATTGAATCCGAAATTATGTCAAAACAAATTGACATACCATTTAAGGTATTCAACAATTTGATATTTGTGTGGTAACCATCATCTCCTGGCCAAAACATTATTGCGCACTGCAGTGCATCATATGACGGATTCACCATTATTTCATCGCCTTAGTACAATATCACGGCTCCCAACTGGGATCATATCTTTGTCTATATTTTGATGTATTCCACTGCGCATATACACTTCCTTGTCTACATTACCGCTGAAATACATTTGAAGAAATTTGTGATCTTCATTGGGTGCCGGCAATAATGAATCAAAGCGATGATGAATTTGTCATTGGATCCGTATTAATGACGACAAAGTAGAATCAGATGAATAACTTTTCATTATATTCATACAATATAGACTTAACTAAAATGAATTTACCTTGAATTTCGGATTATATTGGTGATTGTCCTGAATAACTTCTGTTCCAAACGACGTCATTTGAAAACAACCGTTAAATTGTTGAGCTCCCATCAAAAACTGTCGTGATTTGCTTGTATTATAGTAAATCAAGGAGCGTAATGGCTCAGGTAGATCTGGCAAATGCGGCAGTTTTACTTTGCCACTCATGCACCACAATCCAGGTGTCTGCGAAAGAAACTTCAGGGGCCATAGAACATTCATAATGCCAGTAGAGACACATGGAAGTGTGCCGTATTCAATTGTGCTTTCGTATTGGAAAGCAATTCTTTGCAATTCTGAATTCACGGCGTTTCTTGCGTTTCATTTATTTGATGGTTCTGGTGATTCCTATTGCACTGTTTTCTATCTCGGTCTCCACTTTGGACGACGGCACACTGTTCTTGAGACAATGTTTCTCGAGTTGTAGTGGCAATGGCACAGTGTATAAAATGATTGATTGCTAACTAGGACGTGTGGGTTCGATCCCCACGCTAGGGGCATTCTTTTCTATACCTCCAATTTTAACGCCCATGGGTTAAGATGAGATAGTCAATACCTGGTTCTCAAATCCACTGTGCCAGGCTAGTGCCGTGCAATTCAGGTTTCATTTAAAAGACCTTAGGTCTTACAGGCATAGGGAAGTGATACGATTATTGACACTTCTAAACTTCAGCCTAGCTATTGACACCCTCTTCTTACAGAACGTTTCATTGGTAAAAAACTGTATTTTTCTTTTAAGTTCTTCCCTGTTTCCTATTCTCTCACTCCCTATTTTTATATAGTTAGGAGTTAGTCAATTTTGTTGTGAATTCCGAAACATAAACATAACTGTTACGCGACTGTGTATTTTGTGAAAAAAAGTCTGTATTTCTTTAAGGAATCGGAACATGTTTGTAGATAATTTTATTATATTTAATACAAGCTAGATTATATTAGTTTATTACAATTAAATATAACGCCCTGGAGAAGGATTTACCTTATTTTTATTTTTTTTTCTGTTGATATATATTTAATAAAATGGGGTGTCAACTATTGTGTTAAGATCTAAATAATTCCTATAATTGACACCTCTGTGTCAATAACTTTCTTCTATAGGAGGACAAACGTTGACACTGTGGCTATAGTTGTAGTTATATATAGTGTCAATAATTATATTATTCTTTTAAATTAATATTTGCCGACACTGTTCAATACGTTTAGATTCGGCTACATCGATCAGTGCAACATTTGTATTACCAGACTTCAAATAATCGTAGTTTATTTTAATAGAAAAATATCTTGAGGAGCAGAATATGTTGGCCATTTTAGCGATGCTACCAGAGTTTTTAACAGGAATGAAATCAATTTTTTATTGTGGCCAAAACCCAAAAGCGCGTTGGCAGCCTACACAAATGAATATAAGTATTATTTTTATTTTTTGTAAGTTTTATATTTTTTTTTGTTTTTAAAAAATTTAGTAATAAAGCAACATACAGGTTTAAAAAATGATTTAAGCCAACCTCAACCAAAAGATCGCTATTATCATTCTTTACTCTCTATTCAAAGATATGTCAATAATTGTACAAATATGTGGTGTCAATAGTTGTACATAAGTGTCCATTACTATACAATTATGTGGTGTCAATAATTGTACATGAGTGTCAATTTCTATATATTTTAATTGGGTTTTAGAAATATCAAGATTTAACAATATCACGAAACTCTTACTCGCTTTCAATACAAATAGCATGAAAATCAATTGAATAATGTATTTAGAAATGTATTCAGAGTTTCCTATATCCATATCGAATATATTTGCCAGCTGTGTCAACTGAAAAAATCCTTACGACCGTCAATAACTGTATTGCTTACGCTATAGTTAAAATTTAAAAAAAAATTGCGATATGTTCGCTCGATTGCGTACATTTCGATCTGAGTGTTCGTCTGTAGTTTCGTTTGCACGAACAGTCACCATACGTTGTGCATTACGACGTGAAAGGTTTGACATTCTTACTGGTGGCATGATAACTTAAACGAAAACCAAACAAAATTAATATTCATCGAAAAAATGGATGAATATTTATGGATGAATACTTATGAAATCACAAATTAGACTTGGAAATGCTGAAATCAATCACTAAATGGCTAAATGGAAATGTTCTGCAATCACTTACCAAACCACATTAAAATGAAAACATTCGAAATATCTTTGGTTCCTTCTAACTCACAAAAATCATTAAAATTTCCACTGATTCGCAAATTACCCAAATTCAATTGCACCGTCACGAAATCAAAAGCGGGTTTTTAACTCACTTTTCACAATTTTTTCAATAACGAAATTATATAAATAAAATTGATTGAAATCACAATGAATCGCACTTGAAAAGCATACAAATACTTTGATACTTTGAGCACAATGAAAATTTTAAAAAATTAATTAAATTTAATTTTATTAATTTTATTTGACCGCAGGCAATAGCAAATACAATTCGATTTGAATGACGAAACGGATACGACACCTCATATTCCTTCCTTAGGCCAACACGAATCCATCAATTCCAAAACCTTGAAAATCAAACGATGTTCTAGGATTACCAATTTCCTTGAAAATTTTCCGGAATTTTTATCCAGTGTCCTATTCACCCTTCCTAGGGCCAAAAGCGCTAAATCGTGAACAGATATTCCTCCATTATCCTATGACCTTTCTTAAGCCAATATGAATTTATCAAGTCCTAAATAGTGAAAATCGAAGTAACCATTCTCGAGATATGCCATAAAAAGCGGATGATCTCTGCTTTCCAATTTTCCTAGAAATTTTTTAGGTATTTTCCTCCAGTGTCCTATATCCTTCCTTGGGTCTATACGAATTCATCAAGCCCAAAATCATGAAAATCGAACCATCCGTTCTCGAGTGATGCGCGCACACACGGACAACATTTCTCTTTTATTTATAAAGAAGATATTCGAAGGATGTTCAACGGATGAGTAGCTATATCGCAATGTCATCATCGTACATCATTCCACAACCATAACTTTACAGGACTGCGAAGTCCGATGTAAATAAAATACGTTATGTATGTGTATTTTAAAATTTCAATGAAAAAAAAAATTTACTTGTTTCCGCCCGGGATCGAACCGGGGGCCTTCCGCGTGTTAGGCGGATGTGATAACCACTACACCACGGAAACACATACCTAACGGTACTTTCAGCAAAAACCTCACCAAAAAACATCAATTTCAACCATAAAATTAGATCAAAGTTATTTTTTTTCAGTTAATATAAAAGATTGTATACCTAACCGCGTACATTCACTTATTGATTTAATAAACAGGCTTGACAACTCATAACAAGATCAGTTATTCAAATGAGTTTGCCCCTTGATCTTACATTCATACTCGTATTAAATTCTTTCCCATTATGTATGGTGTGTCTGTCACACTGACAATAATCACGCGTCACCGATAAAATCATTTTATTTATTTTCGTCGATGGAAAACCTGCAATTCAAATAAACCTGAAACCGTTTTTTTTTTACTTTTGTTTGTAAATTCAAACCACGACATATTCATTTGGAAAAGAATCACATACCATAACTCAAAAAGTGTCTCTTGCTGGCTCTCTATTTTTCTTCTCGTGCGTCTGTCTAACCAAAATATACAAAATCTTAATCTCTTCGAAATTGCAAACAAAACATTCAACAAGACAGTCAACATAATAATTTATTGCATAATCATTTCCCACTGGAACTGGACAATGGCCAAACATGTTCACATTCACCGACCGACCGAGTCCGTATGATGTCGGCTTTGTTGTCGGATTCGTCGACAAGATCACTGATCATGGTGCCCACTTAAATCTTTGACCAGTGAGCCTCTGAGCATTCCCAAAGACTTCTGAATCATATTTGGGGCAACTCAATGACAGCGACGACGATATCCATATGGCCGACGACAACTATATGACAACGGTTTTGCATTCACATGAGAATAATTGTGAATACAATCCAATTAGTGTAATTCCCAGCGATTGTTAAAAATATCGATCGAGCGAGATCCACAAACGAAAGCAAGCCGTCGCAACGATCAATCGCAATTCGCAAGAGGGTTGTGGTAATTTCAATTTTTTGTTCGTGTTTGTACTTAAATAGGCTCAATTGCCCGGCTCCGGCTTAACAGTGCACTTTGGTATAAGATTTCAATTTAAATGGAAACAATTTCTTGATCCTGTATTTAAGGCACAGAGTGATCGATTGAGTTTCTGATCAGTTGTACAGGAAATTAAGTTGATCGACTTCAATTAGAATGTAATTCGGTCTTGCACTTTGAATGAAGAGCGGATCGATTCGGTGCTGCTCGGCTCGACTTGGATCGGTAACTTAAAGACTTGTTGTCGGCGAGGCGTCAGATAATAATTATGCACAATTGATCTCGCAGTGCACACTCACAGATGTTGTTACTGCGATTGTGTTCGGCCATTCACTTTCGAACTTGCAATGCCCACAGTTTATAGAAACGTCTTTGAAGTCTGGACTCTGGAGATCTATTAGGTGGTTCATGATAATGATGTGCCATCCACTTGGTCAACCTCTTTACATGTTTATTTCTTTTTTATAGATATGTTCTTCGAAATAGCGTGACGGGAAATTTTAACCAAGTTGATGGTAAAGGTACATATTAGTGGGTAGGTATCTGCAACTTATGCATTCAGTGTGCTCCAGAAAGTTATAACAAAATTATGTTCTTAACCGTTACACAGCACAAAGTTTTTATGGGCTCGATGAATAATGGTGATGATGATGGTTGTGTTTTTTTTTCTTCGAGAATACATGACTACAGGTCCACGGAAGGGATTAAGCATTGTAGCACGTAACTTTGCGTGTTTGGTATAAAATGTACGTCATCTTAAAGAATAAGAAGGGGGTGGTGAGCGGCCGGCGGTGCGCTGACTTGAAAGGAGACGGCGAAAATGTGAAGTTGGTAAAGAATACAAACATACATTTGATTTTAAGACTTTCAAAATATTTTACTAAAATATGCATTCGGTGTGTTTACAATTTGGCAAAGTGTATTAGTAGAATACAGAGGCGGAGTCTTCCCGGGGCACTGCCATAATTCTACTAGTGTTGTCCTTCTCAATTGCAATTATATAGTTCAATATTTAGTACGAAAACTTTTTCATAAAATTAGTTTGTTCTTGCCCTAGGTAGTACCACTGGGGCGCCATAAAAAATATAGGCAAAATATTGAGCATGTAGGGGCCCGAAACCACTGAGCTAGGGGCCCTTAGATAGTAAAAAGAGAAAATTTGTTAAGATTTAGATATATTATATCTGTCTTATTTAGTAAAATACGCTAAACACATGTCTAGTTATGCAGTGCATAATGATTTATGTAGTCGCTATGCTAATTCTTATAGCATACACATTTTGTATCTATTATAATTGCAATGTGATTGTGTCAAAATGAAGCACTAATGTATTCTCTTTGTGACATATGAGAGAGTTTTACAACAAAAATACAAGCATAGCACTTCTTCGAATCATATCTTACTCGCTCGTGGGCGATGTCGAATGACTTTTCTATACAAAATCACTTCTATTAGGCTCTGAACAACCTTTTAAAGCGTTTAGCTTATGTTGCTGCTATGCAACGTTACATAAGGTAGTGAATTACATTTCTGCATTCAGAGAAATACAGAGAAAATACACACATCATTATAGCCTTATGTGTTCGCTATGATGCGTAAATTCATAAGGCTGTATTGGTTTTTCAAAGTATTGAGCTGCATCCACTTTAAGTTATTGTACAGGGTGTCTGCCGAGAAGGTATACTACTATGTTTGTTTGTAATTTTTGATTAAATGCAAAAGAATGGATCTTAGATTGATAAAAATTTTATTTAATGTCGGCAATTATGTATGGAATACAATATCAGGTAAATGTCCGCCGCAGTTAGTCTCACAAATGCGAGTCCTTTTGAGCACATTTTTCATTACATTCTCACACATTTCACGCAGTATTTCATTAATTTCATCACAAATATTTTGTTTGCTCAAGCGTTTCTGGTTTGCTTGCAAGATCTTGCTTTTCAGATATCCCCACAAAAAGAAGTCCGGAGCAGTCAAGTCAGGCGACCGTGGAGGACAATCAACATCACCATTTCTTGAAATAATTTGTTGTGGAACTCACAGTAATTCCATTGTAATCCTGGCTGTATGCGATGTGGAACCGTCTTGTTGATACCACATGTTAATCAAACCCAAAGCATGCAATTGTGGCGTTAAAAAGTTTTCAATCATATCACGATATCGCTCCCCATTCACAGTTGCCGTTACGCCGTTTTCATTTTCAAAGAAGAACGTCCAATGATTCCTCCTGACCAAATTGCACACCAGACTGTAACTTTTAATGGATGCAAGGGTGACTGATGAATATTTTTAGGGTGTTTCATTCCCCAGAACTGACTACATTTCCATTCAAATGAAAATGTGCCTCGTCACTCATTATGATTTTTTCATGAAAATCGGTGTTTTCGTTGGTTTGCTAGTAACATCATATTGGCATATATACGGCGGCGTAAATGGTCTTGTGGAAGAAGCTCTTGTGTCAACTGAATCTTAAGTGGAAACAAATGCAAATCGTTGTGCAGGGACCAAGCTACCAAGCTACTAATCACGGCGTCTAATTGAGGTTGATAGATTGTTTTGAACACTTTTTTGAGAAGCAGTAATGTTTTCACCCGATCTTGCTGTACGTTGTGGTCCACGCTTGAGCCTATCACCTACAGACCCTCTTTCTTCGAAATCATTCACTACACGATAAATAGTGCGTTTTGTTGGCACGTTGTTTCTCCCAAAAATTTCACGTAACTTTCTCATCATAACAGTAATCGATGATTGATTTTGATAAAATGTTTTAACGATTAAACGTGTCTACTTCACGACTGGCAAATATAAACTGTCAAGACTAATTTTTACCAAAATGGCGGCAACAAAAGTAGTATACCTTCCCCGCGGACAACCTCTATACCAAAAAACTTTCTCATCTGAGGATGTGTTCGGTTCAAAAGTTCCTCTAGTTACGTCAAGTATTAACCTTCTGGCCTCGAAGGAAATAATTTTGGGACCCATCATATCAAAGTCCCTATGGGCCCTTTAATCCCCAGTTCGACCCTGGTCGAACATTATGTAAAAAGAAATTAACTCATGAGGATTGAGTAATTGGATCAAATAAAAATATTAAAGGTTTGAGGTTGAAAGTTGAACCACATACAGAAATTCATTATTTATTTATACACACAAGAATGTATGAACATTTAACATACATACATATTCAATTCTCTCCCTTTCTCCCTCTCACCACCTTCCTCTTTTTCGTTCTGATACAAGATACAATGTTACGATAATCATACGATTTTTTACTTGTGTAGGTACTATAAGGCAAATTTTGCATTTTAAAAAAAATCGAACTCGACATTTTAACCAAACTTTGCATTACGATGATACCTATAGAGACACACGGAAAAAGTGAGTTCCGTAATTCTGTCTGCTTGTAGGCCGATCTACAGCCTAAACGGCTAAAACGATTTTCTTCAAACTTGGTATTTAGGTTTCTTAGATGATTGGCTTAATTCTTTTGTCTATAATCCTTTGTTTAGAGGTATACCTGTCATACAATTATGGTAAATCTTAATTATATAGAAAACGGCTCTACACATATTAAGGCCCGTATACTGATAAGAATCATAAATATTTATGTTCAACTTAATACGATTAGGGGCTATTTTTTCCTCTGTGTTAACTGTCACATAAGTGCTTAAGTAGAACTTAAATGCTTATGTTGTGTATCAGCACACGGGCCTTAGTGCACTATTATAGGTGTAGTTAACATTTTGCCTAATTTTTTTTACATAAAATGTTATTACCGGCACCTACCTGCCATTAAACCTTTTTTTTCGACTGTCTCTTAACGGCTTTCTATGAAAATGTTTATACATGCTGTTAATCGAATTCTACACGCAACCGTTAAACCAACTACTTCAAATATTTCGGCGCTGTTTTCTCGAAAGACTTATTGGTGTACATAGAACCATCTTGTCCTAAGGTCGAGATCTGTCATCGTCAAGTAAAAGTGATGACAGCAATTACTTTGTTGAAACTGACATGGAAAATCGTAAAGCGAACATATGGCGTGTTTCAAAAGAAACACAGGTTGATCTATAAGAAGTGTCTGACCTAAAATAGAAACACAGATCTTATTTTTGACAGCTCACTTCTGTGCTCTGAGCTAAAAAATAAAAATGCCTACAGAAAATGATTTTCATATTTAAAAGAAAGTTTTTGATCAATCTTAAATTTTTAACAACGATATATACCAAACATAATTATTTACAAAGTGTTGAATTTGACGTTTTTTTATTTTGAAATTCTTGTTGCACCCTCGAACTAATAGACAGGTTACGTGTGACTTCTCCCGCCTTGAGAAGACCACACATCATGACGATCATGTTTTCAAATCACTTGAGAGTTAACTCAATAAATTTAATACCAATTTTTCAAAAACAAACCTGTATTTGATATATTTAACGCGATATTTGTAACTGTAAAACATCTATACCAGAGCACTTTTGGTAAGGTTTATTGACTTTTGAACAAAAACATCAATCAACTCTATTTAAAATCGAATAAATTTAACTAGAAACTCATTTTTTTTATTTCTGCAAACTTAAATACATTCAAATATCTCTTGAAACTTTAAACTTCTCAAAACTGATAACTTCAAAATGAAACCTCTTTAAATTTTACATTAACCATGTTGAATTGAACAGATACTTGACTCCTTGCTCTGATATACAGATATACGTTTATGTAGGTTCAAACCGGATATGCCAAACAATATCAATCCATTTGGCATGGCCTTTATTTGTTCATCTTCATAGTCGTATAGTTGCATTAAGTTTTGTCGTTTGCAAACATTAAAGTTGATATAAAAAAAAAAAACGTTCAAAAGCAAATAAACAAAGCCATAAAACCCATACTCAATTCCACAACCATCAGTCTCCTTTGAATTTCAACCCAGAGAGTTTTCGGTAGCATCGAATGGGATTTAAAAACTTTTTGTATAAATCTATTGAAGGCGGAAATTTTGTCGATATTACTTTTCCTCATGAGCTAACAGAGTCGAAAAATGAGAAGAAAAAAAAATTCTGTGGAAAGTTATGTTATCGTTGTCCCTATGTTGAATTATTCAGACAAACACAGACAGATTTATATACTTGCCAACATATCAGTCAGGTGCAGGACGACGACAGGACTACAGGACTAAAGAAGAACGATATTACATGAAATGAAACTGAAAATATACAGAAAAAAAACTCTTACATGTCCTCATTAAAAAGTAATATCCTTTATTTTTGTGTGAAGGAGGTGTAGGAAGGCGAGTAGGTAGAAAAGGTTGTGTAGGCGACTTGACTACAATACCTTTCACTTCATATGAACCAAAAGCAAACAGGTTTTTCCGTTTCCGCTCTTGTAGTTATCAGATCCGTTCTTGTTGAGTGCTGACTAAAGCTTGGAATGGGAGCAGGGGATTTTGTTGACTCGCAGCCAGTGATGTTACAATACTCATAATTCCAAGGAAAGCTATAAATATAAAATGAAAACATTGTTTTCTTTCTCTTTGTTCAATCAATTGGAAGTCTATAAAATATGAAACCTTACTAATGCCAATCAGTAATTGGAAGTAATGGGGTTTTTGATATCAGAAATTTACGACGAAATTTTAAATTGAATTATATAGAAAAAATATAGTAATTGAAAAAAAACACAGCTTTTTAAAGCAATAGCTGTATTTGTATATTTGTGTATACTGTTTAGTCATTCGAACTTGAAGACAATTTTTTTATTTCTTAAAAAAACAAATTCTTACACTACTAACTTCGTGGTTAGACCCCTTTGGCCCCTTACACTGACGGGGATGTACATAATATAGCAAGATATAGCCTGACTCGATCTTACCTACATACTTTTCTTTCAAGTAAAACTTAAACCTTTTGCCAGTGGATGGGGCCAAGTTCCACCTTTCAGACAAAAATGTTTGATTAATTCCCCTCTAGAGCAACTGTACTGCCCAATCTCCGATGAAGACTAATTAACTTGATGAGCTTTTTGAACGATTTATTGAAGAATTTTTCTAAAGGTTCGGTTTGGGGCCTCATATGATTTCTTGAAGTAAAACTAGTTTGAAAATTAATTTTTCAAAACCTATTGCTTAGCACAAACTAATTTAAAATGAAAATTAAACAAGAGAACTCTGGCTTTGCCATTTTAGGTTTTACCGTTGGTTTTAAATAATTTTTTTTTTGTTTTAAGTCAATTTTTTTATAAAATTGCTCCTCCCGGCTAAATGTGGGGAAATAGACCTCCACTCCCATACGATTTTTTCTTATTTAAGTCCAACCTATACGCCATAACTTTTTGTCGCATCTTATGCCAATCACCATGTATATATTAAGAATCAAAGAAAATTCAGAATTGTCACTAGAGCACACAAAAGAAATCACAAATCGCAACACAAATAGGACCACGGTAATTCTTAAATTTCATGATACCTACTGCGATCAAAGTTATTGAAGCTACACTACTAATAAAAAAAATACTGGAATTGTTAAACATCGTGAGCAGTATATTACCACACGGCAAAAAAGAACATCACTTTACCAAGTTAAAACGAAATGACTGTTGAATTAGGAGCCGTCGAAAGATTTATTTAAACATTTTTGGGGAACATGCTCTGCAGTTCTTTGACATTAATAACACCAACAACTGTCAGAGCTATGCAATGACTGAGCCAGTTGTTCCACGAGGAGCACACAGAAATCAGCGAAAGCAACATCAACAAAGAAGTTAGAATAGAATTGCCATCTGCTATTTAAATATAAATTCAAACATTTTATGTGTCTGAGCTAAAAAACAATCTTTTAATTCCAGATTTATGTTAATTCATTCTAAACTATGATATTATAATTTTAATAGAAATTTTTCTTTAAGAAGGAAAAGAAACACAAATAATTAAGTATTTTAAAGAATTTTCTGTTAAATTTATTTCAGCTACTAGAAGTAATATTTTTGGTAGAGCTAGTGGTGGCATTTTAATCGAGACTAAATGTTATTTAAGTAATAATAATAAGTAATGTCCAATGCCACATTTTTCCAACCTATCTTAATTGAAATAATTGGAGTAATGATATTAATGAACTACAATTATTTTTAAATAAAAGCAATATACAAAATCCTTTAATGCTTCCCAGCTGTCATTATTTGAAAATTGTTTTCAGCATTGTCACGATGTCAGTATAATGCCACAATTTAATGACAATTCTGGCTGGCAGATTTTTAATGACAGGTAAACTGTCACGCATTATCAAACATTTACACGACACAAAAAATAATGCCACGATTTTGACAGTAATACTGCCAATTTGGCAGTCATGTAAAGGCCCATTTAGACGATCATTTCAGTTTCAGTTTCAGTTGAGCTATCAGTTAAGCTTTCAGTTAAACTGGTGTCTAAACGCAAAAACTCAAGCGTTTAACTGAAACTGAAACTTAAACTGAAACTGATGGAATTTACATGAATTGGCCGTTCAGTCATCAGTTAAACTGATTTGTAAATGCGTTTCAGCTCAGTTCTCAGTTAAGTCGTCATTTCAATTCCAGTTGTTTTTTATAATTGTGCGCGCAGTAAAGGGATTTTGAATACCATTAATATGTTCAAGCACAGTGCGAGCGTTAGAAAAATAAGGAAGAATTTAAAAGAAGATACCGATGTAAATTGGTTTTAAAGTTCAGAATATCAATGAGTGGGAAAAACAGAGCATGGTAACCATGCAACCATGTGGGGCATGCATCCACATTCGTATTGTACGGCTAAAGAAAGAATCTCCGTACTTGACAGTACGTCCGAAGTTGGGCTCAAGGGTAAACTGCTGAGCATTCCCAGAAGCGTGAGTATTACGGTTGAATAGTTTGAGGGGAGGAGTGCAACTGGCTATTTCGCTAGAAAATTGTTTATAAAAATAGAGATAAAATAATGAAAGACATGATACATTTCGTCGGTGTTCGAGATCTCAAAATGTTTCAATTATAGTTCTATCGCCATCATTCTTAGAGCTCTGTTTTGAATTCTATCTAAGAGCTTCAAGTAATAAAGGCCTAATAGATTACAAACACTTTGCAGCGTTTTTGACATCGAATATATGGTCATTCCACAAAAGGTGGTCTGTGATGCACATGTCAAAGACTGGCATCTGATCGGTTTCTTCAATGCAAGTGCCGCTCATGGAAATCGGCATGGGGGTGGGTTATGCTTTAACGACAGAAGCCAGCAGTGAGTTTTTGAAGCATTAAATTCTACACGCTTTCTTATTTCCCATTGGAAAATGCTGTCGAGATCAGAATTTAATGAGCTTACCATAGGCTGCCGTTGCCGTTCCGCTTCCATAGGACAAGGAAGTGAATCTTCAAACGAATATGAAAAACTGAGGGTACTATCGTCAGCAAAACAATTTAGTGGATTAGAAGTTCCAGATAAGGGATCATTAATAAAAATGAGAAAAGGGTCAGAGACAATACGGAGCCCTGGGGCACACCAGCATTTATTTTGTTAATATCAGACTTGAAACCGTCCGCGATACAACTGGTATTGAACGGTCCGAAAGTTAATTTCTAATCCAACGAATAAGAGATTCATCGATACCAAATGCACGCATTTTCGATAAGAGAGCTTGGTGCCAAACTCTATCAAATGCTTTCAAAATACCAAGCGCAATAATCCTCCATTCTCCAAAACGATGTAAAGATTTGTGCCACTGTTTGGTGAGATATAAGTACCATCAGATAACCAGTGGACCTATTGCTACGAAAGTCATACTGCCGGTCATTAAGGAGCTTTCGTTATTCAAGATATTTCTTGATTCTTGGCGGTGAATCAACTGTCTTTTTCTTTCAATCAGCCCTAACATGAGTTCCATCGTAAACGGAGAGTCTTACGAATCCCGAAAAAATTTTCGCTGAATCCGTTCGTAATGGCAATTTGTATGAGCATTTCCACTACGATGGATTCTCTTATTGATTTTTTCAAGATTCATAACAAGTTTCCGATTACGATGGAATTCGTGATAAGGCTGATTATGTCGAAAAGGAATTATATTATGGTCGATTTCATTGAAATTTACACAAGTAAAATGGAAGCTCAACTGAACACCAGACTGATGTCTAGATACTACACTGCCTTTTTTAACTGAACTGACAACTGAACTGATAACTGAACTGATAACTGATCGTCTAAAAGGGGCTTAACTTCAACATGATAGATGCGGAAGGCAACTTTTGTGGAATTTATAGAATATTTCGTTTTGATGTCTTAACGAAACTTACTTTCGTGTCAGGTCAAGGTAGGTCAGTAATTGATTATTATGTGGCAAGAGGAAATTGGCTCAGCATTATTTATGATTTTGAGGCCACGACAGCGAATTACGCTAGTCATATGCCAATAATCATTTTGGCAGGTGTAACTTTGAGGACAAATAAAATAACAGGCGAAGGCTTGATGTAGAATTAAACTACCATCCTGTGCAGGTTAACTGGAGTTGTGTTCAGGTTAGTGAAAATATTTTAGATATTTATAGGCAAGCAACTATTAGGAGAAGAAAATCTGCAAGCGGCTGTATACCCGTGTATGAGTGGTTTGAATGAGAATGTAGGAAACTTCGCAAGAAATCGTTTCTGTTCTCAATCTCTTTAGAAATACAAATTCAGTGTTTTTCAAATCACTTTACTTGGAGTCGAGCAAACAATATCTTTTCGTACAAAAACGGAAACAATACGTTAGTGTAATAGCCACAAGCCTTTCATCATGTAAGGACTCTGGTTTTAAAAATATGTCATTTTCGGTTTTGGCAGTTGAACAACTTGCTGATCACTTTAAAGATCTTATTATCTTATACCAAAACTTTGCGTATGTCTTCCCTTTAGTTATAAATTCTAATCTCTTAACTTGACGAGCCGATTTCAGTAGAATAGTTGCAAGTTACATTGAAATCTATGAAAAATAATAGAGCAGTGGGGATTGGTGGTATTCCTGCGGAATTGTACAGAAACTCATCACAAAATTATTGTTTGTCTCACATCAATTTATTCTGTAACAGTCTTCTTGATGAAGAAAAAATCTAAAATCCCAAATCCCATTTTTAAAACATGGACTTAGACAATATTTAAAAAAAAATGATCCCCAGCTCGCAAAAAAAAATCGTCCGTCCACCCATTTTCGAAATATTGAATTTATGAAAAAAAAAAATTAATTTATTTTTCCAAAACTCCACAATTTGATTGTCCAGTTTCATTTAGAATCAATAGGATCTCCTAAATGGAGATCCGTTGCCGTTAATGAGAGAATCGAAAATAAAAAACAAGAAGTCCTCAGGCTTTTTTCTCAACTCTCTCTGAATTCACTGCTCAATATGAATATATTTTAGTTTGTGGTGACTTTAATGCGGATTTACTAAAAAACGATTCACGTGCTTTTCAAGTATATGATTTCGCATTGTCTTTAGGACTCAACGCGATTTGCTAAAGATTGCATCACTAGCCTTCTTGACCTAACAATTGTTTCGGATTTTGATTTAGTCCTTCTTTTCGACCAACTCCCGTTTGATTACGTTTCTGATCATGATCCACTCTTTTGCACGAATAATATAAGCTTTAATCACTTGTCTGTTCCTTTATCATTTTCATTTAAGGATTTTCGTTCAGTAGATTTAGATGCTTTGGAAGCTGCGGTACTTGAATCTCAACTGCCGATTGACTTTTGATCCAGATGATAAACTACTTTGTTTTCAAGAAGTGGTTACGCAGCTCTATAACCAATATATACCTACCAAAACTGTGATAATTCGCAACAATATCTGCCCTTGCTTTACAACTGAAGTGGTCAATTCTATTAAATCCCGCAACAAACTTTATAGAAAATGGAAACAAAATCCATCTAATTCTAACTGGGTAATTTATAAGGCGATGCGAAATCATGCTACAATTATTGTTCGAAATGCTAAGAGAAATTATTATTCATCTAAACTCAATACTTCTCTTCCACCTAAATAGCTTTGAAGCAATCTAAGACAAATTGGTACCTCTAGTAGCAAAACTAATTCAAAGTGTGAAATTGACCCTGATGAATTAAATCAATACTTCGTTGGAGATAGTGCTAATGATAGAAATTATGTTTCCTAGAATAATTCTCTTCAATTCACCGAGTAATTGAGCAATTTTGAAGTGATTACAGTCAATGAAATTGAAGTTATAAATTGTATTCTCATTCAGTTGGGGATGATGGCGTATCTTTACATTTTATCAAATTGATTCTTCGTCATATTAAATCTCATATAACTCACATTTAAAACCACTGCATCACTACGTTAACTTTTCCTAAGCACTGGAAAACTGCTCGAGTTATACCTGTTGCAAAAAATCGAACTCTCTCACTCTTGCAGACTTCAGACCAATTAGCATCCTGCCGTGCTTGTCAAAGGTCTTCGAGAAACTTATAGCAAAACAAATCCTTCTTCATCTATCTAGTCATAATTGGTTTCAGAACAAAGCACAGTTGTTCTACTGCTATGGTCAATATACTGGCAGATATAAGGTTAAATTATGATAGAGGATATGTAACTTTTCTATGTCTGCTTGATTTCTCGAAGGCATTTGACAAAGTAAATCATAATATCTTCTGTTGGAAATTGAGAAACATGTTTGGTCTTGGTAACAGTGCTTTTTGAGTGAAAGATTTCAAAGAGATATTACCTCAACATCTTCCTCAGCACTTTTACTATTAAAACAGGGTGTACCACAAGGATCAATTCTTGGTCCGATTCTGTTTTGTATGTTCGTTAATGACTTACCCTCCGTTTGCCAAAACTCGATTATTCATCTTTATCCTGATGACGTTCTGCTTTGTTAGGCAAAACCAATTTCCAATATAACTGAACTAGCAAATAACATAAATGAGGACCTCTCTAGCATTCAGTCTGAAAATGGTAAAAACCGTAACAAACATTGGTTTTGTTATAAATCACAATCTATCAGGATATGAACACACTAATTATGTTATAAGAAGAATCTATGTTCGTCTTCGAAAATTGTGGATAACGGCTTATTTTACACCTTTTGATACCAGACGAAAACTAGTGATAAGTCTTATTTTGCCCCTAGTAACTTATGCTGAATCTGTTTACTGTAATATTGATTCATTATCCTAAGTTGCAAGTCGCATTTAACGATGCAGTACGCTTTATTTATGGCTTGCGAAGGTATGGTCACATCTCACAAACCAAATTTAACCTGTTCACCTAGAACTTTCAGCCTAGTTACATCAAGGTATCGCTACTTTAACTCTTCTCGTCTTTTTTTTTTGTGCACGCAATTAATTTATGGAACTCCTTGCCGATAAATATAAGAGCAATAACGAATGCCATTCGTTTTAAAAATGCAATCTCTCTCTATTTCTCACTGTTAATATAAAATCTATCTTTTAGTATACTACAATTTTTTCTTTTTTATTTTATTTTCTCTCTGCTGTTATTCTAACTTCTTTTCTTCTCTTTTCAACCTATTTCCTTCTTCTTTCATCTCAACATAATTTATTGTTAATTAATTCTAAGTTTTTTTGTTGAATTTTCTTAAATGTTTTTGTTTAATTAAAACACTGCTTAATTGTTAAATTCTGAGTACAATAAAAAATAATAATCTTATTGTACCATTATATTTTTTAGTATTAAATAAATAGAATACTTAAATGGCAGGTACCGTAAATAACATTTTGTTTGAAAAAAAATGTTGAACCAAAATGTAGGGTATAAAGCTTTAATTGGGACTAAATTTTCTTAATAAAATCGTTGGAGCCGTTTTCGATATAATTAATATTTACCACTTTTGGTACAGAAAATTTTATAATAACTACTATTAGTTCTGGGGCTAACAAAAAGACTTAAAACCAAATCGACCCAATCACCTAAGACCCTTAAGCACCAAGTTTGAAGAAAATCGATCCAGGCGTTTAGGCTATAGACGGGAATACGGGACCCACTTTTTCGTGTTCTCTCTCATCGTAGTGTCAAGTATAATTAAAATCTCGTGCTCGAATTTTTTTACGAATCCACAACTTGCCCAATAGTACCTATCGAAATACAGAAAAAGCGGACGTTGGAAATTTACAACTCAAGCTGTGGTATAGTAATTGTAACACGAGCAATTAACTCAAGAGCAAGTCTATAGACTTTGTAATATTCGTACATTTATTCGAGATTTTAATATCTAGAACCTGTGGAACTAAATCATATTTAAATGTTGCAGATTAATTATTATTCTGAGGGAAGAAATTTCCATCATCAGTTTTAAAGTAATTTCAGAGACAACATTAAACTTTTTTGGCCCTTAATTACTAATACTCGTAAAGTTTTTGTGTGCTGACATCCCTGTATTCTCATATAAAATGACCTGAAAAAGTATCTCAAACTATATCTTCAATTTTAAAGGTAAAGTTTCATCTTTAACCAGAAATGGCAGATGAATTAGTCATATTACAAAATCTAAATAAAATAGGCGTCAACCGTTTCCGGCTACTGGTTATGAGAACGCAATGAAGAATGCCATATTAAGTTATTTTAATGATTTTTTGTCTGAAACTTCTAATCCAATATATTGTTTTGCTGACGACAGTACCCTCAGCTATGCATATTCGTTTTTTAGATTCACACCTATGTCCTTCGGATGGGGAACTTCAACTGCAGCATATGATAAGCTCATTAAATTCTGATCCCAACAGCATTGTCTAAGGGGGGAATAAAAATCCGTATAGAATTTAATGTTTCAAAAATCCAATTCTATCTATTGTCGCTAAAGCCGGTTGTCCATGAGCAGCGCTTACATCGAGGAAACCGAACAACTTTCAATTCTCGTTATGTGCATCACCGACCACCTTTTGTGAAATGACCACATATTTCTCCAAAGTACAACTGATATATTATGGGCAGATGCTCCCATAACAAACTTAAGTTTCCTTGACAGAATCCAAAACAGAGCTTTAAAGAATGATAGGTGATGGAACAATAAAGCGGAAGCAATTGCACCTTTCGAACACGGTTCGCAATGTTTCATACCTTTCATTGTTTTGTCGTTATTTTTATAGATAGAACAATGAAGATAGTTTAACGGCCGGTTAGGGTTAAATTACCCGGTGGGCCTACCCAAATACGGGTTCAATGAGAAGGTATGAGCGAATTTGCAACAAACTTCTATTTATGAGCAACAACACCGCCACTCATAGTATACACGAATCGTATAGCAACCACAACCACTGCGAGCTCTCGAAGAGGCCATCCCAAGACTTGTATTTTCGGGCATTAGCTGGAAAGTCCCCGCAGTACCGAATTACGGTATTACTGGAGTCTTTTCATCCACCTAACTGAAAAATGCACTAACAGGTTTTCTTTGGCGAATGACTGACTACCCAGGAACGATAATCCTGCCCTTATTTATGTTATGTTGCTCAACTTAGGGACAAGGGAACCCTATGTAGAAATTATTCCTCACCATCGCGATGCATCGGTATAATGGATCATCGTTTTTCTACTAAAAGCAAGGCCATATAGACCATGTCACATGGCTAGTATCCGACAACTAGCCATATTAAACTGGGACAGAAATGCCTCCCCAAGTCAAGTCTTGGTTTGCATTTGCACTAAAAACCATCTTTCGGGATAAATCTCAAATGATGGCAACAAGATCCATGAGCCGAAGCTCACTCAAAGGTTGCATGTATTAAATAAGATTTATATATACCCTTACTTGCGTAAGGTGATGATGACACAAGTGTCATTCATCTATCAATCTTTTAGACCTGTTTTCTCCTTTATATGCAGTTTTAGCTACACACTCACTACTGTGATTACAGAACCACGCACTTAACTGCCGCAGCAGCAGCCATAAACACGCTACCATTGGTAGTCACGTACGATCTACTAAGATCCACTATCTAATGATTGTTGATCGGAACAAAATCAACCAGCTTCACCCAGCAATCCCCACTCCTCCTAAACGACGCCAGCCGTGACAGACTCTTTACCCTCCGTATACCTGATTGTCACCCCATTTGGAACGTCGCTTTTCACACAAATGGCACGATTCCTTTTAGTTCCGGACTACCTTATATGTCGGGTATTGCCTTTCCTACTAAATAATCGCCCAGATCAACCCAATCCCCTTCCAGGTGTTTTACCCCACCCTTCCAGTTCATGAAACTGACCTACTACCTCATCTTTGTGAATGACCTCAGAGCCCGCCTTAACCAGATAGATAATAGATTAGCCGCCCAGTGCAGAATAGTCTCATTAAAGAGAACTAATCATTCCTGAACGTTGCCTGTCTTTCACTACGAGAGGGACTATATTGGCTCTTCACGAATGACCAGGAAGAACGTTGCATTGCAAAGCAACTTCCCGTACATTCCCTTGGGGAAAATCGATCAGGTTTCCCGAAAGACATTTTAATAGACAGTGTTCTAATGAAATAGCCAGATGACCCTTAAAAAAATTAATTTGTAAATACTAGCGCTTCTATGAATGCTCATCAGTTTAGCCTTGAGGCCAATTTCGGACGTACTGCCAAGTATAGAGATTCCTTCTGTATCCTTACAACACGAATGTGGAAGGCTTTACCCGACCATATTTTTCACTCTCTGATATTTAAACATTCAAAACTACTGTAAATCAGTATCTCCTATTAAATCATCTACCATTTTCCTGATCGGCCGCACTGGTGTAAATGTGCTCAAACATTTTAAGGGTAGAGTCATAACCCCCTATAACAAACAAAATACAATACTATAATATAATTTTTTTTTCACACTATCAGAACTGGCCAAAGAGAGCTTATAGCAAGCTCCGCCTTCGGACTAATGGTTTGCCAACACAGAAAACTGTGTTAAACCACCGGTTCATCATTTAGTGCAGTGTTAGTTGTTAGTAGGCAAACTCTATTACAAATAACACTTACACAACTACAAAGTGAAAAAATGAACAAGAACATAATATGAAACAAAAACATTTAGGACCGTGGAGCACTGGTTTTGAATATATTTTTTAATTTAATTTTACTGATTTGAAATCAAAAATGTATGAATTCCAATTTAAAAGTCTACCCATACGTGTCAAGGGCTCATGCGTCCCATAGTTTGTCCTATGTGTGGCGACTTTAATCAAGTCGAGTCCACGAAGATTATAAACTTCACCCCGATAGTTAAAAAAAAAAACTGAACATAGTAGGTCTGGTGCATCTGTGACGCCAGTTATTATTCGGTGGAAGAATACCAAATCATTGTTAGTTCTTCCCGTGCAAGTGTTTGCATTTGAAGAATAGATAAACGTTGGTCATAAGGGAGTGCATTAGAAGGATCACTCCACTGAAGCCCTTTCAATGCGAAACGAGTAAATTTCCTTTGAACAGATTCTAGTCTCTCAATATGAATATCGTAAAGAGGAGTTCAAAACTGCGATGCATACTCAAGATGGGGACGAACCAAACAGTTGTATAAAGCACGGGTAACATGGGGATCATTTGGACCAACGCTTTATAAAACCTAACATTGAATTGACTTTGTCAACGATGATATTAATATGGGCAGAAAAGTCTAAATTGAATGTAAAGAGAACTCCAATGATATAACATATCTTCAAGATACGATTATATCCACTTGATGAAAGATGGAGGAAACCCGTATGAATTAAGTTTAAACTTGATAATCTCATGAGACAATTGATCAAAAGCTTTCGAAAAGTCTGTGTATACACAATCAACTTCTTGACTATTTTCTAAGGAGTTTAGGCATTTATTCAAAAACACAACTAGATTAGTAACAGTAGAAAGTTTCTACATAAATCCATGTTGTTGGTTGCAGATAATATTTGTACATATAAATGTCAAACTATCACATACAACTTGTTCGAACAACTTTGGAATGCAAGAAAGTTTAGAAATTGGTCTATAGTTGATAATATTGGTTTTGACACCCTTTTTAAATACTGGGGTTATAAATGCATTCTTCCAAACTGAAGGAAATTTACCTTATTTCAAAGATAGTTCAAAAATATTTCTCAGAGGAAGACCTAAAATGGACCTACATTTTTTTAATAGGTGGCATTCCATTAGGACCAATAGAATAGTCCTTTTTAAATGCGACAAAAAGCTCAACATTTTTCCACGCTCTATTGTAATATTGTTAAATGATACTTGAGCACAATTTCGTAAAAAATGAAAATAGTTTTCGTCAACAACTACAGGAGAATCAATGAAGGATTGGCTAAAATTACTTGCAAATCCCTCACATATTTCAGAAGTTGTACTCAAGATTACGTCATTATAAATAAGATTTACTGGATAGCCGTCACATTTCTTTTTAGAATTTATAAATTTCCAGAAGTTTTTCAGGTCGAACTTCAAAGAAAGCTCCATGGTTTTCAGATATTCGTTATAGAGTTCAAAAGAGAGTTTTTTGAATTCTTCAAAAATTGAAATGTAAACTACTTGATTCTCTACCGTCATGAATCTAATGTATTTTTTCCAAGCTTTATTTCTTTTATTTCGGATACATTTCAGTTCTTTTGTGAACCAAGGATGACAAGAATAATTAGAGGGAATAGATCTTTTTTTGGAACTGTTTCATTAATGCATCTCAACAAAATAGAATAGAAGCTTGAGATAGTTGAGTCAAGATCATTAGAAATCGGTAAATGTTCTATACCGGAGCTTATTAAACTATCCAAGAGCTGTTGAAAATCACCTTTGCAAAAGTCAAAACTATGGGAACAATCATGAGGATTACTATTTTCTAGTAAATGACCGCTCAAGTCAAGAAAAATGCCAAGAGGCGGGTGATAACCATCTATTCGGATGTTAGATAAAACAGATGTAGATTCTACCACCGCTGTATATTAACGGCGTCAGATGAGAATACAAGGTCACGATTTCTATCTTTAAAATTGTGTATAGAGCTAACTTGATATAAATCCGTAGAGCTAATATTATCCAACATTTGGAACTCCTGTTGGATGTAAATTAAAATAATATAAGTCTTGGGCCAAAATAAACTAAATGCACCGGTGTATTTTATTTCCTGTCTTCAAATGGTACAAATAATTCATTTAAATAAACAAATAGATGTTGAATACGAGTACATGCCCGATATATCTTTGTTAATTAAATTTATTTTTAAAAAATACCTGAATAAAGTAGGGTTCCTTATAATTCTCGACTATTATGTAACTCTTAAACGCTAACCCTAAGGGTTATTTCACACAATTTAAAATACTTGTGGTTTAAATGGCAACCAATCAAAACTAAAAGGTATTCAAAAAACATTAAAAATACAAAAAACAAAAGCTAAGTTGTATACAGTTAGATTCTGATTCCTTTAAACTTTTTCAAAAAGTTAGATAGTTAAGGTTATAGGGTGACAATGCTTGCGTACCTGCGGTTTCTTTTATGTGAAACTTTTGCGGGCCAGTTAAAGAAGGAATTTTAAGTATTATTCGAAATGGAATAAATTTAGAACGTTAAAAAGGGGATTTTCTTTTATTCTTTCAAAAAAAAAAAAATATCTGTGCGCAGAATTTCTCATTTAAAATCCAATTTCAAAGCGTTCAATATTGTTTCAGTTGATTAAAACACCCAAACTTGCCAATTTTGTTGAACAATCTCACACTAATGTCAAATTCGAGCGCCCATCATCTCATCGCCTGCCGTACAAGGAAAAGGATTGTAATTTCAATTCTGATGAGATTTTTTTTCCTTGCTCATGGCGTGAATATTTTTTTGTGCGTGTATATCATTCTGTAAGCGACAAGCTTATATAGAACAAAAAGGATAACGTTTGATAGGCAAATGAAAACCATTTGGCCTCAGGTTATTTGCCCTTAGTACGAGTAGCTTTTGTGCCAAAGCATCCTTGTTCTATGCCATTATACTCGTATACTTTGTGTGGAGATATGGTGATGGTTTTGAACAAATTTAGAGTACGATATATACAAAAGAAAGATTAGCAACGATATAAGTTTATTTTACAACTTAGATGTTCTAAATTGCTCTGTTTACTTTTGGCAAGAGCAATTTTAGATTTGAAAAAAACAAACTCCTTTCTTGTGAGTAGTGTGGGTATTTAATAGACATGGCCTTTTGTCGTTTCAAAATGCAGATGGGTTGAGGTTAGGTGATTAAATATAGTATTTCATTAGATTGTTTTTGTATGTATGTTTACATATTGGAACCCTAAGGGCAAAGTTGAATTGAGAAAACTGTTGTGAGGAAGAGTTGAAAGCAGTGATATTTATTTATCTTAACAGACAGAAGAGGATAAAGGGTATCCGTTGGAAGGTAATAGGGGCATTTAAGGCGAGATGCAATTTTTATATAATGGGTTATCCTTATCTCATAATGCAAGTCCCATTTAAAAAGCGATAGTCAATTCGTTTAAATGTATTCGACGTTTTCCGGTTCTTAGCGAGATCTTAGCACTTCATATGTGGGATATTAGAAAAAACAAATTATCTCATCTGAAAAGGTAAGTTTAGTAATTGGTCATGAAAGGTCAGTGTCAGTATCTATAATTAGTCAGCCAAATACAAATTTTCAATTTTTATAAGTTTTCATGGTTAGCCGAGATATTTGGTACCTCATTTGTGGGGTATCCGAACAAATATACTATATTATTGACCACTTAGTTACTGTAATATGTCACGTGGGTTCATGGGGGCGGCAACTAGGGGAAAAGGCATTTAGGGGTAATCCCCAACCTTTAAATGTTCAATGCCTACCTAAAACTTACCATCCTATTCCCTGTTTCCCTTTTGTGTCACCAAAATTACCGTCGTCTTCCTGTTTTTTACTTGCGATTATAGGTACTATAAGGCAAGTTATGGATTCGTGAAAAAAAATTCTAACAATCGAACAAGACATTACGATTATAGAGAACACCAAAAATTGGATTCCATGATTCCGTCTGTCTGTCCTCGAGTCTACAGCCTAAACGGTTGGTTAGATTCAAACTTGGTACATATTGATTTTTGGGCTTACACTAACATCTTTTCTTATTTTTTTTAAAGACGACAAATAACGGTACTTGCCATAGAATTTTTTTTTTGCGAAAAAGGTCAATCTCATTATTCTCAACAACCGCTCAAACAATTTTTTATAAAAAAAAAATCAGTTCATTAATGAAGGGAAAAAGCACTTTTTAATGATAACTTTTGGTACCTAGAAGTAATAGAAGAACCTTTATTTTGGTTATCATTTATTTTCTGGAAAACGGTTCATTTGATTATTTTTGTGTTATCTGCCGACGCTTCTAGAAAGTTTCAAGACTAATGTAAACCAAAATCGATAACTCAAAATTTCGAAAGAGACTCAATCATTTTTTTTTTCGAAACTACGTATTTAGTAGTTTTTTGACATTATCTGGAATAGTAAAAAAAACTATATTCCTAAAATAAAATAACAACGGTATCTCCAATACAAATGTTAAAAAAAAACCATTAAGAATTATTGTAGGTACCTAAATATGAATTGTGTGTATTCAACGAGAATATATTTTTGTTGCTGCTTTTTACTTGCGATTATAGGTAGGCAAGTTTTGGATTCGTGCAAAAGAAAAAATCTAACAATCAAACATGACATTACGATCATAGGGAACACCAAAAAAGTGGGTCCCCCAATTCCGTCTGTCTGTCAGTCTGTCTGTCTGTCTCGAGTCTACAGCCTAAACGGTTGGATAGATTTACTTCAAACTTTGTACATATTGTTTTTTTTTTTGGTAATATGCCCACACGTGTTTTTAATTTTTTTTTAAGATGACAAATAACAGTAGCTCCCATACATTTTGGCCAAAAACAGAAATCGTATTTTTCTCAAAAATGGCTCCAACGATTTTTATAAAAAAAATCTGTTTATTAAGGAAGGGAAGGGGTACATTTTAGTAATTTTTTTTTTGGAAACAAATTGTTAGTTTTGGTACCTCTAGTAGTACCATTTTTTTTGGTCTTCGATTTTCTAAAAAACCTTTTATTTGTTTTTTTTTTTGAATTTCTTATACAGAAGCTGCTATAAAGTTTAAACATTAATATGAACAAAAAAAATTCAAAAACCACTTTATGGATTTTTTCGAAACTTCGTACTTCGGAAGTTTTTGACATTATCTTGAACAGTTAAAAAATCTGTATTCCTAAAATAGGAACCAACGGTACCTCCCATACAAATGTTAAAAAACCGTTAAGAAAAAAATGTATTTCTCGAAAACGGCTCCAAGAATTTTCATAAAAAAATGTGTGTGTTCTTATATTTCTACAGTCCACTTTTAAGTATAAAAATATTTACTCTGCGTACTTATTAACGGTACCTCCCATAGAACCACTTTACATACTTTCGACTTTCTCACTATTGCATGGACCGATTCAAAAATTATACTTAAATTTTCAAGAAAAAAAGTTTTTCGATTTTTAAAAAATAAATATTTTTTTTTTTTAAAATCGATTTTTCAAAAACGAGCCACTGAATTTTTTTTTTTAATTTAAATTTTATATGCATATTTATAATATCTTCAAAATAGCGTTTGAAATTTTTTTTCGAAAAATGTTTCTAAAAATTTTATACATAGTAAATTAATTTATTAAAAAACCGCTCCAACGATTTTTGAAATTTAATTTTGATATATTCTTATATATCAACGAATTCAAACTGCATCTTTGTTTTCCCTAAAACTATAACGACTAAGCAATATAAAAACGTTTAAGTATGTGTATTATCCATTTATTTGTGCGTTATCATTATTCCCTTTGTAGGAATGTTTGCCTACATCACTGAATACTAAATACAATGAAGGCCCTCATACATTTATGTATACTTACATAGTTATATGTTTCTAGGAATCACATGAATCTTATGCAGGCATACTGCACCTAAATTATAAAAATATATGCATATAGCTACCTACCCACCCACATCCTTCATTTTCATTATTATGTACATGTTTACATACTTAGGTTCCATCAATATGTCTATATGTAGATACATTTTACTCTCCTAAATTACATAATTAAAATCCATAATTTAGATTTAAATATACATTTGTATGTAGGTACCTACATATGTAACTATTCATTTAGTCACTAATTCGACAATTCATTATACTAATAATCGAGGTGATCTAACCTACATAGGATTAACACCAGCATAGGATAACTAAACCTAACTAACTAAACCTCAATGGTTACATAAAAGCATAAATAGCTACATAAAAGTTGTTAGCTACAAGCCCAAGTTCGAACGATCCATTCGTGCATTTTATTTTTTTTTATTCAAATTTTTGGAGGTTCGTTGTGGATTCGCATAGGTTAATGTAGTAGCCATACGCATTGTGTGTGTTCGACGTGGAATTTTGTTGTTGGTTCGTTCTATTGATTAGATTAGATTAGTGCGTATTGTGTGTATTTGACGACGATTTTTGTTTGTTTGTTTTGTTGATGCTCATACATTTCTGTAAATTGTGTTGTACGGGGTGGCCCACGAATCGTGCTACAAAAATAAAACATAATAACTTTTTTTTAGTGTAAATAATCGGCTTAATTTTTTTTTTATTTTATAGGCTACTATTTAGATTTATCAAAATGAATGCTTGGGATACTGAAAAAAGGATTTGGATAGTGCAGCGATACCATTCTTTGCAGTCCGTCATTTTTGTCCAAAGGGAATTTAGGCATTTAGGCTGGAGTTTGGCGGTACTCCCCCGAGTAGATGGACCATTGTGAGGCTGGTGAACATGTTTGCCGAATCTGGAAGCATCGAACGAAGACCGTATCATCGAGATCCCAATGTTCGGGTTCAGGATACAATCGTGGCTGTTGCATCGACAATACAGGCAAATCCGAGTGTTTCGACTCGAAACTTATCGGCCCAATTTGGAGTTAGCAGACGTCCATTACTACGAATACTTCATGATGACTTAAACTTGTTTCCGTATAAAGTCCAAATTAAAAGCAAGTTAAACCCGCAGGATTTGCCTGTTCGCCTGGAATTTTGCCCAAAAATGATTGCAATGGCCGAAGAAGACAACACATTGATAAATCCTTTGTTCATGTCTGATGAGACCTATTTTGACTTAAACAGCAATGTTAACAAGCAAAATTGCCGTATATGGAGTGAATCTTATCCAGAAATGCTCCATGAGACGGAACTGCACCAAGAACGAGTCAGTGTGTGGTGCGCAGTTTCATTAAGGTGTATTGTCGGGCCATACATCTTTGAAGAAAACGGTGTTTTTTTTTATAATTTTTGCACGCGCGATTATGAATACCCTTTATATGTTTTTAATACAGCGCGGCATCTGGTGAAAGGAGAGACAGAAATATAGGAAGATGTGTGGCGAGACGTATTATAACGGTGGTTGTTGTCTCAGAGATTATCTCCAGGGATGGCGGCTGAACTAAAGCGGAGAAAATTATCGTGTCTTATTTAGTTATGTCTGTTATAATTCGCATTATTTTATTTTATTTCGTTGTCATATTTATGAGTAGTTTACTCAATCACATGTTGTTAGTGTTATGCCTGAACAGCATGCAATGAGTAAACCAGCAACTCATTTTATGACAATTTTTAGAATTGGGTTTTAATGGAATACAAGAATACATAGAAAACGGCAGAAATCGAACCTGTGACCACGAAGTTGACAGGCGAGCACACAACTATCGCGCCACGGCCACCCCAGTTGTTTAATACAAACCGTCAATGGGGACCGTTATTTAAAGATGGTGAAGGAGTTTTTTTACCCAGAACTTCGCCGAAGACGTATCCCTTTCAGCAGGATTTGGTTTCAACAAGATGTAGCAAGTGCACACGTAGCCACAAATGATATGGCAGAGCTCCAACGAAAATTCCAAAAACAAATTGATATCCAGAAACTGCACTTTCCGCTGGCCCCCAAGGTCACCTGACCTGACTGCACCAGACTTTTATTTAAGGGGTTATATCAAGCTGGAAGTGTACAAAACGAAACCCAGGAATTTGAGTGAATTGAAGCAGTCCATTAAGACAATAATTGAGGCGATCGCAATTTCAACCCTTCAGGGCGCAATGAACAATTTTCTGATCAGGTGCCGCATATGCGTGGATGAGCGTGGAGGTCATTTGCGATCTATCATCTTTAAAAACCATTAGTTATTTAAAATAAAATTTAATTTGAATCCAATAAAAAAAATTAATGAAATACATCGATTAAAATAAAAGTTATTTAAATTCCTTATCGTGCTACAGATTCGTGGCCACTCTGTATTAGTGTGTGTAATGTATTGCAGTTCTTCAGTGTATCTACTTCGTAGATTTATATAGCTATATACGGAATAGTATAAAGAATGTAATGTAAGATTGCTAAACCATGAATCAAAGTTCGAACCACGCGACGGGGTGACGTTTGTACTATTGAAAGATGGGGTCGTTATGATATTAGCGATGATCATGAGTGAAAGGAAACAAAATTACGACACTTCTTTTTTTGTCTTATTTTATTGACGTCACCACATCATGTCCTAGTACAAGAGCCTCGCATGCATAATTTTAGGAATTTCACACCAGTACGGTTCTGAATTTTACATAAGTTAGCACACCATGCTGATAGAAATCCTAGCTCTAAAGTATTTAATACAAACAACAACATTATTCTGAAATCAGTTTTTCCTCCATTTCATTGCCCTTTGCATCCAATATACGATTCTAATTCTTTCAGCAAATATTCAAAAAGGCAAACGAATTTACAAAAGAACTTACTCAAACAAATTCGAACCATGTTACCTTATTCTCTTAAATCCATTCAAATAAAAAGTAGATTTTTATCTATTTGACTGAGAACATATGTCGGTATTTTTAAACCCTTCTCCATTTATACTTATTTGCATTGTACCATTAAAAACTTTTCATACATTTGAAATCATATTGTCGAAAAAAAGGCGAAATCCTTACAATTCAAAGCTTTTGAAAAAAAAATTATATTTTTTGCACTCCATTCCTTTTTGAGTTCAATATGAATGTGCGTTTGTATAAATAAGAGTATACACCCTTTTATGTCACCCCCGAAGGATCGCAAACCAGCACAAGTGGTCTGAGTCAATAAAAATAGAAATACATTATAGATAAGTAGATGTTACTGAAACTTGCTCATAAATTCATTTTTTAAAAGAAGAATTTCCATTTAAAGGAATTTTTTTTGTATCAGGACCTGAGAAATGAGAAATTTTGAATTCTGTGACTCAAATACTTAGTCAGTATAAATCAATATCCTACCCTGATAGTACTAAAGTTCAAAGGAAATATTCCTGCAAATTGAGAGCATAGACATCCCCTGCTCTCGTGCTCAATCACATTGAATTTTTCTAGCACTCGGGTTAATTAGAATACTCACATGCTTGTTCTGATCTGAAAAAAACCTCCGCACCACCATAGTTGTTTTGACCTTATGTTGTTGCACACGTAAATATCTGGTTCAGGGAACGTTAAGTTAAATAAATTCAGCAATTTTCTCCACCGTTAATGGTCAACCATGAGGAAATCATTAATCAGTGAAGAAGATCAAGAGAGCAACTTAAATGAGCACAAGAAAAGCCTTTAGAAGACATGTAGCAGGGAATTGTGAATATACTCGTAGGAAACCATTTGGCCACCGGCATAGAAAGGGGCATTGTGTGGTGTTCGTCTGTTGGAGACCACGATAGTGGTCGGATGATTTATTTGCGCCGATGATTGCAACAAATCGGATTTTATGCTTCTGCAAGGTTGGTTGTTAGTCGGTCGTTTATAAAAGCAAAGAGCTCTCAACAAAAAAAAATATATATAAAAAGTTACAGATTCAGATGCATATACAATCGATGATGATAGATACAACTAAATCAAGGACTGCAAATGACTTTTGAATGGACTGCTTGAAAGTGATGTCAATTGCATGAGATAGAGCTGGCCAGAGCCAAAAAAAGGGAAGTGTGGCTGGCCACTTCTTGTTTTTTTTTGTGCGTTGCTTGGGTTGATCTTTCATCATATGACTTGCCTGAAGATTGAATCCTTAAAATGAGGGGTAAAGTTGTTTTTTTTTTATTTTATTTTAAATTGATGTGATTTTAATCGAATTTTATATAGTAAATTGTTGCGCTTGAAGGCTAGGAAGACGAAATAATTGCATGTCTTTGACTAAAATAAAATAGGCGATGAAAATATAGTAATGTAACCTAAACTACGTAATACATTCGTTGTAAAAGATATTAGGCTTAAGATAAAGCAGGTTTGATGTTTCACAATCAAACTAGTCCAACCATGCCAATGGAGATTTACATAAGGTACAAATGAAGTTCAAGCTCTTTTTAATTCCGAGATATTGTGGATGGCATCCCTAATTCTTAGTTTAGAACACTTTTTAACAACTGTTGGAGTTGCAGTTCCAAACCCAGTTGCAGAACTGAATTGTGTTTAGCGAATAAGTCGCTATATCACGAAGACGGTATTTGAATGAATCAGTGCAGAACACCGGCTTTTTAGAAAGAAAGAAATAAAGGAAGCATGAGAAGGGTCCGATCGGGGAAATTGAAATATGTTATTGCAGGAATGAGGCTCGAAAACTTTACCAAAAGGTTAAAACGATCTCACAAGTTTACAAAACGCCTGCAAGGATGAACTAAGGAACATCATAGTAGAAACGCAGTCGATGTCAAGAATTTTGAATGACCACTTCTGCAAACTGTATAACGTCGATGAAGAACCGAACAATTCATCCCACCCGACATGGACGAAGTTAAGATAATCATATCGAAACTAAAGTTCAATAAAACCGCTGGAGTAAGGCAGCAGCCGCAGATCTGTTCAAAGCACCAGGCGTTGATTTGGTTAGGAGAATGTATCAACTCATCTGCAAGATATGTTCAGAAGAAAGCGTGTCATTTTCCTGATCTTTAAGAAAGAAGACTCTCTGAACTGAACCAACTGGAGAGGTAGATAACATTACAAATAAAATAATTTCTTTGCTGTATTCTATGAACGCCTAAATCCGTTCGTAAACAAGCTGATTTGTCTATATCAGTGTGGGTTTAGGCCACGAAAGTCCACCATCGACCAAAAATTCACACTACGGCATATTTTGAAAAAAAAAAACACATTAGCTTCAAATAAATACGCACCACCTATTCATCGATTTTAAGGCCGCGTATTACAGAATTTATAGAGACGAACTATGTAAAGCAATGTCTAGTTTTGGCATCCCTGACAAACTCGTCCTCCTGTGCAGGATGACGATGCAAAATGTATGCTTTTCCATTAAGATCGTTTAAAACCTCACCGATGCCTTTGATGTCAAAAAAGAATTCAGAAAACGCGACGAGCTGTCATGCAATATTCTTAATATCATACTTGAGAGAATAGTGCTCCGTGTGCGAAACTGGAGCCAGCTAGCTAAGGACCGAGATGACTAGAGAAGCTGGTTGATTGAGATCCAAGTACACGCTCCGGACTGTAACTCCATTATAAGTAATTACTTACTTAAGTAAGTAGGTGAATAAAGTGAAGAATTCTTTTATCACAAATTTGGCTTCACTGTTTAAATTTATAAAATTTCAAATGGAGGGCAAACCATGCAATAATTGAGGTGGTGAAACTAAGTTACATTCACCATAATTAACCCGACTTATGGCATTTTTTATCTCTTTAATATATTGACGGATATTCAGTCTGAGACTTGTTGCAGTAGATTTCTGACTTAATAAAAAATAACGACCATGACGACAAATCAGTGAAAGTTGTGATATTCTCTGGCAGAATTTCTTGTTGCCCAATTCTAGTACTCCTCCAGAAAAGCGACTAAATATCATAGCGTTTGATCAGTTGGATATGAGAGCGTATTCCTGGGTTGAGTTTGAATATTTCAATTTTGACAGACTCAATGCTACACTTGCAGTGATTGCTGTGATTAGGTAAACCAATGTGTCAGGCCAACGCAAATTACTTTTGTTTTAGCCGTATTTGTTTTGATTCCCACGGCTTCAGCTCAATGGCATTTAGAAATTCGTAATCATATCTCATGTCCTGAGATGTAATTGTCAGTGCTCATCCTGTTTATGTACTATTTCCAGTTGTTGCATGCATTACATCATGGTTTTTGAAAAATCGATTTTGCAAAAAAAAAATTGTATTTATTTTTTAAAAATCGAAAAACTTTTTTTTTGAAAATTTTCGTATGCAGTTTTATTAACAATTTTAGGGAGCATTTTTATAAAAAAAAAATTTTTTAATCGGTTCATCCAATATTGAGAAAGTCGAAAATATGAAAAGTGGTTCTATGGGAAGTATAATAAGTGTGCAAACAAAAATATATTTTTTTCATGTAAACTGTACTAATTTAAGAACACACACATTTTTCTTATGAAAATTCTTTTAGCCGTTTTTACATTTTTTTTTTTATTTTAGAAAAATAGTTTTTTTTTTAACTATTCAAGATAATGTCCAAAAACCACCAAATACGAAGTTTCGAAAAAATCTATTGAGTCGTTTTCGAAATTTTGAGTTTTCAAAAAAAAAATTGATTTCCAAAAGAAATTTTTTTGAAAAATTTTGCTACACAATAGTCTTTAAACTTTTTAGGAGCTTCTGCGTAAGAAATTTCAAACAAATCAAATTAACCGTTTCCGAGAAATTCGAAAACCAAAAAAATGGTTCCACTAATTTTTTAATTTCAAATATGACAATAATAAATCAGCTATAGAAAACTGCATGAGATGTACCAAAAATAACAATTTTTTTCCAAAAAAAAAAAAATCATGAGAGAGTAGTACCCTTTCCCTGGACTGATTTTTTGTTTATAAAAATCGTTGGAGCCGTTTTTGAGAAAAATAAGATTTTTGTTTTTGGCCAAAAAAATGTATGGGAGCTACTTTTATTTGTCGTCTTAAAAAAAATGAAAAAAACGTGTGGGCATATTACCGAAAAAAACAATATGTGCCAAGTTTGAAGCAAATCTATCAAAGCGTTTAGGCTGTAAACTCGAGGACAGACAGACAGACTGACTGAGTTACAGGCTGACAGAATGGCAGACAGACAGACAGACCGAATTGGGGGACCCACTTTTATGGTGTTCTCTATAATCGTAATGTCATGTTTGATTGTTAGAAAAAAAAAAAATTTATGAATACATAACTTTGCCTTATAGTACCTACGAGTATAATCGCAATCAAAAATTTGGATACATGGACTTAAAATGGTTGTAATGAATTTGACATAAGCCTCCATAAGGTTGAGTCTATAAGTCCCTGAAAATTAATTTAAAAAAAAACAAGTTTTGCAAAAAGTATCTTTCAAAAGAGCGCACCCAAATTTTCTGACAGATCTGTCACATAGTTTTTATGTGGCAGCCATTTTATATACGCCTACAAGCATTTTTCTTAAAATGAAAAAAAAGTGAATTTCGAGTTCTCATCAAATACTATTTTTTGCGAGAAGAAACTATCACGCAAACCAAACAAAAGATTAACATAAATGGCGGCTCTTCACCGTCGATAGAAACATTCATTACTGGTTTACTTGTTCACACACAAGTGACGTCGAACGTACTGGTCGCCCAATTGAAGTCAACACGTCATAAATGGTAGAAAAAATCCATGGTTTTTATAATAGACGATCGGTGAGTGAAAGTGCGCGAGCTTGAAGAAGCTTATCACATGGCCTAGTAATTTCGATTTTACAAAATAACTTGGACATGAAAAAACTTTCCGCAAAATAGGAATTGAGAGACTTCTCCTGGTGAATCGAAACCGAAGAACGCAAAGTTGTGTTTGCCGGCAAACAAGGCCATGTCGACAGTTCTTTTAATACGCGGGCAGTGTTTTTCACATCTCCTTGAAAAGTGTAAAACGATCACCGGCAATGATCACAACTGCTGGATCGATTCCACCCTTATTTGTCGAAGAACAATGTTCTTTTTCACTAGGCCAACGCACCAGTGCACAAGTCCACAATCAAAATTGCATGAGTTACTCTACGAACAACTCCCTCATCAAGCATATTCCCCAGGTTTAGTCCTCTGCGACTGTTCTTCTAGATTCCAAGCGTGAAGAAATGTCTCGGAGGTAAGAGATTTGAATCGAATGAAGATTTCAACGCTGAAACAAACGTTTATTTTGAGGATCTCGAAAAATCGTGTTGTATTATTTTGAGGAATGTAGGGCATCAAACAATTGGAGTAACATTACATTGAATAAAGTTAATCGAGTGAAAATAAGAATTTGTTGGAAAATAAAATATTTACCGGAAAGAGTGTTCCTTATTTCATTTTTCAAGGACTTAGTACACTTGACACCATTTGAAAAAATTATGACACTTTTAAAATATGGCATCGTCTTTTCCCAACTTTGTACCATAATACAAATACAGTTTTGAGAATTTAATAACACTACACCTATTTAAGTCCAAAATATCTAAACCGGATTTGTAAAGTTTTATAGGTACTTAAGGTAATTTTTAACGAAATGGGCTTCCTACACTCTGAGACACCAAGAACATAATATTTTAGTAAGATTACCTTATACATTGCTTTGGGTCCACGGAAGAGACCTTCGTGACACAATGGTATAAGAGTACCCCTACTTAATTAATCGATTTTAATACATAGTAGCAGTAGGTATCCGAAAGATTCCAATTGAACATTACCTTAGAAACACCTTGTCGCTTATAATGTCAGCCATTAAAAACTTAATTTGATTCTATAGCAATTAATACAAATCATTTTAATCCCTAGCTGTTTCTCTATAGCTAGATAGATGTAGGTACTTCTCGAGCCTCCTACGCTCATTGAAAGCATTTCAAAGTCCGACGGCAAGTATATTCAGTATTTTGAAAACGATGTGCCAACGTGAGAATATTGTTAAGTCCATCCTGTGTGTGTTGCCGAGTGCCGAGAGAGGCGACAAATAGAAACCCGTGTATCCTTTAATGAAAATCATAAATTAAAATTAATCCAACAGCTGCGAAGGAATGCATTTCTGGTCTAAATAATCGTTCACCACAATGTGTTCAAGAGTTCAGTTCCAGTTTGGGTTGGATGTACGTATTTGTATATATCTACATCTACGAAGCTGTGATGACATCAAGGACCCTGGAAGACAACTAAACTATATACCAGAAGAGGGCGCGTGACACTGATAACCGCTTCTCATCGGGCAAGGATTGTATACGCGATCTAATGGTCTGGCCATAAAATTTAATGACCGGTCATAACTTGTCTAGCGGCTTAAAGGCCATCTGACATTGTAAGCGTCGTCGTGGCTCTGACTATAAAGGCGGACGACCGTAGTCCATCGCCATCGTCGACAACGATGATGATAGCCATATCCAGCAAATTGGCAGTCCAGCACCAACAACAAAAACACTGCTCCAGAGTAGCTCCTTGTTGTTGGCAGCAGCACCAGCAGCAGCGCGTTCGTCGATACACCAACAAACACATTAATCGATGATGATTTCGATAAAGTAGAAGATGATGCTGCATCGCCGTCCTCCACGTCATTCCTTCGTCGAACGAGTACAACGAACGGTCGGTGTTTGGACGACCGAAGCATTTTCTTCGCTATATACTCGTATGCTGAACAATTGTTTCGAAGGGAATACGAGACCTGGAGGAAGAAGGAGCACTCACTTTAGTCCGCACAAGAAATCCACAAAATGAGTGCTCATCAATCCAAAGTCGGTCGGATGATGTAAAATTTTGATGACTATCGGTAAGGACAATCCGTTTATCTTATGTCGATGCAGGAGGGTGCACTAGGGGTTAAGGAGTAATATGAAGAAACCTTTAGAAAGGGCAACCCGAAGTGCGAAATTAGAAGCCGCTTTCAATTTTATGCAGTCTGGGGGTTAGGAATGGTTATTGTGGTTCGATAAGAATGATAGAGTTGTGGATGGAGTTCTGGCGCCATAGATGGCAATTTATAGTTGGCGAAAAGGTGTCTGGGCGGGCATTAGTGTTATTTTATCGATACGAAACGATGCAGTTTTAAGGGGTTCCAAGTTATGGTCAGCAGATTGTGAAATATCATACACGATAAGGAAGGATGTTGTTTCCGAATATTGAATTTAATTTGAAACAAAGGTGCCATTGACCGCGCCGGAAATAACTATTCAGTTTGATCATTATTGCTACTAACAATGGATTTACAACTTTTGGAGATATTGCCATATGCTTTAATGTCTATGGGTTTGAGGGAGCATAGTACGTGTTTGTATTTATAATGAGGCCGTTAAAGGATAGTCGCGACGCGATGAAAGATTAAGATAAACATGCGAACACACATAACAATAAATTGAAACGATTTTTGGAAAACTGGACAATGGAGTCAAACGCATATTTATATATTATTTATTATCTACACTGTACCTATGACGTAGACAAAGAATCAAACATTGAAGCAACATTGTTATGTTTTGTATATTGTTGGCTTGGATTGAAAAAATGCATGTGTTTGTTTAAAACTAAAGAAAAAATAAATAGGAATCCGAATATCAGGATTTATTATTAGAATATTTAGTTAATAAGAAAATTCAAAAGAGTTAATTATATTTGATAGTTTGTTTTAACAATTTTAGAAATAGACATTAATATAAATATCTACGTAGGTTTTGCACAAATTTAACATGAAGCTGAACTATTTCTTGACCAGGTTAAACTTCGACTGCCTTACGATTGCGAGTCAAGACAAAGTTAACTGACTTCGAGTGCTGGAGTTCACAGTAGTCTATCAAATCGAAATTCTTGCAAATGTCACTAGCAGTTGTCAGCTTCTTATTATTATTTTATAAATCCATTTTAAGTACTATCAAAATTTAAAGTCCTTTGTATTTATTTAAATAAAGTAGAATACATTTTGAATAATTTTTTTTAAGGTAAAGTGTACCTATTTAAAACTACGATGAAGATGATACTGATTTATTGGAACTTACCGTTAAGAATTGTTGAAATGTTTCAGACGATATGAAATAATATTCATGAGTTTTTCTATCGCTTTCGCATTCGCATGTGCAAATATTAATGGAGGATTGGCAGCCCTTTATTCCATATTGTTCGTTTCAGACTGAAATAAAAAAAACATTGCTTTATAAGCAAGGAATTAATTATTTATTTATTTTGCAAACACCTTGTTGATATGGTTAGTTTCTAAAAAATTACGATTTAAGTGAGAACATTTTTTTTCCACAAGTCTTCAATAATAGCCAAACAATTAGTTGGACCCTAGCTGAATCGCAGTAAATTCGCCGAAATCGGCGGGTTAAATTGTTATAGGGTCAGCGATGAGTTAAGTCCTATGCTTCGATTGCACAACACTTCATAGCAGCTAAACCTAGTTAAAATCTTGGCCCAAGGCTTTACCACCATACGCATTTAGTCAGTTGTATTTACTCGTATTTGGAATTTGGATAATCCATTTGTGTCTGTGTTAGATTGTTGTAGTTCCCGGTAGGAAATTTCAAAAAATTCATGCATGAATCACCAACTTTTTCATCAATGAGTGGAAGCTACACCACATGAATTTGGTATAAAAACATCGATGAATTTAGGCGTTCACCAAGTGATTTACGAGGTGAATATTTACCAGTGAAATCACGAAGTAGGGGTTACTAGTTTATTCATAAGCAAATTATATTTGATGAAAAATGGCATGAACGGTAAGCTGTCAAATCACTAGTTGACTTAGAGTTGCTTATTCAACAGGTGAACAATTGGCATGAATGCTAATCCATTAATTCACTCTGTTAATGTAACACGTTAATTCCCATTTGAATTTTATATGATCAAAAATGCCATGAATGTTCAATTATGAAATCACTAGTAAAGCCCGTAGGATCCCTTCTTTTTTCCTCATTTTGCATTTAATAACATGAAAGTGTCAGTTTTCTGTGAAGGAGGAAATATGTTTTTTTGAGGAAACAGAAACATTTTATATGTATATTATACCCCCAGACATCATTTTATTAATTTAATTCGACGATTATTCAATAATATAGACATTTAATTAAGAAAAAAAATACGCTTATCTAATAATAATTAAAATGTAGTCTTGCTGAAAACTTGATGCGAAAGTAAACCTTATCAATAATCGATTCTTTTAAATTTGATCTGATGTCGTTCTTAACAATTCATTTTGTTAATTCTGCTGCGTATGTTTTGCATTTTGAGTTGTCAGCATTACGTATTGAGTATGTGCGCTAAAAGAAATATTGGCATTTTTAAATTTTGTTTTGAATAAAGTCGAAGAAATGCCCACCAGTCGCCAAATATCTTAAGTTTAATAATTGGAACCTTTCAGCTGGCTCAATACAATTTCTGAACAAAAAAAAACATTTTGATAAAAAAAAAAAAACTTTTTTCGCTCTGTTAAATGATTATAATGATCGCGAACAAAACTGGAATTTCCGGTTTATATGTTTTTTCACTTTCTCTTACAAAAACCCACGAACTCATGTTATGACCAGCAAAGACTGACTACTGAGCGCATTTCTCGGGTCAGGTAGAAAAGGCAATGTTCGTCATTCTTCCTTTTTTTTTTTAATTCATTTTTATTTAATCTTAACTTATAACTATATTAAAGCTAGACAAAAATGTTTAAAACTAGCCTAATTATCAATAACTTACAACTAATTTACTGGCCCTTTACGGGCGCTCTAAATTAAACAATAACTCTTAGAACTAATGTCTTTCGATCCTTTTTTATTTTTTTTTTTTTCTTATAAACTAAACCTAAATATATATTAAAAATAATTAAAACTAAATAAAACCAACTTATACTAACTAAAAATAACTTAAACTACTTCAAATACCTAATTAATAATAATTAAAACTACTTAAAAACTAGAACAGCCACAGCAGCATTTTTTTTTTTTTTTTTTTTTTTTTTTTTTTTTATATGCATGCAGACACACACCAACATGCAACCTACCCACACATGTACATACGCACATACATATACGTACGCATATACATGTACAGACACGCAGATCGCCCTATCCCACCGGTCCCGATCGGACACAGTCCTACTGAACCGAAGGCGCTCTTCTCCACCTTACGCGATGACGTCTCGACCATACAGGAGTCGCCTATCCACAGTTTTCCGGCTGACGTGGTAGATGAGCGGAACCGCCCCTCCATCCTGTATCAGCCCTCGACTATCTAAATAGAGGAATGCCTCGGGAGGGATAAAGCCACTTAACCGCGCACTCTCAAAATATTGGTTATTTGGGTAATACGCCCCAAAAATTAAGTTGTTTGTTGAGGACATCGCTCTTGCAACGTGACCCCGAATCAGCTTAAACAAAAAATTATCTATTCTGTTTATGTTGGCTCCGTTGTATAGAACCTGGTTGGAATAATATCGTTTGTACTCCGACTCTGGTGTTCTGTGTAATCCAAGGCAACGTCGAAGACACTGCCTCTCACACACCCGAATCTTTTCCATTTGAGATGGGGCAACGTTGAACCACACCGGGCATCCATAGGCAATCATCGGCCTGATGAGGGCCATGTAGCAAATCACCTTCACCCTGCTGTCAAGACGACTGCTATAAAACAATCGTTTTGTCAGGGCAAAGGCTCCCCTAGCCCTGGCCAGAGCAGCACCAATATGTCTGTCGAAATACAAGTACTGATCCAACCACATGCCAAGGTACTTTACTACACTTTTACTCGCCAGTGGATGTCCATGTGGTCCTACGATCACCAGTTTACTCCAGTTCTTTCTCGTATCCCTTGAGGCGCTAGACAACGAAGTCCTAAACAGAATTGTTTCTGATTTCTGGAAATTGATTTTCAACTTCCAGTCATCACAATATCGCTGAATCTTGTCGAAGTCACGCTTCAAAAGAATTTTGATGACCTCTACTGTTGGAGCTGTTCTGTACGCAATTAGATCGTCGGCGTACGCAATTGCCTGAGTTAGACTACTTATCAGATCGCTGGTGTAAATGCTGAATAGAATCGGCGAGTTAACCGCTCCCTGCTGAAGACCATTGTTAATATTAAAAACTGTGGTAGAAGTTACATTGCCATTCTTGACAACAAACTTTCTACCATTTAGCATGTCATAAAGCATGTACAATAGCGGTTTACTTATACCAAGTCTGGCGAGCTTTAGATAGAGACTCCTAACCATACGGTGTCGAAGACCTTCTCCAAATCAACCAGACAGGCACCCGTACACCGCTTTTTAGTTTTGTTCCATTGGATATCAGAAACGATTTTAGACGCGGCATGAATTGTGTCATGTCCCGTCTTAAAACCGAACTGATTATCCGGTATGATTTTGTTGTCCTCCGCCCACTTGAATAGAGCCCTATTAATAAACTTTTCGAATACCTTGCTGATACTCGGAAGAAGACTTATCGACCGGAGATTCGCCGGATTGGAGTTGTCCTTTCCCTTTTTGGGGAGAGGGTGCACCACAGCTGTCTTCCACCGCACTGGATAATATGCACTATTCAGCGCGTTGTTGAACAGTGTGGTATATATGTCAACTGCTTCTTGAGGCAAATGTCGTAGTACAACGTTGGGTATACCATCTACTCCTGCTGATTTCTTTTTCTTTAGTGAATCAAAGATGAGCTGCAGCTCAATCTTCGAAATTAACAGGTAACTGGTCCCATTTCGCTCGGCGATTATGGCGTTCGCCAAATGTTCATCATTAAACCCGGTAAAACCAAGGTTCTCAGATCGCCACTGCGTTATATCGTTCCGGAGGTAAAAGTGGTGAACCAGAGCTCTGCTCTCCAGGTCATGGTTCGGGCGAATGCTAGCATTCACCTTGTACACTTGCTGGAAAGCAGCCCCCACAGCCTCCACCTTCTCCTGCGGATCTTCGATTATGAAGAGGTCATCGTCCAAGACGGCGGCGTCATCTGGGTCTATGCCTGCTGTCAGAAGTACGTCTCTGTTTTGTGTCGTCCTCTGGAGCTTAAGGCACGGAAGGTCGTTTTGATCTTTTCTTCTGAATATCTTATTAATTTGTGAGTCGGCCACTCTACTACTGTGCTACTGCACCACTTATGAAATCTTGATTTAATTTAGAACTTAAGCTCACACACGAAATTTAATTTGGAAAAACTGGGAAGCCGAAAACGTGTTAACACCTCCACAGTACGAGATCGACTGATTGTCCTTTCCCTTTTTTGGGAGAGGGTGCACCACAGCTGTATTCCGCCGCACTGGATAATATGCATTATTCAGCGCGTTGTTAAACAGTGTGGTATAAATGTCAACTGCTTCCTGAGGCAATTGTCGTAGTACAACGTTGGATATACCATCGACTCCTGCTGACGTCCTCTGGAGCTTAAGACACGGAAGATCGTCTTGATCCTTTCTTCTAAAAATCTTATTAATTTTTGGGAACATACTTGGGTCGCTAGAGTTAACAACACGAATTTTATTGTCCCAAAACAAATTAATAAACAACCAATAATTTTCTTTGATTAATTGGTTGATGTTTTTGATGGACGATTTCAGTGTCCCAATCTCCAGATCTCGTGTATAAATAAACCGTCTGTACAAGCGTTTTAGTCTTGTCAGTAGACCACTTTTTTGTCTGTGTAGTGTGTCAATGGTCGTGTTACGGTACGTTGTCCGTTGCATTACGTTCTTTGTATTTCGGTATTGTTATGTTCATTGTTCGTAGAATCGTTTCGTCCATTTGTTCTAAGTATCTGTCGATTTCTGTATTTGTCAGGTTCCTGTCGTTTGGTGGGGATATACCATTTGACCGTAAATCGCTCAATAAGGCGTTGGAAAAGCGTGGCCGTCATTCTTCCCTCCCATGGTAAATAAAACCTCTTTTTTTAAGATTTTTTGTTTGCATTTTTTTTGTTCTCGGGAAGAAAACAAAACAACCACTGCACCGCAGAGAACCAAACATCATTTGCGAACTCATGAACCTATACATTACTCTTCATCAGTGGAATCATCGTTTATGATTTTGTAACTGAAAATGTAGTGAATTGTAAGCATTCAATTCATTTGAATTTAGTTAACTGACGAAAAAATGCGCAACCGTTTTCTTATGAAATCATAACATACTACTCATCCATAGAAATAGTCGATGAATCCATTGATGAATTCACAAAAAAAAATTGATTGATTACGAAATTTCCTACTGGGTTAATCCATTTTCCAACTTCATATTAAATCTCTTTAACAAAAGCCGATAACCGTACATAAGAGTGAAATCAAAAGTGTGACAACTAGTCTTCATGTGTTTCCGTGGTGTAGTGGTTATCACATCCGCCTAACACGCGGAAGGCCCCCGGTTCGATCCCGGGCGGAAACAGATTCTTTTTTTTTATTTTTGGTTCTCGTTAAAAGCTATCAGTAAATTAATGCAGTTGAATTGAACTAGTTCATCTTCTTATTTTCAACGAGCCTATGTATAAATGTTTATATAAATAAGTTAATAATAAATAAAAATGAATTTATATAAATATATGTATGTATATGTTTGGTTTTTTGGAAACGACTCTATCGATTTGGACGAAAATTTCAGGTTTTGTTTTACTTTCACAAAGTATTATGTTTACCTACGAGTACCTTCTCGCTCGCTTACCAAATTTGTCAGTTTCTCGGAAACAACTCGAAACGATTTCAAAAATATTTGCGATGTTTATTTTTATGAACCAGAAAAAATTAAAGAGTTTATTTGCATGGGCGAGACAAAAAATTGAGATATCCGTTTAAAAAACAAACTTCCCACTGCATGCCTCAATTTGCATCATTTCATGATTTCTCGGAGAGTATTTTAACGATTTGTATGAAATTTTCATAGCTTTCTCTTATGACCGAGAAAAAAATAATATGAAAAGCTGAGAGTACTATTTTCAGCAACAGAATTAAGTGGATTAGCAGTTGATATAAGAACAGTAATAAAAAATAAAAAAAGGAGTTGGAGAAAAAACGGAGCCCTGAGGCACACCAGCATTTATTGTATAGATTTCAGACTTGAAGCCGTCCAATACGAATACGACTATATATGAAAAACAGATTCATCGATACCAAATGCACGCATTTGCGATAAGAGAGCTTGGTGCCAAACCCTATGAAACGCTTTTAAAATATCAAGCGCAATAATCTTACTTTCTCCAAAACGATGTTCGGTGACATATAGCATCGAATTATCAGTAGACCTATTGCTTCGAAATCCATACTGCCGGTCATTTAGGAGCTTCGGTTATTCAAGATATTTGTTAAGATGATAATTAATCAGCGTAAGAATCTTCATGACCTTGGGAAGAAGGGACGTAAGTGCAATTGGACTGCAGCGTGAGGGTGAATTGAAAATGTATATGTACATTCGTTTCTGTAGGGAAGTTAATATTTTTTCATCAAACTACATACAACGGATTTTTTAATAATGTCTAGGATTGCGGAGAAATCTGTTCACATTTATCAAACAGTAAAAACATTGTACAATTTAGAAAGAATAGCCACTTTATATCCCAAAAAAATATTGCTTTTACATTTTTGAAGTAAATTAGAAGACATAGATGACAAGTGAATCGGTGATTGTTAAAACAACATAAGCAACATATTTTTCGAAATCAATTTTATTATGGTTTTCCACCGCTTGGGGTAGAACTATAAGTTTAAAGCAAAACTAGCTAAAACACACAGAAATTCGAGCGCGAAATCAGCATTTAGTGTTAAAACAACATATCCGTTCTGCCATTTTGCCAAATGAGTGCTGAAACACATTTAGTGCATGCAATTAATTTCTTTCTACACCCAACGCTGGCAAAACGTAGTTGGTCAACTGTTGTCTTTTTAAGTTTGAAAATTATAGCCAGTCAGTTGCTCGTGGTCTTTCGAGTGGTGTCTTTAAACCAGCTAAGAATTATTAAAATATGAACAACAATAGTTAAAATTCTTTTTTAAAGATAAGGCCACGTAAAAGATCAAACAATAAAATGCAAGCAATGCTTGTAGACTGGGAAATTTTTAAAAATTGAGCAGATATTCCAATAAGAGGAAATTCGTTTCTGCCATCTGGCCGACCATTTGGGTGGATCAAAAGAAATTTAAAATAAAATACACCACTGGATCGAACGTACTTGCTCTTAGGCCCGTAAGCCCTTATGTGACCGTTTACGCAAAGGGAACAGTAGCCCATAAGCGTTTTAATTTGAACATAAATATTTATGATTAATATCAGTTCTATCTCAACGAAACCATAAGATATTTAGTAGAAACGTCAAATTTTATTTTAAGGTCGTTCAACACAATTTTTCGTATACAAAATGTTGGAATTTTTTTTTTTTTAAAATGTTGGTGTAAGGATTTTAATTATTTAACACATTTAAGAAAAAATCCAAAAATTAGTATTTCGAAAATTTTTGTATGTAGTCTTATTAAAAATTCAAAGGACCTCCAAATCCATGAAGCCGTTTATGAGAAAGTCGAATCAAAAAAAAAAAAAATTGGTAGTATCACAGGTGCAAGAACAAAATATGTAAATATTTAAATATAGAAAGTAGTACACAGTAATACCCGGATAAGTACCTTCCGCTTAACTACCTTTCCCGCAAAATTGCTCTTTATTTTGTTTGTTTACCTTTAGCGCTTCCATTTGTTTTATGCATCAAAATTCATAAATAAAAAAGTAATAATCTTAATATATTATCATGATTCGTGGACCAAAGGCCGTTATAATCTATTTTGAATCAATAATACAAAACGTCTGATTAAATATAATACAAAACACCTTCCTTATAAACTATGTCTGACGCAGGAAAAAATCTTCCAATTTTAATGATTAAAATTTTTTATCTTGTTGGATATAGTTCACATTGGTTTCTTGTCAAAATCAATTGGTATGGCCCTCACTAGCCAACTTATGAATCAAAGTGAGAAGTGAGATGGACTACAGGGCTAAAAACTATTTTAAATTAAAAGTTTTTATTATCAAAAATGTTTGTTTTAATTGTTGTATATGTAAATAAAGAGATAAGTACCTATGTGCACTTAAACGGGCTTTTGCCTGCCTAACCCGCATAAGTGCATATTAAAGTGGGGGCATTTAACGTGAGGCACTTATCCGGGTTTTACTGTACATACTTTTTGCATCAAAAAATAAAGTGCTGAAATCTTAACAATGTGTTATTTTATTCATTTTCAGTTATTTAGCGCTAAGACTTAAGAGGTAAGCTGAGTGTTATTTAAATTCTTTTGGCTCTCAACAAAACGTTTGGTGTTAAAACAAAATAAAAACTAAAGTTAGTTTCTAAGAACTCCGTTGCTAACAACATTTTTTTGAAACTTTTAACTGTTGACAACTCACACATCTACCCCTAATCAGATTTAAAAAAATTGCCAATGCAACCGCGTCGTCAAAAATAAAAGGTTTTTTGCCTCTCCTGTAAAAAAAATGAAAATGACGCTTATGTTGTTTTAACAATCACCGATTCAAGTAAAAAATTAACTAATTTTTTTAGTAAAATTTGCATTCAATGAATGCAGTTAACTTATGAAGTACCGTATGTCTTCGGAACATGACCAATCCAATTATGTACTAACTTAGCTTTACAAAGTCATGTTTTTTTAGCATAGAAATATAGACACATGTGCAACTGAAAGACCGGGTCATTTAATTTTTGAATCACTTTTTCCAACATTGGCGCAAAATTTGAAACGATTTAGTAAAATGTTAAAGCCACTTTTAGCAATTTACTAAGCTAAAAAGATGATTGAGCTAATCTTAAACGATTTTAACATTTTACTAAAGTTAAAATCATGGTATGGCTACTTTAACTTTGTGCAATTTGCTAAATCTATTATGGAATCTAATAGTATATCAGCCTTGCACGCGGTGTGCCCAGGTTCGAGTCCTGCTGGTGCACAATTTTTTTTTTTGTGTGCAAATAATGAGGTTAAAATGATGAAAATAGAAATAACTAATACCTTTTTAGAGCACATGTTGGGTTTTTATCGACATATAATTAATTTACAACGCATAACAATAATAATTGTGTTCATCGAAATTCAAACCCTACAAATGCTCAGCTTTCTGCTTAATTAGCAATTTACTAGTTTAGAAAAGGTTTACAAAATTTGAAATAGTTATTCAATCAATAAACATTTTGGAAATTGCTAACTAGTAAAATGTGAAGCCCTTAACAATGGGATGCTTAAAATTTTGCGGCATTGATTTTAAATTTTTGGTAAAATACTTTTATACACAGAATCAAATTTGCTAAGTCTACTCCGGAAAACTTGTTTAAGGAGTTGAGTTGTGCTTGATTTTGAAAGTACTACGAGTTTGTTCTGACTTAAAAAAAAAATAACCTTGAATTAACCAAATTGCTTCAATAAAATTATAGTTATACGTTTAGATATCATCATATTCATAGTTTACCACAAAGCTAAATCATCCATCCTTATCTTTCCTTCAAAAGTTCTTCTACAAAAGCAAATACCAGCATAAAATAGTTCCTTATCTATCCGACCGCTACCCGAAGAAACTTAACTTCCATTCTCAATAAATTTATTTGAAAGATATATCCTGCTCGTATCTTTGCACAGTTTTGCTTCGGACAATAAAAACCACAAAACTTAAGTCTTTCAAATCCGTTAATCAAAAATTGTGTTCTCCTTAATGCGAAAAGCAATTTCGTGCTACTATTGCTGCATCCAGCTGACATATCCTTGTGCAATTCAACACTTAACGTAAAACAATACGAAAATCCCACACTTCCCTCCGAATGCAATTACAGTTTATTTTTTTTTTTTTTTTTTTTTTGAATTTTTTGTATCTCAACCAGTAGCGCACATCCTCACGTACATATACATAAGAATTCTGCTGGTTGTGGGTGGCATGCATCATCCGCTGTTTAGCCATAAGGACCAACAGGACTCCCCTTTATTGTGAAGTAATCTGAACTGACTGCGGTGCGGTCTCGCTTCTCAGTTTCCACACCGCATCCAAGACATTGCACATTAGCAACAATGATAAACTTAAATAAAAAAATAAATACGATGACAGTTTTCGAATTTGTGGATTCTATTTAAAAAAAAAAAAAAAAAAACAAGCAAACAAGACAAACCCACAAAAAAAATCCTCGCAGGAACGGATATAATGCTTCTAAAACAGTATCTCAACCATGCTTGTTTTTTGTTTTTGCACTGCACACGGGAAAGCAACGTAGCACAGATACTTGAGAGTTCAGGGATGTATATGGAGAGAAGTACTTCCATGCGAGAAAAGGTCATTAACATTTTACTAGGTTTTTCAATCCAACAAATGAATCAGCATCTACATCATGCGACAACAGATTGGTTGGACAAAAAAAAAATTTAAAACACCTGAAAGTCTGAATTTCTTCTTAAAGGACTCAAACTGACTTTGTGTACAAATGCAAATGCCGTTTGTCGTTTCTGTATTCATCATATACGCTACGCGCGCCGCCAGTGGATTAAATAGTCTGCTGCAAGTTTATTATTATTATTTTTTGCTTCTGTATATGATCTACATCTTCCCTCATACATAAATGTATTAGGAGGTGTATCTCATCCACTCAACGCCAACCCATCCACCAACAACACCTACACTACATCAGTAGGAAACAAAAGTGGAATAAAAATAGATGCATAACTGTGAGATGGATGACAGTAAGGGGCAGGAGGTGAAGTGTTTTGCTGCTGAATAATAGTGTGTTGTCGCCAGTGACAAAGGACACGGTTATTGTTTCGTCCTGGATGACGATATTCTGGCCACTTTTGTTATTAACCTCTTCCCCCAGTTTTTTTTTTTGGATATGGTGTTGGTGTATCTTTTCAGCTCGGATTTCAATAGCAAGGATATACGCACTTCCAGGATAAAAATAGCAAAGCTGAGTGATTTCTATGATAATGTATGTTGTGTCTACTGATGATAATAGTGTATATAGGTGATTGTCATAATTGGAAGATTCATATGGAAATGATATGCTTCTTATAGAAATATAATACAAGGCATCAGGAGAGTAGTTCTTTTCGAAAAAAACAAAAGAAAAGAGAATGAGATATTGATTGAATAACGAATATCGAACATCTCCTTTATTGTTAATGATACAAACATACAATGTAAGTATAAGCTTCTTGGATAAGGCTATGAGACAGACATCATAAACATAAATTTTGTATTATATCGAAGGAAATTACTGTAACGAATATCAATCAACAAACTAAAGCTCTGTCGTTTCGTCAAAATAAAAAAAAATGCACGACTGGATAGCACGTACCTATGTTCGATCACATTATAAGCAAAAGATTCGGCTAAATATATTTTTAAAGTTGGTTTTCACTTAATTTTTTATAAGAAAGTGTTTTTTTTATAATACAATTCTATATACTACTGAAATACTCAGCCAAGTAGAAGACTTAGGCCGCGGCCACGCAGTAAGCGGCTGAGAAAAAAAAAATAAAACATATGAAATCACATAGAAGCGGCCACGCTATGAGCGAGCGGCGAAACAAAATTCTGAGCGGCTAAGCGGCGCCGCTCAGCAACCAAACCTGTTTTAATTTTTAGTAATGTTCTGAGCGGCAAGAAGTAAAGATGGCCAAAGTAAACATTGAGTTTATTTTCGTGTGTGCAATCTCGACCAGATTTATGGCAAGATAGAAATGCCAATTTTAAAAATAAAAATATTACTGAGAAACTATGGAAGGAAGTTGGTGAAATTTGTGGTATAAGTGGTAAGTTTTTATTAGGTCGATCTCGTACTGTGGAAGTGTTAAGACGTTTTCGGCTTCCCAGTTTTTCCAATTAAAATTCGTGTGTGAGCTTAAGTTCCAAATTAAATCAACATTTTATAAGTGGTGCAGTAGCACAGAGGTAGAGTGGCCGACCGAGAATCCGAGGGTCGCCAGTTCGATTCCCAGGAGGGCATCAGAACTTTATCAGCTTTTTTTCACAACCGTGAAGTCGTTAACTTTATTGGTTGGGAAAACGAACAAAGGAGGAGGAGTTTAAGCAACGGGGCATCGAAAGGTGTCCTAGGGCCAATGAGGCCAGCGATGGCATCAGCTGAGGGAACATCGAAAGATGTTCCAATCACAAGCAGTGATTCTGCAGCAACAACATCAACAGCAATAACAACAACGGCAACATCATCCGATGCTAATCAAAAGCGCAGAAAGAGGATCAAGTGCGCACCAAATTTGGTAAAAAGGAGATCCACGGCCACCTCAGCAAAGCTGCCAGCTGGGGTGCATACGTCCGATATAGACGAGACGTCAGAGGCAGCAAGACAAACCGAGTTAGACACTTCACCCGAAGAGGGTATAGCATATATGTCTGAAGAAGGAGAAGGGCACTTCACGACGGGCGATAGTACTGCCTTCGTGAACCTCTCCACATCAGAGGCGTCATCTGAGGAGGACGAACAAAGAATGTTCGCCCAAATTGATGCTTTGGAGGCAGAAATAGAAAAGATAAAAAGTAAAGTTAAGGCCAGCCAAGAAGCACGCCGAGCGAGGCAACTAAAAGAACTCGAAGAAAAAGAACAACAACAGAAAAAAGAACAAATACAAAAACAACAGCCACAGCAGCAGCCAAAACAACAACGGCAAAAACAACAACAACAACAGCAACAGCAGCAGACACAAGTCCAGAAACAACCGCAAGAAAAACAGCAGCAGCAGATTCAAAAGCAGCAGAATCAACAGCCGCAGAAAAATCAGTCTCAGCAGCAGCAGCCACAGCCGCCGATCATGAAAAAAGAAAAGGTGCCACCCATTAATACTTATAAAATGGAGTTACAGGATACCATAAATCTATGTAAGTTGACCATAGGTCATAATTTTACTATTAAAAGATTAAATAACGATAGGCATGCTATCCAGTGCTTCACACTGGAACAGCACAAAAAAATTAAAGAGTTGCTAAAAGAAACTACTACTGAGTTTTTTAGTTTCACCCCTAAAACCGAAAAATTTCAAACGGTCCTTTTGAAGGGCATAGATTCCTGCACGGAACCACAGGTGCTCTTAAATGAACTCCGGCAACAAGCGAATGACGATCTCGACTTTATCGGGGTCAAGCCGTTCGCTACAGTTAGAGCTAGGCGGGAGAAGCGGAGGCTTCCCTTCTTCCTTGTTCAACTCTCACCCAGCAGCAAACTGGATAGTTTGAGGAGTATATCCGTCCTCAACTGCCAGGTTGTAACTTGGGACAAATTAAAAAGGCGCGGCGACATGCTTCAATGCATGCGCTGCCAAAGGTTCGGCCACGCCGCAGCAAACTGCGAAATGCAGTCACGCTGCGTTAAGTGTGGAGAGAACCACAATGCAGATGAATGCAAGTTAGGAAAGGAACGGGTCGAAGATAGGACCCAGCTTAAATGTGTACTCTGCCGAGGCGCCGGACACCCCGCTAATTATCGGGGATGCCCGACGTTTCAGCTTATAAAAAACAATAAAGCAGCAAAGCAAACAGTGGTAGAAAAGCATCCAACAGTGCGCCCTCCTACAACAACGCCCGTCAACCCCCAAATTTCTTACGCCCAAATGGCGTCAGGAAGGGGAAGCACGGTACAGCCTACACCAAAGGTCGCCCAACAGGCCCCCGTGCCTAAGGCGCCGGCGGCACAGGCGGATATTATGGGCGTTCTACTGGCCATCCAGGGCCAGTTGAACGGCCTCCAAAACCAGATCAGGGAGCAGGCGACTAGGGTGGATTATCTCTACTCTGTTTTGCCGAGCTTAACGCAACTTAGAGGTTAAGGGCGCGCTGCCGGAGAGGCCCTTTAAGATCCTAGCTGTGAATGTAAATTCACTGATTAGGACCGAACGTAGAGCGAATTTATTCCAATTGCTTAAAGACATAAGTCCAGATGTGTTTATGGCTAGCGAAACTAAGCTTAACCAGAAACATAAATTGACTAACAACAATTACAATATCGTAAGGAGAGACCGACCCAACTCCACTCAAGGAGGGGGCGTCGCAATCTTTATACGTAAAGGCATTAGTCATAAGGTAATATATAATAGTGATGTGCGTAAATTTCGGACGTTAGAGGCATGCATCATATGCATTCATCTCCAACAGGGGAAGCGAATGTATGTGATCGCTGCCTATGCACCGGAAACACCTCAGCCCACACAGTTTATAACAGAGCTTGAAAAGCTTTTTGAATGCTTAAGATTGAGCTCGGAAGAGAATTACTATATATTGGCGGGTGATTTAAACGCCAAGCACACAGATTGGGGAAATCAAATACAAAATCCTCGAGGTAACCATCTATTTAATTGGATGGGTCGATACAACCTTGAGTATCGCATCGATCTTCTAGCCACAGACAGGCCATCGTTCCCAAGAAGCGGTGCCTATCTGGATCTATTGCTTAAAGACGCAAGACTAACAATTACTGACGCTGTGGGTCAACGGCCAAGAAATTGTTTACGAACGATCGAGTACGACAGTGACCACTGCGGACTCGCCGCCGTAATACAACTTCCGAACCAGCTTATGGAGTTGGAGGAGTATGTGCCTGTGCATACTTACAATTACAGTAAGGTGCGCTGGCCACGTTTCTCCAATGCCTTATTGAATGAATTACGTTCAAATGGTATATCCCCACCAAATGACAGGAACATGACAAATACTGAAATTGACAGATACTTAGAACAAATGGACGAAACAATTCAACGAACAATGAACAGGACAATACCGAAATACAAAGAACGTAACGCAACTGACATGTACCGTAACGCGACAATTGATGCATTACACAGACAAAAAAGTGGCTTACTGACAAGACTAAAACGCTTGTACAGACGGTTTACTGACACACGAGATCTGGAGATAAGGACACTGAAGTCGTCCATCAAAAACATCAACCAATTGATCAAAGAAAATTATAGGTTGTCCATTAATTTGTTTTGGGACAACAAAATTCGGGCCGTGAACGCTACCGACCCGAGCATGTTCCCACAAATTAATAAGATATTCAGAAGAAAAGATCAAAACGACCTTCCGTGTCTTAAGCTCCAGAGAACGACACAAAACAGAGACGTACTTCTGACAGCAGGCATAGACCCAGATAACGCCGTCTTGGACGATGACCTCTTCATAATCGAAGATCCGCAGGAGAAGGTGGAGGCTGTGGGGGCTGCTTTCCAGCAAGTGTATAAGGTGAATGCTAGCATTCGCCCGAATCATGACCTGGAGAACAGAGCTCTGCTTCATCACTTATGGCTCCGAAACGATATAAGCGAATGGCGATCTGAGAACCTTGGTTTTACCGGGTTTAATGATGAAGATTTGGCAAACGCCATAATCGCCGATCGAAATGGGCCCAGTCCCCTGTTAATTTCGAAGAATGAGCTTCAGCTCATCTTCGATTCATTAAAGAAAAAGAAGTCTGCAGGAGTCGATGGTATATCCAACGTTGTACTACGACATTTGCCTCAAGAAGCAGTTGACATTTATACCACACTATTTAACAACGCGCTGAATAATGCATATTATCCAGTGCGGTGGAAGACAGCTGTGGTGCACCCTCTCCCAAAAAAGGGAAAGGACAACTCCAATCCGGCGAATCTCCGGTCGATAAGTCTTCTTCCGAGCATCAGCAAAGTATTTGAAAAGGTTATTAATAGAGCCCTGTTCAAGTGGGCGGAGAACAAAAATATCATCCCGGATAATCAGTTCGGTTTTAAGGCGGGACATGACACAATTCATGCCGCGTCTAAACTAGTTTCTGATATCCAATGGAACAAAACTAAAAAGCAGTGTACGGGTGCCTGTCTGGTTGATTTGGAGAAGGCCTTCGACACCGTATGGTTAGAAGGTCTCTATCTAAAGCTAACCAGACTAGGTATAAGTAAACCTCTATTGTATATGCTTTATGACATGCTAAATGGTAGAAAGTTTGTTGTCAAGAGTGGCAATGTAACTTCTACCGCAATTTTTAATATTAATAATGGTCTTCAGCAGGGAGCGGTTAACTCGCCGATTCTATTCAGCATTTACACCAGCGATCTGATAGGTAGTCTAACTCAGGCAATTGCGTACGCCGACGATCTAATTGCGTACAGAACAGCTAATACAGTTGAGGTCATCAAAAGTCTCTTGCAGAGTGACTTCGACAAGATTCAGCGATATTGTGATGACTGGAAGTTGAAAATCAACTTCCAGAAATCAGAAACTATTTTGTTTAGGACTCCGTTGTCTAGCGCCTCAAGGGATACGAGAAAGAACTGGCGCAAGCTGGTGATCGTAGGACCACATGGACATCCACTGGCGAGTAAAAGTGTAGTAAAGTACCTTGGCATCTGGTTGGATCAGTACCTGTATTTCGACAGACATATAGGTGCTGCTTTGGCCAGGGCTAGGGGAGCCTTTGCCTTGACAAAACGACTGTTTTATAGCAGCCGTCTTGACAGCAGGGTGAAGGTGATTTGCTACATGGCCCTTATCAGGCCGATGATTGCCTACGGATGCCCGGTGTGGTTCAACGTTGCCCCATCTCAAATGGAAAAGATTCGGGTGTTTGAGAGGCAATGTCTTAGACGTTGCCTTGGATTACACAGAACACCAGAGTCGGAGTACACAAGATATTATTCCAACCAGGTTCTATACAACGGAGCCAACATAAACAGAATAGATAATTTTTTGTTCAAGCTGATTCGGGGTCACGTTGCAACAGCGATGTCCTCAACTAACAGCTTAATTTTTGGGGCTTATTACCCCAATAACGAATATTTTGAGAGTGCGCGGTTAAGTGGTTACATCCCTCCCGAGGCATTCCTCTATTTAGACAGTCGAGGGCTGATACAGGATGGAGGGGCGGTTCCGCTCATCTACCACGTCAGCCGGAAAACTGTGGATAGGCGACTCCTGTATGGTCGAGACGTCATCGCTCAAGGTGGAGAAGAGCGCCTTCGGTTCAGTAGGACTGTGTCCGATCGGGACCGGAGGGATAGGGTGAAACAGGAGAACCAGTTCTGGTGGCTCTCTGAACAGCATCGTGATATTTAAAGTCGATGAAGATGGTATATCTTGGCCGACTTACATAGATTTAGGCAATTAGGTATAGGGAACAGTCGGGGTGGCACCAAAAAAAAAAAATTAAAAATATGTATGTATGCGGGGCATACGTGCATGTATCTGCGTGTCTGTACATGTATGTGCGTACGTATATGTAATGTATGTGCGTATGTACATGTATGGGTGGGTTGCATGTTGCTGTGTGTCTCCATACATATAAAAAATAAACGAAAAAAAAAAAATTAAAAAAGGAAAAAAATGCTGCTGTGGCTGTTCTAGTTTTTAAGTAGTCTTAAGTATTATTAGGTATTTTAAGTAGTTTAAGTTATTTTTAGGCAGTATAAGTTAGTTTTATTTAGGTTTAATTTTTTTAATCTATATTTAGGTTTAGTTTATAAGAAAAAAAAAAAAAAAAAAAAAAAAAAAAAAAAAAAAAAAAAAAAAATTATCAGATATCAAGTTTTTGAGAAATTTCTTTGAAATATAAAATAAAATTAAAAAAAAAAATTTAGATTTAATTAAAATAGTTTTTAGGTCGAAAGACATTAGTTTTAAGAGTTATTGTTTAATTTAGAGCGCCCGTAAAGGGCCAGTAAATTAGTTGTAAGTTATTGATAATTAGGCTAGTTTTAAACATTTTTGTCTAGCTTTAAGATAGTTATAAGTTAAAATGAAATAAAAATGAATTTAAAAAAAAAAAAAAAAAAAAAAAAAAGTTTTTATTTAAAGTTTATGTGATACATAGTTTAGTGCATAGCAAGTTAACACCTGTGATTTAGTGTGCAAAATCAAAAAAATACTCCGTTATTTTACTTCGAACACCCAGTGCTGTATGGGTACTTCTATTAAAACGGTAACCTGCTGCTGCTGCGTTGCCAGTTCGTACTGCGTCGTTTGGCATTGCTGATGTTACTTGTATATAGTCCAAATCACTGTCTCCATCGCACTCTCTCACAAAATTGTGCAGTATGCAAGCACATTTTATTAAATTTATCGCCGTTCTCGGTTTCGTTTCAATGTTTTTTTTGCAAAAAGCGCCATTTTGATCCCATTATTCCAAATGCACATTCTATACATTTTCTTGCCGTTGAAAGTCGATCGTTAAAATGTCCATTTCGTGCATTTAAGTCCCTCCGTGGGTACGGTCTTAACAAATAAGGTTTCAAAGGATAAGCTTCATCACCTATCAAAAAATTCGGTAGTACAATATTTGATTCCAGCAGTGCTTGTGGAGGAGGCACAATGAACTTCTCAGTTTCAAGCAACGTAAATAATTTGGAACCTGCAAAAGTTCCGCCATCACTTTGTTTTCCTCTCCCACCAACTTCTATTGTGAGAAACTTTTTGTCAGCATCAGCTACAGCTTGCAGTACAATGGAGAAATAATGCATATAATTGAAATAATGTGATCCAGAGCTTGCTGGACATTTAATTTGACAATGTTTGCCATCAATACTGCCAAAACAGTTAGGGAACTTCCAACGCGTATAGTAATCGTTGATCACTGTTTTAAGATGATCTGTTGTTGGAACAGGCATATATTCATTAACAAGTTCTTTCCATATAATAACAGAAGTCTCCGAAACGATTGCACTGACTGTGCTTCTGCCCATACGAAAAGCAAATGCCAAATCCCTAAGCAGTCGCTCAGTGCCTGGCCATCCGTCGCTTAGAGATGCCACTCAGCCGCTTGCCGCTCAGCCGCTTAGCCGCTCAGCCGCTTACTGCGTGGCCGCGGCCTTAGCATTATATTTAATTGGAATTGTTGAATTATTGATTCAAAATAGCTTTTAACGGCCCTTAGTCCACAAAATTTGCGTTTCATTCCGGCAATCTCACTTGGACTAATCAGTTTCTTAGTGAGCGCCTACGCAATTTTTGTTTGACTAAAGGCCGTTAAAAGCAATTTTAATTTTTTATATATAAAAATACTTATTTTTTGTTTCTAAAAAAATGTGTACGAACATTTTAAATATTTAATAATATAAATTTAAAAATAAAATTTTAGAAAACATCGTCCACCCATTTTCGAAATATTCTATTTTCAAAAAAAAAAAAATATTTTTATTTCAAAAATCTAAAAAAAATGCATAATCTCGAAACACAAAAATCTAGAAAATAAAATCTCGAATGCAAAAATCTAGAATTAATATATTTATTTTTGAGACAATGGTTACAATTCGCGGCAAATTGTAACCATTGTCTCAAAAATTAATATATTAGTTCTCAATTATTAATAACTCTTTAACAAAACCACGACTCAGACTGACTAGTAAACTGCCCATGCAACTGTAAAACCGGTACCGCAATTTAGCCTTGCTTCAGATCGTGTGTTATCACAACGTGAGTGTGTAGTATCTGGCAACACTGATTAAGAATTCGAATTCCAATTTTATCGCTTAAAGTCGAATTTGTAATGAAAGAAGGGAGTGCTTAAATGCTGAAAAAAAGTAAATTAACGCGAAATTTTTGTGTTTCAGGGATGATACGATTGAACATGATACTACCACAATTCGATTACACCGAGTATTCGGACCATTGTGGAGTGGAGTGGCGAAAGTGGCTACTGGCTTTCGAAACTATGCTCAGAGCAAGTCGCATAAGCGATGATGACTGGAAGAAGGACCTCTTACTACATTATGCTGGAATAAAGGTCCAGCAACTTTACGACACCCTTCCCGAACTACCTAATGCAAAGTTGCGTGCTCCACGCTCGAATGTTGAAAAATATACTCCAAATATGACGGATTATGAGGAAGCCAAGAGCAAATTAAATGCGTTCTTCTTGCCAAAGGAGAACGTCACTTATGAAAGACATTTATTGCGGCAAATGAAGCAAGCATCTGAGGAAGGTGTTGACATGTTCTGTATACGTTTACGTATGCAAGCCGAGCTTTGTGCTTTCGACGATGTGTTTGAAATAAACATAAAAGACCAGATAATCCGAAACTGTAAATCAATTGCTTTACGTCGAGAACTTTTAAAACGAGGAGATGCTAGTCTTAGTGAAATTTTGCGAACCGACAAGATATTTGAAACAGTCAGTGAACAGCAGAAGTCGTTCTCTGGAGGATCTACCCAAAAGTTGCAATTCGAAGAAGTAAAAGTAAACAAAGTTGATCAAACTTTTTAAATAATTTGCAGGTAGCTATTTCGGAAAAGTCACGAGAGATTACAACATTCATCACACGTAAAGGCTTGTTCAGATATATTCGGTTGATGTTTGGTATCACGTGTGCACCAGAACTTTTCCAAAAGACGATGGAACAAGTTCTCAACGGCTGTGAGGGATGTTTTAATTTCATCGATGACATTATTGTTTTCGGTACAGATCGGAAAGAGCAGAATAGTCGTTTGGCGACTGTCCAAAATGCTCTCAATGAAAGTGAGGTCACTTTGAATGACGACAAGTGTCTGTACGGTTTAGATGAAATTCGATTTCTTGGACATATTTTGTCTGCAGAGGGAATCACACCAGACGCAGATAAGCTTTAAGCTATTCGAAATTTCAGAGAACGTGCTACGTCAGAAGAAGTTAGAAGTTTCCTAGGTCTTGTAAATAACATTGGGAAATTTATTCCAGATCTAGCAACGGTAACTGGCTCACTGCGATTATTGACTAAGAAAGAACAGCCATTTATGTGGAACAAAGAACATCATACTGCGTTTCTCAAGCAGAAGGAGTGCATGTCAAATCAATTGATGCTGGGTTATTTTGATGTTAAAGGTCGCACTCAATTAATCGCCGATCATCGCAAAACTCACATAATTCATGATTAAGGGCCAAAAAATCTAACCACGCTTGGTGAAGTCTTTCTAACCTAACCTCAAGCTCTGCAAGAGTGATGTCTTCTGGTAACGACTCTGTATACCCTGCTGTACGTGTTAGAGTACCTTTGGCATAACCGCGTTTGATTTTAATTGCATTCATAATGATTGGATAAATTTAATAAAGAGCAGAATTAGACCGAAAATGTTCAAGCTATATAATAATCAAATGCTAAAATAAAAATTAACCCACGTATTTGGTTCCGTTAGGCTTTGTATATAAGCACGACCGTTAGCACTTTGTCATTTAATCTAACAGTTTTTTTTTGTTTTATATATATGTATCCCGATAATCATAAGATTTATCATATCACCAAATGCCATATGCAATGAAAAGGTGCACTATTAATCAAATTACTTATAATTCGATTAAATCTTTAACCACGATTACTTTGTAAAATGTGCAAAAAAAAATTGTTTAGTTCGGCTTCACAAATGTCCAATTTAATTGTTTAATTCGGCTTCGAAGGACCAAACAATGTTTCCAAATTATAAAAAAAAAATGACAAAAACCTTTTCTTAATTAATATTAATTTAATTTAACAAAACTAATTCTTTTTGGCCAAATGCAACTTGAAACAAATTGTGTCTTATCGCGGTGGTGGTCAAACAGCAAAGAGACTGAGTGACGATTGGCCAAAGTTAACGTTACAAATCGAAAATAGAAAAATATAAGTTAGGTAATATATTTGTATGTACAAGAATTACTGCAAGTGCCGTTAGAAGTTATATTACATCGCAAAAAAATTGAATTTAACATAATGAAAATGTAAGGTAAAATAATTACAGGGTGTTCCTGTTGATGATTATAGGTTTTCGGCTTGTTTTTGCAGCACATTTCAGAACAGGTACAATCGATGACACTCGATTGAACCGAAACCAATCTCGATTGTATCGGCAAAACTCGATTGTATCAAGTTACTTACTGGAGCCCCTGTTTAAAATACGTTCCCGCGTTTTCTATAAGCAGTGGTGGAAGATATGATATTTAACAGCACTTTTTCATGTGATTACTGAGCATATTACTAGCAGAGTCGCAAAAAATTTGCATCACTAAAGTTGCGCTAGCAATTAAATGCCTTAAAATAAAATTCAAATCTATATTAGGAGAACAATTGATAATTTTGTTTGTAAACAAATTGATCAAAGAATAATTCAAACAAAAATTAATTGACCAAAAGTAATGTAACGAAAATATTCATCAATTTTTCATAAAGTGTTACGAATACTTAAATCATTGGGATGTACCTATCTTTTGAAGAATATGAAGTTTTCAGAAGGGTAATTCTTCGAAACATTCCTATTTTCTACCTGTCCAGAAATAGAATCTTCGTTATCTTTTGTCAACCAAAAGTAGAGGGATACAACTATTAATGATTCCACCTTGTTTGACAAATTTGGTTGTCACAAAATTATAATAAAATGAATAGAGAACAAAATAACTGTGTCAGGAAATGGAAGAACAATTTTTTTAACATTTTTGCAAACAAAGTACATATAAACTTGAAAAATCTTTCAGTTTTTGCTGAGCTAGGTATCTGTCTGCCACGTTCAAATGCTCCAACCGAAAGAGATTTTTCCAAAATGAATTGTATTTTGACAAATGAAACACACCACTGAATGTTGAGACTCTTAGAGACATGTTAATGGAAATTTAAAAAATATGTAATAGGAAACGATAATATCATCAAAGAAATTTGTCAGGAAAAAAGTACCAAGTACCAAAAATTTTGTTGGTAATTATTATTTTTTTTTTTTTCAAAGACTTGGTAAAAAAAAGGTTTAATATTAAAAAAAAAATGTAAAGTTTTTTGCATTTTATGCTGTGTTTTGTTATTTTGTTTTGTTTTTGAGAATTTTGTTGATTTTGTACCAAACACGTTTTTCAATTTTCGAATTTATCTCCCGCAGAGAAATATGGTCAACGTAGACATAAGTCATGTCCCGGCACAGCATTCCCGATACTGGCAAAATCCACATTAGGCCCATCAACTCTTTAAAGTGAAATGTGGGACGTCTCGCGGCGTCATTCCATCGATATGTAATTCTGCGTGCAAACTACAATGACATTTCCATAGCCATTAACACAGAGCGTTATTGATAGATGAAAACATCTAAATTGGATATGAACAAAATGTGGTACCAACAAGAAGTTGCTACGATCCACAAAGGACATTTTGCCTCTGTGATTTAAGGGCTAATTATCGACGCAGACACCACATGAACTGATCACCGAGGTTGTGCGATTTGACTCCGTTAAACATCCGCAAGGCATTTAATTTAATTATCCTTTTGCCTTATGTTCTACAGGCATCTCTGAAATCACATCCAAAAAAAAAAAAAAAAAACAAACAGCGCCATTAAATTTGATTGATCGATGATGTCGCTTCCTCCATGCGGTGGTGGTTGCTATCATCACAGTCTGACCAAATGAATTCACAACAAAATTTTTTCACTTTGCATCTTATCCCAATTTCATTTCCACCATCAGGCGTCCATTCGTCTATTTTGAAATATCACATAACCGCCGCCTATCGCCATTATGACTATGCTTTACCATCAAATTTGTAAATGGAAAAGATTTTCTCCAAAGTAAAAAAAAAGTTAAAAACGTGCCTCACAGCATGGCCTAACCCATCAATCATACGTCAGACCATCCTGCTTTGACTATAGTTAAACCAAATCCCCGCGGTGCGATTGCACACGCACTTTTCTCCAACACTTCAAGGAATTTATTTTTTTTTTTTCTTAACTTCACGTTCTCAAAAATTCATAGGAAAACTTGAAAAAAGGATCTCGGTCACGTGTCAGGACTATTGTTAATTTTCATCTCCAATGAACGGTGCATCAGCGGTTTTCAATTTCATAGTATTCTTAGTAATTTCTAAGGGGTGTTTTGAATTTTTAACCCATTCCACTTAATTGTAATTGAAAAATCCTGCTCTAAAGGATGTGCAAATATGGGAGGATTATACCTTACACAATTAGAATCCGAAAAAAAGATGGAGGGATTTGAAAAGCTCTATCGTTTGCACAAAAACTGCTTTTTCACAAAAAATTAATTTAATCCTAAATTATACGAAAATGATGCCCTTTTATCAGAACAAAAATTCCATAAAGGATGTCATCTTGTCCGATTGCTAAACGCAATTAACACTAATTGCAGGATTTATCCTCAAAACTGACTTGAAAACAACAAATTTATCTTTCAACAGAGTTAATGTCCTGTTTTTTTTTTCTCAGGACACCTCCACATTTATCCTGCTGATGTTGGAATTCAGACATATTCCAAGTTGTTTACATGCAGTTTTTAAGTGGGATATGAAAACATATACAAAATAAAATCCTTTCATCTACCATCATATGAACTCCGCCTGCAGTTATTTATTTTTATAATTAATTTTTATTCCACCCATACTATGTCGAGAGGGGCTTGACACTCTTCAGAACGTGGGAAGAATGGCGGAGTATGTTCTTAGCCCTTAGTGGGTTCAATTGCTTCAGTTGCTTTAAGTAATTTAGAGAAAAAAAAATTCCAACACATAATTGATGCATTCGACGCAATTAAAACGCAGGTCGTTAACGTTTTCAAAAAAAAAAATTGGTCTGAGAGGTCGATGTTCCAGTTAAATTTTGTGTATTTTTGCAAGAAATCGTTATTTGTATCTTTATTGTTTAAAAACTGGAATACAGAAAAGAAAAAGAACACCAAAGAAACTCATAATGAATTCAAGTCATAGAGCGTGGCTATTCTCTTCAAAGTTGGTCCATTCTAAATGACTATACCCATTTACCTTTACTGTAAAGTGTCCTGGAGGCCTGGAGGCGAGAGAACAAGAAACAAAGAAAATAAAAACAAAGTAATCATCATCATCACCTCGAAGCAATCGGAGCTGTGGAGCGCAGCAGGTCGTCCCGTTTAATATCTGTGGCGCTATAATTAAAGTCAATGAAGATGGGAATAGTAAATGGTGGTGGCCGTGGCAGCACTCAATGAGTTTCGTTTAACTATTTTTAATGGTAATCACTGTCGTTCTTCTTGACACTGAATGCCTGCCTATTCCAGGGGAAGAACAAAGAAGCGTCCGTCGACTATCTAACTGCTATAGTTCAGGTTCTGGAGGAGTCAGGTAAATTCAACTATCTTTAACTATCAACATGGGAAGCAGCAGGAGATTACTCCATCAGACCGCATATTCAATTAGACGGTGCGGTGATGAATCTATATGGCTACATCACAAGAAAAGGACTTATTATTTACGACAGAGATGCTGACATGGGTTTTGTGAAGTGTGAAATCAAACCATCCGCAGGACACACTAATTGAATGAATTACGTCCAAAGCTATTATGGTGAACCAGGTAAGCGCAGATCACTCGACATATCTGGGCTAATGGGCAAAAAGTGATCAGTCAAACGTTAAAGTCGGTCGGTAGTCTATATAGAAGTGGAAGTTGTGGATCAAGAATATTTTTTCAGTATTGAGCTTGATTTGTTCTTTAACTATGATCATTTTTTTTGGAAATTGGACATTATTTTTTTAATTTTGATGAGGTATGCTTTTACATTCTTACAGGAACAATATATTTATGCGACACCGCAGGCTCAGAAAAATAGTATGCTTCCGAAACTTGTTGTTTTTCTACTCCCACAACCCAGTTGCGTACCTTAAATATTTAAGACATTTAATATGAAACAACTGTTATAAAAAAAAAAAAAAAACTGTTATAAACTGTACGTTTTCGACGAGCATAGATTTTTTCCTAAAAACTATGGTTTTGGTTAGGTAAACGAGAGGATACATTTATCCCAGCTTACGTCAGAGTTGTTATCTTAAATAAAATGCACGACTGGATCTTCTTACTGGAATTTCTTAAATATTTAATAATATAAACTTAAAACCAAATTTCAGGAAAAATCGGCCACCCGTTTTCGAAATATTGATTTAAAAACAAAATATTTTTTTTTTCAAAATTCCAAAAAATCTATTTTACGAAAATTTTGAAATGCAGTATTATTTAGAATTTGAAGGAGATCATGTATACAAATTCTGTTCGAAATCCGTTGAGCCGTTTCTGAGAAAGTCGAAAATCAATAAAATGCTTGTATGGCAAATATTTTGAAATTTTTTCGGGCAAAAAATAGATCATACTCCAATTAGTACATACTCCAATTTTTATCAAAATTGTTATAGAGCCATTTTCGAGATAATTGAGATGGTAGAATAATTTGTATGGCAAGTACCGTTATTTTTGGGGCTAAAACAACGATTCAAAAATATATTTTGGACAATAATCTATAAAACGCCTAACCACCAAGTTTGAATAAAATCGGTTCAGCCGTTTAGGCTGTAGATCGTTCTACAGACAGACAGACAGAATTGCCGGACCAACTTTTTCTCTATCATCGCAATGTCAACTTTGATTAAAATATGGAGTTCAATTTTTTTTCCAAATGCAAAACTTGCCCTATAGTATCAATCAACTTGCCTTATAGGATTCAATCTATGAATTGGGAAGTGGTTCTTGAGTGTTCCGTGCGGTGTTTTAAATGATTTGTCAATCTTTTTCAAAAAAAAAAGTCAATTTGTTTCAAACATCTCCAACCCAGGAGCGGTTGAAACAGTGATTCGATTCAATTGAAACACGTGGAAATAAATCAATTACTTTTTATTTAATTTATTTTGGTTTCAAATATTGGCACAGTGTTACAATGTTAACCAATAAAAAATAACAAAATAATTTAAAACAACAAAATAACAAATTAAAAAAAAATAACAAAAACTTACTTCATTAAATAATGTAAAAATAAATTAAAGGTACTTGAGTTTCTTCAAATCACAAAATATGTATTTACTTTCTTGGACTTCGGCCTCTATAAGGTTTTCTTTTGAATGCTTTTTGTAGGTCTCAATTCTTACGGAGAAAATTCAATGTGACCAGTAGGCAATACTGCCTGAGCATTTGTTTATTGTATTGGGGAACTCTGTTGTTCAGTTATTTTGTACTGGTACGTCTACCTGGATAGGTTTCTTCATTTCCAACCGCAATCTCTCTCTGCTGGATCTCTGGTGGAGCTGGTATAGTGACAACATTTCATCGATAGCTAAGATATTAGAAAATCTCCTATTCCATTTTCATAAAGTGGTCTACCCCTTTACAAATGAATGTGCGAAATCGAGCTGAGTGAATAAATTAGTATTAAAATTCCCGTTTAAATATTTGATGATGTGAACTTACACGGACATCTAACAAGAAAGAAGACTAATGGCGTTTTTAATTGGTAATCTGGAATTGTTCTACGATACGGGATCCCAACTGAACACTTTTGTGTGATTCTGACGATTCTGAATTTTAATGAGGTGGTATGTGTGAAAATAATTCTGTACGTGAGAATATTCGAATTCAAACAAAAAAAATGTTTGTTGCACAATTATAATACAACAAATGACAACAGTCGAGTTTGACGTTCAAGTATATGAATGTGTGAGTGCTTCTGGTTCTGATTTTGATTTCAAATCCAGAAGCAAAATTCTCTTCTTTTCAGAATTAGAACTGTCATTTTTTCCCAAGTGAACGCTTTCAGAAGAGTCCGGAAGGCTTCCGGATTGCCAAATAAAAACGACATAAGTAATCACAACCTTTCAAATGCAAAACTTGCCCAAAAAGTTTTTATTTAAGTGCGAAATGAATAAAATTCCGCTAGATGTACAAAATAACGCACTGTGCGTCGTCCCCAGAAAAATTGTTTCAACTATCCCTAACCCCTTTTTTACACAAATAAAAACCTAAAAGAAACATAAACAACACTTGCATACCGCACCTGTCAATACGTTGTATGGTACACTCTTTATTGCGTCGAAAAAAAAAAGTAATCAACAATATAGTGCTCACACTAAAAAAGAAAAATAACAGAACAAAAAACATTACTTTTGCTTTTCTAAAAACAATAAAGCTTCCGAACCACAACCGAACTACGCACGTGACGAACAAATTAAGAAAGGCTGAAAATCGTAAACGTGCTTTTTTCCGTTTCATCCTCTCTCAATATTCATACACAATTTGTGAACGTCTTTTGAGATATTTGTATTGCTTCAACCGTCCTGTGTTTCAACTGTACGCGGTCTTCCCTAATTAAAATAGAGAAATAGAGAAAAAGGTAGACTATTCTACGTTTTCACCTAAAGATAATCCGGTTTAAATTGAGTAGATTAAAAATTAATCTTCAAGTGTTTTCACCAGTGAAAAAAAGATTAGTTTGACGTTTTCACTATGAATTGTCGTTCAAAAGTCAATACAACGAGCCAAAAACAAAATAATTGGGAAGAAGAATAATAATTTCGGTGTAGTGAACAAATTTAATTTCAATAAATAAAAATGTGTAATAACTTTAAAATATTGTTATCCCAACATCTTGCAGCAAATAGATATATTTACATAAATACTGTAATCGCCTTTGCACGGTTTTCGTTTTTATATATTTGGGAAAGAACAACTTCAAAGTATTATTGTAGGATAGCTTAAACATTTTCCATTACAAATTCGAGGCACCGACCGCTTTGGTTCTTGTAGCTTTATTGCATTTTTTATTTTTATACTTATTTATAAACAAAAACAGAATTTGAAGGCAATGACAAATTTTACCAGACAAAAACTAATTAAATAATGTTGGACAGTTTTTTTTGAATGTCATGGAGAAAATGACATTAGAATAGGCGCGTTCTATGAAATAAGGTTTGTTTCTTTTGAGAATCTTCTACTTCGAAGAAGATTTCAATTAGAATAATTTCTAATCTTCATTTAAGGAGATTTAAATTTGTGTGGGAAATCTTCAAGATTTAGAAGATTTCAAAGAGGATTTATGGTTAATCCACTTAAACCTGGATTAAGTGGTAGGTGAAAACGTAGTATAAAATTTGTATGGTAAATCTTCAAAATTTGTAGGAGATTTAGCCAAATTTACTTAAATCTCGGTTTAGCGGTCGGTGGTAACGTAGTATTAATCTCTTGTAGATTTACTAATCTCCAAAAGTGGTTCCACCGCTCCAAAAGTAGATTCATTTTGACAGCACTATTCAAAGTGTATATATCTTCTCATTTTCTCTTATGATATAGAAGTGAGACAGGCAGCTTCATCTGTGTCAACCGAAGATAAAAATTCACTTTCCCGATGAATGTGATCATTTCGATATGGAAGTAGGGTAGTTCGATTGAAGATTTAAATGAGATTTATTTTAAATCTTTATCTGAGAAGATTAAAATTTGTATGGTAAATCTTCAAGATTTGTAGGAGATTTTGCTAAATCTACTTAAATATCGGTTTAGTGGTCGGTGGAAACATAGTATTAGTTGACATTACAATTAGATATACGTAAAAAGTTTAATCAAAATCATAAAAGCTGTTTTCGATAACATTGACAAAAGTAAAATGCAAGTTGTATGGATCGCACTCACTTGCTCTTATAATCAAGTATTTCACAATATAAATTTAAAAAACTGAATTTCAAAACAAAACGCCCACCCGTTTACGAAGTATTGAATTTAAAAAAAAAAAAATTCATATACATATATGGTAGGAAATTAATAAAATATGTATGGTATAATAAAGTTAATAACAAAATATGTAAACCAAAAAATAGGACCAAAATGTAGAATATACCCGTTGTAGTATGCCCAGTTTTTTTTTTATCAAAATCGTTAGAGCCGTTTTCGAGATGTAAATCGACCTACAGACAGAAGGAATTGCGGGACCCACTTTTTTTACTTTTTTTGTGTTCAGTATGATCTTATTGTCAGCTCTGATTAAAATGCTTATTTTTACACACGAAAATAATATCTGGTATTTAAAACCTACGGTATGTATGTTTGTTATTGTTTGTTATGTTTTTATATTTATTGGTAAACTAAAAAAATGTTTCTTCAATATAAATGCACAATTTTTTTCTTGGAATATCTTTTTTATTTCATTTATAATAATCTGAAAATGTAAAAGCACACTAAATGTTTAATTAATAAATTGTATGTACTGTTATCATGCAATAATATTACTTTTCTTCATTTATTATTAAATTAATGTGTTCTTATCTGTCACTTTATTTCCCTGTTTGAAGCATACTAATGCCGGATTTGCACGAGTGACAAATTGCCATTAATTCATGTCATTAAACTGGCAAAATAGTGGTAAGATCAAATCAATAATGATAAGGATTTACACGGGGTAAAATAATGACTGTTTGTTTTTTTCTTAGCCCCGGGGAAATTGGACGAAAAAACGACGAGTGGGATTAACAATATGCATGCTAAATCCAACAACTAATCCCCAGGGGTGCTTAGTTTAAACCCAGAGAATTCCAGGGGCTTAGCTTTTGGAGAAGATAAAAACTGTGCTACCAAATTATTTTTCATTAAGTTATCGATAAGATGTATAGAAACTTCAAAACTGACATTTTGACATGTCAGTTAATTTATCAATTTTGTGAATTCTAAAATTCAAAGGTAATTCTTCATTAAATAATAAATGAAATATATTGACAGAACCGATATAGACATTTTCCCCAAACAAGAAGGATAGAAGCTAAAGCCAAAGCTATCGGCGTTGAAGTCCAGAATATAAGCAAAATGAAAACAGACGAAATGCCCGAGTAAGGTTCAGTCACTCGAGGAAGACATTCTCAACAATACCAATTCGAAAAAAGCTTCTTACAGAAATTGATGAAGCATTAACCACCAATGGCCAAAAATACAACAGCATTCACCTCACGTTATCGATGGGTTTTAGTTTTAAAGAATTGGCGACCTTTATTCAGAATTACTGCTACTATTTTGGCCACTTGTTCCACTGTTTAGCTCGATCTGGTCTCTTGCCACCGCTCGAGGAAAATAAAGTTCTCGAAGTAATCTTGAACTTACCATTGGGCAAATTCCAGCAGACCCAATTCCAGGCAAATGCCAATCGCCTTAGGCTTTCAGTGTCGACAGCTGGCGCGGTCAATACCTCTTCTCGACACCACGAAGGCGGAAAAACTTGCCCGAGTTATGTCTTCAATGGACTTTATATTCCACTCATTGCTCAGTTGGCCTCGATTATCTTGCACTGAAATTAGGAATGGTTGAGAGAATGCAGCGACATTTCGCATTCTTGCCTGGTTTATGCAACATAAAACAAGTTCAAGCAACACTTAGGAGAGGCGAGAGAAACAATGTGCTTCCGATGAAATCACGGGCGGTTTTTCCTGTCGGTGGTGTAACCTATGCAGAAATTGGTACTTCCCTCAACAACTGGTGTTCCCTCAAACTATAACAACTAAGCAAAATAAATACATTTTATTAAGTGTAAAAGCATTTACTGAAGTTGTTACTCGTTCAATAATCACGAATTAAATGAACAACAAAACGAAGGTTTCTCGGAGAAAATTGTTTTCGGTTGCGTTTTGTTGTACACGTTGCAACCCAATACAGAGTTTCTGCTGCTCCCTTGGCATACTTCAATATGGCTTCAAGAGGATCTTGTTCGTCGTCCACTCTTGCTCAGACCTAAATTCCTAATGACATAGGAACTGAGCGTCCCACCCGAAGAGGCAACTTGATCACTAATATCATGTCACCAGTGACCGAGTAGTGGAGAGCACGAATGGGGTAGTTTTCAAAAGGTTGAATAATGCGAAAGCTTCTCATCGAGGAATCCACTGATTCGGAACTGTATGTATCACTGTATTTGTGAAAATTAAATTAAAACAAAATCATATCGACTAAAAATAATTTCCAAAATACTCAATACTATTTCAATTTTCAAATTACTTGATTCACATTTTCTTAAAACTTGCTTCTAATTAACTTGCTTCCTTTTATGTTATTTTACCAGAAAAATAGTTTAAATTCAATAAATACATCGAAATTACACAAAAAATATCAACCCAATGATTTTTAAAAGGATGAGGCAAACGGTTTTGTTTGTTTTTTTTGGATTACAGCTGTTTTTCAAATGTCATCTTGCAAATTATCAGTGCTGCCAAGAATTTTCACTAAGCGCAATGGTCGTTTTTTTTAACCAATTCCCTCGGGGATTGCAAAAAAAGCACATAATGGCAATCTGCCATTAAAGAATGAGCACGTAAATTCTTCATCGTGTTGTGCCATAATTTTCCAAATGGCATCAATGTGCATTTACATGGCACTATTATAATGGAAATATTTAATGCCAGTCTTCCCTGTCATTTTTTTAATGACGAAAATAATGACAAATTTTCAAACCATTTTTTTTTCAGTAATGTCAATAAAATGGAGGAAATAATGGCAATTTGTTACTCGTGTAAATCCGTCATAAGTTAATAACGTATATTTTATATTTTTAAAAATACCTACCTCTTCAATTTACCTACCACGAAACGAATTCGCCGTAAAACATTCGCCATAGCAAAAACACAAACCAGTGGTGGCTACTGCCAGCCTAACAGTTTGAAAATAATTATGCTGCATAACGTAAGGATGACAATATTCAAACAAAAAATCGAGGTGAATATTTGGTAAGGGCGAGAAAGTTTGAAATTAAAAACCGTAAATAATAACGGTTATTAGATGGAGAAAAATAACTATGCGGCATTTTTTAAAAGATGTATTAATTCGTATTTGTTATTCCATTCTCGTACCATATAATGAGTTGCTCCAGTCTGTCATTATTTGTGTCATAAAAAACAGTAACAAAGTCGAAGTGGCGCCTAGACCATGCCAAAATTGGGCTAAATAATGATCCGAGGATAAAATTTTGACATTTATTAAGGCGGTGACAAAATGTGGCTTTAATGAAATTTATCTGTGTCGATTGGGATACAATTTTGGCGTCTATTGTCTTTATTCCGTAAGCAGGAAATCATTGCTGCAATACATCGATTACTTCATGCGATTTATGGTAGGTGAGACTATATACTGCTGGAACCAGTATAAATAAATAAGGCCATAAGAAAAATATTTTTCCATATAATAATGTGCGCACTTAAGGGGTCTTGACTACCTTTAAAATGATCAAACACAGTTCGAGCGTTAGAAACGTAGGGAAGTATTTAAAAGGAGATAGCGAAGCAATTGATTTTGAAATTCTGATTATTAAATCGGGAGGTGAAACTAGTTAGTTGACTATAAATGACTAAAGAAAGAATCTTTGAGATTACGTCGGAAATTGAACTCTATAACAAGGAAAAACTATATATTTTTTCATTTAATCAATCTGATTAAAATGTGCACTTCCATAAGAAATTAAAACTTGAACGGATGATAATGTCAAATTATCAAAGATGGAAAAATATTTTTGAAATGCGAAGTGTTCCCTGTACGATAAAAAGTCGAGCAATGGCGGTATTCTGTATTTCGTTCCAAAAGTAAAATCAACATAGATATTTAAAACCAATAATTCGAGACTCGAAAAGAAACTAATCTGTAAGTGGAAAAAGTATTAAGTAAAATTTGTTTGCATTTCGTAAGTTTTACAGAAACGAAAAGCACTTAGAATTTGATTGATTTTCGGATCGAAAAACAGAATAGGACCACAGCGTTGTAGTTTCTTGATTATTGAATGACATAGGCCATTGTGCGACGTGTTCTATAATCAGCATGGTTTTCAATAATTAATTCTAAGACTGGTATTACACGACGACTTATGAGACGCGACTCTTTTCGAACATAATGAGTGCGAAAGAGAAACAAATCGAGACGGAAGAAAATTGTCCTGTAAGTCGCGGGCCAAGATTTCGGTGACGCATTTTTGACGTTTCTCTTTACATTCATTTGTTATTGAAGCATACGCCTTATTTCATATCCTTGCGTGTGCGGGACTGCGGGTAATATCCACAGATGAGCCATACGAAGATGAGAAATTTTCTTTTGTTTCACCCTCCTAAACCCATTTGTACCCAATATGTTATTGTAAATTTGAATTTTGTAACCATGAATTGATTTGAAATCAAAATGGTTCTTAACTTGTTAAGCAAACCAAAATGTATGCCGAAATTTCCCATCTTTGTGTATCTCATCTGTGGTGATATCAATAGGCCTGTGTTTTTTGGGAAAAGCTATACTCAGTGAATCAGGATTTACACACATTACAAAAACAAGAATCTGCTTCCGATAAAACTAAAAGCAGAGTTCTGCTTTGGATTTGTGACATTTGTTCGAGTATCGAATGATATTTTGTTTTTTAGTTGGTAGTTCCGATGACTTTGATGAATCTCGAAGTCTTGTTCTTGGGCACGTTCATCCATTTATTAGATAAGTTATCTCGGAAAACTAACTATTTGAATATATTTGTGAACGATTCGAAAAGTTTAGCTGAAAGCAGTCAAAAATCAATAATTTTTGGTTAAATATGCGTTATTTTCTCAAAACAAAATGTTTAACACCTTTTTACATACAGGTGTTAAAAATAGATGTTATTGTAATAGTATGTGTATATTAATATAAATACATCTTTCAGATTTAATTTAAGTTACAGTAAGCTTATTCGTGCCATACTGCCAGATCAAATGATGTTTGAGTGACTTTGTGACAGCTGCTGTCAAGCTGCCTAACAATGAAATAACTAATACTTGAGCAGCGCCCCCTACCAAACCTCTTAAATTGGAATAGCAACAAACATTTATGGATCAAGTCAGTGCATATCTATTACTTAGTAATAAATACGCACTCATTAGCAATTCGTGAGTGTGTGTTATAAATAGAGCACTTATAAGACTTAAAAGACATAAACTCTGTCAAATTCCATTGAAACATTATTAAGATATCTTTAAAAAATCGCAATTTTTTATACCAAAAATTTGAAACTTTCAAATTATATTAAATTTCATCTGCGGAAAATGTGATAATTTAGAGCTTTTCGGCGACATTTGGCAAGAAATTAATTTTAAGTATTTCAAAAAATAGCTTACTACCTAGACAGAAAATGTAAAATTTAGATAATGAACTTTACCTTAAAACTCCTGTCAAACTAGATTTTTACGATTTAACGTTGAATTTAGAGTCGAGATGACCAACCAGTGAATAGAGAAGATGACATAGTTGTTTTTTTTTCAGTGTTTATTCGTTGCGACGTTTATAATTTTTATCAAAACGCGACTATTTACCACAATTACGAGATTCTATAAGGGACTTTTTGTCCATATTTTATATAAATCATTTTTAATTAACCTCTCTACTCCATTTCGATTTTTGAATCGGTTGTAAGCGAAGTTTAAAAATAGTTAATAGTTAAATAATGAATGCGATCATTTTTGCAAGAAAACGCAAATGCGAACTTACCCTTTCATTGGCACAAGATCTGATTTATTGAAAAAGAACGGCAAAAATATAAAATAATTTTAAAATAAACATTTTGGAACACACAGATGTGGAAATTTCAACTTTTGTTATTTCTTAGTGCTTCATTTATATTCCATTTTATTCGCATCTTTTAATTCAAGTTTAGTTTTCTTATATGCCTTTAAAATGAAGAAATATAAACAAATCAATAATTGTTGAATTTTTGCATTTGGTTATCAGACAAATGGTCGGTAATACCAACTTAAAAATAAAAAAATCAGGCTGCTGCTGATCGTTTTCTTTTTGGGAAATCCTGCTTCACTGCCGATAGATTTCCCAAAAAAAACAGCCCTAATGTAACATCATAGATAATATAATAATAATTTATTTACTTATACTCACAATCAGCCCGAAATTAATTTTTCTGATTCTATAAATATTTTTGACAATTATTATAAATGCTAATTTCAAAAAAAAAACGAAATTCGAAGTAAAAGAAAACTGTCAAATTTGAGTCTTGACTCTAAAATCATGTGTGTAATAGCGCGGGCCTCAAAGAAGAATTCGAAGAGTCGCGACTCATAAGTCGTGGTGTAATACCAGTCTAATGAATTATTTTAAGCTGAACAAATTTTGAATCGTTCAACTTTGAAGATGAAGTGATAGGATGTAGAAAAAATATCGCCGAAGCCTTCTTATAATAGCAGCGTTCCATTGGGGTCTGCGAAGTACTTTTTAGTAATTCTTATAATAGATGTTGAATGGAACGCATTCAATTTAACGACATGTAACCACAATAATTATGAAATGTCAATTTTGTTATACTAAATTTGTACAAACGAGTGAAATGATAAAATGTAATGTTTTTGACAGTTGAAGCAGTAGATTTTCAACTAAGTTCATGCTGTGTGTAGCCAGGGATCAATTTATTTGACAACCAAATTAAATTGTGTATGTGGTGATTTGTAGTATCTACTAAATATTTTTTAAAGCGTACACACAAATATAAATGTTCTACGAACTACATAAGTTTTTTTCTTAATTTTCCACAGTAATATTATTGTGGGTTTCCTTTGTTATCTTAAAAGTTACAATGGAATTTTTATTCTAAATTGAAAAAAAAATGAAATTAAAAAAATTATATATATTTGACACATTTTTATCACTTAATCTTACGAACAAATTTAATATAAGTTTCTTATGTTTTATTTACATTTTTTATATTTTCGAAATAGATTTTGTGACTGTTAACTTTGATTACAAATTGTTTCTTCGTTTTCATATCTACTTATAATTAATACGAACTTACAATGCAAGCAACTTAAAACTTCTTTAATTTTTGTTTGTTTATAAATGATTTTAAAGATGTGCTCTAGTATTTTTTTTAATAAACATTTACCTAACCTAAAAACTAATTTATTTTTTAGAGATAAAATGATGTCGATACACTATTAGGGATTACATCTGCAAACACAACACGATGGAAACAAAAACCAATCCATGAAAATTCCCTTACAATCATTATCAGGATCGTACGCTAGCAAACGATGCCATTTGTATTTCTGTTCACAGCCACAGTCCTTTTCACATCTATTTGTTCGAGATTTTCTGTAAACAAAACAAAAATAGTTAGCTTCATTTTATATTTTATAAATGAAATATAAAATAAATATATTTGTATTAAGGGTATTAATGCAACGAGATAATTGTCAGCTTTGCAGAAAGATATAATTTTCCAACAGACGTTTGCATGAGCACCCTCTCAAAAATACTTGCGTAAATGTGGGAAATATTCAGATGTTCTTTGAAATAAATTTACGAAGTTTATTCATTCTCTTTCTACATCAAATTCGTGAGATCATTTTTTCTGATTTGCAGAATATTTTTTGACAGTTCATTTCTGCGGAGATAAAACTATCTGGTTTCTGAAGTTTATCTGGGTTCTCCGCCATTACATGAATACCCTTATTATATTTATATTTTTAAAATACGAACATTCTAGAGGCTATAACTTGAGATAGGTTTGAAGATTTGGCATACTGCTTTTAGAAATAAGATCTAAGGCACGAGTTGGACTAGAATCAGATTTTCGAACCAGGTTTTTCTTTTTTTGAGTGAATACGAGAGTGAAAAGATGTTGAGATGACAGCTAGTTTATCTCTAGTTTGCTGAATGTTTATGACAAACCAACTCTTTAACTCACGTTTTCAGCTGAAATTTCAAATCGATTCCGCCACTGAAGTGAAAACAAGTTGGAGTTCATTTCAACTCAAAGCATGTGGATTTTAGTGAAAATCAGTTTTCATTAAAAAAGAGTGTGTGTATTTATGCTTACGTTAGAAGTAAAATTTCTTTTTTTACGGGTCCTACCATTTAGAGCACTTATTTAGAAACTCAGAACCGTTTTAACAATTCCAATCAAGTAAGTACTTTTGAAATGACAGTGCTTTGTATATAACACTTGCAATAATTTCGTTTGAATTCTTTTCTTCTTGAAGTTGTGGTTTAAATTATACCCACTCATTTGATTTTAGAAGTCATCATCGTCAATTGTACTAACATGGTTCAAATCTTGATGCGTGGTTTTCTAATGTAATCTCACCGACTTCGGGGAGTGATAAATGTGAAATCACCGATTTCGGGGAGTGATAAATGTGAACACACCGATTTCGGTTAAATGAGATTTTAGGATGGTTTGCATGTAGGTTCTTGTTTCTTTTTTTTCACTTCAACGTCCATCCATCGTTCACCGACATCGACGAGTTAACAAACCAATCGAAAATTAAGCTACGTTTTTACAATAACCTCAAGGGCCACTTCTACAAATACGATTTAAAATTTGATTCATGGTTCAGCAAGTTAACTAATGTTCACTGATGGTTCAAGCATAAAATTTGCAATTTCCACACAATTAAACCTTGATCTATATTTGATCCTCAGTTAATCCACTAAACTCGTTCGTTGCTGAACCACGGATCAAAATTTGAATTACGTTTGGGAAGTAACCCAAAGTTAGGTGCCAATTGTACAAACGTCCCGTGCGTCGTTCAAAATTTGATCCGTGGGTTAGCAATGTAAGTTCACGATTTTGGCGAGTAACTTAGCTTCACCGTTGGTTCACATTTTGATCCATAATTAAGCAATTTCAACTCAGCGATTTACCTCAGTAAAATCTCCGAAATCTTAACGAGATTCAAGAAAAGGATGAGTCACAATTCGCAAGAAAATGAAACTAGAGTGTGGAATGATTCACTGTATGTATTTGGTAATTTTAAAACAATTCCCCAATTCCATGCAACAAAACTTTTCACTATTAGATTTTAGAAAATAATATTTAGGCTAACTGATTTTCTTTTTCAGTTACTTAATCTATTAATTTAACGTAACGTGACGTCTCGTTTTCTAATCGCAACCATTCTGTTCAAGAATAGAGAATTTAGTCAAAATGCATGACAATGCTTTTTTAGATTTTTCAACGGACTTAGGATTCGAAAATGACAATGCTGCTAAGCTTTTCAACAAAATAGATTTGTTTATTTTGTGCTTTTTATTTTAGTAAAATTTATTTGTTAATTTATAAGTAAATATCTTATAGTTGAAAAGTGTTATTAAGAATATAGTGCTTATGGGTTTTAATAATTGTAAAAATTGTTGACGTTTTTTTTTTGTAAATAAAAATGGTTTTTGGTTCTAGTGGTTGTTCTTCGTTGAATTAAATTTAAAAAAATGTGGATCCTTGATGAAAATATGTGTTTAACTGTTGGGTCGGTTAATCTTTATGGTTTTTTTGCAAGAGATCATTCCTTTTCGGTATAAAAATATGTATTTTTTTTAATATTTATCGGTGGGTAAAAATTATTTTTGAGAGCTACAGTAAAATATGTTCCCAAACATTCTGTCGGTTGATGACAGAAACCTTGTCGGCTTGAATTGTCCCTGACAGCTCCATAGAAGAGCTTTTACACAAGACTTCAAAAGAAGTTTTATTTCAAGAACTGAACGGCTTATTAAAAAAAGAACAGAGTCAGAAAATCTAGATATCTTCCAAAAAGAAATCTTACCAATTTAATTTTTAATTTCTTAAATTTGTTCCGAATTTCCATTAGAAACAGAATTTGGAATTTAAAAAAAACAGAATTTTAGTTTTAAGAAACTCTCAAGAATATATACTATGTAGACTTACGAGCAAATTTCTTGATGGATGGCCTGTTCGAAATGTTGGGTATTGACAATCGCACGAATTTTTCCCGCTGAATTCGAGGCCCAGTATGGCGTAACGATCTCTATCTTTGATTCACAAGCATCCAATCTGGAATACACAAAGATTTCAAAACATTGTTCTCTAATTCTTCACCTTTCCTATTGAAGGACTCACCTTCCCGTTGGGGAACCTGCCTGTCCGGCATTATTGTTATCCCTATTGAATGGCGGCTTAGGTCCTCGATTTGAAGACTGACGCTTATTGCGCAGCTTTCCAAAGTACGTTTCGCCCCGATCGGGTTCATGATCACTGTCTATATCTTCCGGTACGGCCGGAAATGCTCCAGGCGGTATGAACATGTCCGGTTCATCAATGAAACGTCTCCGTCGTTTTGTCTGCTGTTTAGGTCCACCCGAGTCCATGTTCATCTCGAAATCACCATACATCCGTCGCATCAAAGCCTTATTATCGTCAATAAATCGTTCGATTTTATCACTAAAAGAACAGTACAAATAAACAAAAAAAAACGTTAGTATGAGTTCCTCAAACTTTATGCTATTGCATCATTTTAATCATCAAGTCGAGTTGAACAAACTTAGGACTTAATTATTATGACCACTTGTTGATATTTATTGAACAAAAAAAAATATGTATGTATATCAATACTTATCATCCACAAAATCAAACTAAAGAGGCAGAACCTCTTGACTAATAAATGGAAGGGGAGTTGACTCTTGTTTGTATAAATAAAACTATGATGAACATCGTTGATTAATTAATTGAAGAAATACTCCTCTGCGGCTTGCCGCCACTGAACTGATAGGCATCTTCTCTGACGTAAATTCTAAATAGATTGAGTTGGATTCTACGGCAAATCATTCTGCAGTAACTTTTTTTTTTCTATAAATGACTACGGGCTATTGTTGAAATTTTTACAATTGATTGATTTTGTAAGTGACTAATAGTATGGGGATTCTCTTCTTTGGTTTTGATAATGAAATCATTTGCTTAATTTTAGGAAATAGCTCACTTTTAAAGTACATACGTTTTTACTTGCGATTATAGGTACTACGAGGCAAGTTATGGATTCGTGCAAAAAAAATTCTAACAATCAAACATGACATTACGATCATAGAGAACACCCAAAAAAGTGGTTCCCCAAATTCCGCCTGTTTGTCCTCGAGTCTGCAGCCTAAACGGTTAGATGGATTTGCTTCAAACAAACGCCTAATACGATTTTTATAAAAAAAAATCAGTTCATTAATGAAGGGAAAGGGTACCTTTTGATAATTTTTTTTTGGGAAAAAATTGTTAGTTTTAGTACCTCTGGTACAACCATTTTTTTGGTTCTCGATTTTCTGGGAAACGGTTGGTTTGATTCTTTTGAATTTTTTTACGCAGAAGCTCCTAGAAAGTTTAAACACTATTGTAAACCAACATTTTTGAAAACAATTTTTTTTTGTTTGAAAACTCAAAATTTCGAAAACAAGTCAATAGATTTTTTTCGAAACTTCGTATTTAGTAGTTTTTTGACACTATCTTGAATAGTTAAAAAAATTATTTTCCTAAAATAAAAAACAAAGGTACCTCCAATACAAATTTTAAGAAACCGTTAACGAGTCCAAGAATTTTTTATAAAAAAAATACGTGTGTTCTTATATTAGTACAGCCCACTTTTAACTATAAAAATATTTGTTTGCGTACTTATTAACGGTGCTTCCCATAGAACCAATTTTTATATTTTCGACTTTCTCACTATTGGATGAATCGATTAAAATATTTTTTTTTATGCAAATGCTCCCTAAAATTGTTAATAAAACTACATACTCAAATTTTCAAAAAAAAAGTTTTTCGATTTAAAAAAAAAATAAAAATTTGTTCTTGAAAAATCGATTTTTCAAAAACCAGTCACAGAATTTTTTTTTGAATTTGAATTTTATATGTATATTAATAATATCTTCAAAATGGCGTTTCAATTTTTTTTTTCTAAAAATGTTTTCAAAATTTTATACATACAAAATTAATTTATTAAAATATCGCTCAAACGATTTTAAAATTTTTTTTTTTGATATATTCTTATTTATCCATGAATTCAAATTGCATCTTTGTTTTCCCTCAAACTATAACGACTAAGCAATATAAAAACATTTAATTATGTGTATTATCTTTTTATATCTATACATTTTATACCTATAGTATTTACTTTTTACGAATTTTTGAGTACGTCACTGAATACTACAAGCATTGTAGACCCTCATACATTTATATATACACATGTGTCTCTAAAAATCACATGAGTCTTATGTATGCATATTGCACCTAAAAGTATAAACATTATTGGCTAAGCAAAGGAGAGACTCTGAATCGGAATTGAAATTTATAAACATTAAAGTTGGCCCGTCGGAACTGGTCGATACTGGAGTTAAGATACGCAATTTTGACTTTAAATCAAAAATTCAGCTATAACTAAATAATAATGATGTTGCTAAAACTGTTGTTGCTGTTGTGGCTCCTGCAGGCTTTGTAACTGATGAAATTGTACCACCATAACTTACATAATTAAGATTTAAATATAGATTTGTAGGTAGGTACCTATGTAACTATTAATTGAATCTATTCGACAATTCATTATACTAAGAATCAAGTTAATCTTAACTACATCGCTTTTAAAGCTACATTAAAGTTGTTGGCTACAAGAGCAAGTTCCTGCGATCCAGTCGTGAATTTTATTTTAATGTCAATTTGAGCATCAAGTCTTTGGAGGTGTTAGAACCAATAGTGCAAGACTAATTATTTCCTAAAAAAGAGTTAATACAATTTTCGAATTATAGCAACCCTCTTTGCTTCTAAATAGTTTTGTTGCTACAAGACACACAAGACACACTTGTATTCAAAAACAAAACCATATACCTATAAATATGGTCTTGAGCATGACTATTATTTTATTTTGAAACTGAGGCTTCAAAGACTACAACATTTGTCACCTCCGCCGGCACGTAAATTATTAGATTTGTTTTTTTATTATTTTTAAAATCGCCCATAAATGTTTTATCTTTCTTATTATTTAAAGGGAACAAAGCTTGAGTGGCTTTTTTTTTGAAGATTTTATAAAGATAGTTCGGTTTATTTGTGTATATGTACTAAGGGAAATTAAATAATATTTCTTTTATTAAATTTCATTTACTTACATTGGATAACTATTTCCTGCTGTTGGACAAAATAATTGATGATATCGTTTAATACATGGCACTCCTTTGATTACATCACCGCTTACGTCAAGACCCAGAGCTACTGAAAGCGCTGTCCACCAAATCTGAAATTTAAAAAAAAAAAAGTCATTTTTCGTACTTCGTAATTATTCAGTAATTTAAAAATTATGAAAAAGCATAAAATTTGGTTTCTTTGTTCAATATTTAATGTCTGAACGAAACTTGGTTCTTTTGTGGTCTTTAAATTGTTTTACAAATTCCATTTGTTTTTTTTTGAAAAATTTATTGTGCATTATTCTTTGAAATTTAGGAAGGTCCAGTTAAGCTAGATTAGAAGGGAGTCAGATCTCAATGGATCCATTGCAGTATCTAATGCGATAGTGCGATAGTTTAATGAGGAGAGTAACAGGAAGGGGAGTAAGTTCGGGAAATTAGTTATAGGATGCCTCCCTAAACCATCCTGACCTTTGAGTAAATTTCAGGAAACGTTTAAGTGGCTTAGTAAAGACATCACCCAGTTCATCGAAAAAATATTTTCCGACAACTACTGTCCTGCGTCGTACTAGGCTGGGTCATTCACATAGGAAGTGATACTGCCCTCTTCCGCCTCTTCTTCCATACAATCTTTACATAAGTCACATGTTCGGATGCCCATTCTGGTCATTTCTGTTACCACTGAGTTGTGATTGTGATTTATTAGGATGCTCATCAGGAGGGACAGTTGAGGTGTCTGCTTAGCCCTAGTAAGTAGTCTGTTTTATCCCGGAAACGATTTGGCTCAGTTCAAGTGATGATCCGGTTTTTGCCAGTTCGTCTGCGCTTTCATTTCCTTGTATGTCTTGGGACCCAGAATAGGGTAATTAATTTCATTTGCTGATCAATTTTAATTCGATGTACGATCTACTTGTTTTGATTTTGTGACGATTGAGGAAATAGTTTTTAATGTTCGATGGCGCTAGTAACATTTTAAGAATTATTTTTACCACAATGTAAGCCATAATTGACTTGGTTGGTATAGGCAGCATACATCAAATTGTTTTTTCAACAATTTAGTCACTATGACTGCAAAATATTAAGGAGACTCCAACATAACATTTTTATAACAATTGTACGCCATTAAAAGTGTGAAATATTCCTAGGGGCTGTTGAATCAATAGATAAAAAAACTTAGTTTCAGCACTATATTGCCCTTCTAAGCCTACGGGGCCACATAAACTATATTCTTATACACAAAACTGTTATTATTTGACATGTCTGGATTCACTTCCATAAAGTAATTAGTCTTCAGAATAGCACATGCAAACTTTTCTGGATAATAGAATGGGAAAGCATAAGCTGAAGGTGAAGCCCTTCTTCAGTCAACAAAGTATCAGTGTCCTCAATCAATGACGACAGAGACAATGCTAAAGTAAGACCAATGAAAAATAGCATAAACCTTATATGAATAAAATGCCCGATTGAAAAAACTGAATATGTTTTTTAAAGTCGTTAGTTACTTATTTTTATATGTACAAAATTTCTTAAAATTTTTATTCTTGTAAAAAATGTTCGTATGGCAATTTTAAGTATTTAACAATATAAATTTAAAAACATAATTTAAAAAAAAACGTCGTCCACCCGAACGCCTGCATCATAATTTTAAGATAATAATAATTCCTTTCAGCCTTTACTGAGAAGTCGAAAAATAAAAAAAAAAAACGGTTATATCGCGCAGATAAAGCTAACATTTCATGATTTCATGTAAACATTTTTTTAGGCCGATGTAGGCTATACTTATATTAGTGCACTAATTTTTATAAAATCAAAATCATTAAGGACGTTTTCAAGATTAATTAATTAAGATTTAACTTTTTGGTACAAAAACGATTATTTTTAGGGTTAAAAAAGTTTTAAAAATGTAACTCTTAATAATTTATTAATAAATAAGTCAAAAATACGTTGTGTACAGGGTGGCTCACGAATCGTGCTACAAAAATAAAACGTAATAACTTTTTTTCAGTGTGAGCAACCGGCTGATTTTTTTTTCTACTATTTAGATTTATCAAAATGAATGCTTTTGATACTGAAAAAAGGATTTGGATAGTGCAGCGATACCATTTTTTACAGTCCGTCCAAAGGGAATTTAGGCTGCAGTTTGGCGGTACTCCCCCGAGTAGATGGTCCATTATGAGGCCGGTGAACATGTTTGCCGAATCTGGAAGTATCGAACGAAGACCGTATCATCGAGATCCCAATGTTCGGGTACAGGATACAATCGTGGCTGTTGCATCGGCAATACAAGAAAATCCAAGTGTTTCGACTCGAAACTTATCGGGCCAAATTGGAGTTAGCAGACGGTCATTACAACGGATACTTCATGATGACTTAAACTTGTTTCCGTACAAAGTCCAAATTACAAGCAAGTTAAACTTTCAGGATTTACCTGTTCGCCTGGAATTTTGCCGAAAAATGATTGCAATGGCAACACATTGATAAATTGTTTTTTCATGCTTATGAGACCCATTTTGACTTAAACGGCAATGTTAACAAGCAAAATTGCCGTATATGGAGTGAATCAAATCGACAAATGCTCCATGAGACAGAACTGCACCCAGAACGAGTCACTGTGTGGTGCGCAGTTTTATCAAGGTGTATTGTCGGGCCATACTTCTTTGAAGAAAACGGTGTAACACAAACTGTAAATGGGGACCGTTATTTAAAGATGTTGAAGGAGTTTTTTTTACCCAGAACTTCGCGGAAGACGTATCCCTTTCAGCAGAATTTGGCTTCAACAAGATGGAGCAAGTGCACACGTAGCCGCACAAGTTATGGCGGAGTTCCAACGAAAATTCCCAAACAAATTGATATCCAGAAAATGCATTTTCCGCTGGCCTCCAAGGTCACCTGACCTGACTGCACCAGACTTTTATCTATGGAGTTATGACAAGCAGGAAGTTTACAAAACGAAACCCAGGAATTTGACTGAATTGAAGCAGTCCATTAAGACAATAAATGAGGCGATCCCAATTTCAACCCTTTAGGCCGCAATGAACAATTTTCTGATCAGGTACCGCATATGCGTGGATGAGCGTAGAGGTCATCTTTAAAAAACATTACTTATTTAAAATAAAATTTAATTTTTAATCCAATAAAAAAAAATTAATGAAATACATCGATTAAAATAAAAGTTATTTAAATTTCTTATTGTAGCGCGATTCGTGCGCCACCCTATAGGTACATTGTAAAAGCGAAATAAGGCCAAGTGTTTTAGTACAAGATGGGACATAAGTCCCAAATATTTGGAGATAAGTGAATAAGCCGAAGCAGAGGAATGGAGTCACATGTGCGAGGCTGAGCATAAAGAAAAAGAAATTTATTCGTATGTCTTTTTGTATTTACAATTTTCTGATTTTATATCAGCAATTGGATTTAAATTTAATTTAAAAAAAAATTAATTTAGTATACATATAATTTTTGCCAAAAAAATGTTATTTAATTTTTCCTTATTTATTGCTCTCATTGTTAAATTTTATAGGTCAACAGTAGTTTATAAGATATATAAATCTTAATGTGCATAGTCTATCGAATAAAATAAATAAATGAAAATAAAAATCATTGAAAGTCGTAAGGTGGCTAGGGGGCCAATTCTCGAGATGTGAAGTTATAAATTTTATCACGCTTTCACGTCCAATTCGATTCTCGATACGTGAAAAAGTAATTTTTTGTTTTTGTATCATTTATTTTTTATTAAATTGTTGATAAAATTTCGCTTTTATCGTGGGAAATTCATCCCTCGTTTGAAACTTCACATATCTAAGTGCTATTCTATTTACCGCAGTAGAAATGTAACACACCGACACACTGATGTCTGAGACAAGACGACAAATAATCTTGTCCAATAACTCATTGGAAACTACCCGGGGTAAGAAAGCGCATATTACTTAACACCTACACATGGCATGGAAGCGCACTTATTTGTTGAGTTTTTGTCAGGAATGGTTTCAATTCATCTATTAAATCCATGCATGAATGTTTCGGGAATTTGTAAAGTTCAATAAAGTTCTCCTCTGTTGTAACTTCGAATCGATTCAGCCCATCTCGAAGGAAACGCCGCAATATCCTCACATTATTCATAGGAAAAATAATATATCTTACTCAAAACGGAGACACGATTGAATACATCGTCTATTGTTAATAATTAAACGAATTCTTATTCCGGACATTATTCTTAAGCAAATTTAGAAACTGAAATGAAATATTTATCTTTCCCAATAAGAAAAACTAATAAGAAATGACAGAATTTATCATTTAGTACTTTTTAGTACAAAATTTAGGTACCACTTATTGTAAGAGAATCGCATTAGCGTGTGCGTGAATTTGAAAAATGATAAATCTCTGTGAAAACTGAAATTCTATTTTTTTTCACTTCAAAACTTCACAAATCGGGAATTAACCCCACATTGGCGCTTAATAATAATGGTCGCGCTAAAGGGGTTTTGTCTACCATATTTAAATGATAAAACATAGTGCGAGCGTTAAAAAAGTGGGAAAAGATTTAGAAGAAGATATCGATGTTTTGAATTTCTGAATATTTAAATGGGAGGTGCACACAGAGCGAAGTAAAGCATTCCACATTCGTATAGTCCTGCTGACTAAGAAATCACTATACCTACCTTACAGTACGTCAAACTGGATAAACTTTCAAAAATTCGGCGTTATTTCCATTTAAATCGATAATAAAGAGAAGTTAGACTAGGGTTAATATTCGTCCCCATTTTGGAGGGACTGCCCTTCTTTTTTACCTCAAGATATCTCTTGTCCCCCAAAACCAAAAATGACAAAGTGGACATACATGTCCCTCTTTTTTATACACATGTAATATTTTTGCACCTTATAGCAATATTTTTATACTACCTACTCTTTCATATTTTAAAAAAAAACCTTAGCAGGTTTTCAAATTAAAACTGTGAATACTTCCATCAAAGCAAATACAATTTTCACAACTGGATACATCCATTTACTTCATTCAAGAAACGTTGCCAACTTCGCTTCAATTGTTCTGTACTGTCACCATCACTACGTATTCATTCAATAATTCTTAGCCATAAAAAGTTATAACTCTGCCTCTTTCACAAGCTCCCTGTTTCCGACCATATTCTAGGACTCGGAAATTGATGGTAAGTAACGCAAATAGAATATGTTAAAAATTAGTTTATATGATAGTTTAGTTTCTTAGGCCCGTTTAATTGCGGTAGCACGAAATGCCAAAAAATAGCAAAATTCTTGCAAAAGAAACTCAAAACTCAATCGCCGAATTGTTGTCACAAGATCATCCGTTTTCAATCCCCACGGACGCATCCAACAAAGGCAATATTAAAATGTTTCCTCTCATTATTCAATATTATACTAAAGAAAAGAGAATAGAAACGAAATTGTTTAGATTTTATGATTTGCAGGTTAAACGTAAAAGACTAATAAAAATGATGTTACGTCACTTTTATATTATCGGGTTTGTTATTTTTCAAAAACATGTTTTGCCCCTTATTTTGAACATTTGTAGAAAACTAGCTATGCCCCCTTTTTCAACATTTTCAATCTGGTAACCCTAATTGAGTCTAAAGCCTAGTACGCTGCTGATGCGAAACGAAATTTTTCGGTGGTCTCCACTAGGAGAGCGAAATGCTAACGAAAACCACAGCGGAAAAATATTTTCGGAGAGTTCTGTAAGCTGTCAAAAACAATTGACAAGTTGTAAAAAAAAAAGTAATTTTGTTACCAAATTATTTTTAGATGGAATTTTTTTTGTCGCCAAATTACTTTTAGATGTAATTTTCTTGAAATAATTCTTGGATTTAAAAATTGTTCTTGTAACACATAGAGGATTTAAAATAAAACTCAGAACCGTTTAAATGATGGAAATTAAGCAAATACTTTGGGACTTATTAACTGCCGACTTGATGAAATTTCTATCAATTTTAAGAAAATCAATGAAATAGGGAGGTAAACCACTGTATAATTCGAAAACTACGTCCTTCATTGGGATGGTGTAAACGGTTGAGTTCTAATTTATGGTTTCTTAGAATGATGTATGCGTATTCCTGGAGCTATTTTTGTTAATACAACTTCTTTGCAAAAAATGTTGATGCTTCCTTTGAAAGTATGAAGTGCTGATTCTGATTATTTATGAAAGATTAAAAAAAAAATAATTTCATTAAATTGGAAGAAGTTTTAAATAATCAGTTGATAGATTTATCGACTCGAAAAAAAAATCAAATTCTGAATTTACCAATGGAAAACCACATTAGTAAACCAACTTCGGACGATTTTACTTGTATCATTGCCCAATATGTAGTACTTCAAGCACACCTACTTAGATTTATTGTACACAACATACTGATATTTGCTATATTAATGGAACCTTACCTAGTACAAAATAGTTTGCTTGTAAATATTTTATAAGCTTTACATAAGTGCCTTGAGTTTGATATGAATAACAATATAAGTTTGTTTGGGGTAATCTCACCTTTAAGAATTTATATCTATTTACTGTAGGATTTTGTGCATGCATTTCTGTCTGGACCCATTATTTTTATTAATCGAAAGCTTAAGCTTGCGGATTAACTTCTATACTATGATTTCGCTTAGCAAGGTCGTAGATTAGACGTAAAAAAAGCGTATTTTTATTAATAGGTCTGTTTATACTTAAGTAATATTTTTGTTGGATTCATTTTGGATCTGTTTTGGTTTCGATGAGTATGGTGAGTTCTCTTTCTCATAACATTTATAAGCATTTGAGTCCTTTCCTCCATGGTTGTAAGTTCTGTATATCTACTAATTTTAAAAGACAACCAGATTGTCGGATCCGTTCAATCAAAATTTATTAACAAAACTTGCTCGAAACCAATACGAAATCTGAACTACACCTCTCCAAATTGGCATCTTCGAAAACATACCTACCATACATAGTTTACACCTTTTATTTCGAAAGTATTCTCAAGCACACTTCAAAGGCAAAAAACCTTGATTATAAGATAAAAATGTTTACTTTTCCATCTGCAAATGAACCGTTTTTTATGTTTTCATCGTGCAAACATTATAAAAAAAGAATACATTTTTTTTGTGTGCCTTAACCTTAAAACGACAATCAATCATCTTGTGTGGTGAACTTCAAAAGCAATCTACAACTGCATTAGAAAGGAAATAATTTAGCTGCAGCTGCATAATACGTATAGGTACTTCGATATTGTGTTTTTGTGTGCAAAGTATAAAACCGTTTCTAAGTGCAAAGTCAACCCGATATGTGCATGAGCATACCTATTTTGGCGCATAATTTCTTGTAGGTTTATTTGCACCACTAACCCAAAGTAATTAACTATTCTACAGTTTACCTATTTGACTCTTAATTTATTTGACAAAATATACACTTTTTGAGTCACGACAAACATTTGGTCTTGAAATTAATATGAATGCTTACTTTGAGCTCGCATCCATAGCATTTATGTTAGGTGTTTGATTAGAGTGCAAAAAAAACAAGATGATTGGCAATCTTGAAGACATATTTCATTTTTTTAAATAGTCTACGCGTGACAAAGTTTAAACATTTCGTAAGAAACGATGTTGTGCTAACTGACAAAGGAGAAACCACTAAAATCTTAATTTAGTTTTGATACATAAGATGAAGCAACAAGTAGGTAGGTAGGTACGTCTTCTACAAGCTTCAAGTAATTGTGATTTTTTTTAATTGAAAATATAATAAATCTTGCCAATACCTCACCTCAATCTTCCAAGACATGTTATGTGCTTGTAGGTAGGTAACTACTTTTTTTATTAAATTTATATGGTTGGGTCGTAAACATGATAATCGTGGTAAAGTCTTAGATTAAAGCAATAAAACTTTAGCAGATCATACTTTGCAAAATGAAGCAATACAGTCGGTGAATAACATTGCTAATATTAAATTTCAGATCTTACAATTTTTGTCTATCTATTGATTTTGCACATTTCGTCTTTTTTTAATATTAATTAAAGCTAAAACGTACCCACGCACGCGACATAGATGGTAAATCTAATATTCAAAATTTTAAAAAATGTTCAGTTACTTAATTTTTGGAAAGTCACATGAAAACACCAATGTCACAATATTCTATAGGTCGCAAAGGTAAAAGGTAAAATATTAGCGCAACGAATCAGCTTTGCTACGTATGTTGCAAAGTTAATGCTTGCAGCAAGAAACGAACCTTTAATTAGCCGTTTTTAAACGTCAAAACAAAAGTGATTTTTTTAAAGTTTTAGGTTTTTTTTTTTAAATTCTTTTTTTTTAAATTACTAATTTGCTCTCACAAATTTAAATTTATAGCACGAATAAGTCCGACCACATTATAAATTCGATTATTTTTAACTTTTTTAATGGCACTGACAGCTTATGTTTTATTTTTTCTTCAGTTTGACAGTCTTCATAGTTGGTGGAAAATATTTTAATCTCTCGTGAGCGCCCTCTTCTGTGATAAGGCACCCACATTTGGTTTACGGGAACAGGATTTAAAAGTTTTTCGTAGAAATTCATAGAGTTTGTCAGTTTTTGGACGTACGGCAACACACCTACATATACACAATGCAATAAGAGTAAAGCCAAGCAAATCCGCCTTAACGGAAATCACAGATTCTTGAAATTCATTTAATTTTATTCGCCATATTTATATTAGCTCATAAACGGCATCAACAACTAATCAAGATATTACTTGATGCTTCTGTGCTTAATTTTTGAACATCAGCTCGTTCAATTAAGTCGTCGACGAGTAAAGGCGTGTTTTAATTTCGCTCCTTCTTTAAAATAATAAATTATTTACAAATAACCCTGTCCCCTTTTGTTAGCGAACAAAAAAAAAATAATAATAAAAAAATATTAAAAAAAAAAACTGACCTCTTTTTTAAAATTTTCAACCGTCCCTAATTCTCGAAAACCAAAATAATAAAAAAATGGCAAAGTGCTGCGTTTGCAATATCGACGTCAATGTTGACCGAGTTACGTGTGGCGGTCTCTGCGGTAAGCTCTTCCACCCGAGTTGCATTGGACTCAGCAAAAGAGCTATGAATCACTTAGCTGAAATAACTTCCCGGTTCGTTTTGTGACGAATGTAGGGAAATATCGTTGTCCCACATTCTTCTCGCAATTAAATGCAACAACGACACAGTCAAGTTATCAATAAGTGAATCGAACGATAAGAGCCGCAAAATATTCAGTGAACTCGAAAAAATTGATGACCTCGTGAAGCTGACTGATGACTTACACAATATGGTTTCAAATATATCCAAATCGTTTAAATTGAACTTTGATATTGTGAAAAAACAGTTAAGTGAGGCATGTAAATTTGTTACCCAATTAGAATCTCTGAAATCCGAAATCAAAGACGAGCTTAAAGGAATATATTGTGCAATTAATAAACTCAATTTCAATAAGGCATTAGATTCGATGGGTAGTGATTTGAGCTCCTCCGCGGATATTATCAATTCCATCCGTTCAGACCTTGACGTTCACCTACAATCTAGTTCTAGAACAAACTCCCACAATAACCAAATTAATCTTTCTCTTATCGATGACGCCGTAAAATATATTGGTAATTTTTCTTTGGAGCTCGCGTCGACCAGGGAAAGCGTAGATGAGCTGCTAGGTGCAGTGAAAGCATCAAACATATTAAGAGTTCCGGCTACTATGGATTAATATGTGGCTCCTGCCGATGTTCAACTACCTCCTGGTGATTCTGTGCCACTTTCTTCATCAAATGTCTCACTTCACGATGAGCTTCTTCAACTTCCCACTTCACCTTCATACGTAGAACCTGTCTCTACTCCAATCACAGAAGATGCCACTGAGAATATGTCCATCGAAGGAGCAAACATCTCTTCAGACAATTCAATTCAACGTTTCGGTGTAACCTGGACCCTCGATGATTGGACCAAACGAATTCAAAAATTAAATGTACAGAACGAAAACCAAACGTATTTCTTCGTCATGGCATCTTCGCGTACAGTGAACATTCAGCATGTTAACAAACTTTTTGCTAAAATGAAAGTTCCAATCAGTTCCATAAAAGTTCTAAAAAACACTAAGCCTATTAAATTAAAATTATCGATTCCATCGAAATATGCCTGGATTTTCACTAACTCGGATGGATCTCCTCTACTAATAGATAAACTTATAATTAAAAAATGGATCCCTAATTTTAAGCCTAAATCTAATATTCCTAATAATTGGAGTTTTAAAACTAAAATGTTCCCGAATTTCTCCCACCCTTCTTTTTCCAAGTCTAGTTTAAAAACAAATACCACAGCGAACCCCCTTTCCACCCGACATAAGCGAGTATCGTTTAATCTAGAACGCTCTTCAAGAACTTCTCCTTCCACCAGCTCTTTCCCAAATTTCACTTTAAATCTTGTTGCCTCACCTTTCAAACCCTCTGTTGTTACTCCTGTTGCTTCCACAACAAAGAAACAAAACAAAGAAACAAAACGAGTCTCTTTTAAAACCCCATCACCAACTCCATCTCGATCTCCCTCTTCAACTCTCCCCAACTTTGACCTTAGAACAGGAGCTAAATATCCTAACTTTATAAGCTCTTATATTTTGAACCCCACTCAGTCAACTTATCCACCTCCCACTCGCAAAGGCCCTTCTATACAACAAAATTCAGAAAACTCTTTTGACCCTCTTTTACCACCAGTTGTCAAACTTACCCAGCAAACTGCAGATTCCACTGAATGGCGCTATGCTCTGTCTAGACTCAGAGACAAAAAGATATATGAAAATGTTCGCATTTTCTTGGCCTTTCTGCACGATAAGTCAGATTCTGTTTGTTACGAAGGGAAAACAAGAACAAGCGTTTTGGTCTCCATCCAACAGGAAGGTCTCCCATCAGAATTTTCTAAGCTCATGAAAATTTTCATCAAATATCATGACAATTTTAACTTACCACCACAAAAAGTAAAGGATGATCTGGATACTTTCCGTCAATACTTACAGGCTAAGCGAATATCTCACCTTCAACGCAACAGAAATGATCACAACCGTTTTTTTCGTTCCTAATTCAAACTCCGCTTAAACACGTCAACACCTCCCTCTAACGATATATTATCAAAATGTAAGAGGTCTTCGATCCAAAACCAACTCAGTCTTAAGACAATCACACTCCCTCCCTTTCGATGTCTACGCTCTAACTGAAACTAACCTGACGCCCAGCATCAACAACCAAGAGTTGTTTTCCTCTACTTTTAATGTCTATCGAGATGATGATCGGCCCTCCGTTGGCTCTCCTTGCAGAGGAGTCCTTATCGCGATAAGTAATACATTTGACTCTTCCCTCTTCTCAATCTCAAACACGTCTGAAGTTGATTTTGTTTCAGTTAATATAAAACTTCTTAAAACGTCTGTTTATCTTATGTGTTTCTACATACTGCCTTCCCAACCTCTACAAACATATGAAATAGCTGTTCGCGCGATCGATCATATAATGAAACAATGCGACCCCCTAGATGAAGTTATAATCTGCGGCGATTTCAACCTTCCGCACCTTAAATGGACTGTTTCGGACCACGGATCACATTACATTTGTAATCCCTCCTCGGCAAAAGAGTGTCTTTTTGTCGATCATTTAACTGATTCAAGCCTCTGTCAAATAAGTGGCGTTCTAAATAATATGGACCGACAACTTGACCTTATTTTCTCAACGGACCCAGACAACTCATCAGTCACTCTCTGCCCCCAAATTTTTACAGCTATTGATAATTATCATCCTCCCTTGTTACTAACGTTCTATCACGATTTTCCTATACAGACTTCTCCCCCCACAAATATATGTTCTCATGATTTTCATAAAGCCAATTTTTCTAAAATTAATGAATATACCGCCAGAGTTTCCTTTAATTTTGACAACCTTACTGTGAATGATGCAATAGACATATTTTATAGAGAAATATTTAATTCTATTTCTCTTCATGTACCAGTTTCTCGTCGTAAGACATCGTCTTCTTCCCCACCTTGGTATTATCACACGCTACGGTCGATACGTAATAAGAGAAATAAGCTTTGGTCAATTTTCCTTCATTCGCGATCTCCAACAGACTACTCTAATTATCTTGGTGCCTATCTTCAATATACCGAAATTTACAATTCTCTCTATCAAAGCTATTTAATCCAAACCCAAAGCAATCTTATTAAAGACCCTAAATCCTTCTTCCAATTTGTCAACTTTAAACGAAAATCCGATAGTTATCCTCCCTCTCTCTCTTTCAATACCGAAATTTCAAACGAACCACAGACTATTGCTAACTTTTTTGCTAGTTTCTTTAAAAAATCATTTACCGACGACTCTTATACCCGATTGTAATTATTTCAATTATTTACCGAATTTCTCCCTCGGACCATTTCTACCTCATACGATTGACTCATTACTCATCGAAAATAAACTCAATCAACTCAATGATGAGTATATTCCCGGCCCAGATGGTATCCCCGCCATATTTCTCAAAAAATGCTCTTCAACACTCTCTCTTCCCCTTTCAAAAATCGTCGGTTTATCTCTATCTCAAGGAGTATTCCCTCAGTTATGGAAGACCTCTTTTATAACCCCAATACATAAAAAGGGCCCTAAGTGTGAAATTACAAACTATCGTCCAATCGCTAAACTTTCACATATTCCCAAAATCTTTGAAAGCATTTTGTATGATATTTTAAGTTTTCGTTGTAAACCTCTTATTTCCCCTAGACAACACGGCTTTGTAAAGGGTAGGTCCACAACGACTAACCTTGTTGAATTCGTATCCTTTAGCCTCCCGGCCTTAGAAAACGGAAAGGAAGTCGATGTTGTTTCAACCGATTTCAGTAAGGCCTTTGACAAAATCTCACATAAGCTTATTCTATTCAAACTGTCCACCCTTGGCCTTGAACCTATCTTCTTAAGATGGACTTCTTCCTACCTAAGCACCCTTTACTACAAAGTCCGATTCAGATCTTCCCTCTCTGATGATTTCTTAGCTACCTCTGGGGTTCCACAAGGCAGCCACTTAGGACCTCTCCTCTTTATTCTTACTATTAACTATATTGAAATGATAATTAAACATTGTCATATCTCACTCTACGCCGACGATACAAAGTTCTTCAAGACCATCTCTTCCACACATGATGCTACTCTCCTACAACTTGATCTCTGTCTGGTGCCTGAAAAATTGCTTAGAACTAATTTCCAAATGTCAATCAATAACTTTTTCACGAAAACGCATCCGATCCACTCCCCGTCGATACCTTCTACATTATCAACCCATATCCACCGCTGAGTCAATTCGAGACCTTGGTGTTTTATGTGATAGAGAACTTACCTTTCTCACACATATTGACGAGATTATACTCAAAGCAAACTCTACACTAGGTTTTGTGAAACGTTGGTCCAAAGAATTCTCTGACCCCTACATGACCCGTTCTTTATACATAACCTTAGTTCGCCCGCTTCTTGAATACGCCTGTCAAGTATGGTCCCCTTATCAACAAACTCATATATCCAGAATCGAGTTGTGATTCAACGTCGTTTCCTACGTTTCGCCCTTCGTGGTCTGTCTTGGAATAACCCTCTTATTTTACCCCAATAAGCGAGCAATAAGCGACATTATTTTCATTCATCGATTACTTTCAGGGTCTGTTGACTGCACGACTCTCTACAATTCCATCTCTTTCAACACCAATTCCCGTAATATAAGAAATCCTCGTCTCTTCTATCTGCCTAGCCACCGTACATCTTACGGCTCCAACGAACCTATTACTCGCATGCTTCGAAGGATTAATTGTAACATTAACTGTTTCGACTTTAACCTTAGTTCATCCTGCCTGAAACTCCGTCTTAATCATCCTTCCAATTCCCAACCCTAGATTTAAGAGCTATACTTAAGTTAGATTAAGAATTTTAGCTTGTATTAAGCCTAATAAATGGGGGTATTGCCCCCACCAAAATTAAAAAATTAAAAATTATGGATATGCAATAAAAAAAACTGTTGAAATTCGAAGTGATGCCAAGAGTTTGCGTTTGTGAACGTTTAACGCAAATAATCCAGTATCATTTTTTCAGCGGTCTGTCACTTACCGGTGTGCCTGTACAATTAAAGGATTAATCACCATAGACCTACATTTTGGCGTCCTTGCTCACCTCGAACCTTACTACCTACCCCTTTTGGCTAAAGCACTGAACTTATTTGTTTTTTTTTGTTCCATTATTTCTGAGGGCACTCTGTAACCGCAAAATGGCCAACTGCATGTATGCAATTTGACTAATTTGTAGACACGTTACATTTTGTTTTTTTTTTTGCTACGGTGTGTTTTATAATGTTCGCTTTCGATTGGCAATCCGAAAGAAATCTCCGATCCTGTGCCCATGATCTGTAACTTTAGAATTGATAAAAATAGTATAGAAACAAATAAAAATGTTTGCTTTGTTGTTAAGATGCCAAAATGACTTTTTCAATTTATCGCCTTCCATTGGAAAATCCCTGTCAACTTACAGAGACTCATCTTTTCAGAGGTGTTAAGTGACGAAAAGTTATCGCCGGAGTTACTGAACATGGGCCCTGGATAGTAATCTAAAAAGTTAACACTAGACTCTCAAATCTGAAGTTTTAATTTAAGTGTACCTATCTGAAAACCGTGAAGTCAAACACACAACTGTCATTATTTATTTTTTAAGCTTTAATTCGAGCTTGACATTAATTGGTGTTATTTTTGACTTTAAAGGCGGCTTTACATGGATCTGCATCTGCAGACTTGAAGAAAAGTAGAGCGGGCCAATAATATAAAACAAACATAAAAGTAAGACAGGGTACACACTAATAACTTACTCTAACTCTGCTATAACTTTCTTGACACATCTCACAATCACATGTTCTTTGCGTTCAGGTATGTAGTTTTGAGAAGAAAATTTTCGCTATTTTCGTTGTTTTTAAGCAAACTGAGGTGAAATGGTAAAAAAAAACTTTAAAATTCGTTATCTGAACAAAACAAATTATGGTGCAGATGAAAATGCTATAATGAAGATGAACATGTTCATCTTCACTATAATCTGCAATCTTCAGGTTCGTACTTCCTATAATCTTCATACATGAAGATGATCTCCATTTTGGTTTTCGCTCTCTATCGCACAAGTATGAATTTTTTATTTTGTTTCCTCTTTTTTTGCAGATTTCAATGCAGATGAAGATGAAGATGTATGTAAAGCCTCCTTAAATCGAAAAGCAAATGTCTCTTATTTCGAGAAGAAGGATTGTCATTTGATACCAATCGAACACTTTCAGAACCATCTTAATGAGCAAACGAAAGCGATATACATAGTTAAATCATATATTGTCTTTGTTTTCCTGCAACACGTACGCGAACAATTAAGAATTCAGGCGGCTTTACATGGATCTGCATCTGCAGACTTGAAGAAAAGTAGAGCGGGCCAATAATATAAAACAAACATAAAAGTAAGACAGGGTAAACACTAATAACTTACTCGAACTCTGCTATAACTTTCTTGACACATCTCATAATCACATGTTCTTAGCGTTCAGGTATGTAGTTGTGAAAAGAAAATTTTCGCTATTTTCGTTGTTTTTTAAGCAAACTGAGGTGAAATGGTAAAAAAAAACTTGAAAATTGGTTATCTGAACGGAAAAAATTATGGTGCAGATGAAAATGCTATAATGAAGATGAACGTGTTCATCTTCACTATAATCTGCAATCTTCAGGTTTGTACTTCCTATAATCTTCATACATGAAAACCATTTTGGTTTTCGCTCTCTATCGCACAAGTATGATTTTTTTATTTTGTTTCCTCTTTTTTTGCAGATGTCAATGCAGATGAAGATGAAGATGCATGTAAAGCCTTCTTGCTCAAAATCTGATTTAAACTGGTTAGTAAACAGAATGACGCCAGATGGTGCTGACATTCACTCAACAGATTTATGTTCATGTCTATTAGCCCTAACTCTGTTCTTCTTTATTGGTAAAGCAAGATTACGATTTATTTTTTAAACTAACTTTTTGACATTTGGTATCTTGACAATTATATTGTTGATCAAATAGGTAGTTTCCCAATATTTTTTTCTGAGCACGGTGTGTTCAGCTTATTTTATGACGTCAAAATAAATCGGTTGGCTGAAGAAAATGCATTGCTCGTTCAACCATGAATATAACCGCTGTGACAGCGAGTGAGCGAGACCGTTCGAAAGAGCCTAGAACATAGTCGATACAACGATGCAAGCAATTTGTTGAAAGGTCTGAAGATATTTATATAAAGTGCAAGCAAATTGCTTGTGCTGATCATACTCTCATGTCGCACCGATTGCCTAGTATGAGTATCACAATCTAGTTTTATCCTAATCATGATTAGGTGTTATCCAAATATATTAAGTTCAATTGTGTAAATCTTGTAGATATAGTTTCCTATCGCCTATATGCTAAGCTTTAATTTCATGGTCAATTATATTTCCCTTCAATATATTTAATATTCCACCAGGGTGATTTTAGTTATTTTTATTTCGCTTTCCACACTGCGCTTGACGAAATGAACATAAATATATTCGCATTTCCCTATAAATTCGATTAAAAACCAGTAGCTACAAACAGAAATCAACACACCATTTATAGCATAAAAGCCTAATTTATGACATACAATATTGTAGCCTGAAGTAGGCATATCCGATTGCTCAACACTAGAAGCTTAATCTCTGAAAAATTATGTATCGCTATAGGTACCTACTTATATACATAATCAGAATATTGTAGGCAGAATTCCACATCGACCCACGCTGATTCTAATTTAATTATTTGTTTGACGTTGATGAAAAAGACAATAATTGATACGGATTTGAATTCAAAGTAGAATACCTACTAATACTGATTATTAAATTTTTAATATAGATTAGATAGTTCAATGGCTTCATATGAGTCATGGCAACTTTCAATAAATTACTGCAAATGTGTAAAAATAAAGAAATGTTCGAAGAAAGTTTCAATTTAAAGAAACGCGCGGCCGGCCGGAGAGCTGTACGATTAATCTTGTAATAACTTTATTATAAAAGAATAAAAAAAAGCAAATTGCATCGGCCGGGAATCGAACCCGGGCCGCCCGCGTGGCAGGCGAGCATTCTACCACTGAACCACCGATGCTTCTTAATAAATTTGTGGTAAAGATTGTTGTTATAAGAATAGGACCAAAAGTTCTGTTTATTTTTTAGAAAAATTCCACAATTTATAACAATTGTTGTAACAGATTAACCAACTAATAGGCTTTTCACACCTAACCCAAAACCGGGTTTTCAGCTAAAAGCTTACGAAAACTCGAAAACCGTTCACACTGAACATTTACAAGTTTTCGTTTGACATTTCAATTATATTTTGACACCACAGACAACAACAAATACGTTGTGAATTAAAATAGAAATTACCGCAGACAACTGTTTTTTTTTCGTTTTTACTGACAGCAACCCATCAGCTATTTATGTGACGATTAATTGAGCACTGAATGTTTCACAAGGTGTGTTTGTTTAGTTCATCTTGGAAATCCAACATGTTTTCTACAGGTTTTATTTAAAACTTGTAGTTTATCAAAACGAGTGGTTTATCAAAAAATGTATGGGAAAACTTGTATTTTCGCTTTAGGTTTTCACAGCCAAAACCGATAATTTCGTTTTTTGGGTTTGGTGTGAAAAGGCTATAAGAATCTGCAACACAGTACTCATATAATAAAGGTAATATATTCCGATTTTCATTTTCGTTCAAGTTCGCGCAAAACTCAGAGACGAACGTGTCACATTTCGCATGCGCATAGGCTTAGGCATGGGCCAAACTGCTAGTTGCAATATCTGTTACTGCTACTTTTAAATAACAGTTATAATTTCCTGTTACTGAAATTACAATTATGGAACAAAAATTGACAGTGAAATAACAATTTTAATAGACTATTTTCCACTACCATTTTAAAATTAATTATTCACCACTTTTTCATCTATATTCCGCTGTTTGGTTTGATCAAAATACAAATTTAGAAATTTCAAATGTTATTTAAATAACAGTTATTTTTGATCTAAAATGTTACCTCTTACTGAACACATCTTACTGAAATATTGACCCATACCTATTTGTATGTTAAAATTTCAAAAATGAGAGTGCATGTGCCAAATATCAGATATATTTTGCAAAATATGACAACCGAATTTTTGAATTATGACAATCGAATTTTGACAACATGCGCAATATTAAGGATTATCCATTTTACGGTTTCAAAAGTATAGGGCTGGAATTCGACATCTGTCAAACTAAGTTGTTAAACCAATTTTTTTTTTCAGTTGAAAGTCTAAAATTTACGAAAATGGATCGCTTAATTATCGCACAACGCATACAAATTTTCAAAACCTACTACAAAAATGGTGATACTGCCACAGCCACATATCGTGCTTTAAGAGGAGATTATGGTTTACATAATCGTCCAACTACGCAAGCAATTGGCAAAATTGTGAAGAAATTTGAAGAGACTGGATTGGTGACAGATATTGTAAGGCCTGTGCATAATAGTTTCGCTCGTACCGCGGAAAATATCGCAGATGTAAGTGAAAGTGTTGCCGAAGACCCGAATGTGTCGATTCCTCGTCGTTCTCAGGAATTAGGACTGTTTTACGGCACGTTATGGCGTATTTTGCATTTGGATCTACACCTACATCCATATAAAGTCCAGCTCACACAACAACTGAAGCCAGCTGACCATTCACAACGTCGTAGATACGTTGAATGGGTGCTCGAGCAACAGGCGGTGGACGGCGATTTTTCGAACAAAATTTTCTTCAGCGACGAAGCACATTTTTCACTCGGTGGGTATTTTAATAAACAAAATTTTCGTATATAGGGTTCTGAGAATCCTCAAGTAATTGAAGAGAGGCCATTACATCCACAAAAAGTCACTGTTTGGGGCCTCTTTATTCCGGAGGTGTGATTGGACCTTACTTCTTCGAAAACGACGATGGAATGATTGTCACCGTCAATTCGGGGGGGTTATGGTCATATGATAACCGACTTGTTTTGCCTGCTATTGAAAAATATGACTTGGAGAATATGTGGTTTCAACAAGACGGTGCCAAATGCCACACAACTCGAGCGAATATGGCTTTATTGCAAGATACATTTCCTGGCCGCGTAATTTCGGGACGTGGCGATATCAACTGGCCACCAAGATCATGCGATTTGACACCGCTGGACTTTTTTTGTGGGGCTACGCAAAAGACCGTTTTTGTGCAGATAAACCTTTAATTCTTGAGCACTTGAAAACCAACGTTCGTCAAGTTATGGCTGAGATACCGCCCGTGTCAAAAAGTGGTCGCAAATTACCTCAAATGAATCGATGCTTGCTTCACACATAATGTCAACGTTAAAACTTTATAATAAAAAAGAAATATCATGAAAAAAAATATCTTATATGTATTTTATTTACGTTTACTTTTGAAACCGCAAAATAGATAACCCATTATTTATTTATTTATTTTTATTTATTTATTTATTTTCATCAATCAGAGAACATTTTCTCTTAAATGGTCTTAAAAACTTAACTTAAATTAAATAATGGATCATTACTACAAATGTGAAAAATGAAGGATGTTAAATACGTACACCTTAAAAGTATATCTAGTGCAATTTTCACAAAAATCGAATCTATTGCAAACCAAATTAGTTTCCCTTATACAACGAGAAATGGGTTCATTCCGACCGTAATTCGTTCTATGGAGTTGCTCTTGAAACAATCTGAAATCGTGAGAACTGGTTCTAGGAACGCGTATATAAATTAAGGAAAGTAATGGAGGACATTTAATGTGGTTTGTAAGTATATCTCTGATAAATATTATGCCAAAGTATGTACGACGAGTTTCTAGACTTTGCATACCAATTAACTGACACCTGGTTTTATAATTTAGAATATCAATTCTCCCATTCAATGTGTAAAATACATGCTTTGAAAATTTTCTCTGAATTTTTTTATTCTTTCAGTTGAGTTTTTGTAATTAAAGAGGGCTCCAAGCCCAGGTCGAACTAAAGAATTAAAAAGAGACTTGAGTGTGTATGGGTCAGAAAATTCTTTAGTGTTCCTCTTAATAAACCCTTGCATTTGATTAGATTAATTGATTATGTAATCCATATGTGGAAGGAAAGAAAGCCTTGTATCCAGGATGACCCCTAAATCTTTTTTCTGCACTACGCGTTCTAATTCGGAGCCGTTTATTAGGTAGTTAAAAAGAATTGGTGAGGTTTTACCTTATTATGTGTACTGTGATCTGCAAGGTCTCATAACCAGTACTTCGGTATGTTTGGAGTCACTTCTTTTCTTAATTCTTAAAAGCAGTACAGAAACCCATTTCTAAACCCAGAGTTAAACGAATGTCATAAACTTTATAACAATAAAACAAAATAAGCTACTTTCAACTTTTAGACTATATTTATTTCCTTAAAAAACATGCCAGTTGGCTTAAATTTTAGTTTTAAGTTCTCTTTTTGAATACAATGAACTTACGTCTTGGTTCCGCGCGCCGATGTCGTTTTCAAAAAGCCACCACATTCAGCACGTAGCGAAAGTAGATGCTCAAGCAATAGAATATTCTGGAACTTTCAATGGTAGACGAACGGAAGTACAAAAGAAAATAATACATAATACTGTCAAATAATGGCCGCAGCCAGGCAGAAAGTAAATGGCATTATTCAAGGTTTTGTGACAACGAAACAGCTGACAAGCCCGGCATCATGACACGATGGCAATTCGGGAGAACTCTCCGGTCCGAAATAACAACAAGACACATATCCACTTCGATTCTGAATTTTTCGTTTGTAATATGAATGTATTAACTACATTGCGATTGATCGGGAACCTACTTATTACTGAAAACCTGGCTTGGGTCAATATAGCACAACAACTTAGCTCGGGATAAAGTGCTTGATTTACCACCTCCCAATTTAGAATACAACCCGGAACGAAAGAACATTACGATTTAAGAGAATGCTTTTTATATACGCACTTTTTACACGCCAGCGCTTCTCAAGAACTTGAAGCTCTTGATAGAACTAACCCTCTAAGAAAAAGACACCACGACATCTTTAACATCTGCAGTAGCCGTCTGCACAATCTGCATATGTTCGGATGAAAAATAGGGCCATCAATTTCCTGAAAATAAGCGATCAGATAAATTCTCCAACATTAGGACCATATGTGCAGACTGTATATGCCTTTATTACGGCATCTTGGAGAAATTATATGACCTCCTTTGACAAAGCCTACGGCGCGGCGCCTGTCCGGATAACGATGTAAAAATCATGCAAAAGTAAAACAAAACAAATTTCGTTTCCCGAAAACAAGTTATAGCTCTTAATACGGTGGAGTGGGCGTGCAAGTAAGCGTACTTTACTAGAAGTCAATGAAAATTTTATCTAAATTGTGTGAGTAGCTTCCGATAAATTGTGGATTCACGACTTAAAATCACATCTATGCAAGACGTAGCCGGTCAAGAATTACAAGTTCGTTACTTGCGCTGAAAAAAATATCTGCAAAATTTCAACTTGCCCCTATTTGTTCCCTTTATTCACTAGAGTAAAATATCAAAGGGCACGGTAGTGCCCAGCCAAGTTCTGGCACTACACCCTATTTACATGAACAAACTCGGGCGATTTTCGACCCCCCTCTAACTTCAGTACCAATTAAGTTAGAAACTCTCACCATTTGCTAAGTTCACCAGGCATAGGCAACTCACCTAATGTCAATTCTTTAGCTTTAGTGGTTCCCGAGATATATGAGGAAGACTGCAAAAATCGCAAAAACCTTAACTGACTATGACTCACTCACTGATCATCAAAATTATGGAGCACTTCCCCACATCGTAGAATATTGTAATTTCGCACAACGGTAGGACTTGTATACAAAGGAAAAGATCGAAAATTTAGGATTTTCCATTCAGGGGGCGTGGTTACCACCCATTTTCACAGAATTGATATACATTATTTGGAGCACTTCTGATTGTCGTGGAATAATGAAATTTGGTACAGAGGTAGGCCTTGTGGTGTATTCAAAGAAAACAATCGAAAATTTAAGATTTTCCATTCAGGGGGCGTGGTATCCACCCATTTTCATAGAATTGATATAGATTATTTGGAGCACTTCTGATTGTCGTAGAATAATGAAATTTGGTACAGCTGTAGGGCTTAAAGCGCAGGCAAAGGCAAAATTTTAAAATCTGAGATTTTACATTCAGGACGTGGCACCCGCCCATTTGCATAGAATTTATATAAACTATGTAGAGAACTACAGATTGTCGTAGAATGATGAAATTTGGTAGAGCGATAGGACAGCGATAAACACCTCACTATACTTTTCACGGCTGACTTGTTACGCAAAGGTTTTTGTATATAGAAGAACTTGGCTACTTTTTTAACATTTATGTTTTTGGTTTGTTGTTTACTGGACTAGTAAAACTCTGTTTCTGTATATTCGCATTAGTTGAAGAAAATTGTACTGTGCTGCCTAGCAACTTTACAAATAAAACAGGACTATATTCATTAAATAAGAACTAAATTAAAAAGTACGTTTTTCTTCCAGCGCAAACAACAATACCTACAAAAACAGACATCAAAAAACCAAAATCAACTCTGATTATGTAAGCAACGTGCTGTCTCGACAGATTTATCACGTCTCGTCTGAAGCTTTAATAATCCAGTCAAGTACCTACACATAATAATGACGCCCAATGCAAAGTTTTTTTTTAATGACAATCATACATAATGTATAAACTTGGAATTATTTTAACCATAAAACAGCACCGATTAAAATTAAAATAAAACTTAAAAAAAAAGTGACACATTTGGCTAGACTATAAAATTTTGTGAATACGTGAATTGAATGTCATATCGATTCTTTAAAATTGTGCAATCTGTCTTGACTATGACACGACGAACGCCATTACTGTACCTATGCAATGTGACAGAAATACTATAATGTAAAATGACAAGCTTGGTTTTAGGCAATTTTCTTAATCATTACCAAACATTTGTTTTTTTTATTTTCAATAATATTCAGAAATCTTCAAGCTTAAAGATTAATGTAAAATTATTGCTTACTCAGTGGGATTATCAACTTTTTAATTCAATAAATTATCAGTTAATGTTAATGTTGTCCATTTTACTTATCGGATAATATAATTTATTTATATGGATGCGTTCAAAAAGGCATTGCATGTCTTTAAATGGAAATATAAATTTGCATATTATAAATATGAATGTATGTATTCATATTTGCATATTTATATACATACTTCGAATTTATGTATACCATCAGGCTATTATTTAGTTTTAAAATTGGAGGATTGAAATATTTGACAGATAGCTGTCATTATTTTTTATGTAAAATGGAAATTTATTTTTTAAGATGGAGATGAAGAGTACTTTTTGATAATATTTAGGTAATTTAAAAAACAAAAACAAACAATAAAACAACCTGGAAGAATTACAAAAGCTTATACTTGATGTGCCGAGTACGCAAATTTTCGGGTAGTGAGTTCAGAAATCTAGACGATACGCGTTTGGTCCCCTTATTCAATTGAAACGTAACAACGTTATTTATAACTGTGCACATTAGTTAATTCTAGAACTCTACTTGAAATAAATGATTGCAAGAAATGTGTCATGTAATCAATATTTCTTGTAGAGGCCCTTATGTCTGGATTTTTTTTTTATTTTCAGACATAAGTATCTGTATTTATTTCTTGTCGTCTCAGAAAAAATAAAGAGGCGACTTTCCATTAGGGGAGCACGCGTAGAACTTTGATTTTTTTATAGTGAGCTAGGGGTCTCTGAACAACTTTAAAATATTACGGTGAGGAAACACAGTTAAATATGATTAAAAAGTGTTTTAATTTTCAATTTTGGCCTTTTTAGTACAACACTTTTGTTCAATTTGTCTTTTAATTATAACGTATTTCAACACACTGATACTTATATTCGGTAGATTTATTATTAAAGATAATAATTAAAGCGGTTTTAATATGAAAATATAAGTTCTTCTATTTTTAACGTATTTTTAAAGTTTGCAATTTTAATACACAATTGGGTCTATTCGGCGAGATCTTTTATTCTGTTATTCTGCTATCCTGTTATGAATTTTCATAAAAAAGTTTAAGCTATCAAGAAATCTTTTATGAATTATAATTTTGGTATTCTGAATGCTAAATATGCTATGAAATCTGTTAAGAAATCTGCTAATGAGATGTCAAAACTTCGAAATTCTCAACAAGACTTTTACGAACTGCATTGTTGGTATTCAACATGCCACAATCTGTAATGGAATCTTTTATGAATCCTAAAAGAATAAAAGACACATTTTTGTTACTTTTATCATAAAAGATTTCAATATATGTAGTAAGAACTTTTATTTCGTTAATGAATTGTTCTTAAAAGGAGACAGATATAACAAAAAATAATTAAAATGCATAATGTTCAATATTCAATGTTTTATCCTAATTTGGCATCACACATCATCTACTACCTTTCATTCTGCAAACAATGCCCCATTACATGCACCCACCTATTTCTCTATTCCTTAACTACACTTTCCTTCTACTTTCACATTTTTTACTCTCTCTTGTGATTTGACCGTCGACCAGGCAAGTTCTCTTGATTGCGTTTGTAATTTATATATCTACGAGTATTATAATAAATAGATCATTTTAAACTTAATTTTTATAAATCTTTTAATTATCATTCTCTTCTTTTTAGAGCTATCGTACATTGGTCCTTCGAGACGGATTTTCATTTTCATTTTATTTGCAAATCACTTTTAATTAAAGCCGATTAAGCTTTTCTGTGCATACAGCATACATACGTTTATACATATATATATATCTAGTGCGGAGTGTTGATTTGATAATTGTAATTAAGTACAAGCAAATCCGATCATTTCGATTTTTTATTCCTTATTTGAAGAGTATGAGTTCTTTTAAATTAATGTGCTTTCTCAATTAAATCAAATTTTAACACGTGAATTTTGTGCACATAGATATATAATATACATATATAAATATATATAATTTAATTTTTTATGCAAATAAGCATATTAATATATATATATATACGTTTAGTAATTTCTTTTCTCTGCTGTTCAAAATGGAAGATACATTAGAATCATTATGTTTAAAACAAGAAAACCTCAAAGAAGATTTGGAGTCTTTTAAGAAAAATTATGATAAAAGCCCTAAGTCTCGGTTGTCTAAAGTTAGTCATCTACAAGCTCGATTACAAATTCTCGATGAGCTAATGTCAAGTTTTCGTGAAAACCACGTTAAACTTTCTCTTTTTTTTAGAGAGAAAAAAGAAAAGGATAAAAAGGTTGAACTTTCATATTTTAAAGAAAGTGCTTATGAACTATTTCAAGACATTTATTTGGACTTAAAGTCAGATATAGTGGACAAAATTAGTGCTCTTTCTGCTCCACCTTCACATACAGTTAATAACGATTCTTCTCTAAATATAACAGCGACTTCTGGTGATCGTAATCCTAACGAGGAGCATGGGGTGCATCTTCCCAAAATAAATCTTCCCGAATTCGATGGGGATTATAAGAATTGGATGAACTTTCACGATTTATTTACGGGAATGATCCATACAAAATCTGGTTTAGATAATGCCAGGAAACTTTATTATTTGAAGAAGTGTGTGTCAGGTGAAGCTGAAAAAATAATTCATTCTATACCTTGTACAGCAGCCAACTATGATTCAGCTTGGCAAATGATATGCGAACGATTCGATAACAAACGTTTCATCGTTGAGTCGTATTTAAAAACTTTGTGTGAGCAACCTATTATGCGAAAGAAATCTTGTGACAATATTAAAAAACTTCTATACACTACCAAGGATTGCTTGACTTCAATCCAAAATTTAAAGATTAAAACTGATTCTTGGGATGTTCTAGTGATTTTCATTCTTTCTCAAAAGCTTGATTGTCAAACGCGTAAAAACTGGGAGCGCTTTTTAAGAACAAAGGGCTCAAAGCATAAATCTGTTTAAAATCAAACAGAAACTGATTTAATTCATAACGATCTTCCCAAGCTTAGTGATTTTTATGAATTTTTAGAAGATTCTTTTAGATCTTTAGAGGCAATCGACTCTAAGCCAACTCTTATGATTTATGAAACAAAAGATAAATTTCAAAATAATAAACAAAAAGATCGGGTTAAGACATTTCATATTTCGAACAATTATGGTTCCTGCCCTAGTTGTAATGAATCTCATTTTCTTTATCAATGTCCAAGTTTTAAGTCGCTTTCACATGAAAATAAATCTGAATTTTTGAAATCAAAAAACATTTGTTTAAACTGTTTGACATCTGGACATTCTGTTTCAAGATGTAAGAGCAATTTTAAATGCCGAAAGTGCAATAGGCGGCACAACACCATAATGCACATTGAACATTCGAATCAAACCTCAAATGATGCTTCTGTTAATCCGATTGTTGGTTCTTCAAACGAAACATTTTCGCATGTTTCAACTTATTTCGGTTCGAATTATAATTCGCAAATTTTGCTTGCAACAGCAAAGGTTAAAATATCTACTGCTTCCGGTGAATTTTTATTTAGAGCTCTCATAGAACAAGGGTCTCAATCATCATTCGTTTCAGAATGCTGTGTTCAAAAATTAAGACTCAAGAAAAACCCTCAACACTGTGTTATTAATGGTATCGGCTCAAATAATTCCAATATTTGCAAGGGGTTTGTGGAATTCAAACTAAGTTCCTGCACGAATACAAAATTTTCTTTACATGTCAAGGCTCTGGTTATTAATTCTATTAGGAGTTACTTTTCTGCTAAGAAAGTAAACTCTTCATTACCATTTGACATTGCCAACGTTTCTTTGGCAGACCCGATATTCTCGATGGCATCATCAAAACTATTGATGGTCCTCTTCCACAACAAACTCAATTGCGTTGGATACTTTCGGGACCAATCAAAAATTCAAATTCTTTGAACAATGAGATTCAAAATGTTTTATCATTTCACACACAAGTGAACATATATAATTCTCTTAGAAAATTTTGGGAACTTGAAGAAGTTTCTACTAAACGCGTTCAAACCACTGAAGATCGAGCATGTGAAAAGTATTTTCAAGAAACGCATTATCGTATTGCTTCAGAAGATTCTTCTTCAGCAAGATATATTGTTAGACTTACATTCAAGTTAAAAGTCTCAGGTGGAGACCACCCTTGTTTTAAAAACTTAAGTATTAATGCTCGCAAACGATTCGAGCATTTAGAGCAAAGAACTTTTCCGAAAAACATATGGAATTCTCGAGTAATTTTTCTGATCTTTCTGAGTCAGATAATGTTTTTATACTTCCACAACCTGCATTTATAGTAAGGGGTTTTCCAATCAGAGGTGTTATTTTGAATAGCCCGCTAATTCGGTAGCTGTCACTTTTGAAGCTGTCATTTTTTGACATTTGACAAGTAGAAACTACGCTATTAATAAAAATGGAACGATACACGCTTCAACAACGCATTTCTTTTTTTTGAATATCAAAATAACACCTCTTATTGGAAAACCCAAGGGTTTTCCATGGGTTTTCAAATAAGGAGGTGTTATTTTGAATAGCCCGCTATTTCGGTAGCTGTCACTTTTGAAGCTGTCATTTTTTGACATTTGACAAGTAGAAACTACGCTATTAATAAAAATGGAACGATACAAGCTTCAACAACGCATTTCTTTTTTTTGAATATCAAAATAACACCTCTTATTGGAAAACCCATACCTGAACCTAACTTATTAGTTGTCAAGACGAGCCGTCTTCAACGGTGGGAACAAATTCAACAAATGTTTCAACATTTTTGGGAAAAGTGGAGAAAGGAATATATGTCGACTGCAAAACCGACCAAAGGGACTTTTTAACAAGCAACGCAACTTTCAAGTCAATGACGTTGTCATCATCACCGATGAACGTTTTCCCCCAGCAAAGTGGCCACTAGCAAAGATTGTTCAAGTTCATCTTGGACCAGATGGTATAAGCAGGGTGGTCACTTTGTTATCAAATGGGAAAAAATGCAAACGTCCAATAACAAAACTTTGTTTGCTGCCTATTAATGAACCCATGGATTCATCGTTACCAGCCTAAGACATATTATTTTGTTTTCTCCTGCAGCGAGTACCAGGCGCTAACAAATCTGGTCCCACACAACTATGTATATAGGAGGAAATGCCTATATATATATTATTTATCAAATACTTTTTTTTTAATCGATTTTGTTATAATTTAAACTTTAATTTTATGTTAAGAACAGTTGTTCTTGGCCGGCGGAATGTTCAATATTCAATGTTTTATCCTAATTTGGCATCACATATCATCTACTACTTTTCATTCTGCAAACAATGCCCCATTACATGCACCCACCTATTTCTCTATTCCTTAACTACACTTTCCTTCTACTTTCACATTTTTTACTCTCTCTTGTGATTTGACCGTCGACCAGGCAAGTTCTCTTGATTGCGTTTGTAATTTATATATCTACGAGTATTATAATAAATAGATCATTTTAAACTTAATTTTTATAAATCTTTTAATTATCATTCTCTTCTTTTTAGAGCTATCGTACACATAATAAGAAATCAAATATGTAAGGGTGATTTTACAAAAATTGTGTAACTTTTAGGGATATTTTGTTTATGATATTATTTAAAGCAAATTCGTACAAATTCTGATATTTAAGATAGCTAATCTAATGAAGATATTGCTCATGACCGGGCCAGTCACTTTTTTATGTAGATTCTGAGATATATTGGTTTTTCTGAATTTCACTGCCAGGGGACTGACGAGGGTGACAAATTACTGATAAAATACACAACTTCATAAAAAAATAATGGAATTTATTGACATTTAGAGTAAGTATCTTAGGATCTAATTATTGGGTATAATATTCGTATGCTTGTATTCACTCTACATACTACACACAACGTAAAAACTGCTCTAGAAGCCAGATATGTTTGTGTAATTAGAAACATTAGTTTTTTGTTTTATTCTAAAATTAAAATCCATACAGAAAGGACTCTTGTTTTTATTATCATATATCAAATATATTCATTTGTTCAAAACTAGATTTAATATGTGATGGCCCCAGAGCTGTAAACAATTTAAATAATGGATGATTCTTTACGAACATCAATTTCGAAGTTGGGGGCGGATAATTACCGCATATGAAAATTTAAGCTGGAACTCCTACTACGGAGGGATAATTTGTGAGACATTATTATCAAACCGATTCTAGATCCACTCAATTCGGAATTGACCAAAAAGGATTGCGAGGCCAGAACTATTGTTGGCCTATCATTAGAATATAGTCAACTTCATCACGTGAGAAGGGCTAAAACAGTCAAGGCAGCATGAGATATGCTCAAGGAACACAATGAAAAGGCTAGTCTTAGTTATAATGTACAATTAATGCGTAGCATTTGTAACTTAAAACTGGTTTAAGGTGGTAACATGGAGGAACACATCCAAAAGATGACTACATTATTTGAAAAATTGACTTCTCTAGGGGAGAATCAACTATCAGATAATTGGACTATCGCTATGTTACTCAGCAGCTTACATCAAAAAAACGATACACTTGTAAAAATTCTGGAAACTTGGTTGAAAGAAAACTTTTAGAAAAATATACTCGTCACAATCAAAACAATGGTCCAAGTAATTCGGCCATGAAGGTAACAAACCAGATTAGTAAGGATCTTACTAAAATGTTGGTGAAGGCTGGGTTTTGGATTCAGGAGTAACGGTACATATAACAAAAAAGCTGGATAAATTCATATTACAGCAGCAAATAAAGAGCAAATCACTTCGGAAGGAAAGGGTACCTGCAAAATAAAGTCCCCCAACAGCAATAGAAAAGAGGTTACAATACTTCTTGAAGACGTCCTTTATCTTCCAGATCTGCAAAGGAAAAAGGATACACAGTTCTCTTTTGAAATTCGATATAAAGATCGATTCGAGGTAGCAGTCGGAGATCTAGTAGGAAATCTTTTTAAGCTCACAAAAAAAGAAACTGAAATCAAGGATTAAATATTGAAGAATGCAGCGAAGAAGGTAACTTTTTACATCACTAGCACCGCATATTTGGCCATCACAACTACGAATCACTTAAACGACTAGAATCGGACCTATGGCGGGAAAAGATATTTCCTAACATTTATTGACGATTTCAGTAGACGACTGTTGTTTTCTTTTGCTAAACGAGAAACCTGAAATTTTCGATCGCATGGTAGAGTACACAGAAAATAAATCTTCAACAAAACCTAATTTCGTTCTCATTTGACAATCCGGAAGCCTTCTTAATAAGATCAGACAATGGTGGTGAAGACACAGCGGGTCGAGTTTTAAAGTATGTACAAAAGGAAGGCATTGTATATCAACACACAGCTCCGTATACACCACAATAACACGTGACTGCTGAACGAAAGAACAGGTCTTTGGTTGAAATGGCAAAATGCATGCTACTAGATGCAAGAATGAGTTATGAGTTCTGGGGTGAAGCGATCATGACATATTTTGTGTTTTTTAAGAGGCGACAAGGCTAAAAATAAAAAGTAAAAAAAATGTTTACGCACTCTAATAGTTGAAGTAAAAGTTATCTAAAACAAAACAAAAATCAGTACCCTGGAAACACGTCAGTCCTCTGGCGCAATATCAGACAAAGGACTGACGCCAACGGACTGATGAAGAAGGCATGAATTTGAGGTTATTATTAGAACCAACGTTTATTTTGGTATTTTCGAATACAAAGAAGCTACATTCAAATAAATAAAAGTTAACTACGTATAAATTAAAATAAAACACATATTTATAAGAAAATACTAACTCGCCATAGGACTGATATTTTGACTGGACACGCACGTGTTTCCACGCCAAACACAATACTAGCACTGGCACAGAAATAGCGACCGTCGAATGGCGTGGACTGCAGCTAACTTTTCTAACAACTTTGAACGTTAACTGTAATTTGAATTTGAGTATGTGACATTTCGCGGAAATTCAAATTCGAACAGCACACAGCGGACTGACGAATAAAACTGAACACAAAGTTTCTTACTATTTTAACAAAAGCGGTGAGAATATTATGTTACGAAAATTTGTGATATACGTTATTAAGAACATCACAGATTGTAGTGAATTACCAAATTTGCTTTAATTGAAGTTAATATTTCATACACAGCCATTTGATTCCGGATTTTTGGAATGGTGACATGCCAAAGAACTGACGTTTTGAGAATATATTGTGGTGTTTTATAAACTTATATTTAAAATGAATACCTGAAGTTGGGTGACCAAATAAAAGACTTTAAGTTGTCTTAGGATAAAATAAGAAATATTAAAAAAATATAATAACAATTAGTTTTACTAAATATTGACAGCAAGCTGCCCAATTTTTGTGGAATCACCCGTAAATAATTTGAAAACTAAATTATTTCAATCCATTAAAGCACATAACACATAACACATTTGATGGATGAAACATAAGAAAGTAGTCGCTTATCTTGCCGGTGTGCGTTATGTACAACTTTTTATAATGGATTTATTAAATTCAGGAACTGTTATGGACAAATTAGAGAGAACAAAAATTTATCTTAGCGAAACAAAATACGATCATTCCATAGGCTGATTTATTGTCATTCGTCAGTGCCGACTCCCGAGAATTTTTATTTACTACAGCTGATAATTTGATAGCAGATTTTAGGTCTGTTCGTATAAATGTTTCGTTTTTCGAAGTTCCATAACAGACTTTTATAAAAGATCGAACTCCTGAATACCATTCCCCAACGAAAAACAATTTTGACAGTTCTTGTTAATACTTCCCTCTGGTAGTGTTCTGATAAGTTTTTTTTTTGTACCTAGGTACTTTTTTCGGGAAGTTTTAATGGAAACAGTTCTTGGATTAAAAGTACAAGTGTAGTTTTTTTCAATATTATAACTTACGTGAAAACATTTAACTAAATGAAATATCATATTTTTCGAAAAGTAGTTATGCATCGCTCTTAAAATACATATGTATTACGTATTTACTCTCAGTAAGAACCAATTGCCAATTAAAAAAAAAAAAAACATTAAAAAAAACGTATGTATAGATTAAGTTCACAGCGTACAAAAAGCTCCTGCGCCAATTACCACAGCACTTTCCTTACCGAAGTTGCATACAGTAATCAGTGAATTGGTAAACAACTGTCAACACAAAAGAAAGTTGTCGGTAGTCATCATTTGCATACATTTCGTATGAAAAATGAAAACTTAAAAAATTAATTAAAAATAGAAATAAAAGCTTCCTCACTTTAAAATTGTTATATTTATTGGCGCAAAATTTTAAACGGTTTAGTAAAAAAAAAGCCAATTTTAGCAATTTACTAAGCTAAAAAGATGATTGAGATAATTTTAAACGATTTTAACATTTTACTAAAGTTAAAATCACGGAATGGCTACTTTAACTTTTAGCAATTTGATAACTCCATTATGGAATCTGATAATATATCAGCCTTGCACGCGGGGTGGATAGGTTCGAGTCCTGCTGGTGCACAATTTTTTTTTTGTTTTTTGTAAATAATGAAGTTAAAATGATGAAAATAAAAAGGTTTTCATCACCATATAATTAATTTACAACGCATAACAACAATAATTGAGTTTATCAAAATTCAAACAATACATATGCTAAGCTTTTTGCTTAATTAGCAATTTACTAGTTTAGAAAAGTTTAAAAATTTTGAAATAGTTATTCAATCAATAAGCACTGCCCAATATATAGTTGGATGATTATGTAAACCATAATTTCCTCTTAAAGCATGATATGTGGCTGTGGCAGAATCACCATTTTTGTAGTAGGTTTTAACAATTTTTATGCGTTGAGCTATAATTAAGCGATCCATTTTCGTAAAGGTCAGACTTTCAACTGAAAAAAATTGGTTTAACAAATAAGTTTGACAGATCTCGAATTCCAGCCCTAAACTTTTGAAACCGTAAAATGGATAACCCTTTATTATTCAGGGTGGCCCACGAATCGTGCTACAAAAATAAAACGTAATAATTTTTTTTTTCAGTGTGAGTAATCGGCTTATTTTTTTATTTTATAGGCTACTATTTAGGTTTATCAAAATGAATGCTTGAGATACTGAAAATAGGATTTGGATGGTGCAGCGATACCATTCTTTGCAGTCCCGTCATTTCCGTCCAAAGGGAATTTAGCCTGGAGTTTGGCGGTACTATCCCGAGTATATGGACCATTATGAGGCTGGTGAATATGTTTGCCGAACGAAGTCCGTATCATCGAGATTCCAATGTTCGGGTTCAGCATACAATCGTGCCTGTTGCATCGGCAATACAGGCAAATCCAAGTGTTTGGACTCGAAACTTATCGGGCCAAATTGGAGTTAGCATACGGACACTACAACGGATAATTCATGATGACTTAAACTTGTTCCGTACAAAGTCCAAATTACAAGCAAGTTAAACCCTCAGGATTTGACTGTTCGCCTTGAATTTTGCCGAAAAATGATTGCAATGGCCGAAGAAGACAACACATTGATAGATTGTTTGTTCATGTCTGATGAGGCCCACTTTGTTTTAAACAGCAATGCTAACAAGCAAAATTGCCTTATATGGAGTGAATCTAATCCAGAAATGCTCCATGAGACGGAACTGCACCCAGAACGAGTCACTGTGTGGTGCGCAGTTTCATCAAGGTGTATTGTCTGGCCATACTTCTTTGAAGAAAACGGTGTAAGACAAACTTTCAATGGGGACCGTTATTTAAAATGTTGAAGGAGTTTTTTTTACCCAGAACTTCGCCGAAGACGTATCCCTTTCAGCAGGATTTGGTTTCAACAAGAAGTTATGGCTGAGATCCAACGAAAATTCCCAAACAAATTGATATCCACAAACTGCACTTTCCGCTGGCCACCAAGGTCACCTGACCTGGCTGCACCAGACTTTTTTTTATGGGGTAATGCCAACCAGGAAGTATACAAAACGAAACTTGACTGTAGTGAAGTAGTCCATAAAGCCTAGTACGCTGCTGATGCGAAACGAAATTTTTCGGTGGTCTCCACTAGGAGAGCGAAATGCTAACGAAAACCACAGCGGAAAAATATTTGCGGAGAGTTCTGTAAGTAAAAAAGTAAACCAAATTATTTTTAGATGGAAAATTTTTTGTCGCCAAATTACTTTTAGATGTAATTTTCTTGAAATAAATCTTGGATTTAAAAATTGTTCTTGTTACACATAGAGGATTTAAAATAAAACTCAGAACCGTTTAAATGATGGAAATTAAGCAAATACTTTGGGACTTATTAACTGGTTTATCTACCGATTTGATGAAATTTCTATCAATTTTAAGAAAATCAATTAAATAGGGAGGTAAACCACTCTATAATTCGAAAACTACGTCCTTCATTGGAATGGTGTAAACGGTTATGAGTTCTAATTTATGGTTTCTTACTAATTCCGGATACCATTTTCAAGTCCAAGAATTATTTCAAAAAAATTATATATAAAGGAAACTTGGTGACAAAAATTAAATCTAAAAGTAATTTGGTGACAAAACTACTTTTGGTTTTGTTAATGCTTCCTTTGAAAGTATGAAGTTTTGATTCAAAAAAGATATCGCTCGCCTTTATTGGACAACCCGTTCCAGAGATATAGTTCAAAACCTATTCACTGTTCACCTTGAAATACATAATCTGAAATTACTTTGAAGTGTATCTTTGGAACGGGTTATCCTAAAAACTTGGTTGATACCTTTTTGTAATCTACTCTTGATGCTCTCAAAATCAGCATCAAAAGTATTTATGTAGAAGCCTTATTGCAAAAAATCACTCTTGAAATACGCATATTTAGAATGATGTATGCGTATTCCTGGAGCTATTTTTTTTAATACAACTTCTTTGCAAAAACTATTGATGCTTCCTTTGAAAGTATGAAGTGCTGATTCTAAAAAGATATCGCTTGCCTTTATTGGACAACCCGTTCCAAAGATATAGTTCAAAACCTATTCACTGTTCACCTTGAAATACATAATCTGAAATTACTTTGAAGTGTATCTTTGGAACGGGTTATCCTAAAAACTTGGTTGATACCTTTTTGTAATCTACTCTTGATGCTCTCAAATCAGCATCAAAAGTTTTTATGTAGAAGCCTTATTGCAAAAAATCACTCTTGAAATATCTTTTTAGAATCAGCACTCCCTACTTTCAAAGAAAGCATCAACATTTTTTGCAAAGAAGTTGAATAAAAAAAAATTGCTCCAGGAATACGCATACATCATTCTAAATATGCGTATTTCAAGAGTGATTTTTTGCAATAAGGCTTCTACATAAAAACTTTTGATGCTGATTTTGAGAGTATCAAGAGTAGATTACAAAAAGGTATCAACCAAGTTTTTAGGATAACCCGTTCCAAAGATACACTTCAAAGTATTTTCAGATTATGTATTTCAAGGTGAACAGTGAATAGATTTTCAACTATATCTTTGCAACGGGTTGTCCAATAAAGGTGAGCGATATCTTTTTAGAATCAGCACTTCATACTTTCAAAGAAAGCATCAACATTTTTTGTAAAGAAGTTGTATTAAAAAAAATAGCTCCAGGAATACGCATACATCATTCTAAATATGCGTATTTCAAGAGTGATTTTTTGCAATAAGGCTTCTACATAAAAACTTTTGATGCTGATTTTGAGAGCATCAAGAGTAGATTACAAAAAGGTATCAACCAAGTTTTTAGGATAACCCGTTCCAAAGATACACTTCAAAGTATTTTCAGATTATATATTCCAAGAGAACAGTGAATAGCTTTTAGAATATATTTTTGGAACGGGTTGCATTTTCACTTGTTCATTAGTGAGTTTTCTTAGTGGGTTTGTACTTGACCACTCTGCTACGCTGCGAATGCTCTTTGATCGATTCCCATTTTAACTATAGGTCTTGCTTCCTCAATTAATACTAACATCGAATGAATAGTAAAAATGCATGGCCTTATATGTCAAATCCCATTGACAAGTGACCAGCTTGCAAGCAGCTTGATTTGCTATCAAATTCACGAGCAGGGCATCTGCCATACGATGGTTCAATATACATTAAAAAAAAAAACTTCTTAACTTGAAAAATAAGTTCTGGGGTATGGTATAAAATCGCCAATCAATGAGATCGGAAACAGGCTTTCTAAATACAGGTGGGTATCGTTTAAGATGGCCTTTTTGCAACCAAACATTATTGTGGTAACGGCAGCGGAAGGCCGCTTACCTTTAGCTTCCTTGTCCCGACCAGTCGGAAATTCATATTCGTACTGCCAGTAGCGGGCGGTCGATTTGATTTTTTCTTTGTGGCAATTGAGTTAATTTATGTGATGAAAGTATGTAGTTAGAAATGGTGAGTGTTTTTTTTATATTTATATGGTGTCAAAGGTGGCATAGAATTTAAAAGTTGGAGTAACAAATGCATTTTAAAAATCATGACATGGACAGTTAATTGCAGAACAAACTACTGAATCTTGATAATAATATTTTTATTTAGTAGTCACTTAAAATAAATTAATTTTAAAAGGACATAGGTTATTTTTAATCTAAGCACTAGCACTAGGTATGAGAAAAGTCGATAGTTAGTTATAATCAGCACTCCAAATAAAGATCAGCTATATTTTGTTCGCCGATAAGATATGTGAAGGGTGTTCTTCTTTCCAACTTCCCATTTTCATTTTGCAGATTTAGTTTAGTCGATTTTGAAATTGGTTTTGATACAAAATTAGAATTGAATGTATTTTGAATAATTTAATACAGGAAATGCACAGAAAAACCAGACACTAGAGAAAACACAAAGCCAAAGAAAAATCAAATAAGCATTACAAGAGCTGACTTTTTTTTTATAAAAAAAATGAAATGTCAAAATTTCGCAAGCAATTAATGTGCAGGTCAATTAAATTGAGAACGAAAAGAGTGGAGAATTGTACTAAGAAATCTACTACAGCTATCCACTAAAATTACACATTTCGTCGTTCAGCAGCGTACTGGAAAACGAAAAGTAGAACGAAATTTTTCGTTCATGATTTCGTCGTGTCATTTTTGTATGGGATTTTTCGTTTCGCATCAGCAGCGTACTAGGCTTAAGACAATAATTGAGGCGATCCCAATTTCAACCCTTCAGGTCGCAATGATCAATTTTCTGATCAGGTGCCGCATATACGTGGATGAGCGTGGAGGTCATCTATCATCTTCAAAAACCATTAGTTATTTAAAATAAAATTAAATTTTTGATCCATTAAAAAAAAATTATGAATACATCGATTAAAATAAAAGTGATTTAAATTTCTTATTGTAGCACGATTCGTCTGCCACCCTGTATGAATTTATATGAGCTTTCAAGTGCATTGATTTTGACGACAAAATTTAAAAATCAATTCAATGTATTAATCCTTCAAACTTAGCAGAAGGAACAACTTCCATAATTTTATCTATGCCTGATTTGATAGATAAAACCAATATTGAAAACCTTGATTTGGAATGGCGAAATTTCTTAATCAAAGAATGGTATCAAATTCATTAAATATCGAAGAATTTTGGTCAAATTATTTAAAAAAATGCTCTAAATAAAACACTTTTTCCTCTAATTCAATGACAATGAATTATAAAGACAGCTGTCATTTCTACAACATCATTTAATCCGACGAAACCGTTGAGATCAAATTACTGAACCACGGCAACGCATCTAATATTTGTACAACTGGCCCTAAATAAACGAACGAACGCACAGACCGACACGGACAATATAAATTCTTGTATATTTAGTTTTGATTTGAAACCCTGTTAACACCAAAAAGAAGTCTGATTTGACTAAACCAATACGTATACAAATTGTATTAAAAAAATATCCAACTCACATATATAATTCGCTTCATGACACTTCACACACAATACAAAAAAAACACGCAATATAATTTCAGAAAAAACTTCTCCATAAGACGTTAAGGACACTATTTAAAACTAACATTTTAATGCTATTAAAAATATTATTTAAGCTAAACTCTAAGTAAAGCACAGTTTCATCAAATCAATCCGGCGACAAAACGAACACTAATTCCTTATTTAAGAAATAAAAATCACAAAAAAAAAACAAACAGAATTAAACCAGAATTCTTAAATTGACATAGTACATAATGAATATTTATGTAAATATTTGCACAACGCGTCTTAGAACACGTCAACATGTCGTCATCATTAAATATTGTTAAACAATCTTATAGCTATAATGATCTCTGCTCTTTTCTTTACCAAACCTACGAAAAAAAATCATGGGCTAATAAATAAGCTTTTTCGGACAGGTTACGCCGCATAAATTTTGTTTCTTAAAATCAAAAAAAAAAACAAACAAACCCAAATTTATTGAAAAGTGAAGTTGCGAAATAATAATCTACCTATGTATTGTATTGTATATACCTGATTTGAATTTAAATACAATTTCCGAATTATGAATGAATCGGAGATTAAGTTTCCGGTGTCGCAGAAATGTAAAAACGTGTTTTCAACTTAACCCCCGGGCCGGCTTTACGAACAAGTAAATTAGTTTGTTATTGTTCTTAGTCGTATTTAATTATGCATTTTTTTAAATAATAATTAACATTATAATTATGGGAGGTCAAATTTTTGGTGGAATCAGAGCAACTGATAGAATAATGCATACACATTTAAGACAACTTTCAATATTTTTTAGCTAAAAAACTGTTTGTGCCAAGCAAGAATTAGCATAAAGTTCATCAAGTATTGATTCTATACTTAGTTACTCGTCAAACTTTTATGACACTTGGCACTGTCTGAGTTACTGATACCACTTCGGAATGGCGAAATTATATTCTTTAATTCCCCAAAACACCAAAGGGGGCATCTTAAAAAATTGAGATTAAACATCTAATTGCTCAAATCAGCATGGGCTAAGCTCATTAAAAACTCAAGGCCAGTTGAACAAATATTACATCCGTGGTTCAGCACTTTTAGGTCACCGGTTTAGGTGGATTAACTGACATTCAGCGGTGAGTCGAGCATGTACTTAGCATTATTAAGAGCTTGAACATTGAATTATAGTTGAACATCAGTTCATTCGGCAAAATGGGCTGGACCACGGTTTAATTATTTGAACCTCATTTGTACAACTGGTACTCAGTAAATCCAAACACAGATCAATTAGAATATTAAAAGGATTGCTCTTCTGCTTAACAAAATAATGTGGTATCTTTTACACCCTTCCTTTTCATTTTCGATTTATGATTAGTAAAGCTGCAACTTCAGTTATGTCAATATATACATATATATTGTATTGTATAATATATATGTATGTATATATAATATTGTCCGTCAGAAACGCCAGAACAACAAATCCAACCTCACATGGAAAAGTAAAACATATAGCCGCCATTATTGATTAGTCATAAAAGTAGATTATTTCCTTGCAAGCATATGGAGACTTATTTCGGTTTATTTAATTTGTTCTGTATGTATAATGGTATAAAGTTGGCTACTTAAGTATTTTGTTTAAGTAAATAAAAAGAGTATAATAGAGAAAAGTACGTATACTTATGTAGTCCCGCTAGATGTACTATTTATAAATTAGTTTTCGGCTCCTACTACTTTGAGCACTTAATTTTAAACTCAGCACCATTTTAATAATCCAAATTAAATTAGTAAGTAGTTTTGAAATAACGTTTTGTAAATAACATTTACAATAATTCGTATTAATTTCTGTTGCAATTCTTGTAACTGTTATATATTAAGAAATAAGCAGAAATTTTATGATTATTTACTTTATTTTGTTGATTGATGTATTTTTGAGGTTTAAATTAAGTACTTTTAATTATGCCTAATACCGTTTTTACACGCCACATCGATCTATAATGTCGATAGAGTAGTTCGTTGTTGCACTGACATTCACATACGCCCATATAAGCCGATGTATAATTTTATGTCAATATCAACTGACAAGCACTATAGTTGTCAAATTCATATTTTAAAAAAAGCACGACTGGATCGCACGTACTTGCTCCTGTGTTTGATCACATTATATGCAAAATATTAATGGAAACTGCTAAATGTATTTTTAAAGTCATTTTTCACTTAATTTTTTAAATATAAAACATCTTAATTTTTTTTCTTGTTATGAGCACTTAAAACATTTAATAATATAAATTTAAAAACATAATTTCAGCAAAAATCGTATACCCGTTTTCGAAATATTGAATTTTCAAAAAAAATATATTTTTTTTTTCAAAAATCCAAAAAAAACACTTATTATATTAAAATTTTGAAATGCAGAATTATTTAGAATTCGAAGGAAATCCTGTATAAAAATTTGTATCGAAATCCGTTGAGCCGTTTACGAGAAAGTGGAAAATCAATAAAATGGATATATGGCAGGTACCGTTAATAACAAAATATTTTAAAATTTTGGCCAGAATGTAGACCATACTCAAGGTAGTAGACACACTAATTTGTATAAAAATCGTTAGAGCCGTTTTCGAGATAATTAAGATGGTAGAAAAATTTGTATGGCAAGTACCGTTATTTTTGGGGCTAAAACGACGATTGAAAAATCTATTTTGGACAATCACCTAAAACGCCTAAGCACCAAGTTTGAACAAAATTGGTTCAGCCGCTTAGGCTGTAGATCGTTCTACAGACAGACATACGGAATTGCCGGACCCACTTTTTTGGTGTTCTCTATTCTCGTAATGTCAACTTTGATTAAAATCTCAAGTTAGATTTTTTTTTCCAAATGCAAAACTTGCCCTATAGTACCTATATCGCAAGTAAAAATAAATTAGTGAACTGAAATGTACTCCATATTATTTCGAGAAGTATGTATATGTATACGTATATAAAAGAAGAATACAAAATAAGATAACTGTAAATTATCAACATTAGCAGACCAAAATAAAAAACAAAACAGAATTGACATACCACTTCGATCGCAAGAAATCGAACTGCTGTGTCGACACAGTTTCTTTTCACACGACCAAAAAACGTGTCAACACTATAGATCGACGAAGTAGGTGGCCGCGTGTGAAAGCGGTATAATTCAAACAAAGATCTCTAAAAATGCTCATATGGAGAACACGTTTAAATGTTTTATTTTTTTTGAAAATTACTTTTATTGAAACACTTCATTTTGTAACTATTTTCTTTTTCATAATTTCATGCCAGGCACAACATATTTCATTTCATTTAAATCGGCCAAAAAAAATGAATTTTAGTTCATGAATGTCGGTGAGTTAAGTGAATTTCAAGTTTGGTTCAAATTTTGATCTTGAGTTTAGCATTTTAAAAACGAGACGAGAGCGCGTAACATGATTCACTGGAAACGTTTTTTTAATTACATAATCATTCCCGCATTTAATGGGATGAAACTAAACTAACTGATTTTCATATACTTAAACTATTAATTTAACGTAACGTGACGACAGCAAATGCTTTATTATGTGTAACGTCGTAATAGTGTCATGTCACATTAAATTAAAGAGAACGACGAGATCTCGTCACACTCGCGCCTCGTTTTATTATTGCATCCATTCTATTCAAGAAAAGAGAGTTTTTCCAAATGCACGGCAATGCTATTTTAGATTTTTCATCGGCCTTAAGATTCCTTGTATATAAATAGAAGAAGAAAACGCAAATAATACCTACATATTATTTTTGTTTTTGGTTTAGTGGACTGTGTGGGTTTAAGTCAAATTGAAATGCTTTATGACTTTTAGTCCAAAATGCGTTTCGCCCGGACACGATAGTTGGGCTCATCAGTTAGATGCTATCGTGTCGCTCTAAGACGCACTATTTTTCGGTCCACTAAACCAAAAACAAAAATAATATGTAGGTATTATTTGCGTTTTCTTCTTCTATTTATTTACCACTAGCCAGACCACGGGCGTAACATACATATATTTCTGGGTGCATGAATTTGACCAAATTCCCCTAGAAAAATATAATTTTCAGCATGTATGTGCTGAAAATTTTATTAAGAGTTGGTAGTCATCGACCGAAAAATAGTGCGTCTTAGAGCGACACGATAGCATCTAACTGATGAGCCCAACTATCGTGTCCGGGCGAAACGCATTTTGGACTAAAAGTCATAAAGCATTTCAATTTGATTCCTTGTATATGTATGTGACAATGCTCGTCTACGTTTGTTAATAAGACAGTTTTGATATTTTCTATGTTTTTTTTTATTTTACAAGAATTTATTGGTTAAATTTCAGTAATTAGATTTAAAGTGAATGGTCTTAAATAAAACAAATTGTAAACAAAACTTTTGTTGGTGCATTTTTGTAAATGAAAATGGTGTTCGTTCTAGTGGTTGTTTTTAATTGGATTTAATTTAACAATATCCTTTCATGTGATTTTTTAATTAAAAATATGTTGAGGTATAAATATATATATATTTTTTAAAATATTTATTGGTCGGTAAACATTATTTTATAGAGGTACCTGAGGCAACACATTTAGGGAAAAATTCTGCCGGTTTTTGCCAGAAAACATGACATCTCCATAGAAAATGTTTACCTCCAACTCCGCAAAAAAAGTTTTACTTCAAAATATATTCTTGTGGTGTGAGTTGTAGTCGAATTCTCTGGGCGGCATAAAACATAAATACCCTACTGAATTTGCAATAATAGCTTGATTAATTAATAGCGTTGGGAGCTAAAAATATTAAAACGAAAAATCATCCTTGAAATCACCCTGTACAATTAAAGCTAAAAACCGGTGTTTTAAATAATTAAGTAGTTATTTAACGAAAACAAACAAGAGCGAGATGGAAAACGATAAATTGAATTAAGTGCTACTTGACATTTTTGGCGCGAGATCTTGCAAATTCAATCCGGTTGAACGTGTCGTTAAGAGTGCCAAAAAGAAAATAACATTGACATTGCTCATATTCGAGTTTCTTAATGTAATTTAAATTTTATTATATCCAAACATAATATCAATATAATATATGTACATTTTATTAAAAAGTAGAGACAGGGTGTCTTAGGAATGTCACAAATAAGACTGCACTTATTTTTCTCAATCAGCTCAGTTAGACTGACCCACACCTATAACACACCTAATCCATTTGAGTTGCATTTCAAATAAATCAAATTCATGGCCAGCCGGCATATTACAATGAAAAAACACTCCTATTGCACTTAATAGCCAAGTCACTGCTACTATCTTCATAATTACGGTAAAACAGACAACAAAAAAACTCCGTCTACCGCCATCTAATTGAACATGCAATATAATCCACATACTGACCAATAAAATTGGTTTAACAATGTTCCACGAGATCACATCACGTTATCGAATTAATTAGCTGCGGGACACGGCAACTCAACGTCACCATTCGTGTGACAAGCAGACCGCGAGAGTTTACAATTATTTATGGCCGCCATTTGGCACGTCTTGCTCTTTTAAGCATATAAAAATCTGCATTGACCAAGAAAAATGTTGGCCCAACAATTCAATCATATTTGAAGGTTTTTCATTTTAAGACAGATGTAAATCTATTGCTGTGGAAATTGCGCTTTAGCGGAATGATGAATATCCAAGACCTATTGCGGGTTGTTAACGTATTTACTGACCTTTAACGACTCTAAAAGATTGATCTCACTGATAAATAAGATTTCATAGACAAATGTGAGAGACGAATTAAAATCGTGGGAAATAAGAGGTTATACAAAAATTTTAAACAATTGATGTGTCCGTACGACACACAAGAATCACTCATACACCACGGTGAACTTTTATTAGAATTATTTTGGTGAAATTTTGTTTTTCGTATGCTAATGTCAAGATGGAATATATTTAATTGTGGTTTTTGTGATTGGCTTTTCGGAGTTACTCTTTTTGCACGCCTACTGACTTATGTCGTTTTCAATTGGATTTTCGGAGTGTTCTATTCCTTTTTTGATTTCAATCGTGTATGAAAATGTCGTATTTCACAAATTTACTCATACACACTTCAACGCAGTCATCTCTAAAAATGGCTTCTTAAAAAAAATGATTAATTTTGACAAATAATAAGAAATTAAACTTGATATGTATATTTTTGTTCTATTTCTACTCCCTTATGTAATTGAAATTGAGAACAGAAAAACACTCCCAAAACCTTACTCGCAACAGCCTATTAAACGTTTTTGAGGTAAAAAGAGTGCAAAAAGAGTAACTCCGAACAACCAATCGAAAACGAGATAAAAGGACGTAACTCATTAATGTCATTTTCGAGTGGACGAACTTACTTTTTTATTACGAATTTTCCAAATTATGTAGGAAGTGAAGAAAGAGCAAACGTCCAATCGGTAATCACAAATATTTACACTAGTAATGTTTGGACGTTGTCTTTTGAAGTATCGCTACATATACTCACATATAGTCAGAAAGCATTTGCAGCCATTCGTCTGCTTAGATCATCCTCTCAATTTATAAATTACTAGCGGACCAGGCGAACTTCGTCTCGCTCCAATTTAACGTATTCAAATGAACTGCAGAATAATTTTAAAACACAAACTTTTCAAATTTCAATGTGATTTATTTGAATGGAATAAAAATAAGGAGAGAGTGATATAATAAACAATATTTTTCAATTTGTTTTACGGCGCAAAAAAAACAAAGACCGTTTACCAAGCTATCGACGACGTCCATTTTTTCATTGCTAGTATTGCCCCAATCCAATCGGGATTTTTGCAATGCCGGGGAACACTTTACTTTCGTGATGAGTTTATCCTTCGACGTTGTTAACTCAGAAAATTTGTCGGGAATGATATCAATCCAATCGAAACATCAACAGAAATTTGGCCATTGCCAAGCATCAGCAGTTGTCTTGAGAATTCAGCAGCCGATGGGTCGTTCTGCAATGCCACTCATATTTGTTGTCAATTTCAACTTATTGACATGCCGGCACAAAGACAACGATTTTAAGCTTCCATTAAGTTCATCGACAGCAGTAGAATTCAGGATGACGGGAAGCGTTTGACGAAAATCTCCGCTGAGCAATATCATATCCCCACCAAATTATCTCGAATCACCTTCTAAATCCTTCATTGTTAAGTCAACTGCTTTCAAAGCTCGTTTATGCGCTATCGCCAAATTCTTGGTTATTGTGCACGTTATTGACTTGTCAACCGTGAGAAAATTCATCGCCAGCTTCAAAACAGAATATGCAGTTCGACTGCCCTCAAACATTGTGGCAGCAATGCCATAGATTCCATGGCATGCAACAGGCAACAAAAGTGATTTTGCCCGAATTCTATCTAGAATCAACCAAATGACGAATGCTTTGCATGTCCAACCGGTGGCATCGAGAAAGCAAGTGCGATTGCGGAATAGTATTCCAAAGCAGCGCGATTGAAGTCTACATTTACCACTTTTCTTCTTCTAATAACTTTTTGTCGAATTTGTGGTTGTGATTGTGCAGTTTGAAGCTGTGCATTATTGGCACGTCTCCATTTAATTCTTCTGCACGTACCTCTTGAGTTTGATTATCATGGACATTCTGATTAATTATTATTGCAAGACGTGTAGGTCGACCAAGGTTAGATCGAAACCAGTGTAATAAAACGTCTTCTATCGCAATGAATTTCGCAATTAACCGAAATTTTCCAAGCTTCACAAAGAATTTTCCACCTTTAAGTCGTCCGAAGACTCCATGGAACATTCTAGACAGTTCCACAAAATAAAATATCAAAATCCATTTATTGTGAATCAAATGCTGTAGATGTGTGCATACACGCGGCAACAGAGAAAAACCAAAATAAAGTGCGTGTATACAAAATAAAACACATTAATTATTAATATTATAATAAAGCAATGAACAGACATGTGAGTGCATTTTGGGTCATAACTCCGGTTCGAGACATCGAACATCAAACCGATTTCTTATATGCACTCTCCAAACTTGTGCTAAGAAACTCCTGAAAATTTAATTCAAATCGATCCAGCCGAAAAAAAGAAGATAACGCACAAACATAATTTGGATTGTTCTTTATATAATTTGTTTGCTACTTGGTTTTTGACGTTTATATTTTTGACAGATCACACATGACAAATTGCACGAACATTTGACATTTCGATTTAGTATTGTTTGTCATTTCATCATGAATAGACTTACGCCTGAACAACGTTTGCAAATTATTGAAATTTATTATCAAAATTCGTGCTCTGTGAAAAATGTGTTTCGCAAGCTACGTCCGTTTCAGCGACGAGGCTCATTTTTGGCTAAATGGATACGTGAATAAGCAGAATTGCCGTATTTGGAGTGAAAAGCAGCCAGAGGCAATTCAGCAGCTACTAATGCATCCCGAAAAATGCACTGTTTGGTGCGGTTTATGGGCAGGCGGCATCATTGGGCCGTACTTCTTCAAGGACGATGAAGGCCGCAGGGTTACGGTCAATGGAGAAAGGTACTGTTCGATGATAACAGATTTTTTTTGCCGAAAATGCAAGAATTGAACTCGGTCAACATGTGGTTCCAACAGGACGGTGCCACATGCCACACTGCACGCGAAACCATGCATCAATTTAGAGGCGAATTTGGTGAGCAGTTGATCTCACGTTTTGGCGCAGTCAATTGGCCACCAAGATCATGTGATTTGACCCCGTTAGACTATTTTTTGTGGGGCTATGTTAAGTCTATTGTCTATGGGGACAAGCCAAACACGATTGATGTCTTGGAAGCCAACATTGAACGCGTCATTGGTGAGATTCCGGCCGAAATGTGTGAAAAAGTTTGCCAAAATTGGACCTTCAGAATGGACCACCTGAAGTGTAGCCGCGGGCAACATTTAAGTGAAATTATTTTTAAAAAGTAAATGGCAGAAATTGATTTATCGATACAAATAAAAATTTCATTCACTTTTTACAAGTTTCTGTGTTTTTTGGAATTATCAAAAACCAAGCTCTTAAAAAATCACCGTTTATAAGAAGATTATCCTCTAAATTTATCCCGAAATTCCGATATGAGGTTGCATAAGTGTGAACACTAACATATTAATCTTGTTTGAACTTTTAATGTTCTCTATCGGGAATATTTTGGTTCATTTCCCACGGGATTTTAATCCACGATAGTTATCTGTAGAAAAGGATCCAAGATTAACACTTCTTAGAAACCCCAGAAATAGCCAGCTCTTTTCAGAGCCGCATCTTTCAAACTGATCTTGGCAGTCTTGGCAGTGACAAAAGCTGCTAAATAGATCGCGAAACCAACCACGCAGCTTATGAGCTCCCAAGAATAGGATCATCGATTGACGGAATAGAAAAGCAGATTCAACTGTAATAATTCCGATGTGTAATAATTAATTGGATATCTTGAGGATAATCAAGAAAACTATTTAAAGGTGTAAACTTCTTAATACCTGTTGCACAAACAGGAAAAACATTCAACGAAACAAGCAATCGCTGCGTCCTTTTTTTTCATAGTGTGGTGACTAATCACAGATCAAGTTTGTCATTGCCCAGCAGTCTGACGGAAAATTAATTTTCTGATTTTTGAAGTAGAATTTTAGGACTTTTCAGACAAGAGTCGTTGGGGGACTGCCGTCCATGTGTGCACTATAGAATAACGGACAAAAGATCCCATATTTCAAGGACAGCAGTTACTCAGTTAATTTTTTCAAAAGAAGATGGGGCTGTACATCGGATTTGAATTTTGTAGATAATTATCGAGAAATCGACAGGTAGCACAGTAGCATAGTTGATCAACTTGCTGTTGCGCAATATGATCGGGGAGTCCGTTTCGTTCCGTCATTCCAATTTTGTTTATGTTCAAAGTAACTATTGTGGACGATCATTTTAAGTGAGTAAATTAGTAATTTGTGAATTTTAATTGTGAACAAAACCAACTGATATTTCGAACAACCCATTAAAATTCGTAGCTCCATGATGGATGAATAGGAAGGCACCATTCCTAGGGCAGTCTCATTCTAAAGATTCTGTTTATTCCGAGTACAATATCATTCATAGCCTCTTCAATTTCCCGTGAGCTTGCTTTCACTATGAACATTACACAATTGTTCGATGTTTTTGCAGAATCAATTTTGAATTACACGTTTCTCACATTGTCATAATTGCATGTGGCGTGCTCACTTGTCGGCAAACTTCCCGCTTTTTATTGAGAAAAGAACACAAAATGTTGCACAATTTAGTGAAAAAGCGGAAAGGGGGCCTTTCGATTGGTCGTCTGAAACACGTCCCCCCAATAAAACAACCGGAAACAATTTGACTGATTCGGAATTGTATGTATCACTGTATTTGTGAAAATTAACAGCCAATGATCTCATTTCTAGTGCTTCTGTGTTTCTACTTCGTGGATTTATCTAATGAGTAGTATAATATGTAATGTAATGTAATGTAAATTTAAAAAAAATCACATCGTCCATAAAGAATTCCCAAAACACTTGATTTCAATTTAGATACACTTTTTCAGAAAAGTAGTTTAAATTGGATAAATTCGAAATTACACAACAAATCACACCGATGAATTTGGCATTTTAATTATATGAGTGGATTAGTGATTCTGTTTTCGATTCTGAAATGAAATCCAGAATCGTTTCCTTTTCTGTTTAGTGTAACAACTGTGATTTTGTGGGGGCCAGAACAGTTCTGGACGGCCAATCGAAAAGGCTATTAATTATAGACAGTGTCATTCAAAAATACCTACATTATTATACTCCAGTTATTTCCATTATATTTTTCATTAGAACTTTTGAACAAAAAAATTGAATTGACATATTTACATGAAGCATCATGTGAATGCTGTAAATTATTATTTGTTTACATAGTCGAAAATTCTCTCTTTCACCTCATCCAATATAGTGGTTCGCGTTCACTTTTGTATGCGTTATTGGCTATCTTTGTAACAATGCCGATAAGGTCGTGCGAGAAAAGTATAGCTTTGTTCACTAAAGAAAACATCAGGATAGAATAGCACATGCCAGCACACGTCAGAAAAGAAAAGTCAGAACAAATTAGAATAATAGCCTTATCACACTAAAGCCAAAGCACGGTTTTCTCGAAATTCTCGGTTTTGGCTGAAAACCTAAAGCGAAAACACAAGTTTTCCCATACATTTTTGATAAACCACTCGTTTTGATGAACTACAAGTTTTAAATAAAACCTGTCAAAAACATGTTGGATTTGCAAGATGAACTAAACAAACACACTTTGTGAAACATTCAGTGCTCAATTAATCGTCACATAAATAGCTGACAGGAAAAACGAAAAAAAAAACAGCTTTCTGGGGTAATTTCAATTTCAATTCACAACGTATTTGTTGTTGTCTGTGGTGTCAAAATAATTGAAATGTCAAACGAAAACACGTAAATGCTCAGTGTGAACGGTTTTCGGGTTTTCGTAAACTTTAAGCTGAAAACCCGGTTTTGAGTTTGGTGTGAAAAGCGTATAAGATAGAAGAATCGATTAAACGACAGTTGTCAAAACAATAACAAAATTATTGAATATTTTGTGATTTTTTTCTTATTGATAAGCAAACTAATACATAATCAGCCTTATTTTGAAATTCACTTTCATGCGAAAGTTAGTCGAATTCGAGTGATTTGTATTTTTAGTTTCGAATGATTCGAAAGTTCACTTAAACAATCGAAAGTTTATTTTTTCTTCAAAACTAACCAAATTCTGACTTTCGAATCATTCGAATTAAATGCAATTTAGTTCTCGTTCAAGATTTTTTGGCGAATAGATTTACAAAACTCGTAAGTTTGGATATTTTTGATAAAAAATAATTAAGAGAAATTACTTTAATGAGTTATTTGTTGGCTATTTTAATAAAGGTCGCAATCGCATCGTAATTGGATCAATCGGGAGCAGAAAGAAGTAAACGTCAAAATCTATTAAAAAAATGTTCCTCCGTCTTATGAATTAAAAGAGTTGTTTATATTTTTTGATTGTTTTAGTTTTTAACCGAAATAAATACGTCTGATATATTGATAAATATATATAAATGTAAAATGTGTACATTTTTAATTAAAATAATGCAGTAGTTTTATCCCGAGTGCTTCGTGCTTCATGGATTAATTATCACTTTGTTAACAAAAAATTCACTCTCGAATAGATTTGTTGGATCCATTATCCTTTTCCTACTTAGCGCCGTCTTCACTTTTCATACAGAAAACAATTGCAATCGCTTACCATCAACTTATTTAATATTTTTTTCAAAGAAAGAATTAATTGTGTCGGCAAGCGACTTTACTTTTGGTTTTGACAATTAAAAAGTGTGACCAGGTGTTCGTAAATTTAATAACCACTGAAGTTGTTTGTTGAACAACTGTTTTCTTTTTTGTTAAAATTGTTTAAACACAATTAAAGTGATACGAAAGTTCAGAAAAAATCTAGTGTTTTATTATACAAAAGTTTTATAGTTGTTTTGATTCCTTTTTGTATCAATAAACTTATCATTATTTCGTAAATGGTTGCACTGCAATGGCGCAGTGGATAAAGTGCTTGATTGCTAACTTAGACGTGTGCGTTCGATCCAAACGCTGGGCGCATTCTTTTCTATACCTCCAATTTTAATTGGATGCCGTCTTACAGGCATAAATAAAAATAAGTGTGTATAATGCATTTATGTAGTTTTTAAATACTTAGATGTACCAAGCATAAAACATAACTCCCATTTACATTATGTTTCTGTAAAAATAATTCTGTAAAAATAATGATTCATCGTCCAAATTTTGGTTAAAAAAATTTACGAAAAATGTCTCTTTGGACATACTTTATCAAATAGAAATGTTAGTAAATTTCAAACATCTGACTTTGAGAATAATATCGAGTTTCATTCAAAAAAAGTTTGGCTATCATTGTCAAAAAATTTGATCTTTTTGAAATTTCAGATTTTCATTCCAACAAAAAAAGCAAATCTAGATCAAATCTCATCAGGAAAGATTTGATCTCTGGTGGGTTGGAAGGTTTGATCTTAATTCAAACATATGTAAAACGTATTTTCTGTCAAACATCCTATGGAAAATATTTTTTTATTAATTTGTTGTGAAATTGTGCCAGCCGTGCTAAAAAATTAAACAAATAATGGACGAAAAAGTTAATAATTTAAATTTTATAAATTTAGTGGAGTTTTTGATTGCTTCGTCTTCGGCTCCCTCATCATCTGATGATGAAGGATGTTATTTTTTCAGAAATGTTTGTGTCAGTCATTGGCAAATACTATAAAATTAAATATGGAAATAAATTTCATTCAAAAGATCAAATCTCGATTTTGAGAGAAAATCTTTGAAATTTTAATGAAACTCGCTATAAGATTCATTCAAGTTAATTTTGTAAAATCGAATATTATTTGTTCGAATGTCAAAATTTTCTAAGTTCATTCGAATGAATAGATACATTCTATCGCATTAGCTATTCGTTGGAATTTCAAAATAAGGCTGAATTACTAACATAAAAAGGATTAATCCAATCCTTTTTTATGTTAGTAATTCAGCCATATAACCACAAACTTAAAAAAAAAATAATCAAATAAATAAATAAACATGCATAGCGAACAATCATTTTCTCTCTTAACAACTAAATTCCAATGCCTAAAACAATACCTCCATTAGTCTTATTACAAGTAATAGTGTCAACCAAGCGCAAATCCCGAAAAAAACAAAATTTTTTTTTCTACTGACAGCGAACATGAAAACCACTTCACTTAGACAGCATTTTGTATGTTCATTGTTTGTTTGCTTTTACCTTGTATGACACCACCATGACAATTTGTAAGAAGTCATGTTGGGTAACATTTTGAAATCGCAAGCTTGAATGTCAACCCTGCTGGTTCGATGTTTTTTTTTTTTCAATTGCGTTGTACGATTGTCTTTTGAAAAATAAAGAGCAACAGCACCCCACGTGCTGATTTTATCCTTGAATGATGACTAAGATTGATGCAACTCTGAAATTGATTGCACTCATTTAAATAGTTTTTTTTTTGGTCTTAATGACATGACATTTACTATAAAGGGTATTTCCGTTGAGTTTCCATGAGATTTTTGTATTCAATGGAGATAGTTTGCAATAAGCCGAATTTAGCAAACGTGTCGAGAATTGCCAAAAAAAGGTTTATAAACAAAATTTATTCATTTCCTTCGCATGGTCTGGCTGTCAATCACTAACTTTCAATAACTTTTTTTTTCGATTAAAACAAAAATCAGATAAGACATTATTTAAGATTGACCAATACATTGTATGAATAAAGATTTTATATATTCCCTAACGATTGCGATGGGATGGTTCGTACATTCAAAGGTCGTATATGTAAATATAATAACTATATATTTTTTTCTATGGAATCGAATTTTAGGCAGCTACTAATCGGATGTGATTACAGAGAATTTTTAATATGGCAGAGAGGGTCGGCTGATGTTTTTAGAATGACATACTAAATGGTTTTGACAGTTTGACATTTACAAAACCAACACCTTGTGTTTTTTAAGTTTTTTGCACTTTTTATCGTACTCAGCTGAAATAATTTCAATAAAATTAACATCCACATCATTAAAATTAGGCCAATTGAAATTGGTCTTTGTGGATTGGTAGCTCCCTCCATTAGTGATGATGACGTCAACGAAACTGTATGCACAAATTATTTGGTAATATTTATATCGTCGTGTGCCTGCATCATCGGTTAAAAGGTAACACTAGTTGTACAAAATTGGGTCAATATTTGATCCGTGGTTCAGCAATTTTAAATCTCGATTTCGTGGATTAACTAAGGTTAAATGATGGTTTAAAATTCAGGTATGTGATAACGGTCAAATACACACTTGAACCTCAGTTAATCCGCCGAAATCGGGAGTTGAATTTGCTGAACCGCGGATCAAATATTTAAACCACGTTTATACAACTGATCATTACTGACACATAATACAATTTCTATAGAAATTAATTGGAAATAACTTTATAAATTAAAACAAATATATTTCAATCTAATTTACTTCACAAAATAGTTCACTTCAAACATATATTTATCCCATATTGCAAAAATATATAAGTAAGTTTGGTGGTTTTATTTTGGGCTAAGATTATGAGCTTATAACATAACATTTTATTACCTTTATTTATTCATTTATCTATTTACTTATTTATTTATCTATTTGTTTATTTATTTATATATTTGTTAACTTATTTATTTTCATTTGTTTATTTATTTATTTATTTATATATTTGTTAATTTATTTATTTTCATTTACTTATTTGTTTATTTATTTATTTATTTATTTATTTATTATGTATCTATTTATTTATTTATTTATTTATTTGTTGGTCTATTTATTTATTTTTGTTTATTAATTTATTTATTTTATTTATTTATTTGTTAATTTATTTATTCTTACTTGTTTATTTATTTATTTATTCATTTTTTGTTATTTATGTATGTATTTTGTTATTCTTTCCACATATTTATGTAGTTTTGTTTTAATAATTATATATTTTACCTACTTGTTGTAAGACTCAAAGCTTGGTTTGAATCTCTTTTTCACCGCCCTCCTTTCTTTCATTCTCTTCCTAAGTTTTTAATGAAGGTTTTTATGTAGCTTTTCCTTCAACATTATTTTTTTGTATATGTGTTTGATTAATTGTAATAAATATATTATTGACAGTAGTAAGGTAGCTTTATACCACATCTCTGTATATTGTGCAATTTAGTTTAAGAAAAAATGTTACAAATTGATGCTACAATAAAGATATATCTATCTATCTATCTATGAGCTTATAAATAACCATTTGTATACATAATATATGTATGTTTGTTTGTTCTTTGCCAGAGCTTGTTTTCTGTATTCAAATTATTTTATTATCTGCGCATTAAAGTAAAAAAAAATTAAATCACCCTTAATAGCAGAACATGGTTTCGATCCACGGACCTCTGGGTTATGGGCCCAGCACGCTTCCACTGCGCCACTCTGCTTACTATTTAGGTTGTGTTCAGTGCTGCTTACTTACTCGCATTTATTTTTTTACGATGTATGTGTTCTTTATTTACAAATTTTTGAAATCGGTTAAGAACGGAAGTGAGTTTTGTAGAGATAACTGTTACAGTGTTCAAGAGATGCAATTGTCCCCGTTGCCAGGTCTTCAAAAATGGGGACGCTCGAAATTTGTTAGGTTAGTACGGCCATGTTGTGAAAACATCTGTCAAATGTATTATAAATTATTCAGTTAGGCTTTCAAGCTATTGAGTTTGTTTTACTTGCGATACACAATAACGTTTATATATTCAAAAGAATCTGCCATCCGTGTCTGCACTCGGGAAATGATGTTTCGATTTTCACAAGCTTGGGCTTGATCGCTTGATGGATTCGTATTTGCCGATTAAAATGTCAGAAAATTTCCAGGAAATCATGAGTTTAGTGTATTTCTTTGAAAACAGATGGCGCCGTACATCGACTTTGACAGTTATTGATGATTTAAAAATCCCTCAGATGGCGTGGTTGATAAACTTGCCAGGAAGCAATATGATAAACTGAATAGGTTAGATATTGCTATTAATTTTTGTTCACAATTTTGTTTGTGTTCAAAATATTTTTGAATTATGTTCAACATGAATTTTGTCATTCAATATCAAATATCGACAGTCGCCGGTAAGTTATACTTACAAAAATCCATCGACTCTTGATTGATGAAAGCGGTTCTCACCAACTACTGTCCTTTGGAATTCTTTAAACTTTGTTACGAAACGCGTTTAATTGTATAAAGAATATCAAATGAAATGCCGTTCAAGCAACGATTTGAAGAGAACATTCAAAATGGTGTCTTCGTGATTCCGCACCTTTCGTAGTTAAGCGTCTGCAATTTACCGCGTATCTCGCTTCCAAAATAGCAAATTCGTAAGAACAATCTACAGATATATGTGGCATCAATCATGAATTACAATGTTTCTCACTTGGTCAACTGTGGGTGGAGTGCTCAAATGCCAAGAAACTTCCCGCGCGATAGTTGTGTGTTCGCCTGTCAACCTCATTGTCATATGTTCGATCCCTGCTGTAGTTTATGTCCTCTTACCTTTCCATTAAAACCAATTCTAAAATAAAATGTCATACAATGAGTTGCTGGTTTACTCATGACATGCTGTTTAGGCATAGAACTAACAACATGTGATTGAGTAAAACTACTATAACAATAAAATATGACAACGAATAAAAAATAATGCGAATTATAAGGGATATAGATAAATAAGACACGAAAAAAACGATTCCGCATTAGTTGGAGCCATGTCTGGAGATAAAATCTCAGACAACAACCACCTGTAGCTCCAGAACATCGCACCACACATCTTGCCTATCCTTCTTTCTCTTCCTTAACCTCACGCCCGCGCTGTGTTATAATATTTAAAGGATAGTATAATGGATTGAGCGCGTGTAGATTATAAAAAAAAGGGTGCACCGATATCGATCAGATATGTGTTCCATGCATTTTGGTTGACTTTTAGATGAATTTACAGTTTTTTTTTCAGTTATCATATTGTTGCTGTTATGTTAATTCCCCAAATCAGAAAAAAACATAATACATCAATCGTACAAGACTCCACTATCGTAATATCTTATGCATGTCGCATTATTAATAAATCTTTCAATAAAAAGTGCTTTCAACTAAGACGCGACGCTTCATTAACAAAATTCCTCAGCTTTTATTTAATATTCATTAAATTCTGCAGTTACATTCGTTCTGAAATTAGTTAAACTATTTTATCGAAACTGTGATAGTGCACTTCAAGAGGCAAAGTGTTTGCCAACATTCAACATTTCACTGTCAACAAGGAATCTATACCAATCCTCTCATTACGTCGATCAATTTGTACAAACATACCGCAAATACTTCAACATGTGGCAGATCAACAAGCCCTAGAAATTCCTATCATACTTTTTGAATACCTCGAGCACAAGTATCAAAGAGACTGTTGATAATAGTAAAACAAAAAATACTCACCGGAATCTGAACAAAACTTCCATTGTTAACAGTAGGATAGGAAAACAATGGCACTACTGGTACTGAACCGTTCTTTAAAAATATTGGCCCTTGTATAGGTGTCACTGTTGGCATTGATTTCTTGTCTCCATCTGAAAAAAAAATATCAAAAAAAGGAGTCACACAAAAATGATAATAAGTTTAGCAATCATGCAACAAGTGTGTACCTTAAATTTAAACTATGTACTTTAACTTTTTACACAACATAAGAGTAAGACGTCCGGAAAAGTGAAAGCTTAACACAATTTGATGAAAAAATAACAACAACACATCCTCCTTTAATATGTGTTTAACACATTTTAATGAGTTCGTGATGGGTGATTATGCAAAATGCACTCACTTTCACCCTTTTGGTTAAAACTTAACACAATTCGACGTGCGTCAGTTACAAAACCCTAAAAAAATTGCACAAAATGTATGTTGGTGATTATTGGTACTTGTTGCACGTGCATCAGTTGTAGTTGCATCATAAACCAGACCCAGATCCAGAGCGGATATGATATGAATCCAAAAAAAAGGGAATTATTTTTGATGCTTCGTTATATAGTCTGGGATATTGTGATACTTTATTGTGACTGATTTGTATTCACATAATTTGTATATTTTTTTAATAAATATTTCCATTCTTGTCTAGAAGTGATTAAGTAACAATTACGCGGTCAACATAATAGATAGATAATCAAGTTGGTTCTATGACGTCAATACAAAAGCCATTTTGAATCTGTCATCCCACCGTCAATGCGTCAACCCAAAAATTCTTGTCAACGCAGTTGTCAACATACTCATCAACGAGTTGACATAATTTTTTCGTTCACAATCACACGACGACACCACATTATAGATTCATAAAAGATTTTGACGTAATTTTTTCTTCCCAGATAAATTATTGGCTACTTCCGTTGACTGTCTACTTTCTTACATTTACTGTTCTATGTTTTTTTTTAATAATTGATGCAGAAATTATTATTTCCTTCAAACATCCCAACTTACATTTCAGCTTCGTTAAGACCTTGCCGGCGTGAATTGAAATGTGAAGCCGAAATGTTAGTAGAGAATTTTCCAGTTAAAGTGAACACAGTTTTGCTTTACCAGACTCAAAATATGCTAAGTATAATTATTTCTTAGGGTTAGTTCACAGTTCGATAAAAATTTAAACGTTCACCATTTAATTGCGCAAAAAAATACTCTTATAAGAAATTCATTGAGCAACTATATACTAGGCTTAAGCGAAGTTTCTTTTATGAAAAAAATGTTTGATGAACTACTTTGCAGAAATCCATATTTTTATTTAAGCAGGTTTCAACAAACCAGTGTTAATTTGCGAAATTTAGTTTAGTTTATAAAAGTAAAATTGTTTAAATAAACGATATTTTGCAATTAAACGTATTGCAGTTAAGAGGATGTTATTGCTTATCAATTTTACACTCTAAAGACTACTACGGTGATGAATTTAAGTGAAATTATTCGGCTGTCTCCAAATCGAGATAGAAATGAAAACGAAAACCACAGCGGAAAAAAATATTTGTGGACAATTCTGACAGCTTTCAAAAACCCAATTAATAAGTTGTTGCTAATGTTTATTCTTTTAAGACTTTGAATTAATGCGATGATTTTGAAATCAATCTGAGCTAAGCAAATCAGTTCAAATACTGCTAAAGATTAACACAAACAAAATAAAAAATGATTACCGACACCTAAGTTTAGTAAATCAGTTCAACTACTGGGAAAGATTAACACAAACAAAATAAAAAAATGCAATAACTGGTATTTGTGATCTTTAATAACAAGTTGTCATTGCTATCTGTTAACCTGTTACTGAATATCTTTACTACAATATAAGCCCATCCCTAGTTGCGAAAAGTCAAAACAGCGCAAACAAAATAATATCTGTGTTCACGTACTTTGTGACAAAAATGCACAGACTGTCAATTTTTTCAAGACTGGGGGTAAAACTCTCTCATAGAGCGAAAACTTTTCATAAGTATGGGAAAAAGAACAAGAATTTTAGCAATTTCTTAAAACTTCAAAACAAAAATGTATTACAATAAATGTTTAATATAGTTTTGTTGTGCAAGATTTCTTTTTAAATAACCAATTTGCTATGAAAAATTTTACTTTATTTCAAGAATTTAATTTTTATATCGAGACCGATCACTCGATAAATTCTATTATGTTAACCTATTGTATTTTAACTGACAACTTACGTGCTAGTTTTTCTTTTTTCCTTCATTTTATAGTCATAAAAATGTTGCCCAAATAAATTTCTTGGACTAAAATTCGCAGCCCGGGAAATATTTGTCTTTCCCATGAGCGCTCCCTTTTGTGAAAAACAACGAACATTTTGTGTACAGTAACAGGTTTGGAAATTTTTTTGACAAAATAAATGATGCAAAGAAAGAAAAAGACTATACATAGGTTCATTAGCTGAGAATTTTCAATTGTCATTTCAAAAATTAAAAATAATCGAATTTATTGTGGGTAGTAAGTTTTTGATTTTAAAAATAATGTTCACAATAATGTTTCACAAACTTTGGATTAACACTTAAGAAATGGCTAAATTTTGTGATCGATGGGTTGCGTACTTTTGTGTAAGTTTGTCTCTCACTGATAGACTTTTACACCCAATTATATTCTTGTTATAATTTTTGGGCAAAAAGTATGCGAATACAACTAAAACATTATAATATTTTTGCAAATGGCGTCAAATGTCATTATGATTTGACATTTATGTTGTAGTTGTAGACAGATAGAGAATTAGTCATAGAGCAATTTCATAGAGCGATTTCATTTTTCTGCTAGTTTGACCAATTTCCGGCACCGTAAATTTCCTCGTCGACTTTCTTGTCTTTCAGTCGGCCCAGTATTGGTTTTTTACTGACAATTTACATGTCCAGGCCGAGGACGTTCGAGAAAATTTACAAACATCAAAAGCATTTTTTATAGAGCTGGTGCAACGAAATTTATTTTGAGACACCAATTTATGACCCCTCTAACCCCTCATTTTGTCTATTTTAAACTTCCCGGACAGATTTCAAGATTTGTTTAATTACATTGATGTTATGTACCAATACAAATTGAAAGTTGTCAAATAATAAATTGATGTTTAAACTACTCAAGCAAATAAGGCAAACAAGGTTTGATGATGCAACCGATATGTTGTCAATTGTTGAAAAACCGAAAAATAAAATAAAATGATTTCTGAAGGTGGAAAAAACCGGCTTATTGAGGAATAGCGAACGATTTACTGTTTTAGTTGCGTTTGGAATACTCTAAATGCACACATTAATTTATATTACATTTATAAATTGACCTAAATGTGATTGGTATTCATTTGTAGGTTAAGAAATTAACATAAAGTTAAAGTGAATGATGTGTTAAAAGTGAAATGTAATGTGTTACCAAATATCTACATCAAAGAAGTAGTTTTTGTCTTTCAAAGTATTCTTCTTGTTTTTTTTTAATGTTAAACATAAAAATGTAATCCACCGTTGTGTTTTTAATTACCACTCAAGGTATAACATTACCATCTAGGCTATTAACCAACACGCTGCCGATAACAGTTATTATCAGATTGCATTTAGTGTGCACCGCACAATTAAATAACAATTTCAATGAAATTTCTTAACAAATCAATCATAAACAATAAAAAAAAACATTTTTTTTATTTACATTAATAATTCACAAAGTAGCACTCTGGTGGCGCAAACTTGCACCGCAAGCAAATTCTTTGAATTGAGTATTGTAAAGTATGCTTACTCTGGCCTACACGTTTAAATGATGATGATGACTTTTGAGTCGGCTTCTGTCAGCCTACATAGTTTCGACACGACATGGAGCATAGACAATACTCTTACAAGGTACGAGTATACTGCGCTATGCCGGTATTGTTCAATGCCGCAGTATGCACTCTGACTAAATGTAGTCCTGACAATAATGTCGGTAAACACCACAAGCTGTCGTCAAATGCCAAGAGGAAGTCTTAGTTTCTGCTTTCAGAGTTATTCATCAAAATTGCACAATAAGAATAGGCGGACAGATGAATCGTGTTTAATTGCATCGAAATTGTTTTAAAAAAAAACGAAGATGGAGTGAGATTGAATGGATTACTTTAGATTCATGTAGGTTGTATTATAGGAAATAAAATGCACGACTGGATCGCACGAACTTGCTCTTATGTTCGATCACATCGTATGCAAAAGTTTTCTATTAAAAATATAAATATATCTTTAAAGTCGTTTCTTACTTAATTTCTTATATATAAAGACAAAATTTATTTAATTTAAAAAAAAATGGTATGACAATCTTAAATATTTAAAAATATAAACTTAAAAACAAAAGATTAAATCGGCTTAATCAAAGAAAAAATAATTAAAATTTCTGAATTAAATACATAAACTGATTTGAGCTAAAAAAAAGTGCGCCTTTTATTTCTTGGATAAATTTGAATTTATGAAAAAAAAATGTTTAAATCTTTGGAACGGTTTTTAAGAAAAAAATTATTCACTATAATTTTTGAAAAAAAAATTAATGAGCAGTTTTCAAAATATCATTTTTTATAAATTAAAAAAAATAATTTTAAGAATACAAAAAAAAATATTTTTTAAAAATATTGGAATGCAGTATAAATTGGGCTATATACACATTGGATTACACGACTGCGAAGTTCGCAGTATTTACTGCAAAAATGCTGCTGTTATAATTTAATTAACGACATTCGCTTACACGAAGCTAAAATAATGACAGATAAAAATACTGCCAACTGGCAGTAAGGAATAAGCAAGTTCATTCTTTATGGTAAATTGTCATTATTTGAAAATTGTTGTCGGTACTGAATTTACTCGATGTCAGTATAATGCCACAACTTAACGAAAATTGTGGCTCTCAGTTTTTTATTGACAAATATACTGCCAGATTTTCGACCATTTACACGACAAACAAAATAATGACAGTAATACTGCCAATTTGGCAGTCGTGTAAATCCGACATTAGGTTCTACATACCACATTTTTCGATACCAAAAATAAACATAACTGACTGAACACTAAAATGGATCTGTTCTGTCATCAACCAGGTATATTGTTCAGAATTTTTATAAGAGTAATGTTGCAGATTGCAGATGTAAATTGCTAAAAAAAAACGTCATTGTGTACTCAGACCTGGAGGTATCGCAAATCAATCGAACTGAAATTTCGAGGAGAGTATAAATAAATTAATATCCAGGCTGATTTAATAAGTTTGAGAGGAAATTAATGTTGTGACAAAATTTGGGAAATGGCGCGAAATGTCAAATTCCAAGAAACTATTGAAAACTATTCCATAATTAAAATAGTACACACAAAATAATAAACATGGACTAGGGAAGGCTTAGGACTTATTCCGTGGAATAAGTGCGAAATACTATTATTAGGGGTGGCCGTGGCGCGATAGTTGTGTGTTCGCCTGTCAACCTCATGGTCACAGGTTCGATTCCTGCCGTAGTCTATGTCTTCTTATTTTTCCATTAAAAACCAATTCTAAAAATAAATGTCATACAATGAGTTGCTGGTTTACTCATTACATGCTGTTTAGGCATAGAACTAACAACATGTGATTGAGTAAAACTAGTATACCGATAAAATATGACAAATAGAATTAAAAAAATTAATGCGAATTATAATGGACTTCTATAAATAAGACACGGAAATTTCTCCGCATTAGTTCAGCCGCCATCCCTGGAGATAAAATCTGAGACAACAACCACCTACAGTCTCCGAATATCGCGCCACACATCTTTCCTATCATTCTTTCTCTTCCTTAACCTCACCCCCACGCCCGCGCTGTGTTGAAACATTTAAAGGGTATTCATACTCCCTTGAGCGCGCGTAGATTATAAAAAAAAAAAAAAAAAAAAAAAAAAAATTCCTGGTATTTGACGTTTACCAACTTAGTCCTTTGCTAGACCATCGAAGACGGTGGTATAGCGATCCACTAAGACTTGACATTTAAGAATAAAATTCACAGGGACATATAATAAAAAGAGGTAGAGTTGATTTTTATTGTAGTAGATTTTGTTCGATTTTTATTAATAGGAAATTTTAGTCCATGGTCTAACTCTTATTCTATGGTTTTGTAAGTCCATGGACTAAAGGTGGACCAAGCGTTTTTAATTAGTAGGGCTGGTAGAGACTACAACACACTGGAAACCATCCAATAACTTATAAAAAGACTCTGAAATGTTTATGATGTTGGTTAAGTGCGAAACTTTAAAAAATGATTAGTCTTTTTATTATAAAAATAAAATGCACGACTGGATCGTACGAACTTTCTCATGTAGCTAACAACTTTTATGTAGGTATATATGCTTTTATGTAAGTATTTAAGTTTAGTTAGTTAGGTTTAGTTATCCTATGCAGGCTTAAAGCCTATGTAGGTAATATTACCTTACTTCTTAGCATAATGAATTGTTGAATGGATGATTCAAGGAATAGTTACATTGGTACCTACCTAAAAATGTATATTTAAATCCAAGTTATGGATTTTAAATATGTAAGTTAGGAGAGTAAAATGATGAGTAAAATAGATGGAGCCTAAGTATGTAAGCATGTACATATAATAATGAAAATGAAGGGTGTAGATGGGTAGGTAGCTATATGCATATAGCTTTATAATTTAGGTGCACTTTGCATACATAAGATTCATGTGATTTATAGACATATATATATATATATAAATGTATGAGGGCCTACATTGTATTTAGTAATCAGTGATGTACTCAAACATTCGTAAAAAGGGAATAATAATAAGGTAGAAATAAATGGATAATACACATACTTAAATGTTTTTATATTGCTTAGTCGTTATAGTTTGAGGGAAAACAAAGATGCAATTTGAATTCATGGATAAATAAGAATATATCAAAAAAAATTTTAAATCGTTGGAGCGGTTTTTAATAAATTATTTTTTTATGTATAAAATTTTGAAAACATTTTTAGAAAAAAAATTTGAAACGCCATTTTGAAGATATTATTAATATACATATAAAATTCAAATTTTAAAAAAAATTCTGTAACTGGTTTTTGCAAAATCGGTTTTTCAAAAAAAAAAATTTATTTATTTTTTTAGAAATCGAAAAACTTTTTTTTTTGAAAATTTGTGTATGCAGTTTTCTTAACAATTTTAGGGAGCATTTGCCTGTAAGAATTTTTTTTAATCGGTTTATCCAATATTGAGATAGTTTTATACTTAAAATTTAACTGTACTAATTTAAGAACACACAACTTTTTTTTTATAAAAATTCTTGGAGCCGTTTTTGAGAAATACTATTTTTTGTTAATGGTTTTTTAACATTTGTATGGGAGGTACCGTTGTTTTTTATTTTAGAAAAATATTTTTTTTATCTATTCAAGATAATGTCAAAAAACTACCAAATACGAAGTTTCGAGCAAATCTATAAAGTCATTTTCGAAATTTTGAATATTCAAAAAAAATTAATTTCCAAAAACAAATTTTTTTGAAAAATTTTGGTACACAATAATGTTTAAACTTTCCAGGAGCTTCTGCGTAAAAAAATTCAAAAATATCAGATCATCAGAAAACCAAAAAAATGGTTCTACTAGAGGTACCAAAAAAAACTATTTTTTCCAAAAAAAAAATTATTAAAAGGTACCCTTTCCCTTCATTAATGAATTGATTTTTTTTATAAAAATCATTGTAGCCGTTTTTGAGAAAAATAAGATTTTTGTTTTTGGCCAAAAAAATGTATGGGAGCTACTGTTATTTGTCGTTTTAAAAAATTAAAAAAAAACGTGTGGGCATATTACCGGAAAAAGCAATATGTACTAAGTTTGAAGCAAATCTATCAAAGCGTTTAGGCTGTAGACTCGAGGACAGACAGACAGACGGAATTGGAGGACCCACTTTTTTGGTGTTCTCTATGATCGTAATGTCATGTTTGATTGTAAGAAACAATTTTTTTTTAAGAATACATAACTTGCCTTATACTCGTAGTACCTATAATCGCAAGTAAAAACTTGCTTCAAGCAACCACCGTATATTCAATAAAAGTTCTTTTTTTTCATTTTCTAATCTTCGCATTAGGTTTGCTTACGTAACAATAGGTACCTACCTACATCTCCAACTCCATTTCCTAAGCTAACTAAAAACTATATACCCATCTTGGTATTATTCGAATCGATAAAATCACAATTCATTTTTTTTTCGAGACTTCGTTTAATTAAAAAAAATATCAAAACCAACACTGTCATTTAAAATTATTTCAGTGAGATCACTTTTCAAATCCCACATACAAAAAAAAATTAAAACTGCATTCATAAAATTCACTTAAATATCAACATCCAAAAATAAAACATCGGAAATTTTGAAGGCCCAAAATACACTATGGAACCACGTGCCTCGTCATCCTCATCTTAGCTCATGTCTTACTAGATTTATGTTTACCAGTTTTGCTTCTTTTTTTTTTGTTGTAAGACATCTTCTCTTATATCGCACTCTGAGACTAATAACCGCTCGACAAGGTCATTCGAAAAAGAACTGGCAAGGTCGGTTACTAAACTAGGTCATCATCTTCAACATCACAGATCGAAGATGAAGCTTTACAATACACACGTTGGTTGTTACGTCGTAGTCGGTGTGGCCGCTGATGGTCTAACACCTGGCTTTGTCCATAGGTTTTATTTGTCTTAACAATTTGAAACCCTGATAGCCGTGAGAATTGCTTGTTTATTCAATCAATTTGTTGTTGTTTTTTTTTCTTTTTGTATTTATGTTGGTACCATTTTGGACGTTTACTTTCATCCAAAGATGTTTATTGGTTTGTTTTCTTCTTTTTCCAATGTTCAAACACATCAAAGAGGCTGTTTAATCATTAGCATCACAAAGACGGCCTTGCAAATGATTCATATTCCAAAAACTGGCTACAGAGACTTGATGGGTGCGATGAAGAGTCTTTGAACTACAGCTACGCTCTATGCATGATCACGCGCAAGCCGGCCGCAGGCAAGTTGTGTTGTGAAAACCAATTAACAACAACAAAAACAAACTCACTAAAACAAATGACTGAGACATCTTTCAAATCAAACACCAACGAAAAGCCTAATTTTCCAAATTAAAATAACTACTGGAAATATAGATTATGTAATTGCTGGCAATTGGTGCGATTTTCAACGATCTTTTATGATTTATCGGAAGTAAACATTTTTGTTTTTTATTTTTAATTTTTATGTTGCGAAAGTAAAAATTTTGACAATGAATATAATGAATTTTTGAAACCAAGCAATTAAAACAATACATAGGAAGTGGGTTAATTTATTCTGCAAAACCACTTTTTTTTTGTGGCTGAAATGTAAGTTAAAATATGCTAAACTATGCGGATATTGGGTATTTTTGGAGTCTGCTGTTAGACTAGAGGAATGTTTGTTTGAATATTTTTCGTAATATTAATTCAACCGGATCATCGCGGATTCAATAGTACCAAGGTGGCGTGGCGCCCCCCGCGGTAGCAACGAATACGGCTGTTATTTTGATTCGCATTAAATTTAAAATTTTAAATAATTCTTGCAACTTTTTGAACTTTTGAGCAGTTATTGAACTTCTATGTATATTAAGGGTATTCACCCTTTTGTTTCAGGTGCGTCAATTAGTAAGAAGGATATGTAAATTTTAAAAGCATTTTAAAGATCTGATCACTTTTTAGTAAAATAAACATTTTTTTTTTGTGTCTTACTAATATTTTGCATCAAAGACGTTTTTAGTTGAAAGCAAATTTTACGCGGGTTCTAACCATTCTAACTCCCTTGTTTGTATTATCTGTGTGAATACGGTATTTAAAAAAATGTTGGACCAAAATGTAGACCTATAGTAGTGCACATATTTTTCTTACCAAAATCGTGAGAGCAGTTTAGGAAATAATTAAGATGGTAGAAACATTATGTGGGTACCGTTAAATTTGTAACTAAGAGAAGATTTAAAAATCTATTTGAGACAATCACCTAAAACGCTTAAGTCTCAAGTTCAAGAAAATCGCTTCAGCCCTTTAGGTTGTACATACATCAACCTACGACAGATAGTTGCAGGACCCACATTTTCGTGTTCTCGTAATGTCAAGTTTGATTAAAATCTCAAGTTCGATTTTGTTTCAATGCAAAACTTTCCTACTGTCTTAAAAAAAAGACAATATAATTTTGTATCACTCTGCAGAGATTTCTTGGAGAGTATTGCGATAACTTCACATTGTTGTCCGCTGATATTTAAAGAAGTGAAATAAATATAAAAATTGCACTTAATAGAGTCGCTGTCAAATTGCTAAGACTTTTAAATAATATTTAAAACTTTAACCTGGTACTTTAATTAAAATGCTACAGTCAGTAGTCATTTTTATTTTAAATTACTGTAATTATAAAATAAGCATTACAGATGGGTAGATACCTAATTTAATATTTTTCTTAATTTTATAAAAAAGTAGCGACGAGAGTCAAAATGCTGACCGCAAAAAATTAAACATTTCGCCGCATTCTCCAAAATGCCACCAATTAATTCAATATATTTTTAACAGAAAATTTCTTCGACGGATATTTGGTCTTATGTGTAAGAAGGGCAAATAGAGCAGAACACTGAACCGCGATATTTGTGAGCTTACAAAAATGAGGACTTAATACAAAAATCACAACTCTTAAACTATATGTATATTGGTAAGGCCTCATCGAACTCCCAGTTTGGAGTAGGTTACAAGGAATCGGCCATTTAATGGGTCTGGCAATATTCCCAGACAGCGCTGAGAAACCTTAATATGCCTGACTCTTTCACAGAGCTGATTAGTCTCATGCTATGTAACATGTTTGATATTTTAACACGCATAAAATATTTCACAAAAAAAAAGACCTGTGAATATTATAAAATTGAACATGAGTACTAAAAAATAATATAATAAAAAAATATTTGTTTTAGCAACCGAAACCAAACTACCGAGAAAAGCGAGAATTTCGGTACCAAAAATACGGTCTCGTCTCGGTCTCGTCACAGGTGCTTTTAAAGTAGTTTCTTCTCGTTGCCAGCCCTAAACATTTATCAGAATGACTTCAAAAATCATATATAAGGTGAGTTTTTGATGTGCAAAAATGAAAAACGGTTGTGGAAACTGATATGATACCTTTGTTTATCACTTCATAGTTTCACACAAAAAAAATTCGGTAATTTTTGTCTCTACTGAAATTAATTAACAAAAGAAAACTTGTCACACTAACAGTTAAAAATTGTACTAGTATTAGAAAAAAAATGGGCCATAAGCCAGATCTACCGAAAAATCAGACCTGTAAAATTTATTCAGCATAAAAAAACTATTTGCCCAAAATCCGTGTTTTGAAATATAATTGTAACGAAATAGAAAACCAAATACGTTAACCAAATATGCAAATAAGCAAATTAATGGCGCCCACTAAAGGGGTTTTGACAGCCCTTAAAATGACCAAGCACAGTGCGACCGTTAGGAAGGTAGGGAAGTATTAAAAGGAAATACCGACGCACATTGGTTTTGAATATCTGAATATCAAAATGGGAGGGGAAAATAGAGCCGGGTTAAAATTCCACATTCGCGTGGTACGGCTAAAGAAAGAATCTCTGAACTTGAGAATACGTCCGAAGTTGGTCTAAAGGGTAAACTGATGGATGAGCATTTCTAGAAGTGCGAGTATTACGGTTGAATATTTTTAGGGGAGGAATGCAACTGGATATTTCATAAGAACATTCAACCTTATTTCGAGATTCGAATTCGAATGATTTGTAATTTTAGTTTCGAACGATTCGAAAGTTCAATTAAAAAGTCAAAAGTTAATTTTTTCTTCAAAACTAACCAAACTTTGGCTTTCGAATCATTCGAATTAAATGCAATTTAGTTCTCATTCAAGTTTTTTTTTTCTGGCAAATAGATTCACAAAACACCTAAGTTTGCATATTTTTATTCAAAACTACTTAAAATAAATTACTTTTATGAGTTATTTGTTGGTTCAGAAAAAAGAAAACTTTTGAATTGAGCTTTTTCGACCTTTAGTCCAAATTAATATGCGTTTCGGCTATGTATTACAGTTGGGCTTATCAGTTAGATGCTATAGTACCTTTATAATACGGAATATATTAGTCGATGGCTACCAACACAAATTAAATTACAGTCCACAAAATAAGGAACAAAAACAATAGCTACGTATGAAAATGCATTTGTATTGTTTTTGGTTTTGCATTTATTCTTAAAAAGGAAACGTGATAAATTTATTTAAAAAAGTTCCTTATTGTTGTGAATTAAAAGAGTTATTCATGTTTTTTGATTGATTTTAGGTTTTAACCGAAATAAAGAAGTCTAATATATTGATATATATAAATGTAAATGGTGTACACTTTTAATTAAAATGATGCAGCAATTTTGTCCAGTGCTTCGTGCTTCATGGATTAGTTATCACTTTGTTAACAAAAAATTCACTCTCGAATAGATTTGTGGATCCATTATTCGTTTCCTACTTAGCGCTGTCTTCACTTTTCATACACAAAACAATTTCAATCACTTACCTTCAACTTATTTAATATTTTTTTCAAAGAAAGAATTAATTGTGTCGGCAAGCGACTTTACTTTTGGTTTTGACAATTAAAAGTGTGACCGTGTGTGTAAATTTAATAACCACTGAAGTTGTTTGTTTTCGTGTTTTGTTAAAATTTTTTAAACACAATTAAAGTGAAACAAAGGTTAAGAAAAAATGTAGTGTTTTATGATACAAAAGTTTTTTAGTTTGTTTTGAATATTTTTCATATCAATAAGCTGGTCATGATTTCCTAAATACTTAAAAATAAGTAATAATACTTATATTTACTAAGCATAAGACTTAACTTAAATGTACCTTATGTTTCTGTAATAATAAGAGTTTTTCCGACCCATTTTTTTAGTAAAAAAAATTCTACGAAAAATGTCACTTTGGTCATACTAAATCAAATCGAAATGTCAGTAAATTTCAAACATCTGACTTTGAAAATAAGATTCATTCAAGTTCATTTTCTGCAATCATTTAAAAATGAATATTATTCGTTCGAATGTCAAAATATGCAAAGTTCATTCGAATGAATAGATATATTCTATCGCATTAGTTATTCGTTCGAATTTCAAAATAAGGATGATTGTCTATAAAAATAATAATAAAACAATGAAAGGTTTGAGTTGGGGCAATATTCGAGAGGTGCCATTTTTTCTATTGATTTATCACCTATTATTCTTAGAGCTGAGCTATATTTTGAATTCTATCTAAAAGACTCAAATCGGTTTTGGGAGCTCCTGCACAAATGTGAGAGTTATACTACATATTATGACGAATGAAGGCCTTATAGATTATAGCCAGATCAGAAGGGTAGACTAATTTCTTGCATCTACGAAGAAAGCCCAAACATTTCGCTACATTTTTGAAGACATCGAATATTTAGTCATTCCACCAGAGGTGGTCTGTGACTCACATATTAACTACTGAAAGCTGCTGATCCAGTTTCTTCAATACAAGTGAGACTTATGGATAGCGACATGGGTGTGGGTTCTGCCTTCACGACACAAGACAGCACTGTGTTTTTGAAGCATTAAAATCTAAACGGTTTGTTATTGACACAATGATTAGGAAGATTATTAACACCTACTTGTTGATTACCCTTTCCGGGAAAAGTTATTCTGTTATGTAAAATAGCCTGAAATGTATACAAAATTGAAATATTTTTAAAACCATAATCTTAACATGCAGTTTGAATTGAAGAATTTAAGTTCGTGTCAGATATCAATATCCGCAGAATTCGTATTAATCACATTGGTTGCATTGATTATAATTCATAAAATTGTAAAATTTTTGCTTAATTTCAATTCAATTCAATTTCAAAGGAATTTTTATTTCATAAAAAGTAAAGTACATAATTTACAAATTTTCCATTATTTAACATGGCTTACGCCGTCTGTCAGTGAAGTTTATGAAATAAAAATTCCTTTGAAATTGAAAAATTGCTTAATAACGTACCCATTTAACCAAAAGTGAGCTTCATCGTTGAACAAAATTTTCTTGTCATGCATCTCGCCAAACGAACTATTATTTTGGTAATAAATTTGCACAATTTGCAAACGTTGTTCAGGTGTAAGTCTATTCATTATGAAATGGCAAATCAAACTGAGCATAAATTAAATGACAGCTGTCAAAGAGACCAAATCCGAAAAAAGTATTGCCAGATTGAAAACCACACGTCTAAAAAAAACACCCGTTATAATAATTAATTTCATTTATTCAACATTTATCATTACATTCAAATTTTTGTTCATTAATTTTTTTTAATTCTTTGTTTGAATTTATATTTGTTTTAATCATAAATCGCATCATTAAATTTAATACTCATTAATGCCTATCAATAATTTATCATTGTATTTCATCTGCATACAAGCGCATCATCTTGGCGAGCTAGTACATACTATTTACTTTGCAACTTGCTGGCTGCCGCTCGCCATTGCAAATTTAAACACTCGTCGATATTAAATTTGACAATCTGAATATCGAATAACAAAATATTTTATTTGCATCTGACATTTTGCTTCAAAGCTAAATGTATTCTGCTAAACACTCTATACTAAAAAACAAAACATACCGCTATACTATCCTCCTGTGGCTCATGGCAACATAAACTACTTTAATTGAGGAATTTTTAGAATGTGAATTGGATTGGCAATGATATCATAAAAAAAACTACAAAGAAGTCGACCTGATGTAGTTAAAAAAGTAACAGGTATATGTACATATGTATGTAGTAACTCAATAATAGACTCCAATCGAATGAAGTTGCTATATGAAGTTGGTTTGATTAATTGAAATCAATTGATTTGAAAAATCGATTTTCTGCTTCTGGGCGGTTTTTTTTTATAGTTTTGTTCTTGGAGAATTAAAGTAAATCATATTACGTGTATTTATTGGAATTATAAGTGACATATATGGAAAATTATTTAAAGAATTTTATTAGTAATTTAATTGTCATATAATTAATATGATGTGAGAGAAGGACAATTTCACAACTTGTCATGATCGTTTTAATTAATTTCAATTATTATTTAGTTTATTGGAACAACATAAATTTATTTTTGTTGAGATAAAACATTTATGTTGAACGAATCACACTTAGATCTTGTACTTAATTGGTTCAAAAGTGCAGGAAGAGATTATTTATCCAGCCGCAAAGTTTCCCCAAATTCTATGACACTTGCACTGTTGTATGCATTATATTATATTGAATGGTTACGCAGTTAATAAGCATTTATTATTGTATGTGATGTTTAAAACTTAAAAACGACAGAACCAATTAATATGCTTTCTTCTGCTACCCAAAGGCTTAGGAAAAAGAAAAATCGTAAAATTCTCAACAGATGGCACTGCTGAAATATCGTGTTTTCCTTTCGCAATACGTATTCGAAGTGGAATTGAGTTAGCTCCCGCAGCTACCGGAATAGCTGCAACACTGTTGATAGGTGGAAGAACGGCACATTTAACGGTAAATCAACGAAAATATTGTTTGTAACATTTCAAAAACATGGTAAAAATGTTTAAAAATTGTAAATTGATCATCTGGAATGGAGTGTACTATTGAACTATTGATGTGTATAATCGAATGCCTTCAATTATCGAGATACTAGTATTCGAGTGATCAAAATAATCGAATGATCATTCGAATTATGAAAGAGTAAGAAAATTTGAATAGTTTACTTCAATTTTTTGCTATACCTACCTATCTTCCATATTTCGTTTGAATTTAGAAAGGTCAATAAAAGGATTAACGGTAACAACGCACTTGTCAGTATATACCTTAATTTGAAAATATTGATCATACATGATCTTTGCTTTCCATTTATTTGTACGAAATGAAATTCTTCCATTTTTATTCGGCCATTCCATAAAACAAAAAGTCTCAGATACACTACCTACATCTACATGTATCTCGTGTGATCAACCGACATGTAACAAACTGCAGAGGACAAATCGACTACTATTACAAATTTATAAATTACAAATGAAAGATTAAGTATCGATGTCTCGAGATAATGTTCTTACATTATTCGATTATTTCATTCGAATGAGCACATCCTTAGATCGAACATTGAAAGATTTGCACAATAATAATAGTCGTTTTGGTATCGTGATGAAACTGTTGGCGGGCGACGTCCGCCGAATACTTTCAATGATTCCGAAATCAACAGCAGCGTCTGATGAATTAAACGCATGTCAACGTGGTGATACATTAAAAATAACTCCATTGAGTTGTTGAAATATTCGAGTGTTCCTGCAGAAGTTTTCTCCAAAGACTTGCTGGAGACTCGGAGAAGAGCAAATTTCGGTAGATATTTTCAGTGGCTTAATATCGATTTCACCTACCATTGGCAATTCACTTCAGAAAAAGAAGAACTTATTACTAATGTACATCTGAACCTTGGTCTTAATTATAGTAACTATTTACTTGCGATTATAGGTACTATAAGGCAAGTTATGGATTCGTGCAAAAATAAAATCTAATAATCAAACATGACATTACGATCATAGAGAACACAAAAAAAGTGGGTCCCCCAATTCCGCCTGTCTGTATGTCTGTCTGTCCGCGAGTCTGCAGCCTAAACGGTTGTATGGATTTGCTTCAAATTTGTTATATATTGTTTGTTCGGTAATATGCCCACACGTTTTTTTCATCTTTTTTTTAAAACGACAAATAATAGTAGCTCCCATACATTTCTTTCCGGCCAAAAATAAAAAACTTATTTTTCTCAAAAACGGCTCCAATGATTTTTATAAAAAAAAATCAGTACATTAATGAAGCAAAAGGGAACATTTTAGTAATTTTTGTTTTGGAAAAAAATATTTACTTTTGGTACCTCTAGTAGTACCATTTTTTTGGTTTTAGATTTTCTGGAAAACGGTTAATTTGATTTTTTGGAAATTTTTTGCGCAGAAGCTCCTGAAAAGTTTAAACACTATTATAAGCCAACATTTTTTGTAAATTAAAAAAAAAAAACTTTTTTGTTGAAAACTCAAAATTTCAAAAACGGCTTAATGGATTTTTCCGAAACTTCGTATTTGGAAGTTTTTTGATATTATCTTGAACATTTAAAAAAAACTATATTCCTAAGATAAAAAAACAAAGATACCTCCCATATAAATGTTTAAAAAAAACCGTTAAGAAAAAAATTTATTTCTCGAAAACAGCTCCAAGAATTTTTATAAAAAAAATGTGTGTTATCTTATATTAGTACATCCCACTTTCAATTATAAAAATATTTTTTTTTGCGTACTTATTAATGGTACTTCCCATAGAAGCACTTTTCATATTTTCAATTGTCTCAATATTGGATGAACCGATTAAAATATTTTTTTTTATACAAATGCTCCCTAAGGTTGTTAATAAAACTGCATACCAAAATGTTCAAAAAAAAGTTTTTCGATTTTTAAAAATAAATAAAATTTTTTTTTGAAAAATCGATTTTTCAAAAACCAGACACAGAATTTTTTTTTATTTTTAAATTTTATATGTATATTAATAATATCTTCAAAATGGCGTTTCAAATATTTTTTTCTAAAAATGTTTTCAAAATTTTATACATAAAAAATGAATTTAATAAGAAACCGCTCCAACGATTTTTGAATTTTTTTTTAATATATTCTTATTTATCCATGAATTCAAATTGCATCTTTGTTTTCCCTCAAACTATAACGACTAAGCAATATAAAAACATTTAATTATGTGTATTATCCATTTATTTCTACCTTATTTTTATTCCCTTTTTACGAATTTTCTTGATGATTCCTTGAATCATCTATTCGACAATTCATTATACTAACAATCAAGGTAATCTTACCTACATAGGATAACTACACCTATCTAATTAAACCTCAATGGTTAGCTACATAAAAGTTGTTAGCTACAAGAGCAAGTTCGTACGATCCAGTCGTGCATTTTATTTGGTTGAGCGCACGCGCAATTTTAGCAACGAAAAATATTAATGTCAATTTAAATAAGAGAATTGGGTTTATCTAAATTGATCGATCGCGTTGAAAACGAAGACAAAATAGTCAGTTATGCAGTGTAAATCCTTAAATATTTGGATTAGTGATCACTTTTTCCCGAAACAGTGCAATAGAACCCTTATGACTGACTGTGGCGAAGGTAATGAAAGAATCATTCGAGGGAGAAAAATGCCCGATTCCGCAAAATTTCTTAACTTCAACCGATTTGCCGTTCCAGTTGAATAGAATTCAATGAAATTAATACTTCCTTTTATTCTATTTTTTTTTTTTCAAATATTGAATGGGAGGATGGGTTCAGCTATTTATATTCATAAAACTACGTTTCCAATGACCACTAAATCGATATTTAAGTAGATTTATCTAAATCTCCTACAAATCTTGAGGATTTACCATACTAATTTTAATCTTCTCAGATGTATATTTGAAACAAATCTCATATAAATCTTCAATGGGCCAAAAGATGTAGAAATTGAACTAACCTATTCCCATATTGAAATGAACAAATTCATCGGAAAAGTGAATTTCGCTTCGGTTGACACAGATTAAGCTGCATCATTAGAGAAAATGAAACAATATTTGCATTAGAATAATGCTGACAAAATTAATCTACTTATGGAGCCGTGAAAACACTATTTGAGATTAGTAAATCTAATCTAGATTAACGTTCGGTGGAAACGTAGTATACGACATTTTTCTAAACATTTTAATTACAATGCCCTCTTTGTCAAATAAAGTACCAAAACAAGGAATCTATTACATTAGATATCATGAAGCAACTCCATGTTTGTCAAATAAAATAACAATGTGGTGGTGGCCATCATATATATTGTGGATTACAAAAGATCGCAGAAATCAAATCTCGCAATAAATAGGTTACATTTAAATTAGATTTAATACATCTGACATTTAAATATTTCTAAAGTCGTATATTTTGTACCTAGCTTATGCCAAAAGGGATAATAAATGATAGGAGCTAATGCTAGATACTTGGTTTTTTATTCTCCATAGCCACGTTGGAAATTAAAACTGTCTTGTCTTAAAAGATTAAAAAAATCTGTAGAAATGGCCATCTTTTTTTAATTTATAAAGTTAGTGATAATTCTTCTTATTACATAACAACTCGAAAAGCTTTTTGGTGAAAAGAAGAACAAGAATTCATATGATTTTTTTTTAATATTTGGTACAAAACGCTGATATTTTAAAAGTTATTTACTTTATTTTGTTAATTGAAGAATATTCTAAGTGTTTTTAAAACCATTTAAAATTCAAAAAAATTGGATCGAAATTTAACAAAAGAATGTTTCAAATTGCGCAAGAAAACTGAGAAGAGAGCGTGACATGATTCACTGTAAGAGTTTTCTCAAATCATTGGGGCCTTTTCATTGCGAGATTTAAGAAAATAATATTGAAGCTAACTGATTTTGAATTACATAATCTTTTAACTTAACGTAACGTGACGACATGAAATGCTTTATCATGTCCTCGTTATAGTTTGACTCTAGCTTAATAAGAATGACGAGATCCCGTCACACTCACGTTTTGTTTTCTTTTCGCATCCATGCTGTTCAAGAATAATAAATTTTTCCAAATGCATGACAATTCTATTTTCAATTTGTCAGCGAAGTTATAATTCCTCGTATAGGACAATGAGGGTCTACGTTTGTCAACAAGACAGATTTGCTTGGTTTGTGATTTTATTTTTATTTTAGGAAATTTTATTTGTCTATTTTAAGTAGATAGTTAGATTGAAACAGCCCTATTAATAAAAAAAACGCTTAGTCCGCCTGTAGTCCATAGACTTACAAAACCACGAAATATGAGTTAGACCATGGACAAAAATTTCCTATTAATAAAAAATCGAACAAAGTCTACTACAATAAGTATCAACTCTACCACTTTTTATTCTATGTCCCTGTATATTTTATTTCTTAAATGTCTATTCTTAGTTCACCACTAGACCACCACCGTATACGATGGTCTAGCGAAGGAATAAGTTGGTAAACGCCAAATACCAGGAATTGTGTTTTGTTAATAGTATTTCGCACTTAGTCCACGGAATAAGTCCTATACCTTCCCTAGTTCATGTTTATTAATTTGGGTGTAAGTAAATTATAATAAAGGTAAAAAGTGTTATTTATAAAAATGTGTTTAAGGATATAAATTAAAAAACATATAAAAAAAAAGATGTTTGTTGTTTTTTTTTGTAAATGAAAATGGTTTTTGGTTCTGGTGTTTGTACTTCATAGAATTTAATTTAAAAAAAAAAAACTACTGCCTTGTGGTTCATTACTAAAAATATATGTTGTGCAGGTTAACTTATTTAGTTCGTTTGCCAACAGACAATCTTTTTTGTTATAAAAAGAGGTCTTTTAATTAATTTTTTAAATTAAATAAATACATCTTTTGTTAAAGCAAAATTTGTCGCGTAAGATTAATCAGTTTTTGACAGAAAATGTTTCGGTTTGACATGTCACTGACATATCCATAGACAAATTTTACCTCCAAGGAACGCCGCAAAGGCAATTTTAATTCAAAAATAATTCATAGCAAACAAAATTTGCCTAAGGTCTAACGGAAGAGGAAGATGATCTGGGACAGATTTTTTATATTTTGTTAACATATAAATTGACTTTTATTCTCAAGAACTGCTGAACTCAAACAATTTCAAGAACTTTAAGGGATTATTTTAAAATATTTATATTAAAATGTTTGCGTTTTTTCGCAATGTTTTTTTCGTTTTTTCTCGGCAATTTCTCGAATAATTAACAAAATACATAACACAAATAATTTCACAACATAAGATTATCTTTGAGCTATTTTAACAGTATATAAATAAAAAAAATATATTTTAAATGCCAAAACGAATCATAATAATTATAAATTTGCTAGTTATTCAAAAATGAATATATGCTGAGATAAAAATATATAAATTTTGTATTTAAACTTACTTTTACTAACTGGTGATCCATTATCCTCAGCATCGTAGTAGTCTTCTTCCTCGCCCTCTTCAACATCATAATCAAGAACTGCATGCACTTGAGTGCGCGATCCCTGTCCTGCCTGAACTCTAGTAAATCCCGGTGGACGTTCAGGATAAGGATCATTAGGATTACCACCACCACCAGAGCCAGCATCAGGAATAAGTGGAGTTGGTATTTTAACTGGAACTCTGGCAGTAGTTTCAACGTGGTCAACTTGATCATTAATATTCGGCTGATTAGCTACCCCATATCCACCACCTTCAACTTCCAGCTGGCTTGCATCAGCAGTTCCAGCTGTAAAAGCTGTATGAGTTTGAGTATTGTATGAACTGGTGTAATATTTCTGCTCTTGTGAACGAGACACTTGAACCGTGGCTGGCGGTGGCACTTGTTGATGTTGTGTTGATGGAAATTGAGAGTAACTATTTTCTCCGTAGGTCCTTGATGTAGGTTGTTCTTGTTGTTGTTGTTGTTGCTGCTGCTGATGTTGAGATCCTATTAAATGCTGATAGTTTCCAGCTCCTTGTTGATTTTGATGACTGAATTGCTGTTGTTGTTTTTGTCGCTGATCATAGCCTTGTTGGTGAGGAACTCCTGGACTTGTTGATGGAATTGGTGGTAGATAGGTTTGCCCTCCTTTGCGACGATTGTTGTTATTATACTGATATTGTTGTTGGTTATGTGGCGCTAAGTATGGATTATTCTTGTAATAATCCGCCGGCACGGCGTCATGCTCCTGATGGCCAGCGGGGCCAAATAATAGATTATTGGTATTTGAATTACGTTGAACTTGTTCAATTGGACTTAAAGTTGCTGCCCAATTATGCGCTGCCGAAAGACCATTACCAAAAGGCAACGAAAAGTTGGCCAACGCCATTTTATTAAAGCTAATAAATATTATTCCTCTTGAAATTTTAAATCACAACATTCATTTTCTTAAAAGCTCAATACGCGACCGAATTAAATAATACCAGAGCATGTATTATTCACTCATTAAACATAGCTATATTATCTCATTTCTTAATATTTTTTTGTTTTAAGAAAACATATCAAAAATTCACAAAACAAGCTATAATTAAATCAAACCAAACACCCGAACATTGGCTTAAACAAAAGAGCTGAGCAACGAACTCGATTTATTTATTTATACCTATTTTTTTTCTTTTTTTTGTTGAAAAATTCAATGCCGTCGCACACGTTGCTGCTACTGACTGCACTCTGTGTGATGCTTAATTATAGTGCACATTAGTACACGGTTTTATTCGATTAGTTATACTTTTATTTTCATCCACTTATCTCACTGTGCAATGTGAACAAAGTGCGCCATATAAACTTATAGACAAACTTAAGTTCGGAAAGGAAACAAACTAAACAATAAAAAAAATACTTAATCGAGAGACACTCCGCCAATAAATGCCGCTGTCATCCGCTCGCGCCAACACTTCGAATAAGACTGATCAGCTGAATGGTGCGGCAGTTAAAACTATTATGCAAATGTCAGTCTGAAAATAAAAATATTGTGAACTTAAATTTATTGATTTTTTGTTCTTTCTCATGGGATTTTGTGGTGGTAATCCATTTACGTACTGGTACTCAATCATAGTTGCCATTATAGTATTATTAAATAGTTTAAATTAGTATTTTATATTCAACCCAAACAAAAAATGAAATTGCAATTTTATTTAATGCTGTGATTTAAAAAAATACACGTATCATTGCGGAAAATATTTAGTGGCATGATTGTTTTCCCTTCAGGCATAAAGTTTATTGTCGGAAGTACACGAGTGATAAATTACCAATATTTCCTCCATTTTGTTGATATTAATGACAAAATCGTGAAATTAGTTTGGAAATTTGTCATTTTTTTCGTCAATAAAAAAATGGCAGGGAAAACTGACATTAAAAATTGCCTTGAAATGGCGTCATATAAATGCATAGTGACACCATTTTGAAAATAATGGCACAACGTGAGAAAGAATAAACTTGCTCATTTTTAGTGGCAGCTTGTCATTATCGTTCAAACAGTCATTATTTTGGCCCGGGTAAATGTTTATTATTAATGATTTGATTTAACCATTATTTTGCAAGTTTAATGACATGAATTAATTGCAATTTGTCACTGGTGTAAGTGCGGCATAAGGCAAGTAATTACGTCATCTTACAGAGAGGACTTATTAAGCGTATTAGAGGCTTTCAAACATACATTCATTGAATCTTTTTTCATTATAAGATTAGAAACACGAATTAAATGTCAAATAATTTTAAAATACAAAATCGGCAACCCTGTTCTTGTGTCTTTTTGGATGCTTATATGTATAGAAATTGAATGGATGTACTAAGAGAGTAAATATCTTAGTTATTGCTGTTGCAATTTGAATACTTTACACCTTTCAATTAATTTACATTTATCCATGCTTCGTCGTCGGTAGTCGACAATTGGTGAGATTGTATAAAGTAAGATTATTTAATTTATATAAGTGTGCAAATGGTGAATTCTCCATGAGAATTGAGTACTGAGTTGTTGTGCGATGGTGAGTATTTTAAAGAAATTCAAGGGGAGTTTGTGAGAATTGCGGAAAAGTAAACAAATATTTTGCAACTGGTTTAATTACAGTGTAGTTGTTTTAATATTATGCAAAGTTAAATAATTAACTTGTGGATTTTTTTGCCAGCTCGTATGAAATTTGAGTTCAAAATCAAAGGAAATTATTTAATATATATCGTACAAAATAATTTAATATTTTTTAAAATTATTAAAATAATTTAATTTTTTTTTAAATTATTTTTGAGGGCGAATTCACTATATTTATTGTAGATTGTCTGATATTCGTCACTTTACTTCGAGGGCTCCCAATCCTTTAAATATCATTACCTGAGACATGACGCGATCTCGGGGAGGTTTCTTCCCACTGTCCAGACCGAAAAGGTCTTTTTATGATGGGCGTTCATAATGTTGTTTGTCGCTCCGAAACTGAGGAATGGGATTCGTAGACTCGCTTGGCAATGCCTTTTTTAAGATCGCAGATTTTTTATCCCGCTCTTTATTAGCCGGTAAAATCCCGTTTTTTTAGTATCCCTTTTAATACATTCCCGATTTTCTAATCAATATCAGATACAAAAAAGACGGTGTATAAGGGAGCATACCCCATATTGGCCCAATATAGGATTTGGGGTGGGGTCGAGTTTGGTTGTATGCACACATCTTTTTTTGTGTAATATTTGTCAAAATGAAAAACGGACTAAGCGGTATTAAGCCGAATTTTAAAAAGCGGGATTATAATAGATTGGGATTTCGAATACGAGGGATTTTAAGGACACTATATTTTAGAAGAAGGGATTCTAAAACTTTTTTTCCGGATTTTTTAAAAGCGGAATTCCGATACGGTCCGTATTTTATTTTATTTTATTTTATTTTATTTTATTTTATTTTATTTTATTTTATTTTATTTTATTTTATTTTATTTTATTTTATTTTATTTTATTTTATTTTATTTTATTTTATTTTATTTTATTTTATTTTATTTCATTTTATTTTATTTTATTTTATTTTATTTTATTTTATTTTATTTTATTTTATTTTATTTTATTTTATTTTATTTTATTTTATTTTATTTTATTTTATTTTATTTTATTTTATTTTATTTTATTTTATTTAATTTTATTTTATTTTATTTTGTTTTATTTGCCTTTCAATTTTGGCGGTGCTACTGATACACCATTTAGCCGCGATTGTAGTGGCGATCACGATAACAAAATACAGAAGAAACACAGTTTCTACGCGATCGGCGATATGTGGGTTCCAAGCGTTCTCTGTAATAAGATTCGCGTGACTGAACTTGCAGAATTTGCCCGATACGGCGGGAGTTTTTTTGGTTAAAATTGCCACGATGGCCGTGGCGATTGCTTTGGTTTGCGTGAGGCTTTATGCTATATGCCTCTATACTGCCGTCATAAGGAAAAAGGGCGTAAAAGCCAAAAATTGAGTTTATGGCATATTTATAATAAAATAATAATATTAGATAATAATAATACATTATTTTTCATTAATTAATAGTTTTTTTAAGTTTTGAAAATCATTAAATTTTAAAGTGCGAAATCTAAAAATAGTAAATCGCATTTATCTGAAAACTCAGAAAGTAGAGATACGCCCTTTTGCCTTAAGACGGCAGTATAGATACCCAACTTCACATGATAAATTGAATCATCCGTCCGCAATTTTGAATATGCAAGAAAGCAGATTATTCACATACATAGTAGATGTATAGTTCTATAATTTATTATTTGAGTTCTTTATTGTTTTATTTTTAATTTAACTATATGCCGGTAAGACCTAAGGTCTTTTAAATGCCACCTAATTTGCACGGCACTAGTTTGGCACAGTGGCTTTGAGAACCAGGTATTGACTGTCTCATTTTAACCCATAGACGGCATCCAATTAAAATTGGAGGTATAGAAAAGAATGAGCCTAGCGTGGGGATCTAACCCACACATCTAAGTTAGCAATCAAGCATTTTATCCACTGCGCCATTGGCACCATTGTTCTAATTTTTACAAAGCCATTCTTTCCTTTTCCTTTTAAAACCACCCAGGAATATGTCCCTAGCTCTGCTGCGAACATCATCAGGAACGGATTAGAATACCCGTTAGAAGACTACCTCTTCATTTTACTTAGCAGAGTTTTTTTTTTTGTTGTACGCCGTGAAATGTCTTAACTGTGTGTCTCCATTTTGCTCCCATTTTTTTGTAGGCTGTGTTTATTAATTTTAAGGGGAGTCAAAACCCCTCAAATGCATGTCGAAATAAAAATGTAGAAACTCCATACTTAAAGAAAAATCCTGTTAAAAATGTTTATATAGTAATTTCGCGGTTGAGATCCGAATTTTAAATATTTTCAATCTATTTGGTTCAGATGCATACAGCAAGACAGTTTTGCCAACAGAAATGCCTGAAATTGAATTCAATTCCAGAAGTTGACTTGCCGATGTATTATATCTTCCACCTTTATCGCAGATCTACCTCAAATGCTAAACTTAATGCTAATAACTTAGAGTGAAGTTATTTGATTCCATAAGAAGGTGTGTTTTTTTTTATAATACAATTCTATATACTACTGAAAATTATTCAGCCAAGTAGAAGATTAAGCATTATATTTAATTGGACTTGTTGAATTATTGATTCAAAATAGCTTTTAACGGCCTTTAGTCCACAAAATTTGCTTTTCGTCCCGACGATCTCACTTGGACTCATCAGTTGGCTAGTGAGCTAGTGCGTATTGGTAAGGTGCTCACTAGCCAACTGATGAGTCCAAGTTATTTGATTCCACTAAAATAATAATCCATCAGCTATTTGAACTGTGACATCATTATATCGTCTTAAAGCTATTAAGACATAATGTTCTCTTCTGTGTTAAAACAACTAACTTCGGAATAATACCTCAAGCCAAAAACAAGTATTTTCTTCGTTACATGATGTCCAACATCAATTAATTAATTTTTTTTTTTCATAATTTACAATGGCATATGATATCAACTTTTGACTCCCCCTGGTGTTAGACACGAATGTTTCATCAGTGTACTGCTCATTTCATCTTAAGTGAAGTGAAGTTTAAAATAACTTGACTTTCGAACTCGACATGAGGTGATCTTCAGACTCATTGGTCGATAATGGAAGTGATGTACCCATTTTTCTAGGCTAGACAAATCTTTTTTCAAATATCTATTCAAGATATTACCTTTATACATATTTCAATGATACGAGTGTTTTTCTTTTCTTTCTTCCACGTGACTTACGTAAGTCAATTCGATGTTCATCTTCTTTGCTTCCATAAGTAAACGCAAAACTCAACTTCTACTTATTGGTGGATCAATAAATTATGCGAAGACCACAACAAGACACTGCAAGAGCTTAGCGATACAACGCGATGGATGCCCGGACACCAACGGCCACGACAAAAATAATAGTTACGAATGGGAAAACCGCATGTAATCAATTCATTTCGGATTCCAATTGAAATCGTATAACAGCTATTGTTCAAAACCGAAAGTGTCGACATAATGACATTGTTCGCATATTCGATGATTACCTTATCTCATTTTGCATTTAGGATATAATACAACTAAACTATTCATTACATGATGTTTCAAGAAGTGGGTCTCTGAAGTCTGACCCTCAATCACGAAATGGGTTTTTAATTGAAGCATATAGCGTAGCTAAGGATGATTGATAGAGGATCCCGTTGTTATAAAATGAGATGTTAAAACACTGAATCGGAATTTGTAAAAGTTATTGTTATTTTTTTGTACAATGATTTTAGTTGTAAACAATGTATTGTTATAGTAAATTGATGTGAAAAAATTTAGATGCTTCAGCATCGTTTTGAAATTACAAAGTTTTAAGACTAAGGGACACCGGATAACGATCAGTAAAACGCAATAAAAAAATATTTTATATGAAATGTCATTACTTTGTAATACAATTGCGCCCATTTTTACAATTTACATAAGGTCGTGAGTTCATTTCAGATTAAATATTTTTACTTGAAAACTCGAACGATTGAACATACAGAATTTCTAAAAGCGTGTTCACCACTGATCTGTATAGAACACTCGATAACGCATTTATTTAATAAAGATTAGCCAACCTGAAGACTGTTATAAGTGCGCTGGTATTATTTCAGTATAACTTTATAACACTTAGAGGTCCCATTTAGCGATATTTCAAATTAGGGTACTATTTATTTGTATAAAACAATAAAAAAGAAAAATATTTCCTACTTTGAATGTACACATCACAATAGCCGTGTTTTCCCCAATTAATGGATTTTGATATTTTATTTTGTCGAACTTTCTGGAATGTTCTATGAATTTCCTCTGATTTGTCCAGATCTTTCTCGAAAATTATAGAATGTTCAATGGCTTTCGAGTTAAGTCGGCGATCCCCAAAAAGTTCGTTAATCATCATCTTTAATCATCCTTAAATATGTCGCGTTATCCCAAAGGTCGCCTTTAGTATTTGTAGACCTTTTTCCAGGTAAGAATCTGTAAACGAGTGAGAGGAAACTACCGTCTAACTCTCTCTCTAAATCTGAATTAGTTAACTGTTTGGCACCAGTACACGACATTTGACTGTCATCCAGTGAAATTTAACTGGGGGTTAAATTTAACAGAACAGTACTTTGGGTCAGTTTGACTGATTCAGACTTAGAGAGCACAGATTTCCTTTTCCTATTCTGAAAAGTTCGAGAAACTTCCTGAAAAATTAAAAGCAATCTATGAAACATTCTAGAAAGTTCGAGAATAGTTTCTTCAATGTGAATGTGCTGCTACAATTTTCCCTCACGATGGCCATCAACACAAATCAGACGCCCGTAGTTAGAAGTTTTCTGCAGGATTAACTGAGAGTTTCCGTGTTCCTTGCATGGTTATTGAACAACTGTATGGTGGATGTTCGCATGTCGAAAAGACATCATGAAAATTTTGCCAGACCCTTCCAGTTATACATGCTTAAAATCATCAAATTTGGGCCAGAATGTGAAGGACATAAATTGACAAGTAACATGCAAGTGTTCTTGGAAGAAGACCGGACTGCAGATTTTGCGAGGCAACTGTTGAACATTGGCAAACGCAAAAGCGCAGTTGACATCTCAATCGGATTTATAATGTTGCCCTTAAATTTTTGGCAGTTGACCCTATCCAAGGAAGAGCTTATTCACCGTGTTTTCTCAAACATAGTCCGAAGCTTCAAGAACCAGATATGACTGAGTGAACGAGCTATCTTGGCGGCGAAGAACAAAGATATAGATGATCCCAATGTGATGATTCATAATTTCATACTAGGACAGTTTTCACACAGTTATTAACCAGGATGCAGTAGTCAACTATCTTGAATCTACTAGAATTACACAAATTACCAGCTCACAACTGGCAACTAAAAGCAGGCTTATCACCATGTTGCGTAATATCAATCAACCTCGGCTGTGCAACGGAACGAGACTAGCTTGGAAAAAAGTAATCGATCCTACAATTATCAGAGGAAAGTACAAAATGGTATCTTTTGATTCCTCCTATCCCGATGATTACAACAGTCTTGACATTCAAGTTTAAAAGGTAAATAGCCGTGCGTCCTGCCTTCGCGATCAATATAAACAAATCTCAGTGCCAGTCGTTGGAAGAGGGGCATGGGTAATTCTATGTCGCATATTCGCAAGTCGGCAATTCATTTTCTTTGTTTATTTACGCAAGAAAAAGGAAAGAAAAATGTAGTTGATTGAAACTGAGATAGGGGGCGCTGTTACACTTTCAGCAAAAATTAAGGTTCGCTTTCCTTTGAAGCTCAAAGATACTTTAATAATAGATTCTTTAGTGTCTTTGCGTCAGCTGCTTACAAATCGCGTAACAAATGCACTAACTGAAACTTGAGTGCTAACAAACTGTCAACGACACCAGACAAATGTTGCAATAGGGATAGGTTATAGCAAAAGTCCAAAAGTGTTGTAAAATCTTAGTCAGTTTATGTTGTTGTTGTGGTGTAAGAAAAAGTTACACATTTGCATGATATAGGGTGGCTCACGAATCGTGCTACAAAAATAAAACGTAATAACTTTTTTTCAGTGTGAGTAATCGAGCAATACAGGCAAATCCAAGTGTTTCGACTCAAAACTTATCGGGTCAAATTGGAGTTAGCAGACGGTCATTACAACGAATACTTCATGATGACTTAAACTTGTTTCCGTACAAAGTCCAAATTACAAGCAAATAAAACCCTCAGGATTTGCCTGTTCGCCTGGAATTTTGCCGAAAAATGATTGCAATGGCCGAAGAAGACAACGCATTGATAAGTTGTTTGTTCATGTCTGATGAGGCCCATTTTGACTTAAACGGCAATGTTAACAAGCAAAATTGCCGTATATGGAGTGAATCTAATCCAGAAATGCTCCATGAGACGCAACTGTACCCAGAACGAGTCACTGTGTCGTGCGCAATTTCATCAAGGTGTATTGTCGGGCCATACTTCTTTGAAAAAACGGTGTAACACAAACTGTCAATGGGGACCGTTATTTAAATATGTTGAAGGAGGTTTTTACCCAGAACTTCGCACAATACGTATCCCTTTCAGCAGGATTTGGTTTCAACAAGATGGAGCAAATTCACACGTAGCCACACAAGTTATGGCGGAGCTCCAACGAAAATTCCCAAACAAATTGATATCCAGAAAGTGCACTTTCCGCTGGCCCCCAAGGTCATGTGACCTGACTGCACCAGACTTTTTTATGGGGTTATGTCAACGAAACCCAGGAATTTGACTGAATTGAAGCAGTCCATTAAGACAATAATTGAGGCGATATCAATTTCAACGGTTCAGGCCGCAATGAACAATTTTCTGATCAGGTGCCGCATATGCGTGGATAGCGTGGAGGTAATTTGCGGTCTATCATCTTTAAAAACCATTAGTTATTTCAATAATTCAATGAAGAAAAAATTAATGAAATACATCGATTAAAATAAAAGTTATTTAAATTTCTTATTGTAGCACGATTCGTGCGCCACCCTGTACTAGACCAGATCGTGAATACCCCTAATATTCTTAAATATTTTGCCTACGGAACATGGCCAATTAATTCGTTGTACAGTTCGTAACAAACAAATGTTTCCCTTTCTTGTTTTTTGCAATTGAAAATCAAATTTTAGGATGAATGTAAGATATGTTTTTGAATTTTTGTTTATAAATTATTTTGATTAATATTTATTTGTATTTCTTCACTATGCCGTCGTTGTTTGTTTTTCTTCGAATAATTGTAAGAAAAATATTTTTGTTAACGTACTCCAAAAGTGTATATATTTATAGTACCCGTTCTATGATTCATTCGTATTCAGACCAAAAATTTAACCAAATTTATATTAAAACATGCGAAATCAATGCAGTTGGGCAGCTGTCAAACATCTAACCATTTTAGATTTGCGAAAAAATATGAACTGAGCTTACCCGCTGACAACTGACTCATAGCCAACTCTAGAGGTGCTGACAGGATGAATAAACATTTCAATTAACTACTCCATAATTTCGCCTCTAGATACAGTCACTTCCACTATTATATTCAACCACCCTCGCGCGTGCGAGACGTTACAATAGTTTCAAAACTCAAAAGTTAGTAGAGTTGCTTGCTATGCTTGTCAATCAATATTTAAATTATTCACAACTAAAATTAAGTTCTGTTTCCTCGATGCACAATAATATAAATGTAAAATGTAGATTAACAAAGTTAGAAAATTAAAAAAAAACATGGAAATTACAAATTCCGGTAGGATTTTCCAAACAACTCTTGACTGTTTTTCTTTAGATTCGTTACCGCACGCCAACATGAAGGTACACACCTCAAAGGTGAGGCCAGACATAACTAGAGCGCTACTGTGGCCATTGTGACAAATGTCAAAATTGTCACATACATTCCATAATTTGCATACTAGCTAATGTTTCTATAAATTTGATTTATTTGGAATTCAAACCGGAGTTTTGTTATGTTTGAATTTATACCCAACTATAATAACAACAAGCATTGTATGTAATCACCACTGAAACAAAAAGTGACATTTGGATCCTACTAGTGCAAACGTCATTCTCCTAAAATACTATGAACATTGAATCATTGCCAGATAGGAAAGTAATTAAATTTCCAATACCAAAGTTCAAAACCTACTTCTACACGACGACGACTACTGACATCTAGATTTTTGTTTGACAATTTCTTTAATGACGGATTATATTATTATCAGCACCTCAGGCATGATATTATTTTTTGTTTGTCAATTTACTGGCGACTCAAAGCTACTTAATTGTAAAACCAATTAAAAGTGTGTAAACTGATAGACCCTTTTAAATATCACCTTAAGGCTAAGCTCCACCAATCATCTGCGTGATTGGTGATTGTACTTAAAGGTGGTAACACGTTTGAACCAAATGTGCACTGTTTATACTCGTACATGTGGCTAGATCAAGGCTACTGAAACTCTCTAAGACTCAACGTAGGCGCAATCATTACTTTTTATGGTACTTATAAATTAGAAATTAGTCATGGTAGAATATTTTTGACAAAAGTGTTTCATTCGACAGTTATTGTATCTTAAGCCCTATATGTATGTGTGTATGCTGAATTTGAAAGGCATCAATAATTCTTAAAGCTATCATTTTGCATGTTATTTTGGTAAAATTGTCAAGTGTTAGTCAATGAACTGGTCATAGGTATCGAAACTCAATGAATTGCTAGCTGTGCACGATAAGTTTTTCCGATTTACCTACCACTTCAATTTAGATCTTAGTTAAGGCAAATTGCTTTATAAGCGGTTATTAATCTGACATTAGATTGAGCATCATGCACAAGCGAGCTTAGCATTCTCGGACCTGAATGAAAATGTAGGTTTATCACAGCCAGTAGTGATGATGATTGTTTTAAAGTGTGGGGCTCTATTTGTGCATGCATTTTGAATGGGAATCACTATAGTCTATTACGCAATATTATACTCGTATAAGAAAGTTTGAATTTGTTTGCAGCTCCCTGTCAAGTGCTTGAATACTGAGTAATAAATGAGACGACATGATAGTTTTATAGAAGTTGTTATCATTATTTATATTCATATTTTGATATTTTCGAAATAAAATACACGATTAGATCTTACGAACTAGCTCTTGTAGCTAACAACGTAAAATGTAAATAAAATGTAATAAAATGTAAATGTCACTAAGCATAGTCCACTTATATAGGTATGAAAAATGTTTGCGTCTATCCTAGGTTTAGTTTATGCATCATAATTAAGTACCAAGGTTGCATAAGTCGTAATAATACAAATTGCTTAGACAACCATCCAACGTAGGTACATCATCTGATTTTACGCAAGTAAAAAAGGCTATATCGTGAACATTATTCACTGTAAGCATTTTGTAATCATAAAACCATTCTAAAATTCAATGAAACACAACTTTTCACGACGAGGTTTAAGAAATAATATTCAAACTAACTGATTTTCAATTACACGTAACGTGACCACGTAAATGCTTTATTATGTGCATCATTGTGACTGTTTGACACTAATTTAACAAGAACTACCAGATCTCGTCGCACTAACGTTTCGTTTTCTTAATAAATGAATTTTCGTTTAATTAATGAATTCTTCCAAATGCATGGCAATACTATTTAGATTTGTCAGCGGACTTAGGATTTCTCGTATATGGCAATGCTGGCCTACATTCGTCAACAAGATAGTTTTGTTTATTTTATGTTTTTTTGCGAACATTTATTTGTTAATTTTAAGTAGCTATACTCTGTCCCAGAAAAATAGGCAGTACACGTCTTGTGGGGAAGCTTTTTCAAAATCAGTAGCGTGTCATATTTTGCACCATACTAAATTGAAAGACATTCTCCATAAAAAGTGTTTGCCCACCCGTAAATATGTAACTATATAAAATAATAAAAAAAATTTCATTGCGTCTGATGCAGAGCCAACGTTCTGCTCAGCGTACATCTGAGTGTGGGTGGACTGAATTGCTTTTGCTGTGGCCTGTGGCTGCTGCTTCTATTCAATCCCATTAAATATTGATGTGCTTTCAGAGTTACCCATGTCCATTTGTTAACACGTTCGGTTTTTTCGTTGTGCTTCTGTTGAGGTGCTTTTGATTTGAGAGCTTTAAAAAAGTTTTGAACGATGAGTGTTATCGTGGAGTGTTTTTAATTTTTACACTTCTTTTAATGTGTGGGTGAAAAAAAATTAAAATGCAGGAACAAAATTTTAAGCTGTTTTCTTTGAAGAAGAACATTATTTGCGTAGATTTTAATTAATGTGAAGTAAAGTATTTTTGTATAAAATGTATGCTTAAAAGGTGTATTTATTTTAAACTTTGTGCAATTTGTTTTTTTAAATCGTGTATTTTTAAAGAGGTGTGTTTTTTTTAGAGTTTTGTACAATTAGTTCGAAATGGCTCCGACGATTTCAAAAGATATAAGTTCCAAAAAAAGGAAATTGTTGACGTGACAAAAGAAATTCATAAAAATTTGCAAAATAAGAGAGAAGAAGAGGAACAGTTTACAGACTTCTTAACGAAAACAGTTCCAAAGGCCAAAACTTGCCTCCAAAGAAAAACAAATCTGATAATGAATACTTTTATTATTTTGCTTGTTTTGTATTTTAAAGGGATTAGGCCTTCTGGGGATAGCCTTCAAAAACGCACAGTTTATCTAACTTCATCGTGGTGTGAAAATATAAATGTGTTTTAATTTTTATAACCAAAACGATTAAATAAATATTCCTATCTAAAAAAGGCCGGTAACCCTACATACTATTCTTTCACATTTGGGTACATTTAAAATACACACTACGAAAACCCTGTGAGAGCTTTATTGAGCGACAGATTTATGGAACCCATTTTGGCGAGAATGAGAGGCAAACGTCCTATCTTACCTACACTGCCTATTTTTCTTTGACAGAGTATAGATTCTAAGTAAATTATATATAAAAGGGGAAAAGTGTTATTTAGATAATTAAGTGTTTATTGAATTAAATAAAAGAAAATGTGTAAGTTAATATGTTTTTAATGCTTTCTTTTAAATGAAAATGGTTTTTGGTTCTGGTGGTTGTCCTTCGTCGAATTTAATTTTTAAAAATCTAATTCTTAAATGTTGTTCAATTTTTGTGGTTTTTTTTCCAAAAAAAAAAACATTTTGTTTTCTGTAGAAAATAATATTTTTTAAATATTTATTGAAGGATAAAATTTTGTCTAGAGAGGTATAGCTAAATCTGTTGCAAGAAATTCGGTTTTTGACAGAAAATGTTAAGGTTCGACATTTTTTACTGACAGCTCCATAGAAAGCTTATATTCTCAAAGGCATGCCGCGAAAAAAGCTCGCTTCAAAAATTAAAAATCGCTGGAGCGGTTTTACGAAAATAATAATTTTGTATGATCATTATAAAGTTTTTAAAATATTTTTAGAAAAAAAATGGATCCCCAATTTAAATTAGTTCTTCTTGGATCCGTTTTCAGAAGAAAATATTCTTAAGGGTTTTTTTAGCATTTGTATGGTAGGTACAGTTTTTCTCTGTTTTAGAAAAATGTTTTTTGGGTATTCAAGAAAATGTCAAAAAACTACTACGAAATATTGAGCTTTGAAAAAATTTTTTTCTTCTTTTAATTTTTAAAATAACGTTTTTGAAAAATATTGGTTTATAATATTGTATAAACTTTAGGCAAAATAATAATTTTTTTACAAGACAAAAATTATGAAAATGTACCTTTTGTCTTTAGTAAGTAACTGATTTTTTTAAATCGTTGCATCCGTTTAAAAAAAATCAGATTTGCCTTATTTGGGTTAAAAAAAATTGTGTGTTAGATACCTCTATTCTTGGGCTTAAAATTTTTTTTAAAAAACGCGGAAACGAAAAAATTTTGAAGTAAATTCATCCATCCGCTTAGGATGTAGTTTTCCGGCAGACAAACATTTAATCTACATTAAATATTTATTATTTATAATTTTAATAAATATACCTATTTGTGCTATTTATGTATAAATACATATAATAATATAAATACATTATACATATACGACAGGCAAACAGAATTGTGAGACACATTTTTTTCGTCTTCGCTATCATCTTAATAGTAAGTTTGATTACAATCTCGTGTTTATTTTTCTTACGAATTCATAATTGAGTGTTAAAATGTATTATTGTAAATGTTTTAATTTTTAAGAATTGTAGGACCCCAGACTATCATTCTTTTCAGGAATCACTAATAAAGCAGATTAATACTTGCCGCTACAGAGTATACTGTATTCAAAAGGAAACATTTTACTTCAAAATATTTACCTTTGCAGCATCTTAGAGCACTCACTTGTCCTTATTAAATGCTTATCGAAGTGTAGTATAGAAGTCTGTTCAAAATATTACACAAATAATATGTACGTTTTACAACATATAATAACGCATGGCTTGTATTTAAAAGACACATTCAAACGCCATTACCATCGAAGTGGCCCCACTTAGGCAGTAACGGATTAACCTTCTCGGCGCCCTGAGGCACGCTCAGTGGTTACCGCTCCCTTTTTTACTTGCGATTATATTTACTATATGGCAAGTTATGGATTCGTGCAAAAAAAAAATCTAACAATCAAACATGACATTACGATCGTAGAGAATACCATAAAAGTCCGTCTGTCTGTCTGTACTCGAGGCTGCAGCCTAACGATTGGATGGATTTGCTTCAAGTTTTTTTTTCGGTAATATGCCCATACATTTATATTTGGCTAAAAATAAAAATTTTATTTTCTCAAAAACGGCTCCAACGATTATTATAAAATAAATCAGTTCATTAATGAAGGGCGCCCCTAAAAGTTCTAAACACTAATGTAAACCAAAATTTTATCAAAAAAGTTTTTTTTTGTAATTAAAAAAGAATTTTTTTTTGAAGACGAATTAATAAGTTTTTCCCAAACTTCGTACCTACTTAGGAGTTTTTTGACATTATCTTGAACAGTTGAGAAAAACTAAATTCCTAAAATAAAATCAACAGTATCTCCCATACAAATGTTAAAATAATACGTTAAAAATGTATTTCTCGAAAATGGCTCCAAGAATTTTTATAAATAATTCTGTGTGTTCTTGAATTAGTACAGTGTACTTATAAGTATAAAAATATTTTATTTTGCGAACTTATTAACGGTGCTTCCCATAGAACCATTCTTAATATTTTCAACTTTCTCACGATTGGATGCACCGATTATTTTTTTTTTGTATGCAAATGATCCATAAAAGTGTTAATAAAACTGAATACTCAAATTTCCAAAAAAAAATTTTTCGATTTTTAAAAAATAAATAATTTTTTATTGAAGAATCGAATGTTCAAAAACCAGTCACTGAATTTTCTTGAAATTTTAATTTTACTATGTATGTTAATAATAGCTTCAAAATGGCGTTTCACTTTTTTTTTTTTAAATGCTTTCAAAATTTTATACATAGACAATTATTTTCTTAAAAAGATTTTTGATTTTTTGTAAATATTCTTATTTATCCATTAATTCAAATGGCATCTTTGTTTTCCCCCAAACTATAACAACTAAGCAATATAAAACATTTAATTATGTATAATATTTATTATTTCTACATAATTATTATTCCCTACTTGCCATACAATTGCTTCTACATTTCGAAATCTCTAATAGATCTCTAATTACCTCGAAAACGGCTCTAGTGATTTTGATAAAAATTAGTGTATGCACTCCTTTTCAAAGTCTGCATTCTGTTCAATTTTTTTTTACATATTTTGTTATTAACGGTACCCATACAAGCGTTTTTTTTTTTTTGATTTTCGACTTTCTCATAAACGGCTCAACGGAATTCAAAACAAATTTTATGTAGAATACTGCATACCAAAATTTCCGAAAAATATTTGTTTGGATTAAAAAAAAATTGGCGTTTTTTTATAATTTTGTTTTTAATTTTATATTATTAAATATTTAAAATAGTTGTATCCATTTTTTTTTAAATAAAAACATAATACAAAATTAAGTAAAAAGCGACTTTAAAATATATTTAAGGGGTTCTATTAACAATCGCTTGTATATGATGTGATCGAACATAAGCGTAAGTATGTGCGACCCAGTCGTGCATTTTATTTAAAATTATATTAATACATTTTTAAGAGGATATTTTACAAGACTGTCTAATATATAGCCTCACGAGCCTAGTGGTTAATCTGCCACTGCACTTAAGTCACCTTTTCCATAAAATTTCTCATCTTTCCGGCTTCTTTTTGCAAGCATTTTATACGCTAACCCATTGGAAATATTTTCCCTGGACAAAGTTATAAAAATAAATGCTTTTTGTTCTTGCGGCTTGTAAATACCAGGCTTTCATTCTCCTAGCACATGCTAATTTAAAATAAATAATTGCTTAGGGATTTTAATTAATAGAACTTATATGGTGTCTAATTTCTCTTTAAATACAGCTATTTGTGGTGTTTTACACCCCAGGTTATGTTTCTTTAAGCGAGTTTCAGAAAGCGTTGTTGAAAAGTTACATACATTTGGATTTGTATATTGATTTTCAAAGTCATCCTCCTGTTTTACCGAAATAAAGCTTCGAAAGTTTTCAAATTCCATACACAAACTTAATACAAGTCTTATAGAAGTACGAGTCTTATCAAGGTAACTGCAACTTCTAATATTCTGGCTTAACAAAACAAAAACTTTTAAAAATAAAATACACAATTATCCCAAAAATTATGTCAGATAATCCATTGATTACAAGTCTTGTGGAATAACCTACAACTGGTTCATATATTTATATACCTTCATTTATTTACTTATATATAAATTTAATTATTTTTTTTTTGTTTTTATTAATATGTTTATTTTTTATTTATGTATTTATTCATTCATATATTTATTTATTTATTAACGTATTACACTAAAATATTTTTTGATCTTATAAATCATTTTATTATTTCCTCCATAAGCTGTTTCCATTTAATTTATTTACTCAATATTCGATAATTTATTTGCATTCTTATTATGTCAATTTTCATTCACATTTAAATGTCATATACATAATAATTGTTTATGATATCATAATCTAAAACAACTGTGATATTAGTTTTAATTAAAAATTTGTAAAATATTTTTTTTCTCATCAAATGAAAGGATTTATCAGCTTTTCCTTTCAAATACATCTTTTCACTATACTATTATTGTTTTTTAAACATTGAAACTTTTTTTTTAGTATTATTATAATAACTCTGTATGTAAATTGTGCGGTTACAACCAAAATGTTAAAGTTATGCTGTTAATAATAAAAATACTCTTTTAAATACCCCAAAAATAAAAATAAAACTTAAAATGTGAAAAATAAAGTATGGGGTTAAATACAAAACGTTTACTTAATAACAACTAACTTCTTTTGTTAACTTGTAGTGATTATTGAGCTATTTAGTTTTCTAGAAACTTAATTAATTTTGAATAATTAAATAGAACGTCGTTAAACAGCTTACAATGTTTGAAAATTAATCAACACTCAGCTGCACTTGCTATATAACTTCTACTTTAAGCGATACATTGCCGGACGGAAGTTAACCCACAAAATTGGGGTTTCCACATTTTATTTTATGAATATTATTGCAGGTAATTAAATGCATTTCCAATAATTAGATATTAATTCTAAAAACCAAAACGGATCTATTAATAGAATGATTCACAACCGGTTAAGGATGTAATATACATTTTCGTCTGTATAATTTAATCTGGAATATCTCTTTAACACCATCACACACCTCCAATCTTATCTCAATCTCAACTTAAAGATCATCAGCAACTAGCTACTTTGTCGACAAACGACTTTTACTTTCAATATACTGATGATGTACTTGACTATATCTGTGGGTTATCCCCACATCGAACGAAGTAACAGCAACGGCAGCAATGGCAGAGGTCTGGTTTGGCTTGGTCATTAATTATTAAACTAAGCCGGGAGATCATGCCCTACTCCAATTTCAATTTCGTTGAGTGTTGAATTGAACCATTGTGTTCGTCTTCACGTCTCCGTCTCTGTGATTGAAAAATATTGGAAGTATAGTGTGGTTGGTTGGTTGTTTTGAAGCTCTGGAGAAAATTGACGTAACAATGTGAGATGGAGAAGATTTTGATGCTCAGTGTTATGGATTGTTGGATGTTCATGAAGTGCAAAAACAGTAAAAGTTGTAGATGGGAACATTGTACTCTTTCGTTTGGTGTTGTTTTGAGTAATTAATTGATATTGGTGGGCAATGAAACTTAAATGGAACATGGTAAAGAGAATGGATTTTTTTTTGGTTGATTAGTATAAGTACGATACGAGTATATTACACAATGTAATTTTCGAAAGGTGATCTTGCAGTTTCTTTTTTTTGATAATTTTGTGGATCACTTTTAGAAAATACCAATCGTAAGTTGATTGGTATTTAGCTTTTATAAGAGAGTTTTTGTTTTGTTTTCTATAAAAGAAGAAGAAAACTGAAGGGAAACATATACACATATTTAATATATCGAACTAATGCTATTGCTTGGAAGGATAGTTCCAAGTTAGCATAATAAAATAAAAAAGGATCATCAACTTGCACGTAAGTTTTATTAATATGAGTATCAAACGAATGCACAGTGGGTTGGGTACCCTTCCATACAAATTGCGGTCAAAAATAGAATGCTTTTTTTTTTTTTTAAATAAAACGCTAATATAAACATGTTAATTCGTTTATTCTTACAAAATAATAAAGAAAATGTGAAAAAAAAAATTAGACAAAATAATTAAAAACTTAAATTTTTAGTTGTTCTAAAGTATTTTTTGATAAATGCGATTTTTTTTAGTCGGTAATCTTCTCAAATGTTATATAAGTGGGTCGGAACTTAAGAGAAGTCTGTTAAATAGATCTATATTATGCCGGATTTATACGACTGCCAAATTGTCACGAGACATTTTCCTTATATGATGCAGCCGGTTATTTTTCATGTTTTTATTCTTTGATTCTGTGGCTTCCTCACTTAATTCGCCTATAGAAATAAAGCCACGATACTCACTTCCTGATGCGCCATGCAATAGGCATTTAATTTAATAAAAAAATAAATAAAAACAACACCTTGTGCACCAAAGCGGGTAAATATTACCATAGATTGGTTGTTATTATCTGCTCAGGTGTATCCAAGGCAAAAACTCTGAACTTATTCACATCGATACTATAACCCGAGCTTAAGGCTTGTAAAATTGTGGCACATCTGTTGCTTCCGGTTATTTTCGGCTGTATTGCATCATTTGAGGATCCACTTCCTCCCGGTTTAGGTCTGTCCACAATTAATCCCAATTTTTATCGGAACTGAGCTTGGTGCTTGGATTATTTTCTTTTTGTTTGCAAGCTCTATTTGATCTTCACCTATAACTTGCCACTTTTTAATATATGAAATATGAACCTTATAAAAATAAGAATCTTATCGAAACATTCTGCATTTTGAATTTTTAAGGCTTAGCTGAAATGCAATCGAAATACATTCTATCATAGAGGGGATCCCATTCAATTATTATCTACGCCTTGATCAGGCCAACTGATTTTGATGTCTTCTAGGATTTGGTGGACTTGCTTATTTATCCATAAAAAGATGTATGATTTTTGGCATTTCTTATTATAATGCGTGCGTGAAGCAGACTAAACCAGCACCAGCAACGTCAACAGCTTCGTAAGTCCAATGTCTTAAATTTGCTGTTGCTGCTTTCCTGACAAATGTTCGAATACGATGTATACTGTCACCAATACTGCACAAAAATAATGCATGGAATTTGTTGATGTATTTGTTCCGATTAGAAATTTCAAACAGTTTGAAATGACGGTTCTGGCGACAGGCAACAATGTGTATAAAATGTTTTTACTCACCAGCAAACAATAATCTATTGTCAATCTGTTTTGGATCATAAGTCAAATGGGAATTGCATGGATAAAAATCGGAAATTATGGCACCCATTACAAGAAAACTTACATTTCCATAAAACTATCCATAACAAATAATTTTTTTTTCAATAAGTTTTTAGGCATTTAGACTATTTTAGACACTGCCTGCCGACTTTTTTATACGTGTTCCTGTTTTACATGATGCCGGACTTACACGAGTGACAAATTGCCATTAAACTGACAAAATAATGGTAAATCAAATAAATAATGATAAACATTTACACAGGCAAAATAATGACTGTGTGATTGATAATGGCAATCTGTCATTAAAGAATTAGCAAGTTCATTCTTCCTCACGGTGTGCCATAATTTTTAAAATGGGACCATTGTACATTTACATGACCATTGTACATTTCCCTGTCATTTTTTTAATGACGAAAATAATGACACCTTTTCAAACCATTTACACGATTTTTTCAGTAATGTCAATAATATGGAAGAAATAATGGAAATTTGTCACACGTGTAAATCCGGCATAACTTTGGGTTGCAACGATACTTTTAAACACTACGATATCTATGATATGCAATTGGTATAAAATGGCAACAATATTAGAATTTTATCAGTTCCTTAAGTGCGACATTATTCGATTGATAATTTGTCTGTCCAATGTCAGTAATGCCAATATTAAGCACCAGTTTTCTATTTTTGATGCGTAAAATACCTAAACTGGTTCCAATTTGCCAGTAGTCCAAAATCTAATAGTATAGACTCTTAAAACATAAATGGATGAATATTAATTGTTTAATATTAAATTACAATTAATTTTTTTTTTATTTTAAATCACCATTAAACTTTCGGCCGGAATTTTTCCTAGAATCAGTTTGCAACCAAATTACCACGCAGGTGTCAAAAAATTCTGCCAACCTTAATCCAAATTGACTATCTACCATCATTTTATAACATATAATCTGATTTTAATTCTAGGAATACAAAGAGGATATACAAATATTTATCACAATTTTTCAAGGCAAAATTAGAAAACCGCAAACAACGATAACGTGGTGGCACTACTCGAAGGCATGTTAATATCGTGCTTAAGCCTTGTCTGTCTACTGACTCTTAGTCACCGATTGGCCACTTGAAATTGCAACAAAAATAATAACAATTATTTCCCGACTTTGTGTTTTGTGGTCTGCTATAAAACGAACTAGGTCATAACTGATTTAATGATTTTAAGCGTAAAATCATTGCCACTAGGTATCTGCAGCTTACAATTATTGAAAGACTGATACTGATGTTTTTATGTGTGCACTTAGACAGAATGCAAAAATTACAATAACACAATAATTCAGGTTTATGGCAAAGTTAAACAAAAAAATAACATAAAATAGAAAATTAACTGTTTTTAATCCCTTCTAAGATTGTCATGGATATTGCTGTTTTTTGTGAATTCGACGAGGAGAAAGGAGTTGTCACCAACAACATCAGCGTCAGGCGGACTAATAAGTCACAATCTATGTAAATACAGACCTGATATATTAATTGGTAGTTTGTCTTTTATATATGGGATTTTCCATTAGTAAATGAAGAATTTGATGCGGAATTTGATTTTTTTCGTGGCAAATGGAAGGGATTTGAATTGATTTTTTTTTTGTGATGGTATTGGTGTATATTTGTGTCCATGAATCAAAGAAAACAATATTACGATACTTATTTGTTTTTCTTATTTTATTGACGGCACCAGAGATCAAAAATTGGCAAATAGTTATTCTTTGTTGATTAATGGATTTTGATCTCTGGTGACGTCAATAAAATAGTAGACAAGTAAAGAAGTGTCGTAATCTTGTTTTATTCGATTCATGATTTGAGTCAGGTAACGGTATCGGCTCAAATAGAAAAAAATAGCCAACAGTTTCAAATTCATTTTTTATTTCTTGGAATTTCAATTGCTTAAATAATGTACAGTGAAATTAGTATAGAGGATTACTATCGCTTGTAATTAATGATGAGGGATACACTGTAGTACAGGACAATCTGATCCTTTTACAAAATCCATTAAGTGAGTTTCAGCACATCATTAATTGTAGACTTTTGAAAATAAATTTGGGTAATGAAATTATAAGCGCCGAATTATGTGAAGTGGCAAAATATATTGATCTCTCACAAATAATGACGAATAAAGAAGGTAAGTGAAATATAAATGTTTGAAATCTCGAGTTGCAAAATTAGGTTTTTATGTTTTATGTGCTTATTTTATTTATATGCTAAAGCAATAACAATTTATTGCAGATTCTTTAATTTTATTTTACAGATAAAAACGAAGCAAATGAAAATGACTCTCCTGACGACAATATCCTCCCCGATGCAATCAGTCCAAGTATGTACCTAAATATACCTACTAATACCTAATTATTTATGATCTTATTTATGAAGGTACAATTCAATGCAAATCCATCATCAGGTGGGGTGTAGGTGAAACAAAATTCTTGCTTGGTTTGTATTCAAAAAATATACAAAATGTGGCACTGTATTTATATTTATATAGTACTACCATGGAACATGAAAATCTGTTCATCAGCGAGTCTGTGCAGATGGCGCTTGTGTCGAGAAATTTGCCTTTGCAGTTATTTGTTTGAGAACGGGGCAGAGAAATAAAAGAGGGAAAAGAAGAGATGAGGTAGTTTTATTTCTGTTCTTATAGCAATATTGAATAAAAGGGAGAAAACCAAATGTGTTGTATTTTTTTGACATCACATTTGTAGTTTACTATTTTATATGAGGATAAGGCAAAGAGAAATATAAATACAATGAATGTGGGTCCGCATAAGACATTTCGAATGAAGAAAGATATGTGGAATTACTTGGCGGAAGTAATAGAAAAGAAATTTAAGCTCGCATTCACTGCCGCTCAAGTTAAAACAAGATATGCTTGCGTTATAAAACGCTCAAAAAAAGCAATAAAGTCTAAATATACTGGATCAGTTCGCGAAGAGACTCAATTTGTTGTCGAAATCCAACAAATTATTAATATCGATGATTCACTTGTGCCCGAGTTCGTAATATCCGAAGGAAAAATAAAAAAAAGAGCATGTTTACCTCACCTCAGTCACAAATAAGCCATAATAAAGATTGGAAACCTTCGTACGTTTCACCCCCCAAAACCCATTTGTTTACATGGTTGTATTTGTAGCTTTGAAACTCTATCCATGAATAGATGGGAAATCGAAAAGCAAAACAAAAACAAATTACTAGGGCTGTGTTGTCTATGTGTCTATAGGAAGAGGAACAGAAAAGATTCTTGTGTGCGTTTTTATCAATGTGTATATTGGAAGAGGAACAGAAATGTTACTTGTGTGCGTGTTTCAGCTTGTAGGCAAATGTCAAATGAAAGCAGAGGTTTCTGGTCTTTAAGTGATTAGTTTATGACCTCAGTTTAGTTCTAGAAAAGTATGTCAAACTCACTCCAATGAGCTATATGAAAAAAGCTCTCTTCTGAGTAGTCCGATCTCACCATCTTCATCGCTGGATCAAACAAACAACCAAACAGATTATGAAGATGTTTCTGTTTTGATCCCTAAGCGTCGACAACGGAAGACAATCAAGGAGAGGATGTTTGATAAATATATGGCAAGGCAAGAAGAATGTTGAAAAGAAGAAAAAAGAGCTAAGGAGGAAGAAAAAAGAAATAAAGAACAAATTAAAGAAAGTAGGTAACAAGAGAGAATACAAATTCTCAAAGCCATTCTTCAGGCAACAAAAGAAAAGAAAAATTAATACCTACTTGCAATTGTTTGGGTTAAATAATAATTTATTCAACATGAATTCAGTATTGTTTTTAAGGTCAAAAAGTTTGTTTATTTGTTTTTATGTTTATGTTTGTTTATATTATGTTATGTAGGTGCATATGTAGTATTATTTTTTTGTACTTAACTACCTACATGCTCTTCATTTCTGTATACATGTTCTCATGTTCTCATGTACATATGCATGTACCTACCTACGTAATAAGTACCTAAGTACTTTTCTGTAGTGTGAGTTCAATTCAATAAAAAAAAACATGAATGTCACTTTATTTTACTTTTTATTATAAACTTTTTGGATATTTCGTTTTCATAGGTACAAATTTTATTTTAAAAATTTTCACTGATTTGGTCTCTTTTCAACTCGCTTAAATGTTTTAGAACCGTATCAGATAAAGAATGCTTTGGTGCTCTATGTGCTTCTGCTTCAATTTCTATTTGTTGTGGATGAGTTACTGTATTACATGTGTCGCCTTCCATGATGCATAAATTATGCAGAACACAGCAACTTAGAACGAATTTACACATTCGTTCCATAGACATAAAATCTAACCTTGTAAGTTGCCTAAATCTTTGTTTTAGTAGCCCAAAAGAATTCTCAAACCTTACACGGGTTTGTGAATGATTATTATAATATCTTTTCTGATGCTCACTCAGGTCTCCATAATCTTTATATGGAGTAAGAAGATATTTCCTCAACGGGTAAGCCGCATCTCCTAAAATGTGATACTTCGAGCCACAAATCGTAGGTACATATATCATTTGATATAAACGATAGCTTGTATATCCTTGCATTATGTATTTTGCTTGTATTAGATCCCACACACAAAAACATCCAAGAACAACTCATTTGCGTCGCAAATACCTTACAAAGTTATGGAAATTAGTCCATGCCGATTAACATAAGTTGATCTAATGTTGCTAGATGATTTTCTGATATGTATATGTGAACCATCTATGCAACCTAATACATTCTCAAAACCTGCAAGCTGTAAGTTTAAATTATTAGTTATAAATACAAACATTATATAGTAGAGTAGTGCACTTCAATATCTACCTCCCCATAAATGTCTTGACTGTTTTTTCCTACTCATCTGGAGTTAAAGGGAATTTTATGTATTCCGCCGAGATCTCGAATAAAAATTCCATAACATTGGTGAAGATTCTATAAGCACTCGATAAAGAAAAGTGAAACAGGTTGGAAACTTCTATGTAAGAATCTTTGTTTCCCGCGAACCTGTTAAGAAATTAATTTTTCAGTTTATTTTATTGAATACATACATACGAGTATATATTATGTGGTTTACCAAAGGAATGCTAAACATTGAGTTTCGGCACTAATAGCTACTCTTCCTCCGAAAACGAGTCTTTCCTTGTAATGACTAGAATTTTGGAACATGGTGATACATTTTGTCGTGGTTTCTCTGGATAGTCGGCAATTTTCACGAAACTATAAAAGGTATACATATATGTATGTATGTAACAAAATTATCATCTGCATTTCTGTAAACTACTTATTTCTTGCTCTGTGTAATTATTTATAACATCCTTCGCAAAATCCTCGAAGCGGTGCTTTTTTCCTTTCTTAAATAAAATTTGGATAAGTTCATTAAATTCTTCATTATTTGCTACACTTTCTGATGACGAAGATGAACTTGATGAATCCATTAAATCATTGAAAAATCCTTCCATTTTAATACAATTATAACTTTTTAATCTTTCACAACAAATTTTACAATTAATTGAAAACAAAACAAAACACCTCTCAAACTACCAACTGTCAATTGTAGATAATTTGTGTTAGTGGTAGTAAAAAGAGGGGTAGATTCACCGAAAAATACGAATCTGCGAATTTGATTCAGAATAAAAAAAAATCAAATTTGTTTGCCCAATGGAAGGATTTAATTGTCGAAATCCGTGTTTTGACAGATTTGCATAAAAAAAGAATTAAATTCTTGTACCAATGGAAAACCACAAGAGTGAGGTCTATTTCGCAGCTGTGTTTAGCAAAACACCATTTTTGCCCTACAACTGTTTGCATCTTCACTTGATAATTTCAAATTCTTTAATATATGCGGGTCGTCCTTAATAAATTTTTTAAAATTTATTTTTGAAGCTTTAATTTGCCTAGTAGTAACATTCCCATGCCCACATGACCATTCCCCGTGTTCAAATATATTCTTCATTGGACATAATAGTTGAACAAATCGAACTAACCTATTCACATAACGAATACATTCATCGGGAAAGTGGATTTTCGCTTCGGTTGGCGCAGATGTCTGTCTCACTTCTACATCATACGAGAAAATGAAACACCATTTGCATTTTTAATGGAACTAAATATCCCCTTTCTAGTTTTTAACGATTCGATTCGCAAAAAAAAAGAGTTCTCAAATTTTGTTTGGTAAAACAAAAGCTAATGTTTAGTATTTGTCTTAAAAATCTTAAATCGATTGCACAAAATGCAATATTGCTGTCATTTTATAGCAATTATCTGTCATAAAGTATAATTATGGTAATTATGTAATGTCTCAAGAAAACACATGAATTCTATATTTTGACATAAGAACATTAAGGGAATTCATGAAACCGCGTAAACTTTCCCACATCGTGGAATGGAAAAGTTTACAATCAATGTGGTAAATGATTATTTTGCTTCTTGTACTTTAACTTGACTAATAACAAGTGTTATTTATTACTCTCATTTAAAATGTCTGCCAAAAATAAATGTTTTTCACATTTACAAAACTTAGATGGTAAACTTTCCCACACAAAATTATGCGGAAAAGTTTACCATTTTTTGGTAAAGTTTTTCCATTCAAATCTTGGCAGCTCATTTACCATTTTACCAAGTTTACGGAAAGGATTTTCAGAGCGGTTATGTATATATGTAAATCTTTATGCAATGCATAATTATGCACACGCTTAGCGTGTTGTAATGAATAATACTATTAATGTAATGCGTTATGGTGCCTAAAGCTTAGATAGAGGGCGCTCTCTTCCACTTTCAGTAAAAGTTAAAGTTAGCTTACTCGTGCGAAACTGACAGACCAAAGATACTTTAATTTTAAATTATTGAGTGTACTTGGATCAGTTGGTGTCAAATCGCCTAATAAAATGACTAAATAAAACTTGAGCAGCGCCCCTTATCAAAGCTTTACAATAGCAATAGTACAAGCACTCCATATAATTACTCATGATTTTGCACTTTTGTTGTTGTGTAAATGAGCTATCCATAGCGTAAAATAAATCATATTTATCATTGCTCATTTAACTGAACTAATAATAATTTCGCTTTTTTGCCAGTAGTATTTTAGCAGAGTGTATATCTTAATGATGAATCATTTATAGCATTTCTCAAAATAAACGTATGAAATTAATCATTTGTGTATTATTTAGGTATATTTCGCCAAAATCAATCTGAATTCAAATTTCGTTCCAATTTTCGTATATTATACTTCCTGATTAAAGTCATCACCTAAAGCTCTTTGACTATCAAATTCATTGTCATGCAGCCACTTCCTCTTGAGTCAAACAAATTAATTTCCATACCATTATGTGATATACCAAAATGTAGATAATGCTTTTTGGTCATCCCACAGCTTTGCAAAAAATTCATTTTTACACCAGATTACCATAGTGTCAGCCCCTACTAAGACATTTTATACGAACTGTAGGCGATACTTGCAAATTTGTGACAGTTAAGAGATACAAACTGTAACAAACATCATATTGACTATAGATAGTGTTGTGTATATTGATATACACCTCAGAGTGAATATGGTGACACGTGAGTAAAGTATAATGTTGGAGATAAGAAGGGCCAGAAACCAGAAATCGATGGTGGAATTTTTATTGGAATTCAAAGAGTTCAGAAAGTGTTTATGAAATTCCAACAGTTAGTCTAGCCGTGTTATAAATAGCAGCACTCAATCGGTCCAGAAATATTGCCACAGCATTTAAACTAGTCCAAACGTTTCATGAAAATGTATTGCAGGTGTTTTTACCACGCCATGTTATATCTAACACACACATTTCCTATAAATAAATGCAAATCATGGCAGATTTATTAATTATCTACCTGCACAACACAATATAATCTAGTGGATTCCTTGAGATAGCTAAATGGAAAACAAAACGATTGTGAATGACCGTATATATAGGTCCGGATCGTTACCTATCTTAAGCGAGGCTATAAATTTGTTTGTTAAAGTTATCGTGACGAATGTCTGATTGATTCTTTTTAAATGTTTGCCCCAAATGCATTTAATCAGATCATGTTAGCGACTAATTGGCTCTTTTACCTCGACTCAAAGAGGTAACATTTTTGATTGATCGTGAAAACTCGCTTGATCTAATGACCATGGTAATGGTTTAAAGCTCAATCACAGCCGGTTTTTTTTTGGCTATTTCAGTTCTTTGTATCTGTCAATTTCAATCAATAATATGTTGGTCTATTGGCTCGTGTGCCTTGCATACCGCCACAATTAAACACTAATAATAATAATTAAAAACAATCTAAATAGTTGACATAAGGAAGCTAATTATTTGCTCTCTGAGACCATGAAACTTCATTAAGTAGACCTTTCAATTGAATGTTTCCTTGAAGCTTTTTGAATGTAACCCTTGTTTAAAGCTTATTGGTCTTGCCTCCTGTTTTGTTTCTTGAAGAAAATATACATAAAAAAAACCAATTCAAGAATTCCACATGATAATGGATGAAGGCTAATATATGCTCGGAACACCTGAGACACACCTATGAGGGTAGTCAACCATGAAATGGTAAACGAAATAGAAAGGGTACTTGGTTGGATGGATTTGAAGTATTTTATCTATTTATTACACACAATAGTTTGTTCTTTAGCTTATAATATGTAAGCCTATAGTTTCTTGATTGACCCCAAAGCTATAAGAATCGATTTCTTAGTTTTGTTGCATATAGTAAACTATGCATTTCCTTGAAAAATTAAGAATATGCCTAGGGGGTATTAGGATCCATTTATAACACTAGAAAAATGTTCACATGCACAATTCATGATGTTTTTATTCGTTTTGAAATACAAATTCCATACCAATCGATTACAAATAGACATAATAATTTTTTTTCCCTAAAATATTTGCAGCAGCATAATTTTCGTTTTTTTTTTGTTAAAAATGTATCTATTTTCCTAAAGAAACCCCTCTATATCTTATGCTCTTGATAGAATTCTGCACGAAAATTTTGTTGTGTCCATTTCAATCACTTGACATCAAGAAAATGTATTCACTTTTACTGCTTTAAATTTTCCTAATGCGTTTTGTTGATCGCTATATCTGACCCCTTACTCTTTTTTCAGTTAATTCTCTCTATAATTTTTGCATTTTAAGGAACATTAGTAACAATCTTTGTATATATGAAATTAGTTGTTTAATTGGATTATTGAGCCGTCAGAAAATTGAATTCTCAGCCATACGTCAATTTGAATAAACTCCCAAGTTTGCTTTTTGACAGTAGTGAGAAAATGTTAAACATGCTCGCAGGAAAGAGACAGCCTTATGTCGAATTCCAAACAACCATTTCAAATCGATTTCAGATCAATTTTTTTGGTTGTTGTAAGGAACCTGCAAAAAATAGTGTGCGTGTAAAGAATGTGAAATCTTGCTAAAAACGCAAGGTCAATGTTTTAACAGATTTTGTTGAGAAATAATTCCATTGTGTTTAGAAAAAAATCGAATGTTTGGTTGTTTGTAATTCGACATAACTTAACATCAAAACAAAATCGCGAAGTGAAGAGACACGAGATGCTAATACTTCGTCGTTTTCCATTGACAGCCCGTTCTGAAAGTGTTCAATTGCGGTATTAAATGACACTTCTTCTGCTGGAAAGAAGAGAAATTCGGTTCCGTTTTTGAAGTCAAAATCTGAAGCACGAAAAACACTGATATGTTTTTTAAACACACTTGAATCACAAAAATCAGAACACATTTTCATTTTAATTATAAAAATCAATATAACACAAAACCTAACCTTTTATGTAGACTGATACACATCCAGATGTAGAAAATCAACTAGCGATCACCTGCCATCGTTAAATTATGTATCTAATTATTTTTTCTTCCTGTTTTCCTTCTTAACACACATGGCATTTGGTGCGTTCAGCAATTTATACTCACATGCTCAGTCAATTATCTTCGAGCACGTGGAGTGCGATCTACACATGTTCAGAACGAAAAAAGAAACATACATTTGGAGCTCTGCATGCTCTGAGTTAAAAAGAAACACAAACAAATTTTTTGACAACTCAGACTCTGCTCTGAACTAAAAAAGAAAAACGCCTATTATAGTATTTACTTCTTATCTTAAATTTTGATCCCGGAGTTCTTCCGGACTACCAATCGAAAACTACATACATATGTATCTACATCAGTCGGCGGAGTGAGTCCAATGTGGGCACAGATGAATTTAACAAACAAAATAATCTAATTGGATATAATACTCGTCGATTATGTTTTTAAACGTGTTAATCTGATTATTTTAATTTATTTATGGTAGTTATAAGGACCCGATTTCACAAACGTGAATGATGTACACAATCTATTCACGGTCAAAATATGGGTGAATAAATTTTCCTATATGTAATATGGACGCTTGCTGATTGGGCACCAGAATATTATTAGTGCCAGGTCCTCCATCGGATTATACAATCGTGGTGAATATTTTAATTTTATTTTGATTGGAAATGAGAACATTATAAACAAAAAAAACATAACTACCTAAGCACAGTAAATTCAATTATCACACGTTGTGAACTATTTTCGTTCATCGTTCTAACAACTGTCATGTTCTTATGACATAATGGATTGTTTCATATTAATTGGTTTGACAGGTTTGTTTTTCACGGCTCTTTAATTGGATAAAGATTACCAAACCCCTTCTGAGGATTATGCGACAAAAGCCTCCATTTCCTGCATATGCTAATTAAAAATTCCAAATTAGAAAAAACAGTAGGCAAATTATTAATGTAATTTAACTTAAAGCTTGACAGATCGATTTCAATGAACACAACATGATCTGATCCTGAGTGCAAATTAATTAGATTTGTATACCTACAAATTTTTTTTGCTGTAAGCTACGTTACGTAGTTTTATAGATAGTAGGAGGATTTGTATCTAAGCTATAGGGGGTGTCTATCTTAAACTATACTCTTTTATCTTGTCCCGTTTTATGGGTTATGCAGAACTTATGTATATGAGTATATAAATACATTTATACATATATTGAAGCCTACGGATAAGAATAAAAGAGCTTTATTAGTTTGTAGGTAGAATAAGTTATATCGTTAATATCGACTGAAAGTGAATGGTTGGACATTAAAGGCGTGGTAGTACATTTATTGGTTCAAGTTAATCGAAATAAATTAAAATGGCTAAGTTGACAGAAACAACTAAAAAGTAAGTTTAGGGTTCTTATATTAATTTATTTTAACAACTTTTGTACATATTTAGGTTAGGTTGGTCTAAACTCTAAATACTCGAAATACCTAAGCAGCATAGGTAATCAATACAGTATTGTATAGTACTACCTGATATGATTTATTTAGGTAAGAAAAGTTTGAACAATTAGTTTTTCACATGTCTAAAAAAGCTATGGAAACAAAAAACAAGGTGTGCCTATACCAAGATGAATTTAAGAAACTACGGAAAAATATGAATATGAAATATAAAGTTTTATAGTAAAAACGACTCTACTCAAAAAATAAAAAAATAAACTGCACGACTGGATCGCACAAACTTTCTCTTATGTTCGATCACATCCTATGCAAGTTTTTCTCAACTAATTTGAGGTAAAAAAAGTACCTACGCCTGGATTCATTTGAATTTTTGACAAAAAAAAATCCTTTTTTTTAAACATTTTTCAAAAAAAATTCAAAAACGCCAATTCAAAGGTATTCAGCAAATAAATAAACAGTAATTTTTGAAAAAAAAATGTATTGAGCAGCTTTCAAAATATAATTTTTTTAAATCTTTTTTTAAAAAATTATTTTAAAAATACAAACGAAATTAATTGTAAATATTGGTAAGCAGTATAAATTGGGCTACCTACACCTACATATTTATGTGTGAAATTTCGAAAGAATCCCGGTTTATGAAATAGTCGAAACCAAAAAAAACGGTCCTATGGAAAATACCGTTTCTAGACATTTAAAAAAAAATTGAACCATATGATCGATCGTACCTAAAAAGCCGCACTGATTTTTAAAAAATTAAAATCCTTAGAGCCGTTTTCGAGAAAAATAGGATTTGACGTAACGGTTATATTGAAGGTACCTGTACAATACCTAAACAAGTTTATATACTAGCAATTCGGCCACCGGTTTGGGCTGTAGGTCTCTATACATACATACAGACAGACAGACATACAGACGGCAGAATTTTTACATCATCATGTTTGATTGTTTTCCCAAAACTTTTTTTTTCAACAAATGTATAACTTACCTATAGTACCTATAGATTTTTTTTCGTGGCGAATGGAATATAATATCAATTTATTTGTATTAGTGTAATTTCGTGTCTGTGAAACTAGTATCGATTCATTTAAAACTGCTACAATTATTGTATTTGGTTAATTTTCTTTAATATTTTGTTTAACTTTTCACGAATTAAACAAATTACAAATTCAAAACCACATTTTTCAAGCTGACAGCTGAAAATTGTATTTGGATTGGTGCAAGGAGGGCTAAATCTGTTGAAAAATCGAAATTCGCAAAAATGATCTACATTCAAAAATAAATCAATTTATTATGCCCAATGGTACACAAAAAAGGGGGAAATCGGTGTTTTGACAGATTTAGATGTCAAATAAATTAATTTATTTTACCAATGAAAAACCCAATTAAATTTGTTGGGAAGTTTGAGAAACAGCTGATTCAAAACTGCAGTTGTATATGCAATACAACTGACTTGAATAGAAAAAAAACTACCTATATAACGGTTGATTTTTTTGCTACTTGGTTTTTGACGTTTATATTTTTGACAGATCACACATGACAAATTCCACGAACATTTGACATTTCGATTCAGTATTGTTTGCCATTTCATCATGAATAGACTTACGCCTGAACATCGTTTGCATATTATTGAAATTTATTATCAAAATTCGTGCTCTGTGAAAAATGTGTTTGCCACACTGCACGCGAAACCATGCATCAATTGAGAGGCGAATTTGGTGAGCAGTTGATCTCACGTTTTGGCGCAGTCAATTGGCCACCAAGATCATGTGATTTGACCTCGTTAGACTATTTTTTGTGGGGCTATGTTAAGTCTATTGTCTATGGGGACAAGCCAAACACGATTGCTGCCTTGAAAGCCAACATTGAACGCGTCATTGGTGAGATTCCGGCCGAAATGTGTGAAAAAGTTTGCCAAAATTGGACCTTCAGAATGGACCACCTGAAGCGTAGCCACGGGCAACATTTAAGTGAAATTATTTTTAAAAAGTAAATGGCAGAAATTGATTTATCGATCCAAATAAAAATTTCATTCACTTTTTACAAGTTTCTGTGTTTTTTTGAATTTTCAAAAACCAAGCTCTTAAAAAATCACCGTTTAGTTCAAAAACAAAGCGGCTGCTGGGGCAGCTCAGAGATCAATGATAGAGTTGAGTCTCTATTAAATTTTGTTTTTCTGAGTTCGAAAAAACTACGCCGCTTGGGAGGATGTTATCAGTATGTTACCGTATATAGTAAATACTTGTAATACAATCGTAGAAAATTGGCGAGTTTCCCCTAAAAATTCATTCTCATATCACAAGTCGATACTCTTCAGTAGTTAGTTTTGAGCCCGAAACCCCTCCACTCTATAGAAACCCTAAAAGAATTGACTGGAAGAAATTCTGTCAAGTTGTTTGGTCTAAGATTCCTTGCACGCAGAGGGGTATATTATATTGTGATAGTATATAGAAAAGTATAAGATCAGTGGAAGATTATGAATCAAAGGTTAAGACCTTTGAAACAGCTATCAATACTGCTTGCAGGGTTTCCTGCCCGATTAAAGCCGTAAGTCCCTATACCACACTGGTGGAACGATGATCCAGTCTTAGTAAAGTGATCTTGAATCTTCAACATCTTCAATACATATTCTTTCAGCCGTACAAGGATTGCTTAAAGGTATAATATAAGCGAGATATAGTTTCGGCAAAAAAATAAAGTTGGAAAGAGTACTGTCACTCTATTGAAGACTAAGGATCTGTTTCACATTGTAAGAATAAAGTTCTGAGTAGTTACCCACCACTTTAATTACTTCCCAGTTTAATCCTCCTGTTAGCGAATTGCGTTTCACATCCATCCTTCTCATAAATTTATGTGTTGGGTAACTACTAGTTAGTTATTCCAATTTTCCAATTAGAAAAATGAAAACAAAATGGAAGCTAAGAAAAATAAAAGTAAAATCGTTCATTGTGTCTGGCGTTGTACTTTAAATTTCAAACTTGATTTTTTGAAACCATATAAAATATTGTATTAGAGATAATACATAGCTCACAGCTTCTTTTTTCAAACGAAAATGCGCTCTAAAATCGAATTCGTCCAAAGATTTTAAGAACTTTGTCTTCAATCGGAATATGATATTTCTTGGTGGCTCCATAAAGTGGAAAAAGAGCTCATCGAATTCATCATCTAATGTATCAAAAAGGACATCCATTTAATTAAAATAAAAATTACGAATATCTGTGCTCTTCAGTACTTTTGATTCTGTTAACTGTCAGTTATCTGCTCTATTGGGTACTTCAACCACCCTATGTTACTTGACAGATTAACTTTTAGTTAGACCTACTCAGTTATTGTGAAACACTAATGAGAATTTTATCTGTTGATTAGCTTCCAAGTAGCTTAACTGTGACTACTTTTATAAAAAAGGAAATATCATACGGGCTTTAAGCCCACATATGAAGCCCGTATGATACTCCTTTTTTTCTCATTTTTAATGCATTAAAAATGCAAACAGAGCAGTACCACAATAGTCAAATGGATAATCCCATTAAGTGTGAGTGTGTATACACAATACAAGGAAAAATGCAAAACGGTCAAGAACAAAGTGCTAAAAATGAAAGTGAAATTACATTTTTCAGCCATTGCAAACTTTTTTATTGTACATTAAAATTTGATAAATCAAAAAAGTTTTTTTTTTATCAAAGTGTTTGGTTTTGGTTCAGAAATTGTATTGAGCTAGATGAAAGGTTACAATTAACCTTAAGATATTTGGCGACTGGTGGGTATTTCTTTTGACTTTATTCAAAATAAAATTTTAAAATGCCAATATTTCTTTTAGCGCACAAACTCAATACGTAATGCTGGCCACTGAAAGTGCAAAACATTCGGAGGATAGACGAATGGATTTGCTAAAACCGACATCATATCAAATTTAAAAGAATCAAATAATGAAGGTTTACTTTCGCATCAATATTATATCAAGACAATTACATACATTAATTATTATTAGCTAAACGTATTTCTTTCTCAATTTAATGTTGACATTATTGAATAATCGTCCAATTAAAAAATTAAATAAATAAAATGATGTACCATATATTATACAATGTTTCTGTTTCGGTAAAAAAAAACATATTTTCTCTTTCACACAAAACTGACTCTCATGTGATTTAATGCTTAAAAATGAGAAAAAGAAGAAGCATCATACGGGCTTTAGGTGTACGAAGGTATCAACACGTCCATCAACTTTTTGAACAACCATATCAGAAATGCAGTTGATCAACTTTAAAACTTTTTTTTTGTGTCAAAATCGAAAACGTTTATCAACTAGTGAACGAGGTTATTCAAATTTTGAGTAAGTTTGTCAATTATATGTACGAAGCTATTCAACAATTAAATACGTTTATATACTAAGTTTACGGAGTTCTCCAACAATTGAACGAGTTGATCAACTAGGTGTACGAAGTTATTTAACATTTCACTAAGTTTGTCAACTATGTGTACGAATCTCCTAAAGCGTTTTGTTCAATTTTTCCTTTAGCTTCGTTGCTCAACGTGAAGAACGCAAGTTTGTGCACTAGTGTAGAGGTTGCAAATTTTGACATCCAGCGATGGAGTTGAACGAAGAGTTGAATGAAGTTGGGTTAGCTTGTTGCGCACTTAGTGGACGACCGGCATTACATTTGGCATGGGCATAGTTGATAGGTATGGGCCCGACTGCTAGTTGCAATATCTGTTACTGCTACTTTTAAATAACAGCTAAATACCAATTTTGGGTGAAAAATTGTCTGTAAAATAACAATTTTAATAAACTATTTTCCACTACAATTTTAAAATTAACTATTCATCACTTTATCATCTATATTCCGCTATTCGGCTCGATCAAAATTCAAATAGGGAATGTCTAAATGTTACCTGTATTTTATTTGTTCTTTATTTTAGGAATATGTATGTATAAACTAGGTACTATGCAATGCAAGTATTTTTATATCGGCGAGTGGTGATGGGCACTTTAAATGTCATTATTGATTTTTTGCTTAATTGCAATTCTGCATGCTTATTTCCGATCTTAGAGTTTCGATTTATTTAGTATATTATAAGTGTTCGAGATTTAAATATATCTCTTTTGGCTGATTTGGTCGTAATGTTTTTTTAATGAAACAATTGCATTTCCTTTTCCGACGTTTCGACGGTGGTTGCTGTCTTCTTCAGGGGATCTTTTATTAACAAAAATAAAATGAACATATTATACACATAAGAACATGTAGTGTAAAATTTTGGCAAACTTACATTTAGTATGTATTACAGATAAACATAAATAATACAATGAAAGACAAATATAAAGCAATGTTTAAACAAATTTGTATGATATAAAAAAACACTTCGATTGAAGTTTAGTCGGCTTTAAATTTTCACGGATTCTGCTTAGTCACCAAAGAGCAGTAAACCGATGAAATGTTCTGGCTGTCTTGTTTACGATTCATATTGTTTTTGTTGTTAATAATATGAAACGTTTCTAGAGTATACCGCTTGGAGACATGTTTCTCCCTTTCCAGGATTTCCGCTCTGTCAAAATCTGGTTTGTGTCCATGCTCAATGGAGTGTAAGGCCAATGCTGTCTTCCCAGTGCTTTTTAAATTAATGTCGGATTTGTAGTTGGAAATTCGTTGACGAAGAAGTTGTTTCGTTGTACCGATATAGGAAAGATTGCAATTTTCTTCCGCATTGCCACGACAGTTTCTTTTATAGACTACGTCTGTGCACTTATCCTTTTCCGTTTTTGTTTTCATGTTGGTGAAAAGAGGTGCTAGCGTCCTATTGGATTTATACGCTAAGCTGACGTCATTAGTACTATTTTTTACCGCCTCTTTAAAGTTTTCTGACAGTTTGGGAACATAAACTATACTCTTTTAAATACCTCTCTCTTTTTGCCGATTATCAACAGGAGCTTTGTGTTTTTGGCGAAGTATCAAGCTCCGTATGATTTCCATTGGATAGCCATTATCTAGGAGAATTTGTGTGACTATTTTCTCATTTGCGACGTGAAATTCCCGGTCACTCAACGCAAAGACTTTTTGAACTAGATTAGAGGCTGTATTAATAAGAATATGCTTTGCTTGATTGGATCTAAAGTTTTATATCATAAAATTTTTTTTAAACATTGCTTTATATTTGTCTTTCATTGTATTATTTATGTTTATCTGTAATACATACTGTCCTTTGTGTAACAGCGAGGTGCTCGAAAATAATAGGCTAAATTGCTATGTGCATATAATAGTATGTATTTTATTTCTAAAAAAGGCAAAGTAAATTTACATGATCAAATTATAAATTATTTGGGAAAACTTACCGCAGTTTGCACACCTCGACTGCTCAGCACAAAGTTAAAAGAAATGTGTAGACAAAGAAAAATTACATTAAGATGGCGAAATAATGATTTATATGTGAGGAGTGCAAACTACGTTCGGAAATGAAAGACAGCTATAGAGTTTCTATTTTCTTGTTGTTGAATGTTGGCAAAAGATCTGTTCCTTCAATGTTCCGGACGAAAACTTAAGGGCGTTCTTCCACACCTACTCAATGTAAGTTTGCCAAAATTTTACACTAAATGTTTTTATGTGTATAATATGTTCATTTTATTTTTGTTAATAAAAGATCCCCTCAAGAAGAGGACAGCTACCGTCGAAACGTCAGGAAAGGAAAAGATATTGTTTCATTAAAAAAAACATTACGGCCAAAACAGCCAAAAGAGGTATATTTAAATCTCGAACACCTATAATAATTCAACAAATTGGTCAATAACTTAACAATAAGCATTTATTTAGTATAGTGATTCTCTGCTTATTTTTAACGATTTGGTTTATTGTTTGATTTTGAATTCATACCACTAATAAACAGTTATAATGAAATAAACAAAATCAATAATGAAATTGAAATAATTTTTTGTAACGATTTCGAATTTTTGCGATGGCTCGGGAATCAAGAATTACCGAAATCACGATTAAGCAAAACATGTAATTAGAAAATAACTTTTAGTCCACGACTGAAATAAATAATAATTCCAGAATCTGAGTTAAGCTAAATCAGTAAGCAGAGTTAAATAACTTATCGTTAATGTGAAAAGATCATCAAAATAAAAATTTGGAAATTTTAAATCTTATTTTAATAACAGGTATTTTCGATCGAATGATCCTTACTGAAATAGCGACCCACCCCTGTTTGTATGTGGATCTGCCAAAAATCAGAGTGCATTGCATTTATAAGATGTCAGAGACATTTTGTCAAATATGACAACCGAATTTTTGTATTATGACAACCGAATTTTGCCAACATGCGCAATATATTACCTTCTAAAATATAATGTATTGTGGACTATGGTGCTACCAATCTATACCTACAGTGATCCACAAAAGTCTGCGTACAAGGAAGAAAAGTTTTAAAAAATTGATGTTATTCACAAATGTAAAGTGAATTATTTTCAAAATAGGTATTTTTCAGTAAAAGAAAATACAAATCTGAAATTCTTCCCCAAAAGTTTGTGTACTTATACAGGTAAATATTTCTTGCATTATACACTGTTTAACTATCAGTAATTTTGTTTTTGCATAATATACGATTGTGTGTTCTGGTTTTAATCATGCTAAACGGATAAATAATAATTTGTCTAATCGTTGTTAATTAACTTTTTTCAATGTCAGTACCTAAACTTTTGTGTAAGAATTTCATAGGTTTATTTTGTTCTTATTGATTTCTTTTTGTTATAAATAATTTAAAAAAAAATGAATGTTCAAAATAAGAATCTTGTAAATTTTTTTGTATTGAGAAATGTTTTGTTTTTTAAAAAAATTCACTTTAAATTTGTGAACAACAGCAATTTTTTAAAATATTTCTTTCTTGTACGCAGACTTTTGTGGCTCATTGTTGGTACCTGAAACAATAATTTAAAAATTCATAATAAAAATGTATGATTGCTCAATTAACGACCCTTTTGATCAGGAGTGCCGATCTTTAGGTATGTTTTTCCCACGATCCCACTAGGCACTAAAAATACTTAGTAACAGGCGGCTACCTCTGACATTTTTCTAAGGAGTCCAAAATGAAAGTCATGGCTAAAAGAAGAAGTCTCTTATAAACTACACGAAAAACAGATTCTATCAACGAATATATTTTTTTTTATTTTATTTAAACATAAAACAACATTTTGTTTTTAAATAAATAAACGTTACAACTTAGAACATTCATTCTTTTCATAATACTAAAACAAATTAATAAAATAAGTTAATAAAGAGAAATCTAAAAATAGTAATTGTTGGGAATATTTTGCGTAAGGTTCTGAACTGAAATTGGCACAGGAACCCAATTTTCCAGCTGCTCATCTTCTAAAACTTTTAGGACAGAAAACATCGATTTGCATGATTCTACTTTTAGTCGGTTCGTAAGTTTGTTTTTTATCAACGTTAGTTTCGAAAACAGTGTTTCAGCACAACCGCTGCTATTTGCGCGCTGGAAGTAATGATGCCTATCACGAATTCCATCGTAATCGGAAATTTGTACCGAGTCCCGAAAAATTCTATCACAGAATCCATCGTAGTGGAAAATTAGCTACAAATTGCCATTACGAACGGATTCTATAATAAATTCAACACCAACCTTCCCTCTAGTGTAACAGTCTTCTTATTACTCAACAAATCAATCCAAATAACATCTCCTATATCTACAACTTTTTTAAAGAAAGTAACATCATTATATAAAATATTCTTTTTATCTAGCTGCTATGCCCTATCTAAAATTAATATTTATTCTGTAATTTTTAATTAATACTCTTAATGATTTTTTAAATTACCAATTTGAAACCAAAATGTGTCTTTAATTTCAACATACAATTTAGAAATATCGTTTTAAGCCTTCATTTCCAATAGTTTGTATTCTTCTATAATTCTTTCTGGATGAGGAGTAGACAAAGATTTGAATGAGGTCACAAAGGCCTGAATTCAGAGAAGAATGCGATCAAATGCAGAACAAAAGTTTTAAGCGAAGATTTAATATTAACAAAATTATTTAAATTGTTACATTTGGACTTTGGAGAATTTTTAAAAAGTGATTCTCATCGGCTTTATTGGTCGTAATGATGATTAAATGAAAGCAATTTTCATTTTATTTTCCCAACGTTTCGACGGTGGTTGGCGTCTTCTTCAGGGGTGTCTTTATTTACAAAATGAAACAGAGATTTAATGTTTGTACATATTGATACAAGTAAACGAACAAAATATGACTTAAATAACGTTAAATTTTAAGATTTTTACTTTTTTTAAATTGCAAAACAATAATTTGTTTTAAACATAAAAAAACAGATTAAAAACAGATGTTGAACACTTCTCATTTGAAGATTAGTCTACGTTTTATGATATTTACTGTCAGAAACTAAGGAACAGTAAGCGGCTGATATATTTTGTGTGTTTTGTTTGCGGTTCATTTTCCTTATGTTCCTGTTCAGCTTGCAATCTACATTATTAAAAAGAAATGGGAAATTATAGCTGAAAATACCAAGGTGAGCCAAAACAAATTTATCGAATTATTAAATTTTTGCCTCAAAGATAACAACTACCTGCAATTTAAAGACAATTTGTACAAACAAGTACACGGAGTACCAATGGGAAATCCTCTTTCACCGCCATTTTTTACTTGAGGAATGTTTTAAACTAAGCTACAAACCTAAGTGTATAGCAAAATACCTTGATGATATCTTTGCGATTGTGGATAGAGAAGAAATTGAAAATGTCTTACGATGCTTAAACCAGTTTAATGAAAAAATACAATTCACCGTAGAGAGGGAAAAAAACAGATCGATAGCGTTCTTGCACGTTAAGGTCTACCGCGAAAATGATCGACTTTCTTTCGACTGGTACCAGAAAGATATGGCATCTGGGCGACTTGTCAATTTTCGATCTAATCACTGTATAAACATTGCGTCGAACTTAATAAACAAAGTTTTTGTGTTGAGTGACCGAAAATTCCACTCCGCTAACGAAGACAAAGTTGCGAAAACATTCTTAGACAACAGCTTTTCGACAGAAGTTATAAGGAACTTGATACTTCGTCAAAAACACCAAGTTCGTTCAGAAAATAAGTTGGAAGAGAGGAGATGTGTTTATATGAGTGTCGTTTATGTGTCCAAACTTTCCGAAAATTTAAAAGAAATGGTCGCGAAAAACAACCCGGAATTCAACTTGGCATGTAGGTCGAACCAGTCTGTTGCATCCCTATTCACCAACCTGAAGACGAAAACCGACAAAGATCACCGTTCAGACGTATTTTGTAAAATAAATTGCCAAGGGAAAACGTATGAACCCTGCAATCTTTGCTACATCGGCACACCAAACAACTCGTTCGTCAAAGAATGGCGAACCACAAGTCAGATATTCGCCTAAAAGGTTCTGGGAAGACCGCACTGGCATGTCTTTTTAACACCCCTGAAGAAGAAGGCAACCACCGTCGAAACGTTGGGAAAAAAATGATAATTGCTTTCATTTAATCATCATTACGACCAATAAAGCCGATGAGAATCACTTTTTTAAAATTCTCCAAAGTCCAAATAAAAACCAACTTGGTCAAAAACTTCTAAAATATTAAACTGTTACAGTCCTGAATTTTTACAAGGAGTCTATTTCCGACTATTTTACAAAAGTGGCGTCCTGGAGTTCAGACTTTAAACAAGAGGCAAATGGACGCAAAGGAGACAGAAAGGTAACCCTGCTTACTAATCTTAAAATATTTTTAGCATTGTTTTATTTTATCTATTGCTGACTAATTACTGAAAATAGTTGACCAATTTCTGAACATTCCACAAACACTATTGGGCTAAAATGAACGTTTAAACCAATTATTTCGATTACAAAATTTTCAAAATCATACCTACATACTCGTACATTTATGATTCATTTTTGATTTTAAAACAACAATTTCTCAGTCGTTATATAACAACTTTTGCGATTGAATATATAAAACAAAGACAAGTGAATTTTGAACAATTTCTTTAATTATAGAATAATAAATTGGCCCTTGAATTACGAGGCCTGGTGCTAGCCAGTACTATGAACTCCATCGTAATAGAAAACTTATGAATGCCGAAAATAACAGAATCCGTTAGTAATGACAATTTGTATCCAAACCAATGGATTCCGACACATTTTACCGGGATTCTTAGCAAGTTTCTGATTAGAATAGAATTCGTACGATTGAGCAAATGTAATTAATGACAAATAATTATTTCGTTCAACAATGTTTAACATATTTCTATAAGCCTTTTGGTTTTGCTTTTGTTGCCCAATAGTCTTCTCGTTTCATGTAAGGTTCGTACGGATCATCAATATAATATTTCGGTTTTCTCCAGAATTTTGTTACCATTTTATCAAGCAAGAAACTTTGAGACGCGTTAACCAAAATATGTTGCTTCAAACGACGCTTTAAAGCTGGAGATTTCTTAAACAGTTTCTTATGACGTCCTGAATGTGTGCGTATCCAACAACCCCAATCTAATCTCTTGAAACGCTTAATAACAGATTTAACAGACTTTCGTTTACCTTTATTTAAGGAAAACTTTGTTAAGGTTCTTTTCTGAATAATAGTACTCTGCGGTTCTTTAAGCATATCATTGCCAAATAAATTGGTTAGTCTCTTAAATGGGAACGTAATGCCACTATACGAATATGATGGAATACAAGAAACCATTCTTGTTGTCCGGAGTAGGTTAGTAGATACTTGGTTATGTTGCCTTACTATGGCAGCGGTCCGAAAGGCTTAATGAAAACAAAAAGCAAATCAACATTAGTGATATTTAAAAAAACATATATCAATGTATTATGTATACCTGCAGTTACCATTGAACGTAACATTTTTTAAGTTAAATAATGAAATATTTTTAGAAAAATTCGGTCAGCTCACTTCATTATCAAAGACACGAAATCAAAGATACCTAAAATAAAGATGTGAAACTTCGGCTGTCAAATCATTTACCCTAAAAATTTTCCAGTTTAAGCGTGAAACAGATTAAAACCCCAGCAGCATTTAATTAAACGACATTTGCCTTCATTATTAAATAACCTATATAAATCAAGTGTTCACTCATACCGCTTCCACACGCCACTTCGATTTATCATGTCGACGAAGTAGTTCCTTGTTGCATGAGCATTCACACGCCAAAAACACCGACGTATAATTTTATGTTAAGGCTGGCAAATAGAATAGTTATTAAATTTACATTTAAAAAATAAATTAGTGACGTGAAAACGTCAGTACATCATATTATTTCCATTATTTTAAATGAAAGAAATTTTATAATTTTTAATTTATATGAAAGAAAAATGCAAATATGATAACTTTAAGTTATGGACATGTGCAGACAACAAGAAAACAAAACAGTAAGTGTGTCGGTGTGCTAGTTCGATCCTTTTTACACGCCGAACTGCTGTGTCGACACACTTTCTTTTCACACAACCAAAAAATCGTGCCGACACTAGATTGACGAAGTAGTTCGCCGGGTGTGAAAGCGGTGACACTAGACCAGATCCAGCAACCTCAATTGTGTAGTTAGGATAGAGCCATAAATTATCTGTTACTTTAATGTATTGCTGACAACTTTCCGCTAAGATATTCAATAGAAGCACATACTGCAAAAAATAAAAAAAAAGAATTGAACGTGTATAGCTGGCGCTTATTTGTATCGATACGAAATGTCAAGCAGGTAGAAATGACAGTTCTGGTGGCAATATATATGTTTGGCAAACTTTGCTGCCAACTTGGTGTTTACTGGTCACGATGCTAATTTGTTTCACGCATTACTTTTATTTACTCCTGGGGCTGGGAGCGCATGAGTTTTCTATCTGTAGAGGAAAAATCGGGTACACATACATATTTGGGTCAGATTCAATTTTGTTGACATATAACGTATACACAGATAGGCAAATTTATTCACGCATATTTTATGGGTGAATATATTTCTTGCACGGAAAAGACACGCTTTGCGGAATTTGTCCCCTGGGAGAGGGGAAAGATTAGAAATTAGACCAACATTAGCAACGGGTTTCAACAACAGTTTGGTTTGGCTAACCAGTTAATAACAAAGGACAGTGAGCTGCAAGTGGAGCTGCAGCTGTCCTTCTTGTTAATATAGTGAATAACTACAAATTCAATGTTACGAACACAATACAAGGCAGAGCAGATAGAACTGCAATCGTTAATCTATTTGTGTACAAATTATCTGTCAAAAAATGAATCTCACTCCAAGTCTAGTTCTAAATATCTGTGCTCAGTTCACTGATCTCTATAATACACTGGATAGTGTATTCACACAAAAAAATCGACCCCAATAGAAAACTGTAATAATTGTAGTGGGTCCATGTCAGTATAACAGTATAACATTTTTGTTGCCAAAGTGACATTTCCAGATGGTGGCTTATGCTTCAAACTAAACTAAATTAAAATTCTTTATTTTATTCATGCAAGGGCACTTTTTTCGCAAAAAACAAATAATACAAAATATAAAAATCAATTGTCAGTACAAACAGGAACAATGGCTATAAATTTAACCATTGCAATGATGTAAGTAAGTGCTTTTCTTAATAAAAAAAAACATAATAATGATAATATTCGATTGTTTCCAGTGTGCTTATCAATGTGTCTATATTGCTCAGTACATAATGCATTGGATATACTAAATGTTGAGAAAATGATTAGCAAAATAAAGTTTAAGTTCACTACATTGTGTATTGAATGGATTAATTCTCCAGGAGATGCAATAGAAAGCAGTCTTGCTGTGTAATAATTAACATTTAAAACAATCCCCAGAAAATGTTCTGTTTTCTTTTTTTATTGTAGGACACTTGGGTTCACTTAGAAGAAGTTTTACAAATCTGGCTTACGCTCAACAGTATATTATCGGATAGGTCTTACACTTCAGGACTATGTGCAAATGACATTCCCAAAATACCATTTGGTTCAAATGCAGTGCAGGTTTTGCTGTTGGCTCTAGCTTAGCACAATGACATAAAATTACGCACTTGGTGTCTTGGCTTTCAGTGCATATTGCCTGTTTTTTTGTAATTCGCCTTCCAACTTGGAAAGTGGTACTTTATATTTACATTTTACGTTTTCTTTTGATAATAATTAACTATTCTAGGAGAAACAAATAACAATAATTCAAGGATTGGTGATATAATTATAAGTGATGAGAATTTCGAAAAAAATACTACTTCGTTTCTTTTTCGGATATGGAATGAGTTCTTCAATAATTACAAATCGATGTGTAAGTTTCTTAATGTTCAGATGTCTTATTTCTTCTAACTTATTTCTGTTTATTAAAGACTTGGCCAACGATCTGCAAGCACTTGCATGCAAAACTCAATTTACTGAATCTGGTCCATTAACCTGGAAGAAACTTAAGAATACACTTAAGCGTTACTTTACAGCTAATTCAGCCAGACGGAGATATTTGCAATCAGCAAGGTCCGATTGATGTTCAAAGTCAACTTGTTCGCGACTTACTTATGATACAATACGATAATGCCGATTTAAATGTTTAGCTTAGTATTATCTAAAGTGTTTGTAAGTAGATTAATATACATGGGTATATATAAGTTTGGAATACATTATTAAACCTATAATTATTTATAGCATTCTTGGTATACAACAACATCGGTAATGCAGATAAAATTTAATGTCAAAGCTCGTCAGACGCAAATAGTTCAAGAAATAATTTTAGCAGTTTATTTGCCAACGTCCTTGTTTCGGAAAACTCAAAACAAAATGCAACTCTTTGAGATAACTCACTAATTATAAGCCCTCATTAACTTAGACAGAACTCCCAGGAGAAGATAGTGTAAATTTATACCTTATTTTTAAATTAAAACAAAATGAAATTTCACGTAATTCGTAATTTTAAGAAGTGAGTGCTGAAAGTCATTAATTTTTTAAATATATCATCGGATCGAAGGTTAAAAACTGAAACTAAATGTATACGTTTAGATTCACAATACTGCAAATCTATTTCTTTTGAAAAATGTTTTAATTATGTAAATAATAATGTATAAGAATAATTATATATATACCTAAATATATATAAATATTATATAATATATGTATGTATATATAATAATTATATGAATAATAAAATAATGTAATCTGAATGCAACCAATACGAATTTAAACGACGCGACGATAGAAACTGCAGTAAGTAGATAGAACTAGTTAAATGTTGTCCTATTTTGTCTGCTAAGTGATCTTAGATTGCGTGTCGTGTTCAGCGTACGAATTTATATAAGCAATGCACCCTTATATACTATTTATCCTACTTCCAATATAAAAGCTGTTTTCATACTGTGTGCAGTTTGTCTGACGAAAGTTTCATAGTAAACAGGTTTAACTTTGAGTACATATGTATGTATCTTGGTTTTCTTAGCTGTTACCTAGTTTGCGAAATATTTCTGTTAACTTTGTAGGCTACATTTTCCAGTGAAATCTACAAATCCACCAGAACATCATTCTAATGAGAATTATAGTATAATATAATATAGCAGAACATTAAACTTTAGCTGGTCAGAATCGAAGTCTTCACTAATTATGATGTCCAATACTTGTTTTGGATCTGCGTGGATGCATTTGTTATTGTTGGTAGTGATGCAGATGATAAGGAAAATGAGCTTAAATGAAGTTTTTAATTTCTGCAGAGAGGCGATACTAATTTTGTTACATTTTAACGATTTTTATTTAATTAATGGTTTTGTTTACATTTTCGATAACCTAATGCACAAGTGTCCTGTGTCCATTTCTTAGTCTTTTTAAATAGTGCCACCAATGGAAAGGTAAGAACAAATACTTTCATGTACACTCTTCAGTTGTCCAACAGAAACTGAAAATTGATCAAATTTGCAAAAAAAAACAGTTGCCATATGTCCAACATTTACTGTTATTTTACTTTTTGATATATTGAAATATTATTCTTATTAATAAATAATAATAGGCACACAGTTCTTGTTTTATCATGCCATGTGTGTGGTAAGAAAAACTGGCACCTAGCGCAAGATTGGTTTGTCCTTACAGTCTGTCGTGAATAAATTGAAAAGCCGCTAAAGCTTTTTTATTTTTTATTATACTAACGTTGGCAAGGTATCAGACCAAAACATACACTTAAATATCAAAGACACACCAGAGATTTTTAAATTCCAGTTATCTAAAATTGTATTAAAGAAACTATTTCTTAAATATAAATATTGTTCCTTTGCTAATTTGCTAAATCAAATTTTAATCTAAGAATCTTGTATAACTGCTAAATAATATTTGTATTTTTCTCTTTAAAATCATGTCCATGCATTTACCATTGGATCCGACGCTGTAACTTTCATGTTCTTGAGTCGACCGCAAATGGAAGCCAAACGAACATTAACTACATCACAATTTATAACCGATCCAATAGCATACAAGATGAACTTCCCAAAAAAAGAGAATGAAATGAGGATGAAAGTAGAATTGCTTATATTAATTATTCAAGCAGATTTCTGCAAGTCTCTAGAAAACGATTCGTTCAGAAATTTAAAGTCGATCGATGGCAGCATAAACAAAGAGGAGGGGGTATTACTTCTGTCTTTTCAAGGTGGTGATGTCTTTGAAAAAGCTGGAGTTAATATAGCAGTTGTAACTGGAACACTAACGCCTGGTGCTGTCCAACAAATGCGTTCCAGATGTAAAAATCTGGGCAATGGTCATGCACCATTCTTTGCTGCCGGTGAGGATCAACTCGTTGAAGTTCTCAAAAACCCTCGAGATTAGATAAAAATCGATCAGAAAATAAAAAGAACATCATAATCACCAACGCATTTCCTTGAAACGTCTGTTACCAAATATTTAATATGAATTGTAAATAACCTAGAATTCTAAGACGAGAAAAGACAAAGAAACGCACAATATTGACTTCCATTTGTAAAAAAAAAAACTTGTACTTGTTTTATTTTCCCAAAAATTACATTGCAATAATTTCAGTTTCATTTAATGATAATTTTTCTCCAATATGTTTCACGTTCTTGTGACGTGGCTCATCTTCTTTGTCGTCGTTATTTATATAGCTACCAGTTACTGAAGTATTTCTGGTCGGTGGTCAGTGAACCAAACTTTCACGTTTACTTATTTCTCCCATTCAATCATCACCATCTTCTTCACTATTATTTGAATCACTGTTGTAAATCTTATCTGGATCCGGAACCCAAGACAATTCGACATCATGTTGATTGTGTTCATCACTACCAAAGTTGTCGACTTCATCTTCGTCTTCGTAATTCTTGCTTTTTTCTTTTTTCTTTTGAACCTTGTGCTTGGCTTTGACAATTTCCTTGAAATGTTTCTTATCAAATTTATCCTCTTCACGAAGGGCTTCTTTGCAGCTTCAATAGCAATTCCTCCCTCGTCTTAATTGATATAATCTTTTGCGAGATCTGATTTTGTTGGCTTGAATTCGTTTTTTCACCAGTCGGTTTAGTTAGAATTTTCACCTTTCTAGCTGCAGTAAGTTCAGCGAGGACTTTCTCATCATCAACGTCGTGATCTCTTCAGATCAAACCTTGAATAAATCATCTTCGGCGTCGACTTTCTCATGTGGGGATTCCGACCAAAATTTTTGTATATGGTCCTTCGAATTATAAATATTACTGACTACCAAAATTTCGAAAAATAGTTTTATTTTTTGGATTTTTGAAAAAAAAATAGTTTTTGTTTTTGAAAAATCAATAATCGAAAATATTTTGGTGTTTCTTTTGAAATTAATATATTTACCGGCTTATACTCAAAATCTTGTTCTTACGATGTGATCCAACATAAGAGCAAGTTCGTGCAATCCAATCGTGCATTTTGTTTTAAATAGTTTTCAAATTATTTACATTTAATTTTAATGTACTGGTCACAAGAATAACATGTAAATAGTAGTAGTTTTCGTATTTAATTAATGGTCTTGACAAATCGCTTCTATTTTAGTTTGCACTAATCAGTCTTTAAATGTATATATATTATTAATCTTTTTCAGATATCTAATAACAACATGTGGGAAAATGGATACCTTAGCTCAAAATTTACCTCAGGAGCCAGGAAATGCTAAAACCATAACAAATAGGGTAATTTATTAAAATCAGTTATTCTTAATTTATGTATGGGGATTACATTTGAAGGCGTTTAGACCTTTAGATTAATATTGCATTCGTTAAACAAAATATTCATTATTTTTTTGCAGCACATGGATGTTATTACTAGTGAAATTGAACTTCTAGTTAAGACGCCCATATGCATGCCGCGATACTTCTTCCAAACACTTCAATCTACGCAAATAAAATGATCAGTAAGTCCACAGCCAAGTGCACCGGGAGAGCATATAATTGTTCAGTCTGGTAGTAATTTGGTAATTAAAGTCGAAGGAGTGATTCAGCATTATGGAAAATCCCCGAGCTTATTCAGATCGGTGGAATCTGTCCAACTGAGTTTAACATAACAGTTAATGACTCCACGCTTAGGCCTTGGCTTAGGCACTGATTGTATTAAAGTATGAATGAAAAATGCAAATGCATGAAAAAAAAATGCATCATTCAATGGTAATCCTGATATTTTTCTTAATTTTTAAACAGGCTAGTGATACAGTTACATTAACCCAAACCGTGAAACCTCAAAGAGATTTCTTATCTGGTAGTTTTCTGTTGCCTATTTCAATTGGTGGTCAATGGATTGTTACACTAGAAACGTTTGTCATTGATGAAGTTGGAATTACCTGGAGCACAGGACCCAAGAGGTAAAATACAATAAAAACAAAGATTTTAATAAAAGGTTGACATTATAATTTTTTTTTTTCAAGTTCTATGATTGTTCGCGTATTAGATGATCCTAATAAACCTCAACCGGCTTCTACATCAGCAAGCAGTATTCCAGCCAGGCGGTTCTAGGTTTTAACTTAATGGATACAATTTGTATGCAATAAAATAATTGTCTTATAAAGGTATAATTTTCTTTTTTTATTTTGGAAGTAATTCTTTCGGTTAGACTTTCCGTCTGGTTATCATCAATGTACATAGTTTTAACTTGCGATGGGTGCTAAAGGGCAGGGGCGACATTCCGATGGTATAAAACACCAACAAATATAGCGTCTCCTTTTCTTCAAACTTCGTATTTAATCATCTTAGGTGATTGCCTCGATTCTTGTTTGTTTATTTTTAGGCCCAAAAATAACGGTACCTGCCATCAATCGTTTTGTAGCAAAAAATGTAAATCTTAATTATCTCGAAAACGTCTCCAACGGTAATGGTAAAAAAAATCTATGCTCTATTACAGGCCGACTCCATTGGCAATAAATTTTCTCGTAATACTCATCCTGACAAGAAATCTCTAATGGAGGCGCGTTGTTTCTAGTTGTGTTGGGATGTCAGCGAGCTCTCTTTTCAACTTGTTGAAGTTCTCAAAAACCCTCGAGATTGGATAAAAATCGAACAAACAACGTAATCATTCAACGCCATCAACAAAAAAAAAAACATTTCCTTATTTTACAAAACATCTGTTACCATATTTTTAATATGTATTGTAAATACCCTAGAATTATAAGACGAAAAAAAGACAAAAAAACGCACAATAATGACTTCCATTTGTAAAAAGAAAGATATTTTTTTATTTTCCCAACAATTGCATTGCAATAATTTCAGCTTCATTTAATGATAATTTGTCTGCAATATACTTCGCCTTCTTGTGACGTGGTTCATTATTTTCGTCGTCATTTGAATCGCTATCAGTTACTGAAGCATTTCTAGATTTTCTCTTCTTTTCGTATAATCTGTCTGGTGGTCGGTGAACCAAACTTTCACTTTCACTTACTTCTCCCATACCATCGTCACCATCTTCTTCAATGTTATTTGAATCACTGTTTACCACATTGTAAATCTTATCTGGATCCGGCAACCACGACAAATCGACCTCATGTTGATCGTCTTCATCACTACCAAAGTCGTCGACTTCATCTTCGTCTTCGATATTCTTGCTTTTTGATTTTTTCTTTTGGACCTTGTGCTTGGCTTTGACAATTTCTTTAAAACGTTTCTTATCGAATTTATCCTCTTCGCGAAGAACCTTCTTTGCAATTTCGATATCAATTCCTCCCTCGTCTTGGTTGATAAAATCTCTTGCGAGGTCCGATTGCAATTTTTTTCTTGTGTCGAGCACTTCGGTTCCGTCGTCATTGAACTCAACTTTAGTGTTCGCTTGAATTCGTTTTTTCAGCACTCGTTTGGCTTGAGCAGCTTTAGTTAGAATTTTCGCCTTTCTAGCTGCAGTAAGTTCAGCTAGGACTTTCTCATCATCAACTTTGGTATCACCATCATCAACATCGTGATCTCTTCCTTTGATCTTGAAGATTTCTTCGGAATTGTCACTGTCGTCAGAGTGTCGTAGATTAAAATTAATCGCGTATTTCTTTTCAACACTTGCAGCTTTAGATGTTTCTTCATTATTTTCATTTTCACTAGAAGATGCCTCATCATCTTCATCTTTGTTTGTCTTATTGGCAGCTGCTTGTCGTTTTTTAAATCGCTCCAGAAACCGAACCCTGGGAACAACGACAAGTCCAAGAGATCTGGCATATTCGTCGGTATTAAGGTGGCTAACGTTAAAGATTTTCTTGTTCTTCATAGCGAAAACAGACTTGATATAAACGCACGCTGGGCAGTTTCTGTAAGTTCTATGTTTTGAGCCAGGAATCTCTCCATCTTTCCTTTGTGAGAGAAAAGTTTTTGCGGGTCAATCTGAATCTGATCGATTTCTATTTTGGCAGAGTTTAGTTCGGCAACCATGCCGTCTGCCTCATTAGGAAGCAGCACAAATAAACGTTCACCACGGGCTTTATTACGAACCGTCCTTCCTGTCCAATGGATATACTTATAGTACCTATTCCATCTAACCGCGTCCATTTTCTTGATGAATAAGTTGATGAATCAATTTTTATTATTTCTGGAAACTTACTTTATTCTGAATTTTTTGTAGTTCTTTATCTTCGTTGAAACTGACAATAAAAATAAATTGTTTGTCAATTTTATTTTTTTGAAAAGGAGTGCAATCTGTCTCTTTCTTTCTTTTTATAAAAACAAACGAGATAGAGAATTGCATTGGTGCTACTGTCAAATTCAATTGGAGTCAAAAAAACTGTTATACTTTGTATGGAATACACTATCCAGTGTATTAGAGAGATCAGTGGCTTAGTTCAGTTAGAAAACAGGTTTCGCATAATGGTAATTTTACACTCGTGTGCGCGCCACATAAATAACCTATGTTTCCACCTTAAATTTTAAAACTATCTTCAAATATTTTCACCAACGAACCTCATTAAAATCTCACCAAAAACCAACAACAAGAATCTCATCATACGTTATTCGACCCTTTTGTGTCTGACATTTGAGAGCGTTTATTTTTTTCTTCCGTGTGTTGTCATTCGTCAATCGTCTATAGTCGTTTTCGTTTGGTTACGTACATTTTACTTTCTCGGGCTGATTCTTGTTTTCTCCTTTTCTTATCCATTGGATTTTCCATTGTTTTGAGTAATCAAAAAGACGACAAAAAAAGAAATTAAATTTGATAAAAAAAACGCCATTCATTAAAATTTCAGTTCAAGAACATCAAACAAATTTTGAAATTCGTCATTGTGAGACTTTCTCTGTGAGCTATTTCCAAATTGCTTTGGATTCAAAGTAAATTAACCAGAAAAAAAGAAACAGATATGTGAAGGTCGCCTCCCACACTCGAGAAAGGAATAGCATCACAAAAATATAAGAAATTGCCTTCAACCTGTCTGCGAATCTGGAAGAAGATCTACGTTCTGGTTTCATACCTTCAGACGTTGTGGTATTATTGCTTAGTATAATTATCATTGTAACGTTCGTCGTGGCTCTAGATTTGTACAAATATCGTCATCTACCGTCGCCGCTGCGATTTTATTGCATCGCAAAGATCGATCATTTGTACGAGTTCTACACCAATGTTGCCAAGACGATGGACAATGTATTCGTCACGTATTTAGGCACAGATGGAGGTCTCTGCGCTGAGCCTGATGATATTCCCAAAACAAACACCACTGTCTGGGTTTTAGGCAAAAGTTACAATGCTATTCAGCGTAAGTTCGAATCAAAGAGTGTGATTCCATAGTCAATATATAAACCTGTTTCTTTTTCCTTTATAGAATTAGAGCTTATCCGAAGGGACATACAATCCAAGCTGTGGTGCACATATCGTCGGGGATTCATTCCTTTGGGCGAGTGTCAACTTACAACCGACAAAGGATGGGGTTGCATGTTACGTTGCGGCCAGATGGTCCTAGCACAGGCTCTGATTGATTTACATCTCGGGCGGGACTGGTTTTGGACCCCAGAATGCTTCGACACAACTTACTTGAAGATTGTCAATCGCTTCGAGGATTCGAGGAAAAGTTTCTTTTCGATTCATCAAATCGCCCTGATGGGTGATTCCGAGGATAAGAAAGTTGGACAGTGGTTCGGGCCGAATACTGTAGCGCAGGTGTTGAAGTAAGTAATTAATTTAATGATTTCTATTTATATGCAATTCATGCTAAGGAAACACTCTCTATTTATAAATAATCGGCTTCTAAAGTCTGTTGTCTAATTGATGTGCGTGTCGCGCATTATAATTAAAATCATTTGAGGAACCATATTGCCACATAAAAAATGAAGACGTTACTTACATGGAGTTGTACAAAAAATTGGGCGTTAAGTTGCTAAAATGGCGTCTTTTAGGGTGTGTTTATTTTGTATGTTATCGAATTTTGATGCCAGTAATGATTAAATTTGAGTTTAGTCGAAACACTTTTATGAAATGATAATGAATTATTAGAGATTCTGTAATTTCATTTTGAAGTTTTCTCTATATAACACCGACTAGAGCTTTCAAAAATACAAATTCCATTGCTAGAAGTTCCAAAGAAAAAAGATTTTTCAGTCGGTGCTGGAACATCGGTCATCCACATATACCTTTGCTGTAGGCAGCTGGCAGGTGAACATGTTTTTAGTTGCACTACGACCTGCACCCATTCAGAGACAAAAATGGCACTGCTCATTTATAGATCTCCTTCCAAATTTATTGCCTTGAAGAACCATATTATTTGGATTATTCTTACAGTGGATAATTTACTCTCTTCAATCTGGTGACGACCCAGTATACATATCACATCACAAACATAAATGTTAAAAAAGTAGCCAAGTTCTTCTATATACAAAAATCTTTGCGTAACAAGCCAGCCACCATTAGTGGAAGAACCTCAAAAATACCAGAGAAATTTAAATCTGGCTTTAATTATGTTGGTTAACTTGGCAACTTTTCTTCTATTAACTAATTACCTACACAATTTTGAAATGAAAACTTGCCAAGTAACCAACAGAAATAAAGCCAGTAATCATTAAATCACACATTTCTCTAATAATTTTGAGGTTCTTCCATATTACTCTACTTAAAATATTTAATATTTAACATTAATAAACTTAGAACTTGAAGTACTTTTAGATCTCACTACTTTACGGCTGACTTGTTACGCAAAGGTTTTTGTATATATGTAGAATAACGTGGCTACTTTTTTAACGTTTATGTTTTTGGTGTGATTTCACTACTTTTTGCAAAGATTCTTTTTATCAGAAAAGCTGGGTGGAATAATCGCCCAATGAATGCCTCATAAGATTACGTAAGTTTTCAATGTATGCCTTTTGTATGTACTACAACTTCTACCCCTCTACCAATTTTCATTAGTTAGAAGTGATCTATTAAAACTGTCATAATTGATAACAAGTGGGTGGATGAAAGGCCCCTGCATGAAAAATTTCATAATTTCAACTTTTTTTGTATACACCTGAAAGCTGACTGCTGACTAACAAACATAATCCTGCACCAATCGGAAGTGCTCTCAATATATTTAATATTCAGCCATATCACGCATTCCATCGTAATCGGAAAGTTCTACGAATCCCGTAAAAATCTATCGCAGAATCCATCGTAGTGGAAATTCTCATACAAATTGCCATTTCGAAAGGATTCAGCGATACCTTTTTTCGGGATTCGTAGAACTTTCCAAATACGATGGAACTCGTGATAAGGCTGATTAATTCTGTGAAAATGGATGTTTATCGCTATTCTATCGTTCTACAAAATGTCAGCATTCTACGACAATCAGTAGTTCTCTACATAGTTGATATCAATTCTATGCAAATGGGCGGGTGCCACGCCCTGTGAAGGGAAAATCTTCGACTTTTTCCTTTGTATATACCACAAGGCTTATCGTTGTGCGAAATTGCAAGATTCTACGATGTCGGGAAGTGTCTAATAAGTTTGATGATCAGTGAGTGAGTCAGTCAGTTACGGTTTTTGCGATTTTTGCAGTCTTATATCTCGGGAACAATTAAAGCTAAGATTTGAAATTCTTTGAGTTGCCTAAGCCTGGTGAGCTTGAGTTTTCTGACTTTATTGGGAAGGATTTAAAAGGAGATACCGATGTACTTTAGTTTTGAAGTTTAGAATATCAAAATGGGAGGGAAAAATCGAGCATGGTAAACCATTCCACATTCGTGTTGTACGGCTAAATAAAGAATCTCTGTACTTGACAGTACGTCCGGAATGGGGCTCAAGGGTAAACTGATGAACATTCCTAGAAGCGCGAGTATTACGGTTGAATAGTTCAAGGGGAGGAATATAACTGGCTACTTCCCTAGAACACTGTGTATAAAAATACCGATAAAATAGCGAAATACATGAAACATTTCGACGATGTTTGAGAGTTGTAAATGTTTCTACTATAGTTCTATCGCCGATCATTCTTAGAGCTTTATTTTGAATTCTGTCCAAAAGAGTTTTGGGAGCTCCTGCCCAAACGTGAGAGTTATACTCAAGTTTTGGTCGGATGAAGGCCTTATAGATTACAGACAGATCAGACGGGAAGAAGAATTTCTTGCATGTTGGAAGAAAACCTAAACACTTTGTAGCGTTTTTGGCGACATAGTATTTTTGTGTTCACTCCACAAGAGGTGGTATGTGACGCACATACCTAGGACTGATAGCTGATCGGTTTCCTCGATGCAAGTGCCGCTCATGGATAGCGGCATGGGAAGTGGGTTCTGCCTTAGCGGCAGAAGACAGCACTGAGTTTTTGAAGCATTAAATTCTACGCGGTTTTTTATTCTCCATTGGGCAATACTGCCGAGATCAGAATTTAATTAGATTATACCCGTTATTATTCTTAGGTATTCCTTCTCAAGTTAATAGAGGCTGAAAAACATTCATGGTTGTAGTTGACGACTCGTAGTTTGGCTTGTTCCGGGTTTGGGAGTTCTTTCCATATTGTCAGTCATTAAATCGTTCATTGTGTCTGGCGTTGTACTTTAAATTTCAAACTTGATTTTTTGAAACCATATAAAATATTGTATTAGAGATAATACATAGCTCACAGCTTCTTTTTTCAAACGAAAATGCGCTCTAAAATCGAATTCGTCCAAAGATTTTAAGAACTTTGTCTTCAATCGGAATATGATATTTCTTGGTGGCTCCATAAAGTGGAAAAAGAGCTCATCGAATTCATCATCTAATGTATCAAAAAGGACATCCATTTAATTAAAATAAAAATTACGAATATCTGTGCTCTTCAGTACTTTTGATTCTGTTAACTGTCAGTTATCTGCTCTATTGGGTACTTCAACCACCCTATGTTACTTGACAGATTAACTTTTAGTTAGACCTACTCAGTTATTGTGAAACACTAATGAGAATTTTATCTGTTGATTAGCTTCCAAGTAGCTTAACTGTGACTACTTTTATAAAAAAGGAAATATCATACGGGCTTTAAGCCCACATATGAAGCCCGTATGATACTCCTTTTTTTCTCATTTTTAATGCATTAAAAATGCAAACAGAGCAGTACCACAATAGTCAAATGGATAATCCCATTAAGTGTGAGTGTGTATACACAATACAAGGAAAAATGCAAAACGGTCAAGAACAAAGTGCTAAAAATGAAAGTGAAATTACATTTTTCAGCCATTGCAAACTTTTTTATTGTACATTAAAATTTGATAAATCAAAAAAGTTTTTTTTTTATCAAAGTGTTTGGTTTTGGTTCAGAAATTGTATTGAGCTAGATGAAAGGTTACAATTAACCTTAAGATATTTGGCGACTGGTGGGTATTTCTTTTGACTTTATTCAAAATAAAATTTTAAAATGCCAATATTTCTTTTAGCGCACAAACTCAATACGTAATGCTGGCCACTGAAAGTGCAAAACATTCGGAGGATAGACGAATGGATTTGCTAAAACCGACATCATATCAAATTTAAAAGAATCAAATAATGAAGGTTTACTTTCGCATCAATATTATATCAAGACAATTACATACATTAATTATTATTAGCTAAACGTATTTCTTTCTCAATTTAATGTTGACATTATTGAATAATCGTCCAATTAAAAAATTAAATAAATAAAATGATGTACCATATATTATACAATGTTTCTGTTTCGGTAAAAAAAAACATATTTTCTCTTTCACACAAAACTGACTCTCATGTGATTTAATGCTTAAAAATGAGAAAAAGAAGAAGCATCATACGGGCTTTAGGTGTACGAAGGTATCAACACGTCCATCAACTTTTTGAACAACCATATCAGAAATGCAGTTGATCAACTTTAAAACTTTTTTTTTGTGTCAAAATCGAAAACGTTTATCAACTAGTGAACGAGGTTATTCAAATTTTGAGTAAGTTTGTCAATTATATGTACGAAGCTATTCAACAATTAAATACGTTTATATACTAAGTTTACGGAGTTCTCCAACAATTGAACGAGTTGATCAACTAGGTGTACGAAGTTATTTAACATTTCACTAAGTTTGTCAACTATGTGTACGAATCTCCTAAAGCGTTTTGTTCAATTTTTCCTTTAGCTTCGTTGCTCAACGTGAAGAACGCAAGTTTGTGCACTAGTGTAGAGGTTGCAAATTTTGACATCCAGCGATGGAGTTGAACGAAGAGTTGAATGAAGTTGGGTTAGCTTGTTGCGCACTTAGTGGACGACCGGCATTACATTTGGCATGGGCATAGTTGATAGGTATGGGCCCGACTGCTAGTTGCAATATCTGTTACTGCTACTTTTAAATAACAGCTAAATACCAATTTTGGGTGAAAAATTGTCTGTAAAATAACAATTTTAATAAACTATTTTCCACTACAATTTTAAAATTAACTATTCATCACTTTATCATCTATATTCCGCTATTCGGCTCGATCAAAATTCAAATAGGGAATGTCTAAATGTTACCTGTATTTTATTTGTTCTTTATTTTAGGAATATGTATGTATAAACTAGGTACTATGCAATGCAAGTATTTTTATATCGGCGAGTGGTGATGGGCACTTTAAATGTCATTATTGATTTTTTGCTTAATTGCAATTCTGCATGCTTATTTCCGATCTTAGAGTTTCGATTTATTTAGTATATTATAAGTGTTCGAGATTTAAATATATCTCTTTTGGCTGATTTGGTCGTAATGTTTTTTTAATGAAACAATTGCATTTCCTTTTCCGACGTTTCGACGGTGGTTGCTGTCTTCTTCAGGGGATCTTTTATTAACAAAAATAAAATGAACATATTATACACATAAGAACATGTAGTGTAAAATTTTGGCAAACTTACATTTAGTATGTATTACAGATAAACATAAATAATACAATGAAAGACAAATATAAAGCAATGTTTAAACAAATTTGTATGATATAAAAAAACACTTCGATTGAAGTTTAGTCGGCTTTAAATTTTCACGGATTCTGCTTAGTCACCAAAGAGCAGTAAACCGATGAAATGTTCTGGCTGTCTTGTTTACGATTCATATTGTTTTTGTTGTTAATAATATGAAACGTTTCTAGAGTATACCGCTTGGAGACATGTTTCTCCCTTTCCAGGATTTCCGCTCTGTCAAAATCTGGTTTGTGTCCATGCTCAATGGAGTGTAAGGCCAATGCTGTCTTCCCAGTGCTTTTTAAATTAATGTCGGATTTGTAGTTGGAAATTCGTTGACGAAGAAGTTGTTTCGTTGTACCGATATAGGAAAGATTGCAATTTTCTTCCGCATTGCCACGACAGTTTCTTTTATAGACTACGTCTGTGCACTTATCCTTTTCCGTTTTTGTTTTCATGTTGGTGAAAAGAGGTGCTAGCGTCCTATTGGATTTATACGCTAAGCTGACGTCATTAGTACTATTTTTTACCGCCTCTTTAAAGTTTTCTGACAGTTTGGGAACATAAACTATACTCTTTTAAATACCTCTCTCTTTTTGCCGATTATCAACAGGAGCTTTGTGTTTTTGGCGAAGTATCAAGCTCCGTATGATTTCCATTGGATAGCCATTATCTAGGAGAATTTGTGTGACTATTTTCTCATTTGCGACGTGAAATTCCCGGTCACTCAACGCAAAGACTTTTTGAACTAGATTAGAGGCTGTATTAATAAGAATATGCTTTGCTTGATTGGATCTAAAGTTTTATATCATAAAATTTTTTTTAAACATTGCTTTATATTTGTCTTTCATTGTATTATTTATGTTTATCTGTAATACATACTGTCCTTTGTGTAACAGCGAGGTGCTCGAAAATAATAGGCTAAATTGCTATGTGCATATAATAGTATGTATTTTATTTCTAAAAAAGGCAAAGTAAATTTACATGATCAAATTATAAATTATTTGGGAAAACTTACCGCAGTTTGCACACCTCGACTGCTCAGCACAAAGTTAAAAGAAATGTGTAGACAAAGAAAAATTACATTAAGATGGCGAAATAATGATTTATATGTGAGGAGTGCAAACTACGTTCGGAAATGAAAGACAGCTATAGAGTTTCTATTTTCTTGTTGTTGAATGTTGGCAAAAGATCTGTTCCTTCAATGTTCCGGACGAAAACTTAAGGGCGTTCTTCCACACCTACTCAATGTAAGTTTGCCAAAATTTTACACTAAATGTTTTTATGTGTATAATATGTTCATTTTATTTTTGTTAATAAAAGATCCCCTCAAGAAGAGGACAGCTACCGTCGAAACGTCAGGAAAGGAAAAGATATTGTTTCATTAAAAAAAACATTACGGCCAAAACAGCCAAAAGAGGTATATTTAAATCTCGAACACCTATAATAATTCAACAAATTGGTCAATAACTTAACAATAAGCATTTATTTAGTATAGTGATTCTCTGCTTATTTTTAACGATTTGGTTTATTGTTTGATTTTGAATTCATACCACTAATAAACAGTTATAATGAAATAAACAAAATCAATAATGAAATTGAAATAATTTTTTGTAACGATTTCGAATTTTTGCGATGGCTCGGGAATCAAGAATTACCGAAATCACGATTAAGCAAAACATGTAATTAGAAAATAACTTTTAGTCCACGACTGAAATAAATAATAATTCCAGAATCTGAGTTAAGCTAAATCAGTAAGCAGAGTTAAATAACTTATCGTTAATGTGAAAAGATCATCAAAATAAAAATTTGGAAATTTTAAATCTTATTTTAATAACAGGTATTTTCGATCGAATGATCCTTACTGAAATAGCGACCCACCCCTGTTTGTATGTGGATCTGCCAAAAATCAGAGTGCATTGCATTTATAAGATGTCAGAGACATTTTGTCAAATATGACAACCGAATTTTTGTATTATGACAACCGAATTTTGCCAACATGCGCAATATATTACCTTCTAAAATATAATGTATTGTGGACTATGGTGCTACCAATCTATACCTACAGTGATCCACAAAAGTCTGCGTACAAGGAAGAAAAGTTTTAAAAAATTGATGTTATTCACAAATGTAAAGTGAATTATTTTCAAAATAGGTATTTTTCAGTAAAAGAAAATACAAATCTGAAATTCTTCCCCAAAAGTTTGTGTACTTATACAGGTAAATATTTCTTGCATTATACACTGTTTAACTATCAGTAATTTTGTTTTTGCATAATATACGATTGTGTGTTCTGGTTTTAATCATGCTAAACGGATAAATAATAATTTGTCTAATCGTTGTTAATTAACTTTTTTCAATGTCAGTACCTAAACTTTTGTGTAAGAATTTCATAGGTTTATTTTGTTCTTATTGATTTCTTTTTGTTATAAATAATTTAAAAAAAAATGAATGTTCAAAATAAGAATCTTGTAAATTTTTTTGTATTGAGAAATGTTTTGTTTTTTAAAAAAATTCACTTTAAATTTGTGAACAACAGCAATTTTTTAAAATATTTCTTTCTTGTACGCAGACTTTTGTGGCTCATTGTTGGTACCTGAAACAATAATTTAAAAATTCATAATAAAAATGTATGATTGCTCAATTAACGACCCTTTTGATCAGGAGTGCCGATCTTTAGGTATGTTTTTCCCACGATCCCACTAGGCACTAAAAATACTTAGTAACAGGCGGCTACCTCTGACATTTTTCTAAGGAGTCCAAAATGAAAGTCATGGCTAAAAGAAGAAGTCTCTTATAAACTACACGAAAAACAGATTCTATCAACGAATATATTTTTTTTTATTTTATTTAAACATAAAACAACATTTTGTTTTTAAATAAATAAACGTTACAACTTAGAACATTCATTCTTTTCATAATACTAAAACAAATTAATAAAATAAGTTAATAAAGAGAAATCTAAAAATAGTAATTGTTGGGAATATTTTGCGTAAGGTTCTGAACTGAAATTGGCACAGGAACCCAATTTTCCAGCTGCTCATCTTCTAAAACTTTTAGGACAGAAAACATCGATTTGCATGATTCTACTTTTAGTCGGTTCGTAAGTTTGTTTTTTATCAACGTTAGTTTCGAAAACAGTGTTTCAGCACAACCGCTGCTATTTGCGCGCTGGAAGTAATGATGCCTATCACGAATTCCATCGTAATCGGAAATTTGTACCGAGTCCCGAAAAATTCTATCACAGAATCCATCGTAGTGGAAAATTAGCTACAAATTGCCATTACGAACGGATTCTATAATAAATTCAACACCAACCTTCCCTCTAGTGTAACAGTCTTCTTATTACTCAACAAATCAATCCAAATAACATCTCCTATATCTACAACTTTTTTAAAGAAAGTAACATCATTATATAAAATATTCTTTTTATCTAGCTGCTATGCCCTATCTAAAATTAATATTTATTCTGTAATTTTTAATTAATACTCTTAATGATTTTTTAAATTACCAATTTGAAACCAAAATGTGTCTTTAATTTCAACATACAATTTAGAAATATCGTTTTAAGCCTTCATTTCCAATAGTTTGTATTCTTCTATAATTCTTTCTGGATGAGGAGTAGACAAAGATTTGAATGAGGTCACAAAGGCCTGAATTCAGAGAAGAATGCGATCAAATGCAGAACAAAAGTTTTAAGCGAAGATTTAATATTAACAAAATTATTTAAATTGTTACATTTGGACTTTGGAGAATTTTTAAAAAGTGATTCTCATCGGCTTTATTGGTCGTAATGATGATTAAATGAAAGCAATTTTCATTTTATTTTCCCAACGTTTCGACGGTGGTTGGCGTCTTCTTCAGGGGTGTCTTTATTTACAAAATGAAACAGAGATTTAATGTTTGTACATATTGATACAAGTAAACGAACAAAATATGACTTAAATAACGTTAAATTTTAAGATTTTTACTTTTTTTAAATTGCAAAACAATAATTTGTTTTAAACATAAAAAAACAGATTAAAAACAGATGTTGAACACTTCTCATTTGAAGATTAGTCTACGTTTTATGATATTTACTGTCAGAAACTAAGGAACAGTAAGCGGCTGATATATTTTGTGTGTTTTGTTTGCGGTTCATTTTCCTTATGTTCCTGTTCAGCTTGCAATCTACATTATTAAAAAGAAATGGGAAATTATAGCTGAAAATACCAAGGTGAGCCAAAACAAATTTATCGAATTATTAAATTTTTGCCTCAAAGATAACAACTACCTGCAATTTAAAGACAATTTGTACAAACAAGTACACGGAGTACCAATGGGAAATCCTCTTTCACCGCCATTTTTTACTTGAGGAATGTTTTAAACTAAGCTACAAACCTAAGTGTATAGCAAAATACCTTGATGATATCTTTGCGATTGTGGATAGAGAAGAAATTGAAAATGTCTTACGATGCTTAAACCAGTTTAATGAAAAAATACAATTCACCGTAGAGAGGGAAAAAAACAGATCGATAGCGTTCTTGCACGTTAAGGTCTACCGCGAAAATGATCGACTTTCTTTCGACTGGTACCAGAAAGATATGGCATCTGGGCGACTTGTCAATTTTCGATCTAATCACTGTATAAACATTGCGTCGAACTTAATAAACAAAGTTTTTGTGTTGAGTGACCGAAAATTCCACTCCGCTAACGAAGACAAAGTTGCGAAAACATTCTTAGACAACAGCTTTTCGACAGAAGTTATAAGGAACTTGATACTTCGTCAAAAACACCAAGTTCGTTCAGAAAATAAGTTGGAAGAGAGGAGATGTGTTTATATGAGTGTCGTTTATGTGTCCAAACTTTCCGAAAATTTAAAAGAAATGGTCGCGAAAAACAACCCGGAATTCAACTTGGCATGTAGGTCGAACCAGTCTGTTGCATCCCTATTCACCAACCTGAAGACGAAAACCGACAAAGATCACCGTTCAGACGTATTTTGTAAAATAAATTGCCAAGGGAAAACGTATGAACCCTGCAATCTTTGCTACATCGGCACACCAAACAACTCGTTCGTCAAAGAATGGCGAACCACAAGTCAGATATTCGCCTAAAAGGTTCTGGGAAGACCGCACTGGCATGTCTTTTTAACACCCCTGAAGAAGAAGGCAACCACCGTCGAAACGTTGGGAAAAAAATGATAATTGCTTTCATTTAATCATCATTACGACCAATAAAGCCGATGAGAATCACTTTTTTAAAATTCTCCAAAGTCCAAATAAAAACCAACTTGGTCAAAAACTTCTAAAATATTAAACTGTTACAGTCCTGAATTTTTACAAGGAGTCTATTTCCGACTATTTTACAAAAGTGGCATCCTGGAGTTCAGACTTTAAACAAGAGGCAAATGGACGCAAAGGAGACAGAAAGGTAACCCTGCTTACTAATCTTAAAATATTTTTAGCATTGTTTTATTTTATCTATTGCTGACTAATTACTGAAAATAGTTGACCAATTTCTGAACATTCCACAAACACTATTGGGCTAAAATGAACGTTTAAACCAATTATTTCGATTACAAAATTTTCAAAATCATACCTACATACTCGTACATTTATGATTCATTTTTGATTTTAAAACAACAATTTCTCAGTCGTTATATAACAACTTTTGCGATTGAATATATAAAACAAAGACAAGTGAATTTTGAACAATTTCTTTAATTATAGAATAATAAATTGGCCCTTGAATTACGAGGCCTGGTGCTAGTCAGTACTATGAACTCCATCGTAATAGAAAACTTATGAATGCCGAAAATAACAGAATCCGTTAGTAATGACAATTTGTATCCAAACCAATGGATTCCGACACATTTTACCGGGATTCTTAGCAAGTTTCTGATTAGAATAGAATTCGTACGATTGAGCAAATGTAATTAATGACAAATAATTATTTCGTTCAACAATGTTTAACATATTTCTATAAGCCTTTTGGTTTTGCTTTTGTTGCCCAATAGTCTTCTCGTTTCATGTAAGGTTCGTACGGATCATCAATATAATATTTCGGTTTTCTCCAGAATTTTGTTACCATTTTATCAAGCAAGAAACTTTGAGACGCGTTAACCAAAATATGTTGCTTCAAACGACGCTTTAAAGCTGGAGATTTCTTAAACAGTTTCTTATGACGTCCTGAATGTGTGCGTATCCAACAACCCCAATCTAATCTCTTGAAACGCTTAATAACAGATTTAACAGACTTTCGTTTACCTTTATTTAAGGAAAACTTTGTTAAGGTTCTTTTCTGAATAATAGTACTCTGCGGTTCTTTAAGCATATCATTGCCAAATAAATTGGTTAGTCTCTTAAATGGGAACGTAATGCCACTATACGAATATGATGGAATACAAGAAACCATTCTTGTTGTCCGGAGTAGGTTAGTAGATACTTGGTTATGTTGCCTTACTATGGCAGCGGTCCGAAAGGCTTAATGAAAACAAAAAGCAAATCAACATTAGTGATATTTAAAAAAACATATATCAATGTATTATGTATACCTGCAGTTACCATTGAACGTAACATTTTTTAAGTTAAATAATGAAATATTTTTAGAAAAATTCGGTCAGCTCACTTCATTATCAAAGACACGAAATCAAAGATACCTAAAATAAAGATGTGAAACTTCGGCTGTCAAATCATTTACCCTAAAAATTTTCCAGTTTAAGCGTGAAACAGATTAAAACCCCAGCAGCATTTAATTAAACGACATTTGCCTTCATTATTAAATAACCTATATAAATCAAGTGTTCACTCATACCGCTTCCACACGCCACTTCGATTTATCATGTCGACGAAGTAGTTCCTTGTTGCATGAGCATTCACACGCCAAAAACACCGACGTATAATTTTATGTTAAGGCTGGCAAATAGAATAGTTATTAAATTTACATTTAAAAAATAAATTAGTGACGTGAAAACGTCAGTACATCATATTATTTCCATTATTTTAAATGAAAGAAATTTTATAATTTTTAATTTATATGAAAGAAAAATGCAAATATGATAACTTTAAGTTATGGACATGTGCAGACAACAAGAAAACAAAACAGTAAGTGTGTCGGTGTGCTAGTTCGATCCTTTTTACACGCCGAACTGCTGTGTCGACACACTTTCTTTTCACACAACCAAAAAATCGTGCCGACACTAGATTGACGAAGTAGTTCGCCGGGTGTGAAAGCGGTGACACTAGACCAGATCCAGCAACCTCAATTGTGTAGTTAGGATAGAGCCATAAATTATCTGTTACTTTAATGTATTGCTGACAACTTTCCGCTAAGATATTCAATAGAAGCACATACTGCAAAAAATAAAAAAAAAGAATTGAACGTGTATAGCTGGCGCTTATTTGTATCGATACGAAATGTCAAGCAGGTAGAAATGACAGTTCTGGTGGCAATATATATGTTTGGCAAACTTTGCTGCCAACTTGGTGTTTACTGGTCACGATGCTAATTTGTTTCACGCATTACTTTTATTTACTCCTGGGGCTGGGAGCGCATGAGTTTTCTATCTGTAGAGGAAAAATCGGGTACACATACATATTTGGGTCAGATTCAATTTTGTTGACATATAACGTATACACAGATAGGCAAATTTATTCACGCATATTTTATGGGTGAATATATTTCTTGCACGGAAAAGACACGCTTTGCGGAATTTGTCCCCTGGGAGAGGGGAAAGATTAGAAATTAGACCAACATTAGCAACGGGTTTCAACAACAGTTTGGTTTGGCTAACCAGTTAATAACAAAGGACAGTGAGCTGCAAGTGGAGCTGCAGCTGTCCTTCTTGTTAATATAGTGAATAACTACAAATTCAATGTTACGAACACAATACAAGGCAGAGCAGATAGAACTGCAATCGTTAATCTATTTGTGTACAAATTATCTGTCAAAAAATGAATCTCACTCCAAGTCTAGTTCTAAATATCTGTGCTCAGTTCACTGATCTCTATAATACACTGGATAGTGTATTCACACAAAAAAATCGACCCCAATAGAAAACTGTAATAATTGTAGTGGGTCCATGTCAGTATAACAGTATAACATTTTTGTTGCCAAAGTGACATTTCCAGATGGTGGCTTATGCTTCAAACTAAACTAAATTAAAATTCTTTATTTTATTCATGCAAGGGCACTTTTTTCGCAAAAAACAAATAATACAAAATATAAAAATCAATTGTCAGTACAAACAGGAACAATGGCTATAAATTTAACCATTGCAATGATGTAAGTAAGTGCTTTTCTTAATAAAAAAAAACATAATAATGATAATATTCGATTGTTTCCAGTGTGCTTATCAATGTGTCTATATTGCTCAGTACATAATGCATTGGATATACTAAATGTTGAGAAAATGATTAGCAAAATAAAGTTTAAGTTCACTACATTGTGTATTGAATGGATTAATTCTCCAGGAGATGCAATAGAAAGCAGTCTTGCTGTGTAATAATTAACATTTAAAACAATCCCCAGAAAATGTTCTGTTTTCTTTTTTTATTGTAGGACACTTGGGTTCACTTAGAAGAAGTTTTACAAATCTGGCTTACGCTCAACAGTATATTATCGGATAGGTCTTACACTTCAGGACTATGTGCAAATGACATTCCCAAAATACCATTTGGTTCAAATGCAGTGCAGGTTTTGCTGTTGGCTCTAGCTTAGCACAATGACATAAAATTACGCACTTGGTGTCTTGGCTTTCAGTGCATATTGCCTGTTTTTTTGTAATTCGCCTTCCAACTTGGAAAGTGGTACTTTATATTTACATTTTACGTTTTCTTTTGATAATAATTAACTATTCTAGGAGAAACAAATAACAATAATTCAAGGATTGGTGATATAATTATAAGTGATGAGAATTTCGAAAAAAATACTACTTCGTTTCTTTTTCGGATATGGAATGAGTTCTTCAATAATTACAAATCGATGTGTAAGTTTCTTAATGTTCAGATGTCTTATTTCTTCTAACTTATTTCTGTTTATTAAAGACTTGGCCAACGATCTGCAAGCACTTGCATGCAAAACTCAATTTACTGAATCTGGTCCATTAACCTGGAAGAAACTTAAGAATACACTTAAGCGTTACTTTACAGCTAATTCAGCCAGACGGAGATATTTGCAATCAGCAAGGTCCGATTGATGTTCAAAGTCAACTTGTTCGCGACTTACTTATGATACAATACGATAATGCCGATTTAAATGTTTAGCTTAGTATTATCTAAAGTGTTTGTAAGTAGATTAATATACATGGGTATATATAAGTTTGGAATACATTATTAAACCTATAATTATTTATAGCATTCTTGGTATACAACAACATCGGTAATGCAGATAAAATTTAATGTCAAAGCTCGTCAGACGCAAATAGTTCAAGAAATAATTTTAGCAGTTTATTTGCCAACGTCCTTGTTTCGGAAAACTCAAAACAAAATGCAACTCTTTGAGATAACTCACTAATTATAAGCCCTCATTAACTTAGACAGAACTCCCAGGAGAAGATAGTGTAAATTTATACCTTATTTTTAAATTAAAACAAAATGAAATTTCACGTAATTCGTAATTTTAAGAAGTGAGTGCTGAAAGTCATTAATTTTTTAAATATATCATCGGATCGAAGGTTAAAAACTGAAACTAAATGTATACGTTTAGATTCACAATACTGCAAATCTATTTCTTTTGAAAAATGTTTTAATTATGTAAATAATAATGTATAAGAATAATTATATATATACCTAAATATATATAAATATTATATAATATATGTATGTATATATAATAATTATATGAATAATAAAATAATGTAATCTGAATGCAACCAATACGAATTTAAACGACGCGACGATAGAAACTGCAGTAAGTAGATAGAACTAGTTAAATGTTGTCCTATTTTGTCTGCTAAGTGATCTTAGATTGCGTGTCGTGTTCAGCGTACGAATTTATATAAGCAATGCACCCTTATATACTATTTATCCTACTTCCAATATAAAAGCTGTTTTCATACTGTGTGCAGTTTGTCTGACGAAAGTTTCATAGTAAACAGGTTTAACTTTGAGTACATATGTATGTATCTTGGTTTTCTTAGCTGTTACCTAGTTTGCGAAATATTTCTGTTAACTTTGTAGGCTACATTTTCCAGTGAAATCTACAAATCCACCAGAACATCATTCTAATGAGAATTATAGTATAATATAATATAGCAGAACATTAAACTTTAGCTGGTCAGAATCGAAGTCTTCACTAATTATGATGTCCAATACTTGTTTTGGATCTGCGTGGATGCATTTGTTATTGTTGGTAGTGATGCAGATGATAAGGAAAATGAGCTTAAATGAAGTTTTTAATTTCTGCAGAGAGGCGATACTAATTTTGTTACATTTTAACGATTTTTATTTAATTAATGGTTTTGTTTACATTTTCGATAACCTAATGCACAAGTGTCCTGTGTCCATTTCTTAGTCTTTTTAAATAGTGCCACCAATGGAAAGGTAAGAACAAATACTTTCATGTACACTCTTCAGTTGTCCAACAGAAACTGAAAATTGATCAAATTTGCAAAAAAAAACAGTTGCCATATGTCCAACATTTACTGTTATTTTACTTTTTGATATATTGAAATATTATTCTTATTAATAAATAATAATAGGCACACAGTTCTTGTTTTATCATGCCATGTGTGTGGTAAGAAAAACTGGCACCTAGCGCAAGATTGGTTTGTCCTTACAGTCTGTCGTGAATAAATTGAAAAGCCGCTAAAGCTTTTTTATTTTTTATTATACTAACGTTGGCAAGGTATCAGACCAAAACATACACTTAAATATCAAAGACACACCAGAGATTTTTAAATTCCAGTTATCTAAAATTGTATTAAAGAAACTATTTCTTAAATATAAATATTGTTCCTTTGCTAATTTGCTAAATCAAATTTTAATCTAAGAATCTTGTATAACTGCTAAATAATATTTGTATTTTTCTCTTTAAAATCATGTCCATGCATTTACCATTGGATCCGACGCTGTAACTTTCATGTTCTTGAGTCGACCGCAAATGGAAGCCAAACGAACATTAACTACATCACAATTTATAACCGATCCAATAGCATACAAGATGAACTTCCCAAAAAAAGAGAATGAAATGAGGATGAAAGTAGAATTGCTTATATTAATTATTCAAGCAGATTTCTGCAAGTCTCTAGAAAACGATTCGTTCAGAAATTTAAAGTCGATCGATGGCAGCATAAACAAAGAGGAGGGGGTATTACTTCTGTCTTTTCAAGGTGGTGATGTCTTTGAAAAAGCTGGAGTTAATATAGCAGTTGTAACTGGAACACTAACGCCTGGTGCTGTCCAACAAATGCGTTCCAGATGTAAAAATCTGGGCAATGGTCATGCACCATTCTTTGCTGCCGGTGAGGATCAACTCGTTGAAGTTCTCAAAAACCCTCGAGATTAGATAAAAATCGATCAGAAAATAAAAAGAACATCATAATCACCAACGCATTTCCTTGAAACGTCTGTTACCAAATATTTAATATGAATTGTAAATAACCTAGAATTCTAAGACGAGAAAAGACAAAGAAACGCACAATATTGACTTCCATTTGTAAAAAAAAAAACTTGTACTTGTTTTATTTTCCCAAAAATTACATTGCAATAATTTCAGTTTCATTTAATGATAATTTTTCTCCAATATGTTTCACGTTCTTGTGACGTGGTTCATCTTCTTTGTCGTCGTTATTTATATAGCTACCAGTTACTGAAGTATTTCTGGTCGGTGGTCAGTGAACCAAACTTTCACGTTTACTTATTTCTCCCATTCAATCATCACCATCTTCTTCACTATTATTTGAATCACTGTTGTAAATCTTATCTGGATCCGGAACCCAAGACAATTCGACATCATGTTGATTGTGTTCATCACTACCAAAGTTGTCGACTTCATCTTCGTCTTCGTAATTCTTGCTTTTTTCTTTTTTCTTTTGAACCTTGTGCTTGGCTTTGACAATTTCCTTGAAATGTTTCTTATCAAATTTATCCTCTTCACGAAGGGCTTCTTTGCAGCTTCAATAGCAATTCCTCCCTCGTCTTAATTGATATAATCTTTTGCGAGATCTGATTTTGTTGGCTTGAATTCGTTTTTTCACCAGTCGGTTTAGTTAGAATTTTCACCTTTCTAGCTGCAGTAAGTTCAGCGAGGACTTTCTCATCATCAACGTCGTGATCTCTTCAGATCAAACCTTGAATAAATCATCTTCGGCGTCGACTTTCTCATGTGGGGATTCCGACCAAAATTTTTGTATATGGTCCTTCGAATTATAAATATTACTGACTACCAAAATTTCGAAAAATAGTTTTATTTTTTGGATTTTTGAAAAAAAAATAGTTTTTGTTTTTGAAAAATCAATAATCGAAAATATTTTGGTGTTTCTTTTGAAATTAATATATTTACCGGCTTATACTCAAAATCTTGTTCTTACGATGTGATCCAACATAAGAGCAAGTTCGTGCAATCCAATCGTGCATTTTGTTTTAAATAGTTTTCAAATTATTTACATTTAATTTTAATGTACTGGTCACAAGAATAACATGTAAATAGTAGTAGTTTTCGTATTTAATTAATGGTCTTGACAAATCGCTTCTATTTTAGTTTGCACTAATCAGTCTTTAAATGTATATATATTATTAATCTTTTTCAGATATCTAATAACAACATGTGGGAAAATGGATACCTTAGCTCAAAATTTACCTCAGGAGCCAGGAAATGCTAAAACCATAACAAATAGGGTAATTTATTAAAATCAGTTATTCTTAATTTATGTATGGGGATTACATTTGAAGGCGTTTAGACCTTTAGATTAATATTGCATTCGTTAAACAAAATATTCATTATTTTTTTGCAGCACATGGATGTTATTACTAGTGAAATTGAACTTCTAGTTAAGACGCCCATATGCATGCCGCGATACTTCTTCCAAACACTTCAATCTACGCAAATAAAATGATCAGTAAGTCCACAGCCAAGTGCACCGGGAGAGCATATAATTGTTCAGTCTGGTAGTAATTTGGTAATTAAAGTCGAAGGAGTGATTCAGCATTATGGAAAATCCCCGAGCTTATTCAGATCGGTGGAATCTGTCCAACTGAGTTTAACATAACAGTTAATGACTCCACGCTTAGGCCTTGGCTTAGGCACTGATTGTATTAAAGTATGAATGAAAAATGCAAATGCATGAAAAAAAAATGCATCATTCAATGGTAATCCTGATATTTTTCTTAATTTTTAAACAGGCTAGTGATACAGTTACATTAACCCAAACCGTGAAACCTCAAAGAGATTTCTTATCTGGTAGTTTTCTGTTGCCTATTTCAATTGGTGGTCAATGGATTGTTACACTAGAAACGTTTGTCATTGATGAAGTTGGAATTACCTGGAGCACAGGACCCAAGAGGTAAAATACAATAAAAACAAAGATTTTAATAAAAGGTTGACATTATAATTTTTTTTTTTCAAGTTCTATGATTGTTCGCGTATTAGATGATCCTAATAAACCTCAACCGGCTTCTACATCAGCAAGCAGTATTCCAGCCAGGCGGTTCTAGGTTTTAACTTAATGGATACAATTTGTATGCAATAAAATAATTGTCTTATAAAGGTATAATTTTCTTTTTTTATTTTGGAAGTAATTCTTTCGGTTAGACTTTCCGTCTGGTTATCATCAATGTACATAGTTTTAACTTGCGATGGGTGCTAAAGGGCAGGGGCGACATTCCGATGGTATAAAACACCAACAAATATAGCGTCTCCTTTTCTTCAAACTTCGTATTTAATCATCTTAGGTGATTGCCTCGATTCTTGTTTGTTTATTTTTAGGCCCAAAAATAACGGTACCTGCCATCAATCGTTTTGTAGCAAAAAATGTAAATCTTAATTATCTCGAAAACGTCTCCAACGGTAATGGTAAAAAAAATCTATGCTCTATTACAGGCCGACTCCATTGGCAATAAATTTTCTCGTAATACTCATCCTGACAAGAAATCTCTAATGGAGTCGCGTTGTTTCTAGTTGTGTTGGGATGTCAGCGAGCTCTCTTTTCAACTTGTTGAAGTTCTCAAAAACCCTCGAGATTGGATAAAAATCGAACAAACAACGTAATCATTCAACGCCATCAACAAAAAAAAAAACATTTCCTTATTTTACAAAACATCTGTTACCATATTTTTAATATGTATTGTAAATACCCTAGAATTATAAGACGAAAAAAAGACAAAAAAACGCACAATAATGACTTCCATTTGTAAAAAGAAAGATATTTTTTTATTTTCCCAACAATTGCATTGCAATAATTTCAGCTTCATTTAATGATAATTTGTCTGCAATATACTTCGCCTTCTTGTGACGTGGTTCATTATTTTCGTCGTCATTTGAATCGCTATCAGTTACTGAAGCATTTCTAGATTTTCTCTTCTTTTCGTATAATCTGTCTGGTGGTCGGTGAACCAAACTTTCACTTTCACTTACTTCTCCCATACCATCGTCACCATCTTCTTCAATGTTATTTGAATCACTGTTTACCACATTGTAAATCTTATCTGGATCCGGCAACCACGACAAATCGACCTCATGTTGATCGTCTTCATCACTACCAAAGTCGTCGACTTCATCTTCGTCTTCGATATTCTTGCTTTTTGATTTTTTCTTTTGGACCTTGTGCTTGGCTTTGACAATTTCTTTAAAACGTTTCTTATCGAATTTATCCTCTTCGCGAAGAACCTTCTTTGCAATTTCGATATCAATTCCTCCCTCGTCTTGGTTGATAAAATCTCTTGCGAGGTCCGATTGCAATTTTTTTCTTGTGTCGAGCACTTCGGTTCCGTCGTCATTGAACTCAACTTTAGTGTTCGCTTGAATTCGTTTTTTCAGCACTCGTTTGGCTTGAGCAGCTTTAGTTAGAATTTTCGCCTTTCTAGCTGCAGTAAGTTCAGCTAGGACTTTCTCATCATCAACTTTGGTATCACCATCATCAACATCGTGATCTCTTCCTTTGATCTTGAAGATTTCTTCGGAATTGTCACTGTCGTCAGAGTGTCGTAGATTAAAATTAATCGCGTATTTCTTTTCAACACTTGCAGCTTTAGATGTTTCTTCATTATTTTCATTTTCACTAGAAGATGCCTCATCATCTTCATCTTTGTTTGTCTTATTGGCAGCTGCTTGTCGTTTTTTAAATCGCTCCAGAAACCGAACCCTGGGAACAACGACAAGTCCAAGAGATCTGGCATATTCGTCGGTATTAAGGTGGCTAACGTTAAAGATTTTCTTGTTCTTCATAGCGAAAACAGACTTGATATAAACGCACGCTGGGCAGTTTCTGTAAGTTCTATGTTTTGAGCCAGGAATCTCTCCATCTTTCCTTTGTGAGAGAAAAGTTTTTGCGGGTCAATCTGAATCTGATCGATTTCTATTTTGGCAGAGTTTAGTTCGGCAACCATGCCGTCTGCCTCATTAGGAAGCAGCACAAATAAACGTTCACCACGGGCTTTATTACGAACCGTCCTTCCTGTCCAATGGATATACTTATAGTACCTATTCCATCTAACCGCGTCCATTTTCTTGATGAATAAGTTGATGAATCAATTTTTATTATTTCTGGAAACTTACTTTATTCTGAATTTTTTGTAGTTCTTTATCTTCGTTGAAACTGACAATAAAAATAAATTGTTTGTCAATTTTATTTTTTTGAAAAGGAGTGCAATCTGTCTCTTTCTTTCTTTTTATAAAAACAAACGAGATAGAGAATTGCATTGGTGCTACTGTCAAATTCAATTGGAGTCAAAAAAACTGTTATACTTTGTATGGAATACACTATCCAGTGTATTAGAGAGATCAGTGGCTTAGTTCAGTTAGAAAACAGGTTTCGCATAATGGTAATTTTACACTCGTGTGCGCGCCACATAAATAACCTATGTTTCCACCTTAAATTTTAAAACTATCTTCAAATATTTTCACCAACGAACCTCATTAAAATCTCACCAAAAACCAACAACAAGAATCTCATCATACGTTATTCGACCCTTTTGTGTCTGACATTTGAGAGCGTTTATTTTTTTCTTCCGTGTGTTGTCATTCGTCAATCGTCTATAGTCGTTTTCGTTTGGTTACGTACATTTTACTTTCTCGGGCTGATTCTTGTTTTCTCCTTTTCTTATCCATTGGATTTTCCATTGTTTTGAGTAATCAAAAAGACGACAAAAAAAGAAATTAAATTTGATAAAAAAAACGCCATTCATTAAAATTTCAGTTCAAGAACATCAAACAAATTTTGAAATTCGTCATTGTGAGACTTTCTCTGTGAGCTATTTCCAAATTGCTTTGGATTCAAAGTAAATTAACCAGAAAAAAAGAAACAGATATGTGAAGGTCGCCTCCCACACTCGAGAAAGGAATAGCATCACAAAAATATAAGAAATTGCCTTCAACCTGTCTGCGAATCTGGAAGAAGATCTACGTTCTGGTTTCATACCTTCAGACGTTGTGGTATTATTGCTTAGTATAATTATCATTGTAACGTTCGTCGTGGCTCTAGATTTGTACAAATATCGTCATCTACCGTCGCCGCTGCGATTTTATTGCATCGCAAAGATCGATCATTTGTACGAGTTCTACACCAATGTTGCCAAGACGATGGACAATGTATTCGTCACGTATTTAGGCACAGATGGAGGTCTCTGCGCTGAGCCTGATGATATTCCCAAAACAAACACCACTGTCTGGGTTTTAGGCAAAAGTTACAATGCTATTCAGCGTAAGTTCGAATCAAAGAGTGTGATTCCATAGTCAATATATAAACCTGTTTCTTTTTCCTTTATAGAATTAGAGCTTATCCGAAGGGACATACAATCCAAGCTGTGGTGCACATATCGTCGGGGATTCATTCCTTTGGGCGAGTGTCAACTTACAACCGACAAAGGATGGGGTTGCATGTTACGTTGCGGCCAGATGGTCCTAGCACAGGCTCTGATTGATTTACATCTCGGGCGGGACTGGTTTTGGACCCCAGAATGCTTCGACACAACTTACTTGAAGATTGTCAATCGCTTCGAGGATTCGAGGAAAAGTTTCTTTTCGATTCATCAAATCGCCCTGATGGGTGATTCCGAGGATAAGAAAGTTGGACAGTGGTTCGGGCCGAATACTGTAGCGCAGGTGTTGAAGTAAGTAATTAATTTAATGATTTCTATTTATATGCAATTCATGCTAAGGAAACACTCTCTATTTATAAATAATCGGCTTCTAAAGTCTGTTGTCTAATTGATGTGCGTGTCGCGCATTATAATTAAAATCATTTGAGGAACCATATTGCCACATAAAAAATGAAGACGTTACTTACATGGAGTTGTACAAAAAATTGGGCGTTAAGTTGCTAAAATGGCGTCTTTTAGGGTGTGTTTATTTTGTATGTTATCGAATTTTGATGCCAGTAATGATTAAATTTGAGTTTAGTCGAAACACTTTTATGAAATGATAATGAATTATTAGAGATTCTGTAATTTCATTTTGAAGTTTTCTCTATATAACACCGACTAGAGCTTTCAAAAATACAAATTCCATTGCTAGAAGTTCCAAAGAAAAAAGATTTTTCAGTCGGTGCTGGAACATCGGTCATCCACATATACCTTTGCTGTAGGCAGCTGGCAGGTGAACATGTTTTTAGTTGCACTACGACCTGCACCCATTCAGAGACAAAAATGGCACTGCTCATTTATAGATCTCCTTCCAAATTTATTGCCTTGAAGAACCATATTATTTGGATTATTCTTACAGTGGATAATTTACTCTCTTCAATCTGGTGACGACCCAGTATACATATCACATCACAAACATAAATGTTAAAAAAGTAGCCAAGTTCTTCTATATACAAAAATCTTTGCGTAACAAGCCAGCCACCATTAGTGGAAGAACCTCAAAAATACCAGAGAAATTTAAATCTGGCTTTAATTATGTTGGTTAACTTGGCAACTTTTCTTCTATTAACTAATTACCTACACAATTTTGAAATGAAAACTTGCCAAGTAACCAACAGAAATAAAGCCAGTAATCATTAAATCACACATTTCTCTAATAATTTTGAGGTTCTTCCATATTACTCTACTTAAAATATTTAATATTTAACATTAATAAACTTAGAACTTGAAGTACTTTTAGATCTCACTACTTTACGGCTGACTTGTTACGCAAAGGTTTTTGTATATATGTAGAATAACGTGGCTACTTTTTTAACGTTTATGTTTTTGGTGTGATTTCACTACTTTTTGCAAAGATTCTTTTTATCAGAAAAGCTGGGTGGAATAATCGCCCAATGAATGCCTCATAAGATTACGTAAGTTTTCAATGTATGCCTTTTGTATGTACTACAACTTCTACCCCTCTACCAATTTTCATTAGTTAGAAGTGATCTATTAAAACTGTCATAATTGATAACAAGTGGGTGGATGAAAGGCCCCTGCATGAAAAATTTCATAATTTCAACTTTTTTTGTATACACCTGAAAGCTGACTGCTGACTAACAAACATAATCCTGCACCAATCGGAAGTGCTCTCAATATATTTAATATTCAGCCATATCACGCATTCCATCGTAATCGGAAAGTTCTACGAATCCCGTAAAAATCTATCGCAGAATCCATCGTAGTGGAAATTCTCATACAAATTGCCATTTCGAAAGGATTCAGCGATACCTTTTTTCGGGATTCGTAGAACTTTCCAAATACGATGGAACTCGTGATAAGGCTGATTAATTCTGTGAAAATGGATGTTTATCGCTATTCTATCGTTCTACAAAATGTCAGCATTCTACGACAATCAGTAGTTCTCTACATAGTTGATATCAATTCTATGCAAATGGGCGGGTGCCACGCCCTGTGAAGGGAAAATCTTCGACTTTTTCCTTTGTATATACCACAAGGCTTATCGTTGTGCGAAATTGCAAGATTCTACGATGTCGGGAAGTGTCTAATAAGTTTGATGATCAGTGAGTGAGTCAGTCAGTTACGGTTTTTGCGATTTTTGCAGTCTTATATCTCGGGAACAATTAAAGCTAAGATTTGAAATTCTTTGAGTTGCCTAAGCCTGGTGAGCTTGAGTTTTCTGACTTTATTGGGAAGGATTTAAAAGGAGATACCGATGTACTTTAGTTTTGAAGTTTAGAATATCAAAATGGGAGGGAAAAATCGAGCATGGTAAACCATTCCACATTCGTGTTGTACGGCTAAATAAAGAATCTCTGTACTTGACAGTACGTCCGGAATGGGGCTCAAGGGTAAACTGATGAACATTCCTAGAAGCGCGAGTATTACGGTTGAATAGTTCAAGGGGAGGAATATAACTGGCTACTTCCCTAGAACACTGTGTATAAAAATACCGATAAAATAGCGAAATACATGAAACATTTCGACGATGTTTGAGAGTTGTAAATGTTTCTACTATAGTTCTATCGCCGATCATTCTTAGAGCTTTATTTTGAATTCTGTCCAAAAGAGTTTTGGGAGCTCCTGCCCAAACGTGAGAGTTATACTCAAGTTTTGGTCGGATGAAGGCCTTATAGATTACAGACAGATCAGACGGGAAGAAGAATTTCTTGCATGTTGGAAGAAAACCTAAACACTTTGTAGCGTTTTTGGCGACATAGTATTTTTGTGTTCACTCCACAAGAGGTGGTATGTGACGCACATACCTAGGACTGATAGCTGATCGGTTTCCTCGATGCAAGTGCCGCTCATGGATAGCGGCATGGGAAGTGGGTTCTGCCTTAGCGGCAGAAGACAGCACTGAGTTTTTGAAGCATTAAATTCTACGCGGTTTTTTATTCTCCATTGGGCAATACTGCCGAGATCAGAATTTAATTAGATTATACCCGTTATTATTCTTAGGTATTCCTTCTCAAGTTAATAGAGGCTGAAAAACATTCATGGTTGTAGTTGACGACTCGTAGTTTGGCTTGTTCCGGGTTTGGGAGTTCTTTCCATATTGTCAGTCATTTGGCCTCCTGTAATGTTTTGATTTTATATTTAATCACAATATCTCCCACTCCGCAATAGGTCTCTGGACCTACTAGGTATTATTTTGCCTCAATTTTTGTTAAGGATTCTTCATTGCATTGGACACCAACATGAACTGGTACCCAATGGATTGGTATGTTGTTGTTCTTACCCAATTCGTTCAGTCTCTCCACACAATCCCATACGAATTTTGTCCTAATGCTGTAAGAGTTTAGTACTTTAAGTGAAGCTTGGCTATCCGAGAAAATGGCAATGTTTTAGTTGCGGTAGTTTCTTTCGAGATTTCTTTCTGCACGTTTTCCAATGTCATTAATTTCTACCTGGAAAATGCTAGTAAACTATCCCAAGGGTAAAGAAAGTTTGGTTCGTGTCCCGAAATGCCTGCCCCAGTCCCTTCGATTATTCTCGATCCCTCAGAGTAGCACTTGATGGTGTAGTTCACTGATTCACCTACCCACTCCTTCTTGTTACTTAAATCCGTTTGAAATTTTTTCACAAGCTATAATTTTTAATCATGCCATCTCTTAGTCTGTTACCGTAGATTAGCAGATCGAATTTCTTTCCCTAAGACCAATGCACTTCCCCGTCCCAATACATTCATTTACGAATCTCATGATGGCTTCCAGAGCAGCACTTTCTGTGACTACATGGCGTCAAGTGAAGAATTATCTTCATTGTTGCTGTTGCGAATGTTTTCATTAATCCGGTAATGCATACGAATGCGAGCCTTTGTACACGTTCGTTTTCTAGGCATTTCCTAGTTGTGCTAAGGCATAAAAAAAACCCCGACCTAAATATTCAGCTTTAAACTCAATATATAAACTCATTCAAACCTTCAAAGAGTCTTCATAAATAGGTCGTTTGTTCTGCATTGGAAAACATGTTATTGAACAAAGGATTCTAAAACCGGTTATTAAAAATCGTTCTTAACAACAATCTACCACTTGTTTTCTCTTAACGTAATATACAAATATTTATCCAACCCAATAATGGTCACACTCTTTTCATGAGAACAGATAAGATTTTTATTCAGGTGAAAATGTTTAAGTTTTTAAATTCCTTACCTGTGGCTGTGATCCCTAGAGTTCATAAATTTAAAATTATCAAATTTGTACAGTTGTTGAAGAACAATACATTTCAAAACAATGTAACAACCAACAATTGAAATTCTTAACAAGCAAAGCTTCTTATTAACCACTTTCGTAGCAGTAGATCCACTGGTGATATGTGATGGTATATCTCACTGAACAGTTGTGCCAATAGTTACATCGTTTTTAGAGACGTTAAGATTATTGCACGAAATTACCAAGACATTTGACAGAGCTAAGCATTAAGCTCTCTTATCGTAAAAGCGTGCATTTGGTATCGATGAATCTCTTCTTCGTTGGATTAGAAATTACCTTTTGAAACATTCAATACGAGTCGTATTGAATGGCTTCCAGTCTGATATTCATAAGATAAATGCTGGTGTGCCCATGGCTCCTTTCTGTCACTGACTCTCTTTCACATATTCATCAATGATCGCTTGTCTGAAACTTCTAATCCAATAAATTGTTTGGCTGACGGCAGTACGCCCAGCTTTTCATATTCGTATTTTATACTCACACCCATGTCCTTCGGATGTGGAACTGCAAGGGCAGCGTATGATAAGCTCATTCAATTCTGATATCTGATATTGGCAATATTGTCCAAAGGGGAATAAAAAACTTCATAGAATTTAATGCTTCAAAAACTCAATGCTGTCTTTTGTCGTTAAAGCGATACAAATCCCCATTGCATGGAATGATCGACGAAACCGAAAAACTTTCAGTTCTCGGTATATGCACCATCTAGCATATTTTGTGAAATGACAACTTATTCGACGTGGTTTTGCAAAAACGTTGCAAGGTGCTTGGGTTTTCTAAGACGAAGCAAGAAATAGTGCTCCCCTTCTGGTCTCGCTGTAATCTATAAAGCCTACATTTACATTTCTCCAAAGCTGCAACTGCAATATCTGCGCAGGGCCTACCATAAGTAACTTTAATCTCTGGGACAGAATACAAAAAAAAAGCTTTAAAAATTATTGGTGATAGAGAATAACTGAAACAAATGGATCTCTTGAATACAGTCGCAATTTTTCATGTCTGTCATTGTTTTATCGTTATTTTTTATAGACAATGTTCTAATGAAATATCTAGTTGCATTCCTCCCATAAAACTGTTTAACAGTAATATTAAACATGTTTTATTATCGCCATTAACCCATATGGTTCACCCCGTAAAAATAAAACGATCTGGGTTATGTACTGATATATATCCTCTGTTCGCCGAATTTAATACTAATATTTTTAAACCCAGATAGAAACCTGGATCTCGTGTTGTTTTTGTAATACGTGTTAAAAAATAACCCAGACCCGTAGATAATAAATCGCAACTATTGGCGCTTCTAGGAATGCTTATCAGTTTAACATTGAGCCAAACTTCGGACGTACTCTCAACGGTGCCAAGTATTGAGATTCCTTACCCTATCCTAAACATTTTTAAGGGTAGTGAAAACCCCTTGAGTAAAGGCAAAATATGAAACAAAATAAAATTTTCAAAATGCAATTTTATCTTAATTATTTACAATTTAACGATATTTACGTTAAAGTCGATATGTCGAGAAAAATTAAAATACAAATATGAAAACGACATTTTCTTTTTTTTATAATCTACACGCGCTCAAGGGATTATGAATACCCTTTAAATGTTTCAACACAGCGCGGGCGTGAGGATGAGGTTAAGGAAGAGAAAGAATGATAGAAAAGATTTTTTGGTTAAAAAATAGAACAGATAGTCAAAAACGAAATAGCCCAAAACGTTGGCTAATTTTTTTATAAAACACCTTTATTTTTAATCGAAATGCAAATTTTGATTTCTACATCGTTTTTTTATTCGTATTATTTTCATGGCTAAACTCCATTAACAAAAAAATAAAAAATATTTAAATTTTATTTCAGAAAACTGGTTCGATATGATGATTGGTGTTCAATTGTTGTGCATGTTGCTTTAGACAACGTCGTAGTCACAGATGAAATATGTAAGTTATCGCTACATCCAATTTGTGTATGTTAATTTTATTTATGTTATTAATTCATCAGACTCACTCTGTCTGGAGAATGAAACGAATGACGACACCTGGAAGCCATTGCTGCTGATCATTCCTCTGCGTTTGGGATTAAATACGATCAATCCAATTTACGTGCCTGCCTTGAAAAAATGTTTTGAACTAGTCGGTAGCGTTGGAATGATTGGTGGCCGTCCCAATCAAGCACTTTACTTCATTGGCTATGTGGATGATGAGGTTTTATTCTTAGATCCACACACAACACAACGTTCAGGGAGCGTTGGTAATAAAAGTTCTGTTGACGAATCCGATTTGGATGAAACATACCATCAAAAGTATGCCGGACGAATTGATTTTCAGGCAATGGATCCTTCATTAGCATTGGTTAGTTGCAAATTAATTAATACTCGTGTAACCTTTTGATATAATAAGGACTTTTAATTTTTAGTGCTTCCTTTGTAAGTCACGAATCAGTTTTGAAATAATTATCAATAAACTGAAAACCGAAGTTATACCCGCGAGTAGCCAGCCGTTGTTTGAGATCACAAAAGCCCGATCGCCTGAATGGAAATCAGCGGCTGTTGCTAGTGGCATGAATTGCACCAATCAAGAAGGTTTGTTATAAATAAATTTGTTTAATTTATTTATTTTTTTTTTTTTAAATTAAGGTTTTGAAGATCTTAACCATCTACGTGCTACTGGAGCAGCAACAAATAAAGATGACGAGGGCTCAGATGAGGATTTTGAAATTATTTCGTAGTTTAATGCTTAAACAAAAACAAACAAAACAAAATCCATCATGTATCTATCACATATTTCGATATTTCCATACTTTGGATTACAATAATTTGCCTTTTACTTTATTTTTAAGAAAATAAAACTTCCTTTTTTTAAAAAGAAAAAAAAAACATATAAACAAAGAACAATACAATTTATAGAATAATTATTGAAAATAAATAACTTGACTTATGTAAATACGTTGGTGTGTAAAATTGTAACTAAAAACAAGAAAAGTGTTCGGGAAAATTAAACAGTACACGTTGTTATTGTTTAATTTTCGTTTCTAGGACCTACATACTTATTTCTTTTTAAAAATGTAGAGTTAAAATTAAGCACGTTCTTTAAAACGCATTAAAAGGAGCCTTTATTCTCGGCCACTGTGCAAAATGCGCCCAATCTGTTAATGTAGCCGTATTTTATTGAAAAGAAACTAAATAGTGAACAAACTATACCTCTCTTCCGGAGAATCGTATACATTTTTAATTGACTCAAACAATAGGGTTTATGGTTATTACCTTGTCCTTTTTCCCTAATGTTTTTTCAGTGCGCTAAATTCGAATGAAGGACGACTGCTTACAATCGAAAAACTGCATCAAATTAAATACGCACGAATCTGGGGAAACCTTTATCATCGGTAGACAAATACTTCAAGAAGGTCACAGAGAAAAATGAGTTAGAATAACCGCCAACGGCGCTACTAGCAATAAATAAAAAAGAGAAATACTTGATCGTCATAATTTTTGTTTTTTTTTGTAAAATCCAAATCTCACGGGGTCCCTGTCTACATCGTCCTCGATCCCGGGCATTATCCCGCCAGTCAACCAGACCAAGCGCTCTGGCATTTGCAAGTACTTGATATCTAAACCGGGGGTCTGCTCTACCCTGTCGTCTCGAAACTGGGTTGGGATTTGAGAACTATCTTTGCTACAGCATTTTTGACCATTCGGTAGATGTGGCCCAAGCAATATAACAGGTTTTTGACCTTTTGAACTACATCTACATCTTTGTATAGCTCATAGAGTTCGATGTTGTATCTTCTACACCATTCGCCCCTTCTCGCACATATGTGCAAATAGTCTTCGAAGAATTTTCCTTTCGAAATAGCTCAGTATCTACTCTCCTTTTCTGTTTATTCACCAGTTTTCAGCTCCGTAAAATAAGCTTTTTGTAGAGCGTGCACTGAACATAGTCTTTCGCTAGAGGAATTTCGCCAAACCAAAGAAGCAGCGGCTTGCTAGTGTAACTTGTGGGGTTAATATTCACTCCAAGGCAGGTGAATTTCTTAACTACTTACCAAAGTAACAGTACTCATTTATTTAAAATAGTGCCTTCCATATGTACACATGCTTTATATATGGTATATCTGTTCCAGAACGAAAAGAGGTTAAGATAGCACATCTCCTTGCCCTGTACATGTTTGGAATAGCTTGGAAGTAGTATTCATCTGGTTGGAGCAGTACCTGTATATCGGCAGACATATAGGTGCTGCCTTGGCCAGGGCTAGGGGAGTCTTTGCCTTGACAAAACGACTATTTTATAGCAGCCGTCTTGATAGCAGGGTGAAGGTGATTTGTTACATGGCCCTCATCAGGCCGATGATTACCTACGGATGCCCGGTGTGGTTCAACGTTGCCCCATCTCAAATGGAAAAGATTCGGGTGTTTGAGAGGCAATGTCTTAGACGATGCCTTGGATTACACAGAACACCAGAGTCGGAGTACACAAGATATTATTCCAACCAGGTTCTATACAACGGAGCCAACATAAACAGAATAGATAATTTTTTGTTTAAGCTGATTCGGGGTCACGTTGCAAGAGCAATGTCCTCAACTAAGAGCTTAATTTTTGGGGCTTATTACCCCAATAACGAATATTTTGAGAGTGCTCGTTTAAGTGGCTACATCCCTTCCTAGGCATCCCTCTTTTTAGACAGTCGAGGGCTAATACAGGATGGAATGGCGGTTCCGCTCATCTACCACGTCAGCTGGAAAACTGTAGATAGGCGGCTCCTGTATGGTCGAGACGTCATCGCTCAAGGTGGAGAAGAGCGAGCGCCTTCGATTCAGTAGGACTGTGTCCGATCGGGACCGAAGGGATAGGGCGAAGAAAGAGAACCAGTTCTGGTGGCTCTCTGAACAACAGTTTGATAGCTAAATCCGATAAGAATGTATGTCTTGGCCGACTTACATAGATTTAGGGAAATTAGGTATAAGGAACAGTCGGGGTGGCACCAAAAAAAATTAAAAAATATTTATGTATGCGGAGGCATAGGTGCATGCAACTGCGCGCCTGTATATGTATGTGCGTGCGTATATGTATGTACGTATATACATGTATGCGTAGGTGGCATGTTGTTGAGTGTCTGCATTCGTATACAAGATATAAACAAACAAAAAATTTTAAAACGAAAAATGCTGCTGTGGCTGTTCTAATTTTTAAGTGGTTTTGGATATGTTTAGGTATTTTAAGTAGCTTAAGTTATTTTTAGTTAGTTTAAGTTATTTTTAGTTAGTATAAGTTGCATCTAGTTTTAATTATTTTTAGTCTAGCTTTAGGTAGTTTTTAGGTATATTTAAAACGATCTGATACTAATTTTTTGTAGTAAAGTTTTCTTGGTTAAATAAAAATAAAATAATTAGATTTAATTAAAATAGTTTTTAGGTCGAAAGACATTATTATTAAGAGATATAGTTTAGTTTAGAGCGCCCGTAAAGGGCCAGTAAATTAATTGTAAGTTATTGATAATTAGGCTAGTTTTAAGCATTTTTGTCTAGCTTTAAGATAGTTATAAGTTAAGATTAAATAAAAATGAATACAAAAAAAAAAATTCGAAGTAGTATTATTCCTCAAGTGTACATTCCACTATGGAATGTACCACGACTAGTCTTACTCATTTCGTCACCTTGGCACTATTAGCGCTGGAAAAAGGTAACAATGTCGACATAAGTACTACTGGTTTTAGTAAATTATTCGCGTATTAAATTATCCACGTTAAGTTAAAATCTTTTGGTTTTCCACCACTGACTATCAAGTGGATTAAATCTTAACTCCAAAACCGAGTATACAGGGGTTGTTTTCAGAACTGCACCAATGTCTGATCCCATTTTCGCATCTTCTGGTTTTCCTCAGGATAGCCATATTGGCCCACACCTATTTGTGCTCTCCATTAATTACGTGAATTATGATTATTTCTTCCCTGATTTCTCTATTTATGCAGATGACTTTAAAATAATAAAAGTAATTTCGTATTCTCACGAGTTTTCCCTCACTCAAACTGATATTAATGCTTTGTGCAATAAAAACTTATTTGAACTTAATGTAAATACCAATTTATAACTTTCTCCCTTAAACGCTCATCTTTCAGTCCTCGAACCTATCACTTCAATAACGTATGCCCTTATCGTGTAATTCATACGTGATCTAAGGGTAAAAGGTATGCGATAAAGAGCCAAATTTCCAATCTCATATAGATCAAGTTAGGTATTGCTAAAGCAAATTCCACCCTCGGTTTTATCAACTTACTTATTTAACTTATTGAATCCCCCGTGGGGCATAGGGCGTCAACTACCGATACACGCTATCTTGTTCTGTTTCCGAAAATGCGTTTAATTTCTCCCCCAACTTTTTCCAAGCTTCCTTCTAGACTGTTCTGCGCCAAGTTTTTCTCTGGCCACCAAGTCTTCTGCCATATTGAGTAAAAGAATACATATACAAAAAATGTTTTACTAAACGTCGGTCTAAAGAATTGTCCAACCCCTACGTTACCAAATCTCTTTATATCACATATTGGACAGGTCTATCCTATCATCTGTTCTCCCATTTAAATCATTTAACCTAATAGAATTGAAGCGGTGCAGCGAAGATTTCTCCGTTGCGCATTGCGTAATATCCCTTTATTCTACCACCTTGAAGACCGTTTGCAATTACCTAACACACCCTTAAATCAATGACTCCCTATCACGGACATATTTTTATTCATCAATTTATCACTTGAATCATTGACTCTTCGGCGTTGATAGGTTTTATCAACTTAAAAATGAATCTACGAAATTTAAAATTAATTCCTTTCTTCCGCTTCCCCACTCACTGCACCATATATGTCTATTTAAATCCCATGAGTCGAATGGTACGTTCAGCCTACACAGTTCAAGACGTCTTTGAATTCTCTCTTAGTACCCCATCCCTTCAAAGAATTTTATATACCTCCTTCTCCCAAATCCCGCCAGGCAGACGGCTATAGCCATTCTTATAACTATTATACTTACGTAATATAAAAAATAAAAAATCATTTGTTTGTTTTTTGTAAAAATATACAGAATACAAAATCATTTTAAGCTTTACTGGTTCCATAGATATGAATATTTTTATCTTATTTCCAACAATGTACAAAATTTGTTATTCAAATCGTAAAATTCATCTTGCTCCTCAGTTGAGTCAGGTTCCAACATTTCAGCATTAGGATCCACTACTTCTACAGCCGCCACGACAGAAGCGGCCTTCTTCCTTGCTGCAGCCTTCCTCTTTTTCAAGACATTCTTACTAGCTGTCTGTTTACTTACTGCAGTTTTATTTTTCTGCCAATCCGGTATGAATTGATCACACCAATTTGAAAAGTATTCATACAATTCGAACATCATAGGTGAAAAACGAAAGATGTGCTGTTGAATGAAATATTGAAGATCGATTCTGGATCTTAGCAATTCATAGATGTTATAGAGAAACACTCCACAGTAAGCTTGTGCCATTTTGGGACTTTCATAGATATTGCCCAGCAATCCATTAAGTGCATAAAGATTAAACACTACCGATTGAAACTCGGAGAATCCATGCAGAATCGTCGATGAGAAGGCGTCATATTTTTTCTTAAACAATTCCTGCATGTGGAAGTGTTTTAAGAGATTTTCCTGCACCAAAATACAATCCATCTTTGATATATACTTCATTCTATCGAGAATTGAAAGATCCTTTAAATCTGGACGGATTTCTGTGACTAAGCCAGCTTCTTGTTCTTTGGCTCGGTTAAGTTTTTCCTTCTTGATGATGTTACCGAATCGTTTTTGGAAAGCCTTACAATCTCGAATGGGTTCAACTTTTGAGTCGACTGTCCTTAGCACCACGAGGCAAATAAGAAGAGAATGCAGATGAAGAAGATCTGCATGTTTATTGTTGTGAATCCAAAAAATCAAAGAGAGAAAATACAATCGAAGATCTGAAGGAAATTTCTCGATTTCAGTAAATAGTTGATCACAGTCTATATTCAGTTTCCTGAATACTACTCGAAACAGTTTCGCATCGGGTTCGATGGGATTAAATGAAACGTCTGGAGGTGGTTCTACAGGATACCTTATAGTGTGTATATTTGTTATGCGGGTCACTCTGGTAACATAACGAAAATAGGGAATGATCTCTTCGCCCTCTGCGAATATTGTTGATTGCTTGTTTGCTGGTCTTGTTTTAAAAACCTTATCTTCTTCGTATCCATCGACATTGTGGAGCAAGCAAAATATGTGTTTGAGAATGGGAAGTCCAATTTCATTGCAATCTTTGAAGAGAAAATGTTCGATTTGGGGATTATTGATATAGATTTGTAGGTGGGTTAAATCTACAAGGAAACGCGGCAGATTAGCTGGATACAGACGATCCTTAAACCATTGAGGCAGAAATGCTCCGGGATCTGTTTCATCATCCTCATCAGATTCGTCGTCTTTTAATTCTTCTGATAATTCTGAGTCATTAGAGATTTCATTTACTTCATTATCTTCTATAGGTAGTTCGTTTGTGTCTCTAACCATTTCATCCTTTTCCAAATTTTCATCTGCCTCGTCTGTATTTTCCTCTAATTCTTCTTCTTCCTCGGTTTCTTCCTCTGTCACAACTTCTTCAAGATCTTCCTCTAGTTCCTCAGATGATTCGTCATTTTCACTTTCACTTTGGTTGTCTTCTTCAATGGCATTGTCGTAATGAGTTTTGAAAAATGCATAGGATGCACAGATATCGGTGGTGTATCCTTCTACAGCGCCTTTCATTTGCCACAGAAGTTTATTTCTTTCAGGCTGAAATATAAAAAAAATCAACTAGTTACAAAAATTTATTTTTCGCCTTATGGTTTTATATAAATTTAACTAAATTGGACATTTTGTGTATTTAGAATAAAAGTTATGAGTCTGCTGCTGGTCCTAGGGAACTGATTGATTACCATCAGTACCGAAGTGAATAAGTCAATCCAACCATATGTAGATCCATCTACTGTCAATCGTAAACCCTTCAAAAACCTTCATTACAACATGTTTAAAAAAGAAATTAGGTTTTAAATCGTCAAATCAAGGTCGGAAAGAAATACAGGTCCTGAAGGGAACATCTGTATTAAATAGACTTGGATAAAAATGAAGGCTATCAGAATAAATGACGATTTAAAAGAGAACAAATAGAGAACAGCATAATTGTAACAGAACCTACATATGTATGTAGAAATTATTTACAAAATATAACATTTTCCATGTAAATCAAGCAAGAGCCTTCAAAAAAGAGCCTTCGATAAAAACATCCTTAAATATAAATACCTAGTAGAAGTCTGTTTCAAAATACAAATCATTTCCAGTACTAACAAAAATCTTAGTTTTTTACGTGAGGCGTGAAATAGGTTTTATATTTCTGTGGACCGAAATTCAATCCTAACCGATTTAGAAGGTAGACATGCTGCAAGACTCGGCGTACTCGCAAACGACTTCTGCAGAAGCTGTTTAGATGAGGACGAGGAGGAAACTGTTCTTCACCTCATCCATACATGCCCTGCACTGTCTAACAGACGAAGGAGACTTCTTCTTCAGTGACATTAATGAACTAGCACACTTATGTCGTTTTTATTTGGCAATCCGGTAGCCTTCTGGACTCTTATGAAAGCGTTCACTTGGGAAAAAATGACAGTTCTAATTCTGAAAAGAAGAGAATTTTGCTTCTGGATTTGAAATCAGAATCAGAACCAGAAGCACTCACACATTCATAACACACACGTCAAACTCGACTGTTATCATTTTTAGTATAATTGTGCAATAAACATTTTTTTAAAATTTGAATATTCTCACGTACACAATTATTTTCACACAAACAATCTCATGAAAATTCAGAATCGTCAGAATCACACAAAAGTATTCAGTTGGGATTCCGGATCGGAGAACAATTCCGGATTGCCAAATAAAAACGCCATTAGACATTAATTCTCTTCTCCGCATCATAAGAAGCTCAAAATAGTTTTAAGTCCTTTTTGAGGCAAAAAACCCAATTTCTGTGGTATCACAAAGGTCCTTTCTTTTTGTACTAAGTGTGTTAGTTAGTCATTTTTAACAGCTAACAGCCACTGTAACCTAACCTAACCTAACTTAACCTAGTAAATAAAGAAGAGTACCTTATGAAACAATTGATAATCGGTATAGATTAAATGAATTTCTCACTTCAAACCATCTGAAATATTGTATTTACTGATTGCAAACAGAACAGTTTCACAGGGTTCTATTTTAGGGCCACTATTGCTTATAATATAGTAATGTTCAAATGTACGCAGATAATGTGTTTATTTATTTAAGTCATCCAGCTTTTTTTTTATATTACACCCCTACTTAAGGGGTTATAACTACCCTTTAAATGTTTTAACACAGTGCGAGCGATTAGGAATATACGAGCGGATATAATAGGAGATACAGGTGTACATTAGTTTTGAATGTTTGAATATTATAATGGGAGGGAAAAATTGGGTCGGGTAAAGCGTTCCACATTCGTGTGGTGCGGCTAAAGAAAGTCTTTATACTTTGCAGTACGTCCGAAGAAGCTTAAGGGTAAGCTGATGGGCATTCCTGGAAGCGCGAGTATTACGGTTGAATATTTAAAGGGGAAGAATGCAACTGGTCGTTTGAGCATTGTCTTAAAAATAACGATAAAACAATGAAAGGCACGAAACATTGCGACGGTGTTCGAGAGGTGCAATTGTTTCCGTTATTGTCCTATCGCCTATCATTTAGAAAACTCTATTATTATTGGATTCTATCCAAGAGACTTAAGTGTGTTGAGATAGTACCTGCCTATATATGAGAGATGTACTCAAGCTTTTTACAGCCAGATCGGATGGAGAAAAATATTTCTTGCATTTTCTCAGAAACCTCAAACCCCTTGCAGCGTTTTTGGCGACATCGAATATGTAGTCATTCCATAAAAGGTGGTCGGTGATGCACATGCCGAGAACTGAAAGTAGTTCGGTTTCCTCGATACAAGCGCTAATGTATAACTGCACTGGAGGAGGGTCGACGACGCCGAATATGAAAATCTGGGTGTACTATCGTTAGCAAAACAGTATATTGGATTAAAAGTTGCAGGCAAGATATCATTGATGAAAATGCACACCAGCATTTATTTTGTGAATATCATACTTGAAACTGTCTAATACGACTTGTATTGAGCTGTCCGAGGAGTAATTTCTAATCCAACGAAGAAGAGATTCCAAGATACCAAATACACACATTTTTGATAAGAGAGCTTGAGCAGTGGTTTTGCCAGCTTAAAAGAATATCTCTTCAGAACAATAGAGGATATACTTTACATTTAAATTTTCAATGTCGATATCAAAGTCATTGGAAGAAGGTTTGTTTCCTATACCTAATTGCTTAACTTCTTTCCAGAAGCTTTTAGAGGTACGAATTGACTTGAATTTAATAATAAAATCTTTTGGCCTGCCGGATCATACAAGAAGCTCTGTTTCTGGCCCTTTTGAAGTCAATAAGCATATCCTCACAACCAAATCTTTTCCATCTGTGAAAAAGTGTATCTCGATGAGCTAAAGCTTCTATTATATTAGCAGACATCCATGAGCAATCATATTTCCCAATCAGTTTTGTTTTTATTGGGACATATTTATCAAAAAGAGAAGTAACAATTTCATTAAAAATGCTTACTTGTTCATTAACATCTGATGAGTAGATCAGATTCAGAAAATAAATCATGAGGATTAATATTTCTAAAGTCCCTGTATTGAAAACTATATGAAGCGGGTTTGTTTTGGTGAAAGTATATTTGTGTGATAAAGGAACGCACTTATTTGGTTTTGAATAATTTTTTCAAATACCTTCGACATGAATGGCAGTATAGAAATTGGGCGAAATTCGTCTCCTAAGGTTTTCGGAATAGGTATGATTTTTGATGTTTTCCACACCGTAGGAAACTCACTTCTTGAAATGATTGAATTAAACAAATGAGTTATGTATCGCCGTAGAATCGGTAGAAGAAGTTTTAAAAATGATGGGTGCATTTTATCACATTCAATAGCATTTGATTTTATAGAGAGGATTCCTTCTACTACATCCTCAGGAGATATATTTGAAATCCTAATAAGCTTTGAGCTGGTGAAAAGCTATCGTAAACAGTGGAGCTGCACGTAGGTACGAAATTTCGATTTAGTTCATAAACATCTATATCGGTGGCAGCTGTAGAAGCACGTCGAGATTTACCAATGCCAATCCTCTTTAGATTTTGCCATATTTGTTTGCAATTTAAAGAACTATTGAAACATTACGAATTGCTAAAATAGTCTTGTTACGTAAAGATCTAAACTCTTGATGGAAACTATCGAGACGAAAAGTTTCCCAAGGTTTGAATGTAATATAATGCTGCTGTGTTAATCAGCCTTATCACAGGCCCCGTCGTAATATGTTCGTACTACGAATCACGAAGAAATGTATTATAGGCCCCGTCGTGCTAAATATTTCCAACGAAATTCGGAGTTCATGAAAATTGGCATCACCATCCCCGAATAAATATTAAGTTTGACAGTTTTTCTACGAACAGTTATTTTAATAGCAAAAATTAAATGTGAAAATATATAATTATTTTAATTTTCAAAGGACAAACAAAGCAATTACAAATCACATTCAATATAAAAGGCTTTCTAAAATGCTCCAAGAAAACCCTGAAATCGCCCAAGGATATTCCAAAATTCATATTAAATCTATTTTTGATTAACAAAACAATTAAATTGTCAAAAGATTAAAAACAAAAATCGAAATCCATTTTTCTTTACATAAATATTGACGTAAATCAGATGAATTTGAAACTCCGAAAAATGGGTTGCTGTGAGGCAATGATGTTTTGATTTCGTTCGGGGCTTTTGATGTGAATTTATTCGTATTCGTAGCGTAATAAAACATTCGAAACTTTGCTACGAAGGACTCTGTGATAGGGGTGAATGTCTTAATCTCATTCATGAACCAGGTTTTGTTGTGTGGAATACAAGTTTTTGTTTTTAGTGGTACATGCATTTTGAAGAGATTAGCAATGTTTCTGTTTAGAAAAGATATCTTATCAATAGGTAAGGTCATTAAAAAGAGGTAGGTTAAGGTCCCACAAATTACAATATTTTTGAATCTTGTTTATTGTTGGAATATAAATTCAATAACTTACTATACTGTTCAATATAGAACTTTGTTGGTTAAATATTTATTTAGTAGGTTTTATTCTATTTCTGTTGTCAAATTATTTTCTCTAAAATAAATATTATTATTCTATTCTATTCGTTGAATCAAGTTGGACCTTATTGTTTATCTTCAATAAAACGATCTACGAAAATCCATTATTTATCTAAAGTTATGTAGAATTCTGGGATTGTCTGACAGAATTAGTAGATCATATGCGTAAAGCAAATCTTTGACAGACACATCACCAAATTGAATTTCTCCGGATATGTATATTACGATATCATTAATAAAAAATGAAAACATCAAGAGGCTTAAAAAATATTCATCATGATACACCAGTTTGGCATTCAAAGCTCATTGACTTTTTTAGGAAGGTGGATTGATATTTCAAGATTAATGAGTTGTCTGCACAGACCGTAGATACTAGAATCTTTACCATAAAAGATGGGACTCGAAGTTATTCTCTAAATTCACCGATCGTGAACAAAACAGAAAAATCACAACTCGTGATACTATTCTACACCTTGATAAACCAAAAATATTATCCCGGTTACGAATAAAAAAATTCAAGTGAAATTTAATGTAAAATGTAATGACCGTATTTTTCGTAAATTACTTTTACTTCGTATTTAAGACTCATCAAAACTAGACAACATAATATAAAATGTTGATATTTTTTTTGTTTGAATGTACCTTTTTGAGTGTCCCGAGAATCTTATCCAAAGCTGAATCGAGCGTTTCATGCTTCAGCCATTGTAATATCTTTTGAATCCTCTTTTGTAGGCGGTTCGTTCTCTTTCCCATTCCTTTCTGTTTCATTTGGGCAAAGAACGATTTAAACGCGCTCCTGGAAATATAATCATTTCCAAGAAGTGCCGCAAACAGAGGCAACTTCTCCTTGCTCAACGAGCCACGGTCAATCAAATTCTCAATCTTATACAAGCAACAATCAAGATATTTGTAGGTTCTTCCGGTTTTCGGCGCATGTTTGTCCTCAGCATCAGTTTGAATGGCTTTGATTATTTTATGAGACTTGGAGCGTTTCTCCAAGTGTTTGGCATTCGATTTAGACAATTTGGCATCTTCTGTGCGGTCAGTCTTCTGACTGACCTTTTTCTTGTGAGCCCTTACAGTCAATGTGATTAAAGGTATGTACTTGACATTGTGGATGTAGAAATCTGAGTCATAGCTAAGAACTGGACAATTTAGAATTCTACTCAACACGGCCAGTTCATCGTCACCTTCGAATACACAACGCATCACAGGGATCCCACAGTCCTTCAGGGCGTCCACGAATACCTCTCGCATCATCAGAGGGAAGATATTCTGAGAGTTGACCGGATCAATTCGTTTGATGATAGAGATTTTGCCACGGAGCCGTTGCCAAACAGTTCGCAGCTTTTTCTTTTCGTAGCCACCGTCCATTATGACGTAGGCACGAATATTGCACTCAGAGAGGACATGGAAGAATTCCACAACTGTCCGATAGTAGGAGTCGTAGTCTCCGCCAAAGGCGGAATTTATACCAGCGACGTCTTTGTACAAATTACAAGCTAGATTGTCTCCATCGATGACCAAGTTGCAGTCGTGCAATTCGAATGGTTTTAGGTAGAGTTCGGCGTGTCGGGCGATGAAACTCGTTAGACCGCGAACACCCATTGCTAAAAGATGAACTAATGAGGAACTATTTCAAAGAATTTACAATTAAATGTTTACTTTTCACAAAAAGAAATAATTCTTTCGACAAAATTTGTTATCAAAATTTTTAAAAACAAATCCACATGTCCAATTCTGCTGTCAAATACTGGTTGTTGTCAAGACTAACTGGAATTATCATTGGAAAACTTAACGTAGGAACTACATAGCCAATAATTGGATGAAAGATAATGCAGTGTATTGAAATTTATTTAAAAATAAGCATTTACAGCTATAAGACCACAGAAATTTTTAATAAATCATGCCGATTAGTTAATTCACAATTTTCTGCGCTAGATTCGCTTTCGCGTTTATTTCAATTAGGGAATTCGTCGAATGAACTGTAATATTGATTCTTGAACTACCTTACTATTTTCCGAACTATATAGTCGCTGCTGTCAATTGTTGACATCTTAAACAACGTCACACACAATCTTAAATTGTAGCTGGCTGAAGCATTTAATGGCCTTTTCGATTGGCCGTCGAGAACTGTTCTGACCCCACAAAATGACAGTTGTTACTTTAAACAGAACAGAAAACGATTCTGGCCGGATTTCAATTCAGAATCGAAAACAGAATCACTAATAAACTCACATAATCAAAATGCCAAAATCATCGCGTTGATTTGTTTTGTGTAATTTCGATGAGTTTATTGAATTTAAACTACTCTTCTGGTAAAATAACATATAGAGAAACAAGTTAATTATTATTGATACAAAAAAATGTGTATCTAAATTGAAATCAAGTGCTTCGCAAATTTTGTTTAGCTGATGTGATTTTTTTTAAATTTAATTTTCACAAAAACAGTGACACATACAATTCAGAAACAGTCAAATTGTTTCCGGGTCTTTTATTGAAGGAACATGTTCCAGACGGCCAATCGAAAAGGCCATAAGTAACTTGTGTTGAGTGAAATAAAGAAAAAATGGAAACAATTGCCTTTTATTTCAATTTTTGGGACCATTCGCAAAGGACTAATCACATGGGTATACGCTACCAAACGAGGAGTATTTTCGATATTTCCGATGTATTGTGTGTAATTTTTCAAATTTCGAAAGATTTTGACCTGCGAAGATTTTCGCATAAGACTAAAGTGTAATAAACCAAGTACCTGGTAGAGTGAAATCCGCGTCAGACTCGCTTAAGTTAAAAACCTGCTTAACCGAAAAAATGTTTGTGATTTTTTAACATTTGTCTGAAGCTGGTTTCACTGTATCCCAAATACTTTAATTAGGAGCGTTAGTGGCTTTATTCTGAGTCGAATCGTAAAATATTTTGGTGAGAACAAATTAAAAATGATGAACAATTCAAAGAAACATACATATCCCTTCCCTAACAAATCGAATAATTTATAAAAAAAAAAGTCGGTTCGGTTTTTTTTGTAATAAGTTCAATTTAACTTAAAAAAATGGTTTTGAGACATGATTTAAACGTATCCTATTTCAATCTATTTTTACTTACATTTTTGTACTATCCATTGTTATTTTTAGACAATTAAATACCATCAATTGAAAGATTCGCGACACAATTGGCGCGGATATAAAATGACAAACTTTGTATGGAGTGCGAAAGGTTTGTGGATTCAGTAATACCAAATGCGTTGAACAAATTGTCAGTGGTGCACGTTATGTTACCGACATTCGTTCAATTTCCTATCAATGGATTCACTAATAGCAACAATTGCGAAAATTGGTTGAATTTTGGGTATATCTCATTCGCCGAATTCACTAATAGTCGTAAATGTCAATAATTGTCAGCAGCGAGAATATTGTTCGGAAAATGAAAAGGTAGTTCAAGAATCGATAGTACAGTTCATTCAATGAATTCACTAATTGAAATACACGCGATAGCGAATCTAGCGCGAATCTGTTCAGCTTCCAGGGAGTAGAAAATTATGATTTGACTAATCGGCATGATTGTTTTTAACAAAAACAAGTTAAACGATCAAGACGATGAAGTGCTACCTTATCTACAGAACTACGTTATCAACTTCCCACTCCATATTACAAAGGCAGCTTTATTCCTTCCAGTCAAGAAACTTCAACAAAAAAACCATTCCCTTTCCAGTGTCATTTTGCTTGTGGCTGGCCACTGTTCCTTGTCGTCGTTCTTGTTTGTCAAAAATCAAATTCCCAAAAGTCCACCATTTGTAGCGTTCACCTTTCATGCAGCGCAGCACCAATTTTTTTTTTCGATTATAAATTCATTTATAATCCACAGACTATCCCGAACAATTTTTCCACAAAATTATTTCAAATAAACTAAATTCCGCGTTTAAATAACGAATTAAATATCAAACAAAATCCGAGTAGTTGAACTTCTGTGTGTTTTGCCGCCGATCCTTCATCTTGATTATTTCAACTCAGTTTATAGTGCGTGTATTATTTTGGAAGAAGAAAAAAAGAAACGAACGAAGAACAAACAGACAATAAGAAAAAAAAATTATACTCCAAGAAAAAGTTGTTGATTTAAACATAAAATTTTACAGTTTAGTTTTCCTCGTGTGCCTTAAATTCTAAAGTGAGTGAAAATATTAAATTAAAAACCAACAAAATATCGAATTACCATTCCTCTTGCCGCGCTGCGACGACGACTACGACCGACGGCCAGAACAAAAAAAAAACAACAAATCTTAACAAAAGTGCATTAATCTTTACCAAGCAAAAAAATAAAAAAAAAAAAGAAAATTTATTTCTCATCGCATAAATAAAAAAAAATTATAAAAATATAAAAAATTCAGTGAAAAGTGTATTTTCCATTCTTTTTTGTCTTCTTTTTATTCTTCTTCTTCTTCTTCGTCGTCCTCATGTTCTGCTGATCTATGTTGTGCAAGTGAATTTATTTTTTTTTTGTTTAATAATTTTTTTGGAATAATTCAAACAACAAATTCGGAAATTGCTAAAAAAAAAAATAAAACATAAAAGTGGAAGTCCAAGCGCAGTCTTGAGGAGCAGAAGCAGCGACAGTCACAGCTGTAACAGAAGCAACAAAAGTTCCACTACTACCAACTCGTCATCATCATCTTGGTTTTGGTCTTCTCATAATTCAAAAGGTAAATTTACAGAAAAAATTATTGAAAAGAATAAAAATTGAAGCTTCACACTAAATGGATGGCTGACTGGCTTCACCTGGCAGCTGTATAAACAGAAATTTTCAGTTCCTTAGGTTGTTTTTTTTTAGGGAACTTCGTTCGAAGAACAATCGAAATGAGAATGAAAAAGTAAAAAAAAAACATGAACACTGGACAGAAGTTGCAGAAGCGTTAGGAGTAGTCGCAAAGAGTAAGAAGGAGTCTCGACAAAGTGGTGGTCGTCGTTGTTGCTAAAGACGACGACGACGACGGTGAAGGCGACGGCAAATGCTTTCCTTTCCTCTTCCTTTGCATCGATGAATAGGGGCATAATTTGCAATTATCCAATTGCTGCTGTTACTGCTGCTTCACTACCTACTTAACCAATGTTTGTGGTAGATTTAGATTCCTAGGGGTTGTAGTAAATTGTACGGTTGATGGAAATTTGTATTGAATAATTCCTAGAAAAATATCATACGGGGTCCTTTTACATTTTTATAAAATCGAATATATATAATGAAAGATCCAGGGGCGCTTCGGTGGGTTGATGAATAAACAAAAATCTTTGTTAAGACTCATGGATATTTATGAGATCAACGATCAACGGAAACTCATGCTTCCCACAAGCTTTCTCAGATGTTTTACAAAAACAGGAAGCTTCTTCCTAGGTGTGAACTTTTTTTTTTTTTTTTTAGTTTTATAAACAGACTTACTTTTGTAGCGATCCACAAGCGGTACATTTTCTATTTAAAATTATATGATTCATGGTGTGGTTTTGTACTGATTGTTGGATTGTTAAGGTAAGTTTCATTAATTACAAGAGAAATTCAATGATTTACACCTACATTCCGACAGAAAAAGATTTTTAAAAATGTTTTACTTGAGTCATTACAGACGTAGGCATTGCTATGAAGAAAGCTCTTTTATGAAATAAATGTTGATCTATTTTTTCGACTATGTACATATTTACTTAAGTTTAAAAATCAATAAAGATCAAAACAATCGTTTCTACTTAAAATAATGACTAACGAAATGTACTAAAGTACACAGACTGCAAACTTTAAATCTATTGTTCTCTATGTATGTTTGTGTTAATAACCAGATACTTTGCATAAATTGTTTGATGTTCCCAATTCGATTATAATTAGGTACTTGAGATTAAGTGTAAATTAAGGTAAGTACGTACCTACATTACGAAATCGAAATAATCATCCTTAAGCCTAGTACGCTGCTGATGCGACACGAAAATTTTCTATGGTCTCCACTAGAAGAGCGAAATGCTGACGAAAGCCACAGCAGAAAAATATTTGCGGAGAGTTCTGTAAGCTGTCAAAAACAATTGACAAGTTGTAAAAAAAAGGAATTTTGTCACCAAATTACTTTTAGAAGTAATTTTTTTGAAATAATTCTTGGATTTAAAAATGGTTCTGGTTACACATAGAGGATTTAAAATTAAATTCAGAACCGTTTAAATGATCCAAATTAAGCAACTACTTTTGGATTTATAAACTGGTTTATCTGCCGATTTGATGAAATTTCTATCGATTTTAAGAAAATCATTGAAATTGGGAGGTAAACCATTCTATAATTCGAAAACTACGTCCTTCATTGGGATGGTGTAAACGGTTCTGAGTTCTAATTTGTGTTTCATTTGTAATTCCGGATACAATTTTCAAGTCCAAATTATTTTTAGATGGATTTTTTTTTGTCACCAAATTACTTTAAGATAAAATTTTCTTGAAATAATTATTGGATTTTCAAAATGGTAACCGGAATTACAAAGATCATCTGAAGCGCACAAAGGAACTGTCCAAATCTCGTTGGGTACTCCTAATCTACCGTATTCATAATACATCCCAACGATTCATGGCAAACTTCTCAGTGTAGTTGAATGGACAAATTTTTCCACTAAACGAAAATGGAAATGCATAAGACATGATTTTCTCACAAACCTATCGGCGAGAATGTTTCTGTTGTTTGTGGGCAAACCATATTTTTCTGGAATCTTTGCAAGAGATCTCGATCCCATAACGATTCTCATGTCGCGATGTAGACCCTGCAATTTTTTCAACTCGACAAATTGTCCCTAATGGCACATCTACCACGATTATTTGGTCTGTCTGCCTTTGTGGCAGAGAACGAAAGAAAAGTCGATATTTGGTGATAATAGGCACTCCAAATAAAGGACCTCTATACGGACACATGTATCTTTATTGAAAACAAAATGACAAAAAATAATGCAATTGACAATGAAACAGAACGGAGCGATTTCGCCAGTAATTCCTAAAATGAAAATTAGGTGAACTAAAGTTGTAATCTAATTAATCATGTAGTATTTACAAAGGTAAACAAAAACTTAGAAAATAACTTACTTATACTTCATCAAAATGCATGTTTCATATTATGAGTGTAGCATGTAATAGCACATCGTCAAAGAATTCGAATTATGTACTTTGCCTAACTTAGGTTAGCTGGACCGTGTGTGTTTGTTGTTGCCATTTTATATTTATATATATTTATCAATTTTAATGATGATTTGTCCAAAGTAGCCTAGCCCCTGTTAGAATAGACGAACCAGAAGCTTGTGTCAGTTTAAGCTTCAATTTTTCCAAATACATTTCCAGCAAAATATTCTTCTCTTGTAACGCATCATTTTCAGTTATAGTTTATTCAACTCCAAACCTTATATTCTCAATATGTTTTTCAAGCACTTCATTTTGCTGCTAAAAATCAAAATGAGATTTTTGTAATGTTCGCAATTCCATATCAACACATTTGTTGTGTTCTAAAAATTCTTCAGTGAAAATTGGAATGCCACCATTATCATATAATCCACCGCTTGTTTGACCAAAGCGACGATTTAAGTTTGCACTGGTTTGAGTGGTTTGCGTAGTTTTGTTAAGTTTTTTTTAGGAGCCACGGCAATGATTTCAATTGATTTAGGTGAGTATGACGGCTTCGTTGAAGAATTCTCATTTAAATTGTTTCCATTGACTTGGTTCTTTTCGGTGGATAATTCGCATAATTCGCAACAACTGAGCCATCAGCGACGGGGTCAGCTTCGCTGCTCAATACGTTTTCTATTTCGCCTATACTAGAGGCAGGACTTTTGGGCTCTGGTAGTGATGCATTTGTTGCAAGGGCAACGGATAGTGGTGATGTTGTAACCCCCTTTTGTTCATTGTTACAAGTTGTAATGCGAAAATACGTCATAGATTGACAATTACATATATGTATAATACTTACGAACGTTTAATTAATTTGTTTTCTGTTGCGTTAGTATATTTTCTAGGTAGGTAGGCTAGTATCATTACGTTGGAGTAAATCTTGTTCGGTGTTCGTAGATAAGATATGTGAAGATTGTGCTTCTTTCCATCTTCCCATTTTCATTTTGCAGAATTAATTTAGTCGATGTTGAAATTGTTTTTAATACAAAAATTAGAATTGAATTTATTTTGAATAATTTCATACAGAAAATGCAGAGAAAAACTAGACACCAGAAAACCCGAAACCAAAGAAAAATCAAATCAACAAAACACACACGTTACCTTGACTTTTTTTTAAATAAAAAAACTGAAACGTCAAAATTTCGCACGCAATTAATGTGCAGGTCAATTAAATTGAGAACGAATAGAGTGGAGAATTGTACTAAGAAATCTAGTACAGTTATCCACTAAAATTACACATTTCGTCGTTCAGCAGCGTACTGGAAAACGAAAAGTAGAGCGAAATTTTTCGTTCATGATTTCGTCGTGTCATTTTTGTATGGTAGTTTTCGTTTTTCATCAGCAGCGTACTAGGCTTTATTACGATAAGCGTTTCGCTTAAATAACAAATGTCATTTTCAAATATTTGTATAACGATTGGCGTTGTTTAGCTAGTCATTTTTCTTAGCGTAACGACTTAATTCGAGTGGAACTTAAATTTTTTGAGAGGGAAACGTCACACATCGTTATTACAATATGCGTTACGCCTGGTTTATACGCCAACTAAAACGCTACTTTTTTTCGAACAAAAATGTTTAAACGACTCGCCGCAAAATTGCTTAAAAATATAAATTTTATTGGTTTGTATATTCTTTTTTAGCACTTTTTTATTAAATTTGGGCTTATTAAAGGATAAAAATGCTGACCAATGAAGCATCTCGTGGAGTTATTGGGACAAATTTTAAGAGAGGAGGCAGTATCAAAAAATGCATGCATCATAGCACAACATTGAATTCTTTAACACCAAGTTTTAAAATTGACACAAAATATACTTCTTCTTTGTGGCATTTTGTACTGCTATTTATTGAAGTAAAGAAAGGCTACCTTATTTAGACTGAAGTATCTTTACGCATTACAAATCTGGAAAGAAGAGAATAATCTAAATTGAAAATATTAGGAATTTGATTTGTCCATCTGCAACTTACTTCGTATCTGCCAAATCTCACGGATTTGATTTGGAATTTGGATCTTTAATTATGAACATCAATATTTGTTATTTTCTTGTTCGCATTTCTTGAGAAAATAAATGCAGCAACACTATTTATTTAGCTACTTTTATTAACTTAATCGGCAGAAATTGAATATGAATTTAAAAATTAATGACAGTTGCATTGAAAATTATTTTTTTCAAAATCAGCTGCTAAGTGGAACGTATTTCGATCGACATTGAGTGGCATTTTCGTATCGTAATACCAACACTAAAACGTCTAAAAAGTGACTCGACACAAAAAGTGAGAGCTGTCGTTCAAGATAAACGCCAATTGTAATAAGGGTGAATGTTTCTCCAAAAAACTCGTCGTTAAAGGAGTTTGCATAGGTGAGGTTAGGTTTAAGTGGCTGTCAGCGTTGCAGCTACATACACTTATATCAGAGTTGGTCCCTCCTGATACCACAAGTGTGTTCCCATGCTTTGTGCACAAAAATGTGAACACTGTCATTTTTCCAAGAATGGGGTAAAAATCTCTCAGAGCGAACGACAATTTTTGCCATTTTTTAAACGTCATCACAAAAGTGTATTTTGAAAATGTTTATTAAAGATTTACGTGAAATTATTTCTTAAAATAACCAATTTGATGTCACAAATTTCAATTTATTGCACGGATAACCTCGACCAGACCAAAAAATTTGAATTTACAGCAAATAAAGAAATAAAAAAAAAAAATGTTTTGACGTTTAAAAATTGGTAGAAACTCTTTAAAATTTTATAAGCTGTCAATTTCTGCCCTATAATAGGTCTGCTCCACACTCTGCCAATTGGCTCAAATTGGCACCAATTTCTGCCAAATCCTGTTCCAGACTTACAAATTTGGTAGTTTTAGGCAGAAGAGAGAGCTCTTAAGAGAGTAAAATATTTCCCGTTCCTAACAATTTCTTGCCAATTTCTGCCCAATAAATTTTTGTAGGCAGCAATTTGTGGGCAGAAAATTTACAATTGTCAGATTGACGATTGTTATAAATAAAGAAAAACATTTTGTGGTTGTTGTGAGAAAACAATTTTTGAACAAATAAATTAATTTAGAAGCACAAAAATACAGAATTATTAGTTTAAATAGAAAAAAATTGTGTTTTTAAACAAACAAAGATATAAAAAGAAAACAAATGTGTTTCCAGACTTTTTTGGATAATATTTATTATGGAGAGAATTTCATCCCCACTCTTCAAAATTTTATTAGCTGCCAATTTCTGCCCAAAAAAGCCTGGATCAGATCTATTAATGTTCCTCGAGTGCTTTTCAAAAACTTAAAAACCCAGGTTTTCTTGACAGCTGTTGGGCTTGTCAAGAAGACCTGGATTATTGACCCTGGCTAAAGTTCAACGAACGAACTTATCTGCGCTCTCAGGCCATGGATGGGAAGGTGTTTTTTTATATAATATAATTCTATATATTACTGAAATTATTCAGCCAAGTAGAAGACTTAGCAGTATATTTAATTGGACTTGTTGAATTATTGATTCAAAATAGCTTTTAACGGCCTTTAGTTTACAAAATTTGCGTTTAGTCCCGGCGATCTCACTTAGAATCATAGGTGGGAATGGAATGGTGGACATGGATGGGAATCCAATTTACTACTAAGAGAACAGGGTATTCCCATGTACACTTATGTGTCTAAAATGGAAGAAAATGATCCATAGGGAAATACTGATCTCGTCAGAGATCACATTTTTCGTGGACAGCTAAGCAGCTAACAAATCATTACACAGTGAGACAATAAGATCCAAAGCAGTTGCAAAATGTCAAGGCGTACTAAATAACATTAGTAAAATTTACCAAGTCAAACTCTGCCGAATTTCTGGACATATGACTGTAGAGAAGAACTATATAGCAGATAAACCGGAAAGGAATGGTTCAATATCAAATGGCTAGTTAAGAACAGAACTGATTCAAGTAGCATTTTGTGATTATTCAGATAATGAGCCAAATGTGGCTAATGTGTTTATTACTATTTATTTTTTTTTGATAGATATTAATGTAACTTAGTCTTTCCTAGAATGTTTTTGAGGCACATTCAATATTGACAAAGTTTTTGACACTTATTAACTTGGATCACTTCTGAATACGATCCAAGTGACAGCAACCGATTTGCAACTTGGGTTAATTCTGAACTTACTTATAATCAACAGTGAAATGATTCAAGTAACTTAGATCACATCTGCACTAATCTTACTAATATTATAAATGCGAAAGTTTGGATGGATGGGTGGATGGATGGATGGTTGAATGGGTGGATGTATGGATGTTTGTTGCTCAATAACTCCGGAACGGCTGAACGGATCTGGATGAAATTTGGTACAGAGATAGATTATTGGCTGGAATAAGCCGGATACTACTTTTTTTTCCCGGAAAAATGAATGGTTCCCGTGGGATAGGTGTGTTTTAATTTTTCATAGAGCTCATTCTACAAATAGCCAACTTAGCTTTTATTCACAAGGCGCATAGAAGCCCACGGATTTGCATGAATTTTGATTGATAGATGGATGGGGTACGGGATTCTCATATGTAATTTTTATCCCGAAAAAAATTAACGGTTCCTATGGGAGAGGCTTAAATATGAAAATATATATACATATACTTGGGTGTTTGTTCCGCTTTCACGCCTCAACGACTGAACGGTTTTTAATTGTAGGTGATAGAAAGTCCGTATACCATCGGACGGACATCTACTATTAAAAATGGTTTGAAAAAAAGTATTGTAATTCATCAACTGAGAACGAATGGGCCGATTTGGATCGAACTCTTTTTTAGTTGTTCTGAAAATCCAGGAGAAGGTTTTTGCGAACGAAAATTTTGGGTAAACCCTCCAGAAAAGTCGGATATTTAAAAAATCGAAAATTGATTTCTTGTATTTAATTGTGTATGCAAATAAATGTTCCGGAATGACTTTTCGAATGAAAAAATAGAAAATTCTTAGTGGAAAACTCGAAAATTTCTAGAAAAACGCGACCATTTTTTTCTTGATGATATATAGAAAATTTAAAGCATGATTTGATTATTTTGAACAATGTAAAGGTGGAAAATTCGTTGTGAAGCTTGGAAAATTTCAGATAATCCTACTGATATTATAAATGTAAAAGTATGGATGGATGGATGGATGGATGGATGGGTGGGATGGGTGGATGTTTTTTGCTCAATAACGCCAGAACGGCTGAACGGATCTGGATAAAATTTGGCACATGGACACACACATACTCGATTATCACATAGGTCATTTTTATCCCGAAAAATGGAACCGAACAGTTCCTATGCCTATATGGGAGAGGCTTATATATGAACAAAATATATACTTGGTTGTTTGTTCCGCATTCATGCCTCAATGGATTTGAATGAAATTTGGTAAGCAGCTGGAAGATTAGCCATGATTTATTTTTCACAACTAAATCTTCGCTTTGTTCGTGAACATGACCATACACGACGAACATCAAAGCCAACGAACACGACAAAATCTAAATTTTTGGCCCAGCAAGCGGCTCGCGAACCAGCCCACAAGAAGAGCACAGCGAGCGCGAGCATGATAGGCGATCATGTTCGTCGTTTGTGCCTACATTCAACGACTGAAGGGTTTTGAATGAAATTTTGTAGGTGGACAGATGATTTCATTAGATTCCCGCGGGTCCGTAGCATCGCACGGGTATCTGCTAGTAATTTATATATTTAACGCAATAGAGAAATGTCAATAAGTGGAGTTTAATAGTAGAAATGTTCAATAGCACTTGGATCTCTTTTACATTAGTTGAATTAATGTTTTTGAAATCCAATAACATACTTAGCTCAGTTTTTTTTTTTTTTCAAAAAATGTTGCTTGGATCAATTCTGTTCTTAACTAGCCAAATAAAGATAGCAGCAGCCTATTGTTTATGGATCCAGAAGTCCCGATTGTCGTAATTAAAAGTAAGAGTTGTATTCAACATGTAAATTATATAAAATGCCTCGCACAATATTCTTGATCTTGAAAAAAGGTTTTTTTAAGGCAAACTATTAAATTTAAACATGCACAATTTCAATTGAAGCAGAAATGTTAAATCGGATTCTACGAACTTTGATCACAACCACTTCTTACTGAAAAGGAGGCACATAGACATGATGGGCTAGTCACTATTTCCTTAATTGAGAGGTGACAAATGTAAAATTGAATCTTTGGCTTCAGAGGAATATTATCAGTAATGCGTAACAATTGGATTTGACCAACAGCACATATCTACCTAGGAAAAAAGACGCCATAACACTTAAGAAATGTTCTGAATGAAGATTCATCTGAGAGAATGAGTTGAATCAATATTTGAAATTGCAATGCGATTTAAAAAAATTAGGTGCCTTCCTATTTGTAATGGACATTTACTTGTAACATCATAAGTATCCGATGACAAAATACTGCATTTTATGAATATGCCTCCCAGAAGTATCTATTGTCATCGTGGATATTTCTTATTTGGCTCTAACTCAACAATAATACTTTCTTACCACAGAGGAAAACAAAACTCAAATCGGAAGAAGTCACTGGTGCCTCCATGCTGGAAAATTATAGCCCAGTACACATTTCAGCGCTATGATAGTGAATAGAGTGGTAAATTTGACTTTTTGCCAATTTAATCCAATCTTTCTTTCAATGATTTCACATTTACATTAGAATACAGATTATTTTATGCACTTAGGTTTTTGGCAATAATCTCTCATAGCTCAAACTCAAACCCATAGTTGTGTAATAAATTGCTATACTGCTTCCCTTAAGCCAAACACAATGTCATCAGTTAATAGAGCCTTAACATGCTATTCCGCCATCTCTTTAATTCAATTTAATTCTAACAAACGACTTCTTCCAAAAGATCCACCTCAGACCATCCGCAAAGCTATGTAAATATGTATATGTCTAAAGGTCTGAAAGTGCTTTAAACATTCAAAGAATTTCCTTCTTGAGACGATTATATAAAGCACACTCCATGTGACTAATTACCTTCTTTGCATTTTGGCCAAAAATTAACTTTTTTTTGTGTCTACCGAACCAACTACCAGAAATTTGCATTTAGAACGGAAAACAACAACAAAAAAACACCAATTCTTGGTCGAGAGGCTAAAAAATCCATAAAATGCAAAATAAGTGGCGTTTCGTGATTTTCTGAATCACTTTTGGCCGGGCGCCCACCCGCTGGCTGATGGAATCTTCTGCTGCTGTTGCCTTCACACAAAAGTTGCCGCATATCCGAGAAGGCTTTGTAAGTCATTAAGCGAGCTCTGGCGTTACACAACAAAAGAGCGAAAGAGTTTTTAACTCTGACTCTTAGTATCCGAGTATTTTTTTTTTCAGCAATTGCATTACCATGTTTATTGCGGGACTAGTTAATTTATGGCAGAGAAGCACACAAAAAAAAAAAAGAACTCCGCATTTCGGGCGTGTGTTGGTCGTTGAAGAAAAACCGCAGACCTGCATTGAGAGGGTGAGATTCAGGCTTGAAGAAGGGTTTGCTTTTGCACCCTCTTCTCACTATGGCTATTTTACACTACACTATTGCAAGAAAGAGACAGAGAGAGAGCGAAACAGTTTAAGAATTGTGATTGCGGTAGTAGAAAACTCGCTCAAGTTGGAAGTTGGAACTCCAGTCGTCGTTCGTAACAAATGGCCACGAAAAAGTTGTTATTACTCGGATACAAATCTTATCGTTTGCGGTTTTGGTCAAGCGCGTGTGCCTCATGCACATATCAACTTGCTACTCTTCTATGCCACATCGCCACATCAGGTAAAATAGTTGAAATAGACCTCAAAAGCAATTCACCTGAAAATAAAAAAACAAGAAAAACTTTGCCCGCAAAAGATATACGATTGTGAATTTGTTTTGTTTTGTTTGGTTGGGCTTGGAACTGTCAGACGGAATTTATGGTAATTTTATGGATTGCCCCCAGCTCTACTAACTTAATGGATACTATAACTATAGGTTTATTAGTTATAAAAATTAAAGTTCACTAATAGAAATGCAAATTTCGAAAACTTCTTTCTCACGCAAAAACACAAAAAAAAGAACTGTAATTGAATTGGTACTTAAGTCAAAGAAGTTCCAAAGAAGAAATTCGAAACTTTAACACCGATAAAGATACAAAGTTTTCAGAAAACACACGATGGAGACGTCTTTCAAAGTTATAGACACGGAAATGACATAAAATTGATTTTTTTATTTCTTAATTACGTGGTTGAATAAAAATTGTATTTTAAAAGTTCCTTTGATATCACTTGGGACATTTAACTTTTGTAGAGCATAACTGTTAAATAGGTTTGAATGATAATTGTGTTGAATATGGTAGAAGTTGAAAACATGCGATGACAGAAAAAAAAATTAAATTCATTTTAAGTTGTTTATGAAATTTAAAAACATGAGATACCATGATCGCGTTGGTGCATACTGACATGGTATTATTTGTCCGACAAAGTTTTGGTATTCTGTGTCGTCTAGATAATCTTGAATGTAGAGTGTTGCGGCATTTATGTTTATTCACCTAATGTCGTTTTCGATTGATCGTCTGGAAGGCTTCCGAATCTTTGCGAATGCTTCTGAAAGTATTCTTGACTGGCATTAAATGAAGAGAATTTTGATTCTGGTTTCGAAGTCGGAATCATGCATAAAATGTAAAACTCGAATTCAATGATGTATCTGCCATGTGTATAGCATAAAAAAATCACAAATGTGCGAAAGAAATGTCGCGCCTTTACACATACACTGATATTAAACTTCGAAATCAAAAATCTATTGTTACCTTGTTCGATTGGGATCCCGGATTAGAGAGCTCTTACAAGGATCGGAAAAAAAATCGAGCTCGAGATTATCATCAAACTTGACATTACGATGATATACCAGCAAAAAAGTGGGTCCCGTAATTCCACCTGTCTGACTGTCTATCTGTCTGTCTGTACAACTATATACAGCCTAAACGGCTAAAGCGATTTTTTCAAACTTGGTATTTAAAAGCGTTTTAGGTACGTAACGGTACCTGCCATATAATTTTTTCTACCATCTTAATTACAGTGAAAGCTCTAATAAGCGGACACTCATGGTCTCCCAATTTATGTTGGGTTATGAGAACTGTCCGCTTAAGGAAAATAATAATGGGGGTGGCCGTGGCGCGATAGTTGTATGTTCGCCTGTCAACCTCATGGTCACAGGTTCGATCACTGCCGTAGTCTATGTCTTCTTATTTTTCCATTAAAAACCAATTCTAAAAATAAATGTCATACAATGAGTTGCTGGTTTACTCATTACATGCTGTTTAGGCATATAACTAACAACATGTGATTGAGTAAAATTAGTATACCGATAAAATATGACAAAGAATAAAAAAATTAATGCGAATTATAAGGGACATAGATGAATAAGACACGGAAGTTTCTCCGCATTAGTTCAGCTGCCATCCCTGGAGAGAAAATCTGAGACAACAACCACCTACAGTCTACGAATATCGCGCCACACATCTTTCTTATCATTCTTTCCCTTCCTTAACCTCACCCTCATGCCCGCGCTGTGTTGAAACATTTAAAGGGTATTCATAATCCCTTGAGGGCGTGTAGATTATAAAAAAAAAACGAAATAAAATTACTGCAAAAATGAATAGCTAAAGGAAATTAAATGACATGTACAATAACGAAACGCGATCAGAAAAGGGAACCATACTCTTAAAATAATACCCCAACTTAGTTACCCGGAAAGTCCTAATAAATTTTTAACAAAACATCGCTCAGTCCGTGTATTCTTAACGTCCGGTTATTTGAGATTTTCTATGGATTTTCTTATATAAAAAAATAAAACAGAAACTATACTGAGAAAGTGCCTTTCGTTTTTTCTTGTTTGACATATTGATAAAATATAATCCCCAAATAAAATTATGTGTCCGTGTATGGGAGGTTTTCTATCTAAATGATCATGAAATAGTGTCCGCGTCCGTTTATGAGAGTGTCCGTTTATAGGAAAGTAATTTGTATGAGAAATTCAAAAAAGAATATTGTTCCCGAAAATGTTTCCATTTAAAGGAATTGTCGGCTTATTGCACCTGTCCGCAAGTAGAGCTTTCACTGTATATCGAAAACAGACCTTACGATTTTGATTAAAAAAATCTATGCACTACTGTATTAGTTTACATTCTGGTTGAACATTTTGTTTACGGTAGGTATTTTGTTATTAACGGTACCTGCCATACAACCATTTTTTTGATTTGGACTTTCTCATAATCGGCTCCACAGATTTCGATAAAAATTTTCGAATTAATAAAATATAGTATAACAAAATTTTCAATTTTTTCTTGATTTTTTTTTTGAAATTCAATAGGTATCTACATATATTTCATATATTTCGAAAACGGATGACGATTTTTTTTCGAAATTTAAGCTTATATTATGAAATAGGCCATCCGAAATTGTTTTTTTTTAGAAAAAAATTTAAGAAATGCATTTGCGAAATTTAGAAAAAAAAAAACGACTTTAAAAGAAGAAATTGTTTCTACTACCACCACGCCTGCTTACGGTGTGATAAAACATAAAGGCAACTACGTTCAATCCAGTCGTGCATTTTGCTTATCAACTGCTTTTCTACTTTTTCGAAAAATACGGCTAATAATTCTAACAAAAAGTTATCTTGAGGCTGAACTGCGGTTTGAATATTTGTACAACTGGTCCTTAAAATACATCAGTAGGGGTGTATTTTGAAAAAGACATTATCAAACTTTGCAAAATTTTACATGCGAGTGTGGATTGTGAATACAAAAATAAATAACAATTGTTCAAATAGTTATGCTTATATTGCCTTAATTTGAGTGCAGAAAGGTTTTTGTTTCAGTGGGGTTTGGTAACGATGTGTTTCTGAAATGTATTCCACTTTTTAAAAGATAATGAATATGAAAGTAATTATAATTGTTTTCTTCAATTTTATTTGTTGTGCTGGTTATAATCTTCACAAAAACTACGGTTAGTATATGTACATAACCCATTTTATGCCATCTAAAACGAAAATAAGCATTGACAGAAAAAAGAACTCTACGAACAAAACCTTCCCGATTCAGTCATCCATAGTACTAACTCTATGAATGAAATAACTACAATTTCAACACCACAAAAAATTGGTTAAAAAAGAAATATTCGATTCTTCTAATAACTTAACGCTAATTTAGTAAATTCAATGTAAAACATTGTAGGGATGGCGGTTATTCAAAATTAACCGGTTTTCCCTTTTTCCGGTTATTTTCCCTCCCGGTTTAACCTGACGGTTTTAACCGGACACAAAAAAAAACGTTTTTTTTTAATAACCGGTTTTCGGTTTTATATATAAAAATTGTTAGTTTTTTTTATTTGCTTTGAAATACGATCATGTCAAATAAAATATATCTACATACATACGGACATGTACAGGGTGGCGGACGAATCGTGCTACAATAAGAAATTTAAATAACTTATTTTAATCGATGTATTTCATTAATTTTTTTTATTGGATTAAAAATTAAATTTTATTTTAAATAACTAATGGTTTTTAAAGATGATAGACCGAAAATGACCTCCACGCATATGTGGCACCTGATCAGAAAATTGTTCATTGCGGCCGGAAGGGTTGAAATTGGGATCGCCTCAATTATTGTCTTAATGGACTGCTTCAATTCAGTCAAATTCCTGGGTTTCGTTTTGTACACTTCCTGCTTGACATAACCCCATAAAAAAAAAGTCTGATGCAGTCAAGTCAGGCGACCTTGGGGTCCAGCGGAAAGTGCAGTTCTGGATATCAATTTTTTTGGGAATTTTCGTTGGAGCACAGCAATATTTTGTGTGGCCACGTGTGCACTTGCTTCATTTTGTTGAAACCAAATTCTGCTGAAAGGGATACGTCTTCCGCGAAGTTCTGGGTAAAAAAACTCCTTCAACATCTTTAAATAACGGTCCCCATTGACAGTTGGTGTTACACCGTTTTCTTCAAAGAAGTATGGCCCGACAATACACCTTGATGAAACTGTGCACCACACAGTGACTCGTTCTGGGTGCAGTTCCGTCTCATGGAGCATTTCTGGATTAGATTCACTCCATATACGGCAATTTTGCTTGTTAACATTGCCGTTTAAGTCAAAATGGGCCTCATCAGACATGAACTAACAAATTATCAATGTGTTGTGTACTTCGGCCATGGCAATAATTTTTCGGCAAAATTCCAGGCAAATCCTGAGGGTTTAACTTGCTTGTAATTTGGACTTTATACGGAAACAAGTTTAAGTCATCATGAAGTATCCTGTGTAATGACCGTCTGCTAACTCCAATTTGGCCCGATAAGTTTCGAGTCGAAACACTTGGATCTGCCTGTATTGCCGAAGCAACAGCCACGATTGTATCCTGAACCCGAACATTAGGATCTCGATGATACGGTCTTCGTTCGATGCTTCCAGATTCGGCAAACATGTTCACCAGCCTCATAATGATCCATCTACTCGGGGGAGTACCGTCAAACTCCTGCCTAAATTCCCTATGGACGGAAATAACGGACTGCAAAGAATGGTATCGCTGCACTATCCAAATCCTTTTTTCAGTATCCCAAGCATTCATTTTGATAAATCCAAATAGTAGCCTATAAAATAAAAAAAATAAGCCGGTTACTCACACTCATTGTTTTCGAAAAAAAACTACACTTCGTGAATTACTTCCACACAAACGAAAATTGCAGATGCGACGACATATTTCAGTTAATAATTTTATTTTAAATAATAAATTGTGTTGAAGTTTGAAATTAATTCACAAACGTTGACCGCTCAACAACAACGAAAACAACAACCGTATCGCATTGAGATGAAATTAGCTGAGAGTTAGGAAAGTAAACGTACACCGGTTGTATTTCGCATTGAAGCAAAGCCAAGATGATAGGATGGACACTATCAAAGGTCATCTACTTTAAAGAAGTGTTCAAAATGATTTTACCTTCCTACCACTACAGTTAATTACTCTATAAAAGAAAAGTTGGCAGTGGTGAATAACGTTTCAGGTTGCAAACACACAAAAGCAGGTCTTATGAAACAAAGACAACTTTTTTGAAAGACGTTTTATATTTCTGTGGCGATAAAAATGTCAAAAACCGTTTTTTTTCACCCGATTATTGGATTTCAGAAAAAACACCGGTTTTAAAAGAAATATAGAAAGTCTTGGTGAAAACCGGTTAACCGAAACAAAATAAACGGTTGCGGATTCAACCGGGCAGTTTTTCCCATCCGTACAACATTGCAATGGAATTAACATAATTTATAAATGACTAGAATGGAAGCAAATTCCTTTATCCAGTAACTAGAAGATAGAAAAGATAAAAGACTAAAAGATGGAATTAAATGAGAATTAAACCAAAAAAGTAAGTAGGTACCTAATAAGCAAACGAACGCTTAACCGAACTATGTATATCCTATTATGACTCGCTAGCCGAATGTGTGAGGCGAGAAATTACTTATGTCATGGTATTAAGAAAACGAAATACGGCTATAAGAGCTCCGTTAAAACGACATCTCATTTCGCTAAACTTTTGACATTTAAGGCAAATGTAATTAGAAGAACCGCAAACGGTAATGTCAAAAGTCACATTCGCTAAATTGTTCTAGCGACTCGCGAGTCATAATTCTTGCTTTACTTACTTAACAGCTTGCTTTTAGTCCATAATATACAAATTTGGCTCATTACGTACCCAATTGGTCATCCTCACCAACAAAAACAAATGAAAAAAAACATGCAAAGGTGCGATGATTTTAAAAACCGAAAGGCAGCGAAATACCATTTATAAATCAATAAATTATACAAGTCACATTTGAATAGTTCTAAGTCGTCTACTAAGCTGATTTGTTATCCACTGTACAAGTTTAAAGAATTTCGATTTATCTTATCTTCCAAATAACATATGTGACACACCTACATATAGACACAAACTCGAGAGCTAAAACAAGTGTCAGGTTTGTTGGTAACAATCTGTATTCCTAACACCTTTTTGAATGCGATTCAACCAAAAAGAACACTTCCCGGTCAATGATATTAAAAAAGGAAACTAATGTCTCCAATTAAATTCCAATATGGACCTCACAGTTTAGGAGATGCTGTCAATAGGTACCTATTATAAAACATATCAAAAATTATTCTCATATCAAATTTCAAATTTAAAAAAACAATCACAAAAAAAAAACAACAACAAGCCCAAACCGAATTCCATTAAAAAATGCAAATCGAAACCTACATGCTCTGTCAGATTTAACTCAAATTCCTAAATCATTCCGATTCCGCAAAGCATAAACTGTCAAATTTTTTTTCTTTTGGCAAATTCATTAACAGCTTAAAATTGTTTTGGTTTTGTGTGCGAGCGAAGAAAATATTTTGCAGCAATGATGCGGCGAATTCATCGTGACAATATAATAAATTGGTTCATTTTGTAAAAAAAAAAAAACAGGAGCAAGTCGCTATAACCACAATCAAAAAAATTACTTTTGATTTATACAACATGCGCCACATTTTGGCAAATTGGATAATTGGTCCCGTGTTGTATGTCGAGTCATTCATTGCGTCAAACAAACATAAATACATGTACTTATATAATTTTCTCTCGGAAATGAGATGAGTTCTTGAGAAATTTAGATAAATAATTGTCATACTTAACTTATTCGGATGTAGCTTTGCTACCCCCGTCCTACACCTTTCGAGTAATTGGGTTCACATTTTGTCTGTTGTTGATCTCAGCAGAAATGCATTTATTACAATCCACACGAAGGACACTTGAATTAGAGGAAAACAAGCTAAATGAGATGAGTAATACCGAACATGGAATAAAGTGTCAATTTTGAAATTGGCATCATGAAGCTTGATATTGCTGATTGCTGACGGCAACAGTTGTTGCAAAAATTCTAAACAACTCAACAAAAAAAAAAAACGAAACATAAGACTAATAATAAATTGGCAAAAGAAATTCCCTCGAAATGATCGTAAAAATCATCAAATTAATTCAATTAGTGTCCATTATAAATGATATTGTTCTGTGATGGGGACGGGATGAATTTGTTGCCTCCTTCTACGAACTATTCGAGGTCCTCATTATCATATATATGTATATACAGTCGAACTTCGATAACTCGAACCATCACTTGCCAAAAAAATAATTCGAGTTATCAAGATTTGAGTTATCAAGTAAAACAGAAAATTAATATAAACTACGTAATATTTATTTATTTTGAATAAAATAAAATGCACGACTGGATCGTACGAACTTGCTCTTGTAGCTAACAACTTTAGTGTAAAGTATTAGCTAACCACTGTAATTGTTAGTAGGTATAGGTAGTCTAGTTTAGTTATCCTGTGCAGGTTTAAAGCCGAAGTAGGTAAGATTGCCTTGATTCTTAGTATAATGAATTGTCGAATGCATATGATTAAAGGAATGGTGACATAGGTACCATCCTACAAATGTATATTTAAAAAGATTTTAATTATGTAAATTAGGAGGGTAATGTGTACCTACCTACATAGATAGCGCCTAGGTATGTAAATATATATACATATTTATGTATATACGTATGTTATACATATGTATAGTAATGAAAGTGAATGGTGTATAAGTGGGTAAAAATCGTGTTTTAAACTGATAAAAAGTGCTAAAACGATCACTTCAATCAGTTTCTTGAAAAAACAAAGAATGCCATAAGATGCCACGGATCAATGAAAATTTTATAAAAAAGTATCTCGAAAATTCGATTTTGATGAAATCCGGTTTTTCATTTTTAGTTTTTTGAAAACAAACTTTTTTTGAAATTTTGATATGCAGTTTTGTAGAGTTTATTAATATACATATGACTATAAAATTTTAAATTATTTTTTTTTTGATTAGTTTTAAAAATATTGATTTTAAAATTAATTTTAAATATATAAAAAATGTTATTTAAAATTTTAATATGCAGAATTAGTTTGGCTACCTAGATCTTCTCAGATATAAAATTTGACAGAAATCCAATGAACAGTTACCGAGAAAGCCAAAAATTTTAAAAACCGTTATATGAAAAGTACCGTTAATAGACTTCTCCCGTACACTTGATTCATATCAAATGATAGCTATTACCAACAAAAAAATTCTCAAAAATTTTTATCAGAATCGTTCTAGCCATTTTCGAGAAAAATAAGATTTTCCTTCTCGGTCATATGGCTAAAAATAAAATTCCAATTTCCCCTCTGAGGAATGCCAAAATAATCACACATATCAAATTTGAAGGTAATCGCTTAAGCCGTTTAGGCTGTAGCTCGTTATACATACAGACGGACAGACTGACAGACAGGCAGACAGACATTTTTTGCCGATCACTTTTTTAGGCTTCTCTGTTATCGTAATGTCATGTTTGATTGTTATAATTTTTTTTTTACGAATGCATAACTTGCCTTATAATACCTATAATCGCAAGTAAAAAGTACAGTTGTTTTGATTATTTATATAATTCTGTTATACTTGACTGACGAATGGATTTGTCGGAATGCTATAATTATTATTTAATAGTTCCGTCCTTCTTTCTTGACCCACTCTCCACTTCTTAATAATTATATTTATCTTCAAACGATGTTTTTAATGCTTGTCTAAGGACATATCCACGTTAGCTTTAGTTTTAATAAAAACTTCGCACTTCACTGTTAATATCTACCATCTACGTCAATTTCGTTACACATTTTATTTCGTCTTTTTTAAAATTTTTAAAATAAGACTGAATTCGTATTATAATACATACGTATATTAACCTAATAAGGTGTGTTCTAACACCAGAACATGTCAGCTTTTACTCACACTTAATGGAACCACAATTTTCAACACACACACATATCTACAAAGTCATAGAACATACAAACACAGTGCCAAACAAACGTAAAAATCCACAGAATTTGATAATTTCCCTAAAAAATTCGACTAATCGAAGGTGACGCCAAATAATATTTTCGAGTTATCGAGACATTCGAGTTATCAAATATTCGAGTTATCGAAGTTCGACTTATCGAAGTTCGACTGTATATACATTCTACAGTTCATGTTTACATTAATTCATATGAATGTGCTGCTGTGCTGATGGCTGGCAATCTAATCGAGATATTGGAAAACAAATTGTTTGTTCTTGCACAAAAGTTGTTCAAACTAATTTCTTTAAAGGGGGTAAACAACATTCAAGTAAAGATAGCTAATAAATAATATGGACACAGTTGGAGCGTGTGGACACAATATACTACACAATAAAACACATATATGAGATGAAGAGGAGATACAAAATATAAAGAAAGATGCTTTGTGTGGTAGCGATGACGATGACGATAGACCAACAAAACAAACAAATGACAGACGCGGCGGGAAGCCCCAATCAAGTGGAATTGAGAAAACTTTTTCACATTTTTATGAATGGACTAAATGACAATGTGTTTACCGTGCCGCTCATCATCGTACACTTTTGTACAGTACAACAACTATTCAAATACATACATACATATACTCCTCCGCTACATTTGGTTGTTTTGTAATTATGGGATATAGACGATTGGCGATAGTGCCGGATGGGGACAGTGTGGCTGGCAAGCAGAATGTCGTGAATCATAATGAATTATTTAAATCTGTCAGTAGCCTTTGCTATTTAAATGATGAATGATAGGCAACGCTTTGAGTATGATTCGCGCTTCTGGAAAGAAAAGAAAATTTTCCACTGATATCTCTATTTTTTCGAACACTTGTAAATTTCGAAAAAAAATGAGCTATACGAAATTTTATGTCGAATAGGGTAAAATCTGTCAAGGAGAAAGGCTATTAGGGTTAGTGAAGCAAGTTTCCGGAATTATAAAAAAGACCAACTACAATAATTTAATTGAGATCTGTTCAATTTAAGATTCTGATCTGATCAACTGTCAACATTCATGATCAGTGAACCAAGTGGTTGAATGACCAAAAACTAATGGCAAATCATACTACAATTTTTCTGCAATTTGTCTTCAAAGGTTGTCAAAATTGTTGGTCATATGTGAAAAAAAACATACTAAATAATACTTCCGGAGAAAGTACGCTCGTCCCATTCACTTGAAAAATCCAGTTTGCTTGTAGCACAGTTCGCAGTTAATTTTAGGCTGCAAGAAAATTTTATAGCTGTTCATGATTTCATGAGATGAATCTTTTTACGCCCTCGTGCAGATGGTAGAGTCCTTGAATATGCACAAACAGTTCCATCCAATCATTTGGAAGAGGAGTTCTTTAAAAGTTCTGGCAAATCCAATGCGCAAGTTCTTTTATCGGGCCTAATCTATTGGTCTTTTTCCGAGTGTAAATGGAAAACATTACGATAATCGAATGATTTCTATATTCAAGATATTAGTATTCGAATGATCAAAATAATCGAATGATGCAAGAGGAAGGTAATTGGAATAGTTTACTCCATTTTTTTACTATGCACTGCACACGTTTCATATTTCTTTTAAATTTATAAAAGTCAAATAAATACTAGGAATCCGTTTTAATTAATCGATTCGTCCATTTAAATTCGGCCATTCCATACAAATCACAGATGCAGTACCTGGATCCCGAGTGATCAACATGTAACAAACTGTATTCGAGAATTGAGTAATTACTATTTACTATCTTACTAAAGCATTCGAATAATGAATGCTGAAGAAACAGGTGCAAAAAAGTGCTCAATTCCAATTCGAGTGATTTCAAATGGAATATCGAGATGTCTCGAGATATTGTAAAAATCGATTTTAATCGATTATTCCATTCGAATGTGTACATCCTTGGAAAATAACATTTGTCTTTTTTTTTTTTTTTTATAATCTACGCGCGCTCAAGGGAGTATGAATACTCTTTAAATGTTTCAACACAGCGCGGGCGTGGGGGTGAGGTTAAGGAAGAGAAAGAATGATAGGAAAGATGTGTGGCGCGATATTCGGAGACTGTAGGTGGTTGTTGTCTCAGATTTTATCTCCAGGGATGGCGGCTGAACTGATGACCCTTATAATTCGCATTAATTTTTTAATTCTTTTTGTCATATTTTATCGGTATACTAGTTTTACTCAATCACATGTAGTTAGTTCTATGCCTAAATAGCATGTAATGAGTAAACCAGCAACTCATTGTATGACATTTATTTTTAGAATTGGTTTTTAATGGAAAAATAAGAAGACATAGACTACGGCAGGAATCGAACCTGTGACCATGAGGTTGACAGGCGAACACACAACTATCGCGCCACGGCCACCCCCAACTAACCTTTTCTTCACCCTTAAACTTCTGTCCAAGGTCATGAAAACGATGATCACTGGTAATGTTAGTATATCTCTCCCAACCGTCGTCGGTGGTAATCTTCTTGATTCGAAATTACATTTCGGAAGGGACAAAACAAGTCATATTGGTTGGTTTCAAATCTTAAGCTCCGTTTTGTCTGCGATTCTCTTTCTAATTTTCATTAACGATCTCTTATGTGTATCTTCTAACTTGTTGAACACAATAGATACGGAGCAGCAATAGGAGCTGCAGCTTAAATAGCTGTCAAAATATTGAATAAACACATATTCAATCTTACGAACTCAACGCATCATAACTGCAGGCATAGTTGTACTCAATGAGTTGGCCAACTTATAATTATTATGGCATTTTATAATTACTTGTACATAGGATCGATTCGAACGAAGCGTTTACATGGAATTGAAGGAGCTTCAAACTCTTAAAATCTAGGAAAAAATTCACAGCTGACACCAAAAATGGTATCAAACATGAGAAAGCCGTACCGCTGAATTATGGGCACGTTAAATACAGAACTTTATTGTGTTCAGTCAGTAAATTGTTTTGATGACGACAATAGTCTCATCATTGTCCAATGGGGAATACAAAAATCGTTTGGAATGCAATACTTCAAACATTCAATACTGTCTTTTGTCGTGAAAGAGGTACCGAACTCAACTGCTCTCTGAGCGACATTTGTGCTGAAGAAACTTAGGAACTTCCTATTGCCATATTATATTGGGGCTGGAGCTCTAATGACTCGATTCACTTTGGAACTTACTGATCTCGTTTCAACTCAATACATGTGCCCAAACGATCGACATGGCAAAACTTACAATTTTTGGAAAAAAAATTTTCAATTTTGACAGCAGTGGTGCATTGGTATAACTTCTGTCGTTATCTAAAATTATTTAAAGAAATCACTCTTTTTTGCATTAATTTTTTTTTTTGACAAACGGAGTGATAACGTTTAATTGAGTATATATTTAATTTCTAATTATATTTTTCTTTATCATAAGAGTTTGACAACTAGCCTATTCAAGAAGTTTTTATGACTTGACAATCACTACTTCAGTCCAAAACTTTACTCTTTTTTTAATTTTAATGAAATGTTCGTTGTAATTATATAAGTTATCGATAACGATATTAGACTGACTATAATCTGTCACTGACAGTTGGCAGAAATTATGTCACTAATAGTTGACAGTTATTACGTCACTGACAGTTGACAGTATTTATGTAACTGGCAGTTGAAAGAACTTATGTCACTGACAGTTGAAGTAATTATGTGACTAACAGTTGATATGACTTGTGTCACTGACAGTTGACAGTACTTATGTCATTGACAGTTTACAATAATTATGTCGCCGAAAGTTCACAGTAATCATTTAATGTTTTTTTTTGTTACCTGATATTAAAACTGCTGCTGCAATATGGTATCTACCTTTGTATATTAGGGTGGTTCTTAAGAAAAGAAATTTAGTACCCCTCGTAAACAATATTTTACGCCAAAAAGTTAGATATTTCCAATTCAAGGAATATGAAGAATTTATTGAAGATCGTATTTAATTTTTTGCAAAAAAAAAAAAATAGAACCACCCTAATAATTTATAAATATGTATCGCAAGTACAAATGGGTTGGGGGAGTTTTCATTGAACGATGACTGTACGTTTCTTGTTGCAGCTAAATTTGAATGTTCACAGCGTCGTGTAAACAATTTTGTACGACTATACCGGACACAATACACATGGTTCTGTTCGCGGTGAGTAGTGGGCTAATATCGTTTAAATTTCAATTGGCGTGAGTGAGTACCTACCTTACCTATTTGTCTTACGTCAGTTCCTCTCAAATTTACCGGTGAAATAAATAAAAATAGGCATATAAAAAAAACACAAAACCAAAATAAGAATTAAAAAAAAAATAAATAAACACAAACAAACAGCAACAACAATATTCTCCTTTATGAAGTTTTGCGTGGTTTTTGCTTGACCAAAGCAAAATATTAATCAAATTAACGGTGACGTAATATGCGTGGCGTTTTTCGTCAAACACCTTCTTTCATATTATTTTAATGTGTGTGCTTTATTGAATACAATATGAACTATCGATTTGAACTTTTTTTTTCTTAATCCTTTTATGTGAAGTAAGAATAAAAGTAAATAATAATTTGAAGATAGAAAACTTTTTCCGTTTCTTATTTTTTCAAACACAAATTTGTGAAATGTGTGGTTTTTGATGAATCAGAGAAAGAAAATAAAAAAAAACAATTATTTACATATTAGCACCTGATTGGACAAGTGGATTTTGGTTTTTGTGGTTCGGCTTTCATTTCATCTACCTACCTAGCTTCCACCAGCATAGTTGTTGTTGTTGTGGTTTGAATTATTTTTTTGTGAATGAATGAGAAAAGTTGAGATAATTAATTTTCTACTGAACTGATTGTGTTTACATTCAAATTTATTCCTAATGGTTATTTAATTAGCTACAATAAGCTGTTTGAATTTAAAATTAGTTAACAAAGTGAAGAGAAATATTGTTGGATCTAAAGTAAAACCGTTTAGAAAAGTCATCGGAATAGAATGAAAATCAATTTGAAATGATTAGTCGATCAGGTATTTCTGGGTGGTTTTATTATTTCCTTTTTTCGATTATTTACTGCTATGACTCTTCGGAATAAGTTCAGCGAAGCATTGACAACTTAGTCGGTCGATGTTGTCGTGTCTTTATATCGCAACATGAAATTCTCATGAGACATCGACAACCGCGAACGTTGTTAAATTGCTTGACAATAATTTGAGGTTGACTGTTCACATCGTGTCGGCGTCCTCGTCGCTTCAATTTTCCTTATCAGCTTGTAATAGAATAAATAAATGATTAAAAAAAGAAAGAACTAAATTTTCCTTAATTGGGGGTTGATGAAGTGAACAAAACTCTTGCCTTCACAAACCGTTAAGAAAAAGTTAGTATGCCATAAAATAATGGAAGGCACTTACATAATGCTTTCGTTTTTCATGGTATGACTTAAAATTGAGATAAAGGTTTCTTTTTTGTTTGAAAACCTAAAGGGAAATTTATATATTCATCAAAAAGGTAAGTGGGTTTAAATGTTATAAAATAACATTATTAATAAATTGCGAATAACTGAATCTTACATCTACATCAAAATTAGACAACCGCTATTTACCAGTTGTAGTTTATTTAAAAAAAAGAGCAATAATAAGCTGAAAATGAAAAAGTTTTTTTTTTATTAGAAAATGGAGAAAATACTAGAGCTAGTCGATTTTCGTTTACTACAGAATAACAGAACCAGTGATTTTCCGAATGCCATTATTGTAAAACATTTGTTTTAAGGAACAATTGATTTCTTAAAAAAAAATCATCTATCAAAGTTTCCTTATTGAAGGCCGTGAATAGACGAGACTAGAGAAATGCTAATTTATAACAGTTTTCGCTATTAAAAGTGTCAGCAGTATGGGCAGCAATAAAAAACTCCTTAGTTCGGGGGAAGTCTAACGCGCCGTCTGCAGTTTGGCCGCCTCATCCCAATTTTTGTAAGCAGAACTGTAATAAACTGGAATTCCAGGACCCACGTCCATCGTGAATATATATAAATTTTCTTGGGAATGTTTTCCTCCTTCGAACGTAGGGTATGTAATTGATGGTTGAAAATTTTCCTCTGAATTTATTGTTATCGGGAATATACTTCAGGGGAATTTCGCTATCATTTCGTACGATTTTTTGTTCTAGGAAGATTTTTTCATGAATCTCCCACGATCGGAAAAAAAACTTGGGGAGTAAAGTATTCCGAGAAGTAATAGGCGTAATCGAATGATTTCAATAATCGAAATATTATTATTCGAGCATTCAAAATAATCGAATGATCATTCGAAATATGAAAGAGTAAGATAATTGGAATAGTTTACTATGCACATATTCCATAATTCGTTTCAATTTAGAAAGGCCATGAAAAGGAATAATGTTACTCATCTGTCAATTTAAATTTAAACCTTTAAATCTTAAGTTTGTGTATGAACTCCCTTTACTAAATAAAGAAACAAAATCGATAAAAAATATAAAATAAAGAAACAGTCAAAATCACAAATTCCTACGTATAAAAATCAATCCTAAATTCTTTCTCCTTTAGCAAATTAAAATTTTATAGCGGTAAACATAACGGTAACATAAAAACAAAGATAGAAAAAAATTCGGCATTCGGAATTCTCAAATCGACCATGTTGATGACTACTGCTCACTCTATAAAAGCACTCACTGTTTTATTTTTTCATTAATACGAAAAGAAATCATTCAATTTTTCCATTTTCATTGGGTCATTCATTCATTCAAAAATCTCAGATACACTACATATCTGTATCTCGAGTGATAAACCCACATGTAACAAAATGTATTCGACAACCGAGTGATTTATTTTTTACTAGTTCATTCGGATGATGAATACTACAGAAACAGATAACATTAAAAGTCTTTAATTCCAATTCCATACACATACACCTACACGTCCACCTACACTGACACAGTCATACAGTCACAAATTAAAAACGACGGACAGTAGGGGAAATATATATTTTTTTTTTTAAATATATTTTTTCAATATCTGTATAAATGCTGTATAATTAATTCAAATTTTGGTTGCTGCCTGATGAAGAGTGTATTCATGCTCGAAATGTTGTACACCATATTACACCGTGTTTTATTGACTGGAACCTGCTACAAATATTTTATCAACTTGGGTTTCACTTTAATCTCACACTGGGCCTTAGAGTCTTCATTCTAAATGTGAAGTGGCCACATATTGCTGAAATTGCATGCTATTATTGAAACCAGGAAACCAGTGCTGTGCCGCAGTGACGTCTCTGACTTTTAATAAAACTAAGAGCCAATAATAATACATTATACACCATACTGTTGTTTCTACAGGGTGGCGCACGAATCGTGCTACAATAAGAAATTTAAATAACTTATTTTAACCGATATATTTCATTAATTTTTTTTTATTGGATTAAAAATTAAATTTTATTTTAAATAACTAATGGTTTTTAAAGATGATAGACCGCAAATGCCCTCCACGCTCATCCACGCATATGTTGCACCTGATCAGAAAATTGTTCATTGCGGCCGGAAGGGTTGAAATTGGGATCGCCTCAATTATTGTCTTACTGGACTGCTTCAATTCAGTCAAAATCCTGGGTTTCGTTTTGTACACTTCCTGCTTGACAAACCCAATAAAAAAAAGTATGGTGCAGTCAGGTCAGGTGACCTTGGGGTCAGCGGAAAGTGCAGTTTCTGGATATCAATTTGTTTCGGAATTTTCGTTGGAGCCATAACTTGTGTGGCTACGTGTCCACTTGCTCCATCTTGTTGAAACCAAATCCTGCTGAAAGGGATACGTCTTCGGCAAAGTTCTGGGTAAAAAAAACTCCTTCAACATCTTTAAATATCGGTCCCCATTGACAGTTTGTGTTGCACAGTTTTCTTCAAAGAAGTTTGGCCCGACCATACACATTGATGAAACTGCGCACCACACAGTGACTTGTTCTGGGTGCAGTTCCGTCTCATGGAGCATTTCTGGATTCACTCTATATACGGCAATTTAGCTTGTTAACATTTCCGTTTAAGTCAAAATGGGTCTCATCAGACATGAACAAACAATTTATCAATGTGTTGTCTTCTTCGGCCATTGCAATCATTTTTTGGCAAAATTCCAGGCGAACAGACAAAGCCTGAGGGTTTAACTTGCTTGTAATTTGGACTTTGTACGGAAACAAGTTTAAGTCATCATCAAGTATCCGTTGTAATGACCGTCTGCTAACTCCAATTTGGCCCGATAAATTTCGAGTCGAAACACTTGGATTTGCCTGTATTGCCGATGCAACAGCCACGATTGTATCCTGAACCCGAACTCGATGATACGGCCTTCGTTCGATGCTTCCAAATTCGGCAAACATGTTCACCAGCCTCATAATGGTCCATCTACTCGAGGGAGTACCGCCAAACTCCAGCCTAAATTCCCTTTTGACGGAAATAACGGACTGCAAAGAATGGTATCGCTGCACTATTCAAATCCTTTTTTCAGTGTCCCAAGCATTCATTTTGATAAATCTAAATAGTAGCCTATATAATAAAAAAAAATAAGCCGATTACTCACACTGAAAAAAAAGTTATTACGTTTTATTTTTGTAGCACGATTCGTGTGCCACCCTGTATGACAAATTTTTTGAATGCGTTCCTTAGGCACCAGCATATCATATTCTGTTTATTAAAATGCCAGCGATACAAAAATTTGCTCCGAATTTAAAACTTTCCAGCATATTATGTTCTCTCTATGGTTTCTCTTCAAGAATAATCCTTTTCGTCAAGGAACTGCATGATTTGAATATTGTATGAATGGAACTGAGTTTATTTTTGAAAAACAAAGTCCAATCTGATTGTTAGGAACTGTCAGACACTATTCGCGTTCTATATGTAAACCAATATCACTTCAGCGAATAAATGTTTTGTGTGCGACTTACCTCAAAATTAGATTATTAAGTATTTTAAAAACTGTGAATAGCCCAGAGAAATATTTCAGGAAACTTTGTTTAAAAAAACATTTCTGAAATGTTAACAATTTTCTTAAAAAACATTTCCAAAAACATTTTAGAAATTTCTCTGAAATGTTTTTTTTCTTGTGTGTAAACGCTTCGAGAAACGTTTCTGAAATGTTTCTTTGTTTCTGAAATGTTTCTTTGTTTCTGAAATGTTTCTTTGTTTCTGAAATGTTTCTTTGTTTCTGAAATGTTTCTTTGTTTCTGAAATGTTTCTTAAATATTTTCTGTAATGTTTCAAAAACGTTTCTTTGGTGTGGAGACTCCTAAGAAGAATTCATGAAATTATGTAAAACACTGAATAAGTTTACCATTTAGATAATGAATTGTCAGAAGCTTGTATCGGGAAATGATTTTAAAAAATAAAAATTATAATATCACGACTGACGTTGGCTGAATTGCTTATACTTAAAATGCTGAACTATAGTGTATACATTTAGAATAATAACTAGAATTGCGCTAATCGAATATCTAAAAAGTTTCCCTAAAATATTTTCAGTAAAAACGTTTTCAACAATGATCCTAAAAATAAGTTTCTATTCTCATAAAAAAAACAAAAAAAACATGCCAGTAAATCATCACATTGCAAGAGTTCAAAAAGTTATATTTAAAACAAGTCCTTTATTTATATAGGTCTACATGTACAAAACCAATAAGATTTATTACCAAAATCGGCCCAAATCAATGCGTGCCCATCTAGCAATCAATAAATGGTCGAAACTACAACTATAACTCAAACAGATAACGTCTTTTAGTATAGTAAAGCCCAAAATAACTCAAGGCAACCTATACATTTATACTTTTGTTTTACCCTCGTTTGCTTGTGTGTATTTCTTTCTATCAACCACCCTTCTTCTTGGCAAGCACAGAAAATAGGCCAAAAAATGAATATCAATAAACTTCCGGTTGATATAAACTTACTAGCGTGACCTCTTTTAATATTTAAGCATGCATATCTCCTTTTTCCTCCATTTTTTCCTGCAATCTATAAGTACCTATGTAATTATGTGCATTATATGACAAAAAAACATAACTAATTACTTACCCAAATATAAGTTGAACTTTTCGACATTTCTGCCGCACATTTAGCATATTTTTCTTCTTTTTTTTTGGATTACCTAGGTTGAGTAGGTAGCCTCCAAACTTAAAGGTCAATTATTATCGTCTTCGTCGCCGTCCTTATGGCCGAGGTATAAAAGTACGTGCGAATATTATGAAATAGTTGATGCATTGCGGTGCCCTACATAATATGCAGAGAACAATTTCAAATAAAAACCATCGCATATAACTCACGAAACTCGTTATGCATCCAATCAGCAACAAAAATAAAAAACGAAGTTTCGAAAAAAAATGCATCAATAAATCATCAAGCTGTAGTAGGAAGGTACGGACAAACAATCTCTCACTCTTTCTCAAAACCTAGCTAACGGCTCAATTTGCTTGAGTGAACCCAACAATAACCATCAACATAAAGTTTTGGATATTAGATTGTTTGTAACTTTCGGTTCGTTATTAACGAGATGGGTTTATAAATAGCTCCATTAGGTTCGTCACCTTTCACAATGTTAGAGGTAGGTACCTAACATACCTACCTAGGTTACTGAAAAAAAAATAGCTGGCGTAACAGCTCCAGTTGGAAAACATAAGAAAGTTACCTGAAACTAGTCATTAAGGTTTTTTGTACCGAAACGAAGACGCGTTCGGCTTGTTTCGTTTTTTTTTCTTTTCTGTCATAAAAGCCAAGCTCTTAAACTAATTCATTTAGTGCTCGATGTTTTTCTTGCAACTAACTTTTTCTACATTAACAACAACAACAATAACGATAACTTGGTTGTCATAGGGACTTGAGTTTCACCGTACACATGCCATGAGAACGCATAGTGTGGTGGTGACACATTTTCGTTTAGACACAAAATGTTTTTCCTTCCAAAAACGCTGTCGCCATCATCGTCAAACGTCTGTCGTTTGGAAGTACTTTTTACAGTAGAACAGAGTTAAGGTAATTTTAGAACCGTTTCACGTTTTCACCTCACATTAAATTTTCATGACTGGCGCATAGATCGGGCTAAACGATAGGGCTTCGTGCACATCAAAGGTCATATTGACTTTGAGGGCGTTCAAGATTTGCGGTTTATAGACCTGCGACCTACGCAAATCCCACAAGAAAAAGCCTTTCGTAAACGAATCGTGCAATGTACTATACTCTGTTCAATTTATATTTTCAGTACAGGGAAGATAGGATATTTGCGTTTCACCCTTACTATTATGGATTTCAATAAGCTATCTCTATTTCTATAACGCTTCATTTTCCATGGTTGCCGTAGTTAGCATTATAAATTGGTATATTTCTCTCACAAACAGAAACATGCACATCGTAAACTAAATCTAAAAACAATTAAACTAAATGCAAATAAAAATAAATCTATCTTTCCCCACACCACCAAAAAGTAAGATAGTAGGCGCGTTTTCTAAGAGTTCCCCAGAAGGCCTCATCTATTTTAACGTGAAAATAAATCTTAGAAAAAACGTATAAATGAGGTATAATAAGGAACTTGTGTCCTTCGAAGAACTATAAATTTTACACTCTTGTATTTTTCTGTTACAAAAGGGTTCGGGTGCAGTAAAAGTTTAAAAGTGTAAGAATTTGACATTCAGTATATTTTGTTGTTGTAGTGCAAAAAATGTTACACTTTTACACTTTTGCAATGATACAAGACCAGCTGCATCGGATCGTGAATACCCCTATGTGATTTGCGATGTAGACACAAAATCATACACGGTTACGAATTTGGATTTTGTGGTGGTGGACAACACGTCTATACAAGGGAGTTAGTAGTCCATGGTGATCTTTTGACTTTAAACCAAAATTGGTACTCGAGAAAAACTGACAAAATACATAGTCAAAAATATCCAATAAGTAATTGAAAGAAATTAACAAGGTGCTCGTTATTATTTTCTTCAGTTTATGCTAGATTTAAGGATACTCTACACCACTGTGTCTCAACACTACGTAGATGTTGGTAGAACCCTAAAAAAAATAATTGTGTTGCACGCTGCAGTGAGTTTTTTTTTTGAGTATTTCTACCGCGTTTTCGTAGTTTATTTTTGTATTTTTGTGTTTTTCCTGTTTCCTCTATGCTCCATGCCAAACAAAAATTCCAATAACTTTATTGATTTTCCATCAACGAAAACTAAAAAAGAAAAAAAAAGAAGACAAAAAAACTTGTATTTTTCTTCCGAGAGTTATTGGCGACCTATTCCAATTTTTTTTTTGCCGCCACCTCAAGCGAGGTGCTCTGCCGCACCACCTGTCCTCGGGCAGTTTTTCCGTTTCTGTTCTATTGTTCTCATTGGAACCATTTATCTTATGGATGTGTGTGTGTATGTGGTGTAATACTCCCATGCGTTTTTTTTTGTCAAGTATAAACTATCGCACACACCTTTTGTTTACGTTTTCGGCTCGAATTTTCGTGTAATAAACTTACTCGCATTTGTTTTTTTTTCGTTTGTTGTGCCGTTCGTGAACTGCCATATAGCCATCACCGCCGCGCAGCCTAAAGAATGTAGATATAGGTGTAATAAAACGGTCACCCACCTTTTAGGGTATGTCGTCAGTGAATTTTTTGGTTGCCGGTTGCCCGTTTGACTATTCTTCCTCGCTGCTCTAGTATCTGGTGACCTCGTGTTAAGTGTTTGACCCAAGTTGATCATATGTCTACCTATATACTCGTTTGTATAAGATAAATACATAAATTATTTGTGGTTTTAATAATCATCAAAAACAACAACAACAAAAAAAAATAAGTAATTTGAACGCACGCTGCGACCCGCCGAACGATACGAATGGTTGATTGAATTGATAGCCATCGATGATGGTCGAAAAGTGCCTGTCGAATTCGGTTCGATGAGGGAGGTTTAAACTAAAAGTATTTGATTCCCTCAATTTATCAATTCGGCACTTGTAATTTGATCCGACAAGCAGGTGGCGGTATATTATGTAGATACAAAAATATACGTGCATCAGCGCGAGTCTTAATTTAGTGCGTTATGCACGGCGCAGTTCAATTGTTCGAAGTTGAAAAAAAACCAAATTAAGGGTTAGTCAAATCACTGCTCCTTGAAAACGTTTTAATTTATACCTTACCCTTGTTAACCTCTTACATCGGGTGTGTGGCTTCCTAACAAATCAGTTGCACTCGTTTCGTTTAGCGAAATATTATGTCTTATGAAATTTTATTCGAAATCACGTAGAAGATCTTGATTGATTGAGACGCAATTGGGACAAGAGATTCTTAAGAATAAAACAAAGTCATACAAATCGTATTTATAAACTCAGTTCAAGGACCAGTTGTAAATATGTTTGATTCGTGTTTCAGACCACATAGACGGGCTCAGTGAGGTTCAACTATGGTTTTGGCTGTTATCACATATTTGAATCTTGTGTCACAGTTTTAGTCCGCTGATATCTGCAGTTTAAATTTCTGAATAAGGGATTAAATTTTGGTGGTCTATGTTCTCTAAAGTTGCTGCGCTCAATAAACTTAACTTAATGAAATGCTATATGGCGTAAGCTTGTCCATGAGTTGAATGCTTTTGCCAATGAACATGTAGATTGTGACAGATTACGACGCGACGGCCATGTTGTTTTTCTGTTGCAATGCTTCAGTTTTAAATCAACATGACAAGTTACATGTTCTGTACCAGTTGGAATCAGACCCCTATTATTCAACCACTATATGTGAGCGATTGGAAAACGCTTTATCCAAAGTGTGCTTTGACAATGAAGTGTGCTTTAGCGGTTAATTATTAAAAGACGGAACTGGCCCTCTTCACGAATGAGTGGAAAAAACAGATTTTTCAGCACCCAAAATAAAAGGGGTCCCACTCAAAATCTCAGATCAAGCCAGATATATCGGACTGATCTTAGATAAGAAATTAAACTGGGGTCCAAACATAAAAGAATGAGCTAAAAAAGCATTAATCGCATTCCATTCTTGCAACAGGATATTTGGTAGAAACTTGTGGATGTATACGGAAATCGTCAGACTTATACTAACATAAGGTAATCGGGTTCCAGCATACAATGTATTGGAAAAACTATGAACCTAAACACCCTTACTAAAATGCAAAGAATACAGAGCGATGAGGACCACCCTACCAGCGGGTTTCAAAAGCAATACTTAATCTAAATCCCATTGATCTGTACGCACAAGAATCAGTAACAAACAGTTCTTTACGGCTAGCCACATCAGCCATGCTTAGATTCTGCAGACACTTGCAGGCAACGATGTGTGCACTGACTACATGTCTCCAAATGTACATCTTAACAAACCCCCCAAAACTTGTTGCCTGACAGACAAGTATAGCTGAATAACGGCCTTATTGAAGACAAGACAGGTTGGTGCCTTCTTCTCAGAAATGGTTAAACTAGGCAATTCCTTGAAATCCCCTAATCACAGTAGTGTCTTCCAAGCTGCTAAATATGTGTCAATGATGGCGCTTCCATATGCTGATATCACCTTTTCCATTGACAGCCAAGCAGCAATAAAAGCGATTTCTGCCACAATTATCAAGCCGAAGATTATAACTTGCTGTCGTGAAGTGCTAAGGGTTCTGCTTCTGGGCAACGCTGCATAACATAAGATTCTGCCGGGTGATGTATCCGATAAAGATTTAGCTGATGAGCTGGCGAGAAAGGGTTCAACACTTGACCCTACCCAGATAGACCCGTCATGATCATCCATAGAATCCATAGGTTAATCTAACCCAACCTAGACCCTGATTTAGCGGACAAGGAAAAAATCTTCAGTGACGAAACCATTTTACAAATAACCGGGTACATATCCACAAGCAAAATTGCAGGACTTGTAATATCAATTCACAATATCATGTTCACCAAGTAGCGATATATCCGCAGAAAGTAGTTGTTTAGTGTGGATTGTCATCAAGGGGAATATCCGAATGAACTAAATGTAGTTCCAACATGCTCTATATGCCACAATGGACATTGAGAATGAGAATGTACATATATGTTTACATATATGTTGATGTTGGTGACCTTTTAGATTATATACTTCTATTTGAAAATGGGCTTTTCGTTCTAAAGCTCATTTTTAAATAGACATATATGTTTACTTAACTTTAGATGGCGCTACAGCGCTGGGTGCTTTTGGGTCTCAAGTATAGACTCTGCCAAACTTTCTCAATCTGTATACTCTGTCCCAGAAAAATAGGCAGTACACGTCTTATGTGAAAGCTTTTCCAAAATCATTAGGGTGTCATATTTTTGCACCATACTAAATTGAAAGAACTTCTCCATAAAAAGTGTTTGCCCACCCGTAAATATATACGATAATAAGAAAAAAACTTCATTGCATCTGACACACACCCAACGTCCTACTCAGCGCACATCTGAGTGTGGACTGAATTGCTATTGCTGTGGCCTATGACTGCTGCTGCTATTCAACCCTCATTAAATATTGATGTGCTTTCAGAGTTACCCGTGTCCATTTCTTAACTCGATCGAAAGGTTTAAGTTCCGAAAAAAAATTAAATTGTTGACGCGACAAAAAATTCATACAAATTTGCAACATAAGACAGAAGCTGTGAAGCAAGTACCTGATATTTTTCCTGTTGGTGAACGAACAGTTTACAGACTTCTTAACGAAAACAATTCCAAAGGCCAAAACTCGCTACCAAAGAAATACAAATCTGATAATGAATAATTTTTTTTTGCTTGTTTTTTATTTAAAAGGAATTAGGCCTACTTGGGATACCCTTCAAAAACGCACCTTTTATTTTACCTTAAAATATAAATGTGTTTTAATTTTTATAAACAAAACGATTAAATAAAAAATCCTATCGAAAAAAAGAGCGGTAACCCTACATACTATTCTTTCATATTTGGGTCCATTTAAAATACTCACTACGAAAACCCTGTGAGAGCTTTATTGAGTGACAGACTTATGCAATCCACTGTAGCGAGAGTGAGAGCTAAACGTCCTATCTTGCCTACACTGCCTATTTTTCTGGGACATAGTATAGTTTGCTGTCTCCCTCAAACTTGGTAACGTACACTTGGTCACATGTACAGGAAGATATATGTAAATGCAGATTTATTATCGCTTTACAAATATTCATCTGTCAGTTTTAACAAAGTATTGGCTTTCACTTTTGACATTGACAGATTAAAAACGTTTTTATTGTATCCTAATAATTTGTTTAATTTGTGTTTCCCTATTTCCCCTTGTCGGAACATTGTAATTTGTATGTCCCTATTTTTCAGTAATCGTTTATAGCTGCAAGTTACTATTTCCTATTTCTCTGTGCCCTTTTTCGCTACCAAATTTATATACATATAATTTATTTTATAACGGGTGATTTTTTTGCTACTTGGTTTTTGACGTTTATATTTTTGACAGATCACACATGACAAATTCCACGAACATTTGACATTTCGATTCAGTATTGTTTGCCATTTCATCATGAATAGACATACGCTTGAACAACGTTTGCAAATTATTGAAATTTATTATCAAAATTCGTGCTCTGTGAAAAATGTGTTTCGCAAGCTACGTCCGTTTTATGGTCGTCATAATCGACCCACCGAGCAGGCGAGGCTCATTTTTGGCTAAATAGATACGTGAATAAGCAGAATTGCCGTATTTGGAGTGAAGAGCAGCCAGAGGCAATTCAGCAGCTACCAATGCATCCCGAAAAATGCACTGTTTGGTGCGGTTTATGGGCAGGCGGCATCATTGGGCCGTACTTCTTCAAGTACGATGAAGGCCGCAGGGTTACGGTCAATGGAGAAAGGTACCGTTCGATGATAACAAATTTTTTTTTGCCGAAAATGCAAGAATTGAACTCGGTCGACATGTGGTTCCAACAGGACGGTGTCACATGCCACACTGCACGCGAAACCATGCATCAATTGAGAGGCGAATTTGGTGAGCAGTTGATCTCACGTTTTGGCGCAGTCAATTGGCCACCAAGATCATGTGATTTGACCCCATTAGACTATTTTTTGTGGGGCTATGTTAAGTCTATTGTCTATGGGGACAAGCCAAACACGATTGCTGCCTTGGAAGCCAACATTGAACGCGTCATTGGTGAGATTCCGGCCGAAATGTGTGAAAAAGTTTGCCAAAATTGGACCTTCAGAATGGACCACCTGAAGCGTAGCCGCGGGCAACATTTAAGTGAAATTATTTTAAAAAGTAAATGGCAGAAATTGATTTATCGATCCAAATAAAAATTTCATTCACTTTTTACAAGTTTCTGTGTTTTTTTTAAATTTTTAAAAACCAAGCTCTTAAAAAATCACCGTTTATAAGCTGACCCAGATGGAAATGCAAACCAATGCTCGGACCTTATTGCATTCTTTTGTGTTGGAATAACAGGAGCAACTACCCACTTGTCCCTCTTCTTTCTATGTTACCAAAATCATTGTGTCAAACTAAATGAGTACGTTACTGTCATCGTTAGAATGAGAAGCTAATTCCAAAAAAAAGTTATTTCTTTCTACAAAAGAAAACCTTCGAATTTTTGCACGCAAAATATTATTCTTACTTTGAGAGGTTAACCTTCCTCTCACTCTCCAAACCCAGACATTCTATTGTATAAAAACATGACAATAATTTTCTCTCTCTCTGCTTTTCAAAACCATTAAACGAGTATATAGGCCGGCTTATGTCCTTGTAATTTACACTGCTGTATCTATACAAATATATCCTTATATTGTCCATGCAAAAAAAAAAATTAATTACACCTAAGCCAAGGTCGAAAGGTTGGCCTTAGAATTACACTCTTTTGTGTACTGCTTAATTGTTTCGTTTTATTGCTATGCGTGGCATGAATTTGTTTAATTAAATCCAAAGGTCACACCGAAAAAACGACACACGACTAAAATGAAAATTCCGTATCTATCAATGTGGTAAATGAGTATAAGTGTATGTGGTGATGACTTCCTCTTTAAATCTTCCAACTTCGCATACACTTTCAAAGGACTGGGTTAATTCTTTAGTAATTAAGTCATTCAGAAGGAATTTTCTCGCCTATCCGGAGGCGGCACTGAGCGCCACTCCAAATGTATAAGCACGTTGCAAAAAAAAATGTCTAAGTGCGCCAAAGACAAAGAGGAAAACTCACGCAATTTTTTTTTTATTTTTCGGGAAATATCTGTCTGCTTGAGGAGTGGCAGCGGTAGCGACGACGCGACGCGACGATGGGAGCTCACTTGCTGACATTTGCTGAGTGGAGTGTTAACGCCGCGCCATGCCGCGACGCCATCGTTGTTGGCGGTGAATGTGATTTTTAGGACAAGCAACAGCAATCTTCGTCGAATGGCATGGCAGTGAGAATCTTGGTGTCTTTTGCTTGTAGACAATCCTGTGCATTTTGTGTGTGTATGCGAGTGTGTTTGATTTCGTGCAATGGCAATAAAATAAGATTCACAATAAATCACCCGGGTCTATAGAGAGTGAGAAGCCGAGCGACTAGAAAATGCTTGCTTTGGAAACTCCCTACCCTTGGGATCAGCCATTCTTCCAGACAGCTCTGATTAAGATGACGACGACGATGACTATAAGAAGAAGACGAAGGAAGACAACGTTGATGGCGCTCGCTGTTTTCCAAAACAACCAAAGAGATAGTTATGTTCGTGATATAACTATCTATCGTCTGCTTTGCTGGTGCTGCTGCTGGGTGTATAGGACGATGTCCAAAGCATGCCCCGAAATGGGTGAGATGGTATCTCTCCACACTTTGTGTGGAATATCCATCCGGGTGTGTAAATTTCTTTTTCCTGGCTCCTTTTTTTTTTCTTTTTGTAATTTTATTTTGGAAATCTGCCGGAAGAATATCTATTTTTCAGACAGCGAGCAGACTGAACAGAATTTCTATGCTTCTAATTTAGTTCAGCTTGTGTGGTAAATATGGTAAAGCTCGCAGACACAAAATTGTGATGGGGAGTTTCCTGGATATTTTAATACGACCACAGCTACTGCTACTTGTGTTATATAGCCAATAATCCCGGTAAAATGAAAAAAAAAATATGTTTAATATTTTTTTCTGAAACAGGGTTGGTTATGGTTGGTTAGTCAGGGAAATTCGTTTGAAGAATTCCAGCCAAAAAAAAGGCAAGAAGGATACCATGAGTCATCTGGATTGAATGAAGATTTCATTTAAAATACAAAGGTATATACAAAAATATTGTTTTCTGAAAACGAAAACTCTTGTCACAAGCATAATCGAGATAATTTAATATCAATTTGAAATTTGTAAATGAAAGATTCTGATAATGCCATTCAATGCTGATAGTTTTGTTCCAATGTCAAAATGGCTATTCTGAGATTTCAAAATCACTTCAATTTTTCTTTTGTTATAATTAATTTTCTATATACTTAACTAGACATTTATTATTACCGTTAAAAAATTTGAGGGGATGAATGGAACTGGCTATTTCGATAGAACATTGTTTATATAAAAATATCGGCAAGATAATGAAAGACATATAACATTTCGATGGCGTTCTAGAGATGTAAATGTTTCCATTATAGTGATATCGCACATCATTCTTAGATCTATAATTTGAATTCTATCTAGTAGAATTAAGTTAGTCTTGGGAGCTCCTGCCCAAATGTGAGAGTTATACTCAAGCTTTGGACGGTCGAAGGCCTTACAGATTACAGCCAGATCAAACCGGGGTAGAATTTCTTGCATCTTAGAAGAAATCCCAAACACTTTGCAGCGTTTTTGGCGATATCGAATATGTGGTCATTCCACAAGAGGTGGTCCGTAATGCACATACCTAGGACTACATTACATTACATTACATTACATTACACTGATTAGATACACTGAAGCACTGGCAACGAGACCATTGGCTTTAAAGATTACATACATTAATGCAACAGAGAGAGACAGAGAAAGAAAGAACACACAACAGAAGAAAACACATGTCAACAGCAAATGGTTGGTTTCCGACAGTCCTCCATCGAAGTACTAACCACGCGCAACGATGTTTGATTTCGCTGATCTATGGGAAGCGATGCTTTCATCGGAGCCAAGGCCATTGACCTGATGTGATTATTATTAAGGAGCTTTCAGAATTCATGCTATCATGTTTCCTTTCTATGTAGGTTAGGTTAGGTAAATGGGCTGCCAGTTGATATTGCTACCGGCACACTTAGATCGGAATAGATCCATTGTGGTACCCTAAAGTATTGTAACTTCTAAATGTATAACCTGTGGATTATCATTATCGAGCCATTTAGTGGCTTTTATGAAGTTCAGCAGGCTTTTGCCTGAAAAATTCGAGAGCTCTTCTAAATCATTGAAGAAGTAATTTGTCTAGGAATTTGTTCCTTATATGACAAAGTGCTGGACAATGACACAAAAAGTGCGAGGTGTCCTCTCTAAACAGAAGAGAAAACGATTCTGGATTTTAATTCAGAATCGAAAACAGAATCATGGGGTTAATTTGTTTTGTGTAATTTCGATGAGTTTATTGAATTTAAACTACTTTTCTGGTAAAATAACATAAAAAGAAGCCAGTTAATTATTATTGATACAAGAAAATGTGTATCTATATTGAAATCAAGTGTTTCAGACATTCTTTTTAGCGGATGTGATTTTTTTTTTATTTTTGTAATTTTCACAAACACAGTGATACATACAATTCAGAATCAGTCAAATTGTTTCCGGGTGTTTTGTTAGAGTAACGTGTTCCGGACGGCCAATCGAAAAGGCCATTAGCCCCATTTTCTTTTTGTGGTAGCCGAGAAGATTGTGTCCAGTGAGTACGCTTACAAGAGTTCGAGGGGAATTTTAGTTTATGTGGATGGTACTTTCTGTTGTTTTCTTGTCGAAGTTGGCCCATAGTTTCCTGGTTGTGGCACAGGTGTCGAGCTCATTCCATCTTTCGTTGGTTTTTGAAAGAATCTTCTTTCCAATGTTCTGTTTCGTGACACAGAGTGGGATTCTAACCTAGGACTAAAAGCTGATCCGTTTCTTCAATGCAAGTGCCGCTTATGGATAGCGGCATTGGTGTGAATTATGCTTTAACGACAGAAGACATCATAGAGTTTTTGAAGCATTACATTCTATGCGGTTTTTCATTCCCCATTGGACAATGCTGTCGAGATCAGAACTTAAACAGCTCATCATACGCTGCCGTTACAGTTCCACATCCGAAGGACATCGTAAAACGAGTATGAACAGTAGAGGGTACTCTCGCCAGAAAACAATATATTGAATTAGATGATTCAGACAATAGATTATTTATGAAAATGAGAAATAGAGTCGGAGATAGAACGGAGCCGTTGGGGCATACAGGCATTTATTTTGTGAATTTTGGACTTGAAACCGTCAAATATGACTTGTATTGAGCGGAGGCAATTTATATTCCAACGAAAAAACGAAGAAACGATTCAACGATACCAAATGGACGCATTTTTGATAAGGGACCTTGATGTCAAACTCTTTCAAATGCTTTTGAAATATCAAACGCAATACATTCTCCAAAACGATGTAAAGTTGGTCTTGTTACCGTCAAATTTAAATCCATGTAGATCCATTATGAATGATACGCCCTGAGTTAGGGGGAGACGAGACCTGGCGAGACTTTTGTTAGTCTCGTCTCAGTCTATTCAATATCGAAAAATTTCAGTCTAGTTTCGGGCTCGGTCTCGGCTAAACAAGTCTCGTCTCGAGCTTGGTCTCGCCTTTTTCTCGTGAAAATTTTAATGTGCATTCTCGTTTTGGTCTCGGTCTTGGTCTCATCCTTAGTCAGAAACATTTCGAATTTTCAATGAATTTTGGCAGTTAATGGCTTGATAGGTGGGCAACAAACTGTTCAATACTGTGAAGTCGCTAAATACTAAATAGCTTTAATGCGGCTAATCCTGAAAAGTAACTATGTTATTATGTAAACAACCGCGAAAACATTAAAAGTTACAAACTACATTTTGACGTTTCTATAATATTTTTTTCCAAGTGTCACTAGTGTGTCACTAGTCTAGTCTCGGTCTCGTTGCCAGCCCTACCCTGAGTGTCCTGCACCTCTGACAAAACCCTATATGATATCTAAGAAATATCAAATCATTTGGAGGCGTGGATGAAGATCAACAGGCTTCTAAGCTGTCAAAGAAATAACTTTCCAAAATATGTGATTCTGAAGTGTGGCAACGTACTGGATAATGGCAGAGGAAATGGTATGGTCTTCGTTACGACATCCTCTGCATAGGTCATCCCAGTAGATTGTGCCCGGTAACAGAAAATACAAAAAGACGCAGAGATTCTGCTTGTTAAATAAATTTGAATGTCTCTTGATTGTCGAAAATTGGTTGGGATACCGCAGATTTCGAGCAAATTCCCTCTTTCGTTGGTTTTCATAAGAATTCTTCCAATTTCCTGATATGACCTTAATATTTTGTTCTGCTTGAATTAGGCAAAAGATGATCCCATTCTTTTCAGCTCATCAACTCTCTCCTTGCATACAATGCCACTTTGCTCAGGAATCCATCAGATTTTAGTATTATGCTGCATGCCAAAAGCCCTTAGCTATTCACGACACCAAAGTTGCTAAACTGCGATTTGACTTCGGTGGAAGCTTTTATTTCTGGTTGGAAATATAAGTGTGGTATAACCATCAATGTTAGCAGTTTGTTAGCAGTTTTTGCCACAGACCTTATGAGAAGAAGCCTGCACCAATACCTCGATTGCATAGATGATTATCGTGGAAATATAATATGTTTATCGAACTTCAAACATGATGTTGCATAGCTTGTGCTTATAATGTTGTCCTTGTGTTTCCTTAGAATCTGTGCATGTCCAGCTATATTAGATATCATTCACAACAGCTTTGTCTTTGTAAATATGTAGGCAAATATCCGGGTTTGAAGGCTTACAAGATCCAACTCATGTAAGAATTGAAACCGAATGTCCACCGTTTGAGTAGAAATTTCCTTTGAATCCAAAAATAATCCAATATCGAAAAATTGTTTCTAATTTTGAGGTATGTCAATAAGTAAATTTGTAGCATTTAGAACGAAGAGATCCCACATGGAATTATCGAAATGCGTCCTCACATCTCAAGTAATACACAGCTTGGTGCCGTATGTGAGCTTGTGGTGTCTTCGGACTATATTTGTTTTTCTTCAGAAATAAGAATAGTCAGCATGTTATGGTCGACGGATTAATGTTTATATTTTCCGTCCATGATTCTATGTTTATGGCTATGTGCTATAGGTACCCATGGTAATCGAAATTATTAAAACATTCGATGAACGCATATCAGCTGTCAGCGCAATGGCCTCTAAGACCTTGTGATTTAATGCCCTTGGTAACATAACCTCAAACATGCCGAAACAGTTTTCTTAACAAATTTTCTCATTGTTTAATATATTTGGAAAACAAATGTTGGAATGTGCTGGTGATTTTCGTAACCTTTTTTTTGTGAGAAATCATTTTTATTAGATATCTACATTCCAACTTCGAAACAAACGGCATTGATTCGACGAATTAAAAATTAATAAATCTGCAAATGCGGAAAACTCAAAAAAACCTGCAGCAACTAAATAATCTAAATGTCAACTATTCCGAATTTTTATAGCTAAATCAATATGATTGCTTATAATTTAGCAGGTAGTTATATACATATACATTAAACATATATGTATGTATTAAATAAAATTGAGTCATTTGTATATATTTATTAGACTTTTTAGAACAAGTTCAACCTACGTTATAATCGACATACATTTAATATAAATCTATGCATGTTTGCGAAGGCGGATTTGTATGAAATTCTGTTAGTTTACTTTTTTTTTTAATTTCCAATTAGCATTATGATAATGACACAAATCTGACATTTGGATATATGTACCATTATTACCGATAGAACAGAAATAAAATGCACGACTGGATCGCACGTACTTGCTCCTATGTTCGATCACATTATATGAAAAAGATTCTTAATAGAAACGGCTAAATGTATTATTAAAGTCGTTTTTCACTTAATTTTTTGTATATACAAATCACAAATATTTTCCAAAAAAAAAATTGGTATGGAAATTTTAAATATTTAGTAATATAAATTCAAAGACAAAATTTCGGAAAAAATCGTCCCCCGTTTTCAAATTTTTAAATTTTCAAAAATCCAAAAAAAATATTTTTTTTTTTAAATGTTGAAATGCAGTATTGTTTAGAATTTGAAGTAACTCCTGTATAAAAATTTTGATCGAAATCCGTTGAGCCGTTTATGAGAAATTCGAAAATCAATAAAATGGTTATATGGTTATATGGTATGGCAGGTACTGTTAATAACAAAATATTTGAAAATATTTTTTTTGGCCTAAATGTGGACCATATCCGAAGTAGTACACACACCAATTTTTATTAAAACCGATAGAGCCGTTTTCGAGATTATTAAGATGGTAGAAAAATTTGTATGGCAAGTACCGTTATTTTTGGGGCTAAACCGATGATTCAAAAATCTTATTTGGACAATCACCTAAAACACCTAAGTAAGTTTGAACGAAATCGGTTCAGCCGTTTACGCTGTGGATCGTTCTACAGACAGACAGATAGGCAGACGGAATTGCCGCACCCACTTTTTTGGTGTTCTCTATGATAGTAATGTCATGTTTGATTGTTTTTTTTTACGAATACATAACTTGCCTTATAGTACCTATAATCGCAAGTAAAAATGATTCAATGGCTGAAATTTTGCTCTTATTCTAAGCTTTTAACAAACCGCTATGCCAACTTTAAAATGATTATTGGTATTGAATAGATTTAATACCCTCAAACGTACGAGTAAAAACAAAAATTCGTGGTTTAAACAATATTTGAATGCGATCAAACATGAAAAATATAATGCTAAAAGTAAAGCTATCTTTACAGGTAGTTTGGATGATTATTGTGATTTTAGAAACATACGAAATACTTATACTAAAGAGCTTAATCGTGCGAAAAATAGATTTATAAAAAGATCCCTAGAAAAGTGCACTAATCAAAAGAACTCAAAAGAACTCTAAAATCGTTAGTACTGCGCGAAAAAAACAGTGAAATAACAAAAGTGGAATTTGACTGCGAAATTATCACGATAATACGACGATAAGGAGTTAGCTAATCGGTTTAATAATTTTTTATCAATAGCGTGAAAGTAATAAATAACACAATTGAAAATGTGTTGCATGTTAACCAAATAGACTTTTCTGTTGAAAATCCTATCAAGTTTAATGAAGTTATTATACATGATCTAATAAAAATAATTAAAGAATTAAACAATAAAAAAGACAGTGATTCACTAAGTCCAAAGTTGATCTTTGACCCTTTTGATGTAGTTGGACCCTCGTTGTTAAAAATAATTAATGTATCGTTAACAGAAGGACAATTTCATAAAACGTGGAAAAACTCTATTGTGACACCTATTGAGAAAATAAAAAAAACTATAAAGTGTGAAGAGTTCCGACCGATAAATTCATTAATTTAATCACATCAGGTCAATGGCCTTGGCTCCAATGAAAGCATCGCTTCCCATAGATCAGCGAAATCAAACATCGTTGCGCGTGGTTAGTACTTCGATTGGGAACCGTCGGAAACCAACGGTTTCTTCTGTTGTGTGTTCATCCTTTCTCTGTCTCTCTCTCTCTCTCTTGTATTAATGCATGTGATGTTTAAGCCAATGGTCTCGTTGCCAGTGCTGCAGTGTCTCTACTTCGAAGATTTATCTACGGAGTAGTATAATATGTAATGTAATGTAATGTAGTGCATTGGCGGGTATAATTTTTTGTATGGGATTTTTTTTCAATTCAGAATTGAAAAAAAGGCATACTGCCGCTACTGATTTGAATAAAAGCTCCCCCTTAAGGCCTGTACTGACAATTTTTTTGTGGATAGATCATAGATGAAGTGGCGGCAAAACACCAGAAGGAATATGCTCTACACTGAAGTTGTTCATCTACCGCTTACATGCCCTTCACAATTTTGGACAATGTACTGGGTGGCGCAAGAGTTGTCACTTCATCGGAATAAGCAATTAGATACATATAAGCATTTGCCGCCATTTGCAAATAATTATAGCATATTCCGTTGTCTTCCCTCAACTTTTGGTCCACCTTGTAGCAAAAGCATTTAAGGCAGCTGATGTATAGGTATTTCGTTAGACAGCAGAAATGTTAAAAATTGATTAAATTAAATCAAGAAGATCCGAGGAAGCTCTGTATATCAAAAACACAATCGCATCGTACAGGGGGATACCTTCCCAACTAACATTTCAGCTTCGATAAGGTTTCGGTAAGTAATTTTATCTTTGATAAGACCTTACCGTCATTGGCATTGGCATTGGATTATGCCGACAAATCAGCGACTCTTAAAGCATGGGAAGCCACTATTCAAGCCATAATTGACGTTATTCGGCCAGATTTATTGAAAAAAGTAGTCAAACATTGGACTGATCGAATTGAAAGAATTGTTAGTTTTGGACTGTCAATGTCGGTTGACATTCCTTAATTTCACTGAAAAGTATGGACTGTCCATATCTGGAGCAAGGAAGGTTTGTATAACCGTTATTGAACGAGGATCTACTTCCAATTTTAGAAGTCGGTGTGGAAGGAAGAGGAAAACGTCAGCAGCTGATGACCGAAGAATCAAAATTGAGGCCCGAAAAATCCATTATCTTCAGCTAGAATTATCAAAGAAGACCTGAAACTTCCCATTACACCAATGACAGTTCAGATGCGGCTAAATGAAAGCGGCTTAAGAAACTGTTTAGCTAAGAAAAAACTATTGCTTCGCCAGATAAATATTAAAAAACGACTTGCTTTCGCTAGGAAGTATTTGGCAAAGCCGCAAACCTTTTGGGAAAGCATTATTTGGTCCGATGAGTCAAAGTTTGAGTTAAAAAAAACTCAAAATCTAGAAAAAGATTTTGGTGTAAACACTCTAAAACGCTTGACCAAAGGTGCATCCAAAAAACGGTTAAGCATGGTGGAGGGTCTCTTACAGTCTGGGTGTGTTTTTCTTTTAATGACATTGGTAAGATTGTCAAAATTGATACAAAAATGACAGATCCTCATTACGTAAACATTATGAGAAAAAACTTGGCTTCTTCGGCGTCTAAAATGTCGTTGGAAAATTATATTTTTCAACAAGACAATGACCCGAAACATACGAGCAATGTGGCAAAGCAGTTTTTCGCTCAAAACAATGTTGAAGTATTACAATGGCTACCTCAATCCCCAAACCTGAATCCAATAGAGTATCTTTGGTCATATTCGATGCCAGGATTCCCTTATATAAGCCCCAAAATTTATCATCTTTTTGGGAAAGTCTCAATTATGAATGGGAGAGAATTCCATCTAATATTTTGGAAAATCTGGTGCGCAGCATATCCAAGCGACTTGCAACCATCATACAAAACAAAGGGGGAGCCACAAGCTATTAACTAGCTTTTTTATATTTTTTAGTTAAAATTTCTAATTTGCACTTTATTTTGTCTTCTTTTTTTTGCTAAAAATTTTAATACTTTATATTTGTTATTTTAATTTTGTTTATATTATGTTTATCATTTATTAATTTGTTGTATAACAATTTTTATAAAGAGAAATAAAGTTTTTTCTTGAAGTAACATTAGATAAATCGATGTACAATAAACCTGATATTATTCGAAGTATGATTTTGCACTTTATTTTGTGCAGCAGTGTATCTCCGAAATCATATTTAAAAAATAAATGCCATGAAATTATCTACCAGATTATAATAATAAAAACTTCATTCCGACAATATTTCCGTCTTGCATTATTATTTAAAGTTCTCAAGCTCTTGAAAAAACACCCTTATTTAAGCCGATTGCGTCAGTTAATGATTCAGTATATCGTATGTAATGTTTCTTTTTTTTTCGTTCTTGGTATCCAGAACACGCCCGATGGAGCTCAGCGAAAATTGACTGAGCATTCTGAATCAATTGCTGAACACACCACATCTCATGTGTGTGAAAATGAGAATACAAAAATTCTTTATTATTTAAAGTGGGCGAAGATGATAGTCGCACCGTTGCAAAAGTTTTTTTTTTTTGTATAAAATTTATTTAATAAAAATAAACTAAGATGGAAGTGAATCGATAAAAATATAAATTAATGACAGCTAAGAGTGCGTTCAAAAACAAATCAGAGTGTTCGGAGCTCATTCTTTTTGAAACAAATCATACTCAATTCGCTCGAACTCTATTTAAATCTCTGCTCCTTATTGGAAAAAAGAAAGACAAATTAGGCGCTTTAAAATTTCTAAACGAAACGCAGATCAATCTTCTAAATTTGACAGTAGGTCTCTAAGAAGAGGTAATTTTACACTCTTCTTTAAATTATATAAAATTTGGTGAGAACAATTTTGGAATTCTTAACAAAAACTCTGTTAAAAAAAATTACCGTCAACGGATCTATCTTAAGAGTTCCATCCGGAATGCGGCGTTACACTGTATTGAATAGGTTTCCTTAAAAGTATATACAATATTTTTCCACTTAATCCTGGGATTGTCATTGTTCAGGAATTCTTGTCTATAGGTGGTATTTACAGACAACCTTCGATTCCATCAACTTCGTCTAAGTACAACCTATTTTTTTTATATCTCCAATTGCCATAGCTATTAAGGATTGAAATTGTCTAAATTCCATAGAAGTTTTTTCAACTTTTGTTTCCGAATCCTTGAATCATATAAATAAATAACAGTGTTTCACATTTTTCCCACACTAATTCCACTCTATCACAAATCTCTATCCCACTCCTCAAAAATATTTCCTAAACTTATTGTTTAACAAAACAAAAAACCTTCGCACATGCAATTCTCGTTAAATTCCCATTAGATACGGCTTCGTCCTCCTTTGTCGACTAGATGTTTAGGTGTTTCAATTTCAGCCTTTTTTTCGAGCACTTTCATATATTAGAAAATCAACCTGGAAGAATTTCTTTTCTATCACCTCCCAGAGAAGGGGACACACAGATCTGCCTGAATATCACCACCTGCTGTTCCTTAAACAAAAAAATATTCTCTTGCATTCCCATCGACACAGCCCCAGGACTGATTCAAGCAGCTAACGTTGCAACTTATTCAATTTATATTATAGGTAGGTAGGTACTTGTTCCTGATAAATTCAGGAAAAAAAGGATGTAAAATTGATGCTTTGATTATCAAGAAATCCATTTGGGATTTACAACAAAAAAAGGACAAACAAAATTGCAAGGTGTGTTTCAAAAATTACAAAAAAAAAATAGAGGGAAAGGTTGTTTCCAATTGCTACAATTTTTCCAGGTGGAATCCATTCCATATTTTCATTTGAAGAGCAAGACAAAAAAAAAAAAGAAGAAGACTTCACGGATTGATGGGTTTTCATCATCACACCAGGCCATTTTCCAATTTCATTGTTAATTTTGTAGGTATGTAGATATATTGTTGCTGTCGTTCTTGTTGTTGTTGTTGTTGTTGGCTAAGTTGGCCATTCTACCTTAGTAGTTAGTTATACCTGGTTGGATGGCTGCTCTCTTATTGTTGTTAACTGTTAGCATGTGTGTTTTTAATGTTTTTAATCATTCGTTTTATATATAGCTATGTATGTATATATTGAGTGGCATGCCAGAAGAAATAACAACAAAAAAACACACAAAAAATAAAGAAGTTATGACAACAAAAACAACACTATAATGTAGAAGTATAACAGCTACAGCAGCAGGTACCTACAACAGCTTTTTTTCAGGTAGGTATGTGAAGCATGTTGTTGCAGCAACAGCAACAGCCCAACAACACAGTAGGTACATCAGCAGTCAAATAACTCCTTGCCTGAGGCGCTTCTGCGAAACCATAGGCATTACAAAGGGAACATATAATAAGACAATGCTGGTGGTGGAACTGGTAGATATCCACTACCTCATATAACTGCAAAGAATGGAACTACAAGTATTCGTCCTCTCTGTTTCTGATGATGTTGTACGAGACGAGTACCTGATGGTTGGTAGGTATATAGAAGACCATCAGGTAGACTTAGAAGAGTCAATGGCAGCCGGACGGCATGCCACATTCTCTCATGGTTGTTTTTCGTCTTTTGCCTTTCGCCTCTTATAGCACGATACCACTTCGAGTATATTCAACATTAGTTGTCTTGTAGTAAAAAGTAAACCATTTAAGTCCAAGCCGAGTAGTAAAGATCAGAATGAGTATTTAAAAATTCCAGCCAGACGGCAGAATTACATAGAGAGATGGAAATACATTCTTTTTCTTTGGAGTTTTCGACTACCTATAGGAACGTTGCTGGGTTTGGTTGTTACCTATAGGTACCATTGGGAAACATATGGTCTAAGATTATTTTTATGAACGAAGAAGAAGGATCATTATCATCATGATTGTTGTCGTCGTCGTCATTATTGCGGGTTCAATGGAAATATGTGTACATTTTTAAGAAACGCGTCCGGAGACATTTTTCTTGAAAATTCCATATGGCTATGGTTTTTTGCGAATTTTTTTTTTGTTTCAAGATGAGAACAAAAAAAAAATGTGCAATGGGAACACGAAAAATGAGAATAATTGCGTGTGGTCATATCAGAAGAGTCCTTACTTGTACGTGATGAAATTGAATTTTTTTAAATGAATAACTCAATGGCAAATTGGCAACTACCTACAAACTAACCCTAAATTCCACGAAACCGAATTATGGCAAGTTTTAATTTAAGGGAAGAGAAGGAATAGGAAACTGTAAGAATAACGACACAAATATGTAAAGTTTATTATTTCGAGCGTTTAATAGAAGAATTGTTTTTTTTTTTTTTTGTTTACTATTAATTCTTCACGGAATGAGAAATTTTATCCCGAATATGGTGAAATTTATAAAACTGTACGAGGTGTAAAGAGGTAAGTAGGGTTAGAAAATTAACTTTCCGAAATAATAAAGCCATCCCCACTGAGGAAAACCGGAATAAGCTAGAAAGACTTGCAACGTTCACATTCAGAAAACCAAATTTTTGGTGACAAAAGTTAAGGCTAAAAATAATACAATGTACCAAATGTAGTAAACATTTTTGATCATTTGTAAAAAAAAACTTTCGAAATACCTACAACTTCGTCTGCGGTTCCAATGCGCTTGCAGCGCAGTACGATGTTAATTCGACGCAGCCAGAAAATGTTATTGCTTCTCCAGTAATTGAGAGCGTAAATGATTTCATGAGACGGATCTTCTTTTGCAATCGTGCAGGTGCTATAGGGTCATAAAGACTTTGATATACACAAATACGCTAACCGGATATTATTCATCCCATCGTATCGATCTGAAGAGGTGTTCTTCAACGCTGGCAAAACCACTGCGGAAAATTTTCCTACTCCACTGGTTTTTTTCCGAGTGGATGGAAAACAGAATTTGTCCAGCTTGTCCATAAAAAAAGGCTCATTTTCTTCACTCTAACTACCGTCTAATTCCACTTACGTCACCCTCTAACTACCGTCCAATTCCACTTACGTCACTTCTTTCCAAAGTCATGGAAACGCTGATTAATTATCAGCTTAAGAAATATCTTGATGAACGAAAGCTCCTTACTGACCGGGAGTATGGCTTTCGTAGCAATATGTCCACTTGTGATCTGATGGTATATCTCACCGAAAAGTGACACAAATCTTTACATCGTTTTACAGAAAGTAAGATTATTGCACTTGATATTTCAGAAGCATTTGATAGAGTGTGGCATCAAGCTCTCTTATCGAAAATGCGTGCATTTGGTATTGATGAATCTCTTCTTCGTTGGATTAGAAATTACCATTCCGACCGCTATTTAAAAATTGTATTGGACGGTTTCAAGTATTAAATTCACAAAATAAATGCTGGCGTGCCCCAGGGCTCCGTTCTGTCACCGACTCTCTTTCTCATTTTAATCAATAATCTCTTGCCTGAAACTTATAATTCACTAAATTATCTTGCTGACGATAGTGCTCTCAGCTTTCCATATTCGTTTTCAGATTCACCTCCGTGTTTTTGGGATTTGGAACAATATTTTCAAAGATCTTAGGGATAGCAAACAATTTTGCATTTAAGAGATACAAGTTCTAAACTTCATCTTTTTCGTGGACTGGAATAATGTATGAATCCTTCTATGGGATAAGAGAGTTGAAACAGAATTGTATTCAGTTCCATTTAGACTATCAGAGGCATGAGACATACTATCTTTAAGCAACGTGATTTTATCACGAAATTGACAACAATTGTTATGCCAGCTAATACTAATGACGTTTAATAGTCGTTCGAAAGCATAATGGCTGAATTATTTGCTAAAAAAGTCGCAAACAGATTCATCATTAATTTCGGGTCTGCAGATAAAGTATTTAGGAACTTTAATGTGGAAGTGAATCTGTCTTATTTAAGCTTAATAGTAATTACTTGGTAACAGATAAAATAGAGAATCTGCATAAAACTTGGCGATGGTAGAAGGAAATATCGAGCACCGATCGAGTTTTTAAGCAAGGAGTTTTTCCAATGTCTATTTCTGACATAACGAAGTGTTCGCAATACCTTATTTTAGCAGGGAGATACACACTGAATAAAACAGTTAGAAATGGTTGAGTAGAAGAAAATGAGACCAATATCAAAGGAGGTAATGTGTTTAAAAATTCGAATTCGGCCTCACGAAAATTGAAAGAAATACATTTTTTAGAATCAATTTCAAAATTTTCATGACCAAATGTGCAAGACTGGAGACAATATGGTTGTTTTCAGTAAGAGCTAAGTTCAATGAATCAAATGAAAAAATGATATAAAGCAGTTTGTACTAAAAAAATACCAATAAATCACGAGATTCTTTTTCAGAAGAAGGATTAGGAGTCTCTCAAGTCGACACAAAATAATGGGTTATCCATTTTGCGGTTTCGAAAGCAAACGTAAATAAAACATATAAAATATTTTTTTCATGATATTTCTTTTTTATTATAAAGTTTTAACATTGACATTATGTGTGAAACACTACATCATTTAAATGACCACCACGCGAATTGTTGTAAGCATCGATTCTTTTGAGGTAATTTTCGAAAACTTTTTGACACATATTGGACGAATGTTGGTTTTCAAGTGCTTAAGAGTTAAAGGTTTATCTGGATAAAAACCGGCTTTTGGCGTTGTCCCACAAAAAAAGTCCAGCGGTGTCAAATCTCATGATCTTGGTGGCCAGTTGATATCGCCATGACGAGAAATTTGCGGCCAGGAAATTTCTCTTGCAATAAAGCCATATTCGCTCGAGTTGTGTTGCATGTGGCACCGGTTTGTTGAAACCACATATTCTCCAAGTCGTATTCTTCAATAGGAGGCAAAAAAAAGTCGGTTGACCATAACGCTCCGAATTGACGTTGATAGTCATTCCATCGTCGTTTTCGAAGAAGTAAGGTCCAATCACACCTCCGGACCAAAGAGCTCCCCAAACAGTGACTTTTTGTGGATGCAATGGCCTCTATTTAATAACTTGAGGATTCTCAGAAACCCAAATACGACAATTTTGTTTATTAACATACCCACCGAGTGAGAAATGTTCTTCGTCTCTGAAGAAAATTTTGTTCGAAAAATTGCCATCCACCGCTTGTTGTTCAAGCACCCATTCGACGTATCTACGACGTTGTGAATGGTCAGCTGTCTTCAGTTGTTGTGTGAGTTGGACTTTATATGGATGTAGGTGTATATCCAAATGAAAAATACGCCATAATGTGCCGTAAGACAGTCCTAATTCCTGAGAACGACGAGGAATCGACACCTTCGGGTCTTCGGCAACACTTTCACTTACAGCAGCAATATTTTCAGTGGTACGAGCGAAACGACGATGCACAGGCCTTACAATATCTGTAACCAATCCAGTCTCTTCAAATTTCTTCACAATTTTCCCAATTGCTTGCGTAGTTGGACGATTGTGTAAACCATAATCTCCTCTTAAAGCACGATATGTGGCTGTAGCAGAATCACCATTTTTGTAGTAAGTTTTAACAATTTTTATGCGTTGTGCAATAGTTAAGCGATTCATTTTCGTAAATGTCAGACTTTCAACTGACAAAAAAAAATTGGTTTAACAACTTAGTTTGACAGATGTCGAATTCCAGCCCTATACTTTTGAAACCGCAAAATGGATAACCCTTTACAATTCTAAATACATTCCTTCCAACTCATGTATACTTTTAAAACCTTAGTACATATCTGTGGATGAATAATTCCTAAGTGTTCAGCCTACAGGAATGAGTAAAAACATATTGATTTAATAAAAGATATTAAAAGAAGTTACCCTTTTTTCGTAAAATAATTCATTTCGTCTAATATTCAACCAAGATTTTATTTTATATTTAGCCACTCTGGGGCTCTAAAAAATGACCCAATTGTCGTGTTTCAAAACATACAGAAAATTAGCTCTACTTTGGAGTTGTAGAATCTCTACCTATTAAGGCAACAGTTCCCATTGTCCCATAAGTGCACATTGATTTGTCAAAGCGCATAATATTTTTTCCAAATGCTTCCGAATTGTTGGAAAATAAAATGCACGACTGGATCGCACGAACTTGCTCTTGTGTTCGATCACATCGTATGTAAAAGGTTTCTATTAATAATCTAAATATATTTTCAAAAGTAGTTTTTTACTTAATTTTTTTTTAAACTCGGTACGACAATTTTAAATATTTAATAATATAAACTTAAAAAGAAAATAAAAAAAAAATCATCCACCCGTTTTCGAAATATTGAATTTTCAAAAAAAATATATTTTTTTTTTCAGAAATCCAAAAAAAAATATTTTTTTCGTAGGCAGTAGGTACCTATAATCTATAATTTGATGGAGCTTCTACCTAAAATTTTTAATCCAAATCCGTCGAGCCGCTTATGAGAAATTTCAAAATCAAAAAAATGGTTGTTGGCAGTTCCCGTTAATAACAATATAATTTGAAAAAAATTGGCCAAAATCGTATATCTAAAATAGTGCACACTATTTTTTTTTTATCAAAATCGTTAGAGCCGTTTCGAAATAATTGAGATGGTAGTCAAAATTGTATGGCAGGTACCGTTGTTATGGACATAAAAAACGATTAAAAAAACCTAAAACGCTTAAATACCTTCCAAGTTTGATGAAAATCGCTTCAGCCGTTTAGGCTGTAGAGAGTTGTGTAGACAGACGGAATTGAGGGACCCACTTTTTCGGTTTTCTATATCATCGTAATGTCACGTTTGATTAAAATCTCGAGTTCGATTTTTTTCCAAATGCAAAACTTGCACTATAGTACCTATCTACCTATATCGCAAGTAAAAACATTAACACATTTGTTAATTAAGATAAGCTAAACTTTTCTTTGCACCAAAATTTCTCTGTTTTTATTATTAATTTCAACCAATAAAATTTCGCGTTTAAAAAAAATAATAATTTAAACATGCGACGAACATTGTTTTATTGTTTTCCCCTTCTCCCCCTCACAACTATGTTCTACTTTAATAAATCATTTAAAAGAAAAACTGATTCGTCTTCCCATTTGCTTGGGCTGGAAACCATTTAACATTTAGTTTTTATGAATAATCATAAAGTGCATAGACACGAACCCTACAAATATACCTATGTATATATATGTAAACCATTATCTTGAGCCCAAACAAAAAAAAATTCCCCATCAAAGAGGACCACCTGTCATTGCGTTCGAAACATAGCAAACAGCAACAGACCAAACACAACGAACATACAGTAACAACAACAATAACAGCAGCAACAAAACCCAAGAGAAAAATTCATTTAAACGAGTGCAGATGAAGAAATTCAAGAAAAGCTAAAAAAAAAACGATCGAAAAAGAGCGGTTCTAATGCATGTGCAAGATGACGACGACGACAATGATTCTTCAACGTTTTTAGGTCGAAGGAGGTGTCTTGGATGGCCGGCAGAGGTGAAGAAATGCCAAACGGCATAAGGAGGAGTGACAGCAGACAGAAGAGCAGATGTTTTGTCATGCAAGAGAAGATTTTTTAAAACATTCACTAGGTACTTGATCAACAATGCGCAGTCGTAAAGAATTTTTAATAGTTTAAGATGTTGTGTTGTTTTTTTTTACGACAATCGATTTAAAAGATTTTACAGTTTGTTTTGTTATGTGGAGCTCTATTTCTAATTTTGCACTGAAATGCAGTCAGCTGTCAAAATTATGTAAGGGCGTGAATTGACGAAGCTGACCAATTCAGGTCCCTCTTGTAGTTTAACATGGTGATTTGGCATCAGTGAGTGAATAATAAACAATAGATTTGACAGATGCATCCAAAACAACATGGCCACTCATGTGTCATTAGCTTGAAACTGGACTAAACAGTATTTTGCAAATGCATTATAATGAATTTGGAGAACCAAAAGTTGCGTATTTCATTTAAGAGTGTTCGAAAAATTGGAAAATTTATTTTTGGTAATGATTTTTTTTTCAAATCTTAATTATCGTTTTTTAAACATATCGATATAGTTCTACAATTTTATTCCTGTCCCATAATCACAAAACATCTCGGAAAGAGATGGATACTTTGCTGATGGTTATCAACGACAAGAAAATGTGAAGAACTTAAACAATTGGGGTGAAAAGTGTCCTTTGAATATGGTTTATCGAAACAAGATGGCGACCGAAAGTACATCTTCCAAAAGAAAAGAGCACATTGGATATGGATGTACACAGCGATCGTTCGTTCCATACTTACCTACGGGTCGATCGTGTGGTGAAATGCTGTAGAAAAAGGTAGCTATCTTAAAAACCTAAACAAGGTACAGGGACTATCCTGTGTGGGAAGAACGGGGGCATGATGGTCTACGCCACAAGGAGGACTGTAAATTATTCTAAATCTTCCAGGCCTGGACGATAAAATAAAGTGCACAGCACTCTTGGGGCACACAGGGCAAAATGCCCAGCGACGATTGTGCCATCTCTAGAAGTGTAGGGGCCTAGATTGAATGAAGAGGAAACCTAGTATATTTCATCACTGAGTAAAATGAACAAAAGAACCTTGATAGGTGTACTTACAGTACATTATTCCATATGTACAATGGCCACTAGATTATGTGTATTAGCATCCGATTTCTGTAGGAGCTGTCAAGATGTCGATGAAATAGGAACCATTAAACACCTGTTCTGCGATTGTTCAAATTAACAAACAAATTGCCTCCGACACTTCGGCGGAAGCGTATCGGAATCCCGCTTTTCGAAAAACCCGAAAAAAAAGTTTTAAAATCCCGTCTTCTAAAATACCGCTTTTTTAAATCCCGAGTTTAAAACCCCGCTTATTCAAAATCCCGATCTATTATAAAACCGCTTTTTGAAACCACACTTAAGCCCGTTAGTCCGTTTTGTATTTTAATAAACGTTACACAAAAAACTTTGCATACAACCAAACTTGACCCCACCCCAATCCTATATTTAGCCAAGCAGGGAGTTTGAAGGGGGCAGTATGCCCCCCTTACGCCGTCCTTTTGTATCTTGTGTGATTCCGGATTTTAAAAAGCTGGATATCAAACCCGCACCCCACCCTTTGGAAACATGTTTGTTGACGAGCTAGTGCAGGTGCCAAAGATAAATTATGAAAAATATATACAGTACGAGCTAGTTCGTAAATGAACAAGTCTTCATTAAACATTAGTTTATGGACATTTCTGCGCGTTAGGGGATCACAATGGACCAATAGAACAGATAGATCGCTATGACGCATTCTTAAAGTTTGTCTGAGGGTGTTTCCATATAAAATACAATTGGCCGCAGAATTATTGCCGAGGGAAGCACCAAAAACCGCTACAATACGCCAATTAGTCACGCCCATCATGTACAATGCTATGAGAAATTATGTGTCGCCTACATGAACATGTCCAAATGATTTTTTTATATTTAACTTTGTAAATATTATGGGCAGACATGTCAATTTATAACAGTTTTGCTTATACAACTGCTATTTATGCGGTCCCGCGGTCAGAAGGGATGTAGCGCATACTTCCGGAATTAAGTTGTTTTTTCTAACCCCCCAATCTCTCACAGTTATTCGAATCGTGGTGAATGTTTCGTACTTTTAATGGCAACACACTTTTATTAAACTTATAACCGGAAAAAACTGCCATTTCTTTAGTCTAGTTCTTTAAAAAAAATGCAATCCAAAATGACAGCTAAATTCATCACTGTCTTCCAAAGTATAAATGTGAAAATGTCCCAAAATAAAATCATTCCGGCACAAGGGTCTTATATGATTTGCAACTCCGTATACCCAGACTATAAGCGTTTATTCAGGCTCAATTCAAGGATCGGTTTTACAACTTTTGTCTTCCTTAGTAAGTTTTTTTCCCTTCTTCAAATGCGATCAGTTCCGATCCGAAGGAATTTTTTTTATATTTGTTCCTTCCTATCCAGGTTTTTTTTCTTTATTGTTTTTTTTTCCTCATCAATTTTATGTTGAGGGGAAAGGAAGCTGAACACACAAACATAGCAAGCAAACATGAGCGCGGCAGCATTTTGATAGATACTTATGCCATGCATTCCACAACTTCGTTTATGTACTTCTTTAAGCGTTTTTAATGGAGTTGCTCTCGAGAGATTTATTTTAGTTTGGTTTATCGTTTGTAGAGTGTAAATATTGGATTATTCCAATTTAGCTTGTTATAAGGTACGTACACCTCCGTTTTGAAAGTAAATAAAAATGGTTGAATGCATGCAAACGATAGAATCGTTTGTATGCAGATAGACTGGTACATACGATAGTATGTAGATACTTTTTTCATCTTGCTTTATAGCTTTAGGTAGGTTGGTACAACAAATCTCGATCGATTTGATCGATTTTATTTATGGAAGAAGCGCCTTTACTTTGAATTCATACATTATATTGGCTGTTTCTTTACTCGATTTTCGTTGTTGTTGTTTTTTGAATAAAATACATACAGAAAAATGTGTATTGAATGACCTAGGTAGGCTTTTTGGTTGAGTTCTGTACGTCTTTTTCGTCGATTTATTACCTATACTTCTTTGACTTTTTGAATAGGTGAATCAACGCACGCAATAAAAGCGGCGAATTGATATAATCTGATTATGCCTCGATGATAGCGTGTAGTTTGAGTTTTAGTTTTGTTTGTCGAAATTTATTGCACTGAATGGGAATGACATAATTAGATTAGATGGTAACCCTTAATCGAGAAGAGCATGAGGTAGTGGTTTTTTTTATTGAATTATTTCTCAATTGAAGATTTGGATTAATGTAAGCGATGAAATGATTGTGATTTGTGAGCTTATTGGCGGGTCCGGTAAAGTGTAAATATGTTGCGCAGTAAGTAGTAAATATTTTGTTTTGGAATTTTAAGAATTTTATGGTGAAATCTTACAATTTTATTGAAAATATAATAAAAGAAAGTTAAATTAATTAGTGATCTTCTTAATTTTTTTAACAAACACATTTATATTTTTTTTAGTAATTCCGGAAAAATAAAGAATATTTTTGAATGTTAAGATCTCTTGTATTTTTTCGAACCAATCTCTATAGGGTAAATGCACTAGTATCCGGACAATGCTAGTGTAGTGTCATAGTCAAAAAGTTGTTTTTTTAAATATTTTTTAGTGTCCGGATACTGGAACTAAAATTTAAGATTTTTTCAGTTCCCGGACACAGTGTCCGAAAAGCTGCAACTAAATATGGTATATGTCGTTCATCACTACATGACAGGCTAAAAAACAGAAAGAAAATTAAAATGGGTCCAGATCCTTACTTAACATCTGAGAAGGAGGAATAAATTGCTAAGTGGAAAATGTAGCTTTCCATTAAAAACTGATAACTTTCTGTATACCGTGCAAAAAATAATAGAAGGATTCAAAAAGAAAAACACCATTCAAGGACGATATACCAGATAAGACATGGTCGCGGGCATTTATGAAACGAAATCTAAATCTAACTTTGAGAGAATCTGAAAACATTAGTAAGGGAAGAGCAGTTGTTTGACAGGACAATATTATAAAATCATGCAGCCTGCTGGTGTTAGTGTCCTTAAACCCCTTACATCCCATTAAACAAAAAACAGTTCGTGATTGGCAAGAAAAAAATGTAGGCCATGTGAAATAAAAATTATAAGAAACCCGACTGAAAACTAATAAAAAAAGATCAAAAGACCGAGAATTTTACAAAAAGGAAATACAAGTCTATATATTGTTGCATGTGCTTATCGACTAGGCGCTCAGTATCACCAAACTGTTCTGTCAAAAGCGAGATAGCTGCATCATAGCACATTTCCGTTGCAGAAAAACCTTCGATTACTTTTTTAGCATTACCAACCAAAATAGTTTCAAGATAGCTAAACTTGTCGGAAGATGTCAAACCGATATTTTCATGAATTTTTGTACGGAATTGGTTCCAAAACGGTAACCATTCCTGGAGGTTTCCATCAAACTTTTTTAGCGTTAACACTGGCAGCTTGACTGGCCTGATGTTTACCATACAAGATGATTCATTTAGTTTAACAGCTCTTGGTGTCTGCATCTTCTTAAACTTAGCCATGCGTGAATTTTATTTAGCAAGTGTTCATATGGCAGAGTCTTAGTACTCTGCTACCTTTTCGCACTCTCTGTCCATGTCTTCTTCTTTGATGAGGTTATTACCTTTGACCTCTTGATTTGAAACAAGAAGACTTTCGTGGGCTGCTGTCAAAGGCTGGATAAATTAAATTAATTCTTCTTCGATTTCATCGAATTTATCCTCGTTTGCTATCTGGGACTCGGTAGAAGCTAAATATTCAGTGGCAGACTTGACGATTTTTGTCACTTGCCCCCTGTAGGCAGACCGCGCGGAGATTTCCATTTTGACAATTCGTAAGCGAGGAACTCGAATTTATTTTAAAATTGTATCTTGCGGACATTTTCGTATTTATGTTTAATAAGAATATTTGTTTGTCTCTGTACGCCTTTTGATCCCGGGTTTCGGCACCATTAAATAAAAATTATAAGAAACCCGACTGAAAACTAATAAAAAGATCAAAAGACCGAGAATTTTACAAAAAGGAAATACAAGTCTATTTATTGTTCTAATTCGATCGATTTATCAATTTGTACTGATCCAAAATATGTTATTGAAATAAGGTTAATTTTATAGAAATACATAGTTATAAATAAGAAAGAGATAAATAGCTTTATGAAAACAATTCAATTATAAGGTATTAGATATTTGGTTAGGCACTTCCTTTATATTATTTTTAACACCATGCACTTACTTAACGAAGTTTTTGTCCACTTTTAAATGAAGCAATAATGAAGACTAAGGTGGCAAGGATAAAAAACGTTTTAGATAGTGTGGTTTATACCCATTGAACCCTGCAACTGTGGACTACTCAAAATGCGTCAGGAACAACACTGAAAATTTGCTGATTCCTGAAGCTCCACATCCATCAAATGCCGACCAACCTACGGAATTGAATAGGTTGAAGATCGCTGGTGAAGTGATAAGAGAAATGTCAGAGCAGATTTGATGTTGAAACCATCTTAAAGGTAATTGAAACTGAAGCATCAAAAGGAATAGAAATATCACCGCCATCACTAGACATAACGGTTGATTCTGCTGTTGGTAGGGTCCCGGGAATCCTAGGGGATTTAAGCACGGGGCTTATAATCTTAATATTAATGGATCTCTAGAAAAAGAGGACCCCTTAATTTTATTGTCGCCTTAATATGATAAATATGATTTTTTTTACAAGCTGTTAGTGTCCTTATTTTTTAATTGCTTAGTGATAACTTTTACTAAAAACTGAATTATTTAATTGATTATTTTTGTTTTTCCTTATGCACTTTTAAGAAAAATAAAAACAAAATATTACAGTATATAGTACATATATTTTTTTCAAAAACAAAGATTTTTCATTTTATAAAAACAAAGAAGAACTATAAATTCGTACAAAATTGTGGTGTCCGGATACAAAAATTGTCTGGAAACCAAATTTTTCTGTCCGGATACTAGTGCAAATCGACTTTTTTTAGATTTTTATGTTTTAAATAATTATTATGATAAACTTGCGAAATTTGTTTATTTTGTGCTATTAAAAATTAAACAAGTTTTCAGATGCAGTATAACAATATTTCGAAGCTTTGATAGTAAGTCGACGAATCAAACTCAAAGATAACAAATGTGTTAAGTGTCCGGATACTAGTGCCTTTACCCTATTTGTTTTGGAAAATGTCTAGTTAAATTGATTTTTAATAACTCCAAACAATAGATCTTCCAAGTACCTTAGGTACCCAAAAATTTTTATAAAATATTATTTCATCTCGAAATCGAGTTTTTTTTAAATGCTAAAAATTTTAAAATTGATATGCATGTACTCACAGGGTGGCCCAATATAATCAACTGGTGTTATTTTGCTAATCTTTAATATGAAACAACATCCTAAAATACATACCGATAAAAATTGGATCAGTAGCATTAAATCACATATACAAATGAACAACATTGTTCCTGGATCTTCGAATGCATTCTCGAATTCTTCGATTTCTTGATTATTGTAATCAGCTACTTGGTATATATCATTTCTGTTTATCCTACACATTCTTTAGTTTTTCGGCGACAACAGTTTTAGTAGAAAGTCATTAATGGATGCCATTATATCCGCGTTACTAATAATTTAGTCGCTTATCACACTAAAATGAAGTTCTTCCTCCTTATCAAACTAATTGTTAAGAGGCGTCAAAAGACTTCCAGCACCTTGTTCCATGCAGTCAGTAGGATAAAAATAATTTGTCTTAAATTGAAAGAAACAGCAAAATGTTAGCAGTATTAGAACTTTTCAGAAATTCTTACAAGCTTCATATGTGTATATGATCCCTTGATTAATGCAAACAGATCCTAATAGATTTCATACTGCTTGCCTCCTCTTAATATTTGACGGTTGAGCCATCCAGCGACATTCTCAATTATGCTAAGATCGAGCGAACAAGGTGATCAAAACAACAATTCAATATTTTCACCTGTACGAAACAGTTATTAAATTGCTAGAAATATTGATAGCGCTCCAGTCCTTTTGTTCAAAACGAAAACCAAATCTGAAGCATTATCATATTAAATGGGAGTCTCCTTTCTGTGGGAGATAATGGAAATAGAAGTTGTACTAAATTAAATTAGTTCTTGTCAAAAAACTTTTGTATGACATGGTCATTTGAAGGCGTGATGATTCTAAGAGATGAGCACATAAAATAGCTCGATGAACATTAAATGGCTGGCATTAACCCCCGCTAATTCTCTCATTTTGCTCGTACAATGAGCTGAATTGGATTCCATTCTAAACAAATTTCCGTTCTCTTTGGATGTCAAAGCTGTCTGGGACGAATATTTGTTCAAGTTTTTTTTTTGATTTCGTCACGAAAAAAATTTCATAATTTATAATCTCTGATTTTGAGGTTAGTCTATCGCGAACATGTCAATCGTTAAAGTGTGGATTGTATGTGGCAGTTTGCAATTCGCGACGACCAATTTGTTTTCGATCAATCATTCTTATTTTACAATTAAAATGCAAATTTTAGCATCTGAACATTAACATAAATAATTTCCCACCATTTTATTTATTTTTATACATTGTTTTAAATCACGTATTCACTCTCACTTAAATAATTCTTTGGCCTTTCCCTTATGATTCCTTCTATATGAGGCAGTATTTTTAATACAAGGTGCACTCCCTCAAGTACTCCCATAATCTGCGGAAATCTACGAATTTCTAAAAACTATGCTGTTTCCGTACACCAAATTCTCATAGTTTTTACAGAAGAAAGTAAAATATTTCACCGATATCGAATTTAGTCCAAGAAATTTCTTTGGACACAATTATAAACACTGTCAAATGAAGGTTAAAAAAAACACATTACATAAGTTGTCAGTTGGGTCTGTCATTACAAGAGTTGAAAATAATCGTATTTATCACGTGTTCTAACATATTCGTGCAATAAATTCAAATTTGTCTAGGAAATCTTACTAATATTATAAATGTGAAAGTTTGGATGGATGGATGGATGTATGGATGTTTGTTGCTCAATAACTCCGGAACGGCTGAACGGATCTGGATGAAATTTGGTACAGAGATAGATTATTGTCCGGAATAGTCCGCATACTACTATTTTTTCCGGAAAAATTTATGGTTCCCGTGGGATAGGTGTGGTTTAATTTTTCATAGAGCTCATTCTAAAAATAGCCAACATAGCTTTTATTCACAAGGCGCATAGAAGCACCCGGATTTGCATGAATTTTGATTGGTAGATGGATGGGGTACTAGATTCTCACAGGTAATTTTTATCCCGAAAAAAATTAACGGTTCCTATGGGAGGGGCTTAAATATGAAAAAATATATACATATACTTGGGTGTTTGTTCCGCTTTCACGCCTCAACGACTGAACGGTTTTTAATTGTAGGTGTATAGATGTCATTAGATTCCCGTGGGATAGGAAGTCCGTATACCATCGCACGGGCATCTGCTATTAAAAATGATGTAAAAAATGTATTCTAATTCATCAATTGAGAACGAATGGGCCGATTTGGCTCGAACTCTTTTTTAGTTGTTCGTAAAATCCAGGGGAAGGTTTTTGCGAAAGAAAATTTGGGGTAAACCCCCCAGAAAGTCGGGAAATTTAAAAAAACGGAAATTGATTTTTTGTATTTAATTGTGTATGTATTCCGGAATGGCTTTTCAAATGAAAAAAATAGAAAATTCTTAGTGGAAAACACGAAAAATTCTGGGAAAACGCGAACATTTTTTTCTCGATGATATATAGATAAATTGAAAGCATGATTTGATGATTTTGGACAATGTAATGGTGGAAAATTCGTTGTAAAGCTTGGAAAATTTCGGACAATCCTACTGATATTATAAATGTAAAAGTTTGGATGGATGGATGGATGTTTTTTTTGCTCAATAACGCCACAACGGCTGAACGGATCTGGATAAAATTTGGCACATGGACACACACATACTCGATTATCACATAGGTCATTTTTATCCCGAAAAATGGAACCGAGAAGTTCCTATGCCTATATGGGAGATGCTTACATATATATGAACAAAATATATACTTCGTTGTTTGTTCCGCATTCATGCCTCAACCATTGAATGGATTTTAATGAAATTTGATAGGCAGCTGGAAGATTAGCCATGATTTATTTTTCCCAACTTTATTTTTGTAGTTCTTATTTTTTGAATCCAATATTAAATCTTCGCTTTGTTCGCGAACATGACCATACACGACGAACATCGAAGCCATAGAACACGATAAAATCTAAATTTTTGGGCAACGTGCTAGGCGAGCATGTTCGTCGTTTGTGCCTACATTCAACGATTGAAGGGTTCTGAATGAAATTTTGTAGGTGGATAGATGATTTCATTAGATTCCCGTGGGTCCGTAGCATAGCACGGGTATCTGCTAGTTGGTTATATTTATAATTTTTTTCACAAATATTTGTTAAATATTTTCAAAAATAAGCAAAACAAATTTATGTTCAAGTACGGCAACTTTTGTGAAATTTTTGTCACTTGCAGAAATTGTTAGAGTTTAAGCAGAGTAATAGAAAAACACACGTCTTTACAAGGCAAAGTTTATTGAAAGAGTAAAACGTAATACGAGAAAGAAGGAATACATAAAATGCAAAATGATAAGAATACAAGTGTAGGCTACTTAGTACAAATGTCAAATATAAAGTGTTGCCATATCCATATAATTTTTAACACTCCGTCTCAACACAATTTATTTGAACACAAAAAAAACATTATTCTTTACTCTTTAGTAATAAGATAGCTTACAATAGTCCCATGGCTTGGGTAAATTTATAATGCTTAACTTTAGATACATTTTTAGTTAAGATATCTGACATCATTTCATTGGTATTTACATAGTTCAATTTTATCTCATTGTTTTTATACAACGAACGAATATGATGATACTTGATGTCAATGTGCTTGCTGCGAGCATGATAAACGGGATTTTTTATCAAATGTTGAGCACTTTGGTTGTCGCTGTTTAGTACAATTGGATTGCTTCCATCAAAACCCATTTCGGTCATCAACTTTTTAATGTAAACCGCTTCTTTTGCTGCTGTAGAAAGGGCAACGTACTCAGCCTCTGTACTAGAAAGCGCCACTAGATTTTGTTTCTTCGACTCCCATGAAAAAACGCTGCCCGCAGCAACGAATGTGTATCCAGTGAACGACTTCCTATCGCTGGCATCACCTCCCCAGTCAGCGTCCACGAAACATTCAATTGGCTTTCCTGTCTTGAAATAATGCAATTTGTAATCAATCGTTTTTCGAAGATACCTGAGAATATGCCAAATTCCAGCTTTGTGTTCGGCATGAGGATCCATATTTCTTTGCGAGAGCTTACACACCGAATGAAGTATGTCAGGTCTTGTAGAAATTGCGAGATACATAAGTGCCCCAATAAGAGATTGATAGTTCGTACAGTCGACTCTCTTGCAGTTTTCGTTTGAACAGTTAACTTGGTAGCCCGCATCTAGTGGTGTTGAAACTGGTCGACAATTTTCCATTCCGCACTGGCTTAAAAGGTTCATAATGTACTGGCGTTGACAAACAGTGAGAGGACCAGTTTCGCCTTCACGTTTTATTTCCATACCCAAAAAATACTGTATCTTGCCTCCGTCTACAACCTCGAACTCTTTAGCAATTTGGGCTTTGATCTTAACGATTTCATTCAACTTAGAGCTTGCTAAAATGAGATCATCGACATAAATAGCTATAATGTTAAAATTACCTTTATGATTTTTCGTATAGACACACGGCTCGCTTAGGCACGGAGAAAAACCAATTTTTCGTAAAACAGAATCAAGCTTTTCGTTCCATTCTCGTCCACTTTGCTTTAAGCCATAAAGGGCTTTCTTCAGCTTCAATACTTTGTTCGGAGATTCTTTGTTGACAAACAATTCAGGCTGTTTCATGTACACAGTGTCGCGAAGCTCACTGTTTAAGTACGCCGATGAAACATCCATTTGGTGTAGATGCATCTCATACTCACAAGCTAACGCAAGAATCATACGTATAGTTGAATACCTTACGACTGGTGAAAAGGTTTCTCGAAAGTCAATTCCATAGCGCTGCTCACAACCTTTGGCCACCAAACGAGATTTAAACTTCTGAATGCTTCCATCCGCATTCTTCTTTAATGTGAAAACCCATTTGTTACCCAGGGCTTTTTCTCCTGGTGGAAGATCGACCAACGCCCAAGTTCCATTATAGACCAAACATTCAAATTCTTTTTGCATCGAATCCTGCCATTGTTTTGAATGTCTTCCATTTAGAGCCTCTTGGACTGTCTGTGGAGATAATTCACCATCCTCTTCAAACAGATTTAGTGAATGATGAAATTCTTTTCGCGGTCGACCAGGATTTCCTGTGCGAATCAATCTAGGTCTTCCTCTGCAGCGTCTAATCTTCTCCTGGCATTCATCAGTCGTACTGTCATCTTCTGAGTCACGCTCCCGCTTTCCAGTACGAACAACAGCTTCCTCTTCCAAAGCAATATTAGCAGCTCCATCAGCAACAACAACATCTTCAGCGACTTCGTCAACTTGAGCAGATTCACAAACAGATTCGGCATCAACACCATTATCAGCAACTTCGTCAACCTCATCAACGATTTGAGTAGGTTCGTTTACAACCTCAGCAGCGATGTCCCAACATACCAATTGCTTAACGCCTTGGTTGTCTGCCCCCAAAACTTGACTCTTATGATTGACATATGATTGTTTCATAAATAGCACATCCCGACTTACGACTACTTTTCTTGCTTCAGGATCATACAAGCGATATGCCTTACAAACGTCTGAATATCCAACCATAATCATTTCTCTTCCTTTCGGATGAAACTTCTTTTGTTGCGTCTTATCGTTTGCTATAGCTAAGCAACCAAATATTTGAAGATGTGATACTGTTGGTTTCTTTCGGGTCCATACCTCATATGGAGTTTTGTTGACAAGGGCTTTTGTTGCAGCTCTGTTACGTAGATAAGCCGCAGCTGCAATTGCTTCAGCCCAAAAACTTGCATCTAACCCACTGTATAAAATCATGCTTCTGGCCATCTCCACCAGAGTTCGATTTGCGCGCTCTGCAACGCCGTTTTGTTGGGGTGTGTACGGAACAGTCAGCTGACGCTGTATACCCTCTGCATTTAGAAATTCCTCAAACTCTTTTGAAAGGTACTCGCCACCATTGTCACTCCGCAGAATTTTGACCTGTTTACCTGTTTGCTTTTCAGCAAAGGCCTTGAATGATTTGAAGACTTTAAATACTTCTCCCTTGGATTTAAGGAAATAAACAAATATATAACGAGACATGTCATCTATAAAAGTGACAAAAAATTTAGACCCTCCTATCGACTTTTTATTCATTGGGCCACATACATCACTGTGCACAATTTCTAACAGATCCTCGGAACGGCTGAATGTTGCACTAGGGAATGGTTTCGCACATATTTTACTTCTCGCACAAGTCACACACTCGTTATTGCCTGGCACGTCTCTTATCTTTAGCCCATATACTAGTTTCTTGGTTGACATTTCTTGAAGGCAATTAAAGTTTAGATGGCCAAAGCGATTATGCCACTCAATCGCATCATGAGATTCACCTTTAGCAAACATACATTTATCTGAATCAACTTTAAAAAAGAAAAGACCACCGCACATAGATGCTCTTACTATGACATCTCCCATTTGGTTTTTTATGATTGCAGCTTCTTTCGCAAAAACAACTGACAGACCGTTGTCCACTGCCCTACTTACGGACACAAAATTCCCTTGCATTGAAGGAACATACAAAACATCTCGTAACTTCATCATTTGCCCATTGAACTTAAAACAAACATCGCCTTTACCTTGCGCATGTATAAAATTATCGCCCGCCAGAATAATTTTTTCTTGTCGGTCTGCATATGAAATGAACAAACTTCTATCACAGCACAGGTGCGACGTGGCTCCGCTGTCAATACACCAAAAATCTTTATTTAAGCTAAAGACATTCGAAGTAGAAGCGGGAATTGAAAATGAATGTGCGTAATTTGTGTCTTTCTTAACCTCCTTACAGTGAGACGCAAAGTGGCCACGACGACCACAATTATAACATTTACCAATATTTGCTCGTTTTCCCTTCTTAAAATTTTCATTGTATTTTACAGTATTATTCCCGCCACTGTTCTTAGATCTGAAACATTTTTTGGCCCGTGCAACATATGCATGCTGACCTTCATTCACATCTGGCACCCTGCTCACTCTTTCATGCCTTCTAGCTCCTTCCTCAAGCAGCTTCACTTTCAGCACATTTAAAATAGGGAGCTGGTCGCGTGTCTCTATAGCAACTACAAAGTTGTCGAACGTATCGGGTAGACTGGAGAGCAGAATTATCACCACCAACTCATCATCTATCGTGACATTGATTTCAGCTAACTTATCTATTGTCTCACAGAATGTATTTATATGCTCGGACATACGAGACTCGTCAGACAATCTAAGTTGAAGCAATTTTTTAAACAACGTAACCTTACGTGCAGGACCACTAGGTTGATAGATTTCCTTCAATGTGTCCCAAGCAATTTTGGAGGTTAGACAATGTCGCACGTGGTTCAGCTGTGTAGGCTTAATGCACAACATAATGCTAGCTAGAGCCTTCTCATCTTTTGCATCAAACAATATGACTTCTGCAGGAGATGCGTTTTCTCTTTTTACAATTTTTCCACTTGTAATCCCCCATAAATCAGAGTGGATAAGAACGCTCTTCATTTGGACTGACCACGAGGCATAATTCGAGTCGTCCAATTTGTCAATAGAGAACAAACCTTGAGAACTCATTTTATGTGATTACTAGCAAAATTATGTTTATTTTTAAAACAAAAAGAAATAGCAAAACCTTGATTAAACTAGCTGTAGTTACTTTTTAATTAATTACAAAGACAAGAAAAAGGTTCGGCCTGGGCCCATAACCTGTTAGAGTTTAAGCAGAGTAATAGAAAAACACACGTCTTTACAAGGCAAAGTTTATTGAAAGAGTAAAACGTAATACGAGAAAGAAGGAATACATAAAATGCAAAATGATAAGAATACAAGTGTAGGCTACTTAGTACAAATGTCAAATATAAAGTGTTGCCATATCCATATAATTTTTAACAGAAATGACAGTCTTCACATTTTCGAAATGCATTTTCACTTCGTCCTATTTTCCTAGCAATGCATTAAACGAGCCTTCCAATGGTGGGCGTCAATTTTTTCCCTTTTGTTCTAATGTTTAACATTGTTCCCCCTTGTTTTCAGTAAAATAAAATCCAAAATTATAAATTTATATAATTAGGTCAAGTCCATATCATAACTAAATACACATTATGCATCTAATTATGTGAACCAAAGAAATGCAGTTGTTTTTACATGCCTGTGAAGAAAGAGAAAAAATAACCCTTAACTGTCTTTCGCTACGCATGTATTTTTGTTTTTTCCATTGAAACCTTTCTAATAAATGTAATTTTTTACATTTAATTAATACGAAAACAAACGAAACAAAAATTGGTGCGTCTAAACAAGTACATATCTTCAATACATGTATGAATGTATATAATAATGAAGCAGTGTCGTTATGCTTATGACCGTTCTCTTGTAAACGGTGATTTTTTAAGAGCTTGGTTTTTTAAAATTCAAAAAAACACAGAAACTTGTAAAAAGTGAATGAAATTTTTATTTGGATCGATAAATCAATTTCTGCCATTTACTTTTTAAAAATAATTTCACTTAAATGTTGCCCGCGGCTACGCTTCAGGTGGTCCATTCTGAAGGTCCAATTTTGGCAAACTTTTTCACACATTTCGGCCGGAATCTCACCAATGACGCGTTCAATGTTGACTTCTAGGGCAGCAATCGTGTTTGGCTTGTCCCCATAGACAATAGACTTAACATAGCCCCACAAAAAATAGTCTAACGGGGTCAAATCACATGATCTTGGTGGCCAATTGACTGCGCCAAAACGTGAGATCAACTGCTCACCAAATTCGCCTCTCAATTGATGCATGGTTTCGCGTGCAGTGTGGCATGTGGCACCGTCCTGTTGGAACCACATGTCGACCGAGTACAATTCTTGCATTTTCGGCAAAAAAAACTATTATCATCGAACGGTACCTTTCTCCATTGACCGTAACCCTGCGGCCTTCATCGTCCTTGAAAAAGTACGGCCCAATGATGCCGTATTTTTCGGGATGCATTGGTAGCTGCTGAATTGCCTCTGGCTGCTCTTCACTCCAAATACGGCAATTCTGCATATTCACGTATCCATTTAGTCAAAAATGAGCCTCGTCGCTGAAACGGACGTAGCTTGCGAAACACATTTTTCACAGAGCACGAGTTTTGATAATAAATTTCAATAATTTGCAAACGTTGTTCAGGCGTAAGTCTATTCATGATGAAATGGCAGACAATACTGAATCGAAATGTCAAATATTCGTAGAATTTGTCATGTGTGATCTGTCAAAAATATAAACGTAAAAAACCAAGTAGCAAAAAAATCACCCGTTATAAACCGATGATGAACGACAAGAAACACCACAACAACAATGCTTTGGGAAAACATTCTAAACGAAACTTTTAAAATGACACCAAAAGTCTGCGAGTTAGTTTAATCATAATTATAAATATATTTAAAAATATCTAAATCTATTCAAATAAATTATTATAACAAATTGTCGCGATAGGTTAGCTGATCCACACTATTTAAATGTCAAATTTCAAGTGGATAATCAAAATGCCGACCAACCAAAATCAACGTGGATCAAAAAAAGCACCCTGTATGTACATATTATGTACACATATTGTATTTTTAAAAAGCTTCGTCAATCAAATAACTTAAATGGTATTTTTCAAAATAAGGGTCGGGTCACATTTTTGTTCCCCTAAATTCTACATTCTACAGATTCACATTGTGCCTCTGTATTTTTTGTTCGCATAGGTACCTTTCGACTATTCCTATAGGTACCTGCATACAATTGTGCTCAGATGTGCAAAGCTCCCCGCCAAACATCCTTTGACATTTTCAAATCCATTAAATTGATTATAATATGCAGAGTAGTACTATACAATCCTTGAATATAAAATATTTAATGCAATTTAGATTCAACTTGATAGCGTGTTTAATGCAAAACAATTGCAGGTCGTATTGTCCATCAATTTATTGTAAAAAAAATTCTTATTCTGTTTTTGCTTTGGGAAATTAAGAAACCTGAGTGGTAGGTTGTAGTAGCACATCAGAAATAAAGTCGGTAGTTAAAAATAAAACGGTGATACAGAGAAAAAAAATATAAACATCTGTCTTATAAAAGTGTTGCCTCTCTGTTTATATTTGTTTGAAATTTTTAGTGTTGGAAAAAATAGCCAAATGTAGCTACCTATTTATTTATTTGTAAATAAAAATAAAAGATATTTTAGCGCAGGAGAAATCAAATTAAATGTTGACACATGATTTTGCAGTATTGACGTAGATACTGCCTGTTTGACGTTTATTAGTTTTTTCTTTATATTTTAATAGTTTATAGACAATAAGATATGGAAATCTGATTGTCTGATGTGTCGGAGGTAAAGCTAAAAAACGCAATCTTTTTTTGACAGCTGAATAGACTAAAAGCCCTTGCACACGTAGTGAGTATTTAATCGTCTTGTCAAATTGAAAGTGTAAAAAACTCCATGCTGCTGCCAAATCTTTGTGAAATAATTCTAGAAATTAGATACCAAACTTCCCATCAAACAGTATAGACGACCCGCCATCTTGGATAATACTGTTTGTCTTCTATAAGAATATTCTACTTTTATCATTTTTTAACAATAATTTTGTTGAAAATTGTTCAAACAAATGTTAAAATTCAACAAAAGAAATTAAATAAACCCACAGAACTCTCTACATACTTATTTGTATGAGAAGAACCTGCTTTTTTCCTTATTCAAGATGGCCGCCCAGCTTCTCTTGTTTTCCATGGCAAAGTATATGAGTTGGGTATCTAGGTATAACAATAAAATCTTTGGTTCCACACTTTAAGCGAATGAATAAAAATGTGTGAGGCGTTAGCACCACTCCTGATTTGACACATGTACAGCTGTTGTCATTAGGTGTGTTTGGTTAGTTCATCACTTCTGATTCAACTGGTTTTTGGTAGGTTGTATATGTAAACTTGTAATTTATGGGAAACCTTAGGCATTGATGAAACCGGATTTCTTCACCGGCAACCGGATTTTTGGTTTGTTGTGGATTGGCTAGAAAACTGAGCAGTGATCTCTATAATACACTGGATAGTGTATTCTCTATAAGTATACCCAACAGTTTTTTTTATGTAATTTGAAGGTGACATAAGGTGCGCTGGTACCATCATTGACGTCTATCCGAGTAATGAAAAAGTTCTGTACAAAACAAAGTAATAAATATTTTTGTATTTTTTTTTGTTTTATAGAAATAAACAATATCTGCATTTCAAATATCGCTCAATGTGAGCTCTAAAAGTAATTCAAAATTATATAAAGTTATAGTTGTATGGTACCTGCGCACTTATAACAGTCTTCAAGTTACCTCATATATTTTGTATGAATGCAGTCTTCAAGTTACCTCATATATTTTGTATGAATGCGCTTTCCAGTCTTTTGTAAAGATCAGTGACGCTATACCTAATTAATTTAAAAGAAATATGTACATATATCTATGTATTTCATAAATTCTTCTGCTCTAATACAAATAAAAATTTTAAGCTAAACTCAATCTTCACTTTTATAATAATCTGAATCTTATACATTTTTTCTTTTTTATATAATTTCAGCTATGAAAATTCACCGGCACAAATACGCAAAATCGAAATGGATCAGAATATGAGGCCGTTAATGTTCAAAGAAATCCTTTTCAAATAAAGGAAACGACTTATTGATAATAAAATCAGCAACACGGTTATAACGAATTCAAAAGTGGCCTCTTTTAGCATAATAAAATATTCTCCAACCAAATATAAAACAACAAATACACATTATGACGGCCGAATATTCAGCACATCCTGCATTAGCTTCAAGCATTATCCAAAATAGTCCAACAAATAGCAGTCATAGTCAAAGTGGCAGCACTAATAATAATAATAATAATTTAAATAGTAGTAGCAGTAGTAGTAGTAGTAAAAAACATTCAAAAACCTCACATTCTAGTGGTAGTGGTGGTGATGGTGGTGGCGGTAGCGGTATAAATTCATCTGCGTCGTCACCATCGAATTCACCAACGAAGTCGAAATCGAAATTAACATCACATTCACCAGCATTATCAACATTTACATCACATTCATCAACATTAGCCGCACCATCATTGCCTGATCGAACTGCTGCAACGAATATTTTAAGTAGCAGTGCAGCGACAACACCTTCTAGCTCACCCGTGCATCATCTTCATCACAATTGTTCGTGTTCTGCTAGTGGAAATATTAATACCAACACAACTACATCGACTAGCGGGAACAGTATATCCAGCAGTAATGTAGGCACATCTTCAAATCATCATGGAACAACATCAACAAGACTACCGCAGTGCTGTCAGATGACAGCGGCGGGTGCAGCCGCGGCAGCAGCAGCGGCGGCCGTGGCCGCGTCTGCTGCTGCTGCCGGCAATGTAACCGGATGTAAGAAGTTAACGAAATATGATCCTCGACTGGGACCGTCGCCGTATCGCCAGCTTTTACCGATTGCGTTATGCATATTGTCTTTCGCGACGGTATTTAGTATATTAATTGTCTATATGGATACGACAGGTGAGTCTAAAAGATATTTTATCTTTTTATTAAAAAGTGTTATTTTTTTGTATTTTTTTTCACGCGAAGTTTCTCTCACAAAAAGGATATTATTTTCTTCTAGCCTAGGTTAGCGAATTTAACGATGCATGCAGAGTGCCAAGTGAATGTGGCTGAGTTCATGTTTCAAAGTTATAAGTGCTTGAAAAATGATAAGGCACCATGTGCCTCCTCTATAGGAAAAGAAACGCATGTTATGCACATGTCTATACTTATCTTGAGATACATTTTTTTCTTGTGAAATAGTATCACTCAGTCCTGCATCACAAATTTCAATTCAAGGGATATGTTCAAAAATTTAATAAAAGTCGGCAGCCTGTAGTTATTTTGTTTTAACATGTTTTAACAATTGGCTGAGTTACAGATGGTTCCCTATTTTATTTTCATTTAAAGTATTAGAATGTTTTTGCCTTTGGGTGTTAGTTTTTGATAACGTTCCGTAACGGTAAGCAATATTAATATTTAATGCAAGTTGTAGACTACAGCTACAAATTTCGGTAGGATAAAACTACTCCGATTATGAGCAGGCTTGAAGTAAAATATTAAACCAACCACTATACAAAAATTGACATTTTCACGCACAAAAAAAATCTACGATTCCTTTTTACGCTTAAATAATTAAGCATGTTAAACTATCATCAAAATCTATAGATAAGATAACTTATTTTAGTGTAACACAGGCATAATTTGTGTATATTATCCACCTGTTAAACTTAACCCTGTACGATTGTTATGCTCTTAAGCAAACCAGGTTAAATTAGAAGTAATATTGTTATTTTAACAATGCTGCCATAATATATACATACATACATAGTTTATATAATACCATATCAAATTTTGAACGAAAAAAAAAACGATCTAACCTCAAGTCCAATTGCAGAATTTATGTAATATGTAGGTTTTACAAGTAGGTTTTTTAATACAAAGCAGGGCAAAATTGGAGCTGCGATCAATACAAAAATAGCACTTCATTTCTAGACTAACAAGATTACGAGTTAGTAGAAGGTTGTAAATGAACTGGATATGTTCACCGGGAAAAGTTAGTAAAATGTACTATATGAAATGTTAATTCTACGGGATATGTAATAAAATTGAAATTTGCACATTTTATAATTCAAATCAAGTGTATAATTGATTAACGTGACAAAAATAAATTAAGACGATTTTTTTGGTTTAATTGTTATGTTGTTGTTCATTGTAATTAAATCAACTAGGATATTGTCAAAGAATCTGTTATGTTAATTAAATAATGAAAATAATGATATTGAAATCGTGTTAGTTTCGTAAATTTCTTCGAAAATTACAATGCGAAAAACCAAATTATAAACTTACGAAGATACAATATTCTAAAATGGTTCAATTCTCACTCAATGGATTTCTTTGGTTTTTTTTTTTTTTGGCAAATTGAAATTGACGATTTCTAACTTTTGATACACCTACGTCAGCAGACGATTCAGAAATAAGCCGTGTTTTTTTTTGGCAAAAGCTATTCGCAACCAAGCAAAATTTACACGCATTTACAGGAAAAGAAAATTCCAGTCACGGATAGATTTGTGACATTTATTCGAGTATCGAATGAAGTTATAGTTATTTAATTTATAGAGTTGGTACTCTTGACGACTTTCTTGAATCTCGAAGTCTTTGTTCGTAGAATTAAACAAAAATATGTAAGGTGTTCTCTTTTCTATCAATGCTTATTTTAATTTTAGGTGGCATACCATGAGAAAGGTGCATATACTAGCCGTGTTTTTGTGAAGATTATAACCAGGCGCAGCAAATAAAATCGATGAAAACGATTATAGTTATACTTTTATATTCACAATTTAAGAAAAACGTACAAAAGGCTGATTTATTTTAGAGTGGATTGCATTCCAGAACACATACTAACCAACCTAACCGAAACAATAATTTTTCCTGCACTCAAATTAAGCACAATTTAAACGTCAGCATTTGAACAATTTTTTTTCGCTTTTTAGTTCACACTCCGATTGCTGACCCAGATAATAAACCCTCTTGGTGTTTGCATTGAAAATTTTGTTAAATATTTTAAATATGTATGTATTTAAAAAAGAGTTTATTGAGGCAATCAACTTGACCCTAAAATTCGTGCCAAACCAGAATTTCACGTCATTTTAAATTTAGAGTCGTTTTAGATTTAGAGTCCGTTTTAGTGACCGTCTACTGGTAGCTAATTTGTATACGCAACACTATTTCAACTGCATATAGAAACGAACTTTCTAATGCTCCCAAGCACTCGATCAATACAATTTTTGCTCTTACTTTTGTTTATAATAAATATCATAAAGTTGTTATTTAAATTGTCAACTTTAAAATTTAATTACGAGTACCGTATCACTAAAACTTATTCTGGCGTATTTTGATTTTGTGTTCTTCTTAATGGTTTAATGTCATCTTTTTCGGTGTTAAATTTTCGAAACTGTACAGACAGATATGATGATGGTGATATTTAACCTAACTAAATCCATTTATAAAAGAAATATATAAAAAAGCTTTCCCGCCATATTTTATATAACACATTCTTTATTCAATTTTCTACTCCGACTGGATAAACAAAGTTCATAAAAAGCTTAAATAATGAACGCTTACATTTTTAGCAAGCAATCACTCTACGAACATACCCCTCTACTTTCACAACATCTTATTTGATTGAAACAAAAAGCCAACACATAAAATAATTTTAAAATCAACTGGAATTTGTAAAATCAAATCATTTTGACAGACTATCAGTAATTGAATATGAAATATAAAATACGTTAAGCTGCGGATCCGTTTTTTTTTTTTTAGAAATCCTGTTTGGATTAGGAAAAAAAAGCTATAGTCAAAATAAAATTTCAGGGACTGGAACTGCCAAGTGGGTGAAGTATTTTACTCTATCCTGCTTGATGCAGGCAATATTTTTGTAGTGAAGAGTAATAAAAAGAAAGAATATTAAAACTGACAGTCTGATACTGACTGAGGTTTATGTTCACGACATTTTGACAGCGAATTACTACTCACTGATTTTGTAAAGCTGTAAGATAAAGGCTTAGTTCGTAATTGTAAAACTTCCGCAGTACTGTCAAAATTGCGTTCATAAATGTAAACGAACAGCATAAGCTCTGCATGAGCATGTCAACACTTGTGTTCATAAAAGTAAAACGACAGTTAATTTGCGGTCAAATTGGCATTTGTTTTTATTATGTTGCTAAATTTGCACGAAAATGGCAGAGGTGCAAATGTGAGTATTTTTTTAAAATTAAATTTATTTATTATCGTAAGATTATTTTGTTTTCTTAGCTTTTAATATGAAATTAATTATTTTTCTTTCACCGGACTGAATCTGAGTCCAAACTGTGGTGTGATGCTGACACCAAACTGTTTCTATTTTAAAATTTGAAGATTTCACTTCTTCGGCTTTTTTGGTCGTGATAATTTATTAATGGAAGATATTCATTTGTTTTCCCCACGTTTCGACTGAGTTTTCAGTCTTCTTCAGGGGCACTTTATTAACCATGAAACAAAATAAGAGAAATATTTGTATGTTTACATTTAGTTGTTAAGATTTTACACTTACAATTATATGAACGAAACTATTATTATCAAATTACATATATAGTTATATATATAAAAATTAAAAAATGACAGTTTTGTGATTGAATATTTAAATTAAAGCACTTCTTCTTAGTTAGAAGTTTAGTCAACAACTGTTTAATAAAATCTTCTTTTAAAGGAGCAACAAAGCTATTGATGTATGTATGTATGTATCGCAGTTATGTAGAGACTAGGGAACAGTACACCGACGAGATACACTGTGTATCCTGCTTCCTGTTCATGTTATTTTTGTTATTCAAAATGTGCAAAGTTTCTAACGTATATCGTTTCGATGTATGTTTTTCCGTTTCAAGAATTTGCACGTTTTTAAAGTCTGGAGCATGATTTCTTTCTAAGCTGTGACTAGCAAGAGCTGTTTTTTGAGAACTTTTGGACTTGATATCAGATTTATGATTTGAGATCCTTTGTTTTAAAATCTGCTTGGTAGTGCCAATGTTACATAGTTCACAATTTTCTCTTTCGTTGCCTAAGCAATTGATCTTATATAACGGGTGATTTTTTTGCTACTTGGTTTTTGACGTTTATATTTTTGACAGATCACACATGACAAATTCCACGAACATTTGACATTTCGATTCAGTATTGTTTGCCATTTCATCATGAATAGACTTACGCCTGAACAACGTTTGCAAATTATTGAAATTTATTATCAAAATTCGTGCTCTGTGAAAAATGTGTTTCGCAAGCTACGTCCGTTTCAGCGACGAGGCTCATTTTTGGCTAAATGGATACGTGAATAAGCAGAATTGCCGTATTTGGAGTGAAGAGCAGCCAGAGGCAATTCAGCAGCTACCAATGCATCCCGAAAAATGCACTGTTTGGTGCGGTTTATGGGCAGGCGGCATCATTGGGGCGTACTTCTTCAAGGACGATGAAGGCCGCAGGGTTACGGTCAATGGAGAAAGGTACCGTCCGATGATAACAGATTTTTTTTTGCCGAAAATGCAAGAATTGAACTCGGTCGACATGTGGTTCCAACAGGACGGTGCCACATGCCACACTGCACGCGAAACCATGCATCAATTGAGAGGCGAATTTGGTGAGCAGTTGATCTCACGTTTTGGCGCAGTCAATTGGCCACCAAGATCATGTGATTTGCCCCCGTTACACTATTTTTTGTGGGGCTATGTTAAGTCTATTGTCTATGGAGACAAGCCAAACACGATTGCTGCCTTGGAAGCCAACATTGAACGCGTCATTGGTGAGATTCCGGCTGAAATGTGTGAAAAAGTTTGCCAAAATTGGACCTTCAGAATGGACCACCTGAAGCGTAGCCGCGGGCAACATTTAAGTGAAATTATTTTTAAAAAGTAAATGGCAGAAATTGATTTAGCGATCCAAATAAAAATTTCATTCACTTTTTACAAGTTTCTGTGTTTTTTTGAATTTTCAAAAACCAGGCTCTTAAAAAATCACCGTTTACAACGTCTGTACTTTGATACTTTTCACTTTTCTTGTTAAGTTTTGTTAACAGTGTGTTAAGTGTTTGGTTGGATTTGTAAGCAACATTGACATCTTTAGCTTTGCTAGCGATGGTTTTCTTAAAACTTTCGGAAAGTTTTGGCACGTAAACCATACTTTTGAAATAACCTGCTCCTTCATGTTTATTGTTTTGTTGGTGATTGGTTTGGTGTTGTGCTATTAATTCGCGAATCATATCTAGCGGATACCCATTATCAATAAGGATTTTTGTTATTTTCTCTTTGTTGGCGGGATGGAATTTCTTTTCACTAATCGTAAGGACTTTCTTAATAAGGTTGGAAGCCGTATTGACTTATGTTATATATGTTTCGCTTGATTTGATCGAAAATTGACGATTCTTCCAGATGCTGTCTCTTTCTGATGCCAGTCAAAGCTTAGTCTGTTTCTCTCACGATTAATTTTTACGTCCAAAAATGCTATCGGTTTATTTTTTTCCTTTTCCACCGTGAATTGAATTTTGGAGTTGAATGCGTTATGTCATCAACGTATTTGGTGATGAATTTTGGCGGATTTATTGAATTGAACGTTTCTTCTAACAAAAAATCTAAGACAAGGACGCCGATGGTAGGTGAAAGTGGATTCCCCATTGGGATTCCATGGATTTGTTTATATATGTTGTCTTTATATTGAAAAAGGTTGTTATCCTTCAAACAGAAGTCAAACATTTCCAAGAACTTATTTAAGCTAAGGCTTGTGTGTTCACTCATAATACTCCACTTTTTCTTTATAATGTTTATCGCCACCTGCACCGGAATATTCGTGAAAAGTGACACCGCATCGAAAGAAAATAAGACTTCATGTTCCCTTAGTTCTAATTCTCTTGTTTTTTCAATAAACCCGAACGAATTTTTTACAGTGTACTTTCAGTTGCGAGTAACACCTTGTAGAATTCTACCTATGTACTTACACAATTCATAACATGGGACTTTCATAGACGACACAATGGGTCTCAGTGGTATATTCGGTTTGTGGATTCTTGGCAATCCATAATATAATTTAAATAAATATTCAATCACAAAACTGTAATTTTTTTAAATTTTATATATATATATGTAATTTGATAATAATAGATTCGTTCATATAATTGTAAGTGTAAAATCTTAACAACTAAATGTAAACATACAAATATTTCTCTTATTTTGTTTCATGGGTAATAAAGTGCCCCTGAAGAAGACTGAAAACTCAGTCGAAACGTTGGGAAAACAAATGAATATCTTTCATTAATAAATTATCACGACGAAAAAAGCCGAAGAAGTGAAATCTTCAAATTTTAAAATTGAATATATCGAATTGCTCAAACCACTTTTAATTAAACAAACTATTTCTATTCGGTTAGAAATGAAATCCGAATGGAATCCTTTAGCAATAATGAATAAACGGCTTATTTCTCTGAAAGAGCAATTATTGGTAAGCTTCCAAATTTATTTTTTGGAATATGCGTTATTAACATCGTTCTAAATGTTTTCATATTCAAGAACATTTTCCATCTTCTTCGGTTTTTAATTTTCTTATTTCTGCAAATTTTTGTCTCATGTTTTCAAAAACAGTTTCTTCCGCAAAGCTAAGAACAATAAGTTTTAAAATATTTTTGTTAATAGCCATTTTTTAAATGTATTTACATACATATGTACATAGGTACTACAAATCAAATCCAAATCTTCTAACAACTAATTTATATTTCTGATTTTGTCAACGTTTGCTGTTATGAACTCATTTTAAACAAGGTATGATGACTGCACACATGCAGTTGTAATTGTGTTCATAAACGTATTTGAGCATATTTTAGGCAGGACATGGGCAACAAAGCCTGCAACTACGAACTCAACCAAATATACCAACAAATAATTTTCATACACAACATTAAAGACAATTGATTTTTTTAAATAAATATTTAGTTTTAATACATTTTTGGCTGCATACATATGTATATATTTATCACTTTTCAACGACAAAGTCAGTAAACGAAATTGGCAGCTCTGTTTCAGTTTTTTTTTCCACAAAACATGTCCTTTTCGCTAAAATATATATATATTGCATAATAATTTAACTTTCAAGCTGAAAAATTATTGCAAGCCAACAATAAAACTAGGTCGACCACCAATCAACCTATCCAATCTTTTGTGTTGAAGTGTTATTCAAAATACAAACAATACTCTCTAGACTACATACATATGTTTTTCACACGCTAAAAAGCTATTCATGACCTACCTTCCTATCTGCGATTTGCAATAAATTATGTCAAATATTCACCTAAGACCTAAATGTCCACCATATAGCTTCCTTTCTTCTTCTTTTAAAAAAAAATAATCCATTGGGGGCACATCTAAAGAAAGAAGAAAAACTACTTCATGGCTTAAAAGAATGTGCGTCAGTGTTCTTGGCAACCAAAATTATTCCATTTAGGTTTATTCTCATAGTTTTTAACCGTAAAAGGTATTCCTCAAAACAACTACATACTCTAGTCATGCCTATAGATTAATTGATTCAGTCATCATATTTTTGCATATTTTATATAACTCCATTTTTTTTTTTGACAGCTCTCTGGACACATTACCTTGCCAGATTTATGACATTTGCATAAAATGTGCGTTATGACGAGTTCACACTTTTACGAATTTGTGTCACTTCTCTCATTAAAGCATATTATAGTATAATCCTCCTCCATTAAGAAAATAAATTTTGACAGATCAAATGTCATAAATGAGTTCATCATTTGACTTTTTACCACCAAATAAATATACAAAGAGCTATGTATATTTTAATATTTGGACGATGAAATCAAATAAGTAGAGAAAATCCAGAAACTTAAAGAACTCTCATTTGGTCGACTGTCATCAGAATCGTGTCATCCTTAAAACAGAATGAAATATAGTTGTCCGACCTATTACGGCTGGCAGTAAATCTTGTTCTATATAGTTAAGAAGGAAATCATTTTGTTTAGAGTTAGAAGAGGGTTGTGTTATGAGTTAAAGGAGTGAATTTGTTTTTCTATTTTTTTTTAAAGTAGATTTGTGTTGAAGATTAGTTAAGTTGTGTGTATAATTTTATGAGATGACATTAATTTTAAATGTCAAATATATTCCCTATTAAATCAAAATCTGATTATGTTGTTATATTTATGGTTATGTGGTTATATATGTAGGTATGTTTATATAGTATATGCATGTAGTTGTTTTTTTTTGTGTGTTTCTTTGTTCTATATTTAGTCGCTTAAATGCTATTAACACAGTGATTAGTACTCATCACGTTAGATACATTTTTTTTTGGATTTTGTTTGGCCCAAAAAGGGAAAGTGTCAAATGGGGCATAAATTAAACTTTAAACGGGTAATATAAAAACAATAAACATGAAATAATGTGTAAAAAAAAAAAAATATCAAAAATGTGTTTATATAAATTTTTTTTTAAAGAGTAAGTAGTATAACAACCAGCTTTCATAGAAAAATAGTTCAAGAATTGTAATGTTATGTGTTCTTATATATATATAAGGTGTGTTTAACCGCGTTCCTTTGGGCTTGATAGAATTCTGCAAGTCAATTTACTTGTCATTTTCAAAGGAGGACACCGAAATTATTTCGCAATTAGCAATTAAGTACAAAGTCTCATTTGAATGAACAAATTCATTTGACTGTAAGATTTTTGATAGTGCGCAACTTAATAAATACACTTTTCAACTGTCTATGGTTAAGTATCATACGAAACTCCATCAAATCAGCTATTTAAAGAGATCATTTACAATACTCGATGATGAATAAAGTTTGGTCCTATTTGGATTTGGAGAATTTTTAATTTTTTTTTTCTCGTCGTATTTTGAACACTTCTGGTTTGAAGATTAGTCTACGTTTAATGATATTTATTGTCAGAAACTAATGAACAGTACACCGCAGATATAATTTGTGTGTCTTGTTTGCGGTTCATATTGTTTTTGTTGTTAATTATATGCACTGTCTCTAGTGTGTAACGTTTAGATGTATGTTTTTCTGTTGCAAGGATCTCCACTCCCTCGAAGTTTGGTGTGTGACCGGTATCAACGATGTGAGAAGTCAGTGCCGTCTTCTTAAAGAACTTTTTAGGCGAATATCTGACTTGTGGTTCGCCATTCTTTGCCGAAGTAGTTGTTTGGTGGTGCCGATGTAGCAAAGATTGCAGGATTCCTCCCTTTTTGCCCTGGCAATTTATTTTATAAACTAAGTCTGAAAGGTCGGGTTTCGTCTTCAGGTTGGTGAATAGGGATGCAACAGTCTGGTTCGACCTATGTGCCAAGTTGACTTCCGAGTTGTTTTTCGTGACCATTTCTTTGAAATTCTCTTATAAACACATCTCCTCTCTTCCAACTTATTTTCTGAACGAACTTGGTGTTTTTGACGAAGTATGAAGTTCCTTATAACTTCTGTCGAAAACTGTTGTCTAGGAGTATTTGCGTAACTTTTTCTTCGTTGGCGGAATGGAATTTTCGGTTACTCAACGCAAAAACTTTGTTTATTAAGTTCGACGCAGTGTTTATACGAATGTGCTTGGCTTGATTAGATCGGAAATTGACAAGTCGCCCAGATGCCATATCTTTCTGGTACCAGTCGAAAGAAAGTCGATCATTTTCGCGGTAGACCTTAACGTCCAAGAACGCTATCGATCTGTTTTTTTTCCCTCTCTACGGAGAATTGTATTTTTTCCACAAAGATATCATCAACGTATTTTGCTATAAACTTAGGTTTGTAGCTGAGTTTAAAACATTCCTCGAGTAAGAAATCTAAAACCAAGTCCGCAATCGTCGGTGAAAGAGGATTTCCCTTTGGCATTCCTTGAACTTGTTTGTACAAATTGTCCTTTGGTACTAAATATAAGCAATTTAATCGAAATCGAATCCATTTCATTTAAATGATTTATGTACTTTGTTGAATTGGAAATTGTTTTCCGAGCCTTTTAGTACAAGTATAGTATTGGATGGGTTGAATTCTGACATCTAAAGAAGTAATTCTGGTGTGCCACTGGGATCTGCTTTATCTTCGATGTTTTTTGAAGTAAACTTTTTTTGTGGCGTTGCGGGTAAAAAAATGTCTATGGAACTGTGAGTAACATGTTAACAAATTTTTCGCTACAAATTTTGCTATAGTCAAAGTTTTCAATGATGAGTTTCAATGAAAGCTATAACTGGCTCCTTAATGAAACCCCCTTTATCAGCTTACGTGAAAAATCCAATTTGCTTGAACCGCAGTTCTCTGTCAATTTGACACTACCAGAAAGTGTTATGACTCCTCCAGTAATTGAGAGCGTAAACGATTTCTTGGTACAAATCTTTTTTTTTCGAACAAGTGCAGTTGCTAGAGTCCTTAAAGACTTTGATATACACAAATCCGCTGGCGGATAGTATCCCCCCATCGTTCTGAAAAGGTGTTCTTAAACGCTGTCAAAACCACTGCGTAGGCTTTTCCATTTGCCTGGTCTATTTCCGAGTCGATGGAAAACAGCATTTGTCCAGCCTGTCCTCAATAAAGGCGAATCTTATTCACTCTCGTAACTTCCCTCTAAGTGCACGTCCCTTCTTTCCAATGTCATCGAAACGCTGATTAATTTATCAGCTTAAGAAATATCTTGAAAACGGAAATCTCTTTAATGACCGGCAGTCAACTTTCGCAGGTGATTTGAAAGTTTTTCGTTAGACGTGAGGTTTTCAATCTGGCAATACTTTTTTCGGAGTTGGTCTTTTTGACAGCTGTCACTTGAGTTATGCTCAGTTTGGTTTGTGTGGACAACGTTTGCAAATCGTGCAAATTTAATACCAAAATAATGGTTCGGTGTCGACATTTGGTTCCAACAAGACGGCGCTATATGCCATACAGCCAACGCAACAATCAATTTATTGAAGAGAACTTTTCTGAGCGGTCACCAAACAGAGCATAACTAAAGTGACAGCTGTCAAAAAGACCTACTCCGAAAAAACTATTGCCAGATTGAAAACCACACGCCTAACAAATCACACTTTATATCTCACTTCACCGAAGTGGCACAAATCTTTCAATCGTTTTGCAGAAAGTAAGATTATTGCATTTGATAGAGTTTGTCACCAAGCTCTTTCAACGATTTAACAAAAATGCGTACATTTGGTATTGTCGCTCAATACAAAATAAATGCTGGTGTGCCCCAGGGCTGAATTTTGTCTCCAACTCTTTTTCTCATTTTCATTAATGATCATCTGGAACTTCTAATCCACTAAATTGTTTTGCTGACGTTAGTAGTCTCAAATTCATTAAATTCTGATCCAAACAGCATTGTCCAATGGGGAACAAAAAACCGCGTAGAATTTCGAAATAGAATAGAAATTCTTTTGCCTTTCTGATCTATAAAGCCTTCATTCGTCTAAAGCTTGATTATAACTCTCCAATCGGGGCCGGAGCTCCTAAAACTCATTTCAATCTTTTAGACAAATTTAAAATAGAGCTGTAAGAATGATAAGCAATATAACTATATTTCAGAAATTCAAGAAATTCAAGAAACCATTGTGCATCGGTATCTCCTTTACATTCTTCCCAACTTTCCTAGCGCTCAAACTGGGCTTGATTATTTTAATGGTAGTCAAATTCAAAACCCCTTAAGTGCGCGCATCATTATACAAAAAAAAAATCGATAGAACAGGGAATTTTCTAAGAGATATTTTTGGAATATTTTTCAATTTCTCCAAGATCCCTTCTTTCTGCAAATTTTGAAAGGAACATCAGGACTGGTGCGATTCGACAGCCCAACTACGTCTTATTCAAATTATATTAAAACATAAACTGCGGTGAAAGACTTCTAAGAGTTTCAATTTCGGGCTAGTCTTGGCGCACCAGCATTCAAAAATTCATACAAAAACACGGACAAAAATTAGGAGCTTAAATCCAGGAACCTTTATAAAACGATTTGGCTTTTAAATCACTAACGTATCACATTCCCAAAGCTGTTCCTACCTGTCACCAAGTATGTATATAATCGATTTAAACATTTTTGTCAAACTTGGTTATCAGAATTATTATCCAATATGCCATTTTATGGCCATTGAACAAAGCCTTTTGCGGAAAAGCTTTTTCTTTTTGTAAATCGCAAACTAAATAGAAGAACTGTCTCAGAATTAACATCTCATTTCCATATCCGTACGATATCCTTTGTGTTTTCTCGACACAACGAACAATCTGGGGTTTTCGTAAAAGAGTGACAATGGAAGAAGGAACTCACTCAGTCAACCGAGACGACGACGACGAAAAATCTCAATCGCAGTGCAATTAAAAACATTCAACTTTTGTGATTGGAATTTTTATTGTCACACGATTTTGTCTTATTGACTCACAATGAAAGTTGGTGATGCAAAAAAAAAAACAAAAACACAAGGATCCACATTCAGATTTGGATTTAACCTCCCTAGACGAAATCACTTAAATTGATGATGCAGAAGCGGGAGAGGGCACAGGAGTTGCTGGATTGAATTTTAAAATTCGCTTTGTTTAGCTACAACTTGGGGACATGTGAGTCACGGTCTGCTTACGCACCGTGTTGCCTGTTGGTACACAATTCTGTTTCAGCTGTCCGCTTGCGTTGTCTTCCTAATTTGGTAACGCATGCATTTTCTTGATTTAATTGCTCAAACCGAACCACTACTGTCTCCAACCAACCAGCAGCACAGCGGCAGCAATGGTGTGGTCTTTGTTGTTGGTGTTGTTCTTGCTGAATGGACACCACAAATGGATGAATGGATGATTAATTTGTATTCCAGCGACACTATAACTATAGATCAATCATGGAGCGGGCCCGCTGGCTGAAGTAGCGAATGAAGAATTGGTTAATGCCACCATTTCCATAGTGGAAGAACTCATTAACGCCGGCGCATATGGATCGTTGCTTAATATTTGTCGACTGTGTTTTGGCATTGTTTCATGTAGATTAGTACAAGGAACCCAGTATGTTGACTTCCAGCAGCAGCCGATGCCGAAGTTAAAGAAGGTGGAGGAGTTATACTAGACTAGAGTATAGAATATTAAATTGCAACAGGAAGGCACGATTTAGTTTTGGCATAAAATCACGCGCCCACTATATACTTGGTTGGAACATGTGCTGACAAAGACTGATGATTGTGGAAGTTCCTTCTTTTTTTCTTCAAGGCGAGATAAGTTCTATCGTGTGTTTATTGTTTTTTTTTTTTTTCAATAACAAAAGTGTCAAGGTGGGTGGAATGCCTAAGCCAAAGAATTTTGTTTGTCCTTACAATGGGGACGGGACGAGAACAACGATATAACGACGAACGTGACACTCAGCAATGCTGCAAGGATTTGGTCAGAATTTAATTTCATTTGAAAAATACTTAGGCAAACATACAATTTATATAGAATGAATGCACTTTATCCCTCCCTGTAAAATTGGTGAGAGAGTATGAATTTGATGAATCATTCATTTTTTCCCGCCCGTCTCGGAAGGACGGACTTCTGCAGCACACAAGAGTGAGATTGGTATAGTGGAAACTCAACAAACAATCGAGGGTCAATTCAATGATTAAAATCAGAGAAAGGAAATGAAATGAAATGAAATGTAAGAGTGATATCCTTATTTTTGTTCTGTTTGTGCAGCATTAGGAGAGTGAATGTTTGATTACAATTTTTCAATTTCAAAGTTTACCCTATCATCAGCGGACATTAAATGGGAATCGATTTAGAACTTTGGTGTTAAACAAAATTGGGTTTGTAATGCTGGAGTTGAATTTGTGATAGTTCTGTCCTTCGGTTGTAGAAGTATGTTTTTAGCAAATTGATTTCTGTAAAGTTTTTCCTGAAAAAAATATTTTACCAGTGGAAAATTACTCAGTAAAATTCAAAAAAACAATCACTTTATAAAATGTTAAACGTCAAAATACAGTTATTCAAAGTATTTCACATTTACCCTCTTAATTTACCACACAGTATTTTGTCATAACTACAAAAGCTGAGAACATTCAGGTGGGTCAAAATTGAATACGTATGCTTAACGTATGAATCTGACCGATATTGACGTTTGGGGGAATTTAATGTTTTTTTTTTTGCCGGCAATTCGTAGGATCGAACTTTTGTTTTCGAGTTCAGGAATATATATGATTAGAAACGGATTCTATGAGCGAAAAAAAATAGATTTTTTTAAATCCACCCACTATCTCATGGTTTCTTGGAGACTACTCAAACGATTTGGATGACAGTTGCTGAGTCTCTGAGTCTGTCCTTTTGTTCAAGAGCAAAATTAAAAAATGTAATATTTTAGAAAAACTGGCCCCACACCACGAACATTTTTATTATTTCTTGGCTTCTCCGGCACAGCTCTAAAGATTTGGAAGAACATCTGGGGTTTGTTTTTATGGACAAGGAAAATTTTCACAAATGTTATAAGTATGACCCCTAGCTGCCACGTCTTCTTTTTTATAATTTTTTCTCGGTGATGACTCAAACGATTTTAAACAATTTTTCAGAATTTTTTTTAATAAAAAAAATAATAATAGCTTTGGCTTAGTAAAATCAGCCCACTTCTACCCTAATGCCTACTTTTATCATTTTTTTGTTTTTTTTTTAAACGACGCGCACTAAGCGAATCTAAGCAAGTCAAATTTCCGATCGTTTCATTTCTATTTTACTCGCGCGAACTAAGCGAATTCTAGATATGTTTACTTGGGATTATAACGGGTCCGCCATCTAACTTTTTTTTTCAACTAGTGCTTATTTGGTGAATGGTAACACCTAACTCATGTCTGATTTGATAGATAATTAGTTTTATCCTTCCGCTGAACGAATTTGGTTGTGTATACGCTTGCACAACGCTCGCTAAGTGGGCCTGCGATCGACTTAGGGAAAATGCCGATTTTGCCAAAAAAAATCATCTTTTCAGATGAAGCTCATTTTGATCTTGGCGGGTATGTAAACAAGCAAAATTGTCGCATTTGGGTCACAGAAAACCCGCACGCATACATTGGAAAGCCGATACACCCAAAACGAGTCACTGTTTAGTGTGGATTTTGGTCCAGAGGCATAATTCCAAAATGAGCAAGGAGTGACCATTACAGTCAATGGCGATCGTTATCAGGCCATGTTGAACGAATTTTTGTTAACAAAAATTGAAGAGAAGAATATTTGCAATATTTGGTTTCAACAGGACGGCGCTACGTGCCACACAGCCGAAGCTACACTCGATGTTTTGCGCCCATTTTCAAAAAAAAAAGTTATTTGGCGGACCCTTTATTTGTCTAGATTCAGTTTAAGGTTTGTCTTCCAGGGGATTCTTGGGGCACTGCCTTATAGGCAAGCACGCAACGAGGCTTGATGTTTATTTAAACGATTTTTGCAGAAGCTGAATGGACGAAGAAGTGGTGGAACCTATTCCTCATCTTCTGTGTACATGCCCCGCTTTATCTCAGAAACGTAAACTCCATCTTGGAGACTTTTTCTTCGATGATCTCAGCGATCCTAATAAATAGACATCTACAGTCTCTAACGCTTCATTAGGAGCTCGAATAGTGAGATTATCTCTGGATTCATGAGATATCACCAACTCTACCTAATCTAACCTTACCATTGACGATAGTAGACCTAAAAACCAAAACATGGGAATGTGCCCTATGTACCCATTTAACGCAAATTTGTTAAAAGAAATGTGGCATTGACATGGCCTTTATAATTCGAAATCCTCTGCAATTCGAAGATTTTCCTTAGTATAATGCAGTTCGTCGAGAGTTCTCTGTACAAAAATTCCATAAACTGGTCTATCGTGTTTACCTATTTGTTTTTGAAAGCTTGTATGAAAATGTCAATTTTTGTCTGTAATGGCGTCGCTAATTATTATTACCCTTGTCGTTTTTATTTATCCAATTCCCTTCGTGCTTACAAAGAAAATCCTCGCATTTTATTATACATATTTTGTTTTATGAAAAAACCAAATGTTTACATAAGTGTATATTATATTGATTACATTCAAGTCCGAAACAGAGTGCCAAATGCTACAAAACACACAATTAATTCGTCACTCGCATGCATAAGCATATTGCATACGAGTATGTCGTCATAAGCTCTACTAGAAATGCTTAAAAACATTTTGAAGTATTTCTACCTCTCCAACCATCAATATTTGTGACAAGAAAATTTATACCCTCAATTCAATTTTTTCCTCAAACTTTTGAAAGGAATAATTTACCAAACAATCACGATCACGTACCTACACGTGTTTTATAGATATTCATAGGGTATACACGTTTTTTTTAATTCATAAACAAAACACACATCATATTCCCTGGTCTATTTAAGCATTTAATTGCTGTGCTTGTGTTTCTTGAATTTTATTTTTACCCTTCGACCTACATTCGTGTCATATATCGAATAATATATCTACGAGTTCTAGCTTGGTTCGATATTTTTAATTGTTTTCCTGAATAACAAACGATAAATTAATCAATATGTGTTCCACCACCGACCGAGAAGGACCAATAAAACCAAAACCCTATTTTGTCATATTAGCTTAGGGGTTGTGCATCATCGCTGCCGTTGCCGGTCGCCTGTAATGAATAATTAAACACGAATTTCCATCAAGTACTCGACATACTCGTCGTGTTTGAATTAAAGAGAAGAAAAAAATTCTTATCCATGTCAAGCTGAAAAAGTGATTTCTTTTCATTTTCAGCACCTCCTCTGCTGGGTCTCTGAAGCGGAGCTGGAAGAGGGTTGCAATTTATCTTCATCGCCGATTGTCGTCAACGTCGCGTTGTCGTCGTTGTGTCGGTCGTCAGTCTTTGCAAAAAATTATCAATGAAAATGCGGGTCGACACTATACTCGAGAGGTACATACATTTATACAAGTCTTTCTCTGAAAAGTCTCAAACCCTAGGCGAGATCATTGAGCTGACAGTTTGTCAGTCACTCAGCCAGTAGTGGAGGAAATAATCGGCCAGCACTAGCAGCGATTACATTGTTTTTTTTTGTTTTATTTTCAATTTTGTACTTTTGCGGGGGTGGCCGATTAAGGAACACATACATACTCTTGCTGTGGTGTTTTTTTCCCCTTCCTCTTATATGAAAGTATAGTACTCGTATCACAGCAGCGAGTTAAATTATACGATTTAGTCTTATGAATCACATCCGGTGTTTGTGCAGCATAAATTTCGCCATCGTAATCATCATAATCGTCATCGCTATCGCCATCGCACTTTGTGTGTTTTGTCTTTTTAGCTGAGACTGGCTTGCCGTCTCACACAAGACAAGAGAGTCTTGACAGGGATTTTCAATTTTGCTTTTATTGATTTAAATGATAAAATTCACAAGGAAACGACGGCGACGATAGAGACATGGGAACATGGCCAAAACTAACAAAAAGTTATAGCACATGTTGTCATGTCTTTATTATTATTAAAAAGAGTGCTGTAAATGAATGACAGTGTTGACACTTTATTTTGATGGGAAGAAAATGTTTTAAATTGGTATACGAATTTTTCTTGTAAATGCAATTCACTTAGTGTTGATTCCAGGATTGCAATAATTTATAATTTTTTAATACCTTTTTATCCAAGGACATTTGACCTTGTCCTTAATTTCATCGTAATCAGAATAGTCCAGTCGAGTTAATCATTTGAAATGGAAAAAATTAATTCGTACAATTTTCTTTTACAGTTCTAAAAGTTGTACAGTAGTCTAAATGTCGGTTTTTGGGAAAATCACGCTAGAGCTTCAGACGCCATTTTGAATTTAATGAACATTTCATTTTAGCCAATAACTTCGCCATTTTTTATTTCTAACAAAAAATACAAAATGTAATACTTGTAGGAAATTTAATTTTCTATAATTTTAGTATTATTTTTTTTCAAAAAAGTTACCGTTCGCGAGATATTAATGAAAAACTGTTTTGGGGCTTGTGACCCCCTTCTGGGATCATAAATAATATTAATTCGTACAATTTTATTTTATAGCTTGGGGGGGGGGCGGATGGGCTAATTATAAGTAGTCTAAATATCTATTTTCGGGAAAATACAGCTGGAGCTTTAGTTACCATTTGGAATTTAATAAAGAATTGGTTATCTTTTTTTATTCCGTTTCCAAAAAACTAAAAAAATGATAAAAGTAGGTGTGAGGATGTGCGGATTTTACTTACTGTAATTCTTAATTTATTGCCTCGATCATAAGAGCAAACTATGAAAATTTCATCCAAAAGTTACGAGCCCTTTTCAAGAAACTGAGAAATTATAAAAAAGTATGCATGGTATTGGACGTATTTTAATGAATCAAACTATATTTTTATTACTTATTAAAATGATCTGAACAAAATCTTTAATATTATTTGTGTCTGAGAAACTTAGGAATTAAGTAAGTAGGCGTGGCGAGGCAGCGAGCGGATCTTCTTAAAACGTTTTTGAATTTATTTTCTTCTCCATTAAAACAAACTCTTAGATATATTTCCAAATAGTTAGATCCGTGTCCAAGAAACCAAGAAATGATACAAGTGGGCTTAAACAAATTACTTAATATTATTTTTACTAATAAACTATGAAATTTCATTAAAATCATTGGAGTCATATACGAAAAAAAAAACTAAGCAATAAGGAAGGTGGGCGTGTCAGTGAGAGGGTCTTACTTAAACAATTTAAAAAAAAATGTTTTCTTCCTCAAAAACAAACTAAAATGCTCATCCAAATTCTTAGACAAGTTTCCGAGAAACCAAGAAATGATTAAAGTAGGCGTGGCAGGATTTTTGTAATCAATTTTTTTTTTTAATTTTTTTCTTGCACAAAAGAACAACCTCTGAAAATGTCATCCAAATATTTTGGGCATTCTCCAAAAAATTGAGTCATTTCCGAGAAACCATGAAATAAATAAGTAGGTGGATGGTTAAATAAATATATTTTTTATTTTTTTTTCTCGCTCATAGGAGCAAACTGCCAACATTTAATTCAAATGGTTAGAGCCGTTTCTGAGAAACCAATCATATGTAATATTTTTTATAATATGCAGTGGTGTGCAAAATAATAGGTGCGAAAGAGAATGTTCGAAAGCTTTAATTTTTTAAGAAAGAGTGAAACTACTAAAATGACGCACCACTCTTGTATACTCTTGGATTACGTGTATCCAGCCGTTGCTTTTGATTTATTGTCCCTTTAATGAACTATAGCAAAAGTTAATGTTAAATTTCGCTGTGCAAAACATTAGTTGTATAATTCTTATTCTCTCATTCGTGGTTTTAAATTAAGAGAAGTAAGTTATTAGATTTTCATATGACTAATAATTATTTGTATTAATTAATTTAACTATTTTTAAACTGGTATAGAAGGATTAAAAATGGGTCGTAAATCACATTGTTCTCATTAGTTAAGAGAAATTATTAAAAAGCTTCGAAGTAAAGGAAACACCTATAAATAAATCGCGAGACAGGTTGGTTGTTCTCAAAACATGGTCACAAATGCCTTAAAATGGACCAGCCATCCAGAATCCCGAGGAATATCAAAATAAAAACAACTAAAACCACAGATTACAAGGTCTCTGTTAAGACCAAGCCACCATTTACAATTTTTCAAGAGTTTTGAAGATTTTTTAGCACACACCTTATTTTGCACACGACTGTATATACAATCTTAGCTCGTTGAAAGTAATAAGATGTATCAATACTGATTTGATGCTTGTTTGGCAGGTTTTTGTTTCGGGCTTTAATTTATCAAGAGTTAAAAAAATCCGTAGTTCCAGCATACAACAAAGTGTCAACCCTGTTTTTAGAGTTTAGTAACTTCTACGAGTGCGTTCAATGTCGTTTAAACAATGACGGACATAGAAGTAAAGACAAAAACGGCTGATATAATTCCACACTCCACACTGTCAACTTTATAGCGTCTTTTTCAAGGCTTTCATCTATTCCACCGTCACCGTCAACAACCTATACATGTCATATGTGTGTGGCAGATTTAGGCTAATGCGATTGTGAGAGGCTAATGACTCTGGCGTAGTCTCTGATCAATGCACTCACTGTCCAGTATTGACTAAGTACTAAAACTAAGTATATCTCTATCTTCTATGTCATTTTTTTTGCACCCATCCTACAGCTTTTTTTGTTGGCCTGACATCACTTTTCATTCCGTTGGTGCATCGAAATAAAAAATCGAAATTAGAGATGTCGACGACGACATAACGACGAAAACGACGACAATGACAAAGTGGAAAGAATTTGCGGAAGTACTCAAAGGGTTTTGACCATTCTAACCTAATCGATGTCTGGTTTAATTGATGGACGGCCACTGAGAAAATTAGCTCTTTTAAAGAAAAGCAAACGCATTTAGTAACTGGAGAATATAGATTTTATTTTAAATGAGCTCATCTCATTATTAGGAACGGATCGATTTAATTTATAAATGGTTGCTCTTATCGAAACTATAGACGTTTTTAAAGAATAATACAAATTTAAAGATGGTGATGAATTTAAAGATGCGCAGTAGACATATCCGCTATATGCCAATTTTTATCGACTTTGAACTTAAATCTAGGGGTGGTATACAATTTTTGGAAACAAAACTAGAATTTTGAAACATCCCTGGTTGATTCTATCCCAAATAGGAAGGAAAATAATACCTAGTGATGGCCAATCCATCATTGAATAAGGTATTGGATGTGTTCAAAGAGTTTTTTTTATTTTTTATTTTATTAATAATTAACATATAATAAATTACATATTAACATAAATTATAAAGCTCTAGCCACCAGGCTTTCAGCTAGTTTATACAATTTTAAATTAAATTAAATTTTCTAGTTGAAGAGAAGTTAGTAGGTTATACATAAGTTTATTATTTAACTCTGTGGGGGTTTTTAGTATATCACATAATTTAGTGTTATTGAAAAAGGCTGTTGAGGTTTGTTTAATCTTTGGGCAGTCATATATTATGTGTTGAATCGTTAGCTGTGAGTTGTTATGGCAAAAATGACAGTTCGGTGGGTTTTCTTTGCTGATGAGATAGCTGTTTGTAGCGATAGTGTGCCCAAGCCTGAGTCGAAGAAAGCATTTCACCATTCAGTTTGATACATTTGTTGGATATATGATTCGTACACCTCCCGGATTTATGTTTGAATAATGATGGGTATATCCTCTCCACTCAAATTCAACTTTGTTTCGAGAGATATATTTGATCCTACTGTTGATGTCATCTTTGTTGTTGACTAAGAAAGTAAGCAGAGGTTCGCTTGACGCAGTTCTGGCTGCTTTGTCTGCGAGTTCATTACCAAGGATTCTTGCATGACCAGGAACCCAAACTAGTTTGAGGGTTCTATTATTTGCTATTAGCTTGTCCCGTATAGTTGTTATTATTTTTCTTTTGATTATGATTTGTAGCTTGTAAGATTGCTACGGCTTCTGCAGTGTATACCGATGCAAACTCAGGCAACAGCCCTATAGTTTGGATTTCTCCATTTTCATAAACGACGGCAAATGATGTTCCTGTTTCACTTTTTGATCCATCTGTATAGATAAAATTCCATTTAAAGTATTCTTCTTGGGTTTTCTTAAAGATTTGTTTTTAAACAGTTGGATTTGTCGTGCTTTTCGCAAGCTCAGTGTTTATTGATTTCTTTGGTAACATCTATGGAGGAAAGCTTGGTGAACGTGATCCTTGACTGTTGATTGAAAATGAGATTTCCGTGTTCAAGGAGTTTTTTTTGTGTAGGTTGAATATTCGAGCTGACTGAATGCCATGAGTATTAGTTTAGTTAGGGTCGAATACAAGTTCAAACCCTTTTCTTACCTTTTGTGCTCATATAATAGATTTACTTTGCAGCGAGTCGTATAATTTATACTTTTAAAAACTCCGCTTGAGCTATAAATTCGGCTAAAATTAATAATTGAAGATATATTAAAAAAAAAAACCGTCAAAATCGCCTATTCATTCAAACCATTGACAGGGGGATTTTCGATGATGTCCAGATTAAACTGACAGATCAAAGAACATTTACACGATGAAGTCACATAAATCTGGTATAATCATTTTGGTCGAAAATGACTTTTCAGTCATGTGTGAAAGCTTGTATTATACTTTTCCTGTATATATTTTTTTGTCTTGTAGTGGCGAGGCGTCATTATGTTCATTTCGTTCAAGAACGCCTAACTTTTGGTCATATTCTACACATTCTTTCGTCAGCCTAACCACCCGCATAATTCTTTGACTTGTCCCCTAATTTGAGTTATTTTCGCACAATCTTTCCCAGTTTTCAACTCGTACAACTCTTGTATGTCCTCAATTTAAATCTAAACAAAAAAATTTCTGGTAGCAACATGAACATTCTCTCTTATTTAATATCAACTCGTTCGCATAAATTGAAACGAAATATACTCATTGGAAGTAGGTATACAGACAAAAATAACTCATATTCTTGTTCCATCCATTTCGTTCACGTTATTCCCCAACGAAATAATTCACTGAAAGCATTCACACAAACAAGAAAAGTTTAGCCAAATAAGCGGTGAACGAATTCAAGTTGCTCAAAGTTCGTACTCATGGATATGGGATGTGTGATAATAATCATGTGCCAACACATATGTATATTGTATTGTTTTTGTTTGTTGGCTCTGTTCTATTCGTGCTGGAAGATTTTTAACAAAATGGGAATTTCGTTTAAATTTTCTTGCTATGAACTGAGTTCTTTTTTGAGTGGAAGTAACAAAATGATTCTCCTGTAAACTGTAAATTAAATTTTGGAAGTGCGTTTCGTTTGTTCAAGTAATCATTTTATAAATCGTAGCTTGGAGGTAAAATTTAAGATAAAAAATGGCATTCTATATTATAAATTTAAACTATGTCAACTGGTAATTACTTTCCCCTAACAACTTCATCCGTTGAAAGATCTTTTTGAACACTTAAACAATAAAGACGTATTTGAGAACTACAATTGTCGAGAGTAGGTTATCAGACCTGTCAATGATTACCATCGAAAAGAAACTTTTGCGAGAAAAACGGTTGGAAGATTCTTTCTATCAAAATGTAATAAAATTATTTTAAAAAAAACAAGAAGAATTGAACTTTAGTATAAATAAAACCAAAATTAATTTAATCTGTAAACTTGAACTAGTGCATTTTTTATTCACGCGTCGCCACTGGATACAATATATAATGGGTGACGAAGTCAGCGGTTTATTTATTCACGCTGATCGTCGAAATATAACTTAATGCTTAAAACCACTTTTGCTATAGTGAAAACACAGTATAAAACAAAAACAATATCTACGAACACATTCTTGAATAAGTCCAAGCTTGCCAATCTTGACGTAATAAATATTTGTCTACAACCGGATTGTGACAAATATCTATATGATTTTGATATTTCTCGTAGGATACAAAGGTGTACCAAAGTTTTTCGGATAGCTTAAAATTGTTTTTTTTTTGGCAGCAATTGTTTTGTCATCAGCTGTGTTCTTACATGGGAATACAACAACACCAATCTATCCGGATAACTATAGTTTTGTAATTGAATGAGGCCATTTTGTTCCAAAGATTCTAACACTCGACATTATTTATTCGTTGTTTTTTGTTTTGCAACAATGCCTAATAAAAAAACGCCTTTTATTTTTGTTCAAATTCTCAGTACGATAATGAATTTATTGAAATCAAATAAATCGGAATTTATTGTTTTAAACATTTTTGAGTATTTTGTTTTAAGAGTTCATCGCAAGGTTTGGTAATGTTTTGGTCGCAAAAATCTGAATTAAAAGCTAAATGCAATTAAATGCGTGAACTCAATATAATAAAAGTGAAGACTTCGTCGGTATCGGTAATGGAATCGATGAACTTCTTTTTCAATCGCAGTGTCTAATAAATATTTGGATAATACTTGCGTTGATTTGACATTTCGTAAGTTAAATAGTTTCGAAAAATGAGATCTCTCAAATGAACAGTATTCCTCAGCTAAATATATCAGTTTTCCTGCAAAATACTAAGGACTAACATTTTTCATCCGTTACCTCAATATTTTACGGATCGATTTGGTTATTTTTAGTTAATTATGTGTTCTTTTCTTAAAAAAATTGTTTCGCACCTATTCACATACAGGAAATAAAAACTACTAAAGCAACAAACTGGGCAAAAAATACGTCTATTTATTTTTGTTGCTTTATAAATCATATTAATAAGCATATGTAGGGGGCGCTCTTCCACTTTAAGTAAAAGCTAGTTTATTCGTGCGAAACTGTCACATCAAAGATACTTAAATATAATATGTTTGAGTGGCACAAATTGCCTAAAAAATTAACTAACTAAAACTTTAACAGCGCCCCCTAGCAAAGCTACAAAATTGGAATAGCAATGGCATTTAAGGAGCAAGTCAGTGCATAGCTTTTATTTAGTAATAAATAAGTACTCATTAGCAGCACGTAAGTGTTAGATAGAGCACTTATAACACGTGCAAGACATAAACTGTCGAATTCGATTTTGAAGATTATTAAGATTTCTTCTAAAAAATCTTAATTTTGCTTTACCAACAATTGGAAAATATCAGATTTAATTTCATCTGCGGACAAGGGTAATATTTTAGAGATTTTCTGCGAAATTTGGCAAGAAATTAATTCTAAACATTTCAAAATATAATGGGTTATCCATTTTGCGGTTTCAAAAGTAAACGTAAATAAAACACATATAAAATATTTTTTTTTCATGATATTTCTTTTTTATTATAAAGTTTGAACGTTGACATTATGTGTGAAACACTACATCACATAAACGGCCACCACGCGAATTGTTGGAAGCTTCGGTTCTTTTGAGTTAATTTTCGAACACTTTTTGATACATATTGGGCGGTATCTCAGCCATAACTTGACGAATGTTGGTTTTCAAGTGCGCAAGAGTTAAAGGTTTAGCCCCACAAAAAAAAAAGTCCAGCTGTGTCAAATCGCATGATCTTTGTGGCCAATTGATATCGCCACGACGATCCAAAAAGTGACTTTTCGTGGATGAAATTGCCTTCCTTCAAGTGGAGGATTCTCAGAACCCCAAATATGAAAATTTTGTTTATTAACATACCCAGCGAGTGAGAAATGTGCTTCGTCGCTGAAGAAAATTTTGTTCGAAAAATCGCCGTCCACCGCCTGTTCTTCAAGCACCCATTCGACTTATCTACGACGTTGTGAATGGTCAGCTGTCTTCAGTTGTTGTGTGAGTTGGACTTTATATGGATGTAGGTGTAGATCCAAACGCAAAATACGCCATAATGTGCCGTAAGACTGTCCTAATTCCTGAGAACTACGATTATTCGACAACACTTTCACTTACAGCAGCGATAGTTTTAGTGGTACGAGCGAAACGATGATGCACAGGCCTTACAATATCTGTAACCAATCCAGTCTCTTCAAATATCTTCACAATTTTGCCAATTGCTTGCGTAGTTGGACGATTATGTAAATTATTATAGGGGTAGCCGTGGCGCGACAGTTGTGTGTCCGCCTGTCAACCTCATGGTCACAGGTTCGATCCCTGCCGTAGTCTATGTCTTCTTATTTTTCCATTAAAAAAACAATTCTAAAAATTGTCATAAAATAATGTGATGCTTTGTTCACTACATGCTGTTTAGGCATAGAACTAACAACATGTGATTGAGTAAAACTAGTATACCGATAAAATATGACAAAAAATAAAAAAAATTAATGCGAATTATAAGGGACATAGATAAACAAGATACGGAAATTTCTCCGCATTAGTTCAGCCGCCATCCCTGAAGATAAAATCTGAGACAACAACCACCTACAGTCTCCGAATCTCCGAATATCGCGCCACACATCTTTCCTATCATTCTTTCGCTTCCTTAATCTCACCCTCACGCCCGCGCTGTGTTGAAACATTTAAAGGGTATTCATAATCCCTTGAGCGCGTGTAGATTATAAAAAAAAAAAACCCCGAAAGCACGATATGTGGCTGTGGCAGAATCACCATTTTTGTAGTAGGTTTTAACAATTTGTATGCGTTGTGTGATAGTTAAGCGATCCACTTTCGTAAATGTCAGACTTTCAACTGAAAAAAAAAATTGGTTTAACAGCTTAGTTTGACAGATGTCGAATTCCAGCCCTATACTTTTGAAACCGCAAAATGGATAACCCTTTAGTTTATTGCATAGTCAGAAAATGTCAGATTTTATTGATGAATGTCGTAGATAATCAATTTGAACCTAAAATTCGTGTCAAGCCAAATTTTAACGATCTTACGTCATTTTGAGTTTATAGTCGAGTTGACCGTTGACCAACAAGTGAATTTAAAAGTGGACATAATCGTCTTTTATTCAGTGTTTATTTGTTGCTAGGTTAATCATTTTTAAAATGGGATTTCTGTCCAAATTTTATATAACTCATGTTTAATTAACCTCTCTACTCCAACTCGATTTTTGAGCCGCATGTAAGCGAAGTTTAAAAATACTTAACAGTTAAATAATGAATGCGATCATTTTTGCAAGGAAACACAATGCGAATATACCCTTTCATTGACACAAGGTCGGATTTATTTCAAAAAAAAACATCAAACACATGTAATAATTTAAAAATGACCATTTTAGAATAAACGGATGTGGAAAATTCAACTTTTTGTTATTTCTTACTGCTTCATTATATTCCATTTTGTTTGCATCTTTTAATTTAAGTTTTAGTATTCTTAAATGCCTAATATCTGAAGAAATAAATAGCAATCAATTTTTGATTTTTTGTATTTAGTTATTAGACACAAGGTCGATAATTACCAAATTAGAAATACAAAAAATCACTTTGCTGCGGATCGTTCTTTTGGAAAATCCTGCTTTGCTGCCAATAGATTTACCAAAAAAACAAGGCTATTGTGTTAACTAGACCTTTCCACTCGAATTTTCATGTAACAAAATACCATTAAAATTTCCAACTTTTCCAAAATTTTTCTTTCATACAAATTTTGTTCTCAGGGCTTAGGCTTTGTTTTAAAACTTGCGATTGTCTGTCGCTGCGATTAAAAAAGTAATGGCGGCCTTGTATGAATTTTTAGATAAAATATGTGTTTCTAATTAAATTTAAACTCAGATGTTCTTTTTGGTTGTACTCTCTCTACGCTTACGACGCGACGGTACCAAGAAATTTATCCAGAGCATTTTTATCAGGTCACTCTTCCTAAGAGCTCAAGATTTTGCTTGCAAGGCCTTTCTAATTTAATTTCTATTAAATTAAAAATGCACCATCTACAGGAAAACTCCAAGTAACTAACCTCTGATTGCCTAACCGAAATAATGAAACAATGAATGGGAATAAATTGTTTAAATTGTCTAATTGCTTTATACAATTTTCAAACAAGTATCTAGTACCAAGCCTACTATCAGTTTAAACACATCAGCTGTCACCACCCATCAGCATCACCACCTCTGCCGTCGCGTTGTCTCTTCTCTTCCAAAGCTCATTTTAGGCATTGTTCATGAAGTCGGAAATATATGTACATATTTCCATTCGTCTTGTTTCTTATCGTTTGCTCTGGGTCATTAAGATAAGCTGCAACATTTCGCTCAATTAAGTTCAACCTTTGTTTGCGTTCTACAACTTCAACACCTCTCCTTAATGACTGCACCATAAAACAAAGCTTACAAAAAAGTAACCTTACAACAAAAAACTTCCAAACCAAGAAAATTTCCAAATATTCATTGTGTGTGAGAAATTTCGCTGCAAAAAAAAAAGATTGTTTAATAAATTTTGTGTGTTTTAATTTTTTTTTCAGAAATCCGACATCAACAATTCCGCTTGAACATGTCCAGAGATGAGGATTTCCTCGGTGTGCAACAAGATAATCCAACACTCATAGCATTCCTACGTGAGATTCACATGAAAAAGTATCCAATGCATTTCCTTAAAAACACACCAGCGGAGCATTTGAACTTCACCAACCAGCACGAACTGACGCCCGAGATGGCACATTATGTGGCCGATCTAGTTGGCGGCAAGCTAAACGGTGCAGCTATACAATCGCTAACCGGTCAAGCGGGCAATCTTATGACAGCCCCATGGTTGGCGGAGACCCTCAATTGGGCGGGGGTGATTGTTGAACCAGAACCGCGAAGGTTTTTTACGCTGCGGAAGCAGAATGTTCATCGAGCGAAAATGCAGGTGGTTCATGCGTGTGTTTCGCCGACTCCGTATCCAAGAGAGGTAAATTAATACAAAAAAAAAACAGACAACGAGATAAAATGAAAATATGTAAATTTGTTGAGAAAAAAAATTCTCAATTGGATTCGGATAAATTGCTACATTTATTTGTATGGTCAATGCCGATTGTGAAGAAAGCAGTTGTTACGGTTTGGGCATTGATTCGAATAAGGTTATTATCTTGTACTGTAACTGTACTTGGCATAGTTGAGCTGTTAAACATGCTAAACATGCATTGGAATGGGAACTCAAATCCCTCCTGAATTCAAAGAAAAGTAGATTCCCGTAGCTTAAGTTTTAGATGATCACGATTAACATCCAATTACGTGATTATTTTGTATGAAGCTACGATGTAAGTCAAGAGTCAGGGATATGATACTGATAATGGTTATTTATTATTATAAATGAAAGTGGTAGAAAATTAGATTTAGTTTAATAAGTTATTCGATATGTATAATAATAAAGATTTATTTTTCCCACATGCTCTAATTCTTGTATTCAACATTTTTCCTTTCCCGGGTTGTCCGTGTTATAATGGTTAGTCACCGGACTGTCACGCCAGAGGTGCAGAAGGTTTATAAATCCAAAAAATGTTTTTTCACGAGTAATATCTCAATGGAAGAAGCCACAAATCCCTCAAGATTCAAGAGGATCTCTTGTCATGAAAATGTTCCTCTCAATTTAGCCGTTTTGGTTTGGAGAAGGCGATCCGAAGATGACAAGGATGGAAAGACCTCCCGAAACTGAGACTATTACGTGGGACCTATAACCAAGAACATTTCAAAAACTGTATCAGCTTAAGCAGTTACAAACTCAGAATATTAATAGGTGTCCTGTAAGGTCCTACAAGCTCAAAAGAGACGTTATCATTCTTGGTCTAGTAAACAGTGTCCCTGGTGCAGTGTATATGGTTATTTTAGGTAAATGGGCTGCCAGTTTATTTCGTTACCGGCACACTTAGATCAAGGTAGATACATTGTGATACCTGTAAGTGTTGTAACTTCGAATTGTTTAACCTATGAGTACTATGGATAATGTTTATCGATCCATTTAGAGGCTTTTATAAAGCCAGGCTTTTGGCTGAAAGATTCGAGGGCTCTTCTAAATCGTTGAAGAAATAGCTGCCCAAGAATTTGTTCCTTATATGACAAAGTGCTGGACAATGAGTGGTGTCCTCATGTTCACCCTCGTCATTGCAACCTCTGCATAGGTCATCGTTACCAAGCCTCATTTTCTTTTTGTGATAACCCAGTAGATTATGTCCGGTGAGTAAGTTTACAAGAGTTCTTTTCTTTTAAAAGTTATGTCATACTTTCCTGGTTGTAGCACAGGTTGCGAGGAGTCCGTTTCATCTTTCATTGGTTTTTAAAAGAATCTTCTTTCCAATGTTCATTTTTACGACACAGAGTGGGATTTTAATTGACAGGTCTGTTTGGTTAATGTCAAGTGTTGAACCCTTCCTCACTAGCTCATCAGCTCTCTCGTTGCCCGGTACATTACTGTGACCCGTGACCCAGCAGAGTTTAATGTTGTGTTTTGTGCCAAGAACCTTCAGCTCTTCGCGACAGCTAGTTACAAACTTTTACTTGATAACTGCGGCAGCAATCGCTTTTATTGCTGATTGTCAGTGGATATGCTGCTTGACTGCTAACTTGACGTGTGGGTTCGATCCCTTCTCTATCCAGAATTATTTTCTATATCCAATTTTAATTGGATGCCGCCCGTGGGTTAAATTTAAATAATAAATATCTAATTCTCAAATCCACTGTGCCAACAAAAAATTCTTTCCTATCTTTCTATTCCTTATAACTAGTGCCGTGCAATTCAGGTTACATTTAAAAGACCTTAGGTCTTACAGGCATATAGTTAAAAATTATTATTATTAATATTATTATGCAGCTTCAATATTCGTTAGGAAACACCCGATGATATATTGGGTAAATATGATGCATTTGTGCATCAGAGGATAAAATACTGATATGCTGCGTTTCCGTTGCCAGCGAATGCAAGCGAATATCACTCGCAAAGTTGGATAAAATCATTCAAAAGTGCGCATTGCATATGTTGGGTTGGTTCGGGTGTTTAAAATTTTCCCGCACGAACTAAGCGAATCTAAGCGAGTAAATAGCTATTTTCTAACAAAAATTATTCGTCATAAAACGATAACGACTTGATAAAGCTTTACCAAATCACAACACTTCAAAACCCGACCACTAAACATTACGTGATGCAGGTGAATGTTTCATTCCCATTACATATTAGTATCAACATAATTAAATTCGCTTTGTTCCCGTGAACCGGAACCACTTTTTTTGGCGAATATGCGCAAGTTGTATTCGCTTACATTCGCTTAGTTCGCGGGAGTAACATTCGCTTGCACTTAAACCACAGACTGTTACCAAGTAGAGGGGAGCAATCTATCTTCTCTGAAAGTTCTCCAAATACTAAAATTTCTCGCACAAATAAATTTAGAGGAAGAACTGTAAGACGAACAACCTCATCCAGGTTGAAATGAGGTCACAATAGATATTTTATAATTCGCAGTGCGGAAACCTAATGTAACTATTCATTCATTTGAGTGCGATAGAATAATTTAGTGACAGGCACTAGGTCCTGGTTCTCCATGAACAGCCGTGTTACCAAATTTATTTATTTTAGTATATTTGCTTAATGAAAATGAAGGGTGTTCCTTTTTAAAGGTACATAAACATAAAATGAAATAAAAAACAAATTGCATTGATTGCCATAAAATTGACTTTATTTGAATGTGATTTTTGCATTTGGCCACTGAGGCTGGTTCGGATGTAGTCCAATCTTGAGGTCCAATTTTCAATCACTCAATTGCATTTGGGGTCGTATATTCGCAATAACGCGGCGAATGTTTTTTTCCAAGTCACCAATCATATCTGCCTAATCGGTGTAGACTAGCGACTTTACATACCCCCACAGAAAATAATCGAGCGGTGTTAAATCGTTCGATCTTAGAAACAAAATCACAGGTCCAAAACACGAAATTATGCGCTCACAAATGTTTCCTTCAGCAAATCAATTTTGTCACACGCTGTGTGACATATTACGTCGCCTTGTGATCTCCATTGTCTGTAACCCTCTGACTGGTATCGTTTTTATAGAATTAAGGACCAATGATTCCTCCAGCCCATAAAGCACACCAGATGTTAAGATTTTCTGGATGTAACGGCTTCTCATCAATGGTTACAATATTATTTACACATCAAATGCGGCAGTTTTGCTTACTGAGTTTCATCGTATATACATCTTCAGCCCCGCATTGAATCGACAAGGCATAGTCTGGAATGCTTGGCTGGAATTTCAAACAACTTAGTTTATCAACTCAAAGCGACATGCTTTACCGCCAAATATACTTTCAACTTCGAACTGACGGTAATACTTTTGTTTCTCAATAAGTATTGTCATGTTGCGTTGATCATATTCTTCGTTACAGTATTTCTATTCTTTCTTCTATGTTTTAAGAAACTCAATTTTGCAATTGTTAGAAGTATACTGCCGTACTATTCAAATTTGTCCCCTTTCAAAAAGTCAGTAGTATCTGTCTTTTATCTCGGAAAACTTCTGACTGAGTATTGGATTATATGAATTCCATAATGTTGTCAAAAATGTTGTTGATACACCCATTTCACGTAATTTAAATATCGGCAATTGTCTTGGAATTTTATCAATTGCGGCTAAATTAACGAAGAAATCATATACTTTCTTTTTATCCGCCTGCTTTATATGAGCAATATATGACCAAGTTATTGATGGTATCCATTGTAGAACACCAATTGAACACTTTCAGAAGCCTTTCAAAAATGGCATTTGTCTTCCTCTCAGAGATTCTTACCACCATTTATAAAGAAATGAGGTTTACATTTTTGTGCAGAAACTACAATTTGGCACAGAGTACTCTCTTACGAAATGTTGGCTAAATCTATTACTCCAAAAGTTTTTGTTTTTTTTAGCGTCACATCCTTCATTTACATCTCTAGATTGAAGACGATCTAACTTCATTTACACTTATTCTCATGCGGTTGGATGCAGAATGGTGTATAAATTATCTAAATTGTGAGGAAAGTAGTAGACAATAACATCACTATTATTAAAAAACTCTAAGTCCACCTTTAGTCCATGGACTTACAAAACCACAAAATAAGAGTTAGACCATAGACTAAGATTTCCTATTAATAAAAAAAAATCGATCAAAATCTACTACAATAAGTATCAACTCTACCTCTTTTTATTATATGTCCCTGTAAATTTTGTTTTTAAAGCTAGTATTAGACGGTCCTTGTAATGTGTCATTGCCGTGACACTCTGAAACAAAATAGTTTCTACCACCGTCATTGCCGTGACAAATGTAATCGTGTCATGGCTAGCTACAATGACTAACACACGAATGACATATGTCTGTCATTGTTGTCCCAAAATACAATGAACGTCAAAGTGTGTCACGGCGTGACAACTCTCAAACAGCTGATCATTGGCGCGGTGAGCCTAAACTGCAATGACATTTATCATTTTTAGCAGTGACGATCACACGGCGTCGATCAATCGAGTCATTGTGTCTTGGTTGTTAAGGAAAAGCTTATTTTTCTAGAAAACGGCTAAAAAAGATTTTGATACAAAATTTTGTGAATTGGCACTAGCTATCATTTAATCAGAACAAAATTTACGGTATTTGCCCAAGAATTCAAATGGCATCTTTTTCCTCAAACAATAACTATAACATTTTTGCAAACGTCACATATATTTATATAATTACCTACCCAACTATATCCTTCACTTTCATTATATATGTCCATATTTACATACCTAGGTTCCTATCTATGTGGAAATGAATAAATTACAAAATTAAAATCTATTTAAATATACATTTGTAGGTAAGTACCTATGTAACTATGACCAACCGTGACAAATAATGACATGGCAGAAATTTCTGCCGTGTCACGGTTGGGACACAGTCCTTCCAGCGACAGGCAACGTGTCACGGTGTACCATCGACAATGAAAGGGCTATCACACGATCACGGCAATTTGTCACTGCAATGACCTAAAAGTGACGTGTCACGGTGCCTGTCATTGTTTTTGTCACGGCAATGACATGCAAAACAATGACGATCACACGACGTGACACTTTTAGACAACTACGTCATAGTGACGTCAGAGTGTCACGGCAATGACACATTACAAGGACCGTCTAATACTAGCTTAAATGTCAATTCTTAGTCCATCGCTAGAACACCGTCTTCGATGGTCTAGCGAAGGACTAAGTTGGTAAACGTCAAATAGCTGAAATTGTTTTTTATTAATATTATTTCGCGCTTAGATCAAGGAATTAGTCCTAAACCTTCCCTAGTCCATGCTTATTAATTTGGGTGTTATTGTTTAAAGCAAACATTGGGCAATAGCTTTCAGGATTTTTGAAAAAATCAGAATCATTATTGGAGTATGCCTCTCCAAGTACTCTTATCTAATAACCTTTTTAAATTCCTACGTACTGAAAAGTACTCAGTTTCAGTGCAAAAACTTCTCAATCGAAACCTAGCCTTCAACAGTAACATTATTTTGGTTATTAATAAAATAAGTTATTAGTTAACCAACTGTTATAGTTTTCATATCATTTCGCTTGTTTCGACTTTTTCGTTAACAAATATATTGGCGATCCAAGAAATATTGATTCCATTTTTATTAAAATGTATGTATCTTATTTTGTTTTTCCTTTCCAGGTAACTCTACATGACGATGAAAATTCGGAAGTTCGAATTAATAGTCTATTGGACGAGGAAACCTCATGGTTTAATTCCCGCGTGAAATGTTTTCCACTCTATACAATTATGTTGGCGTGTAATCGCATCGACTATGATCTCCTCAGCCTTGGTGTACACGGTCATGAATTAGAGGTAAAAAAAATCTTAATTACAACCAATTGAAATTAAATCTAATTACAATTATTTTTTAACAGGTTCTTCAAACAATTCCCTTCAACAAAGTCTACATTGATGTGATATCCATTCACTTGCCGGAGAATCATGAGAACGTTCGCGCTTACGTTCAATTAATTACAAAGTTCCTAATGGGAAAGTCATATAAGCTGAAAAAGAGCTTTGGTCATAATTATTTCTATCAGAAGCTTAATTCGAATCGAACCCGCAAAAAAGACATTCTAAAAAAGCCTTAATTATTGTCCACATCATTTGTGTCCAACTAACTCAATATGATTTACTTGACTTAAATTCTCTACGCTCTCTCTTTCTCTCTCTCAAAATTCAAACCAATTATACACTTAACAACAACAAGGACAACACCAACAAGAACAAACAAAAAAAAAAACAAGAACAAAATAACGAAAATGAGAAATATTTATATATTATTTAATTAAATTTAACAAAATTTATTATAAAATATCATTATTTAGGGAGAAAGTTAACAAGAAACCATTAAATTTGTTAGAATATATAACTAGTATTTATATATTCCACAAAACCACAAGTAAAATGGAGTAAATATCGATATAAATTTATTGTAAAAATTAAATGAAATGCATCACTCACATACAACATACACATATACACTACAAAAAAACCATCACACACACTCGAAATACGAGAAATATTATGTTTTAATTTAATTTTCCCTATGTACAAACAACAACACACAAAAACGAATTGTTTAGTTTAAGTAATTAATAATTAAAATGTTTTTCCTTCTCATAATCTTCAATTATAAATTAGTTTATCTTAGTTTTATTATTATTATTTTTCTGTGCGTTTCTTTTTTTCTATCTTCCATTTATGCTATTAAAATGCTATATATAAATATATTTTTTGTATTAATTTAATTATACATATTATTATTATAAAATTTAAAAGAAAAAAAACAAAGTTAAATATTAAGCGTTACTTTTGTAAGTAAAAACATAAGATACAAAATGAAACAAAATTATTGTATTAATATTTTTTTTGTTTTGAAAAAAAAAAAAAAAAAGAGTACTGTCGTCGCCTTCATTAAAAACAATACTGTTAAGCTTTTTTCTCATTTTTTTTTGTTTGTTTTAATATTATAAATTATTTTTCTTTTTTTTTAAGAATAAAAGTAATTCATTAATTGTCAATAATATAATTTAAACAAAAATTGGTTTATTTATTTTTTCTCGCTTATTCAGGAAGCAAGAAATTTTCGGTTGGATTTTGTTTTTATTTGATCTTAACCAAAAACATTTATAGATTGCTTTTACTTTTCGAAATCATCTATATTTAATTGTTATACATAATTCGTTTGTATTTCCCATTCTTAGGAAGGCACGTAGCGCCATTCACTGAAACCACATCTTTTTCATATGTAAGTCATTCACTCGTGAAACTTCTTTAATCATAGCTATTGCCAACATTGTTGATCGTAACACGCTGATTAGCATCGTTGACCCTACCAAACTACACTTTTCGGGTATTAAGGATGTTTCTAGAATCAAATGCAAACACAAAAAAAGAGGGTCCTACAATTCCGTTTGTCTGTCTGTTTATAGAACGTTCTACAGTCTAAACAGCTGAACCGATTTTTTAAACCTGGCACTTAGTACGACCTCAAAAGCCATAATTTTGCTTACTGACATTCATATCGAGCCAAAAATTTGTCTCATTGAATGCCAGTTGATTTCCGAATAAATTTTGAAACCCAAAATTCGAATCCGCTATCATAAAAAAATTGAAAGACTACTGAGTACAAATGACACTAATAGATTTAAATCGTATAATTAGTTTAAAATTAGAACTGGTTTAAAAAATACGTTTTATAATTAAAGAATGTATTAATCATTCAACTAATGCCCTTTAAAGATTAATAAGTTGTTATAAGTTCTTACCTATTTGGCTTTTATTTAGAATATATTTCAACGTTCAGTTCGACAAAAGTCCTTCACATCGTCAACTTAAGGTTTCCTAATCCACGAATAAAATTTACAAATTGTTTATCGATATACACACCCATGTTCTGCATTTCACATTTTGGAAATTCACGCAGCGAAAGTGAATTTCTTTCGAAATGCTTATTGTGAATTAGTACTTCGAAAAAGAAAATGCATGTTCTGCATTTCGGTATATTCCATTTTCTGAGCGCATTTAAACTTTTGTGATTTGTTTGTAAAATTTGCATTTAACAGTGTATTTCATTTCTTTGTGAGAATCATTATTTTCGGTGGAATCTTATGTCGAATTCCTTACAATCAGATCAATGTTTCGTTGTTTGTCGATGAAATCTTGCTAAAAAAAACAAAAGATTTGTCTTATATGATGTCAAATCAAATCGATTTTTTTTTAGAAACTATTCGATTGTGGTCAGAAAAAAATATTGTTTAGCTGTAATAAATTCGACATTAAAATAAAATTACGAATTAACTTAACATACCTATCATTTCATATTCACATACTAACATTTTTCGGGTAGAACTAATATATAAATTTGTCTTCTCATTATTTCTTTTGAGTTCTGCTTCCAGTTTTAAAATCACCAATAATATTAAATTCATGTTCATAAGCAATAGTTATTAATTATTAATGTCTTTAAAGACAAAGTAAACATGGAGGTACCTGCAGTTTTAACTGTTCGAATCCATTTCAAAGTTTTCGAAATCGATCGAAATGTAGAACAAGGACCTTCATTTCACGTGAAATGGAAAAGTTGTTTTAATTTGATTTCGATTGATTGCAGAACATGGGTAAATGGGTGGTTTGTTTTTGTATGTTTCATCAGTCAAATGCAACGTAGATATTCTGTATCAACCTTGATTTCGTTATTTCAATAATTCTTGATTTCTTTTTTTCTGAAGATTTTCAAAAATACAACGAAAAACGAACTTCATAATCAAAAAAGTGTTGCATATTGTGCGTTTGGCATTCCGAAGAGAGCTTCGGTATTACCGAACAAAAACGTTATACATATATACATACATTTATTGGAATTATTTGTAGATTCAAAATTTAACTTACATTTTTAAAAATTAACGCACAACATCTGCTTCACGAGAATAAGAAATATGAACAACATTTTATTTTCGGAATTAACTGTTCACTAAGTCCAGTTTTTTGTAGAATAAAGAAGGTCAACATTTACTTTCGTTCCACAAATACACAAAAATTGAATAGGACATGGTTACAGTGGATGCGTATAGACCATTCACAACAAGAATAGCCAATAATGTTTAGAATATTCGTTTCAATTTGTACATAGGAGTATGAATTCACTTATTTTGGAATAATGAAAATGATTAGTGTTACACTTATTCTTTTTCCAAATTTAAATTTCGAAAATGATAAAAGGATTGTGAAAGAAAAAAATCTATCTGAATATTAAAACTTTCCTTTATTCCTCGAGAAAGTCCGTTCAGAAAATTGATTCACTTTCCCACTTTTTGATGGAATTTTTCTGAATTGGAGGACTTTTATTTTAGGAAACCAATTGATTGTAATAAATAGCTCTCTAAAACTTTACTCGACTATATTTCTATAAAATTGGAATTTTCATAGATATGTTAAAAAACTTAATTTAATATTGTGATCAGCTGCCTTTCAAAATGCCTTTAAGATTACAATTAAGCAACTCTGTAGAAATACAAAAATGTAACGATCAAAAGTATCTATATTAATTGGTTCTCCAGCATGTTACGGAATGTTAAGTAAAATTTTCATTTCAAGTTCGAATAGACATGCGTGGATTTCGCAAATGCCAAAAACTATTTATGAATGAATATTAATGTATAAGCTTATAATATTTAGGTGAAATTCTCAAGTGGTTTTCCATTGGTTTCACTCAGGTATTCAGTCATTCTAAAATCCAATGGAACAGTGCTAATTGCAGATTAAAAATTCATCATCTGATGAAATCAAAGACATAAAACTAAATAAAAAATCAGATGTTGCCGTTTGCGTATGACATATTAGTATGAATTTTATAGTGCCTCTCGAGTGGATTCTGATTTTAAATCTAGAAGAGGATTTCTCATCTCGAATTCGTCAGCAGACAAGAGGATTTCTTTGCCAATATAATGGTTTTAGAAGGCTTCCGGACACTTTGGAATGCTTCTCGATGCCCAATTGCCACATTAGACGCAAGATTTGCAAAGCAAGTCTCATCCTAAGCAAATGCACGAACGCAGTTAAAATTTCAAAACAAGTGAAGTGCGCAACATACATAACTTTAAGAACTTGTACCAATGCACTGGAACTGCAAAACAGTTTGCTTCGCATGGTTTTTTATGTTTACTTTTAGGGACAGTTTGCTTGGTTACAACATAAAACCCAAAGTATAAACAAATAATTGTGTTTATTGTAAAGTTAGAAAATGTTAAGATTAATAAAACTTAAAATAAAAATACAACCGCTATTTTTATGTAATATCAATTTTTTAAATAAGTTTCAAAAATTACTTGATAATTACAACTGCATTGTCCCTTGACAAAATTTTTATTGACGACGGAAACTAAATAACGGTAGAGAAACATCCACATACATACCTAAAAATGGAAACAATTACGAAATATGGATTTTTTGTAATATAGGGTTTGCCTGACTTATAGCGAGTTTATTCAAATTTCAAAGATCTCTTAAAATTGGATTTGATCTTTTCAATGAAACTTTTTTCCAGATTTAATTGAATTATAATACTGAATAAATCAGATGACGAGGAAGACGAACACGAAGTAATCAAAAACACCATATAATTTTTAAAATATAAATTATTAAAATTCTTCATTCATTATTTTTTATTTTTAAGCACTGACTGTCACAAGTTCACAACAAATTGAGAACAAAATATTTTCCATATGTCATTTGACAGAAAAGACCTTACATGTATGAGATCAATTCTACCTACCCATCGGCTGTCAAATCTTTCGTGTTTAGATTTGATCTAGATTTGCTCGTTTTGTAGCAATGAAACTCCCAAAATTGAAAAAGATCAAATCATTTGGCAGAAAGACCAAAACTGTTCTTGAATAAAACTCGCTACGCTATACTATTATTCGCCCTAAAAAATGCAGCTCTTTTATTTTTCTTATAAGTACGAGAAAATTTAAAGTTTTGCAATTTATAGTTTCATTTATAAAAATAAATTCAATTATTTCTGGAATTTAATTGAAGTATTTTTTTTTAGAATACAAAAACAATTCGAATTCAGATCACAAGTATCATCTTCGAAGTATAAGGCCACAAAGCAATTATTTAAAGTTTAACGTAATAGAATTGGCAGTCTAATACACATAAAACATAACAAAATATACAATAACGTTAATAGAAATTCACGAAATTAGATAGACTTTTAAATTTTTTTAATATTCTGCAACTAGGGAAAAAAATAAAACAAAAGTAGAATAGGTAAGTATATATTAAATTATTCAATGAGAGAAGTATGTTATGTAAACGAAATACGTAATCTATTCACTTTAAAACACAAATACCCTGTTTTGCTTACCATTTTCAGTATACAATTTTTTTTATCTAAGAGTTTTCAAAAATATTAAAAAAAAAATGTGCATTTAATAAGTTTGTGAAGGTTATAAATGAGTATTACATAAACTTTATTTTTGGAAATTTCAAATCAAAAACCTTTTATGAATTAAAGTTATGAAGTGCTCCTTTAAAAGATATGTTAACTAATTTTAAACCAAATATTTCTTTATAAATTTTTTTTCTTTTGATATAACAAATTATAAAATTACAATTTATAAAGTGATGCAAACAAGGAATACAATTAATTAAATAATGTTGATAACATAAATAATAAACTCGTTTTAATTATTTTCTTTGATTTTTAGTTTATAACTCGCCTTACCCAGCGTAGGTTGTTACGTCCAAGAAAGAATGAATGAAGTATTTTATTTCGAGATTGAAAAAAAACTGAGTTTATTTCATCAATGATAAGAAGTTTTTCAATTAAAATGAAAAGGTAGACCAGCACAACTAGATAAAAGAAATCTGATAATCGACATTGGCAAGTCGTGCAATAGCTATAATTCCAGCCAAAAATAATTTAGAAAAACTTGGTGGTAGCACACTCAAGTTATTGTTGGTCGTTCAAAGTCATTAATTGAGAATAAAAATGTTTATTGTAAATAATTACTGTAATGCGAGTGGATATACAATATTTTTGGTTTTTCCATTTGGTGCGAAAATAAACATTTTTTTCGGCGTTCCAACTCTGGAGCAAGCAACATACCTATTATTATTGTCCTTATTATTTCATTAACTCTTGTGTTTATATAAAAATTGAAAAATATCAGTTTCTTATATGAACGTAAAATTCCACGTTTGATAAAATACCAGCGCCATCTATCCGCAGTGTGTCGGGCCGCTCTATGAACCTTCCTAATGACTTGTAGAATAAATTGCTTTTAGCACTTAATTGGGTTGTGTGCATAGTTTTCGAGACTATAGCGTAAACAGACGCATTTTGAATTTTATATATAGATAAGACGTAATCAGAAACTTGTCCAGCTTTCAAGTCGAATACGTTCTTTCGAACTAGGTCATTAACTAGTATTCTTTGTGTCATTTTGTATTGGTAATCCGGAAGAAATCTACGACCCGACGTCCCAATCGAAGAAGTTAAGACTAGATTCCCGATTCCGAAGTTTAATGTGAGTGTATAATTAAGGTGGGAAATTTCAAACGCACATACGAGATTGGGCGCGTTCGGTGGCGCATAGCTTTGCTGTGCAATACGTTCGGTGTTGTTGTAATACATGTTAAATAACACGCCATTAACAGCTGACGACCATGACAATGCACAAAACATATGATTTCCAAATCGAAGACAAGCTAGCGCTAAATTCCTGGTATACTTAGGTATCTTAGTACACAGCTGACTACGAAATCAGCTGTCTTTTCAATTGTTGTTTGTGAACTTAATTACGTGCCTAATACATCATCTTCTTCTTTTGAAACATTTGTGGTCTTACTTCTTGATTCATTTAAAATTTATGTATTTATCCAACAAATGTATGTTTAATTGGGGGCGTTCGGCAGCGCACAGCTTTGCTGTGCAATACGTTCGTTATTGTTGTAATACGTGTTAAATATCTGTCAATTAACAGCCGACGACCATAACAACTAACAGCCGACGACCATAACAACAAAACATATGATTTCCAAATCGAACCCAAGGTAGCGCTAAATTTCTGGTATACTTAGGTATCGTAGTGCAAAGCTGACTACGAAATCAGCTGTCTTTTCAATTGTTGTTTGAATTTTGACAGAAATGGTTACCTATTGGTTTTATACGTTCACAAACGCACAATATATTTTTCAGCATTGTATCAGAAAGCTGTGCGCTACCGAACGCCCCCATTCACTTTGATCTGAAGCGTAATCGTAAGCAATTGGTTTTTTTCTCTGTTTTGACTTTTGACATAAATGGTTACCTATTGGGTTTTATACGTTCACAAACGCACATAATACTTTTCAGCAATGTATCAGAAAGCTGTGCGACACCGAACGACTCCATTAATTGATTGTAGCTGCGTTTTATTATCTACGGGTGTGGGCCTGGGTTATTTTTTAGCACGTATTGCAGAAACAACACAAGATACATGTTTCTATCTGGGTTTGCAAATATTAGTATTAAATTCGGCGAACAGAAGCTACATTTAACATAACCCAGATCGTTTTATTTTTTATTTTCACGGGGTCAACCATATGAGTTATTGTGATTGGCGATAATAAAACACGGCTTGTGTAAGCTTGAGGCATTCACTCAATTATTCTCAGCAATATGGAATAACTTTCTGTTGTTGTAACGCGTGCAAAAGTACAGCTGATGAAAAACCAGCTATTCTCATGAAAGCTATCTTGAGTTATCCCAAAAATTTTGAAATAACTATAGATATCCGAGAACAAATATATAGAACAGCTGACTACAAACTTCAGTTTGTACCAGTTTTGTTCCTGTTTGTTGACGGTTTTTAGCTAAGCTATCTGATTCTTTGACAGATATACTCCGATATATCTAATTAGTGCGTGAACGCCCCCCTTGAGTGTGTTGCTTTTGATTCTGATTTCGACTTTTAAACCAAGATCGTATTTCTATTCTTTCCAGCAAAGAACTGTCATTTGATAACAATGAAACACTTTCAGAAGCATTCCGAAAGAATGAATAGGACTAGGTATATTTTAATGTGGTTTTCTATTGGTCATTCAGAATCATTCAAAATCGGCCTAAAGTCTTCTAAGAAAATTCCAGTGGCAAAAAACCCTCTTCTGACGATTCTCAGAAGAGAAATTCGCTTCTTAATTTGACATCGGAATCATGATATTAAAGAAGAAAACAATGCAGAACAAGCATGCTTTCGGAGAAAACTACGGGATGCTTCTGGTCAGCTGGAATTGTCCGCAACTTTAGGCTTTCGAAAGAAGCCTTCCTTAATATACTCGTCTATATAGAAGACAAATAAAAATCAATTAAAGGGCAACAATCCGTCCCGAATATTCTTAAGCTTGCAGCTTAAGATTCCTTACGCAAGGAAGCTACCAGTTGAGTGTTGGCATTTGGCAACGATTTCCGTGAGTCGTTGCAAGTTTTTGGGACAATTTCAGTTTTATTTTGGCGGTTCTTTTTTTTTTGTTGCTTTATATTTAAAGTCGGTCCATACAAAAACTCACGTTGTTGCTTCTAGTTGTGGTGGTCCTAAGCTATTTAACACTGCCGCAATCATGACCGACCTTGAGTAAATTCCCTTTGCAAATTCTATACTGGATTGCATCAAATCGATAAATTTGGTTAGCTGTTTTTTGTTGCTTAGTACTGTGCTCCTACACCCAAATTAATAAACATGGACTAGGGAAGGTTTAGGAATTATTCCGCGGACTAAGTGCGAAATACTATTAATAAAACATAATTTCAGCTATTTGACGTTTACCAACTTAGTTCTTCACTAGACCATCGAAGACGGTGGTGTAGCGATGGACTAAGAATTGACATTTAAGAACAAAATTTACAGGGACATAGAATAAAAAGACGTAGAGTTGACCATTATTGTAGTAGAATTTGTTCGATTTTTTATTAATAGGAAATTTTAGTCCATGGTCTAACTCTTATTCCATGGTTTTGTAAGTCCATGGACTAAAGTTGGACTAAGCGTTTCTTATTTATAGTACATCTAATGTTTAAAAATAATCTCTCTCTATATATATAAAAAAAATTTCAAAAACGTATGATACTAATGATCTCAGTTGGCATTCGACCATTTACAATATACTTTTTCTTATGAAAGATATGGTCGAGAAGAAGTTTTTAAGCTATGTGCAATATGCTTATGTGTATTGGTTTTCGATTTATGGCTGTTTTGTGAGCTATTATAATTTAAAAATGCTTACTAAAATTGTTAAATCTCATGAAGTAATACACATAAACATAAACAGAAACATGAACATAAGCAAATGTATATACGAGTATAAAAAAAAATGTGGTCAAAACGTATAATGCCTGATTTCGGTTTTTTTAGTTCAGCCGGTGTAATTCTTTGACATAAACTACTTTGCGTTTGACAGCTGAGTGAAAATTCGTTTTTGTGTTGCGTAAAAAATTAAAACGATTTATTTAGAAATACGTTTTGAATACAATAATATGGTATGTCCACGTAGTAATTTTGGTCGATCAACTCGGAAAGTTGCAGCTAGAAGAGTATCCAGAGCTGCTCAAACAGATAATGAACGAGCTGATGGTAATGCGGTTAATCGGCAGCGTAATGCCCGTATGAGAGCTACACAACGAATGAATTTGGTGCGAGGTGCATTTACATATGATTCAAATCTGAATTATGCTTGATGTGGTTTCAATTGGATTAATGACTGTTGTGTGTAGTCATTGAAAGGCATTCAAATTTAAGCATGAAACTCTTGGATTGTGTTGTGCAAAGAATCTTACGATATATATGTATATTAGATGACTCTGTGCTGCGATCAATGTCCTTTTGACATTATAATATCTATTCAGCAAATGTGCTATTTTTCTTGCTGCAATTGATTCGAGTTTTGAGTATTATTACACTGATTCCGATCTAACATTGGGCGACGTACACGTCTTGCAATAATAAATCAGAATGTCCGTGATAATCAAACGCAAGAGGTGCGTGCAGAAGATAGAAATGGAGACCAGCCCATATTTCACAGATTCGAACTGCACAATCATCACCACAAATTCGACAAAAAGTAATTAGAAGAAGAAAAGTGGTGAATGTAGTCTTCAATCGCACTGCTTTTCAATACGATTTACTTTTTCGATGCTCCTGTTGGGACATACAAGACATTCGTCATTTATTTGATTCTAGTAACAACTCGGCTAAGATCTCAAATTTCGTTGCATATTTCATCATATGGCATCTATGGCATTGCTGCCACACTGCTTGAGGCGGTCGAACCACACATTGCGTTTTGAAGCTTGCGATGAATTTTCTCACAGTTGACAAGCCAATAACATTGAATTTTGAACTATTTGTGTTTTATTTTAGCTCTGCAGTGCATTTGAAAGCGTTAAATTAGGTCGAGACGAAGGTCCTTTAGTTGTATGTAAAAAAAACTTTTATTGAGTGCTAAATCCTTACATTTAAAAAAAAAAATCGGTAAAATGGTCTTTAGCCCTCCTTTAATTCTGACCGAAAATGATAGTTGTTCTGATTCATGAATCAAAGAAATCAAGATTATGACAATTCTTTTTTTGACCTTTTTTATTGATGTCACCAGAGATCAAAAATAGTGAAATTGTTGTTCTTTGTCCGATGTGGATTAATGGATTTCGATCTTTGGTGACGTCAATAAAATAAGACAAAAAAAGAATTGTCGTAATCTTGTTTTTTTTTATTCATGGTTCTGAGTCAATCTAAATGAGCACTATTTACAATAGTATGTTGATTATGTTGTTCAGTGGTTAAAAAATATATATATATTTATTCATAATACCGATTATTCAACTGATTGACAAAACTTGTCAATTGTTAACTAGTTGATCTTTGACAACCGTAATACATGAATCAATTAAAACAAGATTACGACACTTCTTTGTTTTTCTTTTTTTATTGACGTCATATGTGAAACAAAATCCATTAATCCACAAACAACAAACAATAACTATTTGCAGGTTTTGTTTCAAATATGACGTCAATAAAATTAAAAAAGAAAGAAGTGTCGTAATCTTGTTTTTTCTTATTCATGACCGTAATACCGGTGATTTCCAGTCCTTTTCGTGGTGTAGACCTCTAGGATAGTCTCTCCACTGATTTCCCTTTAAGATGTGCGTGTTGATAGTTTACAAGTTGTTTGGACCGAGTAGGTCTCTAACTTTTAGTTCTATGATTCTCTCTAGTATCTTAAGAAAAGAAGAGTAGAAAATTATCCGTCTATAATCCTTTGCAATCGCGTGGGTCAGTTTTCCAGCTTTTGGAATTTTTTTTTTATAATCTACACGCGCTCAAGGGATTATGAATACCCATTAAATGTTTCAACACGGCGCGGTCGTGAGGTTAAGGAAGAGAAAGAATGATAGGAAAGATGTGTGCAGCGATATTCGGAGACTGTAGGTGTTGCTGTCTCAGATTTTATCTCCAGGGATGGCGGCTGAACTAATGCCGAGAAATTTCCGTGTCTTATTTATCTATGTCCCTTATAATTCGCATTAATTTTTTTATTCTTTGTCATATTTTATCGGTATACTAGTTTTACACAATCACATGTTGTTAGTTCTATGCATAAACAGCATGTAATGAGAAACCAGCAACTCATTGTAGGACATTTATTTTAAGAATTGGTTTTTAATGGAAAAATAAGAAGACATAGACTACGGCAGGGATCGAACCTGTGACCATGAGGTTGACAGGCGAACACACAACTATTGCGCTACGGCCACCCCAATAAAAACCAATGACTTTTCTCCACCTCATAATGACGCATCTTTGAGGTAAATAAACGTCAAGTTCTTATGAGGATAAGGATGGGTGATATTTAGAAAAATATCGAATACTCATCATAGATGTTAATAATTAACGAAAAGAAAACATCGTTGTTTTGAAGGATTTTCCTTTATTCTTCCTTCGAACATCGATATTGAATCATCGATTTTTTGTTTTAACATAGATGTTTCGTTAACATAGCTGAACATCACTCATTCCTAATCTGAATCTGAAGCATTTGTTTTGTTGTGAATTCTCGTTTTGTATTCAATTTGTTATTTTTAAAATGGAATTTAAAAGAATACTCAAATTTATTTTCGGACACAGATATGCAAAATAAAATACAAATCCACTAAGAACTTAAATTTAAGATGTTTTAATTTTTAATTATTAAGTGACATAACTAGCCTTTCTGCAACATAAAATTAATGGCCCCGGGTGTTTTTCGAGAACCGAAAAAGCCATTTTGGGTTTTTACCTAGGGCATCCCTATGTAAAGTTCAACGAACGTACCTTTTATTTTCCAACATTTCATTATTAAATCCACATCGCTGTTGTTTGGATTTTCTTTAATTGGTTGACACTACCGCTGGGTTGCTCAAGGGTCAAGCGTAAACTCCATCCCCACCACTTCAAGTAAAAATCACGGGGGACATAGATTCAAAGAAAGTGCAATAACGAATTAAATTAAATCATATTTTCAGTTTTATTTATTTATATACATTGGATAAAGTTCAAGGAACGAACCTATTTATTATCACAGCAAACGAGATATAAAAAGTATTATTTTTAATACAAATCCAACCGCCACGCCACTGCATTATGTAGTTTTGGAGACGTATGAAATTGGTGAAGCAAGGTCCTGTTTTGAATAGTTCATGGGTTGGGCGAATGTTCGTGCTAGAATTTACATTTTCTTAGTAAATTGCTCCCCGTCTGCATATGTATTATTCTCCATACGATATTCGATAATAAAGAGAAATACCACAAACATGACAAACTTTCACATTTTATAGCACAACTTACATATATCCAACCTAATGACGTCAAACGTTAAATTTCTTCAATGGCAACATGCAGTATATCTTAATATATATATAACTAGAAAATGTGAAAGTAGCTATGGACCAAGTATACGGAAACCTACGTACTTAAATTTAGCTGTTTTTTTTTATTATGATTGTAAAAAATTTATCTTTATTAATAAATATCCCATAAAAAATCTCAATAAAAGTACACCGACTATTCCGGTCGGAATACTCGGTATGACCGAGTATACGTGATTTTTTTAGGATCAAATATAAAAGTAATTTTTTTACATGATTATTTAGTAAAGTCGAATGAAGATCCAAAATAGTTTATTATACAGATAAATGAAAGGTTGGTAATGTTAAAATAATTTTTTGACCAATTTATGAAAATGGATGCAAAATTAAACCGTCATTGTTCAGATTTTCACAAGAACTTTATTATATATTTGTTGTCCATAATTTGCTCCTTAGTCCTATAGTGGGTATTGAAAAGGAGTGATTGAATACAAAAAGTGGGGTAGTAGCGATTATTTATTATTTTGTTAGGTTGGGGCCTTAATGAAAAATCGCACAGTGGAAATGTAGTTTTTCTTCGGCTTTTTTGCTCGCTGTAATTTTCGCAATGAAACAATCAAGTTACATTAGCTTTCCCAACGTTTCGGCAGGGGTTGCTGCCTTCTTCAGGGGTACTTTATTTACACAAAAAATACAAATAACTTTAATGGTTGATAAGTAAAGTAATAACACAATTATGAATACTCACTTAGACAAAATAAGAAAAATAAACGGTGATTTTTTAAGAGTTTGGTTTTTGAAAATTCAAAAAAACACAGAAACTTGTAAAAAGGAATGAAATTTTTATTTGGATCGATAAATCAATTCCTGCCATTTACTTTTTAAGAATAATTTCACTTAAATGTTGCCCGCGGCTACGCTTCAGGTGGTCCATTCTGAAGGTCCAATTTTGGCAAACTTTTTCACACATTTCGGCCGGAATCTCACCAATGACGCGTTCAATGTTGGCTTCCAAGGCAGCAATCGTGTTTGGCTTGTCCCCATAGACAATAGACTTAACATAGCCCCACAAAAAATAGTTAAAACATTTATATTACAGTAAAAAGTTAAATAAGCACTTCAAAGAATGAAGTTGAGTCTGTATGACTTGAACAAAGCACAAATTACATTTAGGAAGAAAGAAGAGAGCAATACACAGCAGAGATGTTTTGTGTGTCTTCTTTTCGATTCATGTTGTTTTTGTTGTTGAGAATGTGTAATGTTTCTAACGTGTATCGTTTTGTAACATGTTTCTCCGTCTGTAGGAATTCAACACCTTCAAAGTTTGGAGAATGGCCGTGTTCAATACTGTGACTGGCCAAAGCTGTCTTTTCGGAATTTTTAAGTTTAATGTCAGATTTGTGATTTGATATGCGTTGTCGAAGAAGTTGTTTTGTGGTTCCAATGTAACACAGGTTACAAGGTTCGTTTGTTTTTCCATTACAATTAATTTTGTAAATTACATCTGTTCGTTTGTCCTTATCAGGTTTCGTTTTTAGTTTTGGAAAACAATGGTCGAGTGTTTTGTTTGATTTAAAGGCAAGCCGAACATCTGTCAGATTTTTTGAAATGGATTTCTTGAAGTTGTCACTTAAAGTTGGGACGTAAAATATACTTTTGTGGTATGTGTTTGTCGATTCTTCAGCATTATTTTTCGGTGGAATTTGCATTTTTTGTTTTGAAAGAAGACTACGAATTATGATGAAGGGATAACCGTTATCACTTAGTATTTTGGTGACTTTCTTCTCGTTGATGGCGTGGAATCGTACATCGCTTGTTTTGGAAATTTTATTTATGAGGTTGGACGCGGTATTGATGATGATGTGTCTTGCTTGATTTGATCGAAAATTAATTAATCTACCAGACGCTGTTGGTTTTGGTACCAATCGAACAGCAAACGATTTTCTTCACGATGGATTTTTACATCCAAAAACGGTATTGTTTTGTTGTGTTCGTTTTCAACAGTGATTTGAATTTTTGGATGGAATCCGTTGAGTGTCTTTAGTACTTTTTCTTTGAAGTGCCTATTTAAATTTTAATTGTAATATAATTGTTTTGACTATTTTACTTATTTTGTCTAAGTGAGTATTCATAATTGAGTTATTACTTTACTTATCAACCATTAATGTTATTTGTAATTTTTGTGTAAATAAAGTACCCCTGAAGAAGGCAGCAACCTCTGCCGAAACGTTGGGAAAGCTAATGTAACTTGATTGTTTCATTGCGAAAATTACAGCGACCGAAAAAGCCGAAGAAAAACTACATTTCCACTGTGCAGTACTAAATCAACAAATTGGTCAGAAAATCAACTTTATTAATGAAAAATCCAAGTTTCGATCTCGAGGCGGATGCGCTCGAGCCGCCATCTTGGATTTTAGTAACACAAATTTGTTTTTTTGCTAATAACTCAAAAACGGTGGCTTTCAACAAAAGATGTTGCTACAAAATTAAAGAGGATAAAATTTCCTACATTTTTTGTATGAAACATTTTTTTGTAGAACAGATAAGTTAGGAGTTACAGCTCCGTGAAGTTGCATTATTTGGAAAAAAAAATGCGGAAACTACATTTCTGTTGAGTTTTATTATATTATTCTTATTATATAATCATTATATTTTTACATAATTATGAGAAAAAAAACTTAAAGGCACTTGAATATTATAATTAAATAGTATATTACTTTTCGTAAGCAAAGTTAAAGGCCAAGAGTATAGCGCATAGCGTAAGCGATACAGTTATTGACACTTGTAAGGATTTTTTCAGTTGACACAGCTGGGAAATATATTCGATATGGATATATGAAACTCTGAGTACATTTCTTAATACATTTTTCAATTTTTCATGCTATTTGTATTAAAAGCGAGTAAGAGTTTCGTGATATTGTTAAATTTTGATATTTCTAAAACCCTATTAAAATATATAGTAATTGACGCTCATATACACCTATTGACACCACATAATTGTATAGTAATGGACACTTATGTACAACTAAAGAATGAGAATAGTGATCAATGTTTTAACCTGTATGTTACTTTATTATTAAATTCTTAAAAACAAAAAATAAAAATAACACTTATATTCATTTGTGCAGGCTGCCAACACGCTTTTGGTTCTTGGCCACAATAAAAAATTGATTTCATCCCTATTAAAAACTCTGGTAGCATCGCTAAAATGGCCAACATATTCTGCTCCTAAAGATATTGTTCTTTTAATATAAACCACATTTATTTGATGTCTGGTAATCCAACGGTTGCACTAACCGATGTAACCGGATCTAGTGTTCTAAACTAATTGAGGGGTGTCGGCTCAAAAACGCCTTAAACCAGCTATTCCCTGAAATGTTTTGTGGCCCAAAAGAATGCCTTCTCCAAGAAAATCCTTGACGGCAGGAAGCACATCCTTTTTTCTCTTCGGGAAAACTTTTCGCCGGGATGTGGTTATCCATTGTTCCAAACACTCTTCTTCTAAAGCGGACACAACAGATTGTGTACTATGCCTTGCTTTAACGAGCTTAGAACTCAATCTAAATTATAAGTCTAGTTCTTTTTTAATAGTTTTGGCTATAATATGCCTGCAAGACCTAAGGTCTTTTAAATGCAACCTGAATTACTAGTTAGGAGGAAAAGAAAGATAGGAAAGAAATTTTATTGGCAAGTGTAGTTCGAGTAATATTATAAAATGTTGCTGCATCTTTTTTGGACATCTTTGGTGTCCTCACATCTTCAAGCGCTTTCTCGAGGTCATTTTCTTTATATTTCTCAGTATAGTTTTTCCAGCTAAACATTAATTTAAAAGAATAATATAATTATTGACACTATATATAAGTACAACTTTAGTCACAGTGTCAACGTTTGTACTCTTATAGAAGACAGTTATTGACACAGAGGTGTCAATTATAGGAATTGTTAAAATCTCAACACAATAGTTGACACCCCATTTTATTAAATATATATCAACAGAAAAACAATAAAAAATAAGGTAAATCCTCCTCCAGGGCATTATATTTCATTGTAATAAACTAATATGATCAAGCTTGTATTAAATATAATAAAATTATCTACTAACATGTTCAGATTCCTTAACGAAATACAGACTTTTTTTCACAAAATACACAGTCACGTAACAGTCATGTTTAGGTTTCGGAATTCACAACAAAACTGACTTGCTGCTAACTATATAAAAATAAAGAGTTTCAGAATAAGAAATGGGGAAGATCTTAAAAGAAATAATTCTGGGAACCGTTCAGATTTGTACCAATGAAACGTGCTGCAAGAAGAGGGTGTCAATAGCTAGGCTGACATTTTGTTTTTAAATTTAAGAATAGTAAATTATAATTTTCGAGCTTTACAAAAATTAATTTCTACTGCATTTTGGTACTTTTCGATGGTCCGGGTTCGTTATTGTCTGTGCCCTGTATGTATTCTGAAAAAATTTCATCATCCTCGTCCTCGCTTTCAATGCCGATTTACGAAATATTTGCGCAAAATTCTCCGTTTCGGAAGCAACTGTCTTTCGGAAGGATTACGCCCGTAAGCGCCATGCTCCCAACCGCAGCCTTCATGACTTTTCGCTATGCGTCTCCATTTCTCTACTTGGTGGTACATCCTAAAGACGTGGAATTGCGCAGAGTCTTTTGTAGGTGGCAAGGAGGCAAGATTAAACTTGCTTCTCAGCGTAGATTTGGCGAAGCGTTAGAAATGAATCGCTTCCAAACTATCCTTATCCGTGTTGCTAGCATATAAAGCTACAAGAAAGCATACTCCGGCCTCGTCAAAGCTTCTTATTGGTTGGAAATTTTAATTATTTCATGAACTGTTCTCTTCTGTTTTTCCCTGATTGAATAGGGATAACGTAGTGTCACATTTAAACAAGCTGAATATGATGCCGATGTGCTAATTTTTAACTCTGAAATTGCATTATGCAGTGAAGCAATTTGATGCTGTTTTTGTGGTTGAGGAAGACGTTGACGTTTTGGTACTTCCGACAGCCTTAGCACCAGCCGAAATTTCTATCTACTTCCGTAAACTTGGAAGAGGAAAAACTGCTGAGAGGATATATTCATGCATGCCATCAGTAGTTGACACTTGCATGTCATCCCTATTCAATCTGGGAAAAACTAAATTTTGTACACTGATAGAAAAGAACAAAACGGTTCATGAAACAATTGAAATTTTCAACCAACAAGATGCTACGCCAGAGGAGATCGCCTAGGCCGGAGTACGCTTTCTTGTAGCTTTTACAAACATTTCGTTGTAAGTGTCGGGAAAGCCACTCAAGCACTCATTATATCCAAATGCAAGAGACTTGCAAGTAAAACATAGGGATGCAAGCTAAACATCCTGAGATGGATGTTTACCATGATGATAAGACCCATTATTACCTATAGGGGATTGCATGGCACAATAGAACATTAACAACTAGAAAAGATCCAAAGGCTGACATACTTATGCAATAAGAACCTGCCCCACAGCAGAAATGGAAGTCATTATCAACTTAACTTCATTGTATGCTGTAGTAGAAAACTCAGTCAAAAGTGCCATTTTGAGATTTGCCAAAGAGGGAACTGGGCCGGGGAAAATAATGGGATCTAGGGAAAGAGCCTTTATTTTTAGATTTACAGGAACAAACCTCTTGGACAATCCTAGAGATGGTATGATCAAAAAATATAACTTCCAGAAAAACTTCAGAACTGAGTTAAGTTATAAAAAAGAATGGGTAGGTGAGATCTTTAATTACACACTCAAGTCAAATGCCTTCAAGTGGTACAAGAAGTTTTTTTTTTAACAATACAAATTCTATATACTACTGAAATACATCAGCCAAATAGAACACTTAGCACTATAATATTTTGGACTTGTGGAATTATTGATTCAAAATAGCTTTTAACGGCCTATAGTCCAACAAAAGTTGGCGTTTCGTCCCGGCGATCTCACATGGACTCATCAGTTGACTAGTGAGGACCTTTGTCGATAAAAAAAAAAACTTCTTATATAAAAAATGCTAGGCCATGGGCAAAAAACAAAAAATTCCAATTTAATGATTAGGAATTCTAGTCTTGTTGGATATAGTTCAAACTAGATGTTCTTCACGAAATCTATGTAAGATGAACTGAACTTGGCAAAAATTGTCAAGGTCGCAGTACATCAATACCCCAAATTCATTCACTCAATCCGCATTGAAAGCGAGAACGAGGATGACGACAATTTTCCAGGACACAGCCATCTACGACCAGGACACTACACTGATAATAACCAACCCCTGGACCAGCGAAACTTACCAAACTGAGGTAGAAATTAATTTTTGTAACGCTCTAAAATCATAATCTAATATTATTAAACTTAAAAACAAATATGCTTTACACTTTCCGCCTTCAACTTCGTTTGCTAAAAGTAAAATACTGTTTAATGATAATATTCAATTGCCTTTTAGTTTCTTTTTTCTCATAATTATTTAAAAATATAATGATTATATAATGAGAATAATATAATAAAACTCATCAGAAATGTAGTTTCCGCATTTTCTTCCCAAATAATGCAACTTCACGGAGCTGTAACTCCTACCATATGTGTGCTACAAAAAAATGTTTGTTATAAAAAATGTAGGAAATTTTATCCTCTTTAACTTTGTTGCAACATCTTTTTTCATGAAAGCCACAGTTTTAGAGTTATTATCAAAAAAACAAATTTTTGTTCCTAAAACCCAAGATGGCGGCTCGAGCGCATCCGTCTCGAGGTCGAAAATTTGGATTTTTCATTAAGACCCCAAGCCTACCAACATACTAAAAAATCGCTACTACCCCATATTTTGCATTCAAAAAAACCACCACGTACTGGTTTATTAAGAAACATTGCGATATATTCATAAATTCATGCATACGTGTGATTCCACAAAAATTGGGTAACTTTTAGGGATATTTTGTTTATGCTATTATTTAAACCAAATTCCTACAAATTCTGATATTTAAGATAGCTAATCTAATGAATATATTGCTCATGACAGGGCCAGTCACTTTTTTATGTAGATTCTGAGATATATCGGTTTTTCTGAATTTCACTGCCAGGGGACTGACGAGGGTGACACATTTCTGAAAAAATACGCAACTTCATAAGAAATTAATGGAATTTATTGATATTTAGAGTAATTCTCTTAGGATCTAATTATTGAATATAACATTCGTATGTTAGTATTCACTCTCTATACAACATACAACATAAAAACTGCAATAGAAGGCAGATAGGTTTGTGTAATTAGAAACTTTAGTTTTTTTTTTATTCTAAAATTAAAATCCATACAGAAATGATATCTTGTTTTTATGTCAGTGTATATCAAAGGGATATATATATATTCATTTGTTCGAAACTAGATTTAATCAATTTCGAACTTGGGAACGGATAATTACCACATATGTAAATTTAAGCTGGAACTCCTACTACAGAGGGACAGTTTGTGGGACATTATTATCAAACCGATTCTAGTTCCAGTCACTTCGGAATGGACCAAAAAGGATTGCGGGCCAGAACTATTATTGGCCTACCAGTAGTAGTCAACTTCATCACGTCAGAAGGGCTAAAACAGCCAAGGCAGCATGGGATAAGCTCAAGGAACACCATGAAAAGGCTAGTGTTAGTAATAAGGTACAATTAATGCGTAGCATTTAAAACTTAAAACATGGAGGAACACATCCAAAAGATGACAACATTATTTGAAAAATTGGACTATCGCTGTTACTCAGCAGCTTACATACATAGAATATACTCGCCACAATCAAAACAATGGTATAAGTAATTCGGCCAAGAAAGTAACAAACAAGATTAGTACGGATTTTACTAAAATGTTGGTGAAGGCTGGATTTTGGATTTAGGAGTCACGGTACATATCTTAAACAAGCTGGATAAATTCATATTACAGCAGCAAATAGAGAGCAAATCACTTCGGAAGGAAATGGTACCTGCAAAAAAAAGACCACCAACAGCAAGAGCAAAGAGGTTACAATACTTATTGAAGACGTCCTTTATCTTCCAAATCTGCAAGGGAGCATACTCCAATAAAGAATTTAATGGAAAAAGGATACACAGTTCTCTTTTGTGGTAAACTATGTGAAATTCGATATAAAGATCGATTGGAGGTAGCAGTTGTTAGTAGGAAATCTTTTTAAGCTTACACAAAAAGAAACTGAAATCAAAGTATTATATATTGAAGAATGCAGCGAAGAAGGTAACTGTTTACGAATCACTTAAACGACTAGAATCGGAAAAAATGGTAAGTGATCCTTTAAAGCTTATAAATTGTAATAAGATCAAGGACTGTGAAATTTGTATGGAAACAAAAATGACTCGTCAATCATTTAAGTTAAAGTCAAACAAAAAGAGCACTGCACCTGTAGACCTCATTCATAGTGACATTTGCGGACACATGCAAACGAAAACACCTAGCGGGAAAAGATATTTTCTAACTTTTATTGACGAGTTCAGTGATACACTGTTGTTTATTTGCTAAAGGAGAAATATGAAGTTTTCGATCGCATGGTGGAGTACACAGAAAATAAAACCGAAGATACTAAGATCAGACAATGGTGGTGAAGACACAGCGGGTCGAGTTTTAAAGTTTGTACAAAAGGAAGGTATTGTATATCAACACACAGTTCCGTATACACCACAATAAAACGGGACTGCTGAACGAAACAACAGGTCTTTGGTTGAAATGGCAAAATGCATGGTACTAGATGCAAGCATGAGTTATTAGTTCTGGGGCGAAGCGACCATGACATATTTTGTGTTTTTTGAGAGGCGACATTATTCTTTAAATAAAAATAAAAATAAGTAAAAGAAATGTTTACGTACTCTAATTAGTTGAAATAAAAGTTATCTAAAAAAAAAAAATATCAGTACCCTGGAAACACGTCAGTCCTCTGGCACAATATCAGACAAAGTACTGCCGCCAACGGACTGATGAAAAAGGCATAAATTTGCGGTTATATTTTGGTATTTTCGAATAAAAACAAGCTACATTTGTATACATAAAAGTTAACTAGTCTTAAATTAAAATAAAACACATGTTTATAAGAAAATAATAACTCGCCATAGGACTGATATTTTGACTGGACGCGCATGTGTTTCCACGCCAAACACAACACTACCACTGGCACAGTAATGACAACCGTCAAATGGCGTGTTTTGCAGCTAACTTTACTAACAACTTTGAACGTTAACAGTAATTTGAATTTGAGTATGTGACATTTCGCTGGAAATTCAAATTCGAACAACAGACAGCGGACTGACGAATAAAACTGAACACAAAGTTTCTTACTATTTTAACAACAGCGGTGAGAATATTATGCTACGAAAATTTGTGATATACGTTATTAAGTACATCACAGATTGTAGTGAATTACCAAATTCGCTTAAATTGAAGTTAATATTTAATACACAGCCATTCGATTCCGGATTTTTGGAGTGGTGACATGCCAAAGAACTAAAGTTTTGAGAATATATCGTGGTATTTTATAAACTTATATTTAAAATAAATAGCTGAAGTTGGGTGACCAAATAAAAGACTTTAAGTTGTTTTAGAATAAAATAAAAAATATTAAAAAACAACAAACAAAAACAACAATTAGTTTTAATGACTGATGACAGCCAGTTACCCAATTTTTGTGGAATCACCCATACGTATACATATAAGCTACATCATAAGCATACATACAGGTATCGCATGAATTTTTTAAAGGTTTTTTTCCGAGGAAATTCAGAAATTACCATGGATGTCACCTAGGTACACCGTACACCTAATAAGATATTTTTAATAAGGCTCTTAAAAACTAAATATATCCAATAACATTGTTAATCTACCTTCCTTATAGATAATCCTGGAAAGAAGTTCTGCCAAAGTTCTTGCCTTAGATGTTGAATGTTTGACGTGCGTGCTTGAGTTTTAATGAATTGTATTCTATTTTTGTTGCTTTTCTTGATAACTAGCTTAATAGCGGCAACCTTTAAACAAAAGAAAACTAAGGACTTTATCCTTGGAATTCCTTGGCAAAAGATCAAAGTTCTTTTAATATCTAAAAATGTACATATAAGCAGCTGACATTAAATAAAGGAAAATAAATTTAAAAAAGAAGATACATACAAAACAAATTCAATATCATATCCTACGTTAAAGGAGTTTGCTATATTTATGTTTGCACATCGCCGGGGTCTGTAAAACTTAGAAGCATCATCATCATCATTATTATCTTCATCGTCATCGTCATTGTCGTGGAGACCAACATCCACCCCCAAATTCAATTAGGGAATTCTTTCTGCCACTGCAACCGCTGCTGGCGCTGGATGTCGGATACCAAAGTTTCGCTGCTGCCGCACTAAACGTCATCTTATTCAGTTACAGTATAATAAAATAAGGAAACATTAAGGGACGTAGAATAGAGCACAAGGACGATATTCCTTTTCCTTCATTTTCAACGGACGGGACGTTAGTTTTCTAACAGGCATCAATCTATATAGAGGAACCTTACCTAGTATGTTCTCATCAGAAAGAGTTGTTGGTTGATTGGAGCTTTAATGGATGCATTGGGCACGATGAAGAGTACTTCAGGCATATAGTGTTAGAGAGTAAGGATACGGCTTAGACACGTCACCAGACCATATTCATTCTATTAGAAACTAGAAGAGGCGTGTTTTTGATGTGGCTGTCGGAACATACGTATATACATAAACATATATATATGACCGCTGCTGGTCATCCATTATTGGTATTAGGTTTTGCTTTTATAAACAGCTTTGAAGTTAATAACGAAATTCAAACACATTATTCATCGTTCATCTTTGTGCTGCAGGATTGAAAAATCTCTTGGGTGTATCCGGAGTAGGGTCGATCGAATGCCGTCCAGAATGACACTCATAATGAATACATTAAAATGGTGCATCTTTATTCTTTACTTCATAACTTTACATGTGATTATGATCTGGCTCTGCAGATTATTACTTGGCTTAAATTTGTATGTTTCCAGAAACTAAACTCTGTCACTGTAAATACAAAAAGTATGATCCTTGATGGTTTTAAAAGAAGTCTTAGTTTTTTTTTTAAATATTTTAAATTTTACAAATAATAATTACAATGATATCGATGGAAGAAATGCATTTCTAAGACAGAAAAAATATGGGTACCACGGGAAGTTGTAAGGAGGCATATTTTAAATTGTTGTCGTCTATATTCTATTATCTTGATTTATTGCAACGGATTTCATGCGATCAAATTTACACAGCGGCAGATTCAGCAGAATATTCAAAATGTTAAAATTGATATTCGCCATCTTTGTATAGATTTTAAAACCACATAAATGGCGGAATCTAGAGATGAATTGCATGTTTAACTTGGACATCCATAATGTGTGCGCGATGATGTGACCATATTGAAACCCTTCGATGTCAAACAAGGATTTCCACACTGGGCGATCGACTGTCATGCGACTTCTTGATAATCATATTGAAACCCATATGGTTAGGTTAGGTTAGCATAGTTCAGCGTAAGCACTAATGTTTGGCAAAGAAGATAGAGTACGTACTCTCTATAATTTTTTACGTTTGCCATTCAGACCTGCGCCAAATCGTCCAGTTCTTCAACAAACCTCTTTCGAAGTGGCCAAGGCGATTTATTTGGTTTCTATTTCTTCGACATCTTGAAGGCTCCTACAGAAATCGGGCGCAGAATACACTATAAGCCATGAATCAAAGTTGTATAATTTTTTTACATAGCCATCAAATATACTGAGTTTCCTTCTCATTAATTCCTGATCATAGCTTTCTATAGAGATAACATAATCGTTCTTAGATTTCCAGGAGTTATTGACTTGCTCGTTGATTATTAGGTCTATCTTCCTTTTAATCACACCAATCGGGAGGTATGGACCCACTGACTACTTCTATATATAGATAAATAAATAGAGATTGATAGATATCATTTTATTTATGTTATTAAGCAATTTTTACATGATATTATTACAAGAGTAAAATAAATAAAATGCACGACTGGATCGCACGGACTTGCTCCTGATCATTAATAAAAATGAGAAAAAGGGTCGGAGACAAAACGGAGCCCTGGGGCACACCAGAATTTATTTTGTGAATATCAGACTTGAAACAGCGTTTCCATGACATTGGAAAGAAGGGACGTAAGTGCAAGTGGACGGTAACTAGAGGTTGACTAAGATTCGCCTTTTTTAGGGACAGGCTGGACAAATGTTGTTTTCCATCCACGCGGAAAGATACCTGTAGAATATGGTTTTGCCAGCGTTGAAGAACACCTCTTCAGAACGATGGGGATACTGTCCGGGCCATCGGATTTGTGTATATCAAAGTCTTTGAGGACTCTAGCAACCGCACGAGTGCGAAAGAAGATTCGTCCCATATAATCGCTTACGCTCTCAAGTACTGGAGGAGTCATAACACTTTCTGGCAGCGTCGAATTAACGACGAACTGCGGTGCAAGAAAATTGGCTTTTTCACGAGAACTAACAAAAGGGGTGTCATTAAAGACGAGCGTTGGAACCGAAGACGAAGTTGAATTTCGCATGTTTTTTACAAATGACCAAAAGTTCTTACTACCTTTGGGACATTGTAGTATTTTTTGCCTTAATTTTTGTCACTAGTGTTATGCCTTTGTGACAATTTGCAATGATACGCCCCTGGTTAAATAGAAAAAAACACACAGTAATCCATCTAACGTCACATTAACATAATCAGTGCATGCACTGTGTAGTAAGCTTCACACAGTACCTACAATGATCAAATAAATATGAATGCAAGAAGTTACAAGGAAAAGGGAAAGGAAAGTTTACCACACATTGTGCTGGTGCGTCGTTGTCTTGTTGCGGCTAATTGTTTTTCTTTTATTTTTTTTATGTTGATTGTATTAACAAATTATCACAACACAAGACACTGGCACTATTTTTTTTTCGACTTGCGCGCACTCCTTCACACGATGTGCAGCCGGTGGTATGCTAGGCGGTACTCCAAAAAAGATATGCAAAAGATTCTTAATAGAAATGGCTAAATGTATTTTTAAAGTCGTTTTTCATATTGATTTTTTATATATAAAATTTTTTTAATTTATTCTAAAAAAATTGATATGAACATTTCAAATATTTAATAATATAAATTCAAAAACAAAATTTCAGAAAAAATGGTCCATCGAAATATTGAATTTTCCAAAAAAAAACATTTTTTTTTTTCAAAAATCCAAAAAACTATTTTTGCAAAATTTTGAAATGCAGTATTATTTAGCAGTTGAAGGAGCTCGTGTCTAAAAATTTTGATCATAATCCGGGGAGCCGTTTATGAGAAAGTCGAAAATCCATAAAATGGTTGTATGGCAGGTACCGTTAATAACAAAATATTAAGAAACAATTTTTAGTCAAAATGTAGACTATACCCAAAGTAGTACACACAGAAATTTTTATCAAAATCGATGAAGCCATTTTCGAGATAATTAAGATGGTAGAAAAATTTGTATAGCAAGTACCGTTATTTTTAGGACTAAAACAACAATTCAAAAATATGTTTTGGACAATCACCTGAAACGCCTTAATACCAAGTTTGGAGAAAATCGCTTCAGCCATTTAGTCTGTAGAAAGTTGTACAGACAGACAGACAGGCGGAATCGCGGGACCCACTTTTTTGGTGTTCTTTATCAACGAAATGTGAACTTTGATTAAAATATCAAGTTCGATTTCTTTTCCAAATGCAAAATTTGCCCTATAGTTACGGTACCATTCGTCCCGTATTACGCTCGACTGTCCCGGGTAAATTTTAAGAAAACCCAGGACTTACAAATGTCCCGTATTTTTCCCATATTACCATATGAATAACGTTAAAAAAGTTTAACAATTTTATTTACAATAATTTAAATATGTGTTTAATATTTGTATGTCAAAGTGCGAATCCGCCTTAACAAATAGCTCAGAAGTCTTTCTTATAAAAGCATGTTAACTTAACGCATTAATTTGTCACCTCCGTTGAGCTGTCAGATTTCTTTTCAAACTGTATGTTCACAAATTTCAAACTGTATCTTCACGAAAAAACACAATACATAAATTTGAAATGTCAGTGTTTACTTGTACAAACAAATGGAATTTGTTTCTTTTAATCATTTACAATAAATTTAAAAATTTGTGAAATGCCTTCAAATAAAAAATGTGAATTCAACGATGATCTTCAGAGGAAATTTTTTTTCATAAACAACAATGAAAAAGCAAATACCGTAACCTGTTTAAGATACTGTAACGAATCGTGCTACCTTAATTATTTTTTATTCCGAGCGGACTATTTTATACAAGATATAATACCTGCAGTATGTTACAAACTCAAACCAACAACTGCAAGTATGCTACAAATTCTAACCAAATCAACAACTGAAGTATGCTACAAGCTACATACCTATTCCCCTTGGTGGAGACTTTTCAATAGCAGAAGACACAAACCCAATAAGCCATTGGAAAGGAACTTGCTAGAACCGTTTGACGAGAACTTTTATGGTATATCTAGAAAGCTTAAACAAATATAAATACCGGTCCACTAACTGCGAAACGGGACAGTTAATTTATGAAACCGCAAGTGTAAAGTTGGTTGTACCAAAAGATATTTTACTTTATAATTGGTATACTTTTATAAGTGGATTAATAAAGCGTTAAGTATGTTAGAAAGAAAAGTTGTGTTTAATTAATTGTGAAGTAAATAATTTGATGTCGTTAAAAGGAAAGAGGTTTTATTACCAACCCGAGTCAAAACATTACAATGTTATAAGAAATTTTCGATGTGGTCCCCACTCTTCATAAGCCAAAAGTTTAATCTTCTTTTTATGGCTGTAGATAAATTTAAGGCCGCCAAATTCTCCTGCAGTTTGACTCCAGCGACTTCAATACGTTGTTTAAGTTGCTCCAAGTCCTTCGTTTAGTCTTTCTTCTAAAACGTAATTTGGAAATTAGTCCAGAATATAAAAATTTTCTGGCCTAATTTCCATTTTGCTTTCAAGTTCTTTTTCCACACGTATCTATCATAATTTCCAATATTTCTGGCTAATTTTCCAAAAAAAATTCTGCTCTGAGGCACCACAATAAAGCTTAGATAGGGAGCGCTCTTCCACTTCAACTTTCTGTAAAAGTAAAATTTCACTTATTCGTGCAAAACTGCCAGATAAAAGATACTTTAACATTAGATGTTTGAGTGGCTGTGTCAGGTGCTATCAAATCGACTAACAAATAAACTAACTGAAACTCGAATAGTACCCCTATCAAATTCAAATAAATCATGTACCCAAAAGAGGCTTATTGGTTATGAGGCTCAGTCACACCACACTTCTATCTGTAAGTTAATAATAATTCTGCCCTAAAATTAGCCTCAAACATTTTCGACCACATTTCACAAAACATGATAGTGATTAGTGGTTATGCATATAGCTGTCAATCGTTATGTTCTGCCCAAGAAGCCGCATTGGGTGCGTTCGAGTTTAAATTCATCTATGTCAATGTCATAATTCATGAATTGCTTGCGATTTGAAATTTAAATTATGTAATTTCATTCATATCTAATATTACGTTTTCACCAAACCTTAATCTTTTGTAAGCTTACTTTATCTAAAATATATTTTTCACCGCTTCAAAGGTTAGATTAGGTTGAAGTGGCTATCAGCGTTGCAGCTGATTTAGACCCACATTAATCCTCAGATAAACTTCCTATTGGTTGAACTATTTGGAGCTCTTAATAAACAGACTGTAGATGCCTATATTGTGCAGAGAAGATGAGGAAAAGATATTTCCTCCTCCTCGGTCATGCAGCTTCTGCAAAAATCATTTGATTAAACGCCAAGCCTCGTTGCGTGTTTGTCTATGAGACAGTGTCCAGTTATGACACCAATTACGGAGCTGATGTGCAATCTGCTTAAGGATATCAAACACTTGGAACTTTTCTGATCCAGTTTTGACCAGAACTATATGCCTGTAAGACCTGAGGTCTTTTAAATGCAACTTGAATCGCATTGCACTAGTTTGACACAGTGGATTTGAGAACCAGGTATTGACTGTCTGATTTTAACCCATGGGCAGCATCCAATTAAAATTGGAGGTATAGAGAAGAATGCGCTTAGCGTGGGGATCGAACCCACACGTCCTAGTTAGCAATCAAGCACTTTAGGTTGATGTATTTCTCCATCTTCGGTTTGTCCTTTCTACAGCATCTTGTTTCAGCATTATCTTACATGTAGCGATGGGTATATCTATATTTGCCTTTTCAAGGTAGTATCGTTTCATTGTTGGCAAGGTCATCAGCTTTACAATTCCCTGGAAAATCCCTGTGCCCTGGCACCCAATATAGGTGAATATCGAACTGCTGCGCCATCTCCGTTTGAGATGAACGGCAGTTGAGAGCAGTTATGGAGTTTGTAGAGGACGGTTCCAAGATATTTAATAGCCGCCTGACTATCCGAAAAAAAATGGATATCAGTAGTTGATATCATGTTTTCTTTCAGCCAGTAGAGGATTCCTCTAATTGCCATAATGTCCGCCTGGAACACGCTACAATGATTAGGAATACGGAATAAGAGACTTAATTTTAGTCTGTTTGAGTACACACCCCCATCAATCCCGTCATCAGTTTTTGATCCATCAGTATAAAAATGGATAGCATCATCTTCCAGGAAGCTTAAGTCCTCCCACACAGATCTTGGAGGGATGGTGACTTGGCAGTTTTTGCCGAATTCTAATTTAGGGATGGTGTACGCAATTATCTTGGAAGTGATCCGAACGAGTTCAGAATAATAGAATGGCCAATATCATTATTGATCAATGATTAATCCCAAAGTTAGATTAATTGTGAAAGCACAAATTTCAAATATAAATGCTGTTGCACTTTCTTGTATAATGTAGAAGTGGGACAGGCAGCATATCATCTGTTTTAACCGAAGCGAAAATGTCACTTTTCCGATGAATGAGTTCATTTGTTCATTTCGATTTGTCTATTGCCTAAGAAGATTAATATGAAGATTATAATATGAAGATTTAAATGAGATTCATTTTAAATCTTTATGTGCGGAGATTTAAAATTGTATGGTAAATCGTGAAGATTTAACTAAATCTACTTAAATCTCTTCGTAGTAACCGGTGAGAACGTAGTACTTATAACGCTAGTATAGTTTTGCCAACGCACAGCTATATAAAACGTATCTGCAGCGTCAATTGCTAAGCTTCTACATTGAATATAATCTGCTTCTCAACTAGATTTTACCTGCGATTATAGGTACTATAAGGCAAGTTATTCACTCGTAAAAAAATTCTAACAATCAAACATGACATTACTTAATTTTATTTTTAGGCCTAAAAATAACGGTACTTGCCACATGACCTTGAAGGAAAATCTCGAAAACGCCTCCAACGATTTTGACAAAAATTTTTGAGAATTTTTTTTGTTGATAATAGCTATCATTTGATATGAATCAAGTTTACGTTAAAAGTCTATTAACGGTACCTTTCATATAACGGTTTTTAACATTTTTGGCTTTTTGGAGTTTTATATCTGAGAAGATCTTGGTAGCCAAAATAATTCTGCATATAAAAATTTTAAATAACTTTTTTTCATAATTAAAATAATTTTTTTAATTTTTTTTTTGAAAAATCGATATTTTTAAAACTAATCTTACAAAATAATTTTAAATTTTATAATCACATGTATATTAATAAGCTCGAAAAAAAATTACATACCAACGTTTCAAAAAAAAAATTGTTTTCATAAAACTAAAAATAAGAAACCGGATTTTATCAAAATCCATCCTACAATTTTCGAGATACTTTCTTAAAAATTGTCATTGATCGTGGCATCTAATGGTGTTCTTAGGTTTTTTTCGAGAAATCGACTAAAGTTTTGGTTTGGCAGTTCTTATAAGTTGAAAAAACGATTTTAACCCACCTATACAGCAATCACATTCATTTATACATATGTATGTACATATCTATACATCTAGGTTCTCTATATATAGGTAGGTACATATTACCCTCCTAATTTTTATAATTCAAATCCATTTAAATATACATTTGTAGGTAGATACCTATGTAACCATTCCTTGAAGCATATGTATTCCACAATTCATTATATAAAGAATCAAGGTTATCTTACCTACAACGGCTTTAATTCTGCTAGGGATAACTAGACAACATATACCTACTAACAGCGTGATTGGTTAGCTGCACTAAAGTTGTTAGTTACAAGAGCAAGTTCGTACGATCCATTTGTGCATTGTATTTAAATTTTGTTTTGCTATTTCTTTCCCTCGTTTTTGTTATTTTCTCGGAAATTCCATCCAAATTTGCAGTAATATTTTTTGTCGAAATTTCTTCCTCCCTAGCATATGGTCGCCTACTACACCTAAGTAATTTAGAAGGCCAAACAATATTTCCAGTTTGTTAGATCTTTAAGTTAATTATTGTACAAATGACTTCTTTCGAGAAAAACGACGAACAAAAATCATCTAACAAAAGAATTTTTTCTACCAACGAAATACTTACCCCATCCGCCGATAAATTCGAAAAAAATACTCTTGACATAATTTTTGAGTAGGTATCAAATTAAAGGTGGAAGTTCAAACAAAATATACATATATAAGATCTAGATTGTACGCTACCTGATGCTGTGTGAGTTGTGTAAGTTAATATTTGAACTTTAGGTCTTAAGATTACTTTTTAAATATCAAATTACACGAAAAACCGAATTAGCTCTCATTCTACGAAAAGCTTTAGGTACCTATAACTTCACTTGAAATTAATTACCAGGGATCACCTTTCACTCCTACCTACTTAACAATTTTATTTACAATAATTTAAATATGTGTTTAATATTTGTATGTCAAAGTGCGAATCCGCCTTAACAAATAGCTCAGAAGTCTTTCTTATAAAAGCATGTTAACTTAACGCATTAATTTGTCACCTCCGTTGAGCTGTCAGATTTCTTTTCAAACTGTATGTTCACAAATTTCAAACTGTATCTTCACGAAAAAACACAATACATAAATTTGAAATGTCAGTGTTTACTTGTACAAACAAATGGAATTTGTTTCTTTTAATCATTTACAATAAATTTAAAAATTTGTGAAATGCCTTCAAATAAAAAATGTGAATTCAACGATGATCTTCAGAGGAAATTTTTTTTCATAAACAACAATGAAAAAGCAAATACCGTAACCTGTTTAAGATACTGTAACGAATCGTGCTACCTTAATTATTTTTTATTCCGAGCGGACTATTTTATACAAGATATAATACCTGCAGTATGTTACAAACTCAAACCAACAACTGCAAGTATGCTACAAATTCTAACCAAATCAACAACTGAAGTATGCTACAAGCTACATACCTATTCCCCTTGGTGGAGACTTTTCAATAGCAGAAGACACAAACCCAATAAGCCATTGGAAAGGAACTTGCTAGAACCGTTTGACGAGAACTTTTATGGTATATCTAGAAAGCTTAAACAAATATAAATACCGGTCCACTAACTGCGAAACGGGACAGTTAATTTATGAAACCGCAAGTGTAAAGTTGGTTGTACCAAAAGATATTTTACTTTATAATTGGTATACTTTTATAAGTGGATTAATAAAGCGTTAAGTATGTTAGAAAGAAAAGTTGTGTTTAATTAATTGTGAAGTAAATAATTTGATGTCGTTAAAAGGAAAGAGGTTTTATTACCAACCCGAGTCAAAACATTACAATGTTATAAGAAATTTTCGATGTGGTCCCCACTCTTCATAAGCCAAAAGTTTAATCTTCTTTTTATGGCTGTAGATAAATTTAAGGCCGCCAAATTCTCCTGCAGTTTGACTCCAGCGACTTCAATACGTTGTTTAAGTTGCTCCAAGTCCTTCGTTTAGTCTTTCTTCTAAAACGTAATTTGGAAATTAGTCCAGAATATAAAAATTTTCTGGCCTAATTTCCATTTTGCTTTCAAGTTCTTTTTCCACACGTATCTATCATAATTTCCAATATTTCTGGCTAATTTTCCAAAAAAAATTCTGCTCTGAGGCACCACAATAAAGCTTAGATAGGGAGCGCTCTTCCACTTCAACTTTCTGTAAAAGTAAAATTTCACTTATTCGTGCAAAACTGCCAGATAAAAGATACTTTAACATTAGATGTTTGAGTGGCTGTGTCAGGTGCTATCAAATCGACTAACAAATAAACTAACTGAAACTCGAATAGTACCCCTATCAAATTCAAATAAATCATGTACCCAAAAGAGGCTTATTGGTTATGAGGCTCAGTCACACCACACTTCTATCTGTAAGTTAATAATAATTCTGCCCTAAAATTAGCCTCAAACATTTTCGACCACATTTCACAAAACATGATAGTGATTAGTGGTTATGCATATAGCTGTCAATCGTTATGTTCTGCCCAAGAAGCCGCATTGGGTGCGTTCGAGTTTAAATTCATCTATGTCAATGTCATAATTCATGAATTGCTTGCGATTTGAAATTTAAATTATGTAATTTCATTCATATCTAATATTACGTTTTCACCAAACCTTAATCTTTTGTAAGCTTACTTTATCTAAAATATATTTTTCACCGCTTCAAAGGTTAGATTAGGTTGAAGTGGCTATCAGCGTTGCAGCTGATTTAGACCCACATTAATCCTCAGATAAACTTCCTATTGGTTGAACTATTTGGAGCTCTTAATAAACAGACTGTAGATGCCTATATTGTGCAGAGAAGATGAGGAAAAGATATTTCCTCCTCCTCGGTCATGCAGCTTCTGCAAAAATCATTTGATTAAACGCCAAGCCTCGTTGCGTGTTTGTCTATGAGACAGTGTCCAGTTATGACACCAATTACGGAGCTGATGTGCAATCTGCTTAAGGATATCAAACACTTGGAACTTTTCTGATCCAGTTTTGACCAGAACTATATGCCTGTAAGACCTGAGGTCTTTTAAATGCAACTTGAATCGCATTGCACTAGTTTGACACAGTGGATTTGAGAACCAGGTATTGACTGTCTGATTTTAACCCATGGGCAGCATCCAATTAAAATTGGAGGTATAGAGAAGAATGCGCTTAGCGTGGGGATCGAACCCACACGTCCTAGTTAGCAATCAAGCACTTTAGGTTGATGTATTTCTCCATCTTCGGTTTGTCCTTTCTACAGCATCTTGTTTCAGCATTATCTTACATGTAGCGATGGGTATATCTATATTTGCCTTTTCAAGGTAGTATCGTTTCATTGTTGGCAAGGTCATCAGCTTTACAATTCCCTGGAAAATCCCTGTGCCCTGGCACCCAATATAGGTGAATATCGAACTGCTGCGCCATCTCCGTTTGAGATGAACGGCAGTTGAGAGCAGTTATGGAGTTTGTAGAGGACGGTTCCAAGATATTTAATAGCCGCCTGACTATCCGAAAAAAAATGGATATCAGTAGTTGATATCATGTTTTCTTTCAGCCAGTAGAGGATTCCTCTAATTGCCATAATGTCCGCCTGGAACACGCTACAATGATTAGGAATACGGAATAAGAGACTTAATTTTAGTCTGTTTGAGTACACACCCCCATCAATCCCGTCATCAGTTTTTGATCCATCAGTATAAAAATGGATAGCATCATCTTCCAGGAAGCTTAAGTCCTCCCACACAGATCTTGGAGGGATGGTGACTTGGCAGTTTTTGCCGAATTCTAATTTAGGGATGGTGTACGCAATTATCTTGGAAGTGATCCGAACGAGTTCAGAATAATAGAATGGCCAATATCATTATTGATCAATGATTAATCCCAAAGTTAGATTAATTGTGAAAGCACAAATTTCAAATATAAATGCTGTTGCACTTTCTTGTATAATGTAGAAGTGGGACAGGCAGCATATCATCTGTTTTAACCGAAGCGAAAATGTCACTTTTCCGATGAATGAGTTCATTTGTTCATTTCGATTTGTCTATTGCCTAAGAAGATTAATATGAAGATTATAATATGAAGATTTAAATGAGATTCATTTTAAATCTTTATGTGCGGAGATTTAAAATTGTATGGTAAATCGTGAAGATTTAACTAAATCTACTTAAATCTCTTCGTAGTAACCGGTGAGAACGTAGTACTTATAACGCTAGTATAGTTTTGCCAACGCACAGCTATATAAAACGTATCTGCAGCGTCAATTGCTAAGCTTCTACATTGAATATAATCTGCTTCTCAACTAGATTTTACCTGCGATTATAGGTACTATAAGGCAAGTTATTCACTCGTAAAAAAATTCTAACAATCAAACATGACATTACTTAATTTTATTTTTAGGCCTAAAAATAACGGTACTTGCCACATGACCTTGAAGGAAAATCTCGAAAACGCCTCCAACGATTTTGACAAAAATTTTTGAGAATTTTTTTTGTTGATAATAGCTATCATTTGATATGAATCAAGTTTACGTTAAAAGTCTATTAACGGTACCTTTCATATAACGGTTTTTAACATTTTTGGCTTTTTGGAGTTTTATATCTGAGAAGATCTTGGTAGCCAAAATAATTCTGCATATAAAAATTTTAAATAACTTTTTTTCATAATTAAAATAATTTTTTTAATTTTTTTTTTGAAAAATCGATATTTTTAAAACTAATCTTACAAAATAATTTTAAATTTTATAATCACATGTATATTAATAAGCTCGAAAAAAAATTACATACCAACGTTTCAAAAAAAAAATTGTTTTCATAAAACTAAAAATAAGAAACCGGATTTTATCAAAATCCATCCTACAATTTTCGAGATACTTTCTTAAAAATTGTCATTGATCGTGGCATCTAATGGTGTTCTTAGGTTTTTTTCGAGAAATCGACTAAAGTTTTGGTTTGGCAGTTCTTATAAGTTGAAAAAACGATTTTAACCCACCTATACAGCAATCACATTCATTTATACATATGTATGTACATATCTATACATCTAGGTTCTCTATATATAGGTAGGTACATATTACCCTCCTAATTTTTATAATTCAAATCCATTTAAATATACATTTGTAGGTAGATACCTATGTAACCATTCCTTGAAGCATATGTATTCCACAATTCATTATATAAAGAATCAAGGTTATCTTACCTACAACGGCTTTAATTCTGCTAGGGATAACTAGACAACATATACCTACTAACAGCGTGATTGGTTAGCTGCACTAAAGTTGTTAGTTACAAGAGCAAGTTCGTACGATCCATTTGTGCATTGTATTTAAATTTTGTTTTGCTATTTCTTTCCCTCGTTTTTGTTATTTTCTCGGAAATTCCATTCAAATTTGCAGTAATATTTTTTGTCGAAATTTCTTCCTCCCTAGCATATGGTCGCCTACTACACCTAAGTAATTTAGAAGGCCAAACAATATTTCCAGTTTGTTAGATCTTTAAGTTAATTATTGTACAAATGACTTCTTTCGAGAAAAACGACGAACAAAAATCATCTAACAAAAGAATTTTTTCTACCAACGAAATACTTACCCCATCCGCCGATAAATTCGAAAAAAATACTCTTGACATAATTTTTGAGTAGGTATCAAATTAAAGGTGGAAGTTCAAACAAAATATACATATATAAGATCTAGATTGTACGCTACCTGATGCTGTGTGAGTTGTGTAAGTTAATATTTGAACTTTAGGTCTTAAGATTACTTTTTAAATATCAAATTACACGAAAAACCGAATTAGCTCTCATTCTACGAAAAGCTTTAGGTACCTATAACTTCACTTGAAATTAATTACCAGGGATCACCTTTCACTCCTACCTACTTAACAAAAAAGAAACAGCAATTCTTATTAAGCATAGCTGCAGTGTGAAAGCTCAGAATTGCGTTAGATACAAATTTCAAACAAAAATGATACCCACTTAAAAGTTTAAAACAACAAAACAAGAGCAATATCCTTTATTCGATGTTAAACTATTTATGTTGGACTATACCTAATAAGTGAGTGTTGTGTGTGTCTGTATATGTTCACCCTTAACATTTTATTTTTTTTTCGAATCTTTTTTAACTGTGCCGCCATTAATCATCCACACCAACATGAATGACAATACAATTATGCACGAGGCTCAGCGGCAACAGGCTACTTCCTCAAAAAAATATTCACGCATGGGCATATCAGCCCTCTACGAAAGCATCTCCTAAGGCAAACCATATTGCCCCTACTTTTCCCTTAACACAAAATCACAACACAATCTTCCTCTTTTAACCGTTGCGTTGCGTTGCGTAATTTGAACTTTCCAGATCGCGGGCGATGATTTATGTGTGTACCCACTACCCAACTAAGTACATCAACATTACTGACAAAGGGCCACCCCGCATGGATGAAGAAGGGTATTGGCATTATGCATGTATGATCCAACCAACCTTTGCAAGAAGTACTCGTACCTATTGATTTTTCCATCGAAAACAGCTGCTGACGGAATTGAAGTTGCCTACGTACCCGGTAAAGACATCCCGCATCCACAAGTGACTCCCACTCCCATATCTAACAAGCTCTCTACTCTATATAACATAAGTATACCTACATAATGGAAAGCTAAAAAAAAATAAAACAAAAAGAATCAGCACAAAAGCTCCTAGTTACGAATTGAAGAGCTGAACTAGTTGAGGAAATTTTTCTCAATTATAACATTTAGTGGGACACAGTCCTTCGGTGATGCTAGCGCAAAACAGTAATAAAAGTGACAAGAGTGAAATTGTTCCTTATTTTATTTTTCCATTTTCCATTTTTCAATTATTTTTTTGTTTTTCTTAAATTAAAGCACTTTACGTAAAAGAATTACCAAAAATCACAAAGTTCAAAAAAATAACTAACTCGCAACAAAATTGTTGGGCTCCTAGAGTGAGCGATAAAGGGAAAGCGTTAATTTGTTTCAATATTAATTTTCCTAATTTTTATTACTTCTTATATCATCCCCCTGTTGATTATTTTTTACTCTCCGGAGTAATTTATTTCACATTATCTATTTTTGGAAGAAAAAAAAATCAATTTTCTTTTATTATCAAATTAAATAATTGGGTGTTAAATTTGTCAATTTTTTAAATCCAACTCAAACTAAAAACCTAGACCTTTTTTTTAACTTCCCCGACCGACGACGACGCACGACCTAGTAAACTTTGCCCTTTTTTCCTGATTTTACTTTCGTTCACACATTTCAAATTGGGTGCATCCTAGATTTTTCATTTGAATCAATTTTTTAGTTGTTGTGTGAGTTACTGTTGTTGTTGCTGCTTCGCGACTTTAAACAAACGATTTAATTCAGTTTTCTGAGTGAAACATTTTTGCAAAAAAAATTCATTTATGTCCGAATTGCGTCGTGGAAAATGGATTAAGTTCAAAGGGGTTTCATGTAAATTTGAGGTATGTAAGTTTTGCTTATGTTTTTTTAATTAATTTTGTTTTTGTTGTTGTGAAAAAGAAAAGTGTGTATCTAAATATTTTGCGTTTTTGATTGGTTCGAAGTGGGTGTGTATGCATTTTCGTGATTAGAAAAGAATTTGAGGAGCTATAGGTACAGCACCTAACTTTTGACTAATAATATTTTTACTCGTATATCAATTGAAAATAGTGAAATGGTAAGTGTAGTTGTGTAGATAGCATTTAAAGTGTGCACTACTGCATGCTCCTATTTAATTAGAATTTCCTACATATTCAAACTACATTTTCTCCCAGCTGGTTGTTTTAGGTTGGGTTGCAAGAATGTGAAGTGATTCTAATAAAAAATTTCACCTTTCTCTTGAATATGGTATAATTTAAATTCGAAAAATAAAATAAAATTTATATTTAAATTTTTAAAACCCTTTAACAATTAAGAATATTAAATGTTAAAAGACTTGTGAATATTTTTCAGTAAAAGGGAATATGGGTTTATTAAATTAACACAAAAATAAATAACATAATGGTATTTCACCCACAAGATTCTTAGTAGAAACGGCAAAATATATTTTTAAAGTCGTTTCTTACTTAATTTTTTGTTTACAAAATTTCTTAAATTTTTTCTAAAAGAAATTGTGGTATTGCAATTTTAAGTATTTAATATATTAAATTTAAGAACATGCTGTAAGAAAAAATCGTCCACCCGTTTTCAAAATATTCTATATTAAAAAAAAAATGATTTTTTTCTCAAAAACCCCAAAAAATTATTTTTCGAAAATCTTGGTATGCAGTCTTATTTTAAATTTAAATGTCCTCGTGCACTATTTTTTTAATCGAAATCCGTTAAACCGTTAGTAAGAAAATCGAAAATCATAAAACGGGTATATGGTAGGCATTAGCCGTTTTTTGTTGGGAAATTCATCGGCAGCACAGCAGGATTTTCCAAAAAAAAAAACAAAAACGATTCCCAGTAGCCTGATTTTTTTATATTTTAAGTTGCTTTTACCAAATATGTGTCAAACATTTAAATGCTAAAAATCAAGAATTGATTTGTTTTTATTTGTTCAGATTAAACGTATATAAGAAAACTAAGAATTGAATTAAAAAACCAAAATAAAATGGAATAATACGAGTATATCTGAAACAGAGAGAAATTGCAAAAAATTGAATTTTCCACATTTGTGTGTTAAATATTGATTTTAAAATTATTTTATTTTGACGTTTTTTTCAATAAATCAGATAGTGTACCAATGAAGGGGTAAGTTCGCACAGTGCTTCCTTGCAAAAATGTTAGCATTCATCATTATTTAACTATTTAGTATTTTATGAACTTCGTTTATATGCGATTCAAGGGTCGGGATCAGAATCCCGAAAACCGAAATCCTGAAAACCCAAAATCCCAAAAACCCAAAATCCGGAAAACCCAAAATCCCGAAAATCCAGAATCGCGAAAATCCAAAATCCCGAAAACCCAAAATCCCGAAAACCCAGAATCCCGAAAACACAAAATCCTGTAAAAGTACGCTAGATTTACGACGGTAGGACCCAACGATATAGAAAAAAATATGACTTAAATCCACTCAAAATCCAAAAACCGATTTTTTTTACTTAAACCCTTTCTGACAGACACCAGAGAATTATAAACTTCGCAATAAATAAACACTGAAAAAGCGATCAATCAATGGAATCCCACAGTTTATGTTTTGCACGTTTTAAGTGCTCTATCGAAAACACACACCCACGTGCTGCTAATGAGTGCTTATTTATTACTAAATTATACATAGGTATATACTGACTGGCTTCTTAAATGCTTGTTGCTATTCCAATTTTAGAGCTTTGGTATGTGGCGTTTTAGTAAGCTCTTTAGGCAATTTGACAGCAGCTGACACAAAGCCACTCAACCATCTTTTAGTAAATTATCTTTGATCTGGCAGTTTCGCACAAATAAGCTAACTTTAACTTTTACTGATGCTTATTTATGAATTTTGCAACAAAAATTACAGGCATTTTTGAAATAGTTTGTTGCGTTATTAATTTTTATTTCCTGTATGTGAATAGGTGTGAAACAATTTTTTTGACTAAACTATTGATCTTGGACTGCTTTCAGCTAACCTATCCGAATTGTTCTCCATGGATTCGGATAGCTTAGTATCGGCATTAACTTATCTAATAAATGGGCGAACGTGGCCATTAACAGAAAAAAGAACTCTACTGTTATGACCTTGAGTAATACAAGAAAAACAAATAAATAATAACTTTAAATTAATTTAATAATAGATGAAGAAGTTAACAAGTTAGAGAAACAGTTCGGTTAAGCCGCCAACTGCAAGAAACACCAAGTAGGTAATACGCAATTTGTATCTTTCTTATTTCAGTAAATGCAAATGGTGATTGGCCAGGGATGGTAAATTAATAAGGCAGTGCTGCCTAAACAGCACAATTGTCCTTGCTCTCAACATCTACAAACACATACTTCGATATTCATAAAAATAGAACTACCAAGTAAACTACATAATATCATTCGATAATCGAATATATATCACAAATTCATTAAAAGCAGACTTCTAATTTTAGTTTTTATCGAAAGCAGGATATTGAATTTGTAATGTGTCTAAATTCTGCTTTTGGAAAAATACTACGTCTATTGTAACCAACATTTTCTGTAAACATTTATTTGAACCAAAAATGTTGAATATGCCCAAAATGGTGCACCGAATTTTTTTTATTAAAATCGTTAGAGCCGATTTCGAAATAATGAAGATTTAACATGGTTGGCCCAAAAAATGTAGGTATTTGAAACTTATTCATAATGAGAAATAATTCACTCAAAAAAATAGTAGGTAGGTATAAGAGATTATAACAAAAATAACCAACAAATTCGTAAAAAAACAAACAAAATCACGTTAATAAATAAGGTCAATACTTTGTTGTATAACCTTTATTTGCGATAACTGCTTTACATCGACCCTGTATATAGACTCAAGCAAGCATTGACAACGCTCGACGGGTATCTTTGCCCAGGCGTCCTTCACCACGTTCCAAATTTGGCCGTTATTAGATGGTATTGCTTTTCTGACTTCTTTTTAAATATTTTTTTAATGTGACCCCACAGATTATCAGTGGGGATGAGGTCTGGTGGTTGCGCTGGCCAACCCATAACTTCAACACAATTGACGTGAAACCATTCCTTTGCCGGATGACTTGTATGTTTTGGGTCATTATGCTGTTAGGACACCCATTTCAACGGCATTTTGTATACTCAGCATAAAGAAACAATGCTATCTATAAAATTTTTATATATAGACATGCTGATCCATCATGCCGTCAATTAGTTGTATTGGTCCTACACCATAATACGAATAGCAGCCCAAACCATTATTTTCGACCTCCCGTGTTTGAAGATTTTTTGTCGTATATGTTCTTTGGCAAACTGTATACGGGCTTAAAGGTGTTTCCTTGTCAATAAGGGTACCTTACGTGGATTTCGCGCAGTCAAATTTTGATCTAGAAGTTGTATTTGAAAAGTCACTGCGCTAACTAAAATAAATTCCTTCTGGATCTCGCAAGAGGAGGCAAAAGACTGAACTTTACTGTACCGGACGTCTACTGCGGTTGTTTTTTTTTCGAGGGGTTTTGGATTTCTCGACGTAATGAATGGCTGTTGGTAGGCAGCTAGCCTATAGTTATCCTATGCAGATTTTAAGCCGATGTAGGTAAGATTACCTTCATTCTTCGTATAATGAATTGTCGAATGATACATAGTTACCTACCTACTAATATATATTTAAATGGATTTTAATTATGTAAATAAGGAGTGTCGTAATGTAAATATGTACATACATTATTACATATGTATATGATGAAATTAAATGGTGTATAGGTGGGAAAAATCGATTTTTAAACTTATTGAAATCACTTTAATCGTTTTCTCAAAAAACCAAGAACACCATTACATACCACGGATCAATTAAAATTAAAAAGTATCTCGAAATAGTAGTACGGATTTTGTTGAAATCCAGTTTTTTATTTTTAGTTTTTTGAAAACAATTTTTTTGTGAAATTTTGGTTGGCACTTACTTAGTGTTTATTAATATATATGCTATTATAAAATTTAAAAACATTTTTTTTTGATTGGTTTTAAAAATATTGATTAAAAAAAAAAGTTTTAAAAATTAATTTTAATTAGAAAAAAAAAGTTATTAAAAATTTTGATATGCAGAATTAGTTTGACTACTTAGATCTTCGCAGATATAAAATGTAAAAGAAATTCAATGTACCGTAACCGAGAAAGCCAAAAATTAAAAACACCTTTATATGAAAAGTACCGTTAATAGACCTTTCCCGTAAATTTGGTTCAGATTAAATGCCAAGTAAACGGATATATGGCAGGTACCGTTATTATTAATAAAATTTCAATTTCCCCTCTGAGGAATGCCAAAAGAATCACACATACCAAATTTGAGGGTAATCACCGTTTAGGCTGTAGCTCTTTATACATAAAGACGGACAGACTGACAGGCAGACATTCTGTGCCGATCACTTTTTTAGGTTTGATTGTAAAAAAATAATATTTTTGTTAGTACATTTAATAATTTTTATAAAAAACCTTACTTTTTTATCAAAGAATGTGAATTCAAATTGTCATTTACTTTTATTTTATTAAAAAATCAGTATCACTACTATTATTTTGAATATGATTTATTGCACAGAAATCTCAAACTTAACTGACACCTGCTGTAAAGGACACAGGATTTCATATAAACATTGCAGTAAATTTGTTAGGAATAACCCGTCAAGAGATTTAACATGAGAGAAATTAAATTTGCATAAGTATGTGCACTGTTATTTTGAGCACAACTGTAAGTAGGAAGTTTTTCATTTGGAAAAAAAATCGAACTTGAGATTTTAATCAAGCTTGACATTACGATGTTGGAGAAGAACAAAGTGGGCTCCGCAATTCCGTCTGCGTGTTCGTCTGTCTGGAAAGATTTTCTTCAAACTTGGTACTTTATTAAGCGTTGTAGACGATCGTCTCAAATAGATCTTTAAATCATTGGCTTAGATCCAAAAATAACTGTACTTGCTATACAATTTTTTCGACAATCTTAATTATCACTAAAACGGCTCTAACGATTTTGACAAAAAAAGTGTGTGCTTTATTTTAGGTATATTCTACATTTTGGCCCAATTTTTTTTTACATATTGTGTTATTAACGGTACCTGCATTACAACAATATTTTAGATTTTGACTTTCTCAAAAATGGCTTGAAAGATTTCATTCAAAATGTTTATAGATTCAAATTAGCTTTTAACGGCATTTAGTCCACAAAGTTTGAGTTTCGTCCCGGCAATCTCACTTGGTAAGGTCTTATCGAAATTAAAATGACTTACCGAAGCTGAAATGTTAGTTAATAAAGTAATTTAACGATTACCAACTTTAGCTCAAGACAATTCAATGATGTTTAGCTTAAAGTGAAAGTTGTTAATTCCTAATGTTGATTTTTAATGAAATATTAAATAGAAAGAATGTTAATTTTGCAATAGTAAATGTTGTTTGACTTCATGTATGTATGTACTTTTTTGTAACATTTTGAATTTTTCATATACACAAATTTACTTGGACATAATTAAAGGTTATTTAACAAAGTAAAAAAAATAAGACATGATTTCCGTAAGGATTCAAATTATTATATTATATGAAAACTGAAATCAATAATCCCTCGTCTGAAAGCAATTATATTCTTGGAATATCTGTTACAAATGGAAAAAATTACATTATTTTGCAAAGAACACTTTTTCTTTTTGATTTTATAAAATTAATAATTTTTCTATTTGAATCTTTTTAATAATACAATTTAATTGTTAAATTTAATGTATATTTTTATAATTTTTTTAAGTATGTATGTAAATGTAAATCAAATTTAAAATTTATTGATAATTAATTTTTCAATCTTTTTTAAAACAAATAAACTGCCCACATAATATGTATCTGTACCCACACATAAAATTTAACCTGTGGAAGCAAATTCCTCTGGCTTACTTACATACATTTCCCAGACCAATCCCACTCCTTTTTCCAGCGATTTCCTGGAACTTCATACTCGTATCTCTTCTGCTGCTGATATCAGTACGTATCACCCCCGTTGATTAGATAGCGGAGCTTTTTCTCTCTCTAAGATGTGTATCCAACCACCTCTGTCCATCGAAATGCGCAATGTTGATATTAGGCATGCGTCCAAAGGAGTCAAAATATTTTGGAATATAGAATTTCTGGAAAGAAAATTTTTCCCCAAAGGTGGGGTTAGTATAGTAGAGAACAAGTAGAGAACAATACTGTAACAAAGCCATGTAGGGGAAACAAAAGCTTACTTTTATCAAATGTTTTGACTAGTTCAGAAAAAAACCTGTTGACACTGCTCTTGCCGAAGTGAAGAAAGATGTGTTAATAAACGTGGTATACATAGCATATTCTGATAAAGTACAAATACTATAGTGTAGATTTATTGAAACAAGGACATAAGAAGATACGTTGTGTATCCATATAGAAAACTCATACATATGTTACACATAATACTTACATATACGAAAAGAATATTCATATAGGATTTGGAAAGTAAGTATGAGAATCCTGGAGGTTATTTTTGATGAGGGTATTAAAGCTACAAGGGTACCGTACCGAGTACCGTACCGAATACTACAACTACTACTACACTGACAACGACAGTTGATTTTTTGAAAAGTGAGACATTTCAATTTTGTGCTCATCATTGGACTTTGGTTGCTTGCTCGGTGAAGTGATCAAACATATTGAAATTTTAATAAAGTTTATATTTAGTGTGATATTAAAAGTCAAAGATATACGAATAAAATAAAGTTCATTAAATATTGTTTAGTGTGTGTTTGTGTATCGTTTTTTATAATCTCATAAAAATCCTCAATGAAATTCAGGATGATAGGGTATGTATGTATAACAGTGTCTTTTTTTGTGTCATACCATTGAATATTATAGCAATTTATTTAGTTTAATGACGTTGGTGTGGTTTTAATTTATACCTATGTGGGCTTTGACGTCATGCATCGTACTCATTTTAGTAAACAAAATTAAGTAGATACCTATATATTACCCATTTGGAAGGAAAAAGTAATACAAATTGACATATGTCTACATGTAACTAAAATTAGCGATGTGGCGAATTTAGAAAACAGATATGTACTGTTAATTTTTGTGGTTTTTGAAACAACTTTTTCGTGAGTACATATGTGTGTATGTATTTACCAACCAATGTGGAAGGTTTTCAAAATTTACTTCACGTTTCATCTGAAATTTATTCATGGAAACTTTTGCTCCCACAAGACGATGAATTTAATTTAGGAAAACTTCTTGTGAAGTGTATTTTTGAAAACGTGTATATTTCCTAGATATTTGGATGAGTATCTGTATTTTTTTTTACCATGACTTTTCGTTGTCTTATAGATCCTTGTTGAAGAAAGAACATAGCTTACAAAATAACAAAAAAAAAAAAGGAATTTTTCATTTCCATATGCTAATTTAACATACGGATCAATAGAATATAAGAGAAGTTGTTTATTCGATGTGTTAAATTAACACTTTCATTCTTCAAAGAGTGCACTGAGCTTATGCGGAGTTGTTACTTGAAAATAAAGCTTAATAAATTGTGTAAATGCATTTTTGAATACATTTTAATGATAGATGTAGTATAGATAGATATCTTTAAGCTTTTAGCTGTTTTAACAGATTCCATAAATTTAGAGACTATTCATATGAGAATGACAAACGACCAATGGAATTAGCGAATATTTGTCCAATTTGAAGTTATTATTTTCACGACAAGGGCTATTAATTTTTTTTACAATTTTAATACAATTTTCATGATTTTACAACTAAGGTTTATATAATTCCAAATGGATATACATATTCTTATCAATCAGTATGTCCACTGAGAGTGAGATCAACTACTTTAAAATTTAGATAACAGATGTCACTAACTTGCTACTTTAAGCCTGAACTTTCTATGGAGCCTTGTGAGTCTTGAAAAATTTGGAGCTTATTAGTGCTAGTTCTACCTGGGTCGTTATTTCTCTAAATTAAAATACAATAAAGCACCAGAATGTGACCAAATCCCCCATGAGTTTTTTAATGGAGTAGACGGGTTCTTTAAACATCTGTCAACAGAATACAATAATAAAATTCAAGTCGTCAGACATACCCGAGGCTTTTAAGAAATCAGTAATTTTACTAATAGTCAAGAAAGTATGGGACTTAGTGTCGTTTTTGAGAATATTTCATAAATTATGTTTTATTTAAAAACTAACTGCTCTGCGAAATTCGTTTCGTTCGCTGCTTCATGTAATTTGGTCAAATTATTTATTCAAAAGTTCTATTAAATACAATGGAAATTACTAAAGTATAACAATATAGATTTTTCAATCAAATCGCAATGATTAAAATGTTGACGAACTTTTTGCTCTTTCACTAAATTGCAAAATATTTTTCCTTCTATTCTCAGCAGGAGGCTTACAACACGTTTAAGGTCGAAAGACATTAGTATTAAGAGATATAGTTTAGTTTAGAGCGCCCGTAAAGGGCCAGTAAATTAGTTGTAAGTTATTGATAATAATTAGGCTAGTTTTAAACATTTTTGTCTAGCTTTAAGATAGTTATAAGTTAAGATTAAATAAAAATGAATTAAAAAAAAAGGTTTGCACGGCTACATGGAATTGACCAGGGAAGAAAATATGAGAATTCAAGATTGATGCCACAAACAATCAGCGATTGTCCTTGCGACTTATTAATTGTCAGCGAAACCGAGACACACTTAAACACGAATGGAAAATCGTTCAAAATAGGCGGAATGAGAACATCTCCGAACGTTTGAATTATATTGATATTTAATTTGAGATTCTTCATAAAGAAAGAAGTTAAATTAAAAAGTTCTTCTGAGCCTTTACAAAATCAGTAAAATGTCAATTGATTAATTTACCCAAATCCGATTGCACCAGAATGAAACCAATTTCTTAAAAAAATTAAATGCACGACAAGATTTCACGTACTTGCTCTTATTTCCATCACATTGTAAGCAAAAGATTCTTAGTATAAACGTCAAAATATATTTTTTAGTAATTTTTTACTTAATTTTGGATATACAAAACTTCTTTAATTTTTTCTACAAAACAGGTGGTATGGCAATTTTAAATATTTAATAATATGAGCATAAAAACATAATTAAAAATATTTTCCATCAGTTTTCGAAATATTGAACTTAAGAAAAAATAAATAATTTTTTTTTGTATCTAAAAAAAATACTTTTCCAAAATTGTGGTATACAGTGTTAATTAAAATTTAAACGGCCTCCTGTATAATTTTTTTTAGAAAGCCGTTCAGCTACTCATGAAATAGTTGAAAATCGAGAAGAAACGGATATATGACAGGCACCGTAAATAACATTTTAATTAAAATCTTTTATTGGCCATTGTAGACTATATATCTATGATGGTGCACTAAATGGTTTTTATCAAAATCGTTAAAAACATTTTCGAGATAATTGAGATTTACCATTTTTGGCCCAAAAATTTTTATGGCATTAACTGTTATTTTTGGAGCTATGAAAATTTAAAAAAAATACTTGGACCAATCTCCCAAATCACTAAAGTACAAAGTTTGAAGAAAATCGGTTCAGACAGACGGAATTTACAAATAATAAATAATTGTTTATTATTTGTAAATTGTTTTAAAAATCAAGACAATGCAAAATATAAATTAAAGGTACCGGATTTCTAGTTTTCTTCCATGGTGTCTTCACACGAACCGCAATCACTTTTATAAAAAGACCAGAAGACCCCTGCCAAATTTTCATATTCAATAAGATCTTGCAATTAAATTTTGCAAATAGAATGTTTGAACAAAATAAATAAATTCTTAATTGATATGAACATATTACTTTTGTAAAGTCTCTAATTGCAAACAGGATTAAATCAGCTATAATTTTGAAGAGTGATACCTAAGTTAGTTCATTCGGTTTTTTTTACAAACTTCAATTACAGAAAAAAAAATAAAATTTGCTCCATACTTCGCACTATTGTTAAATTCTTTATAGATATCTACTTCACTTTTTGAAATCCCTTTTTAATCCACTTCAATTAAAAAAAAAAAAAACTTGAATCTACATAAAAAAAAAAAAAAAATTTTAAAAATGTTTTACACTCTTACATGTAATCCCAGATTCACATTTCAAAAGAATAAATTGCATCTAACTTCACTTCAAACAAAAAATGTGTTACATTTTTCTGACGTTTATTATTGTTTTCCTTTTAATTTTCTTTCAAACAAGTAATGCGTTTGATTTTTACCTTCGTTCCTGTATGTCTGTGTTAAAAATTGAATGTGATTAAAGCCTATTACGCTGCTGATGCGAAACGAAAATTTTCGCCGTTCTCCGCTAGGAGAGCGAAATGCTAACAAAACAATTTGCAAAAAAAAAAAAACAAATCCAACAAAACAAAAAATCATAAATAAATAAGCTGTGATGAAAGAAACAACAAAAGAGAAGACTAAAAACTGACATGCGGTTCTCCGCACACAATAAATTGGTCTGGTTAAAAAATTGTTTGCGAAAAGTGATTGGAGACTTTTTAAATTTCATCACAGAACAGCGTACCGCAGTACGAAAAGCAGAACCAAAACTTTCGTTTATGAATTCCTTGATTCACTTTTGTATGGGAGTTTTCGTTTCGCATTCGTTTCACAGCGTACAAAGCTTAATAACCAAATACGCGATGAAAAGATATTTTGAAGTAATCAAGAATGTGGATAAAGATTCTTAGGCATAAATATAATTTTGTTAAAATATCGTTGTACCTTTTGGTGCCATTTATATTTTTTCCAAAAAAGCTGTGGACAATCAAGATTTCCCAAAAGTTATAAAAATGAAGAAGTGTCTATCTCTCTGGTGACTTTTATAGACATTGAGGAAGATGCACATAATTTCGGTAGAGTTTGTTCTTATTACTATTTTCATTCGCCTTTCAAATGTAGTGTTGCTGCTGACAAATAAATAAAACTAATTAAGAATTAAATATTTTATTAAAACTATGATTTTGAAATCTACTTCCTTTTCTTGAATCTACTTTACTTTTTGGGTCAAATCTACTTCGCTTTTTTTTGAAGTGGTAACACCATAACTAATACATAATTTTCTCTTTCACTCATTCAATGGGTCAAAAGTAAAGCATTGTTTATGTCAAATGATTCATTTATTGAATTATGTATTTGAATATGCCGCAATTTATAGAAAATAAGGTGGTTTAACATAAAGTTTTTGTGAAATTTCGTTAGTGGAAATTACTATCCAGTGATACCTAATTTAGTAGATTTGACTATTTTATAAATGAGAGAAAAATAATTTGGCAACAGAAATAATGTGGTGACATTAGTTTCATTTATATAAAATGTGAAGTAAACTAAGAAAAAATGCGGTTTTATTTAAAGTAGTACACTTACTTATCTAAATAACAAAAACTACAAATTTTAATATGTTAACTGTTAATTCCAAGAAAAAAACAAAAAAAACTAGTTTCTGGAGTTCGGCGTATAATCGGACAAATCAAATAGGGTATAAAAATACAGTTACTTTCAAATTTTCACTCCAATGCAGTTTTTCTTTGTTCTAATCAGTCGTTCAATGAAATGTCAACCAGGTACCTAGTGCAAAAAATGGGTCCAAGTAGAAAACAAACAAGTGTCGAACTTAGACAATTTTGAAGACAAAACAGTTAGAGAAATTGCAGAGTTCATTGGACGAGGCAAATCTACAGTCCAAGATATCATAAAAAGGTACAGAGATGAATTTAGATTGGTCAACAAAAGCCGAGAAGGTCAACGCAAACTTTGAAGTGAAAGAGAAGAGAGTAAAAGAAATAAAACAAGATCCCTTCAAAACCGCAAAAGATCTTAAAATTCCCCTTAAAAATCGTGTTGGAAAGGATGATTGCATCAACACTGTCCGCAATACTTTCCAATCTCCATAGATACGATTAGTATGGAAGAGTTGCCAGAAAAAAGACGTTTATAAGCCTTAAAAACAAAAACAAAAGGCTTAAATATTTCAGGGAATATTTATTAGAACCAGAAGATTTTTGGAATACGGTAATGTGATTATATTTCTTAAAAAAATTATATTTTCACTTGCAGTTTTCAATGCTTCAAGGTCTTATTCACTGATTAGAGCAAATTTAATGTTCATGGCTCAAGATGGAAAGATATTTGTGTGGCGTAAGCCAAATACAGAGTTTCAGCACCAAAATACAAAAGCCACGAAAAAACATAGAGGGGCTCTGTCATGGTTTGGGGGTGCATGTCGAGTGCTGAAGTAGGCAATTTGCATTTTATTGATGGTAAAATGGACAAATTTGAGTACCTCAACATTTTGAAAGAAAATGTGAAGCAAAGTGCGGAGAAATTGGAAATCGCATTTTGCTTTTTACCAAGATAATGATCCCACGCACACATCAGGTGTTGCAAAGCTTTGACTAATCCATAATTGCCCCAAACTTATGGAGAAACCAGCCCAGAGCCCAGACCTCAATGTAATTGAACATCTTTCGGAGGAATTGGCTTGGAGAGTGTACCAAAAAAATTTAGCTCCATAATTCAGCTTAATGAGGCTTTACTTGATACATGGAACTCTATTGAGCCAGAAGTGTGCCAAAACTTGGTTAAATCCATTCCGAAACGTCTCCAAGCCGTTTTGGACAATAAAGGATTTGCGACCAAGTATTAAACGATGGAGTTTTGCTTTCGGAGTTAGATATTTTCCTTTGTCCGATTATACGTTGAACTTTAGAAACTTGTTTTATTTTGGTTTTTTCATTTTAATTTTCATTTTTAAATTATTTATTTATTTTTTGTTAACTAACGGCTAATTTCTTGACGAAGTTCTAAAATCAATTTAAAACTCGATCTAGTAGCTCTCGGTTTATCTTTCGAACTTAGTTTTAAAAATATTTAGAACTCGGTTATTTCTTCACTTCAAATACAGTCGAACTATAATTATTTTTGAGTTTTAACAACAAGTTCTCGGTTTTAAAAACTAAGTTCTAAGAAATATTTTTCAGATTTTTAGTTACCCGGTGATTTATTTTGACAAGAAATTCAGATTTTTTTAGAATTATTGAAAAAAATACTTAGAAGTGTTTCAAGATTTAATTGGTTTGAATGAAAATGATTACATATATATTTATGTATATATACACCGCCGCTCATCTGAAAAGGTTCAACTGTTTTTTGTACCTTACTGTTAGCCTCCCTTCATATATATTGCAATGATACATCTTTGTTATATGTAATGAAAGATCATCGTTATACGCTTATTTTGGGAGAAACAAAATTCTTAAAGCTTACCCTTATTCTCACACGATAGCTAGACCAAATGCATTCAAAAAACCAAACATATTCTTTTGATCATATGAATTAGGTTGAACAGCAAAAACTTTAGTTAACGTTGAGTTGCGTCAAAAATGGGTCGCGGTAAATCTTAAGGATTTAGAGAAGGAAAAGTGCAAAATAAAAGCATTTCGAGAATGAACCAACGACACATCGCGAAAAAAATTAACAGAAGTCAAAATTTATTTAGTTATTATTTGTGAAATGTCGAAAAGTAGGAACAAAATATGAAAGGTGGAACTTATAGGGCCACATCAAGAACCGATAGCCGTTCAGTCATCAGAGTAGCTTCCAATTCTCACGACTCCGCGTCAAAAATCGAAATAAAAACCTGGGTAAAATGTAGTTTGCCGACGGAAAAACGGGTAATTTTTATTTTATTTGGCAAAATCCCTTCGCGAGCTATTTGACGAATACGATTACGTTGGTCAGGGTATGATGCAATTGGATCTGTTGCAATATCATATCTTCTGTCTGATACTGTCTCAATGACTTATTATCAGCTGTATTATCTATGGGATTCTCTTATCCTCTATCAATGCAAATATTGTGCAATATAGCACAAGACACTATAATTTTACGTGCCGTTTAGATCTTGACGAGAATGCCATACGATAGTACGGGAAAGCGACGCACGTTTAAGAAATCGGTATTGATGATCAACTACATTTCTTGTGCGTATAATTCGAGATTGCTAAATTTGCATCTGACGATTATTAGAAATTTCGGTATAGACTAAAAGGTGTTTGCATATCCCGAATCACCGACCTCGTTGAGTTTTTAAAAGTCGTTTGATCATGGAATGAGCCTGCCCAACGAACAACATTAAAATTTTTAAATTGACAGATGAAATAGTTTGCACGTTGAGGGAACAGCAACCTTTCCGATATATAGATGATAGAGGTATTCACGGTCCAGTGCAATTGGTCTAGTATCTCTATAAAAATGCAAAATTGCAATTTTTTTTGCACCACAGCAACAACTTACACTGACCAAGATTTTACAACACTTTTGGACTTTTGCTATACCTTAACCCTATTGCAACAGAAAAATACAATGGCGCACAATTTGCCTGGTGTCGTTGACAGTTTGGCAGTTGTTATTTTCTGTTAGAAATGCTTGTGTTTAAACTGATTTTTGAATTTTATTCCAGAGTTGCAATAGAATAGAAAAGGTGAGTTCACAATTTGCAGAAAAAAATAAAATTTCGCAATTTTACACCTTTTTGTTGCATCGGACCTCGAATCTGAATAACCCTAATATTTACATACGCTGAACCGACCAACTCTCCTCCTGGCGATTGTATTTTAACATGGGTTCGTGGAATCTGACCAATATTGTAAATAGCAACTGGTACACCACACGACAAATGCATATTTCCACATGCCATTAAGCGCAGCAGTATAAGCAATTGTTTTTCTTCCAATATACAACGCGTTCTGTACTTTGGCAGAATGATTAAAATTAAAAAAAAAAATAAAACTTTAGTTGCAGCTGTGTTCTTATCTTAGCTGCGGATGCACCAAATCATCTGAAACTAACTGAAGCACCTCGATGAGCATCGTTTTCCTCAAGCGAAATCGTCATCGATATCGTCCCAGTAATTGTAGCACGTTGAGACATACGATAAATGCCCATTTCTGCAACATAATTTTCTTTCTCATGATCCAGAAAAATCCAATCGGCGAAAACCAAAATAATTTTTAATCAAAATAAAAAAAAAATGAGAACTGATCTCATTTAATAAAGGGTCCGCCATCTAACGTTTCTTTTTTCAACTAGTGCTTATTTCGTGAACGGTAACACTTATCTCATGCCTGATTTGACAGATAAATTAGTTTTATCCTTCCGCTGAACGAATATGGTTGTGCATACGCTTGAACAACGCTATGAAATATTGCGACATTACTTTGAAAATCATGGTAATGTTGCAGAATGTGTGCGAAAATTGCGTACGGATTTTGGAAGAAGGGAAGCACCGTCCGCTCCGTATGTTCGTTATCTTGTGAAAAAAGTGAAAGAAACTGGCGTCCTCATCGATAAACCAAAGTATGAAAAGCCAAAAACATTTAGTTCACCCGAGAATATTGCTGCTGTGGCAGAAAGTGTGCGTGAAGCGCAATCAACATTAATTCACCGTCGTTCTCAACAATTAAACAGTTCGGAGACATCATTGAGACGAATTTTGCATAGAGACCTTGGTATGACGCCATACAAGATCCAATTGGTTCAGGAGTTGAAGCCAACTGACCATCCAATGCGTTTTTGCTTCGCTAAGTGGGCCTGCGATCGACTTAGAGAAGATGCCGATTTTGCCAAAAAAAACATCTTTTCAGATGAAGCTCATTTTGATCTTGGCGGGTATGTAAACACGCAAAATTGTCGCATTTGGGGCACAAAAAACCCGCATGCATACATTGAAAAGCCGATACACCCAAAACGAGTCACTCTTTGGTGCGGATTTTGGTCCAGAGGGATAACTGGGCCATTTTCTTCGAAAATGAGCAAGGAGTGGCCGTTACAGTCAATGGGGATCGTTATCGGGCCATGTTGAACGAATTTTTGTTCACAAAAATTGAAGAGGAGGATATTGGCAATATTTGTTTACAACAGGACGGCGCTACGTGCCACACAGCCGAAGCTACACTCGATGTTTTGCGCCCCGTTTTTGAAGATCGCATTATCAGCCGCAGAGATGTCGTTTGTCCACCTCGGAGCTGCGATTTGACACCGTTGGACTATTATTTGTGGGGTGCCGTAAAAGATAAGTGTTACGCCGACAAGCCAGAGACAATTGACGCTTTAAAGGACAATATTCGTGAAGGCATTTGGTGAAATAAAGCTGCACACAATTAAAAATTGGACCGATCGTGTAGGCTACTGCCTGGCCAGCCGAGGCATCCATTTGAACAAAATTATTTTCAATTATTAACCGGAAGGATTGTACTTTCAAATAAAGAAAGAAATTTGAGAAAATATTCAGTTGTTTTCTTTTATAGCATTTTCAAAAAAAAAATGTTATTTGGCGGACCCTTTTTAAAAAGAATATATCACATACCTACATAACTGAAACAATTTTTTTTTTTTTGCTGAAGAAACAAAATTATAGCTAAACCGAGATCTAACGAGCTAGACCCCCAAATTTTGAGGGTCCAGATAACTCGAAGTTCTAACTAAAACAAAGTTCTAAATATGAGTTCTAAGGCGTTAAAACTTGTTGAAGAAATGAGTTAGATCTCAATCAAGTTCCGTTTTTTTGTTAAACCGAGTTTTAGGGGTTAGAACTTTCTCAAGAAATTAGCTGTAAGTTTACTACCTTAAATAAAAGCAAAAAAGTATACATAAAGTGATTTTTTTCTTAGTTTACAGTATATGATTAAATAAATGTCCATTGATTTTTTTTATCAGTGACATTTTAGTATACCTCAACCCTAAGATACATTCTTAACGAATCGATTCCTAGTCGTAACATAATCTGCTAATTCATCATAGATAGATACCTATCGACAAACTTACAGTATTTATTTCATATAATATGTAATTTGTGGTCCTTCAACCATACAAACGATATCAAATACCATCTGTGAAATTAATTTAATTAAAGTCCTTGAGTATAATGTATCTATACTTCAACCAAAAGTATTAGAGACCTTTGTTATCAAGTTCTTGATATCAAATTCTAAAGCCAAGTGGATGGACTTTAATTAACAATTATTTTGATGCTCCTGCTTAAACTACAAAAAAGAACCTCTCCGAGTCTCAGTACATTTTCACAAGATGAATTAAATAATATAAAGCCGGTTTTCCTATTGGAGAAAAAAATCCTGTACTTAGAAAAGGTTAAGAAAAACGTAATACTCAATATTAGAAATATTAGAATGGGGACGATCGAAATTTATAGGGTTAAGACGACCATCAAATGTATTTTAGATTAGATATTTATGTCATGTTATATTTTTTAAAATTATCATTTTCACACCTAGAATCAACCACATTTAGTAAGGTTTCAGAGCATGCATTAGTCTATGTTTTAATAACTAAAAGCTTGTCATTTTCCGTAGATAGATTTGGTATATCTTTTTCAAAAACAACATTCATCTGAAACTGTAGCCAAACGGAAATAAGCTTGCTTTGACTCATAAATACCAAAACCAATTATCTTCCTTTTTGGACACCAAAGACCAGTGGAGCCGTTAATTGTTTTTCTGTTAATACTCGTAGCTTGCAATATTCCTGAAAGCTTTTCATGAAAGCCAACTCAAAACCCTACGATATTTGTTGTTTTTTTTTGTTTTTCAATTTGAAGAACATGCAAAATACTCGTATCGTCATGTTTTGATGATGGGCGGGTTTGATGTGCTAAATTTTAACTTTGACATTTAAAACGGCTATCGTTGAAACCTTGTTAGCAAGACTTTTTTGACTTAAAGGTATAGGTGCTGTACGAGTATGTAGGTGGAAATTGTTGTACACAGAAAAAAGAACACTAAAAAATTCACTTCCAAAGTGGGAAATGAATATTTATAAACTCACAAAGTGACAGATCTGTTGGACTTTGAGTCGTCCCATAGGCGATAGGGATTTTAATTAAATAAGCTGTAAGCATGAAAGCCGACATTCGTTTTCGTTGCTTTATGAATGCAGGTGAATGTACAATGTACATACGTATGTACATATGTATTAAGTGTTCTACAATGATATGTATAAACTCTAAGGGAAAATTATATCTATAGATAGTCATGGCTAAAATGAGTAAATTACTTATGAATATTCAACAAAAAAAAAGACAAAGGAAATATAATTAACGCTATAAATTTGGACTTTAAATTATTCATTTTTACCCAAACAAATATTTCATTTTAGTTCTTCGATAAATTTAAATGACATGGAATAAAAAAATCAAATCGTGAGTTGTAATTTTTTTAAAAATATTAATTGATTATAAAACTTGAAGAAATCAATTCAGTGGAAAATGAGTTCATCGGAGGCACTATTATCAATGGTTTTGGTAAAATTGTTTCATTTTCTAATTTAACATATAATCGTTGGATCCATTTTTGAAGACAAAATGTACCGTCGTTTTTGGTAGTGTTTTTTTCGCTATGTTTCAAATTAAATACATATCTCTGAATTTTGTTAATCTATCCATCAATCTAGCCATCTTCCGAGAGATTTTGACATGGCTTGCCGGATGTGGGAAAACTATATTTCGTGCCAGAGAGTGTATTTCGTTCCATATGAGATTCATTTCCTCTAATATAATATTTTTTCGGACCAGTAAAGAAAAACCCAACTACACCCAGAGAAAAAACAACGTAAAATCAAAGAAAACCACTTTGCTTTAAGTATACTCGTATTTAGGAATGATTCGGGGTTGAAGATGAAAATTTTAAAATCAAAGTGGAACATCATTGATTCAACGTTTTTTTCTATATGAAAACGAATAGTTGTCATGCTTGATTTAAATACGTTTTCTTTTGATTTGAGGTGGAATCATAGCAAAATCAATATCATCCAACTTAAAAACGAAATGGAACAACTTCTATTCTAATGTGTGCCATATTAGATTCAAAGGCATAAGTCTTTGAAAGTATAATGATCCAACTTTATTTTTAGAATGATGCATCGTTAAAATAAATATATTCGAGCTTAAAAATATTACGAACCAACTTCGAAATTACTATCTTTCAATTTTAATTTCACTACGTTTCAATTTTGTTTTAAGTAATTTCTAATAGAAATTACTTTGAAATGGAAATGTTTTAGTTTTAATCTTACCAACCATGAACCGTTGTACAATTTACTACTTTACGTTTTTAAAATAACGACTGGAATTCACCAATGATTTACGTCAATCTGAACTTAATAAAATTTTTCTAATTTTTTTAATAAAAAAAACGATAATTTTGAAATATAAAAATTGTATTTTTATTTTTTAATACAAATTTGAATTTACTCGATATTAATGTAGGGATACACTTGTGCTTTATTCAAACCGCATATCCCAAGAAAATCTTTACGGTCCACATTTCTTAATTGAATCGGGATTCGGGATAAGCCACCAGAAAATGGTGTCTTGCTTCAGACTTGTATAAAAAAAAATAAACAAATTTCCATCAAACTAGGATTAATTTTCTTATGATTTCACTAAAACAAAACTTACTTTTCAACGTAGGGAAAATGTATTCCATTTCAAGTTCTCTTAATAATTTTACTAAAAGTTCAACGGTGCATTAAGCTATTTAAACTCCGACTGTTTTAAAAAAAGACAAAACACGACTGAATATATGAAGAAGCCAAAGCTTCACGATCGACAACGCCGACGCCGACCCGATACTAAGTTGCAGGTAGTTTTGTTTGCTGTTTTCATGATTCAACATGGAATCCATTTAAGATCAACTATGAATCCCTTTGATTTTACGTCGATCGTAGTTTGAAAATGCAACATCACTGTGAAAATGAATACGTTTCAATTTGTTTCTACATCGCTTCCACTTTAAATTTCGGTGTTACATTGGGTCCACTTAAAATTGACTATGAATGAATTTAAATTAAAGTTGATTTTAGATTGAAAATCTTTCATCAATGTTTGTGAAAGAATAATTGAATTTATAAGTGTTATTTGTAAGTGACTGCAACTTCGAAATGATGTTGAACAAAGTAGAATCAACCATGTTACACTTTGAAAGTTGTGCATGGAATCTTAATTTTGGATACATTTTAGCATTTTTCACTTTAAATTAACGTTGAGCATACTTACTAATTTATGAAAGTTGTTTCACTGTTGAATCGACTACGGTTCACTTTAAAACCAGAATGACAGTACTTAAAAGAACGATGCGTAGTTAAATCAATATATTTTCAACCTTAAATTGAATACGTTCATGATACTATTTTCCAACTTTAAATGAAATACGATTTCCTAGATTTTACGTTGCCTTTTTCCCTCAGTGTATATTCTGATTTTGAATAGGGCTGGCAACGAGACTAGACCTGGCGATACATTTGTTAGTCTCGTCTCGGTCTCGCCTAACCAATTCTCGTCTAGCCTTTTTCTCGAGAAAATTTGAATGTGCAGTCTCGTCTCGTATCGGTCTTGGTCTCATCCTTAGTCTTGGTTTCTTTCGTGGTTTTTGATAGTAAAACAAATTTTATGAAGTATAATTTTAATTTTGTAGAGGTTGTTTTTGACAGCTCATTGATTGACATGTAAGCAACGAATTATTTTTGGAGGTTTGGATAAAAGTCTTAAAGTCACTATTTTGCGGAGGGGGAACAAAGTCTGAAAAATGAACGATTTCTGTTCCAACGATATGCATACAAAAATCGTGCGCATTCTTCTCTGTATTTTTGCAGTACGCCGATCTGAGTATAATTATGTACATATGTGGTTTGATATTTTAACGCGTATAGAATATTTCGGAAAAAAAACTTGTGAATTATAAAAATTGAACATGAGTACTTAAAAATAATTAATTAAAAAAAATTGTTCTAGTGAAAACCGAAAACAAACCACCAACCACCTAGACCGCCGAGACCACCGAGACTCTCGGCGAAATTCGGCATCATAAATACAGCCTCGTCTCGGTCACGTCACGGTTGCTATTATAGTAGTATCTCTGGACCGATATGGAGACCGAGGTCAGTCTCGGTATCGTTGCCCGTCCTAATTTTTAAACCAAAATTATAAAATCACCTATTTTTCACTGCCAATCTTTCACTGCGTTACATTTTAGCACTGGAAAACTTTACCACTATCTATTTTTCCACTCAATACTTAGTACATATTTTATACTGTCACACTTTCATTATTTCTCAGTGTCTGTCTTTTACACTTTCAAACTGCACATTTTCTGCGTTTCTTCACTGTCTATATTCACCTAATCACACTTTCTTTATTTCACACTGTCCATTCCACACTATCTTTCACTGTCTCCCTTTGAGACGGTCACACTGCCACACTTAAAACCGAAGAAACCCTACACACTGTCACACTGCCATACTGTCACAGGATTGGCATTGTTTGAGCCACGCCTGTATAAATAACCGGCTTAAGGTCTTGTCATTCTTGATTAACTAAACCATTATTTCCAGTTTTTTTTTGTGAAAGTAAAAACTGTTTATAATAAAAAATAACTGAGTTTTTATGAAAAAAGAGTGTGGAAATAACGTTGGTAAAAACAAACAGGGGGAAACATAATAATCTAATGTGTATTGGCTGACAAAAAAAAGGCCGCGGAAAATTTAATTAAAATTGTAAAATGACATTAGGTTAAAGAAGTGATATATGAATTTTCTAATTTTACGAACGTTTGCTAGTTTCGCGGGATTTTGATTTTTTTTTCATAAAACATAAGCACTTCCAAATTGTTGAATTGTTTTACAATTTTTTTTTCAAGATATTCGATTTAAAAAATTCTCGAAAAAAAAATCTGGTGCCCTAAAATTTTGGCGATTTGTCTGGACAAACCAATAATGCTCTATACGAGACCTATATTCCACCAACTTACGATGGAGGAAAAACTCGTCTTTCGATTTTTATGATTTTGTTTTCAGTCAGTTGCCCGACGAGTGTGGTTGGATCCAGTTTGCACGAAATTTTCAGTTAAACTTTTAATTGGTCAAATGTTTGTCTCACATGACCCTCTATTGCAGTTCACATAGTAGGAACAAAATCAATCAAGGTCACGGAAGAGAAAAAAATTACATTGAAAATATTAAAAGGAATTCTTTATTATTATACACATAAAGAGTAATATTCATTACTTAGCTTATGCCTGGTAATCTCAGAAAGTATATTTTCTTAACAAAACGATTTATTTTAAGGTTTTAGACAATTTTTATTGAAGTGAAACTTCTTTTGCGGCGTTAGGGTAAACATTTTCTACAGAGCTGTGAGCGACATGTCAAACCGACACTTTTTCTGTCAAAACCGACAGAATTTTTCGCAACAGATTTTCCTTCAGCTATCTAAAAAAACATTTTTATTAAAAAAACATAGGTATATACGTTTTTAGTTAAGTCAAACGAAGAACACTCACGAGCACCAAAACAACATTTTTTATTTACAACAAAAAAAAAATATATACGATTGGATCGCATGAACTTGCTCTTATGTTCGATCAATAGTATGCAAAAGATTTATATTTAAAATCTAAATGTATTTTTAGTCATTTTTTACTTTATTTTTTATACACAAAGTTTCTTTAATTTTTTCTAAAAAAAAATTGGTATGACAATCTTAAATATTTAATAATATTTATAAATCTAAAAACAAAAAATTGAATCAGTTTAATCAAAGAAAAAATAATTCAAAATTCAGAAATAAATACTTAAACTAATTTGAGCTCAAAAAAGTACGCCCTTTTATTTCTTTGATAAATTTGAATTGATAAGAAAAAAAATTTAAGAATCTGTGGAGCGGTTTTTGATAAAAAAGTTTTTTTAAACTTTTTGAACATAATTTAAAAAAAAATTCAAAAAGGCCAATTAATAGGTATTCAGCAAATACATATAACTATAATTTTTGAGAAAAAATTATTGAGTAGTTTTCAAAATATAAATTAAAACATTTTTTTTTTAAACAATTCTTTTTTTTTAATTCTTTTAAAAATACAAAAAAATATTTAGTAAAAATATTGGTACGCAGTATAAATTGGGCAACCTAAACCTATATACGTGTAAAATTTCGAAAGACTCGGTCGAGCCATTTATGAGATAGTCGAAATAAAAAAAACGGTCCTATGGTAAGTACCGTTTTTAGACATTTTTAAAATGTTTTTTGCAGTCATATGATCGGTCGTACCTAATTTGTAGCTGACATAGAATTATGAAAGAAACAAAAAGTTTCAATGCAAGAAATTTTACTTCTATTGCGTGAACACACTCGTTTTGTGTATTTATGTACATATGTAGAAGAACGTGGCTCTATTTGTAACATTTATGTTTTTAATGCGATTTACTTATCTTGAATTTACCTACGTACTCGTGTGCCATTAGGAGTACAGTATACCACTATTTTAACGTTTTAGGTACCTACATACACAAAGTAATTATACAGAACGGGGTGAAATTATTTATTCAATAAATAACGTGTATTGATTGATATAATTATTATAGAACCTTATCTTTCGATTGAAAACCATAAATCAGATTGATATGGTTAAAGTTGGTCTTTTTACTTGCGATTATAGGTAGGTACTATAACTTCGTGGTCACGGGATGAGACTCATCCACGAAGTTTGAAACTTCTTCGAAACGTCGGGAAAAAGAAAAAGAAATTGAAGATGAGTCTCATCCCGTGACCACGAAGTTTGAAACTTCTTCGAAACGTCGGGAAAAAGAAAAAGAAATTGAAAATATTTCTTACATTTAACGCGGTAAGTTCCGAAAAATTTAAACTTTATGTACTAACGGGTGATTTTATTGCTACTTGGTTTTTGACGTTTATATTTTTGACAGATCACACATGACAAATTCCACGAACATTTGACATTTCGATTCAGTATTGTTTGCCATTTCATCATGAATAGACTTACGCCTGAACAACGTTTGCAAATTATTGAAATTTATTATCAAAATTCTTGCTCTGTGAAAAATGTGTTTCGCAAGCTTTTATCGCAAAATTGTCTTCAGCGACGAGGCTCATTTTTGGCTAAATGGATACGTGAATAAGCAGAATTGCCGTATTTGGAGTGAAGAGCAGCCAGAGGCAATTCAGCAGCTACCAATGCATCCCGAAAAATGCACTGTTTGGTGCGGTTTATGGGCAGGCGGCATCATTGGGCCGTACTTCTTCAATGACGGCCGCAGGGTTACGGTCAATGGAGAAAGGTACCGTTCGATGATAACAGATTTTTTTTTGGCGAAAATGCAAGAATTGAACTCGGTCGACATGTGGTTCCAACAGGACGGTGCCACATGCCACACTGCACGCGAAACCATGCATCAATTGAGAGGCGAATTTGGTGAGCAGTTGATCTCACGTTTTGGCGCAGTCAATTGGCCACCAAGATCATGTGATTTGACCCCATTAGACTATTTTTTGTGGGGCTATGTTAAGTCTATTGTCTATGGGGACAAGCCAAACACGATTGCTGCCTTGGAAGCCAACATTGAACGCGTCATTGGTGAGATTCCGGCCGAAATGTGTGAAAAAGTTTGCCAAAATTGGACCTTCAGAATGGACCACCTGAGGCGTAGCCGCGGGCAGCATTTAAGTGAAATTATTTTTAAAAAGTAAATGGCAGAAATTGATTTATCGATCCAAATAAAATTTCATTCACTTTTTACAAGTTTCTGTGTTTTTTTGAATTTTCAAAAACCAAGCTCTTAAAAAATCACCGTTTATAAGATTCGTAAAAAAAATTCTAACAATCAAACATGACATTACGATCATAGAGAAGCCTAAAAAAGCTATCGGCAAAAAATGTCTATCTGTCTGTCAATCTGTCCGTCTGTATGTATAACGAGCTAAAGCATAACGGCTTAAGCGATTACCTTCAATGTGTTTATGTGTGATTCTTTTGGCATTCCTCAGAGCGTAAATTGAAATTTTATTTTGAGGCCTAAAAATAACTGTATCTGCCATATAACCGTTTAGGGAAATCTCATTTTTCTCGAAAACGCCTCCAACGATTTTAATACAAAATTTTGAGAATTTTGTTGTTGGCAATAGCTATCATTTAATCTGTACCAAGCTTACGGGAAAAGTCTATTAACGGCACTTTTCATGTAACGGTTTTTGTAATTTTTTAATTTTTCCGTAAAGGTACATTGGATTTCTTTTAAATTTTATATCTGAGAAGACAAGAAGCCAAACTAATTCTGCATATCGAAATTTTTAATAACTTTTTTAATAATTAAAATTTTTTTTTAAACTTTTTTTAAAACTAATAAAAAAAATAATTTTAAGTTTTATAATAGCATGTATTTTAATAAATTCTAAAAAAAGTGCATACCAAAATTTCACAAAAAATTTGTTTTCAAAAAACTAAAAATAAAAAAACAGGATTTCATCAAAATCCGTCAAATAATTTTCTAGATACTTTTTTATAAAATTTTAATTGATCTGGTGCATCTAATGGCATTTTTTGTTTTTTTTTTTGCGAGAAACCGATTAAAGTGATGGTCTTGTCCGTTTTAATAAGTTTAAAAAACGATTTTTCGCAGCTATACAACTTTTACTTTCATTATTTACATTTGTAAAAATGTATGTATTTACATTATAACACTCCTAATTTACATAATTAAAATCCATTTAAATATATATTTCTTGAATCATGCATTCGAAAATTAATTATACTAAGAATCAAGGTACTCTTACCTACATCGGCTTTAAATCTGCATAGGATAAGTATAGGCTAGTTGCCTACCAACAGCGGCAGTGAGTAACACTAAAGTTGTTAGCTACAAGAGCAAATTTGTACGATCCCGTCGTGCATTTGATTTCAACAAGCATAGGCCGTTCGATTAGTTTCAATTGTGTATAGCAATTAGTAATTTCGTCAATTTAATAAATTTACAAGAAAGTAGTTGTTGTTAATAATGAATAACAACAAAATCGATAATTACAAATTAATAGCAGTGCAGTTTTCTAAAAATAAATGTCAGTATTTATCAATGTTCAATTGATAATTGATAATGGAAATAGGGTCCAGGATATTTTTAGTAGGATAACTTGAGGACTATTCACATGGGAACGACCAACGATCATCGAATAAATGAATATATTCCATTTAAAACAACTTACCAATTTAGGGTTGGTTCACAAATTTTAAAACAAATTGTAGAAATAGAATTTATATTAATGCTCAGACACAAAAATTTACTTTTTAATCACCAAAATAAGATACATTTGAGAAAACCATATTGGCCTTCGCGAAAAAACCCTGTTCGCGTTCCACATACGATCTACACGCGTATGACTAACTTCAAAATCAGACTATGAATTTATATACATGTGAAAGTCATTGGTCGCTCTCATATTCAAAGTTTATACTACTCAATGAAACCTGCAAAAAAAACTATCCGATTTGAAATACATATACATTTACATTTAAAAAAATGTCAGAACTTCAATTACTTAGTTATTTATTTCGACAATTTTTTGAGAGAACTTCAAGAATATACAAACAGAAAAGTTTAACCTAAAACTAGTTCGTTTTTGTTCGATTGGAATTATGTTTTTTTTTGAAAACCATCTTTCATGTAAGTGCATCGGTAAACCTTAACAATAAAACACAGTTCACCATTCAAGTACAGAATAATGTTTTCCCACTCTATAATTGAAAAGAGAGTTTCTAAAAATAATCCCTGAGATAGGTGGGTAAACTCAAACATAGCTAACCAACACTTGCCCAGAGTAAAACAAAAAAAAACCACAAAAGAGCCTAGAAAAGCGTACCACTTTACTGGTATCCTTCTGTAAATAGTCGGATAGTTATTCCTTGCTTCACCTTGCTTTTTTTATACTTGTTTTTCTATTTAATTGTTTTAAAAGCTTTATATCCCCTTTTTTTAGTTTTAATTGTATAAAATTTATTTTCTACTTTTCTCGTCTTTTTTGTTTTGTTTTTGCTTTTAGGTGACGCAACGTCATGGCAAGAAATGTACAGAATAATGGAAGAACCTGGAACCGATGCATCTGGGATGTAACACCGCTGAAGCTTATAACTGTTGCATTTCTATTGTCCCAAGGATATGTGGCTAATGGCGAAGGAAATGTCGGTGAGTGTGTTTTCTTTCTTTGAAAAGTTTTTTTTTTTTAATTTGTTGGCAAGTGGATGTGAATTTGCAGAAAACTTATACGAGGAATGGTTTTAAGAACTCTAGTCTCTGGAGGACTAATTAAAAAAAAAACTGAAAAGCTTTATAGTATACTGTCGGTAAGCTAATGACAGGTAAAACAACAAAAAATGATTTCCCAAGCGACCTTGACAAATTAAGTGGAAAAATAATATTTTAGCAATGGCCAAGTTCAAACAGTTGCAATTCGAATGTGCTTGTGAAAAAGATCAACTAAAAGCTGTCAGATATCACAAAAAAGCTCATATCAAATGTCACAAATTTCGTTCCGTCCGAAAATTATGGAGGCGAATCCATTTCGAGGCATCAGGTGTCATAGTAATCTAAAAAGTGTTATCACAATTATTCACTTTTGCTTGCAAAAAGCTAAGACATTGCAAAATTCTGTGGGAATTTTATTTCCCACCAACTATATGATTCCCCCGAAATGTTGTGGGATATCGAAAAACCTCTTTTGAAAAAATTTCACAGAACAAAATTCTCTTGAAAACATATTCACATTTACCTTAGAAAATTAAATGAGGTTACCTACCAATAAATTGATAAATTGATTGAGTATTTTCATTATTATTCACGTTCCCTATATTCAAAGGGGAGAACAAATTTTTTGGGAATTTTAATTTCTTTAACCCCCGAAATATTTCACAATCATGTATGAAGGGGAAATAATTATAGTTTGATGAAAAATTTTGAATCATAGTGTATTAAAAATTGTTTTCTTTATTATCATGAAATTGAAAATGAATAGGTTCCACAAGGGAAAGGCTGATTTTTCATACTTCAATTTCATATTTGTCTTGTCTTATTTATATTTCGAAGCAAAGTAAATTAATCATTTTTGTTTTCTCAGTATTTGACACTAAGATTTGGTGAATTCAGCTGACAGTTTGGTTTTAATTTGAATTTAATGTGAACACATATGAATTTTTACTCAAGCTCTACGATAAACAAATGTTTGTAATAACGAATTTATCCAGACAACTTCTCACTAATATGTGTGGAACCTATTATGATTTTCATTTTGAAAATCTAATGAGTAAGTTTTCTTTTTTTATGGACGGTTTTTTTTCAAAACTTATCAATATTCACTATTCTTGGAGTGAAAAATGAGTGTGATCCACCAGATTTTATGAGCGTTAATTTCCATATCCTATTGACATGGTGTGAATTTTAAATAAGCTTTATTAATCAACCTATTAACTTTTTTTTTTTTTAAGTGAAGCGTTCCAAAATCTTTTACAAAACATACCCGTTGAAGATCTCTTTCATCCTTGTCCCCTCTGGAGTTCTTTGCTCTTTTCCCTGATTAATTTCACTGCTTTGCTCTCCGCTTTAGTCTGTTTGGCTTTGTACACTTGGGCTATAGAACGGCGCGCGTGGCCGATTTGGATGATTCTCTTTTTGTTTTGTTCGTCTCAATACTGGGGTGGTTAAGAAAAAAATAGAATTCTGAAAACTTCAAAGTAAAAGCTAAAAAATAGAAAAAATTAAAATTCGCATTTTGTGTTTTGGAATTTTCAATTTCCTAACTTTGAACACATCTTAATTATCACCATTCAAAACATAATTTCTGTATAAACTGCAGCTGAACACGCCTAAAACATTGAAAAAAGCTAATCGAACATATCTTTCTGACGTTTGTAAGTGTCAAAGTGACATATGAATTTAGTACGATACTCAAAAGGTAAAGTATGCATTTGGTGATTTTAATTTTAGTAAAATGTTAAGAAGATAGTTCGATACTAAACCCGTTCAAAATCAGCAAAAACTCTTTTTAACCTAGTATCATACTAAAAATAATTTAACATCATCATATAATAAAACGGCGAACATGTTTTTTGTGGTACACTTTTTGCGGCCCACATAAGCCGAAGGGACAAAAATTCATATTAAACGAAAGAATTTTATGCATAGATGTGCAGAATGCCATGATTATTGTTTAAAACAATAAATAAAAATGCAAAAAAAACACACATACACTAGCGACATCTGTTGCATGTAAAAAAAAGAAAAAGAAGATGGTTAGTGCATTGGATAATTTAATGACATATATAAAAGAAATTAGAAATTGCATACTCTTGAGTGTTCATTGCATACTTATTTATTGAATTGTGTTAGTGCTGGGCAATACTATGATGGTGAATAGCTGAGTACAGGAAAGTGGTGGAAAAATAAATATATACTTTCTAATTAAAACTTATGTCCAACTTGAACAAAGACTAACACAATAAATTTAGAAAATAATTAAGTTTCATTTTCGAAGTGAATATAATTGAATTTGTACAAATTAAAACAATCATTATTTATTTTATATGTGGTGGCATTTCATAAGAGGTAAAGTGTGGTGAAAATACGAGGTGTGTGAAGCGTGTACATCTCTAAATCCATTGTTTTTCTGAATTTTTTATGACGTCAGTATAGTTGTATGTACGTATTTTGGTTTGGCATGGAAATAATGAAAGGTGCAAGAGTAAGAACCAGGAACAATTGTTGTTGTACAAAAATTGTTAATGTGTCAAAAATTTGTATAGGTTTGAAAGTTTATGTACCATTAACTGTTTTCCTTGGGACTCCAGGATTGAGTGCTCATTGCATTCAACAATTTAAAAAAATCATGAATTCTCTGTCTTTTATTGAATGATAATGAATTAAATAAATAAATTGGCACTTAATAAATCCACTAAAATTTTCCGCCATTGAATTTTTTAACGAAAGAGTTTGATTTATGATGTTGGTGATCTTTTTCTTTTGCAACTTCAGATTATGTTAAAGCTCAATCAACGTATTTAATTTTGAAAGAAATTAATTTATTCAGCAAACGAAACACAAGCCATAGCTGTTAAAAGATTGATTGGAATACATATATCGTATATACAAACATATTATATATACATACAGCCAAATAAATTTTTGATAGATAGAAAATCGAAAGAACGTTCGCCGGGTTCCGCTAGTATTTTATACGAACCCTAGATTTCTTTAATTATATTTGTTGTTTTTTTTTTTTTTTCAAATTTATGTGGTTTCCCATGGAAGCATTCCGAAGGCATTGGCACAAAAATCCTGTTCTGACGTTTCTGAGAAGATAAATTCTCTCCTTGATTTGAAATATATTCATGCTCAAATGTCAAATCTCTGATTAAATATTTGGTTCTTCGTCTTTATCGTCATCAACCTATGAATTTATAATTGAAAACGACACTCACATAAAAACAAAACATCAGAATTAAGCAGGAGCAATCAGCACAATCATTTTTTTCCAAATTACTTGAAAACTATAGGTTCTTTTGAAAAAAGTTGTAGGTACGCATTGAAGCTAATGTTATTTTACACAAAAAAATCCAGATACTTTTTATCGTACAATTGAAAAATGGTCGAAAACATTGGGGTGTAATACATTAATTCAACAAAATGTAATAAATGTATGTTTTTGAGTAGGGATTTTTTTTTTATTTATGTTGTTTGCAAAAAACCAAATTTTAATTGTGGAACCGGGTAATGGGGTAAAGGGTAATGCTGACATCTTAAAAATTTATTTTTTTTTATTTTGCTTAATAACTCCCAAAATCTTCATTTTTTCTAAAAAAAAAACTCTAAGAGCAGATTCAAGACAGTAAAATTAATAACAAAATTACATATTAACGACTTCTGTATGTCAATTCGTTCTTAAGTTATAGCGTGTCAAAGTTGATAATCAAGATAAAAAGTGTCTTGATCTCTTTGTGTAAAATAACATTAGCTACAATGCGTACCTACAACTTTTTTCAAAAGAACCTATTGTTTTCGAGTAATTTAGAAAAAACTGAATTTTTCCCCCTCCCTAAAATTTTTCGCTCCGCACCAAATTTAGGGTACCTTTTAAGAAATTTAAGACATTAAAATGAAGCTCTCCACCAAAATTCAGTTTTGTCGGAATTTTTTCGAAGGAATGTCTAATTTTCGTGGACTATTAAATGAAAAAAGGCTTATATGGTCTTACAAAATGGCCTTACGGATCATTGTAGGACGGTTTTGCCTTTTTAACACAGATATTTTCTCATGGTACGGTGGCATGAAATATTTCTTTATGGTACGTTTTATATATTTTCAATATTTAACCTTAACTTCTATTAAGTTAAGCATAGGCAGTGTAAAAAATTGACAACAACTCCTATTTCCAAGCATTATATTTATTAAATAAAAATAAAAAAAAATAATGCAAGTAAAGTTGATTTTACCCGTGATATAAGTACTATAGGGCAAATTTTGCTTTTGGAAAAATATCGAACTCGAGATTTGAATCAAACTTGATATTACGATGATAGCGAAGACGAAAAGAGTCGGTCCCGCAATCTCTTATGTATGTGCGTTTATACAACGGTCCACAGCCTAAACGGCTAAAGCGATTTTCTTCAAACTTAGTATTTAAGCGTTTTAGGTGAATGTCTTAAATAGATTTTTTGAATCGTTTTTTTAAGGCGAAATTTAACGGTCATACAATTTTTCCTAGAGAGAATACCAAAATGTAATGTCAAGTTTGATTAAAATCTCGAGTTCGATTTCTGTTTCCAAATGCAATATATCCCAAGTAAAAATATATATACTTTCACGAATCGCACAACCATCTTATTAATTCACGCGACGCCACTGATAGGTACTATATGGTAAGTTATGGGTCCGTAAATAAATCAAATGGGTCCCGCAATTTCGTCTGTCTGTTTGTCGTACTATCTGTCTGTCCTCGAGCCTAATGGGTTGGATGAATTTGCTTCATACTTGTTGCATATTGCTTTTCGGTAATATGCCCACCGAAAGACGAAAATTGAGGGTATTTGCCATACATTTTTTGTCGACCAAAAACGACTCCAAAAATATTTATTAAAAAAATCATTTCAGTAATGAAGGGAAAGGTGCTTTTTTGTGGAATTTTTTTTTAATTTTTGGTACGAGAGTAGAACCATTTTTTTGGTTTTCGATTTTTTGGAAAACGGTTCATTTGATTTTTTTTGAATTTTTTAATGCAAAAGCTTTTAGAAAGTTTAAGCACTGATGTCAATCAATTTTTTTTATAGATTAAAAAAAACTGTTTTTTTTTTTTGTTGAAAACTCAAATATTTCGAAAACGACTCAATCGACATGCGAAACTTCATATTTAGTAGTTCCTTGACATTATCTTGAATATCTAAAAAAAAAAAAAACTAATTTCATAAAACAAAAAACAACGGTACCTCCAATACAAATGTTAAAAAAAAAACCGATAAGAAAAATTGTATGTCTCAAAAACGACTTCAAGAATTTTGATCAAAAAAATTTTTGTGTTCTTATGTTAGTGCAGCTTACTTTTAAGTAAAAAAATATTTAATTTCGCCTATACACCTTAATGGTATTTTCGACTTTATGACTATTGGATGAACCGATTAAAATATTTTTTCGATTTTTCAAAAACGATGCATTGAATATTTTTTGAATTAAGGTAATCTTACCCATACATCGGCTTTAAACCTACATAGGACAACTAGACTACATACCTACTAACAGCTCCAATACTTAGTTACATTTAAGTTGTTAGCCCCAAGAGCAAGTTCGTACGATCCAATCGTGCATTTTATTTTTAAATGTGACAAGATATTTTGTCCTTGGTGGAAACGCTGCTACGGATACCACGTGAGTAGTTCTGTTTACACATTCGTTTAATTAAAGTATATAAGTCTTAGCATTAAGTTTCAAGGGAATAAAAATTACAACTAAAACAGAGAGCTTTATCGCCCACATGGGACGAATATTTTAATGGGACATGTTTTTCGAAACCCTGGAAATATTGATTAGATGGAAGTACTTTAGAAAAATGTAGATAATGCGGTATGGTGGTTAAAACACATTCTAAATTAATTACAATGTTCTTTTCTTTGTGCGGAATCTAGTATTTGCTTGTTCCTTTTCAATTATATTTAATCTTGGTTACATTTCGCTTTCAATAAACATTTAAGTCAGTTTCAGTAGCTCCTAGGGATTTTCTTAGAATTGAATTATTGGCATTTAGAGAATAATTGGATTTATTGTGAAATATTAGGCCTAACGGTGTATAGGTTGTATTTGCGATGATAACAATCAATCACAGATTTTAATTTTGCTAGAATGCTTGTTCGGTATTTATAAAATCAATCCATTTCAAAACCAGACAGACATTTTTGTATTGTTGTATTTTATGTTTTTTTGTATCTTCTTCCAGTATCTATCGATGTGGGTTCAAAAGTAAAAACCAACCAAGATGGTTTTATCAAAAAAAAAATGAAAACTTTTTTTTTTAGGGAAACACAAAATACCAATATCTGTGGCCAGATTGTGCAAAGTTTCTTTCTATATACGAATTCGAAAAATATCTATAGTGTTTCTTTGTGTGCGCATTTTGGGGTTTCGTTTCAAATCTGTTGTTTCCTGTCTGGGAATTTTGTTTTACTTTCTTTCTGATTTGGACATAGGCTTATGCTTTCAAGCGATACGAGATATGTTTAATCCAGCATGAAGTCTATGTTCTTTTGCAGAAACATACTTTATCTCTGGTCTCCTATGCTCCTCATCTGAATACCACAAAAATGTTTATTTTCCAACAAAATAAGGGAAACAAAAGAATACAAACAATTAAAAATCTTTCATTGAAATGGTTGGATGAAGTTGCTAAATTTTGAAAATTTGCTGTACTTATGTTTGATACATTTTATAGAAGGGAACTGACAACAAAATACACTTCTCAATAGTATTAAAAAAAAAACAATGTTAAAGCTTAGCTCATATTCACAAGGCTTATCTATGAAGATACGCTCTCGATTTTTTCACCGCTTCACAATAAACAATGGATAAACGTACTTAAAAATCTGTCATTTTACAATTTTGTCGGTGATTCAATTTTCGGGCGGGTGGTGGTTTTAAGGATTTGGGGGTTCTATTAACCATTTGAGGACGTTTGGTTTTGACAGAACAGTGCACTAATTCCATATTTCGATGACTAAGGACAAATTTTTCAATAGACAGTCAAGCATTCAGTTGGAACATATTTCCTAGATAGATCAAAAATCAGTGTTTCAATAGTTCAATAGTCAGAGAGAGCTTAATCCTAGGAATAAAGTAATCTGCTCCTTTTAGAACGGAATAAGGAGTTATTGTTTTGAAATAAACGTTAAACAAATATTAATTTCTATGAAAAAATTGAAATAAAAGTGACGCTCTAATTAAATTATTCTATAGATAGTTTTTCCTTGATTGAAAAATGCGGTATTGTTATCCGGTTGTTTAACGGTCAAGTTTATTCCTCTGGAGATTTAAAAATCGGCTCTAAATCATAGTAACTATTCTCGGATTATCTTATATATCTGAAAGGCTACCTATGGAATAGCTGGCGGCCGGCGCCCTTACCTGAATTACATTACTGCTATTTTTCCCTGTGGAAGACGAAGATAAAGTAATCTCTATAACGTTTGAAATTTGTCGAAAATTAATCAAAACTTTAAAAACTGTCTAAGTCTGTGTATTGCTATAGGCGCCGCTTTATTGGAGACAGAACAGATTTACAAAAAAAAAAATTGAAATATGAAACGGAGAGCATCTCATTGGGCACACAAGTTTATTTAAAAAGACCTTCTGTATACAAATTTTCATCAAAATCTGTAAAGCCGTTTTTGAGAAAGTTGAAAATCAAATAAAATGGCTGTATGCCAGGTACTGTTAATAGCAAAATATTTAAAACAATGTTTGACCAAAATCTAGACTATAGCTTAAGAAGTGTACACACTTTTTTTATCAAAATTTTCAAAATCGTTAGAGCCGTTTTCCAGATAATAAATATGGTAGACAAAATTCTGTGGCAAGTACCGTTATTTTTGGGGCTATAAAAACACTTAAAATCAATTTGAGAAAATCACATAAAACGTTTAATTTGAAGAAAATCGCTTCAGCCGTTTAGCCTGTAGATCGATCTACAGACAGACAGACGGAATTGCGGGCCCCAGTTTGTTGGTGTTCTCTATTATCTTAATATCAAGTTTGATTAAAACCTCGAGCTCAAAAACCCCTTAGAACGAATTACTAAACACCCTCCCTCCTCTTACGTGCCGAGCTTTTTGTACACCTTCAAATTTGTATAGCTAAGTATGCAATACAGTAGTCGCCTACATGGCGTCATTTTCCTTTACCAAATGGGCTATTTATTTTTATCATTATTAATGATTCTTATTTAAATATAAAATATAAAAATATAGCGTTATGTCCCTGGGTCTTCTCTATCATCCTTATTTGGCATAAGATCAAAATCTCGCGTTCGTTCGAGATTTGTCCAGATGCAAAAACTGCCCTGCACAATAGTTAAAAATATTTCCACGGTCATAAAAAAGCAATAACATTAATGCCTGGATTTTAAAAGTGTTTGCTTTTAATCAGAAAAATAAACCGAACACAACAGGAATCGCCAGTTTTAAAATATTTTTTTTTCGTGACATGAATTTATTTTAATTAAATATTTGATATACAAATTTTAAAGCCCTGTACCTTGCATACTCCTTGACAAAAAATTCACATATTATTGAAAAACGTAGAACAGTTATGTTTTTTGTTAAACTGCTAACTTGCTAAAATTAAATTATAAACTTGAAAAAAAAAAGTGAATGATGTACCGAATATACTAAAAATAAAATTCACGACTGGATCGCACGAACTTCCTCTTGTAGCTAACAACTTTAATGTAGCTAACCATTGAGGTTTAGTTAGTTAGGTGTAGTTATCCTATGCAGGTTTAAAGCCTATGTAGATAAGATTAACTTGATTCTTAGTATAATGAATAGTTAAATAGGTACCTGCCTACAAATGTATATTTAAATCTAAGTTATGGATTTTAATTATGTAAGTTAGGACAGTAAAATGTATCAACATACATATGTTTTATGTATGTTTCATTTTCATTATTGTATGTACAGTAGGTACCTGTATGCATATAACTTTATAATTTAGGTGCAATATGCACCTGTGATCTTTCAAGGCACATATTATGTATTTATATACATATTATGTATAGGGCCTAAAATTCAAAAATCGTTGGAGCGGTTTTTTAATAAATTAATTTTGTACGCATTAAATTTTGAAAACATTTTTCAAAAAAAAAAAATTAAACGCCATTTTGAAGGTATTATTAATATACATATAAAATTCAAATTTAAAAAAAATTCTGTGACTGGTTTTTGAAAAATCGATTTTTCAAAAAAAAATTTGTATTTATTTTTTAAAAATCGAAAAACTTTTTTTTTTGTAAAACTGGAGTATGCAGTCTTATTAACAATCTTAGGGAGCATTTGTATAAAAAAAATTATTTTAATCGGTTTATCCAATATTGAGAAAGTCGAAAATATATAAAAATATTTTTATATCTAAAAGTGAACTATACTAATCTGAGAACACACAATTTTTTTTATAAAAATTCTTATAGCCGTTTTCGAGAAATAATTTGTTTTCTTAACGGTTTTTTAACATTTATATGGGAGACACCGTTGTTTTTTTAGAAAAATATTTTTTTTTTAACTATTCAAGATAATGTCAAAAAATCACCAAATACGAAGTTTTGAAAAAATCTATCAAGTCGTTTCCGAAATTTTGAGCTTTAAAAAAAAATTAATTTCCAACAAATTTTTTTTTAGAAAAATTTTGGTACACAAAAGTGTTTAAATTCTCTAGGAGCTTCTGCGTAAAAAAAAATTCAAAAAAAGCAAATTAACCGTTTCCGAGAAAATCGAAAACCAAATAAATTGCTCTACTAGAGGTGCCAAAAATAACAATTTTTTTCATTTATTATTATAATATATTTTTTGTACCAACCATTAAATATTTTATAAGACATTTTTTATATCGAACAAAAATGTTTTTCGTTTTCAAAAGAATATTTTTTATAAGTTACTTACAATCTAATTATGTGGGAGCGGGTAAAAATTCTGGCTTCAAAATAATGCTTTTCAAAATTCTTTTAAAATGCCTTTAAAATGAAAATTCTGCTTTTCAAAATTCAGCTTTTGTCATTTTTTCTGCGCTTCAAAATTCTGCTTCTCAAAATTTTGCACGTCAACCAAAAAGAAGGAAATTCTGCTTATTTTTTTTAAACTTTTAATATTTTTTTTATTTACAAAAGCAATCGAGAAACAAAAATAAAACAAATCAATCCATTAGGTAAACTTAATTATGAAAAAAAATTACAGAAAAAAAACAAGCAAAACCAAAGTGAACAATGTTTTTTGAAATATGCCTAAAAACCTAAGATAGTCAATATGACTTAGATCGGTTCTCTTTTTTAAAATTATTTTTATTTGTTTGTTTTTGAAACACTTTCTTTTTTTCTTTCATAAACACTAACTAAATAATTGCCTTAATAAGTTGACTAAAATATTTTTTTATTAAACGCTTAAGAAAGTAAGATTATGCTCTGCTTATCAAAACTCTGCAAATAATAAGGAAAATAAAACCTTTGTTTTCTCTATTATTTCCAGACTTTTAATGAGCAGAATTTTGAAAAGCAGAATTTCGGCGAGCAGAAGTTTAAGAAGCAGAATTTTGAAAGCAGAATTTTAAGAGCAGAATTTTGTTAAAAGAATTTTGACCCCAGCAGAATTTTGACCCCAACCCTAATAATGTACTTAAAAATAATGAGGGTATTCATGTAACGGTGGAAAACCCAGATAAACCACAGAAACCAGATAATTTTATCTCCGCAGAAATGAACTGTCAAAGTTTGTATGGGAAAATCAGATAAAACTATCCCACGAATTTGATGTAGAAAGAGTATAAGTAAACCTCATAAATTTATTTCAAAGAACATCTGATTATTTCCGGAAAATTATATCTTTCTGCCAAGCGGAAAATTATTTCGTTGCATGAATACACTTAATAAAAAAAACACTCACACAAAATAAACAAAACATTCTTGCCATGCATTTGGAAGAATGGCTTATTTTGAACAGAACATTCGATAACGAAACGAGAAGTAAGTGTCACGAGATATCGTCATTTCTGTTAAATTATGACGAAGATACACATAATAAAGCAGGTAATGTCGTCACGTTACGATAAATTAATAGGTTAACTAATTGAAAACCAGTTAGCTTCAATATTATTTTCGACGTGAAAAGTTTCGTTCCATTGAATTGGGGAATAGTTTTTATAATGACAAAATGCTTGCAGTAAATCATGTCTAGCTCACGCCTCGTTTTTTTGTGTATTGAGTCATTTTTACCTGCGATATCGACTCGAGATTTTAAACAAAGTTGACATTACGATGATAGAGAACACCGTCTGTGTGTCTGTCTATACAACGATCCACAGTCTAAACGGCTGAACAGATTTTGTCAAACTTGGTGCTTAGGCATCTTAGGTGATTGTCCAAAATACATTTTTGAATTGTTGTTTTAGCAACAAAAATAACGGTACTTGCCATACAAATTTTTCTACCATATTTATTATATATCTCGAAAAGCGCTCTAACGATTTTGATAAAAATTGGTATGTGTTCTTCTTTGGGCATGGTCTATATTTTGGTAAAAAAAATTTTGAAGTATTTTGTTATTAACGGTATCTACCATACAACCATTTTATTGATTTTCGCCTTTCTCACAAACGGCTGAACGGATTCCGATCAAAATTTGTATACAGGAGCTGTCCAAAATTTCGTGAAATTATGTTCCTCGAAAACTATTAATTTAATATAAAAAATTAAATATTAAAAGATTATAATATCTATATTATAATTCGGGTCTACCACGATATCTCGAAAGCAATAATCCAGAAAGCAAGCATTTCGAAAGTTAAAACCTCGAAAACAAAAATCTAGAATTGAAAAAATTTCGAAAAAAAAATTTCAACTGCAAATATCTAGAATTAATATATTAATTTTTGAAACAATGGTTACAATTCGCAGCGAAGTAGTGTCTTGTAAGCTTCGGTCAGCACATAGACACCGGGTTGAGGGGAGGTTACAATACCACTGTCATTTGATGGCTTGATCCCACTATATAGATTATCCCTCCATCAGGCCCGAGGAGCGAGCGGCTCCCCTTAACGTCTGGTGGGTGGGTTTGATGGATCAGTAGTTGGTGTGTGTGTCTGTTTAGTTGCGTCAGATTAGCAGAATAAGTCGAGATGACCGACCCTTCCACAATAGTATTTTATCGTTCTTAAGGAGAGGCGGCCGCCTTAAAGTAGAATATTAAATAGAAATAAATTACAAAAAAATGTGTCCGTCTGTAATATGTATTTTTTTTGTGTAGAAACTTATTTATAATACATACGTTAATTGGTTGTTTTTTGTCTGGTACTAGTTTCAGGTACATCGATGGAAATATTTGTGTCTTATCTGAAAAATATTACGATGGAAACAAACTCATTATTTTGGGAACAGTGGAGAATCTTCTACTGCTGGGCTCCCCAAGAGTTTGGTTGATGGACGGTACTGTTGAAGTTGTTCCTTCGATCATGCGACTCAGCAGTCTACTGTATATTGAATTTTTGTTGTTTATTTTCCCAAAAAAGGAATAAACTGTTGAGTAAACTAAATATGTTATTCCTTTTATTTTCGAGATTATTTTTTCGAGATATTGTCTTTCGAGATTATTGTTCATTCGAGATTTTTGTGCAGTGACGATTTTTGCATTCTATATTAAACATTTGTTTTTTCGAGAATTTTTGCATTCGACATTTTTGACACTCGAGATAACGTCATGATCCCTCTCGTGTCACGTTGTTGTGCACGAGCTCGATGAACTCCGAAACTATCTAAGCGATGTTCACGTTTTTATTTATTATTTTCCTAGCGTGCCTAAGATAGGATAGTTTTTAATACTTTTTTTTATTAATAGGGACTATAAGGCAAATTTTACATTTGGAAAAAAAATCGAACTCGAAATTTTAATCAAACTTGACAACACGATGACAGAGAACACTAAAAAGTGGTCCCCGCAATTCAGTCTGTTTGTATGTATGTCTGCAGAATGATCTACAGCCTAAGCGGCTGAACCGATTTTGTTCAAACTTGGTGGTTAGGCGTTTTAGGTGATTGTCCAAAATAGGTTTTCGAAAAGTTCTTTTAGCCCAAAAAATAACGGTACTTGCCATACAATTTTTTCTACAATCTTAATTATCTCGAAAACAACTCTAACGATTTTGATAAAAATTGGTGTGTGTACTAACTTGAAATTGGTCTACATTTGGGCCCAAAAAAAATTTTAAAATAATAAAATATTTTGTTATTAACGGTACCTGTACAACCATTTTATCGATTGTCGACTTTTTCATAATCGGGTTAACGGATTTCGATCAAAATTTTTATACAGGATCTGCTTCAAATTCCAAATAATACTGCATTTCACAATTTGCGAAAAATATTTTTTTTTTGATTTTTTATATTATATTTTATTTTATATATAAGAAATTAAGTGAAAAACGACTTTAAAAATACTTTTAGCCGTTTCCCTTAAGTATCTTTTGCATATAATGTGATCGAACATAGGAGCACGTACGTGCGATCTAGTTGTGCATTTTTTCACACTTCAGAAAGTCAAGGGTATGAGCCTGTTTCGAATCAAATATATGTAAGTGATTATTCTAAATTCTAAAAACAAATATCTTAGTCTAAGTGTTAGAAGTTTAGCTCACAACCAATATGTCGTATAAATGGGATGTTCAAATGCTTCCAAATTAAATTTTCAAAGCCTTGATGCATCATCACCATAGATCTAAGTGTACGAGACATTTTTTCTTTGAAAATAAATCTAATTTCGCACAATATTGTAGTTCAATTCAAATAATATTCACTCTGTTAAATCCCATTAAAAAAAATCAATATTTTCTCAATCTCTTGAAGGGAGTCTTCTAATTTAATATTTATTTGTTTCTGTATTTTCAAGATATTCCTTCCAGATTATATACTTACGAATAATATGCTGAATTATTTATATCTTGCTTTATGTGGCACATAAAAATTTAACACAATCCCCAAAGATTTCGTGGGTTATGTAACCCTTGGCGGTAAAACAAACCGAAGTATCTTTTTAAGAAAAAAATGCCTATTATTCATGCAAAACACAATACTTCAAACAGAAAAAAAATTAACCACCTACTCCAAAGATCAAAAACGAAATAGTCAGCAAGGGCACAAATAAGTTAGTCCCAACGAACCGTATGTTTGGTATGTAGTCCCTACCAATTTTTCGTCAGTAAATAGGTTCTACAGCTTGCACTGCTGACATGATTATCACGTCCCAAAGTCAGTTTGGTTCTGATCCAATTAAATCTCCTAAAGCCGAATAGAAGCATTTTGTTCTACAAAAAAAAAAGTCAAAATATTTTCCCATTCGGACTTCGTTATAGTCAAGGACCTTGAAACAAACATTAAAACCCCCACGGTATGACCAAATAAAAAATATCTAATAGTTCATGAGCTGAATTTTCTGATCTCCAGGATGGAGAGTATGTGTGTGTATGTAGGTAGATTCGCGTATATCTTTTCTTTTTTAAATTCATGCTATTTTCATCATTCCAGAAAAATATCTGATGAAGGATGCTTGTAAGTAGGGAACCTACTCGTACGCCTTTTCCAGCGCAATAATACTCTTTCCCGAAAATTGTGTTTGCGAGGGCGAAAGCTTGAACCTTATCTATTTTTAGAAATATCCGGGTATGAAGCAACTTACAGCACCAATGCACCAGGAGTGAGAATGACAGCCACCTACGCACGTTTCATGACAGCAATACGAGTAAACGTTTTTTTTTGGAGTTCCAAATTGTTATTCAGTACCATTGTACCTACATAGCTTGTCAGTGCTCATTAGATGGAGGCGGTGGATATGTTTTGGTGTAGGTTCCGCTGGAAAACTGTTGCTGTTAAGTTCGTACGTAAATGCTGTTGGGCTGGTATACAGTAGGGGCAGAAAAAAAATCAATACTTTCCTACTTTCACAGTGAAACTAGGGAGGACGAAAGTGCAAAAAGCTTTTAGCTTAATGTTAATGTGATTGGAACTGATGTACGTCAGAGAAAAGTGAGAAAAGTTATTTTTTTTCTGAATGAAAAGTTTGAGTGTTTTTTTTTTTGTCGAACTAGATGTCTATTCTATAAAAAATGTTGATGGCATTATTTTATCTGAAGGATGTATGTAATATTCTTTTGTTTTTCACATCAGATCCATTATTATGGTGAGAAAGGGAGAACAGAAAACAATAAAGGGAGGCAACAGTTATTCGATTTTTTTTAAATATAGCCAAGTGTGAAATGAAGGGCTTTTGTTCATTGGCAATGGTATGTTGTGCATGTCCTTAGTGGCTAGACATCAACGTCAAGTTTTCATTTTATAACACGGATAATATAGGAGAGAACTCAAGAGCTATTTATGTGACGTTAAACGTCAAACGCAATAAACAAATAAAATCAATGGAATCATGAGCATTTTATTAAGAAAAAAAAAAGTGGGTTGTTTCATTTAAAAAACACTAAATCACTTCAGATTTTTGTTGGAGGTGCAGTGCTGCATGCATTTTCATTCAAATGAGAATAAAGTTTTAATCGTCTGTAAACACTTTATGTTGGACACGGTAGACCACCTGACAATTAAATTCAGAGTTAAAAACATCAAATAAGGTAGAAAATTGTGTATATAAATATATTGCATATGTATGCACAGGGTGTTTCATTTTAGGTCACTACTAACTTCGATATCGAAGAAGACAACTGAAATATTATTGAATATTTAATTATTTGTAGTGTTTAGAGACAAATCCGTCAAATCGATAAATTTTGCCTGCGTGGTTTATTTGTTTTTATTTGTTATTCACTTTTGAAGTGTACAATACTGTTTAACATTTTTTGGAGCTTTTTCATAAATAATTCAAAAAAATCAAATGAACCGCTTTCCAGAAAATTGAAAACCAAACAAAATAAAATGCACGATTGGATCGTACGAACTTGCTCTTGTAGCGACTACTTTAGTCTAAAGTAGTAAATCTTGCAGGTTTAAAGCCGAAGTAGATAAGGTTACCCTGATTCTTAGTATAATAAATTGTCGAATGCATCATTCAAGGAATGGTTACATATATAGGTAACATCGTACAAATGTATATTTAAATGGATTTTAATTATGAAAATTAGGAGGGTAATGTGTGCCTACCTATATAGATGGCCCCTAGGTATGTAAATATGTACATACATATGTATATAATGAAAGTGGATGGTGTATAAGTGGGTAAAATCGTTTCTTAAACTGATAAAAACTGCTAAAACCATCACTTTATTCAGTTTCTTGAAAAAAACGAAGAACGCCAGTAGATGCCATGGATCAATGATCATTTTATAAAAAAATTATCTCTAAACTATTATTACGCATTTTGATGAAATTTTGTTTTTTATTTTTAGTTTCTTGAAGACAATTTTTGCTTGAAATTTAGGTATGCAGTTTTTAGGGTTTATTAATATACATGTCACTATAAAATTTAAAAATAATTTCTTTGATTAGTTTTAAAAATATTGGCGCAAAATTTTAGTCGATTTAGTAATATGTTCGCACATGGTCTGTATTTCTCTTTTTGTGAATTTGAGGAACGAAAGTGAATTTAGATGTTCTGTATTCCACATAAAATAAAGTTTGTAAATAGCTCTTTCCAAATGTGGAATTTTAGGGTTCTGAATATGAAAATTCGTGTTCTACATTCGAATATTAGCCGTTTTTATACAAATTGCCTGGAACAGTTGATTTTGACAGTTCGAAAATGAATTCGAACTGAATTTGAAGGAGTGGAATTCACTCGAAATGCAAAACCCGTTTTTAAGTGAATTTGAAATTTATTTTCACTCAGAATGCAGAACATGTGTGGTTATATCATTTTTAGTATTATACTAGGCTAAAAAGAGGATTTTGCTAATTATAAACCAGTTTAGTATCGTATTATTTTCTTAACCTTTTACTAAAGTTAAATTCACAAAATGGCTACTTTATTTTTTTTAGTATCGTACTAAATCCATATTCTACTTTGACATTTACAAACGTCAAAAAGTTATGTTCGCTTACTTTTTTGCACTATTTTAGGCGTGTTTAGTTGTAGAAATCTAATGTACCGTTATCGAGAAATCCAAAAATTAAAAAAACTGTTGTATGAAAGTTACCGTTAATAGACTTTTACCATAAATTTGGTTCGGATCAAATGAAAGCTAGTAGCAACAAAAAAATTGTAAAACATTTTTATAAAAATCGTTTTCGAGGAAAAGAAGATTTTCCATAATAGTTGTATGACAGGTACCGTTATTTATAGGCCTAAAAATAAAATTTCAATTTCCCCTCCGAGGAATGCTAAAAGAGTCACACGTACCAAATTTGAAGGTGTTCGCTTAAGCCGTTTAGACTGCAGCTCGTTATACATACAGACGAACAGACTGACAGACAGACATTTTTTCTAGATCACTTTTTTAGGCTTCTCTATGATCGTAATGTCATGTTTGATGGTTAGAATTTTTTTCTTTCTACGAATGCATAACTTGCCTTATAACCTATAATCGCAAGTAAAAAAATTGATCTACTAGACACTAGATGCACCAAATATAACTATTTTTCCAAAAATTATTATCAAAAAGTACCTTTTCCCTTCATCAATAATTTGATTTTTACTTGCGATATAGTATTGGGCAAGTCTTGCATTTGGAAAAAAAAATCGAACTCGAGATTTTAATCAAAGTTGTCATTACGATGATAGAGAACACCAAAAAAGTGAGTGCGGCAATTCCGTCTGTCTGTCTGTCTGTCCTGTCTGTCTGTCTGTCTGTAGAACGATATACAGCCTAAACGGCTAAAACCGATTTTGTTCAAACTTGGTGGTTAGGCCTTTTAGGTGATTGTCCAAAATAGATCTTTGAATCGTGGTTTTAGCACAAAAATAACGGTATTTGCCATAGAAATTTTTCTACCATCTTAATTTTCTGGAAAACGGCTCCAATGATTTTGATAAAATTTGGTGTTTACTAACTTGAGTATGGTCTACATTTTGGCTGAAAAAAAAATTTAAAATATTTTGTTATTAACTGTACCTGCCATACAACCATTTTGTGGATTTTCGACTTTCTCATAAACGACTTAACGGATTTCGATAAAAAAAAATTTTTTTTGAAAAATCAATATTTGGAAAACGGGTGGGCGATTTTTTCTGAAATTTTGTTTTTAAATTTAAATATTTAAAATGTTCATACTAATTTAAAAAAAAAAAATTAAGAAATTTTATGTATAAATAATTAAGTGAAAAACGACTTTAAAAATATTTTAGCCGTTTCCACTAAGAATCTTTTGCATATAATGTGATCGAACATAGGAGCAAGTACGTGCGATCCTGTCGTGCATTTTATTTCTTTCAAAATCGTTGCAGCCGTTTTTGAGAAAAATAAGATTGACGTTTCTGGCCAAAAATATGTATGGCAGATACCGTTATTTTTTATCCTAAAAATAAAATTAACGACTTGCTTTTACGTTTCATAACATCGTATGTAAAAGATTCTTAGTAGAAACCGTTAAATATGCTTGTAAAGTTGTTTTTTACTTAATTTTTTATAAATAAAATTATTTAATTTTGATTGGTATGACACTTTCAAGTAATAAATAATAAAAATTTGAAAACTGAATTTCAAAAAATTCGTCAATCCGTTTTTGAAATATAAAATTTTCAAAAAAAAAAAAATTTTTTTTAAATTCCAAAAAAATATTTTTGTAATTTTGGTATGCAGTATTATTTAGAATTCAAAGGGCCTTCTACATAAAAAAAATATTTTGATCGAAAGTCGTAAAGCTGTTTATGAGAAAGTCGAAAATAAAAAAATTGTTGTATGTCAGGTACCGTTAGTTTTGGAGCTAAAAAAAACGGTACAAAAATGTATTTGACTTTTGACAGTTGACGTTTAGAATTTGACAGTGAATCTGCTGTCAGTTTAGCAGTCGTGTAAATCCAGCGTAAAATGAAAATCAGAGTTTGTCAATTATAAGATGTCATTCGAGGAATAAAAAAATGCATGTGTGCACGTGATGTCAAAATGGGCGAATATTCGTTAATTCTTTGTTCTCCTCTCATGTGAATTGTTCTTGAAGACGACATACCGATACATATATTTTTTTGTGAAGATCCAAATATATCGCATAGTAGTCCATAATACGGTAGTTTTCTTTAAGCAGTTCAGCCTGTCCAGTCGCCACCGGTCATTTCATCTGGGGTATTTTTCCGTTTCTCTCTCTAATTCTTGCTCATGTACCTGCTGTTCACCGGGCAGAATTTTGATTCGGGAGTATTAATTGATACATTTTTACGTGTGTTTGGAAGACAAACATTCAATCAATGAATAATGGTGGATATCATAATTATGCACAACATTATTTTTTTTAAGCATTAAAAATAAAATAAAATACATAGTAGAAAAGTGGACTCTAAGCTATCAATTAAAAATAAAATCATCACAATTATAATTTAAAAACGCAATTAAAGAGGTACCTAATTGAGATGCTTGGGTTAACGTACTAAATATATACATCAATTCTTTAGAAAATAAAATAAAGCTTTTCAGTTACGAACACGCTCAAGGGGAACATTTAACCATAAGCTACCCATGGCGTATACGTAACAAATAAAAACTATTAAAAATAATGTTTGGCAAGTGTATTGTATATTAACTTCAAGTGTAGGTATTATTTTAGTGCATTTTTTTTTGTGAAATAAAACAAAGGAAAGAAAACATTTGCAATGAAAACTGGTAAACTCTTTTCGTACGTTTTGTTATACAAATAAAATACCAAACCCAGACAACGACAAAACGAGACGTAAAGAAATTGCTATTTTATTTCTTGGTATATAAAATTTTAACGACTTATTCTCAAGTCTTCCGTTTGAATAAGAGCTATACACAATACACGCCTTTTTTTGAAAATATATAGTTTCAAACTTCCATTATACTATATAGTATGTGTTGATGTTCGGTTATAAAATTTTGCTCGTCTTAGGAATTGAGATGAACCTTTTTATTATTTTCCTTTTATAGTGCAATATTATATTCGGTGCGGTGCAGTAAACTCTATATACCTATGTGCAGACAGTTTTATTAGTAAGGTTTGAATTGAATTTAAAAGGCTTTAAGAGATTATGGATTTTGGTTTGAGTTATTGTTTTACTAATTAAGAAAAATGACTGCAATTGTGCGAGCAACCACTTCTAGAGATTTATATAATTTTATTTTATTTATTTTATTTTATTTATTCATACGAGAATGCTTAAAACAGTAAGATAAAATATCTTATAATATAGTCCTAAGCTTAATTTACAAAAGAGCTAAAAATTTAATTTAAGTCTTAAATATTATAATTATTATAAAAAAGTATACATTAATTGCAATTCAAAAATAATTTATAAAATTTCAGAAAAAATATAGTTTTAACGCTTTTTTATGCTAGCGGTGTTCGGTAGTTGTGTAATATGACGTGGTAAGGAATTCCACAGACGAACAGCGTAAACAAAAAATTGTCGTTCAGAAATTTTAAATGAAAATCGAGGATGAATTAACTGATGTGACCTATGTGAGGAAGCTAATTGTATCCTTTCAAGGCAGTACATCGGTTGGTGAGTCAGCAAAATATTAGAAAGTAAAGAGAAACTACGGAGTTGAAGATAGCTATCAAAAGACATATTAAGCGGTTGGGTAACAAAACTAGATAATCTGTCAAATCTCCTTAACCCATATATATACCTTACAATACTATTAAATGCGACATTCAGTTTTCTTCTGCTTACATAGTTGCATTTACAAAAAATCTCGCATCCATAAGTCAAAATTTGTATTACCAGGGTTCCTGCGAGTAACAGACGAATATTAACCGGTGTGAACGAATGGAAGACCCATAGGGTTCTCAGTACACTAAAGACTTTACCAACTATTACGTTTATATGATTGTCCCAAGTTAAAAAAACTATTGAATGTCATCCCGAGATTTTTGACAGTTTCGACATATTCGATTGGAAGATTGCTTAAACGAATTGAATGGAAGTAAGAAAGATCTAATGGCTTTCTCGATATTGTTTTGTTAGGGTTTAATATAAGACCATTAGACTTAGACCAAAGTACTAGCTTTGCAAGGTCTTTATTGACTCACGAAGCACCAGACCAAGAGGACAGCTTATAAGTACATTTGGACATCGTCTGCATACATATGTACTGTGCAATTCTTAATTTCTGTAGGTATGTCATTAACGTACAATGAAAAAAGAAGAGGTCCAAGTATTGAACCTTGAGGAACGCCTGAAACGTTCGGGAGGAAATTCGAAAGGTTTTCTCCTACAAGAACTGCTTGCCTTCTGCGTATTAGATATTTTTTTTAGATATTTTTATTCAGTTAAATCAAATCTCTTACAAATAGACTGTACAATCTTTTTAATTGCTCGAGTGTAGTAAGTTAAAATTTAATTTAATTTGAATCTGACTATGTAATAAGAAATTAATTTAAAGAAATTTACATAAGTACCTATTAAAGAAAATGATTTATTTTTGAATTTATATTTATAAAATTAGTTTTCATTTGAAGCCATATACTTAAACAAAACGGTCTCAAAGTTACGTGTGTCAATAAGTCTCCTAATGCTTTGTGGTAGCGAGTTAAACAATCTAATGGCATGGATGAAAAATTGCATTTCAGTTATACGGCATGTAAATCGAGGTTGTATTAATGTAATAGAACGCGGTGTTCTTGCAAAAGACAAGAGGTTATATAAATATAAGGGGTCTTTCATGGTTATAAGCTTGTACAGAAAAATAAGTGTTCGGTAATTAATGTATGTATGGATCGTGCATCCCAATACTATTTTAGAGAATCTACTTACGTGATCACGCCTCTTAAGATTATACACGTATCTTACAATGTTATTATAAGCAATTACTAATTTACGCTTAGTTTCAGCACTTTGATAGCAAAAAATCTCGCAACCATAAGTTATTAAAGGAACTATAAGTGATTTTACCAGCAATAATTTAGTACCAAGAGGTGTAAAATGTTGCGAAAATGAAAGATTCCTAAGAACTCCATATATTTTGCCGATAATTTGTTGAATGTGGTCATCCCATCTTAGAGTTCTGTTGAAATACAAACCTAAATTTTTAACTTTATCAACATAGTTAATCCGACTATCACCAATAAGAACTGGAGGAAAATAGCTTAGGTCAAGTTTATTTTTATAGACAACAAGGCAACTTGATTTAGACGGATTTATTTTGAGCTCATTTTCTGCAGACCACTTGTTAACACTTTCAAGAGCTTCGTTTATTTTACATATACCATCTTCGATCAGTCCCAGTTTGCAACTAAAGTATAGCTGGTAATCATCAGCATATAAATGTTTGGAACAATTATTTGTGCAAAGAGGCAGATCGTTTATGAAAAGTGTAAACAAAAGAGGGCCCAAAATTGATCCCTGTGGAACACCTCTTTGTATGGGCAAGTAATTGGAAGTCTTGTTATTTACGAAAACAGCTTGAGATCTTCCACACAGATACGAGAAAATAAGCCTGCATGCAGATGAGGTAAAACTAAATATATTTTTCAGTTTATATAATAAAAGATTGTGGTTGATTGTGTCGAATGCTTTTGAAAAGTCTAATAAAGTTAGAAAAGTTACTTGATCCTTATCAATTGCATTTCTTATATCTTCTGTTACCTTAATCAATGAAGTAACACAACTATGTTTAGCCCGGAAACCAGATTGAATACTATTAATTAAGTTATTTCTGTGAAGATACGTGGACATTTGTTGGTGCAACAGTTTTTCCATCACTTTAGAAAAAAATGGTAGGATCGAGATGGGCCTATACTCAGCTGATGAACTACGGGTAGCTTTTTTCTTGACGAGTGGAAGCACTTTAGCTTCTTTCCATAACACAGGAAAAGAAGACGTAGTTATGACAGTGTTGAAAACATGAGTCAGAAATGGCAGGACATAGGGTAAAATGATTTTGATGAAAGTAGGGTGTATCTCGTCAAAACTGGTTGACTTAGACTTAATTCTCAAAACAGCACTTAAAACATCACAATCATCAACTCTTGAAAAACAAAATAATCCATAATCATCATTAGATTCAAACTGGTGATAATTGAAATGAATAGATGAATTTGAAGGTATCATCGATTGTATCTTTGTGAAATCACTATTTAATTTATTGGGGTCAACATTCTCAGGTACTCCTGATTTTGTTCGTCCACAACCAAGATCGCGAATGTTCTTCCAGATTTTATTCCCAGGAAGTTTTATATCGAGCCGCTTAGAAAAATATAAACGTTTCGATTCTTTTATTTTGGAATTTACGATATTCCCTAAAGCGCGATAAACGTCATGGAATTCTGGAAGCTTGTATCTTATTAAATACGAGAAGATCAATTTCGTAGCAGTAATTGAAAAATTAAATTGCTGTTTAAGTTTTGTACAAAGGTTTAAATAGTTGACTGTGTCCAACGCTTTAGAAAAGTCAAGAAACACAAGGAAGGTCACTTCATCCTTATCAAGAGCCTGCCTAACATCGTCTGTTATATTCAATAAAGCTGTTATACAGCTGTGTTTTTTTACAAAAACCAGATTGTTTCTGGGTAAGCATGTTATTTTTAGCAAGAAATGTGCCTACTTGTTTTTGTAGAATCCTCTCGAATGCTTTTGATAATAAAGGCAAGATTGAAGTGGGTCTGAATTCATCACCCTTAGCATTTTTAGGCAAGGGCAATACTTTTGACATCTTCCACAGATAAGGAAAATAACGGTGTTAAAAATAAAAGTGATGTATGGCAACACAATTGGTAAAAACATTTTGAGAAACAAGGGGTGAATACCATCAAGTCTCATGGCTTTTGATTTTATAGAGAGGATACTTTCAACAACATCGGCGCTGTCAACTACCTGAAAACCGAAACCATAATCACTATCTTGATCCGCGAAAGACATAGGACTGAAGGTACTTAACGTATATGACGATTGTGAGGAGAGAAATGTTTCGTTCAAAGTAATCGCATCAATATCCAAAGATTGTTTTCACCTTGACTTACCTATGCCTTACTTACGTAGGTTCTGCCATAGCTGACAACTACCTAACTATTAAGCTGATTTGAGTACATTCCGGTTTTAAGCAAATGTATCTCTGAAATAACTTTATTCCGAAGAATGCAATAAATTCGACTCAACTCATTTAATCTGTAACGCTTCCAGCTGCCATAAGCCTCATCACGCTGATTTATTAGAAACCGTATATTTTGATCAAACCATGTTTTTTTTCTTGGGCTTTATGATCTTAGTTCTTTTATGTCCATCTGCGAAAAAAAATTGGAACATTGTATAATGCTTTCTAAAAAAACAAAAAAAAATATTTTATGCAACTTCAGTAATAAGTCTTTTAATGAAAACGGACTTAATTAAATGTTTTGTGAACTGTAGTCTAAAATAGGTTTCGCCCAGGTACTTCAGTTGGGCTCATCAGTTAGATGCTGTAGTGCCTTTCTAAGACGCATTATATATTTGATCGATGATTACCGATATTAATAAAATTTACAATGATTACTCATTGCAAATTATATTTTTCTAGGGGAATTTGGTTAAATTCATGCATGTGGTCTGCCCAGTAATTTAATTGAAGAAAACGCAACGGGCTACAGATCACAAAACAATTAATTGGTCTTAAGCCCACACAGTCCACAAAAACAAAAGCAAAAATAATGTAAGCACATTGTTTGCGTTTTCTTCAATTAAAAAGGACTTAAGCCATCAACAAAATTAAGTGGAGAAAACACACAGCCGAAGAGATAATTAGGTAAGGTTGCCTCAACACTTTTCTTGTAGTTAGTTAGTTAGTTAGTTTAAATGACTTTTATTCAAATAAATAAATTAACAAAATTAAAATTATCTTAGCCTATATGGTTTGGCCTAGGGCCGTCTACCAGGTTGACAATGTTATTATATCCTGAATTTATTTATAAATACAAAAGTTAACTAAAATTATATTTATTATTAAAAATCTCCTTCTAAAATTCGTTTTCTGTATCGAAGTGCAGCTACTGTATAGTTGTATAAAACATCCCATCCATTTTCACCGTTTAAAATCCTTAATGTTTCACCTTCTTCTAGAACATCTTTTGAAAACATCATTACTCGAAATTCCTTCAAAATTGGGCAAACTGCAAGGAAATGGAACACATCTTCCCTCGTTCTCATGTTGCAAAGTTCGCAGAGAGTTGGTAGATCGGAGCGGTGGGGAATAAAATTTAGATTAATTATCTCGCCTCTCATTTTAAAGATCGTACTGATTTTGTCCACAGAGTAGCAGTTGAGGAAGTATGTATTTTCATTTAGATGATAGTTTAGCTTGCTATAGTAATTCCTAAATAGTGATGCTCCAGCATCATCAGTATATCTTTTGTAAGATATTTGCCCCACTTTGTCCAACATCAAATTGAATTTCTCTCTTAAAGAAGATGGTTGCTCGTTTGTCTGAATGACTAGCTCTATTCCACAGTCCAACGCAATTTGCTTCCAAACATTGCAAATACTCCCATTCATTCTTATTATGTTTCTCAGTATTATGTTTGGTATTCTCGTTTCTTCCATCTCTAATACTTTTATAATATAATTCAGGTGCACTTCTAAGGTACGCAAGAACATAGGTGGAGTTCCAGTTTCAATATATAACATATAGTTTGGAGTATTTCTTGGTAACCGGAACATCCTCTTTAAAAAATATCGTAGGAACTTTTCGACAGCTTCATAAGGTCTATAACCCCATACTTGAGCTCCATAAAGTAGGATTGATGCAGCAGTAGAACGGAATACCATTTGTTTCGCACTATGTGATATATAGTTGTTTTTAATGCAACGTTCCCATATCGATGAAATAGCTCGTTTAGCATCTGATAACTTTTCTTCAAGATGTACATTTACATTTAAGTTTGCTGATACTAACATTCCAAGATATTTGTAATTTCGCACGATCTCCATTTCTTCACCATTTGACTTCCACTTCTCCAGATTACAATAACGGCCACCTCCATCTCTAAATATCATAATTTTTGATTTCTGCAGATTGACTGTTAGATTCCAACTTCTACAGAACACCTCGAGTCTGTTGATCATTCTCTGAAGACCGTCCACAGAATCACTCAAAAAAACGATGTCATCCGCATACATCAAAGCTGGAATTGTTACTCCATAGAAGTTTATTCCACCTTTTACAGCATCAGTTATATCATTAATAAATAGTATAAAGAGCAAAGCGCTGAGTATACATCCCTGCTTAACTCCCATCGAGGTCTCGAATTCTTCAGAGATTAGATTTCCATCCCACACAAGTGCAACATTACTCTCATACAGAGCTCTCAAAATACGAATAATTTTGTTTGATATACCAATTTTGAACAGTTTGTAAAAGAGTGCTTCACGCGATATCGTGTCAAATGCTGCACGAAAATCAACGAAAAAGGCATACAATTTCTTGTGCTTATCTTTATACGTGGCAGCGATGCTAGTAAGTGCAAATATTTGGTCAATTGTGGAATAACCCTTTCTAAACCCAGCTTGAAATTCTGTAAGAATGTTCTTTTCTTTCACCCAATCACTGAGCCTTTTATATATTAAAGCCGCAAACAACTTGGCTGAAGTGTTTAAAAACGAAATACCCCTGTAGTTTGCTGGATCTTTGTAGTCGCCTTTTTTATGTAGTGGGAAAATTATAGATGTTTTGAAACTATCAGGAACCTGAGCTGAGTCGAATATTCGGTTGAATTCTACTGTAAGTAATTGTATAAACTCATTTGTAGCATTTTTATAGAATTCAAATGGAATTCGATCATTTCCTGGTGCTTTATTTCGTTTTGAGTTGTCAATAGCTTCTTGAATATCATGAAATGTAAAAGATGCATCCAATTTATCATCTATAAACATGGGGGCTGCATACAGAAATAAAGGTGATGTTATTGGAGCGTTAAGAAGGCTATTAAAGTGGGTTCTCAAGAGGGGAGCTTTCAATGACACAGCGATGTTGTTCGAGCGTCTATTTATGTATTTTACGGCTTTCCAAAACTCAGCTGACGATCTGGTGTTATTTATCACAGCTATGTTTTCTTGCTCAAATTTTGCTTTCTTTTCGTAGCAGAGCCGTTTATAATCCTTATTGGCTTCGTTGTAGAGCACTCTGAAGATACTGGCACTGTTTGATCGCAGAAGATTCAAGAGTTTAAAAGATCTAGTTCTAGCTTTCAAGCACTCTGAATCAAACCACTTTTGTTTAAATATGGTTTTACCTCTTGATTGTATGCTCGGTGGTACAGCTTTCTTTATGACTTCTGTTAAGTTTGCAATATCAGTTGGACGATTTTCCAATTTCAGACCATTAAGAATCACACTCAGGTTATGCTGATAAGTTTCACGCATGTGATCCTTCCAAACAAGTTTCGGCAAAAGTCCTAAGTGTTTTAAGCCCAACTCATTCATACTTGCGGTTACAGAAAGTGAAACTTCCAATGGCATGTGGTCAGAAAAAATCTCTGCTCTAACTCGGAAGTCATCCAAGAGGTAATTCCAATTTCCTGCTATAAAACAGTAATCAATTACTGAACACGATGAACCACTAACAAACGTATATTGGCCTTCAGAGTCTCCAACACAGCTTCCATTCAGAACACGGCAGTCATAAGTATCGGCAATTTCCAGTATTTTTGAACCTTTACCGTCACAAACTGAGTCCTTAGATTTGCGCACTTTATTCAAACACACACCATCATATCCAGTTACGAAATTATTTTGGGAAACTCCTATCCGGCCATTGAAATCACCGACAAGCATTACATCAGATGTATCCAAGTATTGAAGCGAGTCACATAATCTGTCATAATCCTGTTGCCAGTGGCTGCAGTTTAAATAAATTGGTACCAAAACTACGTCGCCATTGCCCGTTTTAATATCCAAGGTCAGCAATTCACCCGTTCTTTTAAAGCTAACATAAATACCGTCCAGATTGTCACGATATCCATATAATGTACCTCCACTACCTCTTCCAAAAATAGATGTTTTTACTGCTGGTACCCAATTAAGTTCGAAATTCAAAAATATATTTTTAAATCTAATTTCATCATGTTCTAATAGATGAGTTTCAAATAATACGAATATATCAAAGCTCTTAATATAATTAAAAAAGTCCACAAAATTTAATTTATTTTTTAAACCTGATATGTTATAGCTTAATATTTTTATTTTCTTATTTACTAAAAGATTATCAATTTCACTCTGGTAGACTGGAACACATCATGCATCGTGTAAAAGCGCCTTAGAGCATGCGGCCACACCCAAAGAATTTTCATTTGATGGCAGCACTTCTTGAGAATTGGCACCACTAACAGAAGTGACATTTGGTGTCAAATTTGAAGTTTTGCTTCCATTATTTGTAAATGTAGTTTCATTCAAAAATAATTTATTGTTAATTGGAATGTCTCCAAAGAGAGATTTAATTATTTCAACCCCATTTTTCTCACCACATCTTAACCCCAGCACTGAGTCCCAGAAAAAGACCTTGCCGTCAATAATAAGCTTATCATCTCTTAGAGATATTCTTATTTTTGGGTCATTAAGACGAAGCTCCTTCATGATCGGAATCATTTTTGCACGCCGCCGACGAATATTGAGGGGCAAATCTTTATGAATGCTAATCTTTGACCCCTTGAGCTTATTGGCATTTCTCAGTACGTCCCAAGCAGCTTCCTTGGATTTCATTTTAACAATGAATGTCGCACTTTTTGGATCTCGGCTACGCACTCCGTAAGCTGTCTCAATAACTTGTTCTGGCGAGACATCTAGTAATCCTGCGCAGGTGGATTTAGCCTTTTCACTCATGTCGGATTGACTATCAACAGGTAGGTGTATTACTAGGTTTGCCTCCATACCTTTTTGCAGAACTTTATCGAGCTGCTCCTCAAGTTGTTTGTTTCGTTGTTCAAGGTAGTTTACTTTTTGAGAAATTTCTTCGTGGCGCAGATTAAGATCCGATATCTGGTTATAAAGAAGTTGCAAGTCTGACTTTGAAGCAAGTTGTTCGACGAGCTTCTTGTTGTTTTCAATCAAGATCTCTTGCATTTTTTCAACACTTAAACCAGTAGAAGTTCCCATAGCGAGTTTTGTTTTTGCTTTACTCGAGCTCGGGTGGCGTTTTTGGCTTCCTGGCTGGTCTGGAGAAGTATCGGATAGTCCTCTTTTTAACATTTAGAGGTTAGCTTTTTGGGATGCACTTTTTCTTTGTTATACAGAGATTTAATAACTAAAACTTACTCAGTATTTATATTCTTTTGATTGGGTTTGTTTTAATTTTTCGCTCAGGAAGGTTCTTTTCTTATAATTGCACTTATTAACACTCTTATTTTATTTTTTATTCGGAGACCAAAATTTCGCGTCAACTTTGACAGATGACAATTGCCAATCCCAACTTTTCTTGTATCATACAGTGATTTAAGGGGCAGTGCTATTATGTTGGAAATAGATGCTTGCCAGTGATTCTGCTTGCCAGTGATACTGTGAAAGTCAGCTCAACAATGTTTGACGAGCTATAACACGCGGGAGCTGAGAAAAGGGGTGTTGTTAAAGATGAGCATTTGAACCGAAGGCGAAGTTGAATTTCAAATATTTTTTTACAAATGACCAAACATTTTTACTACTTTGGGACATTCTAGTATTTTTGGCCTTGATTTTTGGTCATGCGAAAATTTGGTTCTACGAATGTGAACATTGCAAGTCAGTTAGCTTGTTGAAACTTTTTCCGGTTTTCTTCAGTGGGGTTGACCTTATAATTCCGGAAACTTACTTCTCCAATCCTAATAACCTCTTTACAGCTCGAATTAAATCCATGAATTTTCTTTCGATTTGATAGATTTCACCCTTAGGGATAAAATTTTTCATTGCGTGAAGAATTAAATTTGTTATCGTATCTGCGCTGGAGTCTACGTCACTATCGAGGAAGCATAGTGACCAGTTAAAATTCCTGAAGAAGTTATTGAGACCGTCCCAGTTGGCTTTCCCATATTGCCAAACGGTTCTCTCAGGTGACTTTCCTTTAACTGGATGTTGTTGGCATGAGAACAATGATCTGATGTGCCTAGAGGCGATAATACACTTACAGTGTATTTATTAGGGTCAGAGAAAAGAGAGAAGTCTAGAGTGTTGGCGGTTTGACCTGTAACGTCAGGGATTCGTCAGGGGCTCGTCAACAAGCTGGGTCAGTTGGTTTAACTCAGCAAAGACCTTAACATACCTTCCTACGGATGTTGTCTTTGCTCTTGCTTGTGTACATTGAAATCGCCCGTAACAATGATTTCAGTGCGAGGATAATGGGAAACAGTTCTTTGAATGGAGTCGGACAGAGCATCAAATTCGTTAAGAGTTGATTCTCTGCCCAAATTTGGGCTCCGATAATTAAAAGAAGCGTGTATGATGTGCTTTTAATGACAAATATTTAAGTTGTCGTTGTTTCAATATTGTTCTATTTTATATATTTAAGGTATTAAAACTTCATGAAGTAAGAACTTAGCGTACTTTTAGATCTCACTAGGTTTTACAGCTGATTTGTTACATACAGCTTTTTGTAAAGAAGAACAGGGCTTTTTTGTTAAAACCCATTTACACAGCATTACAACACTTGGCATATGTAATCCTATAATCGGCGCCTGGAATTTACTCCAGAGGAAATAACGCCAGAATTTTTCTTGAAGAACTCCGAGAAATTCTTAATACGAAATTCTGGCGTTTTTCCTTGTAAAAAAAGCCAACGTTTTCTGATAATGTTTCCCACATTTGTGGCCTTTTTTCAAAAAAAAATTCTGGCGAAAAAAAATTTAAAAAAAGCCAGAAAAAAATTCGGGCTTGTGTGAATTAAATTGTTTTTTGCAATTAGGTTGACCTCTGCGCGTAACAATAACTCCCCTGCTTGGACCAATATATGATTTGGGGTGGGTTAGTTACCCGCCGAGCTTTTAGTACGCCGTGGACCTAATTGCAAAAAACAACTTCACTCAAGGTCGAATTTGTTTTCTAGCTTTTTAAAATTTATTGGGGCGTTTCATAGTCATTTTTAAACTGTGTCTATGTTTAACCTAGGTTTAGTTGAATTTTCGGACGTTGATTTTATTTTTTTAAGCTTATCATTCCAAAATATTTGAAGCTATTATGTGTAATATAACAAGTTAATAATCTTATAAAAAATATAAAAAGAACAATTTGTAAGTAAATTCGGTCTATACCAAAATTGTCTTAAACTATAGTTTAGTAAAACCTGGGTTTATCTGCGACTATGAATATGCGCCATTGTTTACATTGAAATCTATTTTATGTTTTGAATAGAAAAAAAATTCTGGCATTCCTTCCAAAAAAAAAATTCTGGCGTAATTTCCGGGACCCCAATAATCTTGTGAAATATCTTCATTTTAATTCCCGTTTCTTTGCTCTCATACTCTTGATACATTATCCAAAATAATTGAATGGTAGTATGTAAGTTCGCGGCAATCTGGTGCCGGCACTTCAACGAAAAATGCGGAGTTTTCCCACTGTTCTATTTAATAAGCATAAGCGCACCTCGATTACATGATGGCTGATGTCGTCGAGAAAATTACCCTGTTGTTGGGTTATTCTTTAGCTTATATCGCTTGTGAATTGACCGATTTTGTAAAAAAAAATTTCCAACAGTTCAAATTGCATATCATTTATATATTTTTTATATTAAAAAAGAATTATTTATAAAAACAATAAATTTTTTTAGCACTTTTGCGTGTATTTTCTAAATTTATCAATTTTATTTCCTCATGTTATCTTTTGATCCAAAAACAAGCAAGTTCAATTTATTTCAATTTTAATGTTCTTTGTCAACGCTGCGTGTTAATTTGTTTCTGCATCGCCCAGTTGATCTCCACCTACTATTCCTTTGTGCATATTTCTGAGTAAAACACTATACTGATTGAAATCAATGAACATGCAGATGGTGTCCAATGTCCTGTCCATGTCCTGTGACATTGCAAGCATGTAATTTTATTTGAAAGAGGAATTATTATTTGTTGTTGCGTAGGGATTTTTATTTTCCAAGAATTAAAATGAATGTGTATATCATTTTCAACCCAGTTTTTAGTTTGAGAGTCTTGTATTCATTGGGCATGCAGAAATGCAATCTGAATTCTGAATAAGATTCTTATGACATTTTTCTGTTTTCCATTTTTCCTCAGATTCATGAGAAACTTTCCACTTGCTATTGCAATTTGTATCTTTTTTTTTTTTGTCAAAAGACAAATGCAATGATATTTTTCATTCAATTGTGAAGAATAAATTCCGACTGCTATGAATAAATCTCTGACAAAATGAAATGGAGAAGGATGCATTTTCTGAATTATGCATATATGCATATGTTGTTGGTATAGTAACGCGATTTTTATGAATGAAATACATGATTGGAATCATGTTGCTTGGAAACAGAAATGGATTCGCATTCGAGTGTTATCAATTTCTATCACGAACAGGGTTAATACATTTAATTGGACTGAATTTATGTATTTCATGGAAATTGATATAGTACAAGAAAATACAAAAAATCGATACAAAATATCAACTTCAAATAGTTGCTAATTAACGGAAATAAAGGGTTATCCATTTAGCGGTTTCAAAAGTAAACGTAAATAAAACACATTTAAAATATTTTTTTATATGATATTCATGATATTCCTTTTTTATTATAAATCTTGAACGTTAACATTATGTGTGAAAAACTACATCATTTAAATGACCACCACGCGAATTGTTGAGAGCATCGATTCTTTTGAGGTAATTTCCGACCATTTTTTTGACACATATTGGGCGGTATCTCAGCCATAACTTGACGAATGTTGGTTTTCAAGTGCTCAAGAGATAAAGGTTTATCTGTATAAGCACGGTCTTTCGCGTAGCCCCTAAAAAAATCCAGCGATGTCAAATCGCATGATCTTGTTGGCCAGTTGATATCGCCACGACGAGAAATTAAGCGGCTAGGAAATGTCTCTTGTAATAAAGCCATATTCTCTCGAGTTGTGTGTCATGTGGCACCGTCTTGTTGAAACCACATATTCTCCAAGTCGTATTCTTCAATAGCAGGCAAAAAAAGTCGGTTATCATATGACCATAACGCTCCGAATTGACGGTGACAGTCGTTCCATCGTAGTTTTCGAAGAAGTAAGGTCCAATAACACCTCCGGACCAAAGAGCGCCCCAAACAGTGACTTTTCGTGGATGTAATTGCCTCCCTTCAATTGGAGGATTCTCAGAACCCCATATACGACAATTTTGTTTATTTATTAACATACCCACCGAGTGAGAAATGAGCTTAGTCGCTGAAGAAAATTTTGTTCTAAAGATCGCCTTCTACCGCCTGTTGTTCAAGCACCCACTCGACGTATCTACGACGTTGTGAATGGTCAGCTGGCTTCAGTTGTTGTGTGAGCTGGACTTTATATGGTTGTACGTGTAGATCCAAATGCAAAATACGCCATAATGTGCCGTAAGACAGTCCTAATTCCTGAGAACGACGAGGAATCGACACATTCGGGTCTTCGGCAACACTTTCACTTACAGCAGCGATATTTTCAGTGGTACGAGCGCAACGATGATGCACAGGCCTTACAAAATCTGTAACCAATCCAGTACCTTCAAAATTCTTCCCAATTTTGCCAATTGCTTGCGTAGTTTGACGATTATGTAAACCATAATCTCCTCTTGAAGCATGATATGTGGCAGTGACAGAATCACCATTTTTGTAGTAGGTTTTAACAATTTGTATGTGTTGTGCTATAGTTGAGCGATGCATTTTCGTAAATGTCAGACTTTCAACTGAAAAAAAAATTGGTAAAACAACTTAGTTGGACAGATGTCAAGTTCCAGCCCTTTACTTTTGAAGCCGCAAAATGGATAACCCTTTACCGTGTATGTGTATACGTAAATATGCGAAATTGATTTTCAATTTCAGAGCAGTTGGAACTATTGGAAATTATGAATATTTTAATATTTGATTTTGCTTAAGAAAAACATGTCACTTCAGAACATTGAACAATATTTTGAAAGTGTAAGGAAACACAATTGTATTTCTCTCTCCTAGTGGTATAAGCGTCTATTGAAGCTTAGAATATAGAATTGATGGAAATAAAAAGTGAGTGTCGTGCTAAGGTTCGTACAGTCGTTAATGATACAAAATTCAACTAAACCTTTCCTTGAGACAAGCAATTTAGGTACAATTATGAATTTAATGAAATCAATTAAATCGGAATTTATTGTTTTATTTTTTTTTATTTTTAAAAGAGTTCACCGCAATGTTTGGTGATGAATAATATTCTTTGCTTCCCGTGCGAAGAGCAAACAATTTGCGCCGATGGTTTACAGATTCTTGCACGGCAATATGATTTAGTTTTAGTATTTTTTACTTCAAAAATATACATAGGTTACAATCCTTTTGAAATATGACATAGTTTTGAGTGGTTTGGCCGAAGGCCGTCTACCAGACAAAATTATTTATTCCACGCAACTTCCAACCGAGTGGTTTGGCGATTTATTAATCGGCATCATTATGAATGGCAGGCGAATCGAAAACTAGCACGTGTAAATCAATAAGTCGATTGTTTTCAGTGGTGTTCTTTCATTTGAACATATTGATGTGGAGATTGTTCAGCGGCAGGCCAATGAAATACACGATGGATAAAAGTGACGACTTCATCGGGATCGGCAATGGAATTGATGAACTTTAATAAATACAATTTGCCAGCGACCAACATTCTGAAAACTTTATTGAGCAAGTTAGTTCCCACGTTGTAAATTGAAAAAAATGGGTGGAAACAAAATGGAGCAGGCGAAAGATTCAAGCGGAATTTATCATCTGTCAATGTATTTCTTAAGGCGAATCGCATATTCCTTGTTAAGTTGAAAGTTTTAGATATTGCCAAAAACTACTCTCTAATTATAAGAAAGCGTTTATTTCGGCAGTAGTAGTTGATGTTGGAATGAATGGTAGTATTTTTGGAGAAATATTGGACATAATCACCGTACCTGCACGGAGGTCCTCATTATTTCGGAAATCTGTCCACGCTCTTTGTAAATATCATTGACCCGATGTCTGTCTATCTGTCAATCTGTCAGTTTGTCAGTCTGTCAATATGTCAGTTTCTCAGTCTGTATGTATATCGAGCTACAGCCCAAACGGCTTAAGCGATTACCTTCAAATTTTGTATGTGTGATTCTTTTGGCATTCCTCAGGGGGAAATTGAAATTTTATTTTTAGGCCTAAAAATAACTGTACCTGCCATTGAACCATTTGGGAAAATCTTATTTTTTTGCTCGAAAACGGCTACAACGATTTTCATAAAAAATTTTGAGAATTTTTTTGTTGGCAATAGCTATCATTTAATCTGAACCAAGCTTACGGGAAACGTCTATTAACGGTACCTTTCATATAAAGGTTTTTTTAATTATTGGCTTTCTCGCTAACGGTACATTGGATTTCTTTCAAATTTTATATCTGAGAAGATCTAAGTAGATTACTTAATTCTGCATATCAAAATTTTGAATAGCTTTTTTTTAATTAAAATTAATTTTTTTCTGAAAAATCAATTGTAAAACTAATTTTAAGTTTTATATTCACATGTACATTAATAATCTCTACAAAACTGCATACCAAAATTTCAAAAAAATTCAGTTTTCAAGAAAACTAAAAATAAAAAAACCGACTAAAGTGATGCTTTTTTCATTTTAAATAAGTTTATAAAACGATTTTTCCCACATATACACCATTCACTTTCATTATATACACAATATGTATATAAATATTTACATTATTTCCCCTTCTAATTTACATAATTAAAATCCATGTAAATATATATGTATTTGTAGGTAGGTACATATGTAACTATTCCTTGAATCATGCTTTCGACAAATCATTATACTAAGAATCAAGGTAAACTTACCTACATGTGCTTTAAATCTGCATATGATAACTATAAGCTAGCTACCTACCAACAGCGTCAGTAAGTAACACTAAAGTTGTTAGCTACAAGAGCAAGTTTGTACGATCCAGTCGTGCATTTTGTTTTTTTTATAATTTTTAATGTAGATACTAAAAGTATTTATGAACGATTATTTCAATTTTATTAGTTGAGCATTGGGATTTTTATGAATTTGTTTAATTTTTCTATCGAAAAATTGGATTGCGAAAATTGTGTTTAACCAACTGGTTTTGATTTCGTTCCGGTGCAATCGGATTTAGATAATTTAGTAGACAGTGTATATTTTACTGATATTTGTGAGTTAAACGAAACCAACTGATATTTTGAATTTTATTGATTTTTAGTTCGACAAAATCAAATCGCTGGTAAGTTACAGTCATAAAAATTTGTCGACCCAGCGATGGATGAAAACCAAGTCTCAAATCATACCATGGACATTTTGAATTCCTTGGATGTTCCGAACTTACCGTCATTATTTTATTTTATCTTTTTTATTCTATTTTATTTTATTTTATTTTATTTTATTTTATTTTATTTTATTTTATTTTATTTTATTTTATTTTATTTTATTTTATTTTATTTTACTTTATTTTATTTTATTTTATTTTATTTTATTTTATTTTATTTTATTTTATTTTATTTTATTTTATTTTATTTTATTTTATTTTATTTTATTTTATTTTATTTTATTTTATTTTATTTTATTTTATTTTATTTTATTTTGTTTTATTTTATTTTATTTTATTTATTTTCATTACATTAACGAATTTGAGTGAAACGAAGTTCGCCGGGCAGATAGTTTCTATATTCTGTAAATTACTAAACAGACTACTCTTTCATGCATGCAATCAACCATATATTTCAACTACAATCATACTCTTCATGAATTTTAGCTTATTTGCGTGTAGATTAGAATACTTGAATACTTTTTCTATTTTAAGGGCTGTCGTATTTTTGTACTCGTCAGTTTATTTTAGGAGATTATAAAAGAAAAGTCAGAACAAGTTAGAACTGTGAAATCGGAAGTTATTTGTCAAAACAACAAACAAACGAAATATGGATTTTTTGTATTTTTTCCTTGTAGATAATGCGAATTCTTGATTTTATTACCAATACATATGTATTTATAAAAATAATAGAGGAGATGATTAACTTTCACGACTAAAATTAGGCAGAAAAAAATAAAAAAAATAATTTTGACAGTTCTCACGATTCGCAGAAAATGCTATTCTTCTCTGTTCTAGAACATTAAAAACGGAAAATTCATAACTGTAGAACAAAAAAGTTGCACTTTTTTGTTCAGAACAAGCATACTTCGAAGATGCTCAAAATCTTTACGTGCAGTCTTGTGCCATCTTTTCAGCAAGTCCATGCATGATTCAATTTATCCTGACATTTGGAAAAAATCGTATATCATATCTTTATACAAATCAGGATCCCGGTCTATTGCCTCCAATTATAGAGGTATCGCAAAATTAAGCTCTGTTCCGAAACTTTTTGAATCACTTATGGTCAACTACATGTTTTTTAATTTAAAGTATTATATTTCCCCACAACAACATGGCTTTTTTGGTGGTAGATCTATTGTTTCAAATTTAATTGAGCTAACATCGAATATATCAACAGGATTCGCGAATGGCCAACAAACTGATGTTGGTACTTCGATTTCTCAAAGGCATTTGACCAGCTAAATCATCGTATACTGATAAGATAATTAAGTCAACATGGCTGCGGTTATACTCTTCAAGATTGGTTTTTTTCGTATTTGAATGGTCGCATCCAATACGAAAAGTCATCTCATCTGGACCTCTACTTTTTTTTTATTATACATAAATGACTTACCACACAAACTTAAACATTCTAAAATTCTCCTCTACGCCGACGAAGCCAAAATATTTTTCACGTATTCAAATCCTGAAGAATCTTTATATCTTCAAAGTGATTTTGATGCTCTTCTCGAATTGACAGCTATAAACAAACTATCGCTTAATATGTCAAAATGCAGGATCATGACCTTCTCTCGAAAACTTTTGCATCATCAGTTGGATTATCAACTGAATGGATACATTTTAGAAAGATGCGAACAATTTAATGATCTCGGAGTGCTTTTTGATCGAAAGCTTTCCTTCAATGACCATATAGACTACATAGTAAACAAAGCAAAATCAAGATTGGGAAAGATAAAGCGTTGGTCGAAAGAACTTAACGACCCATTTGTTACAAAGTCTCTTTATGTTGGTCTCGTACGAAGCTGCTTAGAGTTCGCTTTCCAAATATGGTCACCCACATATGAAACACATATTCAAAGGATAGAATCCGTCCAATTTTTTTTATTTCCACTTCGAGGTTTAAGCTGGGAAAATCTATTTTCGCTTCCACCATACCGTCAAAGGCTATTATTGTTACAAATGAACACACTCGAGGACAGAAGGAAGGTCTTCAATTGCTTAGCAACAATAAAAATCATCAATGGTGAAATTTCGTCACCATATTTACTATCGTTAATTAAATTTAACGTACCTGCTAGTCGGACACGGTTCTATACACCAGTACATATCAGCTTTCAGAGGATTAATTTCTTAGCCAATGAGCCGTTGAGGAGATGTTGCCAGACTTTCAATGATCTCTATTTTGTTTGTGATTTTTCTTCCAGTGTCTCATACATGAAATCACATTTGTTAAATTATTTTAAACAAAATTTTCATTAATAAATCTATTATTGTAAGTTAAGTCTAACTGTTAGTTCTTAAACTGTAGTTAATTAAAAATTAAAAAAAGGGATTATGAGGGTCTTGAAATTTCTTTAAATTGTCCGATATACTCGTAGTTTTTATTTTCAATTTTTGCTCATTTGTGTGACTGTTAAAAAATTGGGTTCGTACGCAATTCCGAATCTCAAATGCTAAAATTCCGAATGCTGTTACTAAAATTAACGAGTATGTATGTACTTTTTTTGGTATAAAAATCGCCCAGGCAATTCTAGTGTTCAAAAGTTAATTTTTTGTATTTCTTATGTATGTCTGTTTTTGATTTACAATGAAATAAAGTCAAATGCAAAACTTGGCATTTTCAAGAATACCTGTCCTGGGCCCATGTTCTGTAACTCGGGCGATAACTTTTCCTCAATTAATGCCTTTGAAAAAATGGGTTTCTGTAATTCTACGCCATACCTTAAATTTTTAATTTGTTTGACTGGAATTTTCCAATGGAAGGAGATAAATTGAAAAAAGTCATTTTGGCATCTTAACAACAAAACAAACATATTTTTTTTTTTCGTTTCTCGACGAATTTTATCGATGCGATAATTACAGAACATTGGCACTGGCCTGCTTGGCATGTTCCAATAATATTAACTGATTTTCTGGCCTTATGTAAAGAATATATTTAAGTATTTGACATTTTTACTATTTCGGTTTTGTCAAATTTTGCCATTTGGGATTTTGGGATTCGGCAAAAATAAATTAAAACAAACACATATTGCCATCAAAAATTTTGCGAAAAATTAGTTTAAAGAAACTATGCAATTACAGAATTATTCTACTGGTATTAAAGCTGTATGGACAAGGACATAATAACATACCCTTTCTAATTAATTCGAAACAAAACTCAATCATTGTAATGAACTTAAATTTGTACCTTATTATCTAGTCCACAAAACCTTACATATCTATTTGAATTTGATCCATGTCAAGCCAAGTAACCATCAACTAACGTTCCATATTAATTATGTACCCATTCCACATGAAACCTAACTCCTACACGTATATAACACAAATATGTGTATGTACACATGTATATTCATTGAAAATTTATCAAGCCATAATTCTTCTACGCATCAAATGCAAAAGCTTAATCAGTATAGCATTGTTCATCTGCCTTAAACATCTATTCACTCCAATGAAAATACATATATAAACTTACAGGGTATATTCCTATAGGAGTTACTTGTTAACATCCCCACTAATCTTATCCAATAAGACGCCAAAAATATCAAAGGACGCAAGGATATATCAGGGAGTTGGCACCATCCAAAGTAGGACTAGGTCGTCGTTGTCGTCGACTCCATTGTCCTTTGATTCCATTTTGTATGTAAACAGACAAAATATTTCTGACGTCATCGCTGTGCCCTTGTATTATTATTTTTAACAAAAAAAACACCTCCAGGATTTCTTTTGCCAAGAAATTGTAGGTACCTATAGAAAGAAAAAGAAAGTTTTCTTTTGTAAATTGGGGGATTTGGTATGGCATGTGGGAGCCACAAGTCATGCGTCATGCCCTGAAATATCTTACTCAATTTGTGTCATTCTTCTCTGATCCTTATTATTTTTGTGTCCTTTTTAGGATGTCATTTTGTAAAAACTCTATGCTTGGAAGGAGCTGAGGTCTGCTACGATGGTAAGGATATTTTAAGCTATACCACATGTGTATGATTGGAATTTAAATCTTTTTTGTTTCTTCTTAGATAACATCTTTGGAAAATGCCTGCCGACCACGGGCGTTGAACCTGAGGACATTGATAAGTAAGACCAATCTTCTGGTTCTCTTAATTCATGTTGGTTAATAATAATTTTAATATTTCTCCATCAGACAACCGTTAACGGAAGAACAATCTCGCATCTTGGCTACTATGCTAGAGGAGATGCAGGGAGCCGGTTTGGGTTGGGATCATCCTTTTGTTCAATGCCGCATCCAAGGTGCCCTATTTTCTCTCCAACGTGACACTCCATTGCCACCGAACTTATGCGCTAATTTGGCCCCTGATCCAGAAATTCTTGGCCCTCAGAGTCCGATGGCATTTGTAAGGTTCGCTCCACCAAACGAGGATTACGCCGAAGAGGTTTTCTTCCCACCGCCCAAGAAGCAGACTTATTTCGAGCCCACCGGCAATAGGGTTCATCGGCTAAAGGCTCCCGGTTTTGAGTATTCCGATTTTCCCAAAGATTTGGAATACCTGCGATCGAAGCCCAGTCCCTTGGAAATAGAAATGGAACGTGAACGGGAAAGGCTGCTCTTGGAAGACCAACGACGGAAGGAGGTCGACGAACGTTTGCGGGCTCTCCAGACTGAAATTCAGTTAAAGAACCTTCTATCTGGTTCTCCTGTAAAGGCTACTTTCCCAAACGATGAATTGGCGTACTTGGCTTCATCAACAGGCAATAATCCACATTCGGTGCAGAAATCTTATTTTAGGGAAAATTTCGGACCGATAAAGGAAAGCTGGCCTGCGCAGGAATCTCGAATGCCATTCAAGCGTGTAGACGCTCTAAGTAGAGACGATGAAAGCATGCTGAACACTAATATCTACCCAGTTAAGCAGCCCAAGAAAACCGGAGTTGTTTACACAGAGGGTGGATTGGTATTCATGCCGGAACACAATCGCTTTGATATGTCTCATCTGGGGAAGGAAAAAGCTCGGGAGCTTTTGGCTAATATGCTTGGTTTTACTCGTCACGAACGCTTGGATGTCAAGAAACCCGGACCAATTGTAGGTCCACCTCCCTCGGTACATCCAACGACTGAAAAGCCAGATAAGGACGCTAAGAAAACAGACAAGTCTGAGAATAAGGAAGTTCTCCCAGATCATATTAAAGGGGATGGCACGACTAAGAAGAAGAAAGTTGTCAAGGATCATTCGGATGAGGATCATGCGCCGCACTCGGTAGATACTGAGTATGCGCATGTTTTCGTCAAAAATCCGTAAGTTTCTCTTTTTCTTGGATAACAACGAGTGTGATTTTTTTTGTTCCCTTAAATAGAGTTGACAGCTGGAGTGATGGAGTCCGGATTGTGAATGAACTGGCGAACATTCTTCACATGCAGGGCTACTTTAATTATTTGACGTAAGGTTTATCAAAAATGATAAAAAAAAACTTTTCTAACTCACCATCGCCGAATCTATCTTAGGGTTCATCCACATGAAGTCTCCTTCCGAGTCGATGCCAACAATCCTGAGAAAAAAACCGCTACCGAAATTGCTAAAGCTATAAATGATGCTCGAGTTAAGAACAATATTCTTCGAAGGCTAGGAGTGACTGTTGTTCGGGCCGGAGTTGGCGATAAGATCAAGGCCGACGAAGACGGAAGTGTTTCATCGGCACGCATTGAAATCGCCGAAGAAGGACCCGATGTAACTCATATCATGGCTTATATGTTTGCCGGAGCTGGAGCTGCAGCAGTTATCGTGATTTTTGTGACATTGATATTGATTCGACGTCACGATAAGAAACGAGACAAGCTGGGTGGTCTTCAATCGGGTATTTCTGGGGCTGAGAGTTGCAGCAAGGATTATCAGGTACACAAATATATTTAATTGTTTTTTTTTCTTCATTCAATTAAATTTTCTATAGGATCTTTGTCGATCGCGAATGTCCGCCAAGGGAAACACCTCGGAGCCAGCTACCAGTGGTCGGATAACTTCGCTTGCCAAGGAAAACGATCGTCCACCATCTTCACGATCTAGCACTTCGTCATGGAGTGAGGAACCAGCGCTAACGAATATGGATATTTCTACTGGACATATGGTTCTAGTAAGTTTCTTGTAACTCCATCCCTGCCGAAGGTCCTATATTGAAACCTTTCCCTTTTACAGTCGTACATGGAAGATCATCTCAGGAACAAGGGTCGTCTGCAGCGTGAATGGGAAGCACTATGCCGCTATGAAGCCGAACCAAGTGCCAGAGATGCAGCACTTCAGCCCCAGTGTTCGCCCTTGAATCGAAACGGAGCTCCATTGCCATTCGATCATTCCAGAGTTGTGTTGAATCACTTAGCCAATGCTGAAGGATTAGATTACATCAATGCATCAACGATTGTAAGCAAAGAGGGCGAAACAATTTTTTTAAAGAGAGATTGGGTGGAAATGTAATTAAAAGTGGTTTGGTTTTCAGACTGATCATGATCCAAGGGCACCAGCTTATGTTGCAGCACAAGGTCCATTGCCAACAACTTTAGCGCACTTCTGGCAAATGATTTGGGAACAAGGAGCTGTGGTGATTGTGTCGCTTTGTCGTTTGCAAGAGAATGGTGATGTGGCGTGTGCACGCTATTGGCCTGAAGAGGGAGCTGAGGTTTATCATATCTATGAGGTGAGTTATCTGAAAATATTTTGCTTTAAGAATTGAGAACTCTAACAAAGTTACAATCGATATCATATTTATTGTAATTAATCGAATCTAGCGAATTGCAATGGTTTTTTGAAATATACACTTCAATTAGCGGAATCAACCGAACATCGGTCCAATCTTGAATTATGTACGTAAAATTATGTTCTCTACAGAAACAGCACCAGAAGTATTTTGGATCGAAAATAATGAATAATGTGTGTACAAGAGTATACTAAGACATAACTGAACAGCCATAACTCTCTGGGAGTACAGGACTATTTATTAAATTATGTCCTTATTGACATTTTCATTGGCACTTTTTCCTTTGCGTATGATGCTTCATGATTAATATTAATCTCCGATTTTGTGGATAGTCTTGCGCGAACACTTTAGGCGTTGAAATGTGGATTGTATGTGGAACTCGAAAAGATTTTCACAATTCGTAAAAACAGCTTAGGGTAAAATTGCGAAGTTTTATATTTTTTATTTTCCTTTTCGTTTGGTAATTTGGAAAACTCTGTGGGATACCAATCGAATAAGCAAACACCGGAATATTTATGCTGAAGTTAAATGTGAGAGTGTATGTGTAGGGGAAAAATGAAACGCATATTTAAACTACAAAATTTCAGCAAACCAAAAGGAATGACATGAAAATGTAGTGATTTGTGATGTTCATCGATATTGGTAAAATTTGTAATAGACGGAAAAAACATCAATGTCTTAGCATTGATGTTGAAGCATATGAAACATCGCAGCATCAATGTTAAGATTAAAAACATCGAATTAAAAATAACTGACATAATAATAATAATAACAATAATTTTAACTATATGTCTGTAAGACCTAAGGTCTTTTAAATGCAACCTGACTGCACGGCACGAGTTAGAAGGATAAGAACGATAGGAAAGAATTTTTTGTCGGCACAGTGGATTTGAGAATCTGGTATTGACTATCTTATTTTAACCCACGGCTGAAATCAATTAAAATTGGAGGTATAGAGAAGAATGCGCCTAGCGTAGCGATCAAAACCACACGTCTAAGTTAGCAGTCAAGCACTATATCCACTGCGCCATTGTCACCCGATGGCATTTGACATCGACATTTTTGACATTTATTATCAAATTTTGCCAACGACCTCATGTTTATAAACGTTAGACCGCAATCGACGGAAATGCATTAAAAAACATCGATTTTTCTGATTTGCTGTTTTTTTCGATGTTTTTCAATATCGCTCATCGACATTATTGTTCACATTGAATTCAAGTTTGGCATGGGGTGCGTTTACTCACCTATTATATATGTAGTTATCTCGGATACCTAACTTTCCGATTATATTTGTGGACGAATCAGATAGATAGCTGAAAGCTGTCAAAAAATTAGAACAAAACGCGTACCAAATGAAGTTTTCAGTCAGCTGTTCTATACATTTGTTCTCGGATAGCTAGTTATTTCAAATTTTTTGGAATAGCTCAAGATAGCTTTCATGGGAACACATAATTGAGTGAACGCCCGTATTTAATATGTGTGAGTGTGTGCGTGCTTCTGGTTCTGATTCTGATTCTGAATTCAAGACTGTAAGCAAATAATGTCTCTTCTATCAAGGAAAACAACTGTCAGTTGATACCAAGCGAGTACTTATTCCAAACAACCAATCGAAAAAGAGATAAGTAGATCTCGAACGCACTTTCTTAATTTGAAAAAACACTCATGTAAATTCACAAAATGTCACAAACTAATAACAGATGACAGTAAAAATGACATTAAGCGTTTGTTATTATAGGTGTTCGAGATTTAAATATACCTCTTTTGGCTGTTTTGGTCGTAATGTATTTTTAATGAAACAATTTCATTTCCATTCCCGACGTTTCGACGGTTGTTGCCGTCTTCTTCAGGGGATCTTTTATTAACAAAAATAAAAAGAACATATTATACACATAAGAACATTTAGTGTAAAATTTTGGCAAACTTACATTTAGAACGTATCACAGATAAACATAAATAATACAATAAAAGACAAATATAAAGCAATGATAAAAAAATACAAACACAGCGTCCTATTGGACTTATACGCTAAACTGACGTCATTAGTACTATTTTTTACCATCTCTTTAAAGTTTTCTGACAGTTTGGGAACATAAACTATACTCTTATAAATACCTTTCTCTTTTTGCTCTTTTTGATACTTCGCCAAAAACAAAAAGCTCCTGTTGAAAATCGGCAAAAAGAGAGAGGTATTTATAAGAGTATAGTTTATGTTCCCAAACTGTCAGAAAACTTTAAAGAGACGGTAAAAAATAGTACTAATGACGTCAGCTTAGCGTATAAATCCAATATGACGCTGGCAACTCTTTTCACCAACATGAAAACAAAAACGGAAAAGGACAAGTGCACAGACGTAGTCTATGAAATTAACTATCTTGGCAATGCGGAAGAAAATTGCAATCTTTCCTATATCGGTACAACGAAACAACTTCTTCGTCAACGAATTTCCAACCACAAATCCGACATTAATTTAAAAAGTACTGGGAAGACAGCATTGGCCTTACACTCCATTGAGCATGGACACAAACCAGATTTTGACAGATTGGAAATCCTGGAAAGGGAGAAACATGTCTCCAAGCGGTATACTCTTGAAACGCTTTATATTATTAACAACAAAAACAATATGAATCGAAAACAAGACAGCCAGAACATTTCATCAGTTTACTGCTCTTTGGTGACTAAGCAGAATCCGTGACAATTTAAAGCCGTATAAAATTCAATCGAAGTGTTTTTTTTTTTTTTTATCATTGCTTTATATTTGTCTTTTATTGTATTATTTGTGTTTATCTGTGATACGTTCTAAATGTAAGTTTGCCAAAATTTTACACTAAATGTTCTTATGTGTATAATATGTTCTTTTTATTTTTGTTAATAAAAGATCCATTGAAGAAGACGGCAACCACCGTCGAAACGTCGGGAAAGGAAATGAAATTGTTTCATTAAAAATACATTACGACCAAAACAGCCAAAAGAGGTATATTTAAATCTCGAACACCTATAATAATTCAACCAATTGGTCAATAACTAAAATATAAGCATTAAGCGTTTGCTCAAATACACGACAAATTTTATTCAGTTATATTTTTATGTTGCATAGGGTGTAGGGGCATAGAAAAGTTTTAAAGTGTTGCAAGATTTTATACACTATATTTTGTTGCCTATTTTCTGTTCAACAAAAGTAGTCAGTACAGGGAAGATAGGACGCTTGCCTCTCACTCTGACTGAATTAGATACCAATAATTTCGTGATATATTAAAGCTCTTACATGGTTGCAGTAGTAAGCATACTAAAAAACCACAAACGTAGCAGTGGTAACTCTGATTCAATGTGCGTATTTAAAAAAAACACACTACAAGGGTTGATTGCATGGTGAACGCACACAGTAGCAGTAGCAGTGTGCACTTGGATGTGCAGTAGGTAGGGCGTGGTGGTCTTAACAAGATTACAAAAATAATTTGTATGTAAAACAGTGGTTATTTTCAGTGGCAATTTCAGCAACAGCCACCAGTGTATTTCAAAAAGCTCTCCCATAAGGCATGTATTGACTAATTTAGTTGGACAAAATATATCTAGAATTTGTGAAGAATTTAGGTTTATAGATTGTTTCAAATCACATTTATTCATTCATTTGTTAGTTGTTTGTGGCTTGTTGGTAACAGTCCGTAATTATGGTGTGAAAAACGAGAAACAAAATTTAATATTCTTTGCTTTTAATCAATTTTTACTATTTTTTTAAAAATTAATTCTTAAATAAATTTTCTATTAAATTAATGTGAAAAATTAAAATCCCAATTAGTCTTGTTTTTCTAATCATCATAAGTTTAAAGAATGAGATATTTCAGAAATAGAAAATTAAAATATTTTTTTTTTCATTAATTATGTTTACGATAATAAGACCTTTTTCAAGAGATATGTTAAAAAAAAAGAAAATGTATAAGCCTATTCCTGCATGACTAAACATTTAGAGGAAAAAAAAGGACATGACAAACACGTGCCAATCCTAAATTTACCTAATCTTCCACCAACTTGAACTTTTTCATAGAAACATGATATAGTGTACAATACATATGTACATATATTTGGTATGAATTCTATATTATGTATAAATGATTCAATTAATTTGAATGTTTTTATTATTCTCTTTGTCTCTAATTATGATAATTGATTGTCAAGCAAAAATGAACAGAGGGATAAAACGGTGGGTAAAATAATTATATTACAAACGTCTTTAATATGACAAAGACTGCGTAGATAGATATAATTTCTGTACTTATTATTCAGAGATGGTTTGCTATTTGGAAAACAAACAAAAAATACCAGAATATTCTCATTTAATCTCCTATGTGTTTTTATACATTTAAAAAAGATGCACAATAAATTCCATTAAATTTTGTGGTCTAGAAACATGTATTATGTATAATTGACTTTTAAATTTTAAGAGCGATGTGTGCATTTGTGTGAACTAAATTTAAGGTCGCGAATAATGTATCAAATATTAAACAATATCTATCGTAACACAATAGAAAAGGAATAATTTAATTCGATAATGGTTCAAATGGTTGACTGCATTTTCTTGGGGGTGTATTTTTGTAGGCTATCGACTAACTCAAATTTTTTGAAGAGTATGGCCGCTCCCTCACCTGACCTCACTTGTACGATATCGTTTCTCTTAGCTTACTTAGTACTCATTCGATACTGATATTTCACTGAATTCCAATTGATGTGTGCAGTGTGCGGTATGTGTTGCTTTTAAAAATCTGAATTTTCAGGTTTAATTTTTAAAGGCTCCTGAAAAAAGTGCCACACAATCACACCGTCACACTTAAAACGAAAGAAAGTCGACGCACTGTCACACGCCAAACTATCACTCGGTTGGCATGCCTCCAGTCACTTCTATATATAAAAGTATATTGTTTTATTTTCTAATAAAATTTATAGACATTATCATTTATTCTCTTCGATGTTAAAAAAGTTAAGAGCAAAAATACATAAGTTGACAAACCAGTTAGATTTTTAAATAATGTTTGACATCTTCATTGGTCAACATAGGTTTGGTAAAAAAATGTATTTCCTTTCTCTTTATAATGACCAACTTAAATACTTCACAGATTAAAGACATCAAAATTTGTTTTTTATTGCGACATCCTTTATTTAAGAACCTCCAACTAATCTGATATACTATGTTTCCCAATCATATATAATTCACTTTTATCTCTACGCAATCTTTCTCAAATTAAAACTGAACTGGCAACGTTCAGAAGACGTCAGACGTCAAGTCTCTGATTTCTGAATGGTCTTTTTTGGCAGCTCCCATGTCCTGGATCCAACAATTTCGATAGTTAACTTACCCATTCCTAAAAACAATGGGTCTGATTGCTTAAGACGATTTTTCTTCGTTGTTAAAATTGGAGTTCGCTTTCAACTATTAAGCGTTAGTCGCGTTTTATTATGCTCAATGACCCATATAGTTCACCCCGTGAAAATAAAACGATCTGGGTTATGAACATTATTTACTTTGCATGGTTGGCAGCTGTGATTACCTTTTGACATTTCATTTTTTTGTTTACATTAAATAAATTGCTTACAGCAGTACTCGGAAGTTGTTGTACTAAACTGTAAGCTCTACCCGGTGCATTTTATATTTTTTTTATCAAAATAGTTAGAGCCGTTTTTGAGATATTTAAGATGGTAGAAGAAATTGTATGGCAGGTACCGTTAGTTTTTGGTTTAAAAAGGATTCAAAAACCAATTTTAGACAATCACCTAAAGCTTAAATACCAAGTGTGAAGAATATCGCTTCAGCCGTTTATGCTATAGAGCATTGTATAGACAAACAGACGGAATTACGGGACCCACTTTTTTGGTGCTCCATTTCATAGTTATGCCAAGTTTGATTAAAATCTCGAGCTCGCTTTTATTTTCCAAATGCAAAACTTGCCCTATAGTACCTATATCGCAAGTAAAAACAGAAAAAAACAACATGGCGGCTATTTATTTTTATAGGATCAACTCTTTACATAATAAATTCTAAAAAGTTTGCAAAACTCTGAAATAAAATAATAAATTTGTTTGTTTATTTCAGGTCCACTTAGTAAGTGAACATATTTGGTGTGATGATTACCTTGTTCGCTCTTTCTACCTCAAGAACCTACGCACCAGTGAAACGCGAACAGTCACTCAATTCCACTTTTTATCTTGGCCACAGGGTGGAGTACCCTCATCGGCAAAGGCGCTACTGGACTTTAGAAGGTTCTTACAAAAATCACTCTATTTCTGAAATAAAAATCCTCAAAAACTCCTTGTTGTTTTTTTTTTTTTTTTTAAGGAAAGTGAATAAGTCTTATCGTGGCCGGTCATGCCCCATCGTTGTTCATGGAAGTGCTGGTGCAGGTCGAACAGGAGCCTACATCCTGCTCGATTTGGTACTGGGTCGTATGAACAAAGGTGCCCGTGAAATTGACATTGCGGCGACATTGGAGCATCTGCGAGACCAACGCGCAGGACTCGTAGCAACCCGACAGCAATTCGAATTCGTCCTTATGGCAGTGGCCGAGGAGGTACATGCGATTCTGAAAGCTCTTCCTGCCAATCAAGGTGAGAAGAGAGAAGTCGATAAGGAACAATTATCATTGAAAGAAGAAGAACCCGACGCCGCCGACGAGCCAACGGAAAACGATCAATTGATTAAAACAGAAAAAGAAACTTCGCCTGAAAAAACAAAAAAATCCGACGACAAAAAGTAAATATACTTTAGTTTAATATTTAGTTAAAAAATTGATTTTTATTTAATGATAATTTAAAGAACCATTCAAAAAATTACAAAAAAAAATTATATCAATGGAAACAAATATTAGTTAAAGAACCTTCTGAAGGCTCGAGAAATTTTCTTTTATTTCTGATCATCTAATCTGTTTATCACTCAACGATTTCTATCCAGCCATTAACGTTGAGTGACCAACAAGATTATGATTTTATTAAAAAAAAAATATTCAACAACAATTAAGTGTTATACAAAAGAATTAACATATATAGCTACAGTTTATTAATCAATGTCTTAAGTTAAAACAAAATCAATAAAAAAAATTGGTACAGTTCAGTGTAATTCTAAATTAAACAAAACAAAAACGGCATATAAGATACTGAGGTTAAATTAAATTTTTTCTTAGATATAAGTTTTAAAAAAAACAAAAAATAAAAAAATATTTACATAAATGTTTAACCACTAATATATATATAAATATGTGTACTCCATATCAAATATCTCTATGGATGAATTAAATTTTTGTTGACGACTCAAATTGCAATACATGAAGGATAAATGCTTAACAATGAAACTAATAAATAAAACATAAAACTTAAAAAAAAAACAACAAAAACAAAAGTAATAATATACCAGATCTTCAGTTTCTCTTCTTAAATTAAACCCTTATAATTTTGTTGACGACCACATGGCTTCGAAATAAGGACTTGCGAATCTAGAAAAATAATACAGTTAAAATAATCACTATTATAATTTATAAATACATTTATATCTTATCCAAAAACAAAAAAAAAATAAAATTGTATTCCACTTAATTTTATTACAGAAAATATTTAATAATTTAATTTCTTTCGTGATTTTAATTTTTTAGTTTTTAGTCACCACGAACGGCAGCTATTAAGTAAAGTAAACAAAAAAATAATTAATTAAATATTTTCTGTACTAAAAAAAACTAAGAAAGTTTAATTGTAGAAAATTTAAGAAATCACATAAATAAGAATTAACCAAAAAACATACACATATACATAGTTTTATCTCATTCAATAAAACACAAAAAAAAAACAGACAAAATGAAACACATAGTACAACAAAAACACACATCTTTTTTTATTTTCCACACACCCACACACAAAACAACTACTTTTAACAAATAACCAAATTAATTTTATTTGTGACATATTTTGTCAAAATGATGTAACAATACTGCATTTAAGAGAATTATGAATCTCTTAAAAATAATTATTAGAAAAAAAATCAAAACAATTAAAGGAAAAATCCCATTCCTAAAAAGATATATAATTATAATTATTATTCTTTAATGATGGTGTAAATTAAAAACAAAATTTTAAGTTTAAAAAAAATATATAAAAAGTCTTCAGCTTTCATACATAATAAATTATAATTATAATCTTATACATGAATATTAAATATATTATATCAAAACTATTTATAAATATAATTGTAAGTTCAATTTCACTGTGAATATGAATAACCAATGAAGCCAATGAACATAAAATTACATAAATGTTGTTAATGCAAAAAATAAATATAAAAAGTTATTAAAAAAAAAAACAAATCACTACTAATATTTATTTTGTACAGTAGACCAAAATTTTGCACAACAAATTCCTAAAAGACGGATAAATTTGCTTGCAAAATAAAAATTAAAAAAAAAAAGATAAAATTCATAATTAAAACAAGCATTTTTATTCTGTACTCTATTTATCCTTATACAAATTAATATATTCTTATATCTGTGTATTAATATATTTTTAAACATATTTGAATTGTGAAGAAAACTTTTGAAATGCCATTCAATACCTGGGCATAATCAAAGTTTGTAAGAACTGCTATCTTATAACAAAAAAAAAAAAACTGAGAATTAGTTTAAGTCGGGTTTTATTCATTAAAATAATAAAAATAAAACTGTGTAAAATATTTATCCAAGACAAAGGGAAATTAATATTTAATAAAAATATTTTATTATGATAAAATATTTTTTTCTGCTCAATGTAACATTTTTTTTTTTCATTTGTAATTTATCAGCAAGAAAAAACAGGCCAACAATAACAGCAAAGTATAGAAACATATATAAATAAACCTAATATATTTAACATTGTACATTATGAAAAAAAATTAATTAATGAACAATTCTAGTCAGGGCAATAAACCCAAAAATATACTTACTATATTAAACATATACAACATAAATATAAATTTATTTTAAACAATATTCATGTTGCAATAATAAATAAACAATTTATTGCCGAAGTCCTTATATTATTGTAGTTTGACAAAAAAAAAATTTAATTGAAAAAAAAAATACATTTACTTGAATTCTAAAACCATATTTTACTTATCGATGTCACGCAAACATAACAATATATGTAAAGAGTCAGTAAAAAAAATATTTTAGATTGTAAGAAATGGAAAAAGAAAAACAACTTATTTGGGGAGCCTATTAAGAATAATAAAACTAAATTACCTAATTATTTTATGCAAGGAAATACCTGAAAGTCTTAAAGAACAAAACAATTATTTATTTTATGTAATTTATTCTATACAAAAAAAAAATAAAAAAGAAATACAAAAAAACTTGACTATGTATATTTCAAGGATATTTAAATAAATGTTTAACAAAATGAAAAAAAAAATACAAAAATTATATTACAAAATATTTATTTTATTATTATTTGGCTCTATAGACGAAACATTTCAATTTTTGTAGAATAAAAAAAAATATTAAGAAGCGAATTGACAGCAACAGTGACGAAATAAAAACAATTAGGCCATTCTCCAGCAACACTCCCCTCGATGTATTTTATCTGATTTGAATTAATCACATATTTAAATATATTCGAATTCATTAGTAACTTTCTATAAAAAAATATGAATTATTATTAAATTTCATCAAGTTGTGTTTATGAATTATTTTGACGGTACCTTAACGGTCGTTTATAGAGGAATTTATTTAATTTGTGTATAAAACCATTTGGTTTGGCAGAGTGAAAATTAGTTTTAAAAAGACGCACGCCATTTTCTGAAATTTTCTCTCATTCCTTCGAGCATTTCAACGGATATAATCATTGCTCACCACACACTAGTACAATCCGAACAAATTTTCCCTGGCATTTTGTACCGCTTCAGTAACTCATCTACCTCATTAGTCAACTAAATTAAATAGAGGTCTCACCCCAACACAAAAGCACTGCATTTTAAATAATTGTACGGGGGCATTAAGTACAAAATCCTTATTCCTCTTCCTCAAAAGAGATTACTTCTTACTGTTTTCGTCCACCGGAGCCCTCCATACGCAACACATATCTCCAACAAAAAGAAGAAAAATACCATTCTGTTCTTCAGCCGAGTGTAGACTTCACTAGCTTTATCCAATATCCTGACGGGAAACCAAAAAGCTACTAAGGCGAGTTTATTACTTAGCCCATGTTAATACCTAGTAAGCTTAACTATAAGCTGAAAATAAATATCTGATTAATTAAGGTTTATCTTTTATTCCGCAATCATATTTACTATCTGTCTACATAAATTTGTTCAAGTTTTAAATCTCAGCAGGGTTCCAACGTAGATTGTCCTTGAAGTCAAGACCCATAAAAACTATGTAAAATCAGAATTGTGACTTGAGAATTATTCCCATTGATTTTACATACGTATATAGTGATTTTCTGTGCATCGAAATAAGTAAGCAATCCTTTTAGCGGGTATCTTTTCGCTCTTGTCCATTGAGAAGGTTCAACTTTCTGATAATAGAACTTAAAATTTAAAAAAAAATTAACCACAGGAGTTAAAGATTTCTTTTTCGTCAGAAAAAAACGCCTGCGGCAAAGCAAGTTGGAAAAAGGCTCAAAAATAAATGAAAGTAGGTACTTTTTTTTAAAATTATAAATAAGAAATTAAAGGACTTCCCAAAATTAAAAAAATACACGAAGCAGTCGCTCGGTCAAAACTTGTACGTACGCTAGGGGTCGAAATACTAATTAAACAGTTCTTTAGAATTTCAAGGATATTTTTTTTTGGTTTAAAATGTTGCCCAAGTATTTTCACCTCTTGTATAAATTTATAATGGGAATTGGGAATATTCCCAAAATTTATAAAAAAGGGCCAAATCTTACAAGGAACTCTTAATATTCGAAATATTTTCATTCCATGATTTGGTTCCAAATTAAGTTGACCTAAAATTCTAAAGTTCGATTTTTCTCCCTTTTTAAGTAAAAAGGAACCAAATTGTATCACTAAAGGAAGTGCTTAATGCCTTTTTATGGACTTCTTGTATTTTTTTACAGTAAAATTGTGATTATTACAAAATTATTGGTGTTGGAAATCATTTTTGAACGTTTTTGCTTTGGACGTTATTTTCCAGGAGCCTGATATTTTGAAGTCAGAAATCCATCTTTAATATCTTATTTAAATCAAGGGGTTAACATTGCCATTGTTTTTTTTTCCTAATATTTTTCTCTAGGAAAAAAAATTACCCCTTCCCATAAAATTCGAATCTTGTTACATCTTTCTGAAAATCTCGCAATTCTTAAGAAACAATAAATAAATCTACTCGAAATATAAAACTTCCCTTCCAAGGTTTTACTAAAGTAAGATCACCCATATAATTAATGTGAATTGTTAACACTTTTTTTTTTAAATATATTTTAATTAACATTATAACTAGTAGATATTAATACAGAATGTATAAATTTAAACACAGCTAATTTTCTAAGTAAACATATTTTAATTATTAGTTATGTTTGTTTATTTTTTTTCTTTGAGCAAATAAATCAATTTCAATTTAATAATCGTTTACTTAACTGTACGTGATTTATTAATAATAACAACACCTTGAAATTGTTATTTTACGAGAGCCAAATAATTCGGGAAATTTGGCTTTCTTAAGATTTTTTGCTTTTAAGTTTTAAAATAATTTCAGACGAACGTTTACTTAGCTGTACGTGTTCGTTTTTTTTTTTATTTTGAATAAATAGCATACAACTTTGTAGCTAGTTTCGTAACTAGCTGACCCGACAAACGTTGTTCTGCTTAAATAATTGGTTTATTGAAAAATTTTATGTTGATATTTTTTTCATTTTTCTTAATAAGAATGAAATGAATATCATTAATTTATTTTAAAACAAAATTTTACTTTCGAAATTCGAATTCTGTTTCACATAATAGAATGTTCAAATGATCGTAGATGCATTTATTGTAATGGCAACGTGTGACATTTCAAATCGTTAGGCGTCCCAATTCTAAAATAGACAATTTAAAAAGAACGAAGCATGCATTTTCCAAATCACAGCATCTCGAAATATGGAACAATTGTTCGCCACTGAATTTTGTTCGATTACTCTTAAGGACCGTTTTCGAAAAACGAATTTGTGTGTAGGTATTTTATATGTGCACAGTATTTTCGTATGTCTTTTTTTTTCTTAAATTAATTTTTTTTTGCGCAGTGACCAATTTCCTTAAGTCACACATCCAATCAGCTTATCTAATTATGAGACGAATAATTTTTTCCTCACCAGAGTCTCTTCCCTCTTCACATATCATTGTCCTTCCATAAATTATGTATTAGTGACTTAAAAAAATATCAGTTATCAAATACTGTTTCATAATCATGGCTTCAGATATCCTCAGCATCAATTGCGTGAGCTGTCTTAGCACTTACAAGCCAACGTTCATTTTAACGCCTCCTGATTCTAAATATCATGCAATATGTGTTTTTAAAACACAATGGTAATCAATTAGTATATTTCTTGCTTGGTCTGTCAACTCATCAAGCGCAAACTGGTACTCTACATCGTTAGTCTACATTAGCGTATTTCTTTTAAATTATTATTGAGAAGGTACTCATCAACATTTTCGTCTGCTTTTTTGCGATAGTCACCTTGACTTCCAACACTCTACAACACAAAATACGCTAATTCCTAACCATACTATCACATGAGCCCGAAAGGCTTAAGTCAGATGGGGAACTACCTCAGAGTAATTTTATGTGCTTTCATTGTAAGCAAAAATTAACAGTTTTTGAGAGTTACATCATAAAACCGCTAAACATAAAGATATATGTTTTTTTTTTAACACAAACTAATCTAAACTATAGTACAGCTATGGAACAGCTGATTATTAAGACCAAACAAAATTCAAATTGCGCCAAAGGATCCAATAGTACATAAACGTCAGGGAAAAATAGCTGCCAAACAATTTTTGTTGAACTTGATTTTTGATCTGCTTACCGAAAAAGAATATTACAATTGGCACAAAATATGTTGAAAGAAAATAATAGAAAGAAAATTATAACGACAAAATTTGTTAGCTTGAAAAAATATAGCTTATTCACAAAAATCCATTCTTTATGAGGGTGCGTTCAGAGTATCCTGGAGATAGTCATTTTAGGATGTCGAGATCCAGATTCAATGTAATGCGGTTGTCGTTTGGTAAATTTATATTTTGATCTATAAATTGATTTTTTTTGTAACGAATCGAATGCATTTTCAGATTGATTTTTAATTGTTATAGTATTTGTGTATATTTGTGTCTGTGAACCAGCTAGCGGTACCAGCTGTTGTGTCAGACTGATGGCTGTCAATTATGATGCATAGTGGTGTTAGTAAGAGAGGGGTAGATCTGCAAAATTGATTTAAAATCAAAAAATTAATCAATTTGTTTAGTTAATCGAAGGCAAAAATTATCAAAATCTGTTTTCTGACAGATCTAAATCTGTCAAAAAACTGATTTGTGTTACCAAGCGAAACCCACATAAGTTTCTTTCTGATTTTTTTACAATATAAAAAAATGTTAATTTCCATAGTTTGTTGAATTGAATTCCATTTTCATTCTTATTCTCTTGGTCGATTAAAAGCTTAATGTTATTAGTTTTCCACACAGTACCTAGAGAACTTCCAGCATCCCTTTAAAAAACAATAATTTAAATTAGCTAATTTCTTTAAAAAAAAAATTAATAAAAAAAATTGCAATAACTTACAGTCTTAAGAAGGCAGTGCCGCTTCTTCCTTCTTGATTACTGTAAAATGGATTTTATAAGCTCCCGCTCTTTCTGCAGCCAAAAAAATTCAGCTGCACAATCTGCCCTACGCTGACGACAGAATGACGTCTATGAACGGTAGGTACTGCAGTTGGGCTAGGTTAATTCGATCGAAAATCTGACTTTATGAACGCAGATAATGCAGTTCTTAGTTAGGCTGACGATTATGAACTCGCTCTGGAGTCTTTCTTTAACCTTTTGCTTCGGGTATTTACATCTATTCTGAGCGTATTCTCTTACTGAGTTGTGGTTTTTGCATTTAGGTAATAGTTGTTTTAAGTTTTGTGAATACTAGCGAAGTACTTATTTATTGAAATTCTGCGTGTCAGATTTCCTTGAGGTTGGTAGCACGTTATCAGTAGATTCTGGTCCAATAGTTTTCTTGAAAATAGGTGATTAAATTGCGTTAAATTTCAGAATATCATTTTAGTTGCTGAATGCCTCTAACATATTTGGCTGAGTTTAATTAAGTGTGAAGTAAAGCGCTCTTTAAAGCAAATTATTTGTCAAATTGAAAGTAGATGTATTATAAATTAAATCATGGATTGAAATTATATAAGTATAATGCTTAACCTTAGGTACTATATGACATTTAAAGTAACTTAAATGAGTTATCGAAATATCAGGAGTTTTAACAAGTAAGTTTTTCAATTTGCTGACCCTAAGCATTTATTTAATTAATAAATTCATCAAAACACATTTTCACCAATTTTTTGTCACTCATCAATTTTTTTAACAGCCCACAAAAGCGGAATAGGTACGTACCGTTGTCCAATCTTAAAATCAAAAACCTTAGATAAAAGTTTAGTTTGCAAAAAGAAATCCCTAACATTTGTTTTATAGAATGTTCCTATATTTTTTAACTTGTAGTTAATTTTTTTTTTGGTTTTAAGTTTTAGTAGATTTTATGTTCGAACTTTAGCACTCACTTTCACACACTGTTCATTCCCACCTAACCTACCTACAGTATCTACGCAAGTTTTTTTTTTAAATTGTATACCTATGTAACTACTCTTAAAAATAAATTTAAAAAAAAATGGTTCGCAGGGAGGAAATGGCTTAATTATTTTTATTTTTCAGTTATTAAAGAGCTTCTTTGATCTAATTTATTTTCCTTGTACAATTTCCTTTATTTTCTTAAATAGTTTTTTTTTTGTATCTATGAAATACATTTTATAAATTAATAAAATCAAGAAATGCAATTATTTGCAATGTCTTCAACTCAATTTTTAGTTTCTGAAGCCCGATAAGTCGAAATAAATTTTGAAAAAAAATTGCTTGCCGTGCTTATTCGACTTAGAGGGTTTCAATTGTAAATTTAAGAAAATATATAATATTAACCAATCTTTTTTTCTGGGAATATCGAATAAGACTCGTTGGTTTTTTTTTATTATAAGAAAATTCAATGAGTATAATTTGTATAATTCAGTTTTAAATAGAAATAGGTATATAAATAATGAGCAAAGTTTAAAAATATCAATAAAATTATTTACTACGAACAATTATTATAAAATCTATCTACAATTTCATATATTCAATATTCAATTTAAAGTTAACCTAATATAATATTTAAATATTATTATATTTCAATAGAACAATTTTAGCAAATTATTAAATCAAATATTCAAAAAATATGACAAGACACTCACTAACACAACAACTTATTATTCTCAAACTTAATAAATTTACTAAAGTATAAAATATAAATATAGTAGATATTGCATTTTTTGAAGAATCTGAAAATTAAACTTTCATTATCAAGAACAAAAAACTAATTTAAAGTTGAAGGAAGGACTATAGACACTCACTAACACAACCTAAAAAAAATATTGTTAACTTAAAAAATCCGTAGTTACACTTTTTTTAAATAAATTAAAATATGATCATAATATAAAGTAGACACTCAGAATTTCACGTTCCTTAAAAAAAAAATAAATGAATTATATTAACCAAAAATTCGTATCATAAATATATAGTAGAATTTTGAAAACTCAATTTCTTCAAGATATAAATTTAAATATTTGAATTATCAAGATAAATATAATAAAAACAATATTCCTAATCTCATTAATTACAATCTCTAAATTAAAACAAAAATAAAATAACCTATTATAAACTTGTCAAAGGAGTCCAGATTTTTTTCTTTAAAAGTTTTCCTAAAAAAGCATTCAATGTCATTATGAAATATTATTAAAATGATTATTCAAAACGTTAAATATCCAAATATTAAATATTTATTCATGTTAATTAAATGTATTCAACTAAAATTAGTAGATTAAACTAGCAAGAAGCAAAACAAAAAAACAATTCTTATTACTCAAGCAATCGCTGGATCAAGTCTTCGGTAATTTAAGAAACGTTTTTTAAAGTAATTGGTGTTGAACCGGAAAATTAGGAAATTTTTTGTATTAATATTTGAATGAAGGGTATGCTTTTGTTTATTTAATTTTTCACCTTTGACTGCAACTTGGTTTTAATTTTATTTTTTAATTTAATATTTCTTGCATCAAATATTGTTTTTGAGTTATTGAATGATTTATGTTGAAGTGTTTGCTTAGTTTTTAAGTTAAATTTATTTTTGAATACTTTCAATGTTGCAGAATATTTGCTAGTTAATCTTTGGTAAGTAAAATAAGTAGGTACCAACTTGCAGATATAGTTTAACTGCAAGTTATATATTTTGGTAAGTAAGGCGTCTCAGCAAAAGCCAAGCGTTCATTACTTTATATTCAGTCAATTACTGAATCCGAAAAAATAATTGTTCCCAAGCAGTCGACTCGATCCACAGTCGATTCACATCCGATCTGTAAAAATTAGTTATATATATCCGCCAAAAGAACTACATTGTCCATTCTTAAAACTGCCTTATCGATTCAGATCTTTTTATAGATATTGATATTGCCAGTTTTTGGCATTGAACGTCATAAAACAAAAATGTCATTTTAAACCTTTCAACAAGATACAAAAAGCTTGAAATTAAAAAAAAAAAAAGAAACACAAAAATAGATTCAATTTCGTGTGAGAATTGATTTGTGAAATCTCTTTAATAAAAGATTTCACAAAACAATTCTCTAATTTGTTTTCCCATCAGTTTTCGACACAAAGTTCGCTCTTAGCAATATTGTTCATTTGCATGATCATCTGAACTAGACTAATCTCTGAAGAGAAATAGGAGTAAAAAGGGATTAGGTCAGCTCCATTTTATTACCTCTACGATGATGTGTAGCCTTAACCAAATCACTTGGTGAACAGTCGGTTGCGCAGAAAGAGGATCAAGACAACAAAAATGGTGCGCAAGACTATTGTATCATATCAGCCAATTTCTCGTGCTCAAAGTTCTCAGTTAGAGAAAGCATTCCGAAGAGGACCGTATGGCAATACGAGAAAGCCAACTGGGACGGTCTGAATAATTTCTTCAGGATCTTTAACTGGTCACTATGCTTCCTCGATAGTGACGTTGACTACAGCGCCAATATGATTACAAATATAATTCTTAAGGGGATGAAAGCCTTTATACCGAACAAAACCAAAAGCATCAAACCAAAAGAAAACTCATGGTTCGATTTGAGCTGTAAGGAGGTTATCAGGTGGAGAGAGGTAAGTTTCCGATGTTATAAAGCCAACCCAACTGAGGATAACCGGAATAAGTTCAAACAAGCTAGAAAGACCTGTAATAGTCATATTCAAAGAACCAAATTTCTACATGAGCAAAAATTAAGGCACAAAATACTACAATGTCCCAAAGGTAGTAAACATTTTTGGTCATTTGTAAAAAACGTACGAAATTCCACCTGCTCGTCGGTTCCAACGCTCGTTTACAATAACTCTCCTGTGGTAAGCGCCCAAGAAAAAAAATTGCTAGCAGCTCAGTTTGGTGCTAATTCTACGCTTCCACAAAGTGTCATGACTCCTCCTGTACTTGAGAGCATAAACAGTTTCATGGGACGTATCTTCTTTCGTACTCGTGCAGTTGCTAGAGTTCTTAAAGATCTTGACATACACAAATCCGCTGGTCCAGATAGTATCTCCCCTATTGTTCTGAAGAGGTGTTCTTCTACGCTGGCAAAACCACTGCGTAAGCTTTTCCATCTGTCCTACTCTACTGGTCTCGTTCCGAGTGGATGGAAAACAGCATTTGTCCAGCCCGTCCCTAAAAAAGGCGAATCTTCTTCACCATCTAACTACCGTCCAATTGCACTTACGTCCCTTCTTTCCAAGGTCATGGAAACGCTGATTAACTACGAGTATCAGCTTAAGAAATATCTTGAAGAACGAAAGCTCCTTAATGACCGACAGTATGGCTTTCGTAGCAATAGGTCCACTGGTGATCTGATAGTACGAGTATATCTCACCCAACAGTGGCACAAGTCTTTACATCGTTTTGGAGAAAGTAAGATTATTGCGCTTGATATTTCAAAAGCATTTGATAGAGTTTGGCATCAGGTTCTCTTATCGAAAATGCGTGCATTTGGTATCGAAGAATCTCTTCTTCGTTGGATTAGAAATTACCTTTCGGATCGCTCAATACAAGTTGTATTGGACGGTTTCAAGTCTGATATTCATAAAATAAATGCTGGTGTGTCCCAGGGCTCCGTTCTGTCTCCGAATCTCTTTCTCATTTTCATCAATGATCTCTTGTCTGAAACTTCTAATCCAATATACTGTTTTGCTGAAGACAGTACCCTCAGCTTTTCATACTCGTTTTTAGATTCTCATCCATGTCTTTCGGATGTGGAACTTGAACGGCAGCGTATGATTAGCTCATTAAATTCTGATCTAGACAGCATTATCCAATGGGGAATAAAAAACCGCGTTAAATTTAATGCTTCAAAAACCCAATGCTGTCTTCTGTCGTTAAAGCGGGACCCTTTCCCAATGCCGTTGTCCATTAGCGGCGCTTGCATCGAGGAAACCTAACAACTTTCAGTTCTCGGTATGTGCATCACTGACCACCTTTTGTGGAATGAACACATATTCGACGTCGCCAAAAATGCTGCAAGGTGTGTGGGTCTTCTGAGACGATGCAAGAAATATTTCTCCCCTTCTGATCTGGCTGTAATCTATAAATCCTTTATTCGTCCAAAGCTTGAGTACAATTGACATATTTGGGCAGGGCTCCCATAACGCACTTAAGTCTCCTGGACAGAATCCAAAAAAGAGCTTTAAAAATGATAGGTGATGAAACAATAACTAAAACAATTGAGCCTCTCTCGCACCGTCGCAATGTTTCATGCCTTTCATTATTTTATCGGTATTATAATAAACAGTGTTCTAGTGAAATAGCCAGTTGCATTCCTCCCCTTAAACTATTCAACCGTAACACTCGCGCTTCTAGGAAAGCCCATCAATTTACCCTTGAGCCCAACTTCGGACGTACTGTCAAGTATAGAGATTCTTTCTTTAGCAGCACAACACGAATGTGGAATGCTTTACCCGACCGAATTTTTCCCTCCCATTTGCAATAATCAGGCATTTGAAACCAATGTACATCGGTATCTCCTGTCTAATCCTATCCCATTTTCCTAAACGCTCGCACCCCTTGAGTGCGCGCATAGTTTAAAAAAAAAAAAAAAGAGATTGAATGCCAAACATGAAATACTTTTTTGAAAACTGCACAATAAACCACGTTTAGCTATGAATCTCATGGATATAAAGTCCATCCCTGGAAGGTGGTTGTGTGTATCTCTCACAATTAATCAGAAGAGCAAACAAATTTGAAGAGACCTGCGCAGTTCAAAAATTAAGATATGTTTTTGTTTCCAAGGATTTTATGTGTGCTCTAAGGCTATGACCGCACATACAATTTTTCCAAAACTAAATAGTTTAATGGTTAGTTGAACGATGATCGCGCACATGAGCAACTTAAAAATCAATCACACGAGATAATCCAACACACATACAATCAGTCCTATCTCGAATGCCATTGCCATCGTAAACTTGTTACGAATCCCGAAACTTGTTACGAATCCCGAAAAAATCTATCACATAATCCTTCATAGTGAAAATGCTCATACGAATTGCCCTTACGAACGGATTCTGCGTTTGTTTTTTTCAGGGTTCGTAAAACTTTCTGATTGCGATGGAACTCGTGATAGGGCTGAATATTCAGTTAACAGTTCTTGTTTGTTTTCTAATAAATCGATGAACCCCACACAACACAGGCCGAAACTAAGAACAACATCTGTTAAATCAAAACGAACACATGAGATGAATATATTTTATGCGTTAAAACTACTTAGCTCACACTTCTAAGAACATCGCAATGAAATTCAATAGGACACAGGAATTTTTTTTTCAGTTGGAGCAACTGTACAATCTTCGCAATCACGAGATCTTCTCTTTCATCAAACAATGATATTGGCATGTAAGGCGGTTCCTTTCCCTCTGAATTTTTAGTGAAAGGGGACTATTGACAGCAACGACCTTCTTTCGTGCACTCAAAGGAAAATGTTCAACTATTTGAGGTCCGTTCCCGTACTCCCTAAAACTGCGTAAATCTACGAATTTCTACGAAAAACAGTCAAATACTTTTCCCGTACTCCAAATTTTCGTAGTTTTTCACAGAAGAGAGCGCTCATGAGAGAGTAAAATATTTCCCCAGACTGCGAATTTTAATCCAAGAAATTTCTTTGGACAAAATTATGAAGACTGTCAAATGAAGGAAAAAAGAAAAAAAAAACAATACAAAAGCTGTCAGTTGCCAGGAGTGTATCGTTACAAAAGTTGAAAATAATGGAATTTATAGTCTGGTCGGGCTTATCCGTGCAATAAATTGAAAGTTGTGACATAAAATTTGTTATTTTAAGAAATAATTTCACGCAAATCTTTAATAAACATTTTCAAAAATACACTTGTCAAATAAATGATGACATTTAAAAAATGGCAAAAATTGTTGTTCAAAGCGTTCTCGTACTTTTGTGAAAATTTGTTGCGTTCTGAGAAATTATTACCCCCACTCTTCCAAAAATGACAGTCTTCACATTTTTGTGCAAAAAGTACGGGAACACACTTTTGGTTGTTTGTACAGAATATAATATTGGCATTCGGTGGCGCACAGCTTTCTGATACATTGTGGAAAAATATTCCGTGCGTTTGTGATGGCATAAAACGCAATAGGTAACCAATTCTTTCAAAAGTTAAAACAGAGAAAAAAACTAATTGCTCACGATTAATCTTCAGCTCAAAGTGAATTGAACATAATTTGTTGGATAAAATATAAATTTTAAATGAATTAGGAAGTTAGAACCACACATGTTCAAAAACAACAATTAAAAAGAAAGCTGATTTCGTAGTCAGCTGTCCACTACGATATCGAAGTATACCAGAAATTTAGCGCTCTAGCTTGGTTTCGATTTGGAAATCATATGTTTTGTTCGTTGTATGCTCGTCAGCTGTTAATCGTCTGTTATTTAGCACGTATTACAACAACAACGAACGTATTGCGCAGCAAAGCTATGCGACACCGAACGCCCCAAAGTGATCTCATCTTCAAATTGCCCAAAAAAAAAATTATTTAAATTATAGCGAATACACTATCCAGTTCCTTATGGACATCAATGGTGTGTTCCCGTACTTTGTGCAAAAAATAGGAAGACTGTTAAAATTTTCAAAGTCGGATTAAAAACTCGCAGAGAGCTACAAGGTTTCATAAGGCCCGTAGTACGCATTGAGCAAACAATTGTTGCTAATTTTTAAACGTCAAAACAAAAGTGTATTTATTTAAATGTTTAACAGTGTTTTTTTTCTGAAAAAGTTTATTAATATAATAGACTTACTACACACATTTTAATATATTGCGTGAATATGCTAGACAAGGTGATATATTCAATTATTTTCTACTTATTAATAACACACCTGGCAATTTATTTATTATTTTTTTTCTTTTTTGCTTAAAGCTTAGTAATTTTGTTCTAAGAAATTTCTTGGACTGAAATTCGCAGCCTGGATGGGAAATATTTTACACTCTCGTGGGGGTTCTCTTCTCTCGCTCTCTAAAAAAAAACTACGAAAAATTGGAGTACGGGAACAGGATTTGTCTGTTTTTCGTCGAAATTCGTAGATTTTCACAGTTTTAGGGAGTACGGGAACACACCTAATTTTTGCCCAAGAAATTTCTGAAAGACAATTAAATGAAAGAAAACAGCAACAAAATTTGAAAACAATAGAACTTATCGTATCGTCGTCGGGCATCTTCGTGATGGACGTACATGATGGACTTAATGGACATGCCAACAGTTTAATAGTGTGGAATAATAGTAGAGTTTAAGTGTCCCCGTTGGGTTAAAAGGGCATTCGACTTCGACCTCGACCTACGGACTTAGCACCCCCCCCCCCCCCAATCACCTGAAATGCGTGGAATATGTACCTCTGAGCGAACAACTGTTATAAACTGGCTTAACTGATATAAGTTGATATTCCTCTGGGGTCGTCCTGATTAAAAACAGTAACTAATTGTGGTAATGCCTTCCCTAACTTTTGTGTCTGTTGAGAAAATAAGAGTCCATGCATTCTTGTGCCCAAAATACGGGAACACAGCTTATTATTAGGACAGTCTATTGTTTTTTTACACGAATAGCTATTATTGATGAAAGGGAATTTCGAACAAAACATATGATTATGTATTTGTTTCTTGCAATTCCCACACACACCGACGCGAGTTAAATATTTTATTATTTTATTTAACAACTGCAGCTAAACAGTTATAACGGCTAAAAATTGGAAAATATTTGTTTGTTTGTTCATTCCAACTCGTTTTAGGAATATTCTAAATATTAAAAATGAGACAAATACTGTTGTCTAACTAAAACTATAGGTAACTGGTATAATTCAAGCATTCATGAATTTGTATGTGCATAATTTTAAGCGTAATTTATACTCCTAAAAGTATGGAGCAGAATATGGTCTGAGAATTTGTTTAAGAAAGCATATTCATAGGAGTCATGAGATATTTAAATTATAATTTTCTGGTATTTTATATTTTATTTTGTATTAATGTTTTTTTTTTGTATGGGCTTGCTTTCATTATTAAGGTGAAGTTAGAGAGTCAACGCAATGACGACGTGGTGACAAGAGTGCAAATAAAATGGATATTTTCGTGACGGCAGAGAGTTAACGCGATTGACCATTACCTTGACCGTCTGCTTATCGATTTAGAATTCACACATAAAATTAAATTAGGTAGGTACCTACTACAAGTACCTAACTATTTAAAAAAAAGATTTGTTATCTAGTAATTCTTCACACAAATATTTAAGCATTGTATAAAATAAGAAAGATGTCAAGCTTCGGTGTAAAGAAACGTAACTTTCGCATTTGGATCAAATTGGACGTGAGTTTCCGTGGTGTAGTGGTTATCACATCCGCCTAACACGCGGAAGGCCCCCGGTTCGATCCCGGGCGGAAACATACTTTTTAATTTTTTTTATTCCCCATTTACTTAAAGCTTATCATAAGTATTATGACTTGGTAATTTTGAACTTATGCGTATCACTGCATAAAAAAAGGTAAGGCGTATGCGGTGACAGAGATTTGATAATTTATTTGCAAATAAAACTTCGCCATTGACTGGCTTCCACGTTCTTTGGGACGAGAGTATGCTCGATAAAACAGCTTTCGGTGTGACGGGTAGAATTGGAAAAGTGTTAAAGATATAAAATCCATATATGTATGTATGTATATAGCACCAAAATAGGTGAAATGCTATCTTTTGTCACCAAGACAATTTTCATCTTCAAACACCGGTCGTGTATGCAGTCCCTTGTAGCTGCGGGTCTTTATATTTGTTGGACAAGTAAAAGGTGATTTTTTAAGAGCTTGGTTTTTGAAAATTCAAAAAAACACAGAAACTTGTAAAAAGTGAATGAAATTTTTTTTTGGATCGATAAATCAATTTCTGCCATTTACTTTTTAAAAATAATTTCACTTAAATGTTGCCCGCGGCTACGCTTCAGGTGGTCCATTCTGAAGGTCCAATTTTGGCAAACTTTTTCACACATTTCGGCCGGAATCTCACCAATGACGCGTTCAATGTTGGCTTCCAAGGCAGCAATCGTGTTTGGCTTGTCCCCATAGACAATAGACTTAACATAGCCCCACAAAAAATAGTCTAACGGGGTCAAATCACATGTTCTTGGTGGCCAATTGACTGCGCCAAAACGTGAGATCAATTGCTCACCAAATTCGCCTCTCAGTTGATGCATGGTTTCGCGTGCAGTGTGGCATGTGGCACCGTCCTGTTGGAACCACATGTCGACCGAGTTCAATTCTTGCATTTTCGGCAAAAAAAAATCTGTTATCATCGAACGGTACCTTTCTCCATTGACCGTAACCCTGTGGCCTTCATCGTCCTTGAAGAAGTACGGCCCAATGATGCCGCCTGCCCATAAACCGCACCAAACAGTGCATTTTTTCGGCAATTCTGCTTATTCACGTATCCATTTAGCCAAAAATGAGCCTCGTCGCTGAAACGGACGTAGCTTGCGAAACACATTTTTCACAGAGCACGAATTTTGATAATAAATTTCAATAATTTGCAAACGTTGTTCAGGCGTAAGTCTATTCATGATGAAATGGCAAACAATACTGAATCGAAATGTCAAATGTTCGTGGAATTTGTCATGTGTGATCTGTCAAAAATATAAACGTCAAAAACCAAGTAGCAAACAAATCACCCGTTACAAAGGAGTACTGCCATCCGCTTAAAAAACCACATTAGTGTTGTGAGCAAAAAACAGCGGGAAAAGTCGGCGACTTGTGAGCATATCTTGGACAATCCATCCTACATCCCACGGTTAGTACGCGAAGCTATTGAGATCAAGCGCTATGAAAATTTCAATCGGGACTAAAGTTTTATGCTTTTTCGGTCATGAGATCCGATTATCAACACCTCACGATCATCCCAGATAAAAATTAAAACACCCTGCGATGCAGTTATCAAACACCTGCGCGTCAGCAACAAAAACATTATGAAATGGAACAATCATCGCATCAATACAACCTGCGCTGTATAGTCAATCTAACCTTTCAATAGCAGTTTCCCGGTTACAAGGCTCAATGCAACTCGTTGCGAAACGTTCGGGGTGAGTACAAAAAAGTAATTTTTAATTACGCGGTTAATCCGAAAAATAAATAATTAGTTATATTAACGGTACCTGGCATACAGGCATTTTTCTTATTTTAGACGTTCTTATAATAAGCTTGAAGGATTTTGATCAAAATTTTTAAAAACAAAAAAAAAAATACATATAATACGGCATAATAAAATTTTGGAAAACATTTTTTTTTTGATTTTTGAAACAGTCATTTGTTTTTCTTTTGAAATTTACAAAGCTATTTTGAAACGGGTGGACAATTATTTTTCGAAATTATATTTTAAGCTTATATTTTAAATATGTATATAAGATATATAGTCTTTTTGTCAAAAAAATATTTGTTTTGCTCTACCACTTTCTTGTAAAATCAATTTTGATTTTTCAATGATGGAAAGCGTTTTCAATGAACAGCTGACATCTTGTTCTCAAAAATGGAACACAATCGTTCGTTCCGATGATTTGTGTTTCCTTGTTTTCCTGTTTTTTCTTTCAATGATCAAATCTAACCTCAAAATTACATTTGGATTTGAAAGATGTCTTAAATGACAATCAAGTTTCAATGATAGCTATAACCGACTTGCCAAAAAATTCATTGATTTCTTTTCAATGATGAAATTCAATGAAAGCTAAAACTGGCGCCTTAGCGGAGTTGTTTTTAATAGAAAAATAGAAAACTTGAAACGTTTTTTATTTCAGTTATACGTGTTTTTTACTTATTCAAGTTTCACTTATGAAAGAGCAGAGAATAACTTGTTCACTTCTTCTTGTCAAGAATTTAACCTTCAAGGAAATAGGCAAACCTGTTGATATAAAAAAGCATTCAATTAGCTTCCTTAGCATCAACTTAGATTAGAAGTTCCTTAATCGTCTGTATGTAGTATGTAGGCAAACATTTTAATTCTCATTGTCATCACATCCATGCTTTTTTTTTCAGACAAAAAAATATCCAATGTTTTTACTTTCTGATAACAATTAAAATAAAATACACGACTGGATAGTACGAACTTGATCTTATGTTCGATCGTATGCAAATGACTTCTATGTATGAAAAATCTTAATATAATTTTAAAGTCATTGTTTACTTAATTTTTAATATATACAAAACTTCCTTAATTTATTTTTCTAAAAAAAATTAGTATGACAATCTTAAATATTTAATGACATAAACTTAAAAACAAAATATTAAATCGGCTTAGTCAAAGAAAAAATATAATTAAAAGTTCTGAAATAAATACTTAAACTAATTTGAGCTCAAACAAAATTACGCCATTTTATATCTTGGATAAATTTGAATTTATGAGAAAGAAACTTTAAAAATCTGTGGAGCGGTTTTTGAGAAAAAAGGTTTTTTTTTTAAACTTTTTGAAAAAAAAAATTTCAAAAAAAAAATAGGTATACAGGAAATACATATAACTAAATTTTTTTTTCTATCCGATAGAAATCTTCAAAAGACATTCGGTAAGAATCGGTACCGAGTAGTGTGGGACTCTTACCGCACTTAAACCACCGGTGAAATCAGGATCAATCTATGAAAGATCGACAAATGATTTTACTATCTTAATTTATATGTAAATCGCATTGGGGGAAGTTTAAAGTTATTACACTTTCCCATAGCTTTTAGACCATGGGACCTTGCTTTGGAATTTTTTGGATGGATTCAGCATTTGTTTTCTTTGTACAGCCCCATAGTTTGATGCTATATGTCCAAACGGGTTTCAGTACTTGCTTATATAACATTAGTTTGTTCTGGATAGATAGGACAGAGTTCTTTCCTAGTAACCAGTACATTTTTTCTGTAGTTCAAGTTTAGTTCTTCTCGTTTGTTTTTGATGTGCTCTTTCCATTTAAGCTTTGCATCCAAAGTCATTCGAAGGTATTTGGCGGTATTGGAGTAAGGTACTGCTGTATTGTTTATAAATATTGGAACATTGTTTATGTTTTTGTTAGTAAAGTTTATATGCGTCGATTTTGTTTCGTTTAATTTGATACGCCATTTCTGCGTCCAATCACTAACCTTATCGACAGCATTTTGCAATTTTAGTGTAGCCTTCTCAACGGATTTATCTGGCACCAATAACAGATACAGCGTTGGTCCTAGGACACTTTCTTGTGGTACACCGGCTTCAATTTTCTTTAGTTCCGAGTAATTTTGGTCGTACCTTATTCTAAAGAGTCGGTTCGTAACGTAGGATTTCAGTATTGCGTAGTACTGCCTGGGAAGGTCCCTATGCAGTTTGTACTCAAGTCCCAAGTGCCAAATTTTGTCAAAGGCTTGAGCAACATCTAAGAATATAGCCGAGCATATTTGTTTTTCTTCAAGTGCCTTTTCTACGACATCCGTAATTCGATGCACTTGGTCTATCCTGGAATGTTTATTTTTAAATCCATACTGATGGCTCGGAATAAGTCTTCTTTCTTGTATTATTTTGTTAAGCTTTTCAGTAGCAGTTTTTCAAAAACTTTTGCCATAATTAGTATAAGCGATATTGGTCTGTAAGATGTTACTTCTGTTGGTGGCTTACCTTGTTTAGGTATAACAATGACTTTTGCAATTTTCCCATGATGTGGAACATATCTTAGTTTAAGGCATGCGTTAATTATAAATTGGAGTTTCTTGAAGGCTATTGATGGAATTTTTTCAAAACCTGAGCAGTTATTAGATCGTACCCTGGTGATTTTTTATTAGACAACTTATGTTGACACATGCTTCTTACTTCTTTGAGTGTGACAAAAGATATTTCACATTCGTGGTTTCTATCAACAAACTGTAAGCGATATGTAGCTGTGTTTGCTGGGAATGGCTTAAAGACATTCGCGGGATATTCAGCAAAGAGATCAGCCTTTTGTTTCGGGTTTGCGATCCATTTACCATCTTCAGATTTTACTTGCGGGTTTTGTGTCTGAGGTCCTTGTAGGCGCTTAGCTGCTTTCCATAAGGAGTATACGGAAGAAGCATCCGTCGTAAGATTTTTCAGGAATCTACTACGTGAATCATTTTTGAACTCACAGATTGTTTTTTTTTAATTCGTTGTTAAGACGGTTAAAAAGTGCCTTATCACCAGGGAATCTCGTAGTTTGCAACTTTCTTCGAACTTCTATTATTTCCGATATTAGCTCCTTTATTTCGACAGGATATTTTATTTTTTTTCTCTCGCGTTTGAAATAGTTGGAGTACTTTCTTCTGCAGCCTATTGCACATCAGCAATAAATTGTTCTACTTCATGATCAATTTGTTCAATTGCTTGGATCTCAGATTTATAAAACTTTCAAGTTTATCACTGAATTCGTTCCAGTTTGTTGTCTTATTCACTAGCCTGGGACTACTTTTTCCTATTATTTCTGCTTCGCTTAGTAATAAAATTACTGGAGTATGATCTGACGATAAATCAAAATTACCTTCGACACTTATATGATTTCGTTTAATACCTTTAACTACGAAAAAATCTATAAGGTCTGGTATTTTGTTAGTATCAGATGGCCAATATGTTGGCGAACCAGAAGAATAAAATTCACAGTTGTATATGCGTCCTGCTTGGTATAGACGTTTACCTTTTGTAGTTATGAGCCTAGATCCCCAGTGGGTGTGCTTAGCATTGAAGTCGCCACCAACAAGGAAGTTATGTCCTAACAAATTTAGGAGTTCCGCAAAGTCTTCTTCAGTTGGAGAGCGCCTCGGTGGGCATTATATAGCTGCTATTTTAAATTCTTTCTTTATGATACCAAAACTTATTTTTCTTACTTGCATGTTTTCATTCGTAAACTTTGGTTCTTCATAATGTGTTCAGCACTTTTTTATAAGTATTGCTGATCCTCCCCTAGCTTTGTCAGCTGGGTGCGGAGCATGATAACACGTATAATTTGGCAATTTGTTATGGAGGCTCTGTTCTATACCGAGGTGAGTTTCGGACACCAAAAAAAGGTCTAAATGCTCTATTTCTAAAAAGATGTTTAGTTCTGTTACATGTTGTAAAAGACCCTTTGCATTCCATGTTGCGATTTTAAGTGTTCTGTTCATCATTGTTTTTTAAAAGCGACTCCTTCGCTTAGCTGTTTTATGTTTAAATCTTGTTGGTCAATACTTTTCAGGATAAGTTCCAGCATATCTTTTATAGAAGTTTCCTCGTTCTTCCGCACATTTTTTACACTCTGGGAATAGGATTTATTCTCATCATTTTTGCTTAGTGCAATTGCTTTAGGCCGTTGGTTTTTAGTTTTGTTTTCTATGGTTACTTTTTTACTTTCAACTATTGCTTTTGTGCGTTTCTAAGCTTGTTCCCAGTTTTGTTTTTTTCTTTTTGTGTCTTGGAATTTCTTGGCCACTGGACATCCTCTTTAACTCGCAGGATGATTGCCTTGACAGTTAACACATTTCGCTTTCTGTTCTCGGCCCATGGTATAGTTTTTAGTTGCATGCTTGCTGTTGGCGTGTATGCCTGGTTGTTTTGTACTTACGTTGGCGGACGCGCGTCTGTCCGCTTCTGGTGATGTCTTGCTGGCGGACGTGCCTCTGTCCTAATATGGCCTCGGCTTCAGACGTGGCCAAGGAGTAAATATGTACGCCCAAATGTGCCAGCAGGCACTGACTACAATCGAGGATGGCACGAACATACCGGCCCTCCTTGGCAGACTATGCCAACAAATACTTTACTTATAACTTATACATTATATAAATTAATAATAATTAAAATTTAGTATTATCGATACATTTATATTTTTTTTTTTTTAATTGTGAGCACCCAAGTTTTAGGTTACTTCAACCGAAACGGGAAAGGCGGAAGCCTCATTAACTGACTTAAAGGCAGGGTAAAACGCAAAGTTTAACTATTGGTCGCGTGATTTCGCCGAGTTGAGTTTTGATTGTCGCGACTCTTACCCTCCCGTCCGTGCCAGGATTTACTTTTATTACGCGTCCCAGCCGCCATTCCGTTGACGGTAGGTTTTCCTGTTTTATAACCACTAAGTCGTTCGGTTTGACATCCTCTTTTGGCTGTTGCCATTTTTGTCGCTTATAAAGTTCCTTGAGATATTCTTCCTTCCATCGTCGACATAGTTGTTGCTGAAAGCATTTTAATCTTTCATATCGATTGATAAGCGTAAGTGGTTGTGCTTCGATTTCCTCTTCGGGGAATGATAACAGAGGGCTACCGCGAAGGAAATGACCCGGGGTTAATGCCGACAGATCTGAAGGATTGTTCGATGTTGGGGCAATCGGTCGAGAATTAAGACATGCTTCGATGCGCGCGAGCAACGTAGAGAATTCCTCGAAACTGAGGTGACAAGTTTTACCGAGTTTTCGCAGATGGGTTTTTAAGCTTTTCACACCCGCTTCCCACAAGCCACCCATGTGGGGTGCCCCAGGAGGAATGAAATTCCATTCAAGCCCTTGAATCCCGTATTTTACCCTAATATCGCTTGAGGCGGATTGTAAGAATTGTTTAAATTCTCGTTTTAGCAGAACGTTTGCCCCGACAAAATTCGTCCCATTGTCTGAAAAGACAGCTTTGGGTAGACCTCTTCTGGAAACGAACCTAGCAAACGCATCTAAAAATACACGCGACGAAAGATCGCTAGTCCCTTCAAGGTGGATGGCTTTGGTGGAAAAGCAGACGAAAAGGCATACATATCCCTTTGTCAAGCGGCAGCCTCGCAACCGAGCGCTTTTAATTTCAAAAGGGCCAGCGAAATCGATCCCAGTGTAGTGGAAGGGGGGTGAAAACGTTACTCTTTCTGGAGGAAGAGCTGCCATTAATTGCGTGCGAAGTTTTTCTTTGTGGATGCAGCATGTCTTACACCGATGCACGCAAAATTTAAACAAGTTCTTGATTTTTGGAATCCAAAACAGATTCCGGATTAGCTGCAGCATTAGGGCGTTTCCACCATGCAGCGTGAGATCGTGAATGAATTGAACTAGAAGCGAAGTAAATTGTGACCCGTAGGGTAAAATAATTGGGAAACGTTCATGCCACGTAAGGTTTGCATGGACGAGGCGACCATTTACACGTAAAATTTTATTTGAATCAAGGGCTGGATTCAAAGACAGAATTGAACTTGAGGCTGAAATTGGTTTTCCTTCAGCAAGAGCTTCATATTCACGGAAAAAATGCAATTTTTGGCTCTGAATGATTAAACGAGTTTTAACGAAGTTAATTTCCTTTTGAGAGACGCCCGACAAATCTGCCGCGAACATAGTAGTAGTATCTCGACGGAGACGATAGTAAAAGCGGAACACGTATGTCAAAACTCGAAGCGCTCGTGGTAATGACAAGAATCGCATCAAAAGATCTTCGGTGATAGTTGCGAAAGCTACAACACCTTTGACTTCCAGCTCTTCCTGCGATTCTATGCTTGGCAAGCTGTGCGGCCAACAACCTTCCGATTTGCGCAACCAGTGGGGACCTGTCCACCAAAGGTTATTAGTGCGCAGATCAGTTGGGGAGAGCCCGATTGTAGCCAAATCAGCTGGGTTATCGCTAGACCTCACATGTTTCCAGCGAAGGTTTCCGACGTTATCGAGAATCTCACTGGTTCTATTGGCCACAAAAGTTTTCCAAGTACTTGGGTGCTTTTGCAACCAAGCTATTACAATGGCGGAATCGGTCCACAGATGAGTTTGGTACGAAGTAACTGGAAATTGCGGAGTGTATATTTTGATTAATTTCGAAAGTAACACAGCTCCACAGAGTTCCAGTCTGGGCAAGGACACTGTCTTTAATGGTGCAACTCGCGTTTTTGCACAGATCAAGTGAGTGCTTAAAATGCCATCGCAACTTTGAATTCTTGCATACAGTGCGGCCGCGTAAGCTTTTTGTGATGCATCACAAAATCCGTGGAACTGCACAGTTACCGACGGCGAATACTCAACCCAACGCGGAATCTTAATAAATTGAATATCGGAAAATGATTTCACAAATGTTTGCCAAGTATCTAAGCTCCGACCGTGTATAGCTTCGTCCCAATCAGTTTTTTCCACCCAAATCGTTTGTATCAGCATTTTAGCTACGATAATAATTGGAGCTAGCCACCCTGCTGGGTCAAAAAGTTGCGCGATCTGAGAAAACACTTCTCTTTTACTTGGGCTGGTTGCCTAATGAATAAGGGGAACCGAAAAATGAAAATTATCTTCTTTAGCATTCCAGCGAATGCCTAAAGTTTTGGTTGTGCTCTCTTTATCGAGCTTTAAAAAGTTATCTCTTAAGATATAATTGCCTGGAAGGCCGTTTAAAAGCTCCGGGGTGTTAGATGTCCATTTGCGCAGAGGAAACCCTCCAGATTCCAGCAGTTCTATTAACTCACCTTGTGCCTGTTGAGCAGTGGAAATATCATGAGCACCCGAAAGGACGTCGTCGACGTAAAAATCTTGTAATATAATTCTGGACGCAAGTGGGAATCTTGCTTCGTTGTCGTTTGCCAGTTGTTCAAGGGTACGTATGGCCAAAAATGGAGCGCAATTCATACCGAAAGTCCCCGTGAGTAACTCACAATCGTCAATTGGCGCTTCCGGTGTTTGCCGAAATAGAATCCTTTGATACGGAGTATCACTTGGATGGACGGCGATTTGGCGATACATTTTTTCTACGTCCGCATTGAAAACATACTGGTAAAATCGCCAGCGCACGATCAACGAAGTAATGTCCCTTTGAAGAACGGGTCCTGCGTACAGGAGTTCATTCAGACTTAGTCCACTACTGGAGGCACTAGATGCGTTAAAGACAACGCGCACTTTAGTTGAGGAACTTTCGGGTTTCAGTACCGCATGGTGTGGCAAATAAAATGAGGACACGTTGCCATCCTTGACAATTTCCGTACTTCCCACCTTTTTCATATGCCCCAGTTCGAGATACTCGCTAAGAACCTTAGAGTATGTGGACTGTAAATCCTTGTTTCGAGTTAGAGATTTCTCTGATTGAAGAAATTGTCTGAGTGCTATGTGTCTTGACCTACCGAGTTGTTTGGCAGGCCGGTCCGATTTAAAAGGTAACCGAACCACATAACGTCCGTCCGTACGGCGAAAGGTTGTATTTTTGTACAATTCTTCGCAAAATTGGTCTTCGGCCGATGCGATCTTTTTGGTTTCCCGTACCTCTTCTAACTCCCAGAACCGTTTGATTTGCTCATCCAACTTGTCTTCTGTGTGATCTTGGACGAAGGTGTTGAAGGCGTTGAAGGATTGTGGGATGGGACCCGACAAAATCCAGCCAAAAATGGTGTTTTGAGCCACCAAAGATTCACAGACGATCTGCAGTCCCTCTCGGACTATAGCAGGATACAAGTCCGCACCAATAAGCAAATCGATCCTGGAGGATTTAGAAAAGGTGGGATCAGCCAAACAAAGAGCCTTTAATTGCGAAGAGCGGATATGAGTCATTGTGGAACTCGGAAGATCGTTTGTAACCTTTCGTAACACAATAGCATGACACTTGATGTTATTTGACGGATCTTCATTGTTGGCGATAGAGAACGTACATAACTTTCTGGAGCTTGCCGCATGTGAAGCGCTAACACTCGAGATTGACACATTAATTGGCAATACTGGTAAGTTTAATCGCCTTTGTACTGATTCGGAAATTAGCGACACTTCTGATCCTGGATCGATAAGTGCGCGAACAGTATGATTGGATTCGATGCCAATGATCTTAACCAGCGCCGTCGCTAGCAGAACTTGCCTCTGAGAAGAGACTAAGTGTGATTGGTAATTGAAGGTTTGAGCAGTGGACTGTAAATTTGTTGCGGTACCAATGTCGGAAACATGTGGCAGACTTGTATTTGGCGAAAACCTAACATGCGTAGCCTGTAGATTATTCGCAGAATTAATGTCGGGGACATGTGAAAAACTTGGCCTGGACGGAGTAAAACTAGGTGTTTGATTGGAAGTGTCAATGCTGGAAGCATGTGACACTCTTCCATTGAATGGGATTACTGAAACTCTGCTGTTCTGTTGCTCCATAGTCGTACTGTCAGTACCTCTGTGTAACAGGGTATGATGTCGTTTTCCGCACGTAATGCAAGAGAACCGACTCGTACATTTTTGTGACCGATGGTCCGGAGACAAGCAATTAAAACACAGATTGTGATTCTGAACAACCTCAGCCTTATCCGAAACAGGCATCGCTAAAAATTTGTTACAACTTCGAAGATGATGTTTATTGGAACATAATTGGCAACCCGATGCTTGAGTTTTAACTAGATGGACATTTGAGCGATTATTTGTACCACCGGTTTTCATTGACTTGGATCGCGTTGTGGAACTTGAAAATCCTGGGTTATTAGTGTCGGCAATAGTTTCCAATACTTGAAAACGGCTGCTTAAAAACTTATTGAGCTGCTCCCATTTCGGCACCTTGGACGGATCGTCCAAAGATTGTTCCCATAACGCAAGGGTGGAAGTTGGAAGTCGGCTGCAGCACGAATACACAAGTATTGGATCCCAGTTATCCACGGAAACACCGTGGCCCTTTAGTGCAGCAAGCGAATCATTAATGTGACTTTGTAACCTCTTAATCTCCGAGGCAGATTCATTGGCACACAATGGAAGATTAAGTAGCTTTTTGACATGGTTATTGATGAGTATCCTTTTGTTCTCATACGTAGAACGAAGTGCTTCCCAAGCCAATGAAAAACTTGAATTCGTTAAAGGAAACTTGCTCACGATGCTGAAAGCTTCGCCTCTGGTTTTTGCCCTAAGATGGAACAATTGTTCAACTGGTCCTAACCTCGGATGGTTGATATATATCGCTTGAAACATATCTTTAAAAGCCGGCCACGTAAGGTAATCGCCATGGAAGAGTTCCGTGTCGCAAGCTGGAAGCTTGATACAATGTGGCGAAGCGACTTGATTAGTTAAACCATTGTTGACCGTTTGATTTTGAACCGCAGACGCCGAAGGAACATTTGTTCCAAAAAAACCAGGGGAGGCTGGAGCAGTAGTGAGTTTGGCCATCAACTCAAAGAAAAACCCTAAGCATGAAATGTACGTCTCATTCGAAAGCTTGTATTTAGACTCAAATGTCTCTAAATCCTCCTCACCAAACTCGTTAGTACTCAAGCAACATCGAGTGTATTTGGATTTCACCTCAATCCATAAATCCTTCAACTCTTCTTTTCGCGCCGACAACGTGGAAACTGAATGTTTTGCCTCGGGCAAATCTTTGACCGTTGCGGAATATTTGACCAATTGATCAGCAGCGTGAATGAATTCACGTAGGTCTTGGTTGCTAGCCATGTTAGTGGACTACGTTTACGAAGCTTACGCTTAATAAAAAATTAAGAATCAACCGGTCAAATTTACTAATGGCACAGAAGGTACTCTGGTTGAGTTCACGACCGCTAAATTAAAAATGAAAATGTGTATCTAATCGCAATAACGTTGCCGAAGCCCGGTTGTCTGACCAAATCCACGAAAATTGTGTATACAACAACACTTAAAATATCGTACCGAAAGAAAAGCAAGAAAAACCTAAAGTCACCTGAGCGAAAAAGCACTATTTTGATGTCACGGATTTCAAACCGACCGACTCGTGGTACCTGTGCAAACAGAGCGAAAACTTTCTATCAAAATGGGTACGACCCGAGCGAACCAAAATCACCGACCAATAATTAAAGAACGCGTTTATCAAATTTCTCGTAATTATTGCCACGAAAAGAAAAAAAAATAAATGTATGTACATTTGATATCGACAATATAATAATATATATGTAATATACTAATATAATATAATAAAATAATAAACGAAATGTATGTACATTTGATAAAAAAATGTAATATATATATTAGAATATATAATAATATATAATAAAGAATACTCAATTGATGATCTGATGATCCGGCTCCGATGGACCAAATGTTGGCGTGTATGCCTGGTTGTTTTGTACTTACGTTGGCGGACGCGCGTCTGTCCGCTTCTGGTGATGTCTTGCTGGCGGACGTGCCTCTGTCCTAATATGGCCTCGGCTTCAGACGTGGCCAAGGAGTAAATATGTACGCCCAAATGTGCCAGCAGGCACTCGGGCAAAAGCTGAAGGTTTCTTGATGGCGGACGTGCGTATGATGAGCGAAGTATGTGTGAGTGTCTTGTTGGCGGACGTGCGGCTGTTGGAATTTGGTGTCGGCTTCGGGTTTAACCCGAGTTCACGCACAAGAAAGAAGCCGCAAACCCAGTCGGCTCTATTTCCAAGTAACTCTGTCCTGGCGAACTGACTAGCGTCTGGATGCCTGTCCTGCCAGTATTTTCTTTGCTTCGAGCCGCCCGTCAAGAATATATTTGCGACCAAAATCGTCAGCAAGACTATTGTGCAAATTGTAATAGTCCCGTAGAGCGGCGAGAAATTGCCATGCAACTTGTCAGTGCGAACAATATGATAAATGCGGAAATGCACAATTATTTGTTAAATTTGTTTTTTTTATTTGTTTTTTTTTTTAAATAGTTTTTTTTTTTGAATTTTTTCAAACACATTCACACTTTGGTTTTTTTTTTTTTTTTTTTTTTTTTTTCAGAGATGCACGATGTGCTTGGTTTGACGACCAAATCGAAAAGGGATGAAATTAGAGGCAAAGCCGGAAATGCCCACCAACTTACAATGGGGGTTTTTTCCTTTTTACGTTGGCTGCCATCCTCGATTGTAGTAGATGATGGTTGCTGCCAAATTGTCATATGTGCGGTAGCACAGTTAGCACTAAATCAGTGCGGTGGCACAGGCTAAAATAATCTGACTACAATCGAGGATGGCACGAACACTTGCCTTCACATTTAACACAAGCAAACTCGCGATTGCAGTATTTTTGTGTATGTCCAAAGACTTGGCAGCGTTTACATTGTGGAACAATTAGCGACTTTCGCAGTTGTTCGATTTTGATGATTTTTAATTGATTAAATACTGTAGATCTTATCGAGACTTTCTTTATTTTCGAATGTGAGCATAAATAAAGGTAGAGACCTCTTTTTTGTCGTTGTTTCCCCAGTGGAGTATTTGATTATCTCATTTTTAAAAAGAGATTATTGGCATCGAGAGCTTGGAAGCCTTTTTGTATTAGGTCTTCGACAGTTTCTTTGGCAACACATGAAGAGTGAAGGCCTCTCTTGCTACTACTTTTATCGATCTTGTAGCTTTATTTTCGTACGAATGCCACTGAATTTTCTTTGTGTTCAATTCTTCAGTGACAGATCTATACGCATCGGCGTCTTCAACAATGACTTTCCAATTGTCTTTATTGTATGATGTGTAGGTACATCCCTTATTCGTGCATTTTTCTACCATGTCTTTAAGCTCGCCAAACATTGCCAATCCAGAAATCATGATTGGACGTGGTGCAGTTTGCCTAGTGCCCTTAACATCAGACTTCTTTGGGCATACATCTCCTGTTTCTTTATTAGATGTTTTCATTATTGCAGCAGTATTTGCTTTTGAAGCTGTCTGCTGACTTTTTTGAACAGTCTCTGGGCTACCATCTGCTTTTCGTTTCTTGGACTTACGTTTATTTCGGTTTCCATCAGTTTCAAGGAGGAGCTCTTCCTCATCAGTATGAAACTCGTTTCCAGTTTTTTTGTTGGCTTTTCATTATTGGTGACTTCGGACTTACTTTTTTTGTCTTTCATGGACTTTTTGTCAAGCAAGCTGACTTTTTCTTCGAGTCTCTTAACTTGTTGGTGAAGACTTTCAACAAGAACTTCAAGTTGTTTTCTGGCCAAAATTTGTGTTTGCCATTTATCGAAATAATTTTCGGATTCAACTTGGCGGATCTCGTTTTTTATAGTGGAACACTGCTGATCTTTTATTTCGATCTTTTCATAGGTTTTGTTTCATTTTTCTTTAATGACTTTTATGTCATTTGATTTTTGGGTAGGGGTTTTCGATGGAGTAACCCTTGAAAATATTTTTGGTGGAGTCCTTAGTGTTTTTGAACTCCGTCTATTTCCTGTAAACAATAATTGGTCCTCCCCAGAATCCGTAGGACCGATCTCCGAAGAGAGTGTTTTTTTCCAGCTTGTCGGGATTGCCACCTAGGGAAATATATCTATTCGTTTTACTCATTGGCATATTTTTATTGTTGTAACTTTTGTTTAGTTCCATAAATATCTCAGTTACCTTTTCTATTCAGGTTCTTAAATTCAGCCGCCCCTATGGGATCAGACACTGACCAATAAGCCCCACATTATGCGTCAGACGCTATTGGGTTTCATGGAGAGCTGGTTCTTCAGAGCGATTTCTAATCTTTTGCTCCTAGTTCCTGAGAAGGTAACTCATGTGTATCAGGTCTTGGATTAAATAGATCCAACGCTCGTCGTTAGTTCACCTTTAGGCTATCCAGCGGGTACCACTTGGAGGTGACGATGCGATTTTGCTCCGCCAACTATAATTTTTGAAAAAAAATTTGTGGAAAAAAAATATTAATTAAAAATATTGGTACGCAGTATAAATTGGGCGACACATATATAGGAATGTTTGAATTTTCGAAAACATCGGTTGAATCATTTATGAGATAGTCGAAAGCAAAAAAAAAAAACCGTTCTATGGAAAGTAACGTTTTTAGACATTATTTTCAAATTTTGTTTTCAACCATATGATCGATCGTACCTAAAAAGCTGCAATGATTTTTTAAAATCAAAATCGTTAGAACAGTTTCTGAGACAAATAGGCTTCAACGCAACGGTTATATGGCAGGTACCGTTATTTTTTGGGCTAAAAAAAAATCAATTTCCCCTCTGTACAATACCTAAGAAACTCTATATACCAAGTTTAAAGCAATTCGGCCCACCCGTTTGGGCCGTACAGGCAGACTGACATACAGACCGACATAATTTTTTAGACTATCTTTTTTCGTCTTCGCTATCATCGTAATGTCATGTTTGATTGATATCTCAAAACTTTTTTTTTCGACGAATGCATAACTGGCCTTATAGTACCTATAATCGCAAGTAAAAAGTGCTATATGTAATTAGAAAGATGTGTTACCTATAATTTGCCATTTTGGTAAAATCCATGAACTAATAATAAGAAGAAGTTGTATCTAAGAAAAGTACTACATCATCTAACTGATAAGCCCATCTGTAGTACCTGGGCGAAACGCATTGATTTAGACTAAAGGTCGCAAAAAAACTTCCAATTAAATTAAAATCCATGAACAACAAATCAAACTTCCTTCCTTCTGACCTACCACAATCTCCAACCTTTAAAATCATAATTAGGTATACTTTCGCCCACATTGTTGTTTATATTTCAGTTAAATCTATTAAACTAAAAAATCAAACTTGGCTTACTGCATTAATACACATTAAAAAAAACTCATAAAACTGCAATAAATTCCATTGACCTCTAGAATTTATTTTCGAAATTTATGTGTGTCTGTTTGTTCGGCTTCCAAATATGTCAAGCGTGGGCTGACCAAATGAAACATTGATTTTTAAAATGATCATGATTGTGCTTTCCCGAAGCAGATTGCCGGCATTAATTTTCGATATAGCTGTAGGATATTCCGTATATGGATCCCATTGACCATTTACAGAAAGAGGCTAATATTATAAGTATGTACGGGTTTATCACATATTTGAAGAAAAAAAAGATGACTTTTTTTATTCTTGCATGTGTTAATTTATTGCGTGTAAGAAAAAAAGAAGTTTTTCGCACGATCCTTAAAGACAACAATACAAAATACGAAAATAAATTTAATTGCCAATCAAATTTACTATTTATGCATGCATCACCCTTCACGATCATCTAACATCTGCCTGGCATATGCAAGTTCTTGTGAAAACTATTAAATGATCAACAACGACCGTTTTCCCTTCAATTTCTTCACCATACCTCGAGTACAGCATACACATCAATATTTCTCTTACAAAATCTAATTTTAGTTATTCAAAAAAAAAAAAAAAAAAAACAACAAATGCATAAGAGTTTTTCAAAATACACGACGACGACAGCAATAACAACAATGGACTAACATTTCCCGAAATACATCAAAAACCGCCATGCATTTCGTTTGGTATGAGGAAAAATCTCTATTTCGAATTTTACTCTGGTCTTAATTTTATGAGCGCCCGGTGAAAATATTGGAAAATTTCAGTTATTTTTCACAAGTGCTATTCATTTGGTTTTTCCGACAGAGAATTTTCCGTAATTGCGAAGAGATTTTGAGTTTTTCACTCTTTAAAATTTTCTAGTAGCTATAATGAAAATTTTCATTTTATTCGCAAATTCACTTTTCCGTTTCGATAGATATATTCGTGTGGTGTTTATGGGAGCCTAGTGCCAATGTGAAAGTAGTCAAAATTTCCAAATCTAAAAATAAAACTTCTCTTTGTCTTATTTTTGTAACAAATGAATTATTTAAAAAAACTAAAAATGAACAGTGATCAGTGATATATACATTAAGGGATTCAAATTTGAATTTAGGAAATTAGATTTGCAATAGATGATAGTACAGGGTGTTTTGTGGCTTTACAAACATAAGGCTATGTTCTCAGGAAAAGTTAATTTGAAGGTTTAAAATTATTAAGTAATATATACAATGCACGACTGGATCGTACGAACTTGATCTTGTAGCTAACAACTTTAGTGTAGCTAACCATTGAGGTTTAGTTAGTTAGGTGTAATTATCCTATGCAGGCTTGAAGCCTATGTAGAGGTAAGATTACCTTGATTCTTAGTATAATGAATTGTCGAATGGATGATTCAAGGAATAGTTACATATGTAGGTACCTACTCAAAAATGTATGTTTAAATCTAAGTTATGGATTTTAATTATGTAAGCTAGGAGAGTAAAATGTATCTTGCATATATGTATGTATTAGATATGCTACGAATATCCGATAGGTATTCGGTATCCGGCCTATCCGGCTCCTTTTATAATATTCGGCCGGAGCCGAATAATCTTGTTTTTCAGTAAAACAAAATAACAAAATATTAAGTTTTATGATCTGGTTGATTTTATTTCATATAATAAAGATGGGCTATCAGCAATTTAATATTGTACATTTACTAAAGCCAAATTATGTGTAGATGCTTTAATTTTTTAAAATTTTATGTACTCTCATCAATTAGAGTTTATAATAATACTCACACTAGACTAGTTAATAAAACATTTAAAACAGAAACTTAAAAAACTTAATATAATGGGTCATCCATTTTGCGGTTTCAAAAGTAAAAGTAAATAAAACACATAAAAGCTTGAACGTTGACGTTATGTGTGAAACACTACATTATTTAAATGACCACCACGCGAATTGTTGCAAGCATCGATTCTTTTGATGTAATTTTCGATCACTTTTTTACACATATTGGGCGGTATCTCAGCCATAACTTGACGAATGTTGGTTTTCAAGTGCTCAAGAGACAAAGGCTTATATGCATAAACACAGTCTTTCGCGTAGCCCCACAAAAAAAAGCCCAGCAGTGTCAAATCGCATGATCTTGGTGGCCAGTTGATATCGCCACGACGAGAAATTAAGCGGCCAGGAAATATCTCTTACAATAAAGCCATATTCGCTCGAGTTGTGTGACATGTGGCACCGTCTTTTTGAAACCACATATTCTCAAAGTCGTATTATATGACCATAACGCTCCGAATTGATGGTGACAGTCGTTCCATCGTTGTTTTCGAAGAAGTAAGGTACAATCACACCTCCGGACCAAAGAACGCCCCAAACAGTGACTTTTTGTGGATGTAATGGCCTCTCTTCAATTACTTGAGGATTCTCAGAACCTCATATATAACAATTTTGTTTATTAACATACCCACCGAGTGAGAAATGTGCTTCGTCGCTGAAGAAAATTTTGTTCGAAAAATCGTCGTCCACCGCCTGTTCTTCAGTTACGGTTACGATGTGTGTGGACTCTCGCTTACATATCCTCAGCTCGGCCACCAATGCGTTTAAATATTGGCACACATGGGGCATAGCCAAGAAATTCACCGGAAATTCGTGACATTTCACACCATTTGCAATAATTATGGCACGCTGCTGGAGCAAAAATTTCGCGCCCACTTTTCTATAAAAATATCAGTTAAATCCTAGCTAAAATTTGACATGCGAGCGTTATGGAGAATTTAAATTTTGACAGAATTTTGTAGGGAATATGGCCACGTTCAGAGCAAGTAGTCGACTTAAAATCTTGACAAGTTTCTGCTTTCTGATTGACCAGGTGAAAAACAAAGAGGAATGTTTTGGCTTGGTGGACTATACTTCCTTCTGAACGTACGTACAATACATACATACAGCTGCAGAAGATGAAAAATAATAAAGCATCAGGCTCTGATGGTATTCCACTGGAGTTTTATAAAAATGCCACCTCTGAGTTCTTAGAATACTTATTAGAACTCTTTAATAAAATATTCAGTGAAGAGAAAACTTTCGTTTATCTAGAATTTCCACTATTTTTAAAAAAGGAAACAGAGACGTTCCAGAGAGCTATAGGCGTATTGCTGTGCTAAACTCATTGAGAAAAGTGTTTACACAAATACTCTACACCAGACTTACTACCTGGGTAGAAGCAAACAACCTCATCAGCTGTTTTCAAGCGGTTTTTCGAGCCAATCTTTCAGTTATCGATAAAATTTTTGTGCTGAACACGACTGCTTGACGTTTTATCGATAAAAAGAAGTGTTTATACGCCCTTTTTCTTGATTTAAAAGCTGCCTTTGACACGATTAATAGAAGATCCTTATACTATAAGCTCTCAATAATTGGTTTATCTACCAAATTTCTTAGACTCTACGAACAAATTCTCGAAAACATGAAGGCATCTGTTCAGAACGAAAGTAAAATATCAAGAGAAATTAGTTGTGATGTAGGTGTATCTCAAGGATGTGTCTTAAGTCCTATCATATGTGCATTGCTTATGAACGATGTCGAAAACAATATAACTGGGGGTTTTCAGTTTGCTGATACAACTATCAAAGTCTTGCTTTATGCAGACTATTTAGTGATTTTATCAGACAATCCGCTTACTCTACAGCTCCAGATAAACAAGCTAAAACAGTACTGCGATCTGTGGAATCTAAAAATAAATACCGCAAAATCAAAAATTATGGTTTTCAGATCCCGAAATAGGTCTATTGGCTATAGTCGGAACTGGACTTAAGATGGTGAGATAATTGAAGTCGTAAACGAATATAAATATCTTGGATATATTATAACATACAACCTTAAAATTCACACTCATTTAAGAGAAAAAACAAATGCTGCAAAACCTGCAATAAATACAATGTGGTCTCAGTTCTTTGCCAATAAACTTATCGATCCTGTCTCTAAATTTAAAGTCTTCAACGCCACTGTGAATACTTGTTTTTGATATGGTAATGAAGTGTATAGTTTCGAACAGCTGGAGGAAATGGAAAGTATACAAAGGTATTTTTTCAAGCGAATTTTTAGGTTACCATCAATACTCCTAACTACGCTTTATACATAGAGTTAGGCTTATCTCAAATCTTCTTGAAAAACTTAAAGGCTAATGCGGATTACATTATCGAAGTAATGAATCGATCCGATGAAAACCTACCAAAAAGTATCCTTAAATTTTGTTAAGAACAACTATTCAATGTCATTATCAATTGATGATGTTGATGCTTTTAAAATTAACTGTATGAGTGTATTTCTGTTATCGATGAGTCAATGTATAGGCAATGTGTTACGCGAGGGTCTACATCAACATCCAGAAATATATACAGACAACTTAATCTGAAACTTGGTGACAAAAATTATTTCAGCGAAGAGTTTACGGTCTCTGAAATGAGCTTGATTTTTAAGATCAGAACGGAAATACTTGATTTAAACTATAGACCACATAGAAAAGACATGGACCCTATTTGCCAGCTTTGCAACCTTGGTCAAAATGAAGATGTTTTACATTTCCTAGCGCTTTGTCCAATTTTGCAGGAAATCCGAAGACTCTACTTTCTTTCAAGTTTCCTTTCCTCAAAGGAATGTGTCTGCATTCTAAACGGAGATCGAGGCTGGAAGCCTCTTATTCGCTATGTATCTTACGCAAGAAAATATCGTAATGAATATTTGAATTTGTTTTGAGTCATAACTGTACATCACTGTACATTTTCCTCTCTTCTCTGTTTATTTTTTGTTTTAGCCAAACCAAAAACTATTTTTTTTTAATAAGCACCTCTTAATTATACAGTTCTTATTCAAAATTTCACAACACTTTTGTCATTCAATTGACTTTTTTCTTGTTTTAGCTAAACTAAAAGCCCGCTACTCATAATATTTCTTAATACTATTTTTTAGTTATTCATTGTATTTAAGAAATTCTTTTTTTATTTTTCACTAAACTTAAAATCTCATTAAAACACTGTATCTTTGCTGTTTGTTATATAATATTAAAGTACATGTATTTCACGCAGATCAATTTTGTTAACTATATTTATTTTCAAAATCAAAATATTATTTTTTTTAATTTAATAAAAATTTTGTTTTCACCCGGCAGACGGCTTATATAGCCATGCTTTGTTAACCTATCTTCGTTTCTTATGTATCTTCGCAAATGACATAAGAAAATATCATTTTACTTCAGATTATACTCAAAATAAAATTTAAAAACATCAGCAGGCAATATGTAATAAATGACAAAAAATGTATCGGTTTCACTTGACACAATGTCCAAAAAAAAAAAACAATATGTCGAACATTTAAACGGATAGCAGCTCCATTTAAAAAATCAAATTTTTGCCACTTTAACTCCAGTATCTGTCAAAATTTGGTGCGGCAAATAAATGTCAGGCATAATCTCAGGTTACATTTGACAAAATTGTTTTTAATGGTTATGGAACCGCCTGGAATGTTTGAGTTTTCAAAAAACTATTAAGATGATGAAGACAGCAAAAAATTTACATCAAGCCCAAAAATTTCAGGTCAAAAATACACTCGACGTAGAAACCAGAAAACTCGCTTTGCTGGTGACGCAACTCCCAGTTATAACGTGCCTGGAAGAAGTAACCACATCAATTTGAAGGCCATTAAAAAATGCAAATCAACAAATAATTTTCAAATTATTCAATATTCAATTTATTTTAAGGACTGACCTGGTCACCCTAGTTCTGAAGCATTTCATTTTTATTAGACTCATGGCTTGTATTCACGAGTAATTTGTTATTTTTGAAATAGAAATTATATGGAAAACGTGGCAGTTGTGCCACTATTTGGTTTTCTCAACAGAAAATCTTAAGTACATGGGATATGTGAAGAGATTTTGAATTTTTCACTCTTTAAAATTGTCTATGAGGTAATTGAAAATTTTCCGAGGCGGAAAGTTTTCTTATATTCGCAAGTTCACTTTTCTAATGCGATAGATATTCATCTGGTGTCTCTGCTAGCCTAGTACCATTGTGAAAGTAGTCAAAATTTCTAAATCTAAAAATAAAATTCCTCTTGTGTTTTATTTTTGAAACAAACACATTTGTAGGTAAAAGCTGCAATAAATTATTTCAAAAATAAAAGTGAACAGCGATTACCATAAAGGGATACAGATTTGATTCTATGAAATTAGAATTACCAATTGCAATAGATAGTTGATACAGGGTGTCTTGAAAGATTTAAATAAAACAGTAAATTGAGTAACTATACAAGTGAGTTCTGTTTTCACGAAGGGGTGTTCATTTGAACAAGGCTGCAAATTCAGTGGTTGAATCATCCCCTATTGCCGAGCTGTGCCACCCATCATTACGATGGGGCCAATAATACCTAATTCGACAAATTGCCACACAAAAAATCTAGTTTAACATCTCTGAGTTGCGCTTACCAGATCCGGATACGTTGTTTACTCTTTCTCTCCAAAGTCGTCGGTTACACGAGTAACTTGCGATCAGGCACTTCCTGCGACATACACATATACATACATAGAGAACCATGTTTACACGAAACGCTCACCAAACGGCTTAAATATGACGCACATGGTGCAAGACGACGAAATTAAAGCCCCATTAAAAAATATATAGGAAATTCGTCAAATATGCAGCAGAAATAGTGCCGAGTTTTTTAGATGTGTTATCTATTAAGAACTAAATATCAACACATAATAACATTTGCCACCATTTGCAAAAAATATAGCACATTTACCTAAAGTCGCCTAGGTATAGAATTAAGGGTTTTGTGAAAAACCTGAACTTGAACATAGCTAGCACTCAAATTTCTTTCAAGCCTTTTATGCAAAATTCAGATAAAATTTTAACTTAAATGATGTATTGGGCATTTTATCTTTTTATTTGTTATGTAATTAATTTGAATCTTATATATGTACCTATTGTTTCTAATTTTGTTTAGCTTACTATTGTTCCTTACACGTTTAGTTTCGATTTAATTCAAACATTTATATTGAACTATTATATATAAATATAAATAAATAAATAAATTAAAAGCTAAGTCAAAACAAAAATTATCAACTAATATCACAAAATGATTTACTTAATGACAGTGACAGCAATGTAGCTGGAACTCAAATTATCTTTGTCTTCTTGGAAATTCATCGTTCTCTTAATATTTTACTGAATTCTTAAGCTCTCCCGTGTAAATTTCTTATTCATGTTTTTTACGTCATCAAAATCAGCGGTGTGTGCATGTTCTGTTATATGTTGCGAGTATGTTCTATTCTATTAATAAAATGCACGACTGGATCGCACATACTTGCTCATATGTTCGATCACATTTTATGCAAAAGATTCTTAATGCAAACGGCTAAATTTATTTTTAAAGTCGTTTTTTTTTATAAAAATTCTTAAATTTTTTCTAAAAAAAAATTGGTATGAATATTTGAAATATTTAATAATATAAATTTAAAAACAAAATTTCAGAAAAAATCGCCCACCCGTTTTCAAAATATTGAATTTTCAAAAAAGAAAAATATTTTTTTTTTTTAAATTAAAAAAAAAACTATTTTTCCAAAATTTTTAAATGCATTGTTATTTAAAATTTGAAGGAGATCCTGTGTGCGAATTTTGATCGAAATCCGTGAAGCCGTTTATGATAAAGTCGAAAATCAATAAAATGGTTGTATGTGCAGGTACCGTAAATAACAAAATATTTTAAAAAGTTTTTAGGTCCACATGTAGACCATACTCAGGTTAGTACACACACCAATTTTGATCGAAATCGTTAGATCCGTTTTTGAGATAATCACGATGGTAGACAAATTTGTATGTCAAGTACCGTTATTTTTGGGGATAAAAATCGGTTAAGCCGTTTAGGCTATAGATCGTTCTACAGACAGACAGACAGACGGAATTGCGGGACCCACTTTTTTGGTGTTCTCTATGATCGTAATGTCATGTTTGATTGTTAGAAAAAAAAATGTTTACGAATACATAACTTGCCTTATAGTACCTATAATCGCAAGTAAAAAGAGATTTGCGGAGAATTTGATAGTCTACACAAGTGCTGTGTACAGGATCAAAAACAGCTGTTTTCAAAAAAAATATTACTCACATTTCAATAGTTAGTTTTAAAACAAGTAAGTGTGATAATTGAAATGAATAGTGAACAACATTGAAGAAAATTTGGTGATCAACGCAGCTGATCAATGAAGCAAACAAATCTGCCACTTGGCAAATAGTAATACAATGGGGCTCCTAGCAATCGATTTTAGATTATAGCTACTAACTTAACTCAAAATAAACAAACATTAGCTTATAAATTAATGTCACACAAAATTATCGATTTCACATGACACAAAGTCCTACAAAATAGAATCTGAAATTTAGCTTGAGAACTAATGTGCGGAGATTTATTTTTCGCGCTAAATTTTGAAAGATAGTGGACTTTTTAGATGTTAAATTGCTTAGCTAATTTTTTGTAGAGAATTTGGTATGGAAGTGCACTTTTAGCGGAAACTGCTACTGTACTCAATAATCTCGTTTTTAACATATGAAAACAGTGTGGCTAGGCTGCACTTTGACTGCATACCTAATGAAATTTCAACTTTCAATTTTTTAATACGTTAGTGAGAGAGTTGGTGTGGAGTTATAGCCCTTTCTTAACTGTGATTTTCGTTATGTTAAAACTGTAGGAGACAAGTGAACTTTTCTAATTTGATTGGGGTAAAGAGTTATGAATATATGTTTGAATGCAGTCAACATATGCATATTAAATAACGCAGTGAAGTGCGAAATAAAAACAAGGATTTGAAATCTTACTATAAAATGGACATGAGTTCTTCATAGACTGACGAGACGTACTTTTTAAAGAGACGTTGTCCTAAAAAAAAATCCGAAATACTGTGGAGTGAAGGAATTGATTACCAACACATAGAAACTTCTGCAACAGACTAGTTAGCAAAGTCGGTGTGGTATAGACAAATAGCTAAAAACCAATCGATCATTTCATCAAAACAAATTTAAGTAACGTCAATTCATTTCGTTGCTGAAAATAACCTCGAAACTCAATTGAAAAAGAAAGAAGCACTTCATACGAATAATTTTTGAATTCACAACTAACGGGTGATTTTCTTGCTACTTGGTTTTTGACGTTTATATTTTTGACAGATCACACATGACAAATTCCACGAACATTTGACATTTCGATTCAGTATTGTTTGCCATTTCATCATGAATAGACATACACCTGAACAACGTTTGCAAATTATTGAAATTTATTATCAAAATTCGTGCTCTGTGAAAAATGTGTTTCGCAAGCTTCGTCTGTTTTATGGTCGTCATAATCGACCAACCGAGCAGGCTATTCAGCTCATTGTGACCAAATTTCGCACCAGTTTCACTTTATTGGACATTAATCCACCAAATCGTATCCGTAGAGTGCGTACCGAAGAGAATATTGCTGCAGCATCCGCCAGTGTTGCTGAAGATCGCGATATGTCCATTCGGCGCCGATCGCAGCAATTGGGTTTGTGTTATTCGACCACCTGGAAGATTTTACGCAAAGATCTTGGTTTAAAGCCATACAAAATACAGCTGGTGCAAGAATTGAAGCCAGGCGACCTACCACAACGTAGAATTTTCGGTGAATGGGCCTTAGAAAAGTTGGATGAGGATCCGTTTTTTTATCGCAAAATTGTCTTCAGCGACGAGGCTCATTTTTGGCTAAATGGATACATGAATAAGCAGAATTGCCGTATTTGGAGTGAAGAGCAGCCAGAGGCAATTCAGCAGCTACCAATGCATCCCGAAAAATGCACTGTTTGGTGCGGTTTATGGGCAGGCGGCATCATTGGGCCGTACTTCTTCAAGGACGATGAAGGCCGCAGGGTTACGGTCAATGGAGAAAGGTACCGTTCGATGATAACAGATTTTTTTTTGCCGAAAATGCAAGAATTGAACTCGGTCGACATGTGGTTCCAACAGGACGGTACCACATGCCACACTGCACGCGAAACCATGCATCAATTGAGAGGCAAATTTGGTGAGCAGTTGATCTCACGTTTTGGCGCAGTCAATTGGCCACCAAGATCATGTGATTTGACGCCGTTAGACTATTTTTTGTGGGGCTATGTTAAGTCTATTGTCTATGGGGACAAGCCAAACACGATTGCTGCCTTGGAAGCCAACATTGAACGCGTCATTGGTGAGATTCCGGCCAAAATGTGTGAAAAAGTTTACCAAAATTGGACCTTCAGAATGGACCACCTGAAGCGTAGCCGCGGGCAACATTTAAGTGAAATTATTTTTAAAAAGTAAATGGCAGAAATTGATTTATCGATCCAAATAAAAATTTAATTCACTTTTTACAAGTTTCTGTGTTTTTTTTGAATTTTCAAAAACCAAGCTCTTAAAAAATCACCGTTTACTTCCATAATTTTTACTTATAAATCATATCAAAATTTTATATTTATTTTTGTTTTAAATAACACATTATAAGAAATGTTTATACTTACTGATTTTTTAATTATTATTACTTTGTTTTCTTTTGTTAGTATTGAATTTTTTTAAATTTTTTTTTCAATAAATTTTAGGTGTAAAACCTTCAAAAGGCTCTATGAGGACCGAAAAACGCGTGCTCATAGGTGTGTGAGATTCTTACTGCACTAAAAACACCTCCTCCTCCCGATTGCAACTAAGTTGAAACTTATCAAGCAATTTATTTTTAATAACGTGTTGCAGGTAACTATCCGGTGATAGTTCCTGCTTATACCGCGATTTTAAAGGAGATTCTCGTTTAGTGCACCAGATCGGAAGGCTTTGGCCTTCGCAGGCGGCGTACTAAATTCGTCTCATCGATAATTTCGATTGTAGTACTATTGCAGTGTTGTAATAGCCGTTTTCTGTGATTTCGAGCAAAATGTTTTATTTCATCGCGAACCGTGGGAATCCCGAGATCTCTGTGGAGATCTTCGTTTCTAATGTACCAAGGTGCGCTTACAAATGAGCTTAGGAGCTTACTTTCAAATGTTTGTAAGGTATTTAAATTAGAATCTCGCGTACAACCCCAGAGTTGTATACGTAAGTCCAGACAGGCTTAAGCACCTGCCTGTACAAAATTAGCTTATTTTCGATACTGAGCTTAGAGTGTTTCCCGAGCAACCAGTACATATCTCTGAGTTTATTATTTAACTCTTCGCATTTCTTTTTAACATGCGGTTTCCATTTTAATTTCGCGTCTTGAGTCATTCCGAGATATTTTGCTTCGTTCGCAAACGGAACTTGAACCGTATTAACAAATACCGGTAATCTATTAATTTTCTTATACGTAAAATCTACATGGACTGATTTTACTTCGTTGAGCGATATCCGCCATGTTTTTGTCCAATCATTGACATTATTCAGAGCTTTTTGTAATTTTGTCGTAGAATCATTTATCGTTTGGCCCACTGCTAGTATTGCCGTGTCGTCAGCAAACATGGCTACGATAATGTCTTCTGTTTGAGGTATATCAATTGTAAATAATAGGTACAATATTGGACCTAAAACACTTCTCTGTGGCACTCCACCCACTATTTCGTTGAGATTCGAGTAATCGTTTCCATGTCTTACTCTAAAAAGTCTATTTTCTAGATATGCTTTTAGAAGCGTATAAAGTGCTTAAGGCAGAATTTGTCTTGATTTAAAATTGAGGCCTTCGTGCTACACCTTATCAAAAGCTTGCGACACGTCTAGGAAGACCGCCGCACAAATTTTCTTTTCTTTAAGAGTTTTCTCAATGACGTCAGTGATCCTATGCACTTGGTCAATTGCCGAATGCTTGCTTCTAAATCCGAACTGATGTTCAGGTATTCAGGTATTAGGCGCTTTTCTTCTATTATTGGCTGCAGGCGCAGAAGTAATATTCTTTCAAAGACCTTAGATATTACGGGCAGAAGCGAAATAGGTCTATAATTTCAATAAATATAAAAATAAAGATAAAATGAGGTATCACCTTTTTCCTTAATCATTGACCTGGTCACACTTATTCCAGAAGCATTTGATTTGTAATAGACTCACGGATTATATGTACGAATAATTTTTAAAATAGAAACTTCTAATATAAACATGGAAACCGTTGTAGTTGTGCTATATTTAGTTTTCCGATAGGAAATTTTTCTTAATAGCGAAGAGATTTAAAATTGTCTAGTAGGTAACTGAAAATTTTCTGAGGCGGGACGCTTTCTTATATTCGCAAGTACACTTTTCTACTTAAACAGATATTCATCTGGTGTTCCTGATAGCCTAGCATCAATGTGAAAGTAGTCAAAATTTCTAAATCTAAAAATAAAATTTCTTCTGTGCGTCTTATTTGTGAAACAAACATATTCAATTATTTTCAAACAATTAAACAGCGATAACCATAAAGGGATACATATTTTGATTCTATGAAATTAGAATTCAAATAGATCTATATAGGGTTCTTGGTGTTTTAGAAAAGCTTAATAAAAATTAAAAATATAAAATGCACTACTTGATCGGAAGTACTTGCTCTTATTTTCGATCACATCGTATGCAAAAATTCTTAACAGAAACAACTAAACATATTATTATATAATTACTTAATTTTATTATTGTTTTTTTTTTTACAAAAAATTGGTATGGCATTTTTAAATATTTATTAATATAAATTTAAAAACTAAATTTCAAAAAAAAAAATCAGCCACTCATTTTTGAAACATTAAATCTTCAAAACAAACATTTTTTTTATTTTCAAAAATCCAAAACAAATTTTGGTATGAAGTATTATTAAAAAGTTGAAGGACCCCCTCCATAAAAATTTAGATTGAAATCCGTAGAGCCGGTAATGAGAAAGTAGAAAATCAAAAAAATGGTTGTATGGCAGGTACCATTAATTACAAAATATCTAAAAAAAAATGTTGACCACAATGTAGGATATACCTGAAGCCATTTTCGAGATAATTAAGATGCCAGAAAAAATTGGTGGTATTAAAACAACGATTCAAAAATCCTTTTAGACCTAAAACTCCTAAGCACCAAGCTTGGACAAAGTCGTTTCAGCCGTTTAGGATGTAGATCGTTCTACAGACAGACAGATGGAATTGCGGGATCCACTTTTTTGGTGTTCTCCATCATCGTAATGTCAACTTTGATTAAGATCTCGAGTTAGATCTTTTTTTCAAATGCAAAACTTGCCCTATAGTACCTATATCGTAAGTAAAAATTTACGAATTGAATTATAAAAATTAGTTACCGTTTAAAAAGTGATCAAAATTGAACACAAAGCTTTTTTAAAGGTGTTAAATTAATGGCATTAAGCTAAACAAATAATATCGCTAAAATGTGATCACCTACTTAGTTGATCCACATTTTGTGACAGCTCAAATCCCCAAAATATTTTTTGGTATTTCAAAATCTAGATCGTTGACCCAATCTGTGTGCACTGTTGCTCCATTACGATACAATCACTAATGCTTAAGAACTAATTCAACAAATCGCCAATTCTAGCAATATAATGTGTTGAGTGTTTATCAGCACGTCTGGCAATATTAACGCTCAACAACTTCCACCGTCCAGATAATATTCTTGTCTGTCAAACTACTATGCACCTACTCATGCCAATCTACAGACAGACAGATGGAATTGCGGGATCCACTTTTTTGGTGTTCTCCATCATCGTAATGTCAACTTTGATTAAGATCTCGAGTTAGATCTTTTTTTCAAATGCAAAACTTGCCCTATAGTACCTATATCGTAAGTAAAAATTTACGAATTGAATTATAAAAATTAGTTACCGTTTAAAAAGTGATCAAAATTGAACACAAAGCTTTTTTAAAGGTGTTAAATTAATGGCATTAAGCTAAACAAATAATATCGCTAAAATGTGATCACCTACTTAGTTGATCCACATTTTGTGACAGCTCAAATCCCCAAAATATTTTTTGGTATTTCAAAATCTAGATCGTTGACCCAATCTGTGTGCACTGTTGCTCCATTACGATACAATCACTAATGCTTAAGAACTAATTCAACAAATCGCCAATTCTAGCAATATAATGTGTTGAGTGTTTATCAGCACGTCTGGCAATATTAACGCTCAACAACTTCCACCGTCCAGATAATATTCTTGTCTGTCAAACTACTATGCACCTACTCATGCCAATTGTATAACATAATATATTTTTACATGAGATATTCATAGGTGCTTTAGGGCAAGTTTTGCATTTAGAAAAATATTGAATTAAGACAAAAGTGGGTCCCGCAATTCCGTCTGCATAGCTGTCTATCTGCAGTTCGACTGCCTAACCTTATGAAGCGAGGTTCGTCTTGCTACTATTGCGAATAGATTTAAATGTGTTCACTCTATAATATTTTCTAGTAGGGAAGTTTTCTTAAATTCGAAAATTGACTATTCCAATTAGATAGATATTCGTCTGGTGTTTCTGGGAGCCTAGTGCCATTGTGAATATAGTCGAAATTTTTAAATCTAAAAATAAAATTTCTCCTTTGTGTTCATATTTTTGAAACAAACATTTTTTCGTGAAACATGCAATCAATTATTTTAAAAAAGAATAAAAAGTGTTAGGTAATCATAAATGATTTATCTAATTTGATTCTGTGAAATTAGAATTGCCATAGGTAGCTACAGGGCGTTTAGTGTTTTTGAAAGATTAAAATAAATAAAATGCACGACTTGATCGCACGAACTTGCTCTTATGTTCGATCACATCGTACGCAAAAGTTTCTATTAACAATCTAAATACATTTCCAAAGTTTATTTTTTTTTTATTCAAAAAAAATATGGTATAACAAATTTTAAATATTTAATAATATAAACATAAAAATAAAAATTCAAAAAAAATCTAAGACTCGTTTTCGAAATAATGAATTATTGAAAATATTATTTTTTTCAAAAATAATAAAAAATATTTTTCCAAAATTTTGGTATGCAGTATTATTTATAATTTGAAGGAACTCCTATATAAAATTTTTGATTGAAATCCGTCAAGGCGTTTATGAGAAAGTGTAAAATCAAAAAAATAGTTGTATGACAGGCACCGTTAATAACAAAATATTTAAAGAACATTTTCGACCAAAATGTTGGGTATATCCAAAATAGTGCACACACTTTCTTTTTTTATCAAAACACGTTAGAGCCGTTTACGTGATAATTGAGATGGCAGAAAAAAAATGTATGGCAGGTACCGTTATTTTTTGGCCTAAAAAAATCTATTTTAGTCAATCACCTAAAACACTTAACCAAGTTTGAAGAAAATCGTTGTACAGACAGACAGATAGACAAACAGGCGGAATTGCGGGATTCACAAATGCATAACTTGTCCTATAGTACAGGGTGGCGTACGAATCGTGCTACAATAAGAAATTGAAATAACTTTTATTTTAATCGATGTATTTCCTTAAATTTTGTTTTATTGGATTAAAAATTAAATTTTATTTTAAATAACTAATGGTTTTTAAAGATGATAGACCGCAAATGACCTCCACGCTCATCCACGCATATGCGACACCTGATCAGAAAATTGTTCATTGCGCCCTGAAGGGTTGAAATTGGTATCGCCTCAATTATTGTCTTAATGGACTGCTTCAATTCACTCAAATTCCTGGGTTTCGTTTTGTACACTTCCTGCTTGACATAACCCCATAAATAAAATTCTGGTGGAGTCAAGTCAGGTGAACTTGGGGGCCAGCGGAAAGTGCAGTTTCTGGATATCAATTTGATTGGGAATTTTCGTTGGAGTTCCGCCATACCTTGTGTTGCTACGTGTGTACTTGCTCCATCTTGTTAAAACCAAATCCTGCTGAAAGGGATACGTCTTTGGCGAAGTTCTGGGTAAAAAAAATCCTTCAACATCTTAAAATAACGGTCCCCATTGACAGTTTGTGTTACACCGTTTCCTTCAAAGAAGTATGGCCCTTGATGAAACTGCGCATCACACAGTGGCTTGTTCTGGGTGCAGTTCCGTCTCATGGAGCATTTCTGGATTAGATTCACTCCATATACGGCAATTTTGCTTGGGCCTCATCAGACATGAACAAACAATTTATCAATGTGTTGTCTTCTTCGGCCATTGCAATCATTTTTCGGCGAAATTCCAGGCGAACAGGCAATTCCTGAGGGTTTAACTTGCTTGTAATTTGGACTTTGAACGAAAACAAATTTAAGTCATCATGAAGTGTCCGTTGTAATGACGGTCTGCTAACTCCAATTTGGCGCGATAAGTTTCGAGTCGAAACACTTGGATTTGCCTGTATTGCCAATGCAACAGCCACGATTGTATCCTGAACCCGAACATTGGGATCTCGATGATACGGTCTTCATCCCAACTTCCCTTTGGACGGAAATGACGGACTGCAAAGAATAGTATCGCTGCACTATCCAAATCCTTTTTACAGTATCCCAAGCATTCATTTTGATAAATCTAAATAGCAGCCTATAAAATAAAAAAAAAATATGCCGATTACGCACACTGAAAAAAAGTTATTACGTTTTATTTTTGTAGTGCGATTCGTGCGCCACCCTGTACTTACCTATGTATGTATATCGCAAGTAAGGAATAGTAATTTGAGAAATGATATATTGGGAATTGGCTTATCGTTTTGTCAAAAGAGAGTTTTAACGCAAAGTTTACTTCAAGGTGTATCAATGATATCAATTGATAACATTAGGTTAAAAATTAAGGTGTACAAATTAAAACACCTCCTGAATTAATATCGGTAAGTTAGTGAAACCTTGTTTTTTGTATAATAAATATATATTGTTTAAATATTTATTCATGCATAAAAATAAAAACAACTTAATACAAAATAAACCAAATTTGCAACGTGTATCTTCTACTTTGTTATATGTTTTCCTTATAATTATGATTAAAACATATACCTATTTTTTAAAATTTATTTTCATCAAGAAAAATTTTCCATTACAGAATGGTATCAACAATTGGCCAGAAAATTGTTGAAAAAAATTAAAATTCTAGAAAACTCGCATACTATATATAGGAGGAATATTATTTTTTGGTTACTCCAAAATGGTGACTTGCCTTTACATTTGGACGCAATGTTGGGTATCTAGATAAATAGGTGGACAAGTATGTGTTTTGTTTTGTCCTTGGCAAATTAGATTGTGATGAACAGGTCCATCTCCATATCACATGCAATGCAAAAGCACACAATTAAATTTAGGCAAGTCTTAAGGCTCTCTGATAACAAACAGAGGACATTATTTTTTTAAGTTTCAACAACACAATTGACAGCTCTTTGTAGTTTCTTGAGAACTGAAAAATGTGGGTAAAGTTCAGTGAAAGAGCCTATTATATCATAATTCCCCTTCTATATTTAAAAGTATAGTATATTTTAAGTGAAGGCAGGCAATATTTGAATATTCAGTTTTTTTGTTCATTTTTATTTTTTTAATTTAATTTAATTTTATATTTTATTTTATTTTAATTTATTTTATTTTATTTCATTTTATTTTATTTTATTTTATTTTATTTTATTTTATTTTATTTTATTTTATTTTATTTTATTTTATTTTATTTTATTTTATTTTATTTTAATTTATTTTATTTTATTTTATTTTATTTTATTTTATTTTATTTTATTCATTTTATTTTATTTTATTTTATTTTATTTTATTTTATTTTATTTTATTTTATTTTATTTTATTTTATTTTATTTTATTTTATTTTATTTTATTTTATTTTATTTTAATTTATTTTATTTTATTTTATTTTATTTTATTTTACTTTATTTTATTTTATTTTATTTTATTTTATTTTATTTTATTTTATTTTATTTTATTTTATTTTATTTTGTTTTATTTTATTTTATTTTATTTTATTTTATTTTATTTTATTTTATTTTATTTTATTTTATTTTATTTTATTTTATTTTATTTTATTTTATTTTATTTTATTTTATTTTATTTTATTTTATCTTATTTTATTTTATTTTATTTTATTTTATTTTATTTTATTTTATTTTATTTTATTTTATTTTATTTTATTTTATTTTATTTTATTGTATTTTATTTTATTTTATTTTGTTTTATTTTATTTTATTTTATTTTATTTTATTTTATTTTATTTTATTTTATTTTATTTTATTTTATTTTATTTTATTTTATTTTATTTTATTTTATTTTATTTTATTTTATTTTATTTTATTTTATTTTATTTTATTTTATTTTATTTTATTTATTTTATTTTATTTTATTTTATTTTATTTTATTTTATTTTATTTTATTTTATTTTATTTTATCTTATTTTATTTTATTTTATTTTATTTTATTTTATTTTATTTTATTTTATTTTATTTTATTTTATTTTATTTTATTTTATTTTATTTTATTTTATTTTATTTTATTTTATTTTATTTTATTTTATTTTATTTTATTTTATTTTATTTTATTTTATTTTATTTTATTTTATTTTATTTTATTTTATTTTATTTTATTTTTCCGTTTGCGTGATCGTAGCTTCCAACCTGCGAAGTACTTGCACCAACGAAATCCAGTTAAGGAAAACACCCTAGGATAACCATTTAGCGTCAAGTCTTAAATCCACAAAGTGAATGTTGGCGTACCCCTGGGTCTAAAACTTTTATTCCATGAATTTGTTTTGCGAATGACAGTTCCCTTAGCTTCTCTTATTTGTTTCTAGATTCACATCCTTTGCTTCGGACATAAGATTTATAAAAGCTGCGGATGTAGAGTCAATTACACAGGTTCTTTCTTTAGCTGTACAACACGAATGTGTATTACTTTAATGGGCTTTATTTAGTTTTTGCATTTTTATATTCTGAACTTCGAAACCATTGTGCTTTTTCAGTTTAAGGGTTATTTCAGTGAACAAATGAGCTAAGTAGAGAGTCACTGCAACTAAATTATGCGTCCCGAGCATTTTTAGGTAAAAGTTTAAAATAAATTCTAATTTATGGCCAAACGCCAAAGCTCCAGCGGAATATCGTCTTTTAAGTCTATGGTCTATAGGTACATTATTGTCTTTCGATTTAACATAGTTAATTTTTTTTAACATAAACCTTATAGCTTATAAATAAAACAGACTTTCGTGTGTCTTAAGGATAAAGCCACATCATTAACGGTTTATAGCTTATAGAGTTACTTTTTTATTGATTTTTTAAACTAAGTATCATCAGCACGTATTTTTAATTTTATTGGCACACCATTTAGGGCAAACATTTTTTTCTCTTGTTGAAACTTTATCGATGGTTGATGGTTCAACTTCGCCCACGAAAGAACCAACAGCTCTGTCTCTTTTTTGTTCTTAAGCAATCCAGCAATCAAATACTGTGTTCTGCTTTAAACCGATTGAACATTAGTATTTTTCAACTTCCCACCACACCTTCAAAGCAGCCTTCAAGTTGAATTCTTTTGCTTGACAGCTAAATAGCGCGTCTTCTGGAGGAATTCCCAAGCGACAGCTCTTTAAGGCATCAGCTGGTTCCGAAAACGGAAGAAGACCACAATTGAGTTTGAATAATAAATTTACTGCCACTGATTTAGAATGTTAATTTTGTTTGTTTTTCTATTTTGTCTGTGATGGGGTTTGGTTTGAACTTTTCCACCAACAGATCAATGTACTACGAGGCTATACTTATTTTTTAATGTCCACACTTTTTCGCTTGACTGACTCTGGAAGAGAGGATTTTGTTTATATTATTTTCTGGGATAGGGGGAGTGGTCATGCATGGAATCCCAGTGGCTTAATAATTTAGCATGCAATGCATTATTATTGGCGGGAAGATAGTTATCGATCCCACTTCCCTAATTTGGTTCCGTATGTCATTAACTGGCAGGGTGTTTAGTAGTATGCGATAGTACTACAGAGTTGGGAGTTGCTTGCACTTCTATTGATTTCCTTGTTTGTAAAATAATATTGCGTCTGAGAACTTAAACATTCAAAGTATCTTAACAGATTTTCTAGTCAAGAATATGTAAGTTGAAAGTTGTGGAAGAATAATAATGACCTTTGGTATTTAGGGCGAAGACGAATATTGTTTTTATAGCTAATTATAAAGTCGATGGAGTTTTCTGTGTAAATATATGAAGTAACATATTTTGGTTTTATGTTTAGAGTTTTACACGAGCTAACTATCGAACAAACTTTTTACCATACTTTTACTTTTTTAGTTTAGTTAAAATCACCAAAGAGCTGTTTTATCTTTTTAGCATCATACTAAATCCATTTGACACTTTGCCGTTTAAAACCGTCAAAAAGTTGTGGTCTTTTAGTTTTTTGTACTTTTTTAGGAGCGCTTACCTGGAGTTTATCAAATAGGTTTAGTATGGTTAATTAAAAAGTTTTTAAATTGTTTGCAAATTAACAAATTCTTAAGTAATATGAACCTTGACATAAGGCTGCAAAAAAGATCAAGCCTGGGTTATTTGTTAAAGTACGGAGAAGTATTAGTAAACTATACATATAGTTGAAGAAGTATTAAAGTATCCAAAAGATTACTATTGTTGGAGAAATTAACAATTTGTGTGAAAATTAATATTTCGCTCGAGGTTTTTATCTTACTCTAAATTAACGAGTTTTTTGCTAGAAATTTGACATCTGGAATAAAATTAATTTTGAAAGATTAATGCAGCAGCTTTTGTAGTCAAGATTACAGACAATTTGACAAACCATAAATAACTAAATGTAATTCAAGCTTTTTTACAAGTACTGCACGTATTTTTTCGGGTGTAAAATAAATTAAAGATTCTATTTAATAAACTCAAAACACAATATTTAATTAATATAGTATTTAAATTTCGGAAGATATACTTCCATCGTCAGTAAGCTCTAATGTAATGAAATTTTTATTGTAAAATACTGTACAGAACAAAGCATGCAGAGAGAACCATATTTCTTACCAGGAATATCGGCTATGTGATTATTCCATGTCACGGTGTAGCATCAACGAATTCAATAGGAAAATATAGGAAATATTACTTACTCTTAGAAATAATAACAAATTTTGATTTATTTTGTTCGAGCATTAAACCATTATTTTGTGACCGGCAGCGTTTGATTTTACCTACAAAGCTGCAGTATGTTCGATAAGCCCCAATGGACAACTAATGTATATCAGCGTATATGCGAATTAAACAGTCTTTTACTATAATAGGAAACTGATTGACAAAATATTGAAAAAGTAGGGGACCAAGAGCAGATCCCTGATGGATTCCACACTTAAAATTTAAGAAAAAATTGGAAAGACAAATAAAGTTGTTCAATAATTGTCAGATAGACTTTACTTTAGCTTTACCTTTACAAATTTAAAAGTTTTTCACAAAGTAAAAAATGGTTAATAATATCAGATTCGCAAAATTCTGGCCTACCGAGGTAACCGTCTTAGCAGAACATTTTCCGAATTGTCGAAGAAATGTTCGGCACAGCTGTCGGAAGATTACCTCGAAGCAATTATTCTACGATTCGGACGATTTCGGAGAATTCTCCGCTCCGACGGTTACCTCGCTATGGACCAATAGAAACGTTATAATTTCAAGGTCGATAGCCTTAGCATTTATTTATAAATTTATTAATTAATAATACATTTTCGTAGTAAGGAAATCTACCCATTTATTTATTTTTCGAATGATTTTTAAAAATATAAGTAATGACAAAGCTGGTCACCTTAAATTTTATTGTATCTAACATCATCAATAAAACTTGTAAAACTGTAAACTCTGTAAAAGAGTTATCATGTATTATCCAGATGTAGAGATTTTTATGGTTGTTCGTTTTAGCCAGTCCATTCTTGTAGGCTGACCACATAACATTTGTTGAACGTTTCCTCATAAAGTGAAATAATGAAATAAAAAAAAAAATTAAAATTAATAAATAAATAAAAAAATATAAAACGTGTGTTTTATTTTACACCTTACCTACATTTGACAGAAATGATGGTATGGGAATTGGCATGAAATCATAAATCATTGGGTGGCCGTGGCGCGATAGTTGTAGATTCCTGGCATTGTCTATCTCTTCTTATATTCCATTAAAAACCAATTCTAAAAACTGTCATAAAATAAGTTACTGCTTTCTCATTACATGCTGTTTAGGCATAACACTAACAATATGTGATTGAGTAAACTAGCATACCCATAAAATATGACATCGTAATAAATAAAATAATGCGAATTATAAGGGACATAAATAAATAAGACACGGTAATTCTCTCCGCATTAGTTCAGCCGCCATCCCCCTGGAGATAAATCTGAGACAACAACCAGCTCTAGCCTCAGAACATCGCGCCACACATCTTTCTCTTCTTCCACCGGATGCCCGCGCTGTGTTAAGAAAAACATACAAAGGGTATTCATAATCCCTTGAGCGCGTGCAAAGTTATATATAAAAAAAAAAAAAAAAAAAAACTAGTGGTAGTAACCATTCTTGCTCAACTACTTACATAAACTTAAACAAAACATAAATAAATATTTTAAAAAACAACTTGAACTATATCTCTTCCGAGTGAAGAGGAATACCAAAAATACAAAAAAAAAATAATGTTACAGACGTATCAATTTTGGGCACTACCTAATAACTTTTGTTAAGGATGTCCTATTCACAGCTAAAGTATTCTTAACGTTATCTTTCAAGTAGACAAACAATTTACTCGTTCACGCGTTTCTTAATTTTCAGGGGAACCCTTTCATTTTTAACTGTTACTTCTTACCCCTTTTACTTCTAGCCCCGGTCTACCTTTTTCCCTTTTATTTTGGAAAGGTAACTTGTTCGTGGAAATAATTGAATTAATTAGATCTGTTATATATGGTAGAAGCGCCAAAAAAAATCGTTTGCACTTACCAGTAAATCGGAGCATTTCAAACAACATCATCAAGGGTTTTGAGTTTATTTTTTTTTTTTTTTTAAATTGTATAAATTTATTCACTATTTCGTTCAAAACAGTAACAATTTTTGTAAAGTCGATTTATTGACATATTTCAAACTTGTAGGGTTACATTTTACAGATCGCATTTGAACTGGCAATTCACTAAGTTTGACAAAATGAACGTATATCATATATCTCTTTTATAACCATCGTGAATCACGGGTCACTGGGGATATAAAATCAAAACGGGACAGCCAATTAGCCGAAAATTAGGTTGCTGAGCATGAAATGACAACCGGCATTCTTTTCTAGTTTTACTTAACTACTGTTTTCGGGAGCAGATTTTTTGGCAATTACCTTGAAGAACTAAAGTACGTGAAATACGCAAGGCTCAACCAAATAATTTTACCTGCAAAATCTTTCAATAAGTCTTGTGAATAGATTAGATCGCACATACTCGATCTTATCTTCGATCACATCATCACCTTACAGGATTCTTATTTTTTAATTATTTTATGTATTTAACTATATTAACTATATAAATTTAAAAACGGAATTAAAAAAAAAAGCATCCACCCGTTTTCGAAATATTTAATACTCAAAACAAAAAGATTTTTCCCAAAAGTCAAAAAAAAAAATATGAATCATATTTTTGGTCTTTGGTCTCAAAACTTTGCTATTCAAAAATTTTGATCGAAATCCGTCGAGCCGTTTATGATGGTTTAAAATGGTCATATGACAGGTACCGTTAATAACAAAATATGTAAAAAAAATGCTGACTATGTGCACATGTTTTTTTAAAATCAAAATCGATATAGACGTTCTCGAGAAAATTAAGACAGTAGCCAAAATTAATTGATAACCATCTGAAATACTTGATGCCCAAGTTTGAAGAAAATCGATTCAGCCGTTTAGGATGTAGATTGTAGTTGTACATACGGAATTATGAGAAACAATATTTTGTCATGCTCTCTGTCATCATATCAATAATGATATTGGTCACTCTATTATTTAAAACTCGTTCGGATAACTACCAAGTCAAATTGATTACACCATTCCTAAACTAAAATTCGGCAAAAAACTTCCTAGCCACCATTATTCCAAGATCTTTCTGAGCATCATCATCCAAGAAGCTTAAGTTTCTTGGATGATGATGCTATTTATTTCTACATTGATGGATCGCGAACTGAAGATGGGATTGGCGGGTGAGTTTTCTCAAACAGACTAAAATTATGTCTCTCTTTCCGTCTTTCTAATCATTGTGGAGTATTCCAGGTGGAATAGTATGGCAATTAGTAAAGTGCTTTCCTGGCTCAAAGAAAACGTGATATCAACTACTGATATGCGTATCTTCTCAGATAGTTGGCTATTAACTGATCCCAACTGCCGATCATCTCAAAAGAATGGTGTGTTAATGTTAAGAATTAGTATATAAGAACTGATTTGAATAATAAAAGTTTAAATTTATTTTTGTTCCCATAACGAATTAAGTTTTTTTTATGGCATTCGTGTCTTGTCTTTTTGACAACCTTTCATGGCAGACCTATGGCACTAGTGCCCTGCCCGTCGATAAAAAAAATTGTTATTAAGATCCTCTACAACATACTTTTACAACAGATTGCACATCAGCTCCGTAATTAGTGCCATAACCGGACACTGCCTTAAAGACAAGCAGGCAATGCTTGGCGTTTATTCAAAAGATTTTTGCAGAAACTGCATGGACGAAGAAGAGGTAGAATCTATTCCTCATCTTCGGTGTTCATGTCCTGCTCTATCTAGAGATGTAAGCTCCACCTTGGACACTTTTCTTCGATGATCTCAGCAATCTAACCACAATAGACATCTACACCCAAATTAATAAACATGCACTATGGAAGATTTAGGACTTATTCCGTGAACTAAACGCGAAATACTATTAATAAAACACAATTTCTGCTATTTGACGTTCACCAACTTAGTCCTTCGTTAGACCATCGAAGACGGTGAATAAGAAGATGTAGAGTTGATACTTATTGTACTAGATTTTGTTCGATTTTTTATTAATAGGAAATTTTATTCCATGGTCTAACTCTTATTTTATGGTTTTGTAAGCCCATGGACTAAAGGTGGACTAAGCGTTTATTTTATTAATATGGCTGCTAAAGTCTCGTAATCCTCATAAGGAGCTCGAAATGGTTCAAGGAATAGCGAGATTATCTGTGGATTTATGGGGTATGAGAAGGACCAACTCTGGTCCAAGTGTGTCAGCTGCCACGCTGGGTGCCACTTCAACCTAACCTAAGTTCTCTATCACTAATATCACGTTTATTTTAAAATCTCGATTTCCATTTTATTTTCCAAATGCAAAAATTTCCCTATATCTAGTAAGTGTACCCTGGTCATACGATTTATCTAAAACACATTGTGAGTGGCAATGACACAGTGGCTAGAGTGCTTGATTGCTACGTGTGGGTTCGATCTCCACCCTAGGCGCATTTTTTCTATTCCTCCAATTTTAATTGGATGCCGCCCATGGGTTACAAATGAGACAGTCAATACCTGGTTCTCAAATCCACTGTGCCAAACTAGTGCCGTGCAATTCAGGTTGCATTTAAAAGACCTTAGGTCTTACAGGCATAGAGTTAAATTTAAAAAAAAATTGCTTCCCTTACTTAATGTACTCATAGGTAATATAGAAATCTATTCCTCTGCAACTACTTCTTCTTTAATTTTGGGAGTTTCTTTTCATTACTTAATTCAAACCATACAAAATAAAGAATAAATAATAAAAACAAACGTCAATTTTGTATGCATTTCGGCGCTTGTTTTTAGTGACTTCTTCTTTCTTCTTCTTCATTTCGGTGCTATTGTGATCTCGAAGGTATCACAACTCGGCCACTCATCTACTTCGCATAATGTACATAATATTTAAGCCATGTTTTTTAAGTTCTTTGCACAACTCATCCTCTATCAGAAATTCAATTCAATTTTAGTTTCTAGATGTTCGTGACAATGTACCCTAAGATTTCATATGTGGTGATCAAAAGGCTGTAAGCTAAAATGAAGTCATAAATTTGGAATAAAATTTGAATATTTTTATTTATAAAGGATCATAACATATCCATTATTCCGAAGCAATATTTGAAATTTGAAAACATTTCTACCAATTTCCTGCTTTAAGTATTTGCTTTCAACAGCTGACCGACCATACCATCCTTTACAAACTTCAGCTAATTAGTTTCATTCTTCTATGGATGGAACTTGAAATATTTATAAATATTGGGGGAACAATTTATATACATATGATAGTTTATTTACGAAAATATTCAACAAAATAAAAATTCCCAAGGGAATAAATTCAGTTTAGTTGAGTTGACTATTTTTTACTTACCTTTGTAGCGTTACGTAGCGCTGTCCCCTGAGGTGTCATTCAATAAGTAAAATTGACTTCCTTCCCTTTTTCTGTTTTTTTACAAAAAAAAAAAATGCATCATAAGTGGGTAGGTAAGCAATATCGGCGAGCCCCTTTAACTAATAAATTGTCTCAATGAATCTCCTCACGCACGTGACCCTTTGATCACAATATTTCCCTTGATGTTATATTCATGATATAAATCTCCCATATAATCATCTAAGCCTTTATGTGACACGTTTCTTAGTATACCAAGTGAAATATTGTTTATTTTTGTTAATTAGTTTGAAGCTTGAAGAACAATATGGTAATGTTTGTGGGAAGACTTTCCTTATAATATACAAAGGCGTGAGAATTTATAAATTCACAAAATAAACCTAATATTTTCTGCAGGTCACAGACCATATAAAATTCTCAATATCAATACAAGCAGTACGTAAAACAATTCAATAGCTGTCAATATAATTGTGTATAACATGACACCTACGTGATATTGCATGATTTTCTGCTTTAAAATATCAAAATGGCGCACTCAACGACAGCAGGCTTATACTTTGCCTAATTTGTTTTCGATTTACAAGGCAATAAATTCAATAAAATTTATACTAACGCTTACATTTAAAGTAACTAGATGCTTACAGAGCTATTGTAGAAATTAAGCCATAAATCAGGTGCCTTCCATTTATGTGAATGGTGATAATTTTGCAATCAAACACAAAGTCATAAAATATTATGGGAAAGTATTTTAATATCAGCAAATATGGTGGCGTTTATAATTAAAAATTCGTAAACAAAAAGACACACCATACAAGGATACCAGGGACATCGGTTTTGTTGAATATAAATCACGGGCGGCCGTATTTTCGGAATAATAAATTTGTCAGCATTGAAATTAAAATTCAACATCTCATTGACTAAGCAATAGTTAGATCATCCGAATAGTAAAGCCAAATAGATGGTGCAATTCCATGCTTTTCCTTAAAGAGTCCATTTTCGGTGAGGGTTTGGTTGAAGAAGAGTCTTTCGGACTTTTTTTCCTTCTTTTTTTTGAAATATTCATAATTTGTAAGAAATATAGTTATTTTAATTGAATTCTTACATTTAATAATTTTTTTCTCCAAATATAGCTGCTGGCGTGAAAGTTGTAGAATTTTTTATACTTTGCCAGGATGTCGTAAAGTTTATCTTCTTCGCATACTCTCATAAATTGAGTTGTTCCTAGAAGAAATGATAAATTATCTATTTAAAGACTTACATTGCAGATTGTTAAAATAATAACCAGTAAGAGTGTTTATGATTCGAATTCGACGTTCTTGTTTGGTTAGTTTCCCAATTTTGTATTTTGGATCTTGACTCCAGATTTTTCCTGCAAAAAAATCAAAATATTTATATAAGATGTGTTAAAACCATTTAGCTATGTATATCAAAGCACTTGGAATTTTAATACAGCGAGACTTATGCAAGCTATTTGGTTTTGGAGTATATTTTAGAACTTCAAGGTCAAGAGGTTTAAGTAAATACAATTATCGTAGATTGAATGTTTCAGTCTATAGGTGTTGTCAGACCAAAAATAAATAATTGATAAAAGGTTAAAAACCCGTCAGAAGCCGTTAAGAAAGGGGAAACATTTTTACAAAATGTGCCATGCAAGCTTTTCAATTGAATAATCTGTTAGGTAGATCAAATTGTAAAAAATTGTCTAGATAGGTTTGAGAATTATCAAAAAATGCATCAAGAAAATTGACTCTGAATTGCATCAAATGTAAAACATCAACTACCATATTTCTTTTTGCGGTATTATAGCTTTTGCTCTGATGAAGTGTTTTGGCGAAGTCCGGCAATAAACTGACGCAGCTCCAAAAAACTAGAAGAACGCGGCAAATAAACTAGTGAATCTAGTAAATTAATGGAAAAATCCCACAAGATCAACTGACGAATGCAGCAAATAAACTATGCTGAAGGGTGAAGCAGACAAAGGAATTATCGAATCTGTTAAGTCAATAGACGAATCCGCCGAATCCGCCGAATCCGCCGAATCACCGGAAGAATCCTACAAATCAACTGGCGAATTCAGCAAATCAACTGGGGAATACGGAAAATCAATTAATGAATCTGGCAAATCGCAGACGAATCCAGCAATAAAGTAGAGGAATCCGGTGAATCTGGCCGATCAATGGACGGATACGGTGAATCACTTTGAGTAGTCCGGCGAATCAATGGACGAATCTAGCAAATCAATGAACAAATCAGGCAAATCAACTGGTGAACCAGACAAATCAACTGGCGAATTCGGCAACTCAACTGGTGAACCCAGAAAAGAAATAAGGAAATACAGCAAATCAACTGGTTAATCCGGCTAATCAGTGGACGAATCAGGAAAATTAACTGGAGGACCAGACAAATGAACTTGTGAATCTGGCTAATCAATAGACCGATCGGGTAAATCACTTGAGGAAGCCGCGGCGAATCAATGGACGAATCCCGCAAATCATCAGACGAGTCCGCAAATCAACAGATGAATCTAGAAAATTAACAAAGAAATTCAGCAAATTAACTGGGTAATCCGGCAAATCTGGAAAACAAATAGAGGAATCCGGCAAATTAACAGACGAATCTAGTAAATCAACGCACGAATCCGGCAAATCAACTGGTGAATCAGATAAATCGTCTGATGAATCCGAAAAATGAACTGTACAACTCGCAAATCAACGGATGATTGATATTAAGTTTGTGATTCCTTAACGTTAATATCGTTTTCTAGGAAGCATGTTTTATTAATTCCTCCACTTGTTGCAAATGGACATCATCACAAATCCGTCAATTATGATTTTTTTCGCTGAATTGAGGTTCGCTCCCAATTACTCTATAGAGCACAATCACCGAACACATTGCGTTCTATAGGATCACTGTAAATATTGTCATGGTAGTTTGTCGTTGTTGTCTGCAAAATTAAAAATAGGGAAATTAATATCAAATAAAATAGCATGACCGCCAGAAGTGCCACAATCGAAAAGCCGAGTCTTGAGACACTTCCACTTCTATTGATTTCGGGCGGGTTGATTTTTGTTTACAAAATCAAGTTTTCTGGCATCCGCGATAACTTGAAAATTTAACCTAAGGTTCGGTCCTGATTTTCGGCTTTAACCTGCCTGGGACACGAAGATTCTCTATCTGGAGCATTTGTATCCATTCACCGTTCAATTAGTCTTGATTTTCGGGTTAGGAGGTTGAACCAAGCGAAATATCAGCGGTTTGCTAGGTTTAATCTTCCCCGTGTTTTCACGAAGATGTCATTCGTGGGATTAACAATTACTCCTAGGTGGATAAACTCCTTTACTACCTCAAAGTCCAAAGGTGGTACTTTCTAATTGCATAAGGCTCTGCATGTTGTTCAAAGTTAAGCGGCATATCTGAATAATTTTTCCCGGGACTCGGAATTCCTTCATCGCATTAAGGAGATGCTCTCATAGGTGGCTTTAAGATCGATGAAAATGTTTTGAAATTCATTGGTTTTCTCCAGGATTTGCCTGATTGCGAGAATTTGGTAGTCGCCAATGAGTGATTGGCAAAAAGACGCTCCCACAGGAAATTGGATCTTGTAGGCGACCTAGTTGTTTTTGGGCATTGGGCCGCCTACTTAAAAATTGGTTAGACAGTACTAGGGATGTCCATAGAAAAAATACATCGATGTTTTTTCCGATGTAATACATCGGAACGTTACATCGGTGTTTAACGATGCATCGGTTAAAAACATCGATGTTTCCCATGCATCGAAAAAAGGCTATGATGCTACAAAAACAACATAAGTCAGCTTATATATAATAGGAAAAAGAAAAATGATAATATTCAAGGTTCTCTTTTTTTATTGAAATAAAGTTTTAAAAAAAGCAACAGCATTGTAGACTCTTTTAAGCGGCCTATACACATAACACTGGTGTATGACACTTGTGTCAGTGTTATTGAATATGGAGTGTGTGTGGGCTATTGTATACACAGAATTCTGGTGTCGAACACGGTGTCGACAAAATCAAAACATTTTGATTTTTCGTGTCTGTGTCTCTCTCTGTGTTATGTGTTTGGGAATGTGTATAACACATTCGAGGAATATTCCAGTTGCATTCTGATCGTGTTCGAGTATAGACGTTTATATGGCTATACGTACCTAGCTGTGAGTTTTAGATATCATTTATTGAGTCTTATTGGAATTTGCCTAGGCTTGTCCCGTTTATCGTAAATAAGCAACTAATGTGTGCGGATTGGTGTTGCGTGCGTCTGAATGAATATTTTTTGTCATGGCACCGTTGTCGACACGAGAGTCATGTGAATGGGCCGCTTTAGTCTAGTGCGACCTGTGTCTTGCATCTGGGAACTATTTGTGTATGTGTGCCTCCCTGGCTCTACTTTACGTGTGAGGTAGGCCAGATGTGCGAATCCAACGTCGCGATTCGTCTTGTCGTGTTCATATGTTATTCCTTTTAATTTGTAACCTATGTGTTAAGTACTATGTACATGAGAGTGACCAACGAATTAACGAATATTCACGCGCGAGAAGAAATTACTTGTTGAAGGGTGGATGGTATGTGGAAAGCGAATAGAGTTTGACTGTTCTTAGCAATGAGATGCAATTCGCGACGACCAATATTGTTTTCTCAAATTTATCTTATTTTGGCAATTAAACATTAAATTTTTCTTTCGTAAGCATTAATATAATTATATTTCTACAATTTTGTTTAGAATTTGTTAAGAATTTAGGTTGGTAAATTGTTTTAATTGGAATTTATTCGTTTATTTGTCGGTTGTTGGTCGCTCTCATGTGAATAGTACTTTAGTGCTCAATTAAATAAAATCAAAAGTGCCAAAGAGTGCAAATGATGAGATACGTACTTTCATTCGATACATCGGAACAAAAAACATCGATGCATCGTTAAACATCGAAAGCATTCGATACATCGGATTTATTCGATGCATCGAATGATAAGCATCGATGTAAAATGAGCAACCCTAGACAGCACTTATTTTCCAGTTATCGGACATACCTCACTCCTCCCAGACTTGGTTGATGATGCTCCTGGCCAAAGTATCACTTCCACATTTGTACAGCTCTACTGGTAAACCATCATTCTTCGTCTTTTACATTAATTTATTTTCAGTTTTTCGGGGAGCGATATTTCTTAAACTTAAACATTAGTGTCGATATTCCTTAATTTTTGTTTCCAAAAAATGAAAGGAAAACATACCGAGGTGTAAAAGTAGCAATTGGTCATGAATGAGAAGCAACGGTAATTAAATTTGACAGTCAATAATATCACTGATGTCTCAATAGGAATTGAAGAAAAAAATCTTTACATTAAAATGCTCTATCATGAATTACCAACTGCTCCATTAACACTAGGGTAATAGTTATATGGGTTAATGTCCACAACTAATAATAACAAATATAACACAAAAAAAGTTAACAACATGTCTTTTTAGTCAAATGACCTGTATGGATTTGAAGTCAGCGGTAAATCAAGATGATCATCGGCAATCGTAATACCATTAACTGATATGCTTATACAAAAGTAAAAGAAAAAGTAAATTAAATTAAAACGAAGTAAAAGTTGAAGAGAACGTTATGTAGAAATTAGAGAATGATTATGCGTGAGAATGAAATTTAATCGAACAATTAATGAGAGAATTGTACAAATTAAATATATATTATGTTCCATTATGTTGTTGTTCATTAGGTTGCTGGGTTAATTTACAAATTTTCAAAGGTGTCAAGTCTGCTCCAGAAGTTAACACTTTAAAAATACATTAAGTGGTGGTATATGATTGTGTGGACATTTCAGATACGTTTTTTCTTTCCTATTTTATTCATAATGATCTTCAGTTATTCTAACTCTTCTGCTGCGAACCATTTTTTAAACATTTACATATATTATGACCGCATATTTTTGTTCACGTTGAATAGCATTTGAATTGTTACATCCCAGACATTTCTTAGGGCGCATCATGCTGTAAGTATTGAACCTAGCAGAATTTATATTTTGCAAACATCCAATTTTATTTGGAACTTATTGGAATATTTTATTAAAGGGATATTGCTACCGAAGCTAAACATAATAATTATTTTTGGCATAATGAATGTAGGGTAACAGTTTGAGTAAGTTACTACTTCGAGGCGTACATTCATATGAGATAGATCAAATAATTGCCAAATATTCGTCCATTTTGGCACATTCTTCAAATGGATTGACGTTCCCCGATTTTTAGGTTATTCGACCGCGAATAATTAATTCGTTGAAATGTCGATAATATGTGGAACGTAAATATAGTTTGGCACCTCGTAACAATTAGATTGCAATTTGGGACAAACAATTTGTTTTTTAAAATGTATAATATTTTGGCAATTAAAAGCAAATTTTAGTACCGAAACATTAAAATACAGTCGAGTGTTAGTCTTATGTAATTTGAAACTGAGAACCGTTTTAATAATCCAAATCAAGTGTAGTTTTGAAATGACAGCGTTTTGTACTGTGTGTTTTTTTAGATAAATGAGACGTTTCGATGGTTGTGATCTATGGTTTGACAGTTTATAATAGCCGTGTTTTATTGGGAATCTATCCATTTTAAAGAAGGTAATTCCCAAAAAAAAAAATGCATCGACCGTAGCAATACAAGAGTTTTTGTGCAAAGTAAAATTAGGATAACTATCAAAATTATGACCAATAATTTACTTTTAATTAATAGAAAGTAGAAAAACCTAATAATAATGGGTTATCCATTTTGCGGTTTCAAAAGTAAACGTAAATAAAACACATATACAATATTTTTTTTTCATGATATATCTTTTTTATAATAAAGTTTGAACGTTGACATGTGTGAAAGACTACATCATTTAAATGACCACCACACGAATTGTTGCAAGCTTTTGAGGTAATTTTCGAGCACTTTTTGACACATATTGGGTGGTATCGCTGCCATAACTTGACGAATGCTGGTTTTCAAGTGCTCAAGAGTTAAAGCCTTATCTGCATAAATACGGTCCAGTCACACCTTCGGACCAAAGAGCGCCCCAAACAGTGACTTTTTGTGTATGTAATGGCCACTCTTCAATTACTTGAGGATTCTCAGAACCACAAATACGACAATTTTGTTTAACATACCCACCGAGGGAGAAATGTGCTTCGCCGCTGAAGAAAATTTTGTTCGAAAAGTCGACGTCCACCGCCTGTTCTTAAAGCATCCATTCGACGTATCTACGACGTTGTGAATGGTCAGCTGGCTTCATAATAATAAGCAAATAATTGAGCAAAGAATGCAAAAAACTTTTACGTACACTTTTTAATAGTATATAATTGAGAAACTTCAGAAGGAAAGCTTATATATTTATTAAAAAAATGGAGTTATCTTAGATTTTTAGGAATATAAGCTACAAAAAAAAATAAAAAAGCAATCAAAAACATCGATTTGTCTTACGAATGGAAATTAATATTTTTAAATCCCCATTGAACACATCCATCGAGATTTAATCCAATTATCAATCAAAACTAAAAAAATCAAATTCGAGATTCGAATATACGTCAACCAGTCATCCACCATAGCATTGTACTTAAGCTTTTTATCGACCGTAGCGATATATGTAAAATCATACGATGGATACATTTCCTAATAAAACACGGCTAATGTCAAACTCTGTTGACATTTCTAATTAATAAGGCGTGGCAATTCATCATAAATCGTTTAACCCCAGAACAATGCTTCGAATTGTGGAATTTTACTTTAGTTCATAGAATTGTGTTTAGTGATGAAGATCATTTCTGGTTAAATGTCTTCGTCAATAAGCAAAATTGCCATATATGGAGCGTAGGCAATCCTCAGTTCAAAGTCTGTAATGGTAATGGTTTGGGGGGTATGGCGGCTATACTCTGTCCAACAAAAATAGTCAGTACTGGGAAAATAGGACGCTTGCCTCACACACTGACACTGGCATCTATTACGCCAATAAGTTCGTACTATTTTTAGGCTCTTACAAGAGGGTTGCAGTAGTGAGCATACTAAATGGACACAATCATATCAGTGGTAACTTTGATTGCATGTGTTTATTTTAAAAGCACACAAAGGTTTGGGTGCATGGTGAAGGCACACAAGCAGCAGTGTACGCTTGGATATGCAGTAGGTGGTCATGGTGGAATTTACGCTGCTTTAACAAAATTACAAAAACATATTGTATGTAACTCAATGGTTATTTTCAGTGGCAATTTCAGCAGCCGGCACCAGTATATTTCAAAAAGCTCTCCCAAAAGGCGTGTACTGACTATTTTTGTTGGACAGACTATATGTAGTTGCCAATTTCTGCCCAAAAAAATAAAGTCTGGATCAGACCTTATGTATGTCTTAAAATACACTGTATATATATATACATACATATGTGTGTATATGTATTTTACAATATTTTTACCTTCTGTTCTCATCATTTCACTTGTAGTCACTTCAACAATAGGCGGGAATAGAACTCTCTTTCTTCCAGTTTGAGCCGATGTTTCTAAACGAGGTGTTCCATCTTCGTGGAAATATGGACTTAAATCTTTTCCACCAAAACCCAATAAATATTCAAGATTCTTAAAGAACATACATGTTATGTATATTAATTTTAAAATATGTATAAATATTATTTATTACCAAATTCCAAGTATCTATTCTATCCTGAAGCAATGGAGTTAAATTGATTACATTTCCATGTATAATCACCCAAAAGTCATCTCTTTTGTCATGAATGACAATTTCATCGTATATGTAATATTTAATCATATTTGACATGATAAATATATTTACAAAATAAAAAATAATGCTAATTAAACTACATATACTTATAATTATGAATAGGTGTTTACTACTCAACACAGTGTTTTTAGACCAAGATCCCATGGCGAGCAGACATACGTCATTTTATCATAGCTGAATGTTTTTTTGTGAATAGATACCAAATTAGATAAGAACGAATGGACATTCCGAATTTTCAAAGCTTGGGCTTTTCGGAGATATGCAGTTTTAACAGTGCATACTCAACTACGTTTTTTTATCAAAGCTGATTTTTACTTGCGTTTATAGGTACTATAAGGCAAGTTATGTATTCGTAAACAAAAAAAAATTCTAACAATCAAACATGACATTACAATCATAGAGAACACCAAAAAAGTGGGTCCCCCAGTTCCGTCTGACTATCTGTCTGTCCTCGAGTCTGCAACCTAAACGGTTCGGTGGATTTGCTTTAAACTTAGTACATATTGTTTTTTTGGTAATATGCCCACAGGTTTTTTTCATTTTAATAAATAACAGTAGCTCCCATACATTTTTTTTTGGATAAAAACAAAAATCTAATTTCTATCAAAAACGGCTCCAATGATTTTTATAAAAAAAATCAGTTCATTAATGAAGGCAAAGGGTACCTTTTAATATTTTTTTTTTGGAAAAAAGTTGTTATTTTTGGTACCTCTAGTAAAACCATTTTTTTGGTTTTCGATTTTCTCGGAAACGGTTTATCTGATTTTTTTGAAATTGCTTACGCAGAAGTATACCAAAATTAAAAAAAAAAATTTTTGGAAATTAATTTTTTTTTGATTATTCAAAATTTCGAAAACGACTCAATAGATTTTTTCGAAACTTCGTATTAGTGGTTTTTTGACATTATCTTGAATAGTTAAAAAAAAACTATTTTTCTAAAATAAAAAAGCAACGGTACCTCCCATACAAATTCTAAAAAACCGTTAGGAAAAAAATGTATTTCTCGAAAACGGCTCCAAGAATGTTTATAAAAAAATTGTGTGTTCTTATATTAGTACAGTTCACTTTTAAGTATACAAATATTTTTTTTTGCGTACTTATTAACGGTACTTCCCATAGAACCACTTTTCATATTTTCGACTTTCTCAATATTGGATGCACCGATTAAAATAATTTTTTTTAGACAAATGCTCCCTAAAATTGTTAATAAAACTAAATACGAAAATTAAAAAAAAAACGTTTTTCGATTCTTAAAAAATAACTAAAAATTTTTTTTTGAAAAATCGATTTTTCAAAAACCAGTCACATATTTTTTTTTAAATTTGAATCTTATATGTATATTAATAATGTTTTTAAAATGCCGTTTCATTTTTTTTAAATGTTTTCAAAATCTTATACATACAAAATTAATTTATTAAAAAACCGCTCCAACGATTATTGAATTCTTTTTCGATATATTCTTATTTATCAATGAATTCAAACTGCATCGTTTTCCCTCAAGCTATAACGACTAAGCAATTTAAGAACATTAAATATGTGTTTTATCCATTTCTTTCTACCTAATTATTATTCCCTTTTTAGCTATTTTTACGTACGTCACTGAATACTAATCTAAAATACTGATCAGCGAGTATCAATCAGGTTTTAGGAACGAATATTCGACGGCTGATAATATTTTCTCACTGACATGCATTGCCAAATCATATTTCGACAAGCGAAAGAAGTTATACGCATTCTTCGTCGATTTTAAAGCGGCATTCGACTCATTTGACAGGAACGCGCTCTTTTATAAACTTAGCTGTTTAGGAATCTCCTCAAAGATGATATCTATACTAAAACACCTCTTCGAAAATAATATGACAACAGTGTGGGACGGAAATGTAGTATCTAACTGGTTCCAAACGTCAACTGGAGTCAAACAAGGATGCCTACTAAGCCCGCTTCTGTTTTCAGTCTTTCTGGATGACATCCCATCTGCCCTCCCTGGAGGAATAACCTTTGCTGGTGTCAACATAAAAGCATTGATGTACGCGGATGATATCGTCATTCTAGCGGAGTCACCACAAAGGTTACAAATGATGATAAATAAACTACAAATATACTGCGATCTTTGGAGTATCATGGTCAATACCAGTAAATCAAAAGTAATGATCTTCACAAATGGATCAGGTAGATACGCTAGAGAAGAAAAATGGACCTGGGAAAATAGAAACCTCGAGTTGGTAAAAGAGTATAAGTAACTCGGAGTTATCATCACTCCTCAGCTTTTTTATAAAAAGACCTACAGGGAAAGCTAGTAGAATCAAATAAAGCCATTAATTCTAACTTGAAGGGAGTGCTTGGGAAAAAACATTTAGCGCCGAGTGCCAAGTTCAAGTTATTTGAAGCGGTGATGAGGTCGATTATGTGCTATGCAGGACAGGTTTGGGGCTTTCTTCAGTATGAAGAAGTAGAAAAACTCTTGAGGTACTTCATCAAAAAAATATTTTGGCTCCCAGAAAATACCCCTGTTTATATGCTGCATCTGGAAACAGGTTTTCCGGCTCTTTATATCTTTTCCTTGAAGTTGCATTTCAACTACATCCTTAGAGTGATGACCCTTGGAAACCATCGATTGCCCAACATCATTGCAAGGCACCTACGACAGGAAAAATTACAATTTTTCGCAGAATGGTCGCGCATGGAAGTGCAACACAACGTGCAGATAGTGGAGAGTGATTGGAGTACTTGCGGAAAAAACTTTCAAGTAATGCAGACATGTCTTACCAAATTTTCGCAGATGGCGCAACGTAGCTCGACCAGAAACATGTACAGAGCTCTGCAGCACAACCTAGGTGTAAATAATTATTTTCAAGATCGGCACTCCATATCAACCATCTCAACTATTTTTAAAACCAGAGGTGAACTCATTCGGTTAAGCTTTATGCCAGAATGACCGAATGACCAAAGATGTCCTACATTTCTTAGGAACGTGTCCTATCCTTGCCACTATACGTCAAGATCATTTGGGAAAAAGATCTCTTACTGCAAATGAAACCAAAGAATTATTAAATGGACCAGATTGGAATCGTCTATGCAACTTTGTCAAAACAGCGTTAAGATATAGACTTCAAATTGTAAATGAAGCTTTTTATAAATCAATTATGTCCTCTTGCTATAATTCCTTTTAATATCATTTTTATATATGTATATTGTTGTATTGAAACAACCAAGAAATGCCTTTTCTATTAAAAAATGTATAAAATTCATTAAATTTAAATCATATTTGTTCAGATCTATTTCTGGCTGATGGCAAAAGCCAAAGCTTAAATTGTGAAATTTTAAAACAAAAACAAGAATTCTTTAATTGTTAAATAAAATCACTACTACTACTACTAGCTACCTACCCAGCTACATCATTCATTTTCATTATTATATAACATGTACATATAATAATGAAAATGAAACATACTTAGGTTCCATCGATATGTATACATATGTAGATACATTTTACCCTTTTTTTTTTTCTTATAATTTTGCACGCGCTCAAGGGTTTATGAATACCCTTTATATATATGTTTATTTTTGTTAACACAGCGCGGACATCCGGTGAAAGAAAAGAAAGACGGATATGACATATGTGTGGCGCGATGTATTGAGACGGTGGTTGTTGTCTCAGATTTTACCTCCAGCGATGGCGGCTGAACTAATGCAGAGAAAATTAGCGTGTCTTATTTATTTATGTCTCTTATAATTCGCATTATTTTATTTATTTTTTTTTTGACATATTAATGAGTAGTTTACTCAATCACATGTTGTTAGTGTTATGCCTGAACAGCATGTAATGAGTAAACCAGTAAACTCATTTTATGACAATTTTTAGAAAACTTTTTTAATGGAATATAAGAAGACATAAACAATGGCAGGAATCGAACCTGCGACCACGAGGTTGATAGCCGAGTACATAACTATCGCGCCACGGCCACCCCGTAAACCTTCATAATTAAAATCCATAACTTAGATTGAAACATACATATGAAGGAAGCTACCTATGTAAGTATTCCTTGAATCATCCATTTGACAATTCATTATACTAAGAACTAAGAATCAAGGTAATCTTACCTACATAGGTTTTAAACCTGCATAGGATAACTACACCACAGTAAATTAACCTCAATGGTTAGGTACATTAAAGTTGTTAGCTCCATGAGCAAGTTCGTACGATCCAGTCGAGCATTTTGTTTGATATGTTTAAGGGGATAGTGTGTAAATAACGTAGTTGAGTATGCACTGTTAAAACTGCATATCTCCGAAAAGCCCCAGCTTTGAAAATTCGGAATGTCCATTCGTTCTTATTTACTTTGGTATCTATTCACAGAAAAAAATTCAGCTATGATAAAATGACGTATGTGTTTCGGCCATGGGATCTTGGTCTATTTAGATTCATATACTTACGTACATCTTCAAATGGAGATACCATTTTGACGGATTTCGGTTTATAAACTGGAAGAACTCAGACCGCTGGCGGTTCCGAACGTATATAGAATAGGTAAGATTGTGTCACTATGAGCTTTCAGTTGAAAGACATACTATTATAAAGCGCAATAATCCTAAATTGATAGATGGCGCTACTGTTTGGTGAGAAATATCATCAGATCACGAGTGGATCTATTAGTACTATGCTGATCATTAAAAGCTTTTGTTCAAGATATTTCTTAAACTGGTATGATAAATCATCGTTTCCATTGCCTTGGAAAGAAGTGACGTAGTTAGAGGTGGATGAAATTTTCCGATTTTATGTATATTTTCCGGGCCAGCGTATTTGTATACATGGAGGTCTTTAAGGACTCTAGAATCTGCATGGGTGTGAAAAAATATGTATCCTTCGAAATAATACGCACTATCTCCATTACAGTGGTAATTATAAATGGTTTTCCATTAGGAACGACATGTAGACTTATTTGAAAGGCATTATCAATACCATTATGTGTTGAATATTACATCGTTCGATGGCTTCGCTGAGTAAGGTACATACTAGTTCAAAAATTCCGATGAATCTAGCTAATTTTGGGCGATGTCAAGTCGCACCACTGCTTGGTTGATCTCGTGTGCATTTCTATTATGCATGATTTGAGTCTTCTTCGGACTGTTTCAAAACATAGCAAACCATCAAAGTTTTAAATATGGTAACTCATGTTGTGGCAACAACAGAATAGCTCAACAAGCTGTGCACATACCAAACATGATAGATACAACATTGCACCACGACGATGACGATGCGATACGACTACGCGACGAGTCAAGCACTCATCAGCAATATCTCTAATTATACTTTTCTGTTCTATTCTATTTTCTTTTATTCTGTAATATTATACTTTTTGTATATTTAATTTATTGTAGCGTAGGCACTTATTTTATATAAAAGTAGGATGATTAAAAAAATAAAGACACTTGCTGTAAAAACGGTAATTGTTTTCAATTGACTTCCCCCCACCAGAGGTAAGGGGTTATTGCATTAATCTTAAGCGTCGACAAAACACTTGATTTAGATGCACTTTTTCCTAGGCCCAGTTCTTGATATAAATTTCGCCAAGTTAATGTCTGCGAAAGGTAAAGTTCAAAAAGGTTTTATTTTCGGAAAATTTCCGATGATAACTGTTCGCACTCCTGTTGAATATTCTCCTTAAATACTGCCATTATCTAAGCTTGTTAGCATGCAAGCGCATCTTCAAGTAGCCCTAAATAAAGCAGCCTGGGATAGTTAGATTGGGCGATCGTGATGCCCATGCTCGTGGAGCGTCTAAGCCGCGCTCATCCAATTCCGGTAGTAAGAAGTCACTTATTATGGCACTGTAGCTTCACAGTAATCCACACGCGACATACGTTTAGAACGCATTAATTGTGATGCACTGTTTACATTTTGTACGGGAACATATGTAGGTTTTCACTAAAATTCGCAGTGGGGTCCGTCTGGAAAAACCCAATTACATGGCCCATCGTCTGGTTAATGTTTCTTCATTTTCAGCGAAATCGAAAGCCACAGCCGCGATGTTTTCGACCGAACGACCAGTCCGATAGCCCCTACGTCTATATGGTCTCCTATGTTCCCTATCTGTTCGACAAGTAGCTAAGCGCCGGAATATTTGTTGGAGCTACACGATTAGGAATTCGATGTCGAAATTCACGCAGGCCTAACCCCAGCGATTGATTATTATTGACGCAATTATTCCCCGTTCGTGCGGTGTACTACAGTGCTTGTATGTGTGTATATTGTAGTTGTCTACTTCACAAATGTCAAATCCTCCAAGAGTATTATATTTTTTTGAAAAAGTGCTTCTCGGCTTCACCGTTGGTGTTTGGAAAAAAATTATAGGTCGCCTCTATTCCTGCTATTTACAACACGAAACTAGGAGCTTAAAATTAATAGATTGTTGTTCACTCTATTTTTTTTTAATAACAATAACAACCCCGACATTTCAACAAATGGAGTATAACTTTTTCACTTATTTAGTTCAAAAACCTATAGACAGTCTAATGAGTGTAATTTATGTTAAAAGAATAACAACAAAGGAAACTACTCCTCATTCTGCTTGATCTCATGATCCCCAGCTGTAACCTCCCTCGAAAGGTCTTCGATCATTTGATCCCAGCAGAATTTCCATACTCATTTCCATTTGATATCTTTCATCTTTCTCACACACAAACAAAATACTGAATACAAATTCTTAAATCCATCCGCTAAAGCATACATAAATATAACATAAAAAAAAACCTTAGCATTAATTCAAAAATTATAGGAGTCCACACACAAATTATTTGAAAACAGCCACAACCGGCCTTTCGACCGTCATTGAATTAAAGTTTTGTTAATTGTGTCACAGGCCAGTTTCATTAATTTCAATCTTAACATTGTCACGAATGGTTGAAGATTTTCTGCTTAAGACGACATCTGGCTTCTGGGTTCCCTGTGGAATGTTCTTCAGAGTAAAAACGCATAACAAAAGTGAGAACAGTTAGTGCTCATAAATTTTCAAACAACACAAGACAAAAAATTCAAGAAGACTTGAAAAAAAAAACATTATTTAATTATAGCAACCTCATGCACGCAACAACTACGACACAAAGGCAACAATCATACCTGCAGCTCTATAAATATTCGTAGTAGAGTGACGTTCTTGAGTGACTAAATTAACATTCTTTTATGGGAATATTCTAACCTGAGGAATGTTGAATTAAATGAAAATTACCCAAGTCATTGCTGTCCCAGACTCGTTTTCAGACTCATCGCATTCCAGGGCAATTGGCAACCAAACAAAACAACGCAGCCACCACCATCATGCCATGGTATTCAGAGCATTGCAGCTCTTGATGAAAGATGGGAATTGTAAAATTGTTAGAATCCATTGTTTATTGTTGTTGCACTATGCATAGAATTATGCATTTTGTGTGTCAAAATGAGTGAATTCTTGAATAAAGAAAAAAAATGGATTATATCTTTTCATAACATTTTAATCAATTTCGGGAGAGGAACTAAACAACAATTTATACTGTTAAATCATCAATTGAGAATTATTCAATCAATTACTGAATCAAAACACACCATCATGAGACCAATGAACCACACATTGACTAAGACCATAGGACCATAAAATCTAAAGAAAAATTTTATGTAGGCAAACGAAAGAGCTGATATACGAACTCTATGGTAAACACCTAATTTATTGTCATGTCTGTATCCGATCACCTTTCTTACATCGCAGGTACGCCACTATGTGAGAATAAGCTGCTAGACATTTATTGAATACTAAGCAAAAAACAAGTCTACAAAGATAAACAAAAATAAGACTAACCACCGCGTAAATCTCTATATTTACCATCACAAGAAGAACCGACCAGAATCCAGTACCAGTCAGCACCGGCAACTATGGCGGTGGCGGCTGCTTTTACGCAAAAAAAAATCAAAGACGCACATTTTGCAGCGATTGTCGTTATTTTCATGAGTCATGTTTGATCCTGTACGATCAGAATGAGTCAGTATTTTGCATGGTACCAAAAACATAAACAAGAAATTTAACCACAAGAAGGAGCTCGATTCGGTGGAAAGAGCTGCGGAGTGATATAGATTTTCGGTTAATTGTGACACAGTGGACTGTTAATAAAGAACAGTTGGATCGGAATTGAAAAGTTTGTTTTTCCAACACATTTTTTTTTTTTTATAATCTTACACGCACTTAAGGGATTATGATTACCCTTTATATCTTTTAACACAGCGCGGCGTCATGTGAAAGAAGATAAAGAGGGATAGGAAATATGTGTTGCGCGAGCTGGTTGTTATCTCCAATTTATCTCCAGGGATGGGTGCTGAACTAATGGGGATAAAACTATCGTGTCTGATTTATCTATGTCTCTTAAAATTCACATTATTTTATTTATTTCTTTGTCATATTTATGGGTTTACTGGTAAACTCAATCACACGTTGTTAGTGTTATGGCTGAACAGCATGTAATGAGTAAACCAGCAACTCATTTTATGACAATTTTTAGAATTGATTTTTAATGGAAAATAAGACGACAGAGACAACGGCAGGAATCGAACCTGCGACCACGAGGTTGACAGGCGATCACACAAATATCGTGCCCGCCACCTTTACTTTATCAAAATAGTTTTATTATATTTTTTCGAAATTTTATTCCAAAAATAGCTATACGGGCAAAAGTACGACAGCTCGGGCGATAAGAAGTAATAACGGATTTTTGTAGAATAGTAGTTAGATATGCTAGGGGGTCTATCTGCTTTCTATTTGGGCGGGAGGGGCAGTTCAAAAAAAGAAAAATACACTTCAAATAGTGAAATAATATTCAAAAATAAAACCAACAATTAAGTTCTACACATTTCTCTTCTATCATCTTGTTGTAATTTCAAACTCAAAATTACCGAAAATAAATGTTAAAAAAAGTGTATGTATATTGCATTTATTTAAAATTGTGATATTAATAGCCGTGTTTTTTCTCGCAAAAGCTATCCGCGGCAAAGCCGAATGTACACACTTTACAAAAACAAGAACCAGAGTTTTGGATAAAAATTACAACAAAAGTCTGCTTTGGTCAGATTTGTGATATTTATTCGAGTATCGAATATTATGTTGCTAAGTTGGTAGTTCCGATGACTTTCAGAATCTTGAAGTCTTTCTTGTTGAAATTGAATGTAAAACTACTTAAACACTTTGTCGAAATAATTTTATAGTATTCTATCAACTTTGTTATCAAATGTTATCAATAAATTATTATTCTCTTTTCTGTTCTTCAATCAAACGGACGTGTTTGTATTTAAGAGCCTTTCTGGAAACTTACAGATTTCATCATTTCTTCGTAGAGTTCTTCTCTCTGTAAATTGCAATGTTAATCCATTTGTTAAATAAGTTATCTCGGATACCAAACTATCCAAATATATTTGTGAACGATTCGGAAAGTTTAGCTGAAAGCAGTCAAAAATCAAAACAAAATTCGTCAAATAAAGTTTGTAGTCACTTTTGTAGGTTGGTAGCTAGTTATTTAAAAATTTTAGGAGTAACTCAAGAGATCTTTTTGTTTTGTACCTACGATATAATGGAAAGCGTTGCCGTTTGGCCCGTTTTTGATTCTCGGGCCGGTTTTTGATTCTCGGGCCTCCTGGCCCCCACTTTTTCAAAAATGATCAAAAAGGCCCCTTTTTCAGTTTAAGTACAATATTATTCTTTATTCAACGGAAAAGAATGCATACACTACGAAAAACAATAAATATATTCAAAAACCAAATTGTACTGAGAGCTGCGAATAGAAATCATCCAGATTAGAACTCCACAGTTTGACAGAAGAAAAATATGAAACTGTTTTCTTCTTTTTTAATATTTCGAAAAGATTAACCCCCAGTTTCGCAGTGGGAGTTTAAACTTAAGATCAGCTGAACCTTAAACTGAGTTTAAATTTTTGGTTTAACTCATCCGGTCTCACATTGTAATCTGATCTTCAGATCAGTTGAACTTTAAGCCTTGAACTGAGTTCAGTTTGTCGTTTAGGTTAACCGAGATTATTCTGCCGTTTAAATTTCAATTCAGCGTTTGTATTGTTTTTTTTTTTTCAGAAAATATTATGAACAAAACAAAATTGTGTATTCAAATGCTATCGAGTTGTTATAGTGATTTTGAATATTATTTTATTTATTATTCTCGTTGTTTCGTGTGTTTTTTTGTGCTAGAGAGAGAAAGGGAGTACGAGGCGAGAAAAATGCTGCCAACTATTTTTCATAAAATATAGTTAAACGAAGTTCAACTAATCTCAAGATCAGATTTCACTGTGAAACCGGACGAATTAAACCAAAGATTTAAACTCAGTTTAAGGTTCAGTTGATTTTAAGTTTAAAATCGCACTGTGAAACTGAGGATTAATAATATTTTCTGAAAAAAAAAACAGAATACAAAAGCTGAACTGAAGTTTAAGCTGCAGAATAATCTCGGTTAACTTAAACTACAAATTGAACTCAGTTCAAGGTTTAAACGACACTGTGAAACCGAATAAATTGTTGATGTGAAGTTTAAACCAAAAGTGGAGTTTAAACTCGCACTGTATTTATATAAGTTTTGTTTGCTTTCGTTGCGTGAAGTTTTTATTAAAAAAGGAAATATATATGAAATGTTTGTATGCCTAGTAAAATGAAGAGAATTAATTTGTTTTTGTCAAAAATAATATACAAGAAAACCAGAGCAGATACCACAAACACAGATTTTCGATGCCTACGAAAATCCAAAAAAAAAAAAATATTTAGAATAGGAAGCATTGTCTTTTTTTGTATTTAATTAATCAAGAAATGGTTATAAAATGTGTTTTTCGTGTGGTTTTTTTTTTGTTGATTTAATAATGTTAGGTATCTTATGCGTAGGCCCCTTTTTTGAGGGCCCCTTTTTTGGAACCTTTTTCATAATTTTCAGCGTCAACACTAGGAACATAAAGTAAGTACTTGTATTTATTCATAAGACATAAACTGTCGAATTCCATTAAAGTATTATTGAGATTGCTTCTAAAAAATCTCAATTTTTGTATACCAAAAATTGCAAACTCACTGTTTTAATATCATCTCCAAAAAAGGGTGATATTTTTTGCAAGAAAAACATTTTAAATATTTCACAATACATATATAGCTTATTTTCTAGTCCGAAAATGTCAAATTATATTGACGCATGTCGTAATAATCAACTTGACCCCAAATTCGTATCAAACCAGAATTTCACGATTCCATGACATTTTGATTTCTGGGTCAAATTGAGGGTTGATAAACTTGTGAATATAAAAGTGGACATACTGCTTTTTTCAGTGCTTATAGCGACGTTTTAATTTTTACCGAAGCACGTCTATTTACCCCAATTACGAGATTCGTATAGAAAATGTATGCTGCTAATATGTTGGTCTTTTGGCTTAATGTCATATTTTTTCGGTGGAAACTATTAGAAAGTACAAACAATTATTATGGTGGTATTTAAACTAACTAAATCTATTTTTAACAGGAGTAACTAAAAAGCGGCTTCTACCCATAGTTTATGTAAATCACTTTTAATTAACCTCTCTACTCTAACTCGATCTTTGAACAGCATATAAACGAGGTTCATAAAGAACTTTATAGTTAAATAATGAATGCTAACATTTTTGCAAGGAAGTACTATGCGAACATACCCCTGCATTGGCAAAGCATCCGATTTATTGAAAAAAAAAAACGTCAAATACATAAAATAAATTTTAAAATCAACAATTAGCAACACATACGAGTAGATGTGGAAAATTCAACTTTTTGTAATTTTTTTACTGCTTCATATAATATGTATGTATATATTCGATTTTATATGGATTTTTTAATTCAAGCTTTAGTTTTCGCCTTTAATATGAACAAATAGAAACAAATCAGTTGTTGATTTTTTGCATTTAAATTTTTGACACATGGTCGGTAAAAGCAACTTAAAATATAAAAAATCAATTTGCTAGGGATCGTTTTTTTTGTTTGGAAAATCCTGCCGTTTCCCGAAAAAAACGCGTTCTTAATCGAATATTGGAAACTAAAAGGTTGTAAGTCTACTAGTTTTCGAGAAAATTGAAAATTACCAAACTTATTTTTTTATTAAATTTTTGTTTGTGGTGAAAAGATAGGACCTCCCTCCCATAATAAAAACTGCTTGTAAATAACTTTTCTTATTACAAATCCGTCATTAAACTCTGTTGCATGAGTTATCGTACTCTGCCTGCTATGCGGCATTATCGTTTTCGTTCGGTTCTTTGTTTAGTTTACTTTTATTTTTCCATGACAGTCTACTTTTCAATATTTTAATTTTAAAACTGTTATATTTTATTAAATAAATTCCAATTTTCGATCATCTCGTTCCCACTATAGACCAGCTTCTTTGCCGGTCTATTCTCAAGGTGACAATGTTATGATTTAGGCAAAAGGTAACGTAGCACTGATAAATTTCATCACATTATCAAACGTTTGCGAATGTTGCGATGGGCATACGAAAAACAGACACGTGTGTAAGTAATGGAATCAAATGGTGGTAGCAGGTAGAAATGAGTTTGTTATACTTAAACAGAAATGATCGTTATCCGTTTGTAAGAGAAAAAGGATAAGTAAATATGGAAGCGATTTTGCGAAGCAGACAACAATAAAAGGATTTGTTTTTTTGTTGCTTGTTTTAAATTATACATTTATTTTTAGAATTGGGGTGGTATAATTAATTACGAAGAATAAGAAAAAAAAAGAAATAACACTGAGAAAAATATTGATGAAATCTAGATAGATACTGTGAAGAAAAAGGGTCGATTGACGCAATATAATATGTACATAGCTGACGTCAATGGATGAGGTCTGTGATCGCATCCTTTGATTTGATTGGTAAATGAAGCAAGTAATCTGCTGGCTTGATTTAGTAGTATGCACAGTGAAAACGATTTGGATGAAGGATATACATTTAGAATGAAAAAAGGTATCGATTGACGTCAATCGACATTGTTCTGACGTCATTAGAATGGCTCCAATTTGATTTTGCTGGGAATCGATACAACCGAAGGGAATATGTACCTACCTATGATTCAAAAATACTAGAATGGGGTGTCAATTCAATGACGATGATGATGAAGTCCGAATATTTATTTATGTACGCTAAGGAAGAATACCATTAGACTGATTTCACACTAATGTCTTATCTTAGTACTTTTATCTTCAACAAACATTTTTGATAAAGAGAATATATTTACTTAATTAACATACTTTCTTATCTGATTTCCGATCCATGAAAGGTTCCTGCCTAAAATAAGACAGCATTTCAAAGTCTGCAATCACAAGCACGCTATTTTCAGCCATCAAGACCAACCGCTCTGGAGTCCAACGGATTGGTATTTAAACCGGAGGTTAGGTCTTCCTTGTTTTCTCGAACCTGGAAGCAGGAAATTGAAGACAACCTTGGCTAGAGCATTGTTACCCATGCGCTTGATATTTGTACAGATCTTAGATATCATCTCCATTTGTTCCCCTCGTACACGGGACCAAAGTATTTTTCTTTCAAAAGAACCAAGTATCAAATCTGCCTTTCTGCTTATCGTTTAACAGTGTGCGACATGAAGAATGACTGGCTGGATAATGATTTCTGTCTTCCTCGTAAGGAGTTTTAAAACTATTTGTTTGACCAAACGGAAGTAGCAGCGGATTGCTAAGATAATTTTTCGTCCGATTCCAATAAGGTTTCATTCGTGTCTATAACGCCATAAATCACCTTTAAAATAATCGACGACAGAAAAACAACTACGAGTATATCGCCTTTCTACAACGACTTACTACGAAGCAACTAGAACATTCAGCATTAAGTTCAAAAGAATAAAAAAAGAAAAAATCCACATCATACAACAACGCAGTAACATTATCATCATCAAGTTCACAGAACATCGATAGCAGCTATATTCACCAATCCAGACAGACTGGCGCCGTAACGCGTTACGTCGTAACGAAGCTGTTTACCCTCCCATAAGAAGTTATCACTTCAAAATCGTATGAAATGACAACAAAATTTACTGTGAAAGCTTATTTCCGATACTAATAAATTCTGAGGGAAACTTTTGAGCATAATTTAGATGATAGATTCGAATTTGAGAAAATGTCCAGGGAAATTTTTATGTACGGTAACCCCCATTAGCAATTTTATTATTTTCAGGAAGAAGTAAATACTGATTATTTTTTGAGCCCACTCTTGAAAGGGCGACATAAAGTTGACCATGAGAAAAAACACTTTCCCTAAGATCCTTGTTCACCGAAAAATGTTATTTGAAAATGTGTCTTATATGATCTCAAATTATTCAGGAAATTCGCAGATTGTGGATGATCTCCATTGAGCATATTTTTTAAAGGTTCACGTGACTCGCCAAAAAAAGGAATTCTTACTTTACAATTAGGACAAGGCATACTACTAAATTCCTCAACCCATTATTACTTGCGATTATAGGTTCTGTATTCGTAAAAAAAATGTTTTTTTTCTAACAATCAAACATGGCATTACGATCATAGAGAACACCAAAAAGTGGGTCACGCAATTCAATCTGTCTGTCTGTCTGTAGAACGATCTACAGCCTAAAGGGCTGAACCGATTTAATCGGTTTAAGTTTAAGTTTAATCTTTTTCTCAAACTCTTACCCCCAGTTTCACAGTGCAAGCTTAAACTCCACTTTTGATTCAAACTTATTCGGTTTCACAGTGTCGTTTAAAACTTAAACTGAGTTCAATTCAATACTTCAAGTCAGCGTTTGTTTTTTTCCATAAAATATTATTAACAAAAAAGAAATTGTTTATTATTATTGTTAGAGTTTTTTTATTCACAGGCACCGATTTTTTAAAAATATATATCCATTTGAAGTAATATTTTATTTATTATTCTCGTTTCGTTATCGCTGACCAAAATCAGAATAATGACGGTATTTTTGAAGAAAAATAAATCTTCCCTCGCTTGTAAACAGCACAAAATATTTGTTGTGTGTCAGAAAGAGAAAGTGAAGAAAAGGAAAGAAAAATGCTGCCAACTTTTATTCATAAAATCTAGTTAAACGAAGTTTAGATTTCACTGTGAAACTAGACGATTTAAACCAAAAATTCATTCTCAGCTTAAGGTTCAGCTGATCTTAAGTTTAAACTCCCACTGTGGAACTGGGGGTAAGGCTTTTAAATTGCGTGACCATAATTGATCTTCAAAATTATAAGAACTCGTATCTATATGTATATATTTTAATTGACGTGAAAAAGGGTTTAAATATTTCAGTTCAAAAATTATCATAACTTTTGTATTATTATTTTTTTAATAAAATATATTATATATTTTAATTTTTTTAATAAAATAAACACTCCAGCAATCGACTTTAGAATATATTTTATTCCCTTTTTTCCCACATTTTCAATCATTAAATCCTTTGATAACAAAAATTTCTTAGAATTCAATATTTCATCCCTGTTTCATAATAAATAACAAAATAAATGCTAAATTCACTCAATTGACTGTCGCGATTTCTACCATAAATCAACTAACAATTGACACTTTTCGTGTTCCCAAAGAAATCATCTCACCATAATACAGATCGTTTCTACCTACCCACATACCTACATGGGTTTTGTCTGCACAAACAGGTACCTAGTAGATATTAAAATTCGAATAAGCAAACAAATTCATTGTTGAATTAATGAGCTTCAAAGGAAACCGACATTGCCGTTTCGTTAGCGTGAATAACAATGGGATTTATCTTCTTTGTTAGCTACATACACACACATCTACCTAAATATAGGTATTGTTTTATTTATTTTTTTTGTCAAAATTACTTTTTTAATACACTTTTTGTACTAACTTTTGCGAATTCAAGTCTTTCGTTACATTAATAAAGTATAGTTTTTAATTTTTTTTTGGAAGAAAATACACTGAAAATATTTTTCGGATAAAGTAAAATAAAATAAAATAAAATAAAATAAAATAAAATAAAATAAAATAAAAAAAAAAAAAATAATAAAAATAAAATAAACCGAACTTTAGATTTTCTTCAAGCATATCATTTGGATGATAGAGAACACGAAGAAAGTGGGCCCTGAAATTCCGTCTGTATATCGGGTTCTCAATGAACACTCTACAGCCTAAAGCACAAAAACATATTCTTCAAACTTAGAACTTAAGGGTCTTAGGTGATTCCTAAGGAGGCGAAATTTAATTTTGTTGTAGCCCATAAAATAACACAACCGTTATAAAAATAAATTGCACCGCTGGATCGCACGTACTTGCTCCTATTTTCGATCACATTATATGCAAAATATTTTTAATAGAAACGTGAAAACGTATTTTTAAAGTCGGTTTTCACTTAATTTTTTATATATAAAAATCCTTAATTTTTTTCTAAAAAAAATAATTGGTATGAAAATTTTTAAATATTTAATAATATAAATTTAAAAATAAAATTGTAGAAAAAATCGTTTTCGAAATATTGAATTTCAAAAAAAAAAATATTTTTTTTTCAAAAATCCAAAAAAACTATTTTTCAAAAATTTGAAGGAGCTCTGTATAAAACTTTGATCGAAATCCATTGAGCCATTTGTGAGAAAGTCGAAAATCAAAAATATTTAAAAAGAAATGTTTTCCAAAAGTAGTACACAAACCAATTTCTGTCAAAATTGTTATAGCCGTTTTCGAGATAATTAATATGGTAGACAAATTTGTATGGCAAGTACCTTTATTTTTGGGGTTAAAACAACGACTATAAAATATATTTAGGGCAATCACCTAAAACGCTTAAGCACCAAGTTTGAACAAAATCGGTTCAGGCGTTTAGGCTATAGATCGTTCTACAGACAGACAGACAGATATACAGACAGACAGGCGGAATTGCGGGACAAACTTTTTTGGTGTTCCCTATCATCGTAATGTCAACTTTGATTAAAATCTCGAGTGCGTTTTTTTTCCAAATACAAAACTTGGCCTTTTATAGTAGCTATGTATATCGCAAGTAAAAAACTTAGTAATCTCGAAAAAGACTCTCCAGAATTTGACACTGTAAACTTCTGTCGGTATGGTCTACATTATTGTCCAACAAATTTTTAACATACATAAATATTATTGCGATACAACATTTTTTTGTTTATTTTCCACTGTCTCATTAACGGCTTCACCGATTTCGATTATATTGAATTCAGAAATACTAAACTAAAAATTTTTGAAAAAATGTTTTTTGGATTTAAAAAAAATCAATTCTTTGATGTGATGGAAGGAGAAAGTACTTGCGATAAAGTCCTTCATTTTATAACCAAATGATTTCCGGCAATTTTTAGTAAAGTCAAAAGTATTTATATGATTATAAACTTAACTGTGATCCTTGAAACCCTTAAAGCAATATTTAAAAAACACACGGTGTTTTATGGTAATATCGCAGTACACACATATGGAAGCGGAAGTGGGATGGTAAGTTACTCCAACTCTTAGCCGTAAATAAGAAAAAGCAATTCAAAGCAAATATTTTGGCAAAGCTCTGTCTTTTTTTTGACAGTGTTCACCGAAAACTTCAAGCAGTAGGTAAATGCAATGGTAGTTTCAAAAATATTCTCTAAGTACCTTCATGTTTCCGAAACTTTGTCAACACTTCAGTATTCACTTCTCTATAGCTCGATTTTATATACTCGTATAACAAAATACAACAATATTTCTTTCAACAACATCCTCAAGTCCTGCCACAGCTATCACAGAAAACAATTTTAAATGCTCCACATGTCATTAAGAACGAACATTGAAAAATCGAAAAGGGCCCTTTTCCTGTCGTTTGTTTTTATTCGATTTTCCTTACAACTCTTAAGCCTTACATTAAATTCAACCCCTCTCCTTAAGTACCTACCTACACATTATAATTTTATCCTTATAAAAATTAAAATTAAAAAAAAATAATGTAAATGATCCCTCAGATGCAATTTAACGTTCCATGCGTGCCATGCACGTGTGACATGAATTGAATGATGAAGGTTGATCATCTCGTTTCGATATACCTCCATCAATGCACAGGCATTAACAATTTTTCTGATCGCATTTTCGAAAGTATTTTTTTACGAGGGTAGAAAAAAATAGAAACAAAGAGGAAGGATCAGGAGCACCACCACTTTAGTAAAACATATTTTTTTTTGCTTCAATTTCCGGTACACAAGTGGAAGTCCTCTTTAAAAAAAAATGTGTCGTATATGACTGACTGACTACAATGCACAACATGTACATTATTTTTATTCTACGGCTCATTGCAAAGGGAAGTGTTTGGGATTGAAGTTCCATTTTCTAATATTAAAGAAAATTAGTATCGGCACTCAACTGTAATGACATTTCCATTCCAAAAATAAAACCAAAAATTTAAAAAGTCTTGGGGAATACTTATTGTATGAAATTTACTCGTAAAAAAGTTGTAATAGGTTTAAGAACTGAAATAGGATTAGCAGGTGTTATTTATAAAATTGTTAAACAATACTAATTTACACTTTATAAATATGTATATTTAAATCAAAGGTTTTGTTCCTAAGACATGATGTGTTTGCTTGACCAAAAATGAAATTTTGTATCAAGCTTATACCAAACTCGTTCGCTCACTAAAAATTCCAAACGTATTTGACCAATATTTCGATTCCAAAAAATAAATCAATTGAGAAATAAGCCAGCTGTTAACGTTTGTCAGGCCGGTTTTCGTCCAAATCCGAAAAAAATTGACAGTACATTTTAAATGCAACAACAACAAATACCCTTGTGGATATGTAAGTGCACATAATATAGATAGTTCTTCTTCCGAAGAAAACTGTGTTACCGGCGGAATTACGTGCTATCATCTATGTTCCAGAAATCGAGGGGAATTAGATCAAAATCGAATTTGCAAATCGAGTGAATTTGTTTTCAGTGCTCTACAAAACTATCGATTCGAAATACTTTCGAAATTACTTCAAATGAAATTAAAACAGCTGACATCTGTCAAGTAGACAACAATCAATTTTGGTGAATAAAATAATTGGTTAAATTTGTGTTCGCTTGTTAATACCGTCTCTCGATTGGCTGTTCGGAGTTACTATTTTTTCACTCCTTATGCTGTATTCATAGGAAGTTGAAAAATTCAGAATAAGAAAGTAACCGAATAGCCAATCAAAACCGACACAAGTAAAGTAAATTAAATGCATGACTGGATAACATGTACTTGCTCCTATGTTCGAACAAATTATATGCAAAAGATTCTTAATAGAAACGGCTAAATGTATTTTTAAAGTCGTTTTTCAGTAAAATTTTTAATATATAAAAATTCTTTAATTGTTGGTATGAACATTTTAAATATTTAATAATATAATATGAAATATAAAATTTCAGAAAAAATCGTCCACCCGTTTTCGAAGTACTGAAATTTCAATAAAAATTATTTTTTTTTCAAAAATCCAAAAAAACTATTTTTCGAAAATTTTTGAAATGCATTATTATTTAGAATTCAAAGGAGCTCCGGTATAAAAAATTTGGACGTAATCCGTTGCGCCGTTTATGAGAAAGTCGAAAATCAATAAAATGGTTGTATGGCAGGTACCGTTAATAACAAAATATTTAAAAAAAAAAATTCGGCCAAAATGTAGACCATACTCAATGAATTGTAGAACATCAAATATAGGTACCGATATAGGTACTATAGGGCAAGTTTTGCATTTGGAAAAAGAATCGAACTCGAGATTTTTATTAAAGTTGACACTACGATGATAGAGAACACGAAAAATGTGGGTCCCGTAATTCCGTCTGTCTGTCTGCAAAACGATTTACAGCATAAACGGCTGAATCGATTTTGTTCAAACTTGGTGATTAGGCGTTTTAGGTGATTGTCCAAAATAGAATTTTGAATCGCTGTTTTAGGCCCAAAAATAACGGTACTTGCCATACAAATTTTTCTACCATCTTAATTATCTCGGAAACGGCTTTAAAGATTTTGATAAAAATAGGTGTGAGTACTCCCTTGAATATGGTCTACATTTTGGCCGAAAAAAAAAGTACAATATTTTGTTATTAACGGCACCTGCCATACAACCATTTGATTGATTTTCGACTTTCTTATAAACGGCTCAACCGATTTCGATCACAATTTTTATACAGGATCTCCTTTGAATTCTTAATAATACTACATTTCAAAATTTTTGAAAAAAGTTTCTTTCGATTTTTGAAAAAATTCAATATTTCAAAAACGGGTGTACGATTTTTTCTGAAAATTTATATTAAATATTTCAATTATTCGTACCACTTTTTTTTAGAAAAAATTTAAGAATTTTTATATATAAAAAATTAAGTGAAAACCCGCTTTAAAAATACATTTAGGCGTTTCTTTAAAAATCTTTTGCATATAATGTGATGAAACTTAGAAGCAAGTACGTGCGATCTATTCGTGCATTTTATTTTATGTCGATTTCAGATTAATTTCTAGAAAGTGAAATTCAGGACCTTTTTTGTACCTTTTACTATCAATGAAACACTAATTTTCTCAAGAATTTCTGATAGAAATAGCTGCACGTTAAATGGAAAGTATCCAATAGGTGGCCAGAAATTTGACTCCGACTTATGCATTTCTTTACTTGGCTAAAACCGTTTTCCTTAAAAAGAATTCTTAGGCCTAATATCGTTTTTGATTGTCTATTCGGAGTAACTTCTTTTTTCCATGTTTTATTTCTTTAAGATATGGAAAATTCGGAGTAAAAAGAGCAGTCATTTTCCTTTGCATTTCCGGTGTTTCTACTTCCAATTAAATATTAAAATGGTGTATTCCCAAACTTACGCATATACATACGCACTTGAACGTCGCGATCTAAAAAATGGCTTCTTCAAACTTTTAATAATTTCTGGCAAATAATATGTTGAAAAAAATGGCCGGAAATGTCAACAGTACAATGACATTCACGAAGTATGCTCATATACAAAATATGTCAACATGAATCGGCAAACTCCAGACAGCGGAATAATTATGTCGATAAGGCTACGATTGTGCTGGCGCAAAGTAAATTTATCGGCACAGGTTTTTCGGTTAATCGATAAAAATCCATCAAAAAACGACAACACCATTAACCGCTCACCTAGACGTATATCGGATATCTCAATAATTTGACAGGTGTCACTGAAGACGACAAGCTCCACAGAGCCATGCTGAATGACTTTCTTCATTTTCTATGTTTATATTGGGATTGGGGAAAATGTGGTTAAAACATCAACCAAAATTCTGAGGGTTGCATGTCCAGGTAGCTTAAGTCTCTTTCAGGTGATTTTCCGGCATGATTGTTAAATTTGTTTTGCGGGGATTTCTTGTAGTCAAGAGACTATGTCAACAACAAACTTCGGACTCTGGAAGCCTTGCAATAAAATATCCGTCAAGGATGCGATGACCTATAGCCGGAAGTTCTAGCATCAGTGATAAAAAATGCAATAAATCCGAACAGAAAATGTCATCAATTTTGGCGGCAGTGGCCTTATAGAGGGTATAATTTTCTTAAAACATATAGCAAAAAGCAGAGCCTTAATATTTCATTCAAAAAAACGCAAAGAAAATGGGGTATGTAATAACGTTTGCACCACCTTTCTACAAATAAAAATTTAAATTTGTTTAGCTTCAAAAATTCCGGATATTAATGATGATTAATCCACAAGCCCATGTGTCCTTAAAATTAATTTTTTTTAAATTTAAAATTAATTTCTAATGGAAGGTAAAAATGAAAGACCCTTTGCAATAGACACAAAATTAAAGTACATTTTTTATATGTAATTCTATTTCAAATAATTGCCCAGGTTTCATATAAAATTTCGTCATTTCATCTGCCATCACGCTCTCCATAATGAAGGTGCTTACTGTGTCATAAATTAACCATTTTTATGAATGCGAAACAAAAATGAAGCCAAAAAGTTGTTATATCTAAAACATAAACGTTATGTCATTTCTTGAGCTGATGGAGATCTTTCATGTAAACACATTGCTTATCACATGAGAACATAAAGCCAACTGATTACTGTCAAAACTTTGTATGTCATTCTCATCAAGCCATCTGACGCTGCTTATCAGCTAAATATGTTAAGCTATTAAGCAATTAATTATCGCATCCAACACAAAAACCTAAAATAGAGGCTTTGTACGTTTTATGAGTGCTTTGGCAGAAAGGACGCCTGTCAAACACGTGGACACGTCTGGCCCTTACCTGCTAACGCTAAGATAAAGTACTTAAAACAGCACCTTTCGAACTTATTACCAACGACCCCTATTTTCAAAAATTCATCTATTGCGCAATAAATACAGTAAAAAGGATACCGAACCCCCAACAAGGATTTTATCAAAACGAAAACAACCAAAAGTAATAGCATCTGTTGATGTTATGCTAGGATGCCGCTGATGTCCTTTTTTTTATAGAAAGTTCCTTTTATTTTTGTTTTTGTTTTGTTAGGAAACAATAGCAATGTAGCGTGTATCGAATGCACGTGCATGTGTGTCGGTAATATATGGAACAACACACCACACCCTGATGTTTTTATCCTTGATAGAATCGTCCCTATTCAAAACTCCTGCGCACTCAAGTCGAGTACGATAGGAATGCCATTCATACAAAGAACGATTAGAGGTTCCAAATTCAAAAGATAATTCAAATGAACTGTAATGGTGGCACGGAGAGTTCAAACTGATAAACACGATCAAGGCAGATGTGGTTAATTATGGTGTCTATCTCTCTCTCGTTTGTATCTACAGGAAATAAGGATGTGGACCACATGTTGGAAGATGGAAAAAGACCTTTGCGCTTCCACCCGCAGTGCAATTATACCGAAGGCATCTCAAACTTCTTTATTATCTCGGTGCGGTGTAATTGTCAATATAATATAGTCGCGTACGTTGCTCAATTAAGTTTTGATTATTATTATGGGGACCTCGAACTTTGGCCTCTACATTGAATGTACGAGTATCTCAAGTTGATTTACATTCTAAGGGTTATTGTGATCACATATCCGATATATCTAGTTGAGAACCCGCATTTTGGTATATCTGCGGAACTATTTAAAGTGGGCATCTTCAAATTTCAGCTGTCTGTCTACGAAATACTTAACTAACTCAAGAGCCTGCACGAGTTTCTGGTTGTTGAATTAAAATGGATATTTATTAAAGAAATGCGAAATATTTCGGTAAATGTATTTTAGGAATATTTAAGTGGTTTATAGTTTAGTACGGTTCAACAGTGGCACCAGCACTTTTTTTAATTTAGTGTCACAAACTTTGAAGTACATTTTATTTATGTTTTTTTGTCAATTAATGGAATTAGATTTTGGCAGATTAAACATTCGAAAATTCTATAAAACACTCCTGTCAAAAACGCATGCTTTAATTTGGAGTTCTTCATAAGTAAATCTAATACAACTATGTAATTGTTAAATGCGGGACTGACTTTATAAGCTGCTATGCGATCGAAGTATGAATTCTTTTTATATAATGACCTTAACGCCCATTTTGTTATATTGTGTAACAAAACTGTTCGTTTACAGAATTAGCATTAAACGTTAATTCACGAATATCGAAATTCGGCAATTTTCTTCTGCGTGCTGAAGGTATTTAAAAAAAATATATAAAATGAAAGTAAAGCAAACCGAAAATAAAGTTCAAACTGCCAATACTCTAGACTTATTTCCTAACTCAGATCCTGATAAATATCCGCCATCTAACGTTTTTTTTTCAACTAGAGCTTAATTCGTCAATGGTAACACTTAGCTCATGTCTGATTTGACAGATAATTTGTTTTATCCTTCCGCTGAACGAATATGGTTGTGTATACGCTTGAACAACGCTGGAGAATATTGCGACATTACTTTGAAAATCATGGTAATGTTGCAGAATGTGTGCGAAAATTGCGTACGGATTTTGGAAGAAGAGAAGCACCGTCAGCTCCGTATGTTCGTTATCTTGTGAAAAAAAGTGAAAGAAACTGGCATCCTCATCCATAAATCAAAGTGTGAAAAGCCAAAAACAGTTCGTTCACCCGAGAATATTGCTGCTGTGGCAGAAAGTGTGCGTGAAGCGCCATCAACATCAATTCACCGTCGTTCTCAACAATTGAACATTTCGGAGACATCATTGAGACGAATTTTGCATAAAGACCTTGGTATGACACCATACAAAGTCCATTTGGTTCAGGAGTTGAAGCCAACTGACCATCCAATGCGTTTTCGCTTCGCTAAGTGGGCCTACGATCGACTTAGAGAAGATGCCGATTTTGCCAAAAAAATCATCTTTTCAGATGAAGCTCATTTTGATCCTGGCGGGTATGTAAACAAGCAAAATTGTCGCATTTGGGACACAGAAAACCCGCACGCATTCATTGAAAAGCCGATACACCCAAAACGAGTCACTGTTTGGTGCGGATTTTGGTCCAGAAGCATAACTCGAAAATGAGCAAGGAGTGGCCGTTACAGTCAATGGCGATCCTTATCGGGCCATGTTGAACGAATTTTTGTTCACAAGAATTGAAGAGGAGGATATTGGCAATATTTGGTTTCAACAGAACGGCGCTACGTGCCACACAGCCGAAGCTACACTCGATATTTTGCGCCCATTTTCAAAAAAAAAAGAAAGTTATTTGGCGGACCCGTTAGATACATATTTTCTTATATCAATAATAATTAACTTGTTTCTTTTTATGTTATTTTAACCAGAAAAGTAGTTTAAATTCAATAAACTCATCGAAATTACACAAAACAAATTAACCCGATGATTTTGACATTTTAATTATGTGAGTGTATTAGTGATTCTGTTTTCGATTCTGAATTAAAATCCAGAATTTTTTTCTGTTCTGTTTAGAGTAACAACTGTCATTTTGTGGGGGTCATATCAGTTCTGGACGGCCAATCGAAAAGGCCATAAGTGTATTATCAACTCAAGGAACATCAGACCAATGTGTCATATGTGCAAATTTATCATTCTAACGCCTCACAGGTAAAGAAAAATCACCTAAGAAAACCGTTTGGTAATATGAAAATGCCAATTGGGATGGTCTCAATAATCACTATGCTTCCTCGGTAGTGACATAGTATCCAGCGCCGACATGATAACAAGTTAAATTCTCCACCGGAATGAGAAAATTTTATCCCGAATAGGGTAAAATGTATCAAACCGAACAAAATCGCATGATTTGATTCGAACTGTAAAGAGGTTTTTAGGATCAGAAAAGTAAGCTTCCGAAAGTATAAGGCCAACCCCACTGAGGAAACCAGAATTTCTCCAAACAAACTGGAAAGACTTGCAACGTTATCATTCAGAGAACCAAATTACCAAAAATGAAACCAAAACATATTAAAGTGCCCCAAAGGTAGTACAAATTGTTGGTCATTTGTAGAAATTATTTGTAATTCCACTTCTTTTTCGGTTCAAACGCTCATCCCTAATGAATCGCCTTTTGACAGCTCTCGTGAAAGGCCAAGTTGCTTGTATTAAATTTCAATTTTTGAAATCCTCTTATTGCATTTGCATTTTTACTTGCGATTATAGGTACTATAAGGCAAGTTATGCATTCGTCGAAAAAAAAATTTTGAGATATCAATCAAACATAACATTACGATGATAGCGAAGACGAAAAAAGATGATCTAAGCATTCTGTCCGTCTATATGTCTACCTGCCTGACAGTCTGTCCGTCTGTCTGTATGGATGTATGTATAGAAACCTACAGACAACCCAAACGGGTGGGCCAAATTACTTCAAACTTGGTATATAGAGTTTTTTAGGTATTGTACAGAGGGAAAATTGATTTTTTTTAGATCAAAAATAACGGTACCTGCTATATAACCGTTAAGTTAAAGCCTATTGTTCTCGGAAACGGCTCTAACGATTTTGGTTTACAAAAATCAGTGCAGCTTTTTAGGTATGACCGATCATATTGTTGAAAAAAAAATTTAAATGTCTAAAAACGATACTTTCCATAGGACCGTTTTATTTGCTTTCGACTATCTCATAAACTTATCCGATTATTCGAAATTTCACACATATATAAGTTCAGGTTGCCAAATTTATACTCCGTACCAATATTTTTAATTAATATGTTCTTGTATTTTTAAAAGTATTTAAACAATTTTTTTTTTAAATTTATATTTTGGAAAATTTTTTTCAAAGATTTATAGTTACATGTATTTGCGGAATACCTATGAATTGTAATTTTTGAGTTTTACTTGCGATGTAGGTACTAGATATATGACACATTTTGCATTTGGAAAAAAAGTCGAACTCGAGATTTTAATAAAAGTAGACATTACGAAGATAGAGAACACCAAAAAAGTTGGTCCCGCAATTCCGTCTGTCTGTTGTCTAAATGGCTAAAGCGATTTTCTTCAAACTTGGTATTTAAGCTTTTTAGGTGATTGTCCAAAATAAGTTTTTGAATCGTTGTTTTAGACCCAAAAATAACAGTACTTGCCATACAAATTTTGTACCATCGTAATTTTCTCGGAAACGCCTGCAACGATTTTGATAAAAATTGGTGTGTATACTACCTTGCGTAGGGTCTACATTTTGTCCAAACATTTTTTTTTTAAATATTTTGTTATTAACGGTACCTGCCATACAACCATTTTATTGATTTTCGACTTTCTCATTAACGGCTCAACGGATCTCGATCAAAATTGTTATACAGGAGCTTCTTCAAATTCTAAATAATACTGCATTTTAAAGTTTACGAAAAATTCAATATTTCGAAAACGAGTGGACGATTTTTTTTTGAAAATTTGTTTTTAAATTTGTATTATTAAATATTTGAAATGTTCATACCAATTTTATTTTTAGAAAAATTTAAGAATTTTTATATATAAAAAATTAAGTGAAAAACGACTTTAAAAATACATTAAGCAGTTTCTATTAAGAATATCTTGCATATAATGTAATCCAAAATAAGAGCAAGTTCATGCGATCCAGTCGTGTATTTTATTTTAAGTATGGCTTTGCCGTAGTTCATTGATTTTAAATTTCGCAGAATAGATATCAGACTGTGGTAGCTTATATGTTTTATGTGCACAAATCACCAAAATTATCACTTATAACGGGTTATCCATTTTGCGGTTTCAAAAGTAAACGTAAATAAAACAGATATAAAATATTTTTTTTTCATGATATTTCTTTTTTATTATAAAGTTTCAAAGTTGACATTATGTGCGAAACACTGCATCATTTAAATGTACACCACGCGAATTGTTGCAAGCATTGATTCTTTTGAGGTAATTTTCGACAACTTTTTGACACATATTGGGCGGTATCTCAGCCATAACTTGACGAATGTTGGTTTTCAAGTGCTCAAGAGTTAAAGGTTTATCTGCATAAGCACGGTCTTTCGCGTGGCGCCACAAAAAAAGTCCAGCGGTGTCAATCGCATGATCTTGGTGGCCAGTTGATATCACCACGACGAGAGATTACGCGGCCAGGAAATGTCTCTGGCAATAAAGCCATATAACGCTCCGAATTGACAGTGACAGTCGTTCCATCGTCGTTTTCGAAGAAGTAAGGCCCAATCACACCTCCGGACCAAAGAGCGCCCCAAACAGTGAATTTTTGTGGATGTAATGGCCTCTCTTCAATTACTTGAGGATTGTCAGAACCCCAAATACGGCAATTTTGTTTATTAACATACCCACCTATTGAGAAATGTGCTTCTTCGCTGAAGAAAATTTTATTCGAAAAATCGCCGTCCACAGCCTGTTGTTCAAGCACCCATTCGACGTATCTACGACGTTGTGAATGGTCAGCTGGCCTCAGTTGTTGTGTGAGCTGGACTTTATATGGATGTTGGTGTAGATCCAAATGCAAAATACGACATAATGTGTCGTAAGACAGTCCTAATTCCTGAGAACGAAGAGAAATCGACACACTCGGGTCTTCGGCAACACTTTCACTTACAGCAGAGATATTTTCAGTGGTACGAGCGAAACGATGATGCACAGGCCTTACAATATCTGTAACCAATCCAGTCTCTTCAAATTTCCTCACAATTTTGTCAATTGCTTGCGTAGTTGGACGATTATGTAAACCATAATCTCCTCTTAAGGCACGATATGTGGCTGTGGCAGAATCACCATTTTTATAGTAGGTTTTAACAATTTTTGTGCGTTGTGCGATAGTTAAGCGATCCATTTTCGTAAATGTCAGACTTTCAACTGAAAAAAAAAAAAAATGTTTAACAACTTAGTTTGACAGATGTCGAATTCCAGCACTATACTTTTGAAACCGCAAAATGAATAACCATTTAGTTGTATTATATTTTGACAGCTACAGGAGGTGGGATATATACCATTTAATATATCCCATCTCCTGTAGATACGTGGCGATTAAGAACTAAATATATATTTTACTTGAATTTTACTTACATATATTGTCCATTGCGATGCGAATGTAAGCATTAAGCGTTTGTTTTTCAAACTATTCTACAAAATTGTCACACATAGTACACATTTTGGATATACTGCAATGGTGCCTTAAGCTAACCTGGTCAAAACTCACTAAGAGAATACATGGAATACATGGAAATCAGAAGAACTGGCCTGTGTACGGGCTGTCAGGTTGAACCGTTGATAAATAAGTTAATTGTTTTTTGTGAATTACTCACCCTAGCTATTAAAGGGTAGGAGTCCTAGGAGAATACTTTACAAAGAACTTTCAGAAATTCGCAAATCAGGATCATTCGGGGAGTATATAACTCCCGTACATAATCTTCCTTTATCTCTCTTCATTTTCATTTGCTTACCTACTTGCCGGGCAGAACAGTTGATCCACTGATATCAAAATTGGATGATATGATTTTGGATATGGTATAGAAATATGCATTCAACTCAAGCCGACTCCTATGCAAAATGCCTCTCTAAACCGTTTGCGTAAAGGGTAAAGAAATTTAATCGATTTCAAATTAGACTATTTAACTTACAGTAGGATTTATCAAAAAATCTATTAACCCCGAAAAAAAAGACCCATCGAGCTAGAGAAGCAGTGTTGGGCGGATACAATGATCAAGAATCAGTTCTTTCCATAGCATCAACAAAGATTTTATACCACTTTTTCTTCAAGCAATATTCGAGCCAGAAAAGCGCAAAAGCACACTGAAAACATATAGGATGAATGGGGACCGAAGATCAACTGAAAAAACCTCAAATATAATAGAAAAAAAAGCAGATCAAATACTTAAGAAAATCAACTCAAGCTCAAAAATAGTGCAGCAAAACAGCCATCTTAACATTTGGTGCGCCCGTGCTAAGAAAGCAAAATTGACTAAGTTAAAAAACAAAGCTGCTTGTATATAAAAACCTTACTCGTCTCGACTTGCCTAGTTTTCAATTTCAACCACAAAAGTCTAGAAGATTGAGCTTTTAATGACAGGTAATCCTCAAGCTACAAACAAAAAATACATACCAAAACAAAAAGCTGCATGCGGATTTATAATTGATATCCTAAAAAATCAATCAGGCAATCAGCCTCTGCCAAAATTATCATACCATTTAGGCTCATCTGATCTTATAAATCCTCCAATGACACTTATTGCCTAGTCATAGGCAAATAGTATGAAAACATCATACAAAACGAGAATGCATGTGTAGAATTTTTTTCCAATGCCGCTTAATGTGAAAAATTAAAAAAAAAATTATGAAATAAAATATCAACTCACTGCAAATTTATAGAAAGCGTAAACAATTTTAATATTTCCGTTTCACAAATTAAAATTGTATAAAAAGATACATATCGTTTAATTTGTATAATTTTCTCTGACCTCAGAGCTTTTTCAGACTTGACAAGTCTTTTTTTTTGTTTGTGTCTCTCAATAATTACCTCCAGCCACGCAACATTAGTTCTCCATCATCTGCTGGATCTGGCATGCATGAAAAGATTGACTAATTTACTGCAGTCACTTCCGTCACTGCAAAAGGTACAAATTAAAAAAAAAAAAAAACAGAAATAGCTACATATTTATAAATATGTAAATTGAACTCAGTGAGAAGAAACACGGCTATTCTCATATAATTGTTATTTTAGCCTAGTTTTTTCTCATTTCAATTTATTGAATTAATTATACTCGACTCGTAGTTGGACTTTGTTATTTTATTACAAGATCGCGATAATGAATTGTGTCAATATCGAATCAATTGGAACTCCAGTTGGTCATTATAAAAATGGAGTTTAGCCAGTTTGATATGATAGTAATTAAGCCCAGGCGAGACGATTATTTTCAAAGTGTCAGAAAATTCCATAAATTCTGTAATTATTAAATACTGCTTAAGAAGGAGTTGATTTTAATTTGTGCACAATTACAGACTCGCACAAAAACAAAATTTAAAAAAATTAAAACTAAATTATATACCTACCTCGAGCTGTATTATTTAGAGTAGGTATAGCCTCGTAACCATGATCACTGAGAGATCAATAAACCAACAGAGACACCCTCTTTAGCCGGATGAAGTTTGTCAAGCGTGAATGGTATGAGCTCATATGGTACACAGACAAACAACTTGCCCGCAGTTTTTATAGTTTTGACGCAGACAGCTGCATAGGGTCCATTAAGCCGTGTCGTAGCAGAACGCTATTCTACGACTGAAGAAAAACGATCTTGGCCACCATTATGATATGACTTTGACGGTAAGCTACGCGATCTACAAACGAACCCTCTTGTTAATGATCTTCGTATGTCTCAACAGGCACTCCAGAGCATATGCCAACATTAACATCAACATTGGGACGGAATTTAAATACTCTATGGCTCAATGTTGTAGGTGCTCTCTGTGAGCAGTTTAAAGGTGTCCCTTGGCCGGAGTTCGACTATATAAAAAATTACGTATGTTATGCTTGGAGGACTCTAGTGCACTTGGCCAAGATAGAAAAGTTATTACAAACTATAGCGCGCTATATGGCCCTGATATCGAAATTGTAATGATAGTGAACTTGCTATTAGAATGTTAGGGAGCAGTGGAGAGAGCAGGTAGTTTAATATGCTTCTTTCATATTTTCCTTGGCTAAGCTAGACGAGTGTATTGCGTGTTTGGTAAATTCTAATGTAGGAGGGTTAGTAGCCATCCATGACCGCTGAGATGGCACGCGTGCCAACTTAAAGTTGAACGAACGAAAAGGAAACTCAAAATGGCTATGAATATAATGAGAGAACAACAAACTAATGGCTGACACCGGAAATTAAATGCAGAATATTAAGGCTCTATGAGAAGTAAAACTGCAAAAAGTAAGGGTTAGAAATGCACAAGCTAAGAGTCTACTAGGAACGAATATGGCCTTACGTCACGACACCATAGAAAATGTGTCTTCTGATATTTACGATTGTGTATGAAAAATTAAGAGATTTTACTCAGTATCTTGTCGAAAAGTTAATTCGAAAGAATTATTTTATTGAGTTTCAACACAACCATGGTTTCTAGAGCCTTGATATTCATTAAAACCAAATAATTAAGGCCTGACATTTTCATAGTAAGAATTTAATCTAATACACACTCAATTTTCTATACACATTCTTTTGAGTCACAACCAAAAATTCAAAACAATTATGTTCCAAGTTATAAAAATTAAGGTTCGATTGTCAGCTCTTTTGTTTATTGATTTTTCGTGAACACTCCAACACGAAGCATGTACGAAAACAATGACTTTATTGCCTTTGAATAATAAACACAGTCTTGTGGAATAAACTATAGGGATGATTTTGTAAAATCCAACATCTTAGCGCCATGTTTAAATAAACGTGTGAGCACATTTATGATAATCCTTAAGCAGTTAATGTGTTCAATATGGTTTCGTGAATGGTCTTAGCGCCGCGTAAAATACAACGAAACGCCGGGCAATAAAATGTAGTTTTCAATGTTATGGTATATTGTGGGAAAAACAGAAAGGAGTTTCCCAAGATAAGCTAAAAGAAACATTGATTTAAAGAACATTTAAAGATATGGTTTTGAAAGAAAATAATATGTTAGAATTTAATTTTGTGATTTCTAAAAACAATCTGTGTTTGTCAACATAAACCTTCAAATTTAAAGAATTTTTGTTTGAATTCAACAGAATCCAATTTTGTTTGAGTTGTTTTAGGAGTCAGTAGTTTCAAAACAAAACAGGAATTTAGGAAAACACAATCTGTATTGCCAGATTGAAATTGCGGTACCCACTTTTTTGATGTTCTTATCAGCGTAATGTGAATGTTGATTAAAATCTCGAGTTCGATTTTTTTTTCAAATGAAAAACTTGCCCTATATAGTACCTACATATATCGCAAGTAAAATGAAAAATATTAGACTAGACAAATTATTTCCTAGTGAGGAAATAGACATATATATATAGTTTTTACTTTACGAAATTGCGAACAACTAGAGATATTAACAATGTTAATATGTTTGATGAATTAGAACATAACAAGGATAAACAATTTTTGATGATTTTAAACATAAACAGATTTGAAAATCTTGCGTCGGTTTTTATAAATGTTCATTTTTGTACAAAACTAATTATATGAGAAAGCTAAACACTTGAGATATCTTACAAATTTGATAATGATTGCAAAAGAATATTAATCTTAGATGATTTAAAACATAAAAAGTATCAATTTTAAATGATTTGAAACATAAACTTCAAAGTAAAAAGAAGTATGTAACTTTGGAAAGACTTGTACATATGATCCTGAAGTTTCAAAAGCTATTACGATAAGTAAGTGCATTATTGTAATAGTTATACATTCATACATTCATTCATTTTGTTTTTATTGAGACATTAATACTTTTGATAATTTATGATTACATTATTTTGAATTCATGGTAGTCGACTTTAATAATTATATCTGGTTAAACTTAGTTTATAAATACAATAAATGTTTATAGTAAAACATATATACATACTTTTTTATTTTTATTAATTCTTTTGATAATTTCCTTTTAATTTCATATGTTTGCTCCCGACATATGTTCACTTTATGGCTCAAATGACCAGGATTAAATTTATGACTAGAACTACCTACAAACTACTTATAAATTAACTTTATATATATTATAAAAATATATATAAAGAAAAATCTTCTTTAAAACAAGATACAGTGAGTATTAAAGAAGCATCAGCGTATAATAATCATGTCTACTTAGTTAGGTATATAATATTTATATAATAACAAGAAGAATGTATTATTAATATTTAGCTGACCTATATCAATTAATAATAAAAACAATATTATATAGAAAACAAGGTTCTGTGTTACATTTATAGATTCAATAATTCGTCATTTATTTGGTTTTATTATTTTTTTTGTATTAATATTAACCACATTTGAAATAATTATTATCCTCTCAGAACAGGCAAAGAAGCTTTTTCGTAAAATGGTAATTTTAAATCAAAAATAGAAGCTGGTACAAATAATGATTGTGATCTTAAATTCAATATATTTATAGGAGATAAGTAAAAGTGGTTCTCAAGCACGCTTTCATTTATATTCCTATCCCAAATATCTCTTATAACTGGGTTGGGATGGTTGGGTAGGGATTGTAATTTATTTTTCAGAAGGTTTACCATATATATAAAAAGAGGTTCAATGTTATTCTCTCTATATATTGTTGCATTTGAATACCACTTTTTAATAGGTCTTCTATATTTTTCGCAACAAAATCTTAGCAATTTTCGCTCAAATCCGTATGTAATTATAGCGTTTTATACATAAGCAGTTTCGTTTTCTTTGAAGTGGATCTTGATGATAGAAGTTGTTTGATCAAACCAGAAATCATTTTGGCTTTATTCAACACTTCCCTAGCATGTTTATTAAATTTAGATTTATTTTGGTAGTGTATACCTAGATATTTTGGTTCCGTTTTTAGTGGGATCGAAACATTGTCCATTACTAATAAGAGCGTTTTGCTCTCTTTAACTGCTTTACGATGCCCCTTTCCATAAACGTTTCTAAAACATGTTATGCTTTTTTTCCCTGCGTTTAATACTTATCCGCAGGATTTTAGGTACGATGTTAATGTAGGCACAAGATCTTTTAATTTGTTTAGTGCATCGGGAGGCATTACTGCAAAAGCTAAAAAAGCTTCGAGCTCATTACTACTACGGGCTACTAAAATTAAAATTTGTATTACCTGTAGTCCAAATTGCTTTGCGCCTAGGTACGACAGTTAGATGCTATCGTACATTCGTACCCTTCTAAGACGCAATGCTTTTCGGTCGATGATTACCGACTCTTATAAAATTTACAGCATTTACACACTGCCAAGTATCCAGTAAAATTTTAGAAAGGTCAATCTCTTGACATACCATATTAAACAGTTTTAAAGAAAGCGTTATTGGTTCATTTAACCCATAGTTGTTTCTATGTGTAGCAGTATAAAACAACTCATTTCTATTTCGAAGAACTCGTATTCGGACATACAAATACATTAATGAAAGCAATTCAGTAAACGTAATTCGTTTATCGAAAATATCTTTAACAAACAAAATGCATTGGGTTTGCCTGCGACAGTTAAGTGTTTTCAAGTCAATAGGGGAACATCTTGAATTATAATCTGGTAATGATTCAGTCGAGTTAAGCTTTCGTAGAGCATAGGGTGTAAGCCATTCTTGAATCCTTTCAATTCTTAAAATATAATTTTCATAGAGTGGAGACCAAACAACATAACAATAATCCAAAACCGGTAGAAAAAGAGACATAAATAAAGTCTTCAAAGTATAAACATCCTTGAAGTCAGTCGAGTTCCGTTTCAAAAAGCCTAGCAATGAATTACCTTTAGAGACAATATAATCAATTTTACATTTAAAGTCAAGTTTTGGATCAAAAAGCACCCCAAGATCATTAATAACATTAACTCTGAGAAGACTTACATACAAAAATTTGTATTCAAATTCAATGAGTGATGGTGATCTTGTAGCAGTAAAAATTTTTCATTTTAAGTAATTTACTTTCAGATGGTTATAACTGCACCAGTTGAGAAAATTATTAATATCTGACTGCATTAAAAAGCAATCTTCAAGTGATGATGTTACAAGAAAAAATTGAACATCGTCAGCATACATTAAACAGTTACAATATTTTAATACTGATGGCAAATCATTGATATATATAATAAATAGAAGTGGGCCCAGATGACTTCCTTGTGGGAAGCCCAAATACAACATCTATAAAATTTGAAACGCAGTCGTCTATCTTAACAGCTTGTTTTCTGTCAGACAGGTATGAGCTTAACCATTCTAAGAATGTTGCATTCAATCCCAACATCTTCAGCTTTTGCAGAAGAAGACCATGGTGTACCAGATCAAAGGCTTTTACAAAATCAGTATATAACACATTGCTTACCTTTTTCCGTATAGTTGATACAAAAATTTGCGAATAAATTTAAATTTGTACATGTCGACCTACCTTTCGCAAAACCATGCTGATTACAGGATAACGATTCCTTAATAGCGAAATAAGGTCTTTGAGTGACCATTTTTTCAAATAGTTTGGGAATAGCAGAGAGTTTAGAAATTTATTAAAAATAATGGTCAAAACATTGCAACGAGAAGAAGAACATTTTGACAAGAAAATAGGAGGAATTATATCAAACCCAGATTTTTTTTGTTACACCGATTTCTATAAGACTATCTAAAATATCTTGTTCTGAAAAACTTCGTAACGAAAACTAAAGGGTTAATATCTGAGTATAAGCTTTTAATATTAGTTATTACATCAGAATTATATGATGTTTGAAAGAATTTAGCAAAAAGGTCACACGAGGACTGAATATCATTTGATTTTAGGTTTTCATATTCCATACATTGAGGAAATGATAAACATTTTCTTTTAGAATTCAGAAACACCCAGATAGATTTTGAAGTATTTCTTATATTGGATTCAGTATTGTTTATATACTGCCTATACAGATTTTTTTTTTAGAAAATCAAACTCCTTTCTTAATTGAACAAAAACAGCTCGGTCTTCTGATTGGAGATTGGTTATCTTAGAACTCTTAAGAGCCTTATTTTTAGCATTCTCCAAATTTGTAATCCTTTTATTAAAACATGGAAGCCTAAACAATTTTTTCCTTGTTACGGACGGGACAAAACGTTCTATGCCTTCAAGAACGATACGTTTGAAACTTGTATACATTTCCGCCAGAGAATTGCCTTCCAATAAATTCTTCAAATTCACAGTGTTATAAAAATTATTAAGTGCTATAAAATCTAATCTAATCTATAATTTAAAGAAATTTTAATTAAAAAAAATTTATTTTTCATCATTCGATTATTGAACCATTAACAAGTTGGCTACTAAGGTAGCGTTGGTCATGTGTTGTCTAGTGTTGTGCGCAATCAGTTCATACTTTCAGAACCTTTAGATTGAAAGCCGCGTGACTTCACTTTACTTTTGACATTTCAAGATAAAACCATTCTTTTTTTATTTCTGATTTTTAATATAAAAGTTATTCTTACTCAAACTTAAACGTTTTAAAAAAAAACTAACCTCTATTCGAAATCAAAACTTTTTAATACAATATCTTTTCTTATAAGTACTAATGCCTATTGTTAAACCATATGTTATTATAGAGGGGATGATGTCATCTAGATTCTGGTGAACTGTAATACGATACTCGAACGTGCTTAGTAGGCTGTTTCATCCTTGTCGTATATCATAAAGGGTAATAATGTCCCTTAACTAGTATGCACAGTTCTTTTGTGTAACATTTATCAAAATAAAACAACGAGCTAAGCGGGATAAAACGGTATTTTAGAAGAAGCTATTTCAAAACATTTTTTTTGGGATTTTGTAAAAACGGGATTAGAAAAACTGGAATTCGAATACGATCCCCAAAAAATTCATTTGTACATTTGAGTTTTTTTAGAAACTGTTATTGGGAATATTGCTAAAGTTTTTGATCTATAAGACTTTTTGCCACTTAAAAAGAAAACATCGATTTTTTTTCCAATGGCTAATTGTATTGCGGTTATTCAGTGAAAACAGCCTTCAAATAATACCAATATAATATCTTTAAAGCCAAATACAGAAGTCTCTTTAATTAAAAGTCATTCAGCAGTAATATTCTATATTTGTTCTTAATTGCAGTGATCATATTGCCGATGTTGTATGCAGATAAAACCGTACGGTATTACGGATAGCTTTTCAAATAAAACAAACCTCAATTGTATTTGCTGAGAAATTTACTGTAGAAAATATATTTTTTTAACGAGTAATTTTTTCAAGTCTGTCGAAAATTTGACTGTTTGAAAATTTGTAATTTCTGAAATAATTGTATTCTTCGAAGTCGTTCGAAAAAATAGTTTTGTTTAGAATTTACATTTTGTTGGAAGAAGAGCGCAGATAATAGGAAAGGTAGTTATCACATATGTAAGTATGTATAAAGGTAATGTTATAACTTATAATTTAAAATTTTTTTTTTTTTTTAAGTTTAAAAAGTGAATATTGTGGGGAAGTATGAGAAACATCTAAAATTCATGTGAAATTCTACATTACATTACATTAAATTCTTTCCGAAAATGTTCTTAGGGTTAAGATGGTCAAAAATATTTTCTCAATATCCGGTAAGAAATTTTAAAAATTCTCCATTTTTTCTATTCGTTGTGAAACTGTCATTCATTTGGGAGTTGTCAAAATTGTTTGTCACTTAATACCATGGAATAGTAATCGTAAATCATTTTAATGAATTAAAAAACCTTTCCATTGCGCTTATCTAAGAACCCGAAATAGCGAAAGACTGTTAGCTCTTGAACACATTTTTTTAATTCTCTTACCAAAACCTTTCATACTTTATTTCACTAGCATTTGAAATTGATGATTTTTCCTAGCGATATAGGTACTATAGGGCAAGTTTTGCATTTGGAAAAAAATACAACTCGAGATTTTAAACAAAGTTGACATTACGATGATAGAAAACACCAATAAAGTGGGTCCGGCAATTCCGTCTGTCTGTCTACAGCCTAAACGGCTGAGCCGATTTTGTTCAAACGTGGTGGTCAGGCATTTTAGGGGATTGTCCAAAATATATTTTTGAATCGTTGTTTTAGCCCCAAAAATAACGGTACTTGCTATACGAATTTTTCTACTATCCTAATTATCTCGAAAACAGCTCTAACGATGTTGATAAAAATTGGTGTGTGTGTTAATTTGGGTATGGCCTACATTCTGGTGTAAAAAAATTTAAAAATGTTTTGTTATTAACGGTACCTGCTATACAACCATTTTATTGATTTTCAACTTTCTCATAACTTTCTCAATGGATTTCGATCAAAATTTATATACAGAATCTCCTTCCAATTCTAAGTAACATTGCATTTCAAAATTTTCGAAAAATAGTTTTTTTGGATTTTTGAAAAAAAAATATTTTTTTTTTTGTAAATACAATATTTCGAAAACGGGTGGGAAATTTTTCTGAAATTTTGTTTCTTAGTTTATATTATTAAATATTTAAAATGTTCATACCAATTTTTTTTAGAAAAAATTAAAAAAATTGTAGATATAAAAAAATATGTGAAAAACGACTTTAAAAATACTTTTAGTCGTTTCCATTAAGAATCTTCGTGCATTTATTTTTACTTAATTTCAATTCGGTAAGAATATTTAAAAACAGTTGTGGACTTTTGATCGACTTCCTCTCCATAGTATTAAAACAAATTATGTTCTACTTCATTATAGATTCTTCAGTCACTTATGTGGTTTATAATGTACACATCAATTGGGTTATGGGCTAAATATACATTTGGAACCATTTGGAATATAAACATTTCAACTAAGAAAATAAAAAGATCTTATATTGCAAGTCTGTAAAAGTACATAAAATAATACTAAAATGTTCCTTTAAAAAAATATGTTTAAAAAATGAATGGGCTTCATAAAATATCATAAGATCACCATCAATGCATTCCCAAAAATGGTCTTCAATTATTAAACATTTAGCCACCCAGCAAGATATTTGATTGAATTATTGCGTGAAATAAAAGATGCTTAGATTTTGTTCTTATAAATTTATCTGTCATCTTATTTTGTTTGATTGTTAAAGTTATATGATAAATTATTAGAACCCCACATGACTCAAACCGCCTTCCATAAGAACAAAAACTAACATGAGTTTTCATTGCTTCAAATGCACTATGCATAATGAATCACCTATAATCTTCATACATACTATTATCCACCACAATAAACAATTATTTTATCAATCATTTTGAAGCTTATTAAACATTTGTTCCTACGGCCCACCACCTCATTTAATTTTTCAATCTCATACTACCACTCTCATCTGCAATAATTATATTATTGTGAAATCGATTAATCTTCTTCAATAAAGAACAACATCGTCGGTTTACACATTCTTTACCAAAATAAGAATCAAGCACCTTGGTTTTGGTAGATTCAACAAATATCTAATATCAAAGCAAGCCTACCGTCCCGATATATCGAACAAAAGACACTTCTGTTTGAAGATACTCATAAAACATATACTTATACCCATCCCAGTTTATAGCCGAACATGAACCTTATGTGGGCTGCATCTTAAGTAGGCGGTCAGATACAGATATATTGGAAGCTTGATGATGAACAACAAGTTAACAAGAAAGTCAATGATGAACTTTTTCTTCGACTCGAGTTGACTTTGGATGTGATAACCGTCTTGTTTTAGTGATTTATCAAAGGAGTTGATAGAAGCTTTCCAGCTCTAAAGTATTATGTTCTCAATCAGAGACCTTATTAAGGAGCTGACAATATATGAGCTTAAAGATAAAACCACCGATAAATTGAATCTTCTTATTAAAATTTTCTAAATTTGCTTTAAAAATTTTGGGATTGAGGTCGCGTGGTTCACACACCCACTCTTACCTGATATTTTTATTAACATTTAAGTAACAAGTTGAAGTCGATAGTCTTGCGGTGGCACACGCGTGGATGGCTAAGTCGTTAAAATGTTAATAGCAGTTTTTAGCATCCGCCTTCGAACGGAAATTACATCATCTCATATAGAAAATTTAATCTTCAGTGTACGACTATGTGCAAGTACACTAATGTTTTACATATAAGGCAATCGAAGAAGTACGCCATTCTATAAAAAAAAGCAAACAACTGGTTCAATTGAATTAAAAAAGGATATAAGTTACGTTACGCCCATTAAGTCGAATTGAAAAGGGTACAAATTGCGTGCAATATATTTCTTTGTCCATGCGAGAAACCATGCCATTCACCAGCTGCGCAGTAGGATTTCAGCAATGACTGCCTAGGAAACCCTTTTTTTATATAAAATAAACCGGAACTACACACAATATATCAAGTTGAAGGTACCTTACTGCAATAGTTTAACGATTGAAAAATTTTGGTTAGTTGTTGAATAGGGGGAAATGTTCCTAATTTTATAAAACGTTACAAGTTGCGACAATACACATGAGTTCCAGACTTTCAAGTTTCAACCCCAAAAATGCACCCTATAATGAAGTGTGATTGTTTGCTTTTGAAAAATAGCATTTGTGTTGAAAGAATGATTGCTTACGTGTGACGAATTATGGTTTTACTTGTATATTTTCTGTAAGATAAATTGACGCAGTTGATTGAATCGCAGAATGTTTGGAGGATTCTTGAAGTGAAAAACAAATATAAAAAATTTGTCAACTCTCGAAAAATGACGAAGGAAGCAGTTATGTTTTTCAGCTGCTGATTTGTTGTTTGTTTAACTTTGAATTCGATGCGAGTCTAATGTGATAAATTGAATACTGAATCGAATGTGTCTTGAAACCAATTGGTAGGATCAGTTCCGACGTTAAGTTAACATTATATTATACAAGAAATGGCAATTCTAATTGCTTTCAGAATATGGCAGATTGCTAAAAAATTATAAGTTTTGGTGTTGCACAGGAACTACATTTATTTGTTTCTGGACCATAGTATAGGTAATTTATATGAAATTGCTTCTCTCTGGTATTCGAGCTTGTAGAGTTTGTGTGAATTGAATATATTTTATGAAAATAATGGCTAACACCAAGGTTATACTGCAGGCTTTTATACATGGTTCCAGTTTCACTGCATAGGGGCATCTCTGCAAACTGTTCTTTGCCAGAACACCTCTAAACTTCTACCAACCCTCCAATAATCTCTTCATCAGATGAATGTTACATTAAAGCTCCAACCACGAACTTTCCGCGAAAAACCATTGTTGCGAGTCAGGATTACCACAGGAGTATATCTCCATGATTCGCAGAAAAGTGCGATGGCATGCTTGCTGTAGCTCGGTTAAGCTCGGAGGATGGGGGCGGTTCGTGCACTTTTAAGATTTCATCCCTCTCAGCAATAAAAATAAAATTTACGACTGGATCGTACGAACTTAATGCAGCTAACCATGGAGGTTTAGTTAGTTAGATGTAATTATCCTATACAGGCTTGAAGCCTATGTAGATAAGATTGCCTTGATCCTTAGTACATATAATTAATTGTTGAATTAATGATTCAAGGAAGGGTTACATAAGTACCACCAACCTGCAAATATATATTTAAATCTATTTATGGATTTTAATTATGTAAGTTGGGAGAGTAAAATGTATGTACATACATATACATATTGATGGAACCTAAGTATGTAAACTTGTACATATCTAATAATGTAAATGAAGGAGGTTGGTAGGTAGCTATGCATACATAAGATTCGTGTGATTTTTAAAGACACATATGTATATATAAATATATGAGGGCCTACATTGTATTTAGAATTCAGTGACGTACGCAAGAATTAGTAAAAAGGGAATAATAATAAGGTAGAAATAAATGGGTAATACACATAATTAAATGTTTTTATATTGCTTAGTCATAGTTTGAATGAAAACAAAGATGCAATTTGAATTCATGGATAAATAAGAATATATAAAAAAATCAAAAATCCTTGGAGCGGTTTTTTAATAAATTAATTTTTTATGTATAAAATTTTGAAAAATTTTTAGAAAAAAATTTGAAACGCCATTTTGAAGATAATATTCATTAAAAAAAATTTTGTGACTGGCTTTTAAAAAATCGATTTTTCAAAAAAAAAACTTTTATTTATTTTTTAAAAATCGAAAAACATTTTTTTTGAAAATTTTTGTATGGAGTTTTATTTACAATTTTAGAGAGCATTTGTATAAAAAAAAATATTTTAATCGGTTCTTCCAATATTGAGAAAGTCGAAAATATGAAAAGAGGTTCTATGGGAAGTACCGTTAATAAGTACGCAAAAAAAATATTTTTATACTAGAAAGTGAACCAGACTAATTTAAGAATACACATTTTTTTTTATAAAAAATCTTGGGGCCGTATTCGAGAAATAATTTTTTTTAACGGTTTTTTAACATTTGTTTTTTTATTTTAGACAAAATAGTTTTTTTTACATATTCAAGAATATAAAACTACAAAATACGAAGTTTCGAAAAAATCTATTGCGTCGATTTCGAAATTTTGAGTTTTCAAAAAAAAAAATGATTTCCAAAACAAAAAGAAAAATTTTGGTATACAATAGTGTTTAAACTTTCTAGGAGCTTCTGCGTAAAAAAATTTAAAAAATTCAAATTAACTGTTTCAGAGAAAAACAAAAAACAAAAAAATGGTTCTACTAGAGGTACCAAAAATAACAATTTTTTTCCAAAAAAAAAAAAATTATCAAAAGATACCCTTTTCCTTAATTAATGAACTGATTTTTTTTATAAAAATCGTTGGAGCCGTTTTTGAGAAAAATAAGATTTTATTGTGGCCACAAAAAATGTATGGAAGCTACTGTTATTTGTCGTCCTAAAAAATATGAAAAAAACGTGTGGGCATATTACCGAAAAAATAGTATGTACCAAGTTTGAAGCAAATATATCAAAGCGTTTAGGCTGTAGACTCAAGAACAGACGGATTGACAGACAGATGGAAATGGGGGGACCCACTTTGTTGGTGCTCTCTATGATCGTAATTTCATGTTTGATTGTTAGAAAAAAAATAATAAGAGCAAGTATCTCTTACAGTACTTTGAGTTTTAATTACAATTATAATTTTAAGAAAACTTAAAACTTATTAACAATAAATTTTGTTGAGATGAGATAAGAAGGAAATAGGTTAAAAAGAGAAGATGAAATAGAAAGTTAGAATAATAGAAAGAGAAAACTAATAAGAGAAAAATAAGATAACTTAAAAACGAACAATTATCAATGATAAAACAATGGATTTGACCTGAAGCACCGGAGTGTAGACACTTCCTTCCCTTTGTGCATATTTATAAATATTTAAATTTATGTAATAATCAGCATATATTTATATAACTGACTTTGTAATGTCTCCCCGATGTCCTTCCGGCAGGATGCGTATGGTCACAGAATTGATTCGAACCTGCTTTATAGTTTATACAAATATATACAATTCAAAGTCCGGAAATTCGAAACATTCCCACTTCACACTTTCTATAAAGTCACTTCTATTCTCCTTTGTATCTTTCTTTCGTTTCGCAATAAAAAATTTTCTTACTTCACTTTCTTTTCATTAATTTCCTTTTTACTTGCGATTATAGGTATTATAAGTCAAGTTATGTATTCGTCGAAAAAAAAAGTTTTGAGATAACAATCAAATATTACATTACTCTACATTACTCTGATAGAGGACACCAAAAAAGTGGGCCCCGCAATTCCGTCTGTCTGTCTGTCTATAGAACGATCTACAGCATAAACGTATGAACTGATTTTGATCAAACTTGATGCGTGGGCGTTTTAGATGATTGTCTAAAATAGATTTTTGAATCGTTGTTTTAGCCCCATAAATAACGGTACTTGCAATTAAAATTTTTCTACCAACTTAATTATCTCGAAAACGGCTACAACGATTTTGGTAAAAAAAAAGTATGCGTTCTATTATAGGTATGGTCTACATTTTAGCCCAAGGTTCCATTGGTTTAGTTTTATTTCAACCCGAACCGAAAGACAATTAGGGTCGGTTTGTAATATCCCAGCAAAACAAAAAAATTGGCTCCGGTTCAGTTTCATTATCTACATATATCTACTCGGTTTTTTATTTGACATCGACTCGGGCTGAATGTACTGTTTGTTTTATTGTAACAGTCGAACCGAAAAGGAAGAACGAAATTAATAAACATTAAAATCGTTACTTGAGTGAGTTGAAATTTAGCAATTTTATATTTATTTTGACTGAGTGAAATAATTTCTGTGAAAAGAATTCATTTTTAAACATAAATTTATACAACTTGTTTGTCAAAACTTTGTATACTAGAAACTGTTTTCGTTTACAATTTACCATGATCACACCAGCCATATTGACAGATTGGTGAAGTTCAATATTGAATAAAAAATTAAACAGAGTTTTTCAGTTTTGTTGTGCTTGGTTTGAAAGGTCTGATTCATCATTGTTCAAATTCATCAGAGCTGTTTTCGAGATAATTAGGATATACCTTCCTACAAAAAAATATATGGCAGTTATCTAAAAAAAATGAGATCCTGAAGAACCGGTATTATAAATAAAATTGAAACTTTATAAGCTTACCGCGATTATTAATAATTAAAATCAAAATGTTTCGATTTTTTTTATTTGCCCGACGACGTTTCGATAGTGTTACACTTGTCGTGGTCAGGGATTAACTGATGGCTTATAGATGGGTGTTGTTTTTTCTCTAATAGTTCTGTTCTTGTACGTAAATAGTACGTAATAATACCAGGGTCCTAAAACACAATACATAAAGTGCTTGTTCAACAAGTGAAATTCAACTACTTTTTTTAAAATGTGTGTAACACGGAACAATAAGTCTAGGAGAACTATAACAATTGTTTTGGCTTCATTCAACAAGTGGGAAATTTCACTATTTCACCGTTTCTGTAACTGAAATTACAAGAGTTAAAAAAAAAGAAAATAAACTCATTGAAAAGTTGATAAATTTCAACCGACGGTTCCGGACTAGTTCAAAGTCAACAAGGTAGACATAAACACTTAGCGTAGTAGTGTTAATTAAGTGATTACATCATCTTGAGAATTTAGTGTCCTAGAGTTTTGTGATTTTTTTTTTGATTCTGTATCGGACACTGATATTGAGGGCCAAGGACAGGCAAAAGTGTTCAAGAAAAGAATAAACTTTGAAATAGAACCACAAAAATTTCGTGTGAAGTAGAAGTTGTTGACTATCGTACCGAAAGTGTCTCCCACAAATTACGTTAACCCACTAATAAAAGTAAAGCACTAAGTAACTATAAGGCAGAAAATATTGATCGACTTACATTGGTTTGGTTTGGAACTGGATTTCAATACCATGTAATAGGATATGTTCATAAGCAGACAGTTTGTCGAGGTAACAAAAAGTCACATTTGCAATTTTAATATACATCTTGGTTGAGTTACTTGTTCAACTGATTAAACAAGTGAAGTGTAGATAATAATTCATCAAATAATTACTTTATCAAATCTTACTTTATTTACCTACTGGCTAATTTTCTACTTGCTAAATATAATTAATATAAATCTACTTTTTTTTCTCAGAGTAAAAAAACTCAAATGTATAAATGTTTAAAAAATTATTATTACTAAGCTATCTGTAAGACTAAACAGTTGATTTCTTTAAATAAATATAAAACATTTAAAACCAAACCTTAGTCTTCAGATGGTAAATTTTTTCTATTGACAATTGTTACGGTTTTAATTGTGTTACAGGAATGATTTTCACTTGTTGAACAAACATAGTTGAACAAGTAATTGTTGACTAGTTGACTTGTTGTTCTGTGTTATAGGCCAGGGGTATCAGCTACTTAAGTTGCAAATTGACCTAAACACAGATAGACAGGTGACTGACGGAATTGCATTACAAACTTTTTGGTATTCTTAATCAAGGTATTGTTAAGTTTGATCAAAATCTCGAGTTGTTTTTTTTTTCAAATGCAAAACTTGTCATTTAGTATTAGCTATATGAAGTAAATGCTCATTTTAATTCAATTATAGAAAAGTATTTGAATTTTTAACTGTAAATTATTACTCAACATAAAATTAGACCAGTTTATACCAATGAAATACATACAAAATTAGACATATGCGTTTCTCGAAAAAATGTTAAGTGTTCTTATACCATTCAAATCTAATTTGGCTCCATCCATCAAATCATTAAACAATATTGAAGCGAAGGAAGAATTCTCGATGATTTGAATATAATATTAAATTCATGCCCTATCTTCAAAAAACAACTATCAAGGCATATTCCTGCTAAACCTTTCATTTAAAATTTCATTCTTCAAGATACATATAATCACAAAATACCAGTTAAGGTATAAGCAATCCCTGTCGATATACTAAATTTGGAAAAAAGAACTAACGAATCTTAAATCGAAACCCACCACCTTTTCATCTTCATTGAAATATATGAAATGTCCATAGTCAAGAGGAGATATATATGACCAGACCATGGTAGAACTCGGGATCCCAGAAAAACAGATTCAGCTCTTTTGGCATTTCTTTGGAAAATACATACTACAATGTGCAACTAGTGGTTAAGCAACTAGTGGTAAAGCAACTAGTGGTAAAGCAACTAGTGGTAAAACAACTAAAGGTGGTTGGAAAACGATGGGCGATAAGCAGAAAAGAAGAGCTCATATTGGAATCTTGCCAAAGGAAAATACTTCGATGGACATTTTTGTTCCTGAGTGCGAGAATGGCGAATGGAGTAGAAGGTACCTGCAACCGCGAATTCTTTGTGTATATTAAATACGTTACAATGGGCGAAACTGTAGGGAGCCTTCGAATTTCAGGTTTCATGTTCACATTCCCAGTTCATTTTTGCTGGGAAATTAAAGGGCAAAATGGGCGCGAAAAACACGTTCCTTTTATCTTGTCTAGCTATGGAATGTGATTGCTTTTTGGAAAATGCAGAAAAGAAAACTGTCTCGGTACTAATAAACGGTACATAGCTTTATATTTTCTTTATTTGATATTTATGTATTTATTTTAAAAACAGCTGAACAGGATATATGTATAACATTCAATTCAATTCAAAGATTCATTTATTGCAATTTTAATATCATATATATGTATATGTTTTTATAAATATAAGCAGTGGCAATGCCGGTAGATCGACTGGAAACTTAAGAGTATTTAACAAATAAAAATTGAACAGGTGAATGTATAATAAAGTAATTTTCTAATTATTTGGTATGATGTGTTAGAAATATTCTAATGTAAGAAAGATTTTGTATCGGTAGCAAACTCTGACAAAATTGACAAGTCTTACTCAAACTGATCCTTTTAAGATTCCAATTGTCCTTGCATTAAAAGTGTTACTGTTCTAAAATGTGTCCTCTCGCTAACTTCTAAAGATTAGACATACACTTGGAAACAATCCTCCTTGGCTTTATGTTACACAAATTACAAAATTGGTCGAGGCTTACGTTAAATGGTGTTCCATTTAAATACATAGATGAGTTCGCATCTAGCTTTTAACACAAGCGAAATATCTTTGAAGCTGAAAAAATTTTGAAAATAATTTTTGTCACACAAGTTGAAATTTAGTTGGCTATATAGAATTTAGCTTTGTGATTGGTTTGATTGTTCGACCATCTGCTCTCGATTATTTTATGGTTTAACCTGATTAGTGTTGCTATAATCCAACGACATTTGGAAGCAGCGATGTTTTCCCATTTCCTCAACTATCAGTCCTTGCTTCGAGATTCATAAAGTAACATTATTTTACACCACCGATAGATTTGAAGCCCAATTACCGGGTGTTTTTTTTTTAGTCGTGTGGTTTTCAATCTGGGAACATTTTTTCGGAGTTGGTCTTTTTGACAGCTGTCACTTGATTTATGCTCAGTTTGGTTTGCCATTTCATAATGAATAGACTCACTCCTGAACAACGTTTGCAAATCGTGTAAATTTATTACCAAATTAATGTTTCGGTTCGCGCGACGCATCACCAGAAAATTTTGTTCAGCGATGAAGCTCACTTGTGGATGTTAATGCGGACGACCTTTGGTTCCAACAAGACGGCACTACCTACATGCCAAACAGCCAACGAAACAATCAATTTATTGAAGGAAACTTTTGGTGAACGAGAATTATCACACGTGCGTCGTGGGCCTGTGTCGTTGCCTACAAGATCGTGCGATTTAACACTGTCGGACATTTTCTTGTGTGGTTATGTGAAGCCGCTTTTCTACGCAGATAAGCCCGAGACGATTGACGCCTTGGAAGAGAATATTAGGAGCGTTTTTGCTGACATACAACCCCAATTACTGCAAGCAGTTGTCGAAAATTGGGCCTCTGGACTGGAATTTATTCAAGCCAGCCACGGCCACTTGCCCGAAATCATTTTTAAAACATAATGCTTAACGCTTATCTTTATAACAAAGCTAAAATCTTGACCATAACATTAAATTATATGCGTTTTATTTCTTCTTGAAAACCACACGTCTAAAAAAACACCCGTTAGAAACCAAATGACAGAGATTCTCTCTTGCGGATCTGTATGAGGAGTCTCCTTTGGGATTGAAATGACTTTGTTTTTGTTTCTCAATTCGCGGCTTTGTGATTCTAGTTTTTCTTCAAATGAATTACATCTTTTTTTCGGATTCTTTAACTTTTGTTGACAATTCATCATTTTGTTGTCGTAAGACGTTCAATTAACTGTTGAGCTGAGCTTTACTTGGTCTTGCTTGGTGGCTTCAGTTTTAAATAAAGAATCGGCGATTGATTTATATTTTAGTAAATCTGAAGCGCACATGGACATGATGTTGTATTTGAAAATCTTATAATTATTAATTATAGGCGTTTTGTTATGGGTAATTTCTTCAGATCAAGTTTCGGTGATTTTTCGTTTATCAGTCATGTGACTTCAGTTTATTTAAAGGTCCGAACCCATCCGACCTTGTATTAATAGTACTTAGTTGAATTATGTGAATTTTACCTTGGTAATTGCAGATTTGTAGAGTGTACTTTTTTGTCGATCAACTGGGCACTTTTTAGTTTAAAAAACTATAATTATCACTCAGTTTTTAATTATTTTTATTAGAGCGACACACAAGCTCAACTTTTATCTTTTACGATAGAGCTGCCAGTCAGTAATACAGAACAGTATAAAAATGGTTCACCTAACCTCAATGATATAATGACGGTATACCGTCCATTAATTGCTGCCTTCAAACTTGTATTCATAAATAAGAAAATCCAATACTTAAGCTCATTTAAACTCCGCGTGATGAAAATATTAAAATCTTTTTTTCATTCAACCACACGTGATGTCCAACTAATTGGCTTGGCAAATATGATTAAATTGTCAATGCGTGTTAAAAATTCTTAACAACAAAAAAAATCATTTAACTGTCAAAACTTGTAGACATGTCTTGCAAAAATAAAAGCAGAAAAAAAACCCCAGCTTGTATCCGCAAAAAAACAAAGAAAACCCCAACCGAAGATACGCAAAGTCCATAAATTATCGTTTTCGTCTTGTCCGTCCATCTTCTAAGAGTATAGTTGGTATAGTATCGAATTTACTGCAAAGAACAAATTTTGAGATGACTCACCTTCATCGCCACCGAGACTGTTCTCTTCAAGTACAACAAGAAGAATATGTAACAAGTCTCCGCGTCTGTCCATCCATGGCCAGATTATATTCCCAGGCCCATCAGTCACACAAGATTTACCTGGAAGAACCGAATAAGTTTGTAACCCTCCCTGATGGGTACTTTGGGCCTGATGGGACAATATAATCAAATAAAACAACGATCTCGGTGGAAGAAAATGGACGGACACCAATTTTATGTTCACCTTTGTTTGCCCCTGAGCATATCTATATCCCAATGACCGACCATCGATTGCCTTGTGAGATAAATTAATTTTTGACTTAATTTCTTGAGAAGAAGTAGAATTGGAATGTTTTATCGTTTTAATCGAAAAAGCTGCTGTTAAATCAACATAAAGCCATTGATGTAATGGAACGTGAAAAAATGCAGAACATATTGTTATAAAAGATGCACTATCTTAGAGAAGGTAATAGAAAATCGATGCAATTAATGAATATTTATTACTGTTTTTTTTCACCTTTCCTTTCACATTTCATGGAAAAGAAATTAAATCAAACGAGACTTCTATCATTATCCAGAAATTAGGTTGCCATATGAAAATATCACATTCTTCAGATATTACATTCTACAGAATATACATATATGGAAATTTAATGCGAAAAAGGTGAGATATTGTTTTTGGGCAAATAACGCTTAAATAACATTAGCATAATAGTTGAGGAAGAGATATAATTAAATGCTCTTGCGAAAACATGGCAATCATAAAGATGTGTATACAAATATCGTCGCCCTTAAAGAAAACCGGCATAACTCAAAAAACTTGATTGTTCAGATAATCAGTGTAAAGCTTTTCAGTCGGACAAATTTTCATATGTTTTAAATTATTTTTTTTTTTAATTATGTTTTAGATTTTAATTAATTCCACATTTTATTTAATGAAAACAAATTTAAAAAAAAATAAAAAAGGATACGATTAGGATCTAAGGTCACTTTTCCATAAAAAGTTTATGATATTGAGACAAAGTTTGTTTTTATTTGGGAGTTAGTTCATCATAGCTTTGTCAAATATTATAATGACTTAATATTGTAGCTTAAATATAAAAATTAATTTATTTCTCAATGATTTCTGAAAAATATTTTCTAGAAAAATGGCATTGGTAACTCATAAAAGTGTCCTTTCAAAAACAAGTTCTTTTTTTTTCAATTATCAAGAAAAATGAACCATCTTGTTTTAAAACAGAAAAATATTACTACAAGACAGTACTTACTTTTTTAAGAACACTGTTTAATTTTTAGTAAGTGCACTATTTTATATATATTTCCAAAAAAACGTTTTCCGCATAAAATCACATCTGTTGGCGGCGATACACCTGACACTTACTGAGTTATGTCTATGTTCTCCATTGGCAAATGGAAATATCATTGGCAAATAAAGAAATGGGACAAAGTACAAATTGGCACAAGACCCATCTAGCTGGATTCTGAAGAGATACATTTATGCCGATTTTACAGAACGATAGATAATGATTTTATTGGTCGATTGGTGTCATTAACTCAAAAAATGAATGTTTTTAAATTATGCCGGTTTTCTTAAACAGCTTTCATGTCCAATCTAGAACTTCTGTAAATAAATCAAGTGTTCATTTTTAAAAGAGTGAAATCATAGTGTCTATATTGATGTTTCGCTTAGAATTAGAGTGAGAGAGAATATTCTAAGTACTTTTAAAAACCATTTTGAAATTAAACAAAATTGTCTAAAAAATTGCATATAATGTAGAAACACGTTTCATTATTTTCTTGAAAAATTATAATTTTGTTTGGCGCACCCTATCTTGAAATTATTTTTTTTTTTCATAATTCTATATCAGTTTCAACATAGGTACATATACCAAATTCATGGAAATCGGCCACAGAACAACTAAATTCACATTTTTTTTAATTCGGCCCGTACATGCATTAATACATCCCCCATAGTGACCTCATATTTTAATTGTACATACGTCACTGTATCATTCAAATTTGTATCCGTGGTTTAGCAATTTTAGTTCACGTGTTAAGAGAGGTTCAACGTTGGTTCAAATTTATTTTTATCTGTGGCTTATAAATTTCTACTCAATGATTTAATCTCATAAATTAATCTCTGTAAAATCTCCGAAACCGGGACGACATTTTTAAGAAGTGAATAATTAACAATGCGCACAAGAACGGGACGAGAACAATTCCCCAATGCAATGGTACGAGACTTTTCACGACAAGATTTAAGAAACCATTATTGAAGCTAACTGTTTTTTTTAATGAAAATAATATGGGCTTAAATGTTGTGCACGTTAATCTTATGCAAAAAAAAACATGTCGGTATAAAAATAATGGTACCTATAAATTTTTTTTAGTGAGGTAAAGCAAGATCTATCGCCACAAATTCTGTGGGTTTTGACAGGAAACGTGTTGGCTTGACATGTCACTGAAAACTCCTTAGAACATGCTTGCTCCCAACGCCGCAAGAGAAGTTTTATTTCAAAAATGTGTTAAACGACCTAAAGGATAATTAATTGAATTACTTGAATTATAAGTTTTTATTGATATTATTTGTTTATTTCCTTGACTGATCTTAAGATACCGCTCTTAAAATCTTGCCCAGTATATACTCCTAATATAAGCCGTGTCCTCGTGACTACCAAGTACAGCAAAGTAAAAATTTTACAAGGAAAACAACAATAAGAATATACTGGGAATTACTTTTCCTTTTAATCCGAAGTATAATTGAGTTCCGATAATTATTAAGTCTATTCAATCATAGAGGGCATTGAAGTGATTTTTTTTAGTAATGTGTGTTTGTATTTCTTTTTCTCCTTGTATTTTGTATGTTTTTTGACAGAAAAAAACACAGATATGAAAATCCCTCCATATTAAAATAAATAAAATCAAGTTGGAGTGTATATCGTTTGCGTGAAAATGTTTTACTTTGCTGTACTTGCTAGTCACGAGAACACGGCTAAAGATTGAATCCATGAAAGCATAGAAGAATTGGTAAAATAGAGAGCACGTGAAGAATGTGCAGGAGCTGCTGATGCTGATGCACATCGGGTTAACATTAACTGTGACATGAATAAGGTGGAACCAATTAAGAAAGCGGCTCCGTTTTACATCCGATACCACTTCATAAATGAACCCTAAAACGGATCCGAAAAGATTCCAAATCGGATCAAATTAGTATAGAAATTAGAATCACCATGGAGTCATTGTGTGAATGTAGTGTGTTAGAGAGAGTTTTCTATTTCACCATACTCAGCGAGTACGGAACCTAAATAGAATCCAAAACGGATCCATAAATAAACTTATCTAATAAGAAATATGTACATATTTTATTTTACACGTATTAAACCCTTTTTTAAAATTTAATTATATGCCTGTAAGACCTAAGGTCTTTTAAATGCAACCTGAATTGCACGGCACTAGTTTGGCACAGTGGATTTGAGAACCAGGTATTGACTGTCTCATTTTAACCCGTGGGCGGCATCCAATTAAAGTTGGAGGTATAGAAAAGAATACGCCTAGTGTGGGGATCGAACCCCCACGTCTAAGTTAGCAATCAAGCACCTTATCCACTGCGCCATTGCCATTTGATAGTAATCCCGTTTTTCCATTTTAAAATATTATCTTATAAGCTATTTATGTTTGTTTTGTTATTATGTATTTTGGTTTTCCTTGAAGATAAAAATTTCCTTGTTGCTTGTTTACTCTGCAAAATTAAAGAAAAACAATAACTGTGTCTCTCCATGTGCTTGATTTCTAGTCCATAAATATACTCCCCACTCAAATATCGAATGCTCTCTCTATTTCTCGGTCCATAAAAAAAATTATCTCCATTCTGGTTCTCCTTTTAACATGCGTACACAGAAAATGTGTTAATATGCGCGAGACGCTCAGTTTTTTGGATTCCAATGTGATTCCAAAGTGAACCGAGAAATTCGGGTCCATCTGTTTGCTTGAAGGGAACCGGAATCTTCAAATATGCCAATACCAACTTAATGTAGAAGAAATCATCAAGAGCTTACAACCGAAAAGGTATAATGTGGCTTATAAATAATCAGTTTCCCAGGATTTATCTTCCAATGCCTAAATTCGAAGAAGTGACCGTCTTAAAAGTCTATGACGGTTATGTGGCGATTAGGTAGATCAACAAATAAAAAGCGATGAGATGAGATGGAATTCTGTGTTCTGGAGAAAGTTGGTTAAATGGTTTAAGGTAAGCCTACCTACCTGGAGATAGTACTACAATTGCGCACTTCAAGTTGGTTCAGGTCCTCTTTCAACTGTGGACGCTACCATGTCTTTCTCTACGATTTATGGTACCTGTGTCGATTCACTATATATATGTCCTAGTCTACAAAGCACTTAAAGTGAAATTCTAACTTGACATGTTGCTGTAAAACTCATATATACTTCGTCTTTGAATCTTTTCAGGGGACCTAACTTCCGCAAAAATTTTCTCTCGAAACGACTAAAAATATTTGTATCTTTGGTTGATGATACTCTCTACGTTAGAAGCTTCAGACCAATAAAATAGCACGGGATGATAAAGGTTTTCTACAAAATCTACTTAGATCGGCCTAGTTTATAAGATGTACATTCATTCCAGTTGCCAGTCTTTATTCTTCGTTTCCGACTTGGAAAAATTTGAAATTTTATGGTATTTTTTTTTCTAATTTTAAACCAGATAGATGCTGGGCCTAAAGTTCACACATATTTAACCAGTTTGAAATTGGTATTGAGTTTCCACGTCACCGAATGTCGAAATTTTTCGAATGCCTACATCCCGTGTATATTCAAAATATGAATCCTGAATTTTTAAGTAATCGCCCACTTTTGAGGACACAAATGGCGATAATAGTTATTCGAGGTTTTGTAAAAAACCCGAATTTTGAAATATATAGAAATTAAGCTAAGCTAATTAAATTACAACGTATACAATTATTACAGCTGAAACAAAAGAGCCGCCACGGTATAGTAAGCCACACGAATTCAGAGTGATCTGGTGTTGGCCCATAGCTCATCTCAATTTTTGGATTTTTGGCATATAGACTAGACCTACGTCTTATCTGTTGACAGCGAATCATCTTTAATCAATTATTATGAGGGAACTAATGAATGAGTTCGTTAACTAAAATTTAATTCAGTAAAATCTGTAACCCCCAGTTTTACAGTGCGAGTTTAAACTTAAGATCAGCTGAACCTTAAACTGAGTTTAAATGTTTGGTTTAATTTGTCCGGTTTCACAGTGAAATCTGATCTTCAGATTAGTTGAAATTCGCCTAACTACATTTTTTGAAAATAGATGGCAGCATTTTTCTCGCCTCGTCCTCCCTTTCTCTCTCTCTCACGCACAAAAAACACGCGAAACAACGAGAATAATAAATAAAATAATATTCAAAATCACGATAACAACTCTATAACGTTTGAATACACAATCTTGTTGTGTTCATAATATTTTCAGAAAGAAAAAAAAAACCATACAAACTCTGAACTGAAATTTTTAGCGGCAGAATAATCTCGGTCAACTTAAGCTACAAATTGATCTCAGTTCAACGGTTAAACGACACTGTGAAACCGAATAAATTGTTGACCTGAAGCTTAAACCAAAAGTCGAGCTTAAACTCGCACTGTGAAGCTGGGGGTAACTATTTAAATTGCAAATGGGACAATTTTGGTTGATTTAAACAGAAACTCTAGATTTGACCAACTGTAAAATTAAATAGGCTGAAACTGAGTTTAAAGGAATTTAACTAGATAACACATTATTTCAATCGTTCAATAAGCTAGTATAGCACGTGGAGTTCTTATTATTAATAAATGTGTTATTGCCTAGAAATTTAATGTTGTTTTTATATGGTAATCCGAAAGCCTTCTTTCACTTGTTCACTTTCGAAAAAAGGACAGTTCTGATTCTTAAAGTAAGAGAAATTTGCTTCCAGAGCACTCACACATTCATATACTTAAGCGTCAAATTCGAATGTTATCAGTTTTTGTATCATAACTGTGCAACAAACAATATTTTTAATTTGGATGATTTTCACGTATATACACAAATATTGTTACACACACAATCACATTAAAATTCTTAATCGTTGGTATCCCGGAAAGAGATTACGCATAGCCAAATAAAAATACCATAATTTCGAGTACATAACTTCAAATATTCAAAATTCAAGCAACGGATAACTTCCTAAAGAAGAATAGAGAGGAGGGACCAACCACCGACGAATACATTTTTCCCAAATTATATATGTCAATTTTTAGATAAACAAATTTTCTGCACCTAAATTTTTTTCCAAAAAAAAAATAAATTTGACAAAACAAATCGTGCGTCGCGAATTGCAATCTGATTTTTGCAAAACTGCCAAACTCTATTTGCGTTCCACATGCAATCCACACTTCACAAACAAATTGTTCGCGTGTGAATTACCCAAAAAATTTGAGTAAATCAATAATTATTACAAAACGAATGAAAAAAGCCACGTGAACGAAATGTCAAAGTGTACGTACATATATTTGTTAGCTCGCTATAGTTGTTAGTCGCTCTCATATAAATAGCCCTTACCGCCAATTACAACTATTTAATATTATAAATAAGAATTTGTAAGAGTCACCTGCCATATACAGATATATTAGAATTATTAATTCGCTAAATGTATTCTGCTTTGGTGTCAATTGGTTCAAATAAAGCCAAGTTATTTTTTTAATAAGAAAAGTTCTTTACAGCAATGAGTCAGTTAAGGTAACGCGAGTGTTAAGGACCGAATTTGGAGTATATTTGCCACCAATGTTTAATTCAATTCCATGTTACAATCCACTTGGCTCCTATTCAAATATAATTAATTGACACCTTATAAACTCCTTCACGTCGATTTCGCTCTATAGTCTGCCAAATGGATAAGGTATCCTCTACATTTAAAATGAAATCTACATTACCTTAAGTCCTAAAGTCTTTACGACTATCTCTGAACTCCTGGTGTTGAATGCCAGTTTCCAAAAGTTCAATCACTGAAAAGGACCTGGGCCAAAAATATTGTTTGTTTTGTTTGCTATAAACAAAATTGGCAGTATGTGCATTTAAAGATTCTCGTGGTGTTCCTTTTTCAAAAGGATGTGTTTACACCCCATCACAGACATACCATCTACTTTTCTGGGCAACCTATACGAGCAGGACCGCTTTGCAAGGTTGATTTACGAATCCGCATCAACAAACATCCGGGGTAGGTTATAATAGTCTTTCAAGTAGAGAAGGACTTTGTGTGCAGGGTTCGAAAATTCAGAAGTTAAAATTCAAACATGCAATACAGCATGAGAAAAGACTGAACAAAAAGTTTTATTTTTCATCAACTTGTTTTTCAAATGTGCCTCTACTTTTAAAAACACCAGCTTTAACGTGGCCTCGAACAATTATTATTCTGAAGGCCAACTGATATCTCTGAAATCCTGGTGCTGGATGTCAGTTCCCAAAAATAACTAGTTCACTGAAAAGGACCCGGGCCAAATAGCGAATTAACAAAATTAGGAGAATGGTTTAGGATTCTCGGTCGTGTTCCTCTTTCAAAGGGTTGTTTTGGCATAAGGTTTTTTGACAAATAGTCAATAACCAATTTAATTTAAATTTAAAAGGAGAAAATTTAAGATAAAAAAATATAAAAAGATATTTTTATTTAATTATGTATTTCAAAAACACCAGCTTCACTAACTCTATTGTAAACACTAACTTCAAAATGGTCTTAGATTATTATTATTCTGAAGGCCTCATATATATTAGTTAGCTACCATTGCTGAAATCCTGGCGGTGGATGTTAGTTCCCCAAAAATAACTAGTCCACTGAAAAGGACCCGGGCCAAATATTAAAACGAAATTTGGAGTATGGATTAGAATTCTCGGTCGTGTACCTCTTTCAAAAGGATTTGTGTATCTTTAAGAGTTAAATTATCTAAATGTGTGGGGTACCAAACCTGTCTGTATGAAAAACAAGCTATTACCCAGGGCAGGACTTTGATAAGGCGACAATATCAGTATAATACTTTTAACGCGAAAAAAGGGTAACCCATCATACTTACTTCAATAACTACTTCCAAGTAGTTTTTTGGTTCTTCTTTAGGCGTTTTTCTTTTTTCGTTCATAGCAGAGGTCTGAACAGAGTTTAAGTGCAAAGAGTATGGCGTGTATTTGTTGAGAACAGAGCAAGCTCGGAACACTTATAATGCTCAGACGATTATGTTCAAGCACATCGAGCGCTCTCTGCCCATGTTTAGAACGAAAATATAAACACATTTGGAGTTCTAAATGTTTTGAGTGAAAAAGAAACAGAAACAATTTTTTTGAAAACTCAGATTCAGATTAGTTCTATGTGTTTCCTGTAAGTGTTGTATCAGGAGAAGCTAAATTTTGAAAATTTAAGCGTAGGGCGGCAAAATTTCCAAGTTTGGCACCGCATGTGGTACAACAATTAGGTTGAACTAAAAATCTGTTCAACATATAGGGAAGAGCTCGACCACTTTGCTGTGGGGGAAGATTTACGGATTCGGTAGTGTGGTTTGCTCCTACATTCCTAAATTCTCTTTGGACGGAAATGTCAGACTGCAAAGAATGGTATCGCTGCACTATCCAAATCCTTCTTGCAGTATCCCAAGCAATCATTTTGATAAATCTAAATAGTAGCCTTAAAATAAAAAAAAAATAAGCCGAATACTAACATTGAAAAAAAGTTATTACGTTCTATTTTTGTAGCACGATTCGTGTGCCACACTGTACGTCCTCATCTTTAGTAGTGTAACTGGGTACAATCACAAATATTTTTCATGGTTTTCATGGCCGAATAGAACTCGCAGAATGGGCGTAGTTTGATACATAATATTAATATTTTATTCTAACAAAAACAAACGTTTATTGAACGAGTACTAGTGAAATTTACGCATAGTTCTTATACGTACATTGTACATCGCAATTCGTATATTGTATGAATATTATTGTAAAACTTAACCCCATCGAATTTATTCTCCGAAACTCCCTGAAACGTCAACTGTTATACTGTTAAAATAATAATAAAAGTTATTGTATATTCAAAGTACATAAAATCAAATAATTTAATCGAGAATGGGGGACGCTTTGAAATGGTGCTGTGTAAGATCAAGGAGACTATCACCTTAAATTCCGAGTGTTCCTTGTATAACATTATAGACATAAAGAAAATGTATTCCATTTCATAGGAACGTGCCCAATTTTAACACCAATTCGACGATCACTGTGGAAGAAACTTTCAAACGCTAAATACATTCTTGGAAATTCTAAACGGAAAGGACGGATATTTATTATATAGTTTTGCTCAAACCGCGCAAAAATATAGAAAACCAATAATTAAATAAAATGTTTGAATGGTCTTACCCAATCAAAAAATTGTTTGTAACGGGTCCGCCATCTAACGTTTTTTTTTCAACTAGTGCTTATTTCGTGAATGGTAACACTTAGCTCATGTCTGATTTGACAGATAATTAGTTTTATCCTTCCGCTGAACGAATATGGTTGTGTATACGCTTGAACAAAGCTGGGAAATATTGCGACATTACTTTGAAAATCATGGTAATGTTGCAGAATGTGTGCGAAAATTGCGTACGGATTTTGGAAGAAGAGAAGCACCGTCAGCTCCGTATGTTCGTTATCTTGTGAAAAAATTGAAGGAAACTGGCATCCTCATCGATAAACCAAAGCGTGAAAAGCCAAAAACAGTTCGTTCACCCGAGAATATTGCTGCTGTGGCAGAAAGTGTGCGTGAAGCGCCATCAACATCAATTAACCGTCGTTCTCAACAATTGAACATTTCGGAGACATCATTGAGACGAATTTTGCATAAAGACCTTGGTATGACGCCATACAAAGTCCAATTGGTTCAGGAGTTGAAGCCAACTGACCATCCAATGCGTTTTCGCTTCGCTAAGTGGGCCTGCGATCGACTTCGAGAAGATGCCGATTTTGCCAAAAAAATCATCTTTTCAGATGAAGCTCATTTTGATCTTGGCGCGGGTATGTAAACAAGCAAAATTGTCGCATTTGGGGCACAGAAAACCCGCACGCATACACTGAAAAGCCGATACACCCAAAACGAGTCACTGTTTGGTGCGGATTTTGGTCCAGAGGCATAATTGGGCCATTTTTCTTCGAAAATGAGCAAGGAGTGGCCGTTACAGTCAATGGCGATCGTTATCGGGCCATGTTGAACTCATTTTTGTTCCCAAAAATTGAAGAGGAGGATATTGGCAATATTTGGTTTCAACAGGACGGTTCTACGTGCCACACAGCCGAAGCTACACTCGATGTTTTGCGCCCTGTTTTTTAAGATCTCATTATCAGCCGCAGAGCTGATGTCGTTTGGCCACCTCGGAGCTGCGATTTGACACCGTTGGACTATTATTTGTGGGGTGCCGTAAAAGATAAGTGTTACGCCATCAACCATTTTATATAAATTGTATCTTGATTTTATAATTGAAATGAGCCTTTTACTTATTCTGTTTAATTCATTTTATTCTTCATTAAACAAATATAGTTTATAGTTATTTAATTTGCAACAAGAGGCAATACAATATAAACGAGCGTCCACCTGATGATGTAAACACGGTTTCCGAAACACGTTCCAAAGCAAATAAAAAACAAAAACAAATATACAAAGTTGTGAAATTTTTGACATTAAATAAAAGATTTATATTAAAATACACAACTTGGAGACCAAGAAAAACCAATTATGAAAAATGGCTATTTTTTGTACTTCTTATAGCTAGAACCATTTTTTTTTTGCTATCGATTTTCTGGAAAACGGTTCATTTAATTTTTTTTATTTTTTGTTACGGACAAGCTCTTAAAAGGTTTAAGCAGTTGTAAGTCAAAATTTTTCAAAAAAAATACATTTTGTTTTGAAACCTCAATATTTCGAAAACGAAAATGATCTATAATTCTTAAAAGACTATTTGCCTAAAACCTGAGTACCTCCCGATCCCAAACAAATGATCAAGACACCGTTAAGAAAAAATTGTATTGCTTAAAAAGGACTCAATAAATTTTGAAAAAAAAAATGTGTGTGTTTTTAAATTTCAGTTCAATTTTGAGGAAAAAATATTTTATTTTGCGTACTTATTATCGGTACTTCCCATAGAACTACTTTTGATACTTTCGACTATCTCAATATTCAATCAAACGATTAAAATTAGTTTTTTTTATACAACTGCTACTAAAAAGTATAAATATCATTGCAGGCTCAAATTTGCAAGCAAAATTTTATTCGACTTTAAAAAAATGAATACAATTTCAAGAACGAGTCACTTAATTTTTATTAAATTAAAATTTTATATCGACGTATATTAATAATTGGCGTTAAAATTTTTTTACTAAAATTGTTTTCAAAATGTTATACATATAAAATAAAATTTTTTTTAATTATTCATATTTCTCCAAGAATTCAAATTAGATCTTTTGCTTGTCCCTCAATTATATTAGCTAATAGATTATTAGTTAGTATTTAAAGAACTAAAAAATTAATGAAATACATGACTAGATGCATGCACAAGATTCTTAGAAGAAACGGCTAAATATATTTTAAAAATATTTTTTAATAAATGTTTTTATCTGAAAAATTTCTTTAATTTTTGGTTTAAGGTTTGTATTGTATGGCAATTTTATGTATTTAATAATAGAAAATTTAAAATATGATATCGAGAAAAAAATCGCCATATGTTTTGGAACTATTGAGGTTTCAAAAAAAAAAAAACGTTTTTCTTTTTATTTTCGAAAACATATTTTTCAAAATTTCGGTGTGCAATATTGTTAACGATTCGAAGGCCCTCCTATATGAAAAGTTTGATCTCAATTTGTTAAGCCGTTAATGAGAAAGTCCACTATAATAAAAATGGCAGGGACCTTTAAAAATAAAATATTGTCTTTTTTTATAATCTACACGCGCTCAAGGGATTATACTACCCTTTAAATGTTTCAACACAGCGCGGGCGTGAGGTTAAGGAAGATAAAGAATGATAGGAAAGATGTGTGGCGCGATGTTCTGAGACTGTATGTGGTTGTTGTCTCAGATTTTATCTCCAGGGATGGCGGCTGAACTAATGCGGAGAAATTTCCGTGTCTTATTTATATATGTCCCTTATAATTCGCATTAATTTTTTTATTCTTTGTCATATTTTATCGGTATACTAGTTTTACATAATCACATGTTGTTAGTTCTGTGCCTAAACAGCATGTAATTAGTAAACCAGCAACTCATTGTATGACATTTATTTTTAGAATTGGTTTTTTAATGGAAAAACAAGAGGACATGAATGAATGAATATTACTATGGGGTTGTTGCACTACTACCTTGAGATCTATTGTGCCCCCGTCAAGAGCTGGGTAAGCATAGCTCATTTTACAGCTCTTCCTCCAAATTTATTTCCCTCATGAATTTGAGTATTTGAAGTATTTTTAGAGATGGTAAGTCACTCTCTTCCACATGGTATCGTCCAAGGTGTTTTTTCCTTTGATGAACAAGTGCATCACAATTGCCCAGAATATGGTCCGGCGTTTCCTCTTTTATATCACAGAACCTTCATGTGGCACTACTTACCAAGCCAAGGATGTTTAGATGTCTTTTTAATTTACAGTGTCCCGTTAGGACACCCGTTATTATTCTGAGGTTGTTCCTGCTAAGGTTATACAGTCTGTGAAGCGTTGTTGGTTATAATTCCCAAGTAGTAGTTTGGACTGTCTCAGTTTGGGGAGTTTTATCCAATTGTTGCATCTTATGGCCTCCTCTTCTTTTTTGGTTTTATTTCTAATCACATTTTCTCCTATTCCGTAGTATGGTTCAGGCCCCACTAAGGGAGTCGACACACCTATTTTTGCTGAGGAGTCTACCTCCTCTTTGCCCTGGAAACCTACGTGGCCAGGTACCCAATGAAGTGTGACATTATTATTTTTGCCGAGTTCATTTAACCTGCCTACACATAGAGGACATAGACTACGGCAGGGATCGAGCCTGTGACAATGAGGTTGACAGACGAACACACAACTATCGCGCCACGGCCACCACCAAAATGTAGACGATACCTATAGTAGTGCACAGATTTTTTTTTATCAAAATCCTTAGCGAGATAAGTACGAGTAAGATGATAAACAAGGATGCAAAAATTGGCTTTCACACGATAAACTGAGTTTTGTAGAAAAGAGGGGCATAAAGTAAAGGGAGTGAACAAAATCTCCTCGGCCAAACCAAGACATAATAAGAGGATGTGAAAAACATCTCAGGTAATTGGAGATTTTTAAATCAATTAAAGAAAACTTCAAAGAAATACCCAGCATCTCTTGTCCCTGTGTCTGCGTAAAATTGGACCAACATATCGTACTACATCCATATGACACTTTGACAATTTCAAATGCCAAAAAGGGATGTCCGCTTACTGCTTAGGTGTTCGTACGATTTTAGGCGTGTTCAGCTTCAGTTTAGCAAGAAAATAGGTTTAGTATGGTGCTAGTTAAAATGTATTTAAAATTGGGTACATTTAAGTAAGGTGGTTCTGTATTATCGAACTGTTAAGTAGTATAATGCTAAAACCTTAACATCAGGCTGTTTAAAATTTTGCGCCAAAGTCTTTTACCCTTAATTACTTCAAGCATTCCATTTAATTTTAACACTCCAAAGATTTTTCATTGGGTGTTCGAAATAATTTCGCTTTACGTTCTGGTAAATGGGAAAATGTGGAAGGAAATACCATCTTCATTTCAGTGTTGGCTTGGCATAAATTCGTCTGATATGGAATCTCTAGAGTTTGCTACTGTATCGCTGAACTCCTGCTGCCGGATGTCAGTTCCCAAAAATAACTAGTTCACCGAAAAGGACCACGGCCAAATAGCAAATAAACAAGATTGAGAGAGTGGTTTAGGATGTGTACCTATTTCAAAAGGATATATGTAGGAATCATTCACATTTGTTGTTGTATCATCTAATACCGCTTTGCGTGGTTGATTTACGAATCCGCATCAACTTTTAAGTAGAGAACGGTTTTGTGTGCAGGGTTGGAACATTCAGAATTTAAAATTCAAAGTTGCTATAGAGCAAGCGAAAAGGCTGAAAAACAATTTCATTTATCTTTAATTTGTTTTTTAAATGTGCCTGTAATTTCAAAAACTCCACAGCTTTTAGGTGGCCTTATACCATTGTCATTCGGAAGGACTCGAATACACAGTGTGCTGCTATCGCTGAACTCCTGGTGCTGGATGTCAGTTCCCAAAAATAGTCCACTGAAAAGGACCCGGGCCAAATAATAAATATGTAAACGAAATTGGGAGAACGATAAGGATTTCTGTCGTGTACCTCTTTTAAAAGGATATGTGTATCTTTCTCAGTGGCATCGCCTGAATTTTCTCCATTTTAACAGAATACGTTTGTCGGCAAGGGTTCCATATTACATCAGCATACTCCGGTGATGATATAACTTACGACAACGAGGTATATAGGGAGACAAGTATGTTGGGATGCGACAACTCTGTTGAATTTCTTTGAATGAAGCCGATTATTGTATTGGATTTAGCAACAATTGTGTTGATATGCGTAGCAAATGAAAACTTTGGGTCATAAGACACCCAAGTACTTTACTTTATCAGTTCTTTCAGGAAAGGAATTATCAGACAATAGCATTGCATTACGTAATGTTTAGTTTTAGGCAGTTTATCTCACACCAGTTGGATAAATTATGAAGGTCCAGTTGACGTTTAAATCGGTCAGAAATGGATGGCACTTATCAGGGTATATGATACATTTGCTGAATTTTATATTTTTAAAATTATATACAAAAATTATAAATAAAAGTGGGCCAAGATGGCCCTATACTCCTGAGATACGTGTAATAGATATTTTCTCTCCCAATGTTGGTCTCTGTTAAAAATATTGACCAACTAGTTATAATACCAGAACATATTTCTGGAAATGGAACAGTACAGGCATGAATCAATAGAATCATGGGGACTTTCCTACTAAGACAAAGGCGTGAGTTTCAATACAACAGCTGTGAATACTGGTTCAAGAAATGGAGCTGGCATTCTTCTTCAGCATAAGATGGATCAAGAAATATTTTGGCTGTCCTGTTGGGACCACATCATGGAAATAAAGCTCTTATCGTGAAGTCGATTGGGTGCTCATCTGGCATATATATTTTGCTTTTAAATAAAATCCAAAATTCCTTGAGTCGTATTCAGCCAACAAATTTTAAAATTGCAACTCGAGAATGCGAAAAAAATGATAACCGCTAATAGAGTTATTTCTTTTGCTCAGAATCAAATAAGCCGATGCCAAGTTCGAGATCATCTTCCTCGGAGAGAAGGTACTCCCGAAAAAGGGTTATCTTGCCGAGCCCTGCCGGACTGCACCGCTCAAAATCAATTTGCTACATACTTAAAGCTTTATTTATTTCGAGAAGAGATTAAGCTTACAAAAAAAGAAGAGAGAGGAATTCTAGATATTTGTAAGGTATACAATTTTTAATCCACAATTATCCAAAACAGCTATGAAGAAGTTTCTTGGCCACCTGTGGTACCTTTCGGACGAACTTGTGGACTTTGCCTTTTTTGATGAAAATTTAAGCACTGAAACTAAACACAAAATGTTAAATACATTAAACAAGGAGGCAATGGAGTTTTTAACAATAAATCTGATTTTATTCGCAAATTCAATTGTTTTTGGAAAAACAGCATTCGCAGACCTTCGCATTGTTTTAATTGACACTTTATGTCTTAATGTAATAGACGTCTGTTTTTGAGATAAGAAAGTTCCCTTCGAAAAGCAGCAATTCCTACCTAAACTTCAGAAAAGCTAATGTATTCGTAACTTAGTTAATTTGATGCCAAAACTAATGTGACCAAAAGAAGCCGACGAGAAAAATCTTACTCGTATCTTCCACATCAAAAATTAGTATGTTTATTGGTCAATTACTTAACCTTAAATATAAATATCAACTAATGTGTTTTACCATTGATTACTTCAAGTATCCCGTTAACTTCCAACACTCCAAAAAAAGTTTGACTTAATTTGTTCGAAATAATTTCAATCTACGACATCTGATAAATGAAAATGTAAAGGGAACTTGTATAGGTACATTAAATAAATACATCATTTCAGTGTTGGTCTGATGTCTGACCTTGGTTCATCTAAAATGTGGAATCTCTATGGAGCTTGCTTCTATATCGCTGAGCTCCTGCTGCTGAGTGTCAGTTCCCAAAAATATCTTGTTCAATGAAAAGGACCCGGGCCAACTTTTTGTTGGTTTTGTTTGCTATTAACCAAATTTGCAATATCCATGGCTTAAGATTCTCGGTGTGTGCCTTTTTCCAAAGGATGTGTGTACCCCATCATAGGCCATCAAATTTTCTGTTCAGCCTACACGAGCAGGACCGCTTTCCGTTTATTTACGAATCTGCACAAAATGGGGTTGTTAAAAATAGTCTCATAAGTAGAGGATGATTTCGTGTGCTGGGTTTAAAAATTCAGTGTTGCTATACAGCATGCGAAAAAGGCTGGAAAAAAAGTTTTATTTTCCTTCAATTTGTTTCTCAAATGTGCCTCTAATTTCAAAAACACCAGCTTTAAGGTGGCCTTAGGCACAAGAGAGTTTGCTGCTATCGCTGAAATCCTAGTGCTTGATGTCAGTTCCCCAAAAATAACTAGTTCACTGAAAAAGGACCCGGGCCAAAAAGCAAATTATGATAATGAAATTACGAGTACGATGATTATCGGACGTGTACCTTTTTCAAAGGATATCTACATTTTCACAACCGAATGATATATTTTCTAATAATTTTATGAATCGGCAACAAAAATGAGCAACCCCTTATAAGTCCTGCCAGTAGAGGACGAGTAGGTTTCAAAAAATCAAAAATCCTGGAACCTGAAAGTGGTGAGGTAAGGTTTTGACATGGAAACTAATGTGGAGTGCCATTGAATATTTTCAGCATTCCATTCACTCCAACTCTACAAAAGTTTTCAATTGGTTGTTCGAAATAATTTCGCTTTACGGTCTGATAAATGAAAACTGTATCTTTATTTCAGGGTTGGTCTGACTTAGGTTCATCTAATATGGAATCTCTACAGAGTTTGCTACTATATCGCTGAACTCCTGCTGCCGGATGTGAATTCCCAAAAATAACTGGTTCACTAAAAAAACATGGGCCAAATATGAAAACTAAATTGGGAGGATTGTTTAGGATTCACGGTCATGTACCTTTTTCAAAAGGATGTGTGGCTGTGTATCATTCACAGTTGAATCATATAATAATATCACATATTCAGCCTATAGGGACGAGATAGACCGCTTTGCTGTGTTAGGTTGATTTAGGGATTCGTCAGCAAAAATGGGGTTGCTTGTAAGTAGTCTAAGTAGAGGAGGATTTTATGTTCATTTAGTTTGAAGTTATACATAGCTGTCTACTGTGACATTAGGTCCAATTCGTCGGTGTTGAGTGTCTGTCCTTATTAAGTTTGGCAGGAATATCAAGGCTGGACTTCCATCTGTACTGCTGTCATAGGTGACCTTAAAGTTGATAAAATAATGGTGGGTATGGAAGAGGTTGTTACTTCTCCAAGATGTACCAGAGAGTAAACCTTCGATTTTTTTTCAGTGATATTGGCCGATGGGTTGATAAGATTTACGCGATACTTAGAAGACTAATTCGCATATAGTTAAGGATCGAAGGCTGTGGGACGGACAGGCAAAAAGCGAACTGTAAAAAAAAACAAAACAAGAAAAATTTTACACGAGGTATCGCGAGTAGGTAATGGGGAATAATGAAAGAAAATGTAAATGCAACAAGCAGCTGGTATGATGCTGCCGCTGGGAGTGTGTTCGAAGAAGTCAAAATGATCTTTAAATTGAGGTGTAAAGGTTTTTTGGTTGATAATCAACAGTGTTCGCCAGAAAAGTTTGTTTCCTTTGAAAATCGATTTTCAAACCTTTTACTGAAATAAAAAAAAAAGAAAACACGACGCGACGTAAGAACGGCGGTGATTTGTTTGTAGAAAAAAGAGGACGATTTTAGAAAACCTTGGTGAATCAGGATTAAGAACCCAAATATTTTAAAATGATATGCAACTTGTACAAATAATAACTGAAGAAAACAATGGACCCTATCGGGAATTTCCCGGGGAATATCGTTTTCCACTGAATGTTTTATTGCCTCGAAATTTTTCCTGCGATCGTGAATATACTACGCAATAAATTTCCCTCGAACAATAAATCGTTTGAAATGACAGCAACATTCCCTGAGAAAGCTTATTCCCGATACCAATAAATTCCGAGGGAAACTTTTCAGAATCAATCACGTTCACAATATCCGAATTGGAGAAAAATTACCTGGAAAGAAAAGATATGAAAAGATATGTAGAAAATAATTCAGCACTGAAGGAAGGATAATCTTCATACATTTCGGTGAAATGAAATTGGATTTAATTGGATTACACTTAGAATATCATGAGATCATATAAAGGGTTATCCATTTTGCGGTTTCAAGTGTAGGGTTTGAATTCGACTTTGTCAAACTAAGTTGTTAAACCAATTTTTTTTCCAGTTGAAAAGTCTGACATTTACGAAAATGGATCGCTTAACTATTGCACAACGCATAAAAATTGTTAAAAACTACTACAAAAATTGTGATTCTGCCACAGCCACATATCGTGAGATTATGGTTTACTTAATCGTCCAACTACGCAAGCAATTGGCAAAATTGTGAAAAAAGTTGAAGAGACTGGATTGGTTACAGATATTGTAAGGCATGTGCATCATCGTACCACTCAAAATATCGCTGCTGTAAATGAAAGTATTGCCGAAGACCCGAATGTGTCGATTCCTTGTCGTTCTCAGGAATTAGGACTGTCTTACGGCACATTATGGCGTATTTTGCATTTGTATCTACACCTACATCCATATAAAGTCCAGCTCACACAACATCTGAAGCCAGCTGACCCTCCACAACGTCGTAGATACGTCGAATGGGTGCTTGTACAAAAGGCGGAGGATGGCGATTTTTCGAGCAAAATTTTCTTCAGCGACGAAGCACATTTCTAACTCGGTAGGTATGTTAATAAACAAAATTGTCGTATTTGGGATTTTGAAAATCCTCAAGTAATTGAAGAGAGGCCATTACCTCCACAAGAAGACACTGTTTGGGGCGCTCTTTGGTCCGGAGGTATGAATGGACCTTACTTCGTCGAAAACGACTGTCACCGTCAATTCGGAGCGTTATGGTCATATGATAACCGACTTTTTTTGCCTGGTATTGAAGAATACGACTTGCAGAATATCTGGTTTCAACAGACGGTGCCACATGCCACACAACTCGAGCGAATATGGCTTTATTGCAAGAGACATTTCCTGGCCGCGTAATTTCTCGTCGTGGCGATATCAACTAGACACCAAGATCATGCGATTTGACACCGCTGGGCTTTTTTTTGGGCCTACGCGAAAAACCGAGCTTATGCAGACAAACCTTTAACTCTTTTTTTTTTTTTAATTTTAACTATATGCCTGTAAGACTTAAGGTCTTTTAAATGCAACTTGAATTTTACGGCACTAGTTTGGCACAGTGGATTTGAGAACCAGGTATTGACTGTCTCATTTTTAACCCATTCAATTAAAATTGGAGGTATAGAAAAGGATGCGCCTAGCGTGGGGATCGAACCCGAACGTCTAAGTTAGCAATCAAACACTTTATCCACTGCGCCATTGCCACCCAAAGCACTTGAAAACCAACATTCGTCAAGTTATGGCTGAGATACTGCTCAATATGTGTCAAAAAGTGGTCGAAAATTACCATAAAATAATCGATGCTTGCAACATTTCGCGTGGTGGTCATTTAAGTGACTGCGCCATTGCAACCCAAAGCACTTGAAAACCAACATTCGTCAAGTTATGGCTGAGATACTGCTCAATATGTGTCAAAAAGTGGTCGAAAATTACCATAAAATAATCGATGCTTGCAACATTTCGCGTGGTGGTCATTTAAGTGATGTAGTGTGTCACACATAATGTCAACGTTCAGACTGTATAATAAAAAAGAAATATCATGAAAAAAAAAATATTTTATGTGTTTTATTTAAGTTTACTTTTGAACCGTAAAATGGATAACCCGTTACAATCAAACGAGAAAAGGCTTTCACTCTCAGGCGTCTCAAACAAATCTCTTCGAATAATGAGAATTGGATTTGCGGATAGTGGACAACTTAAAATTAATTAGAAAAAGTAAATAAAAATTCATTATTTACAAGTCATTGGCCCATCTTTAGAAGTTTATAATTTTTTTACATTTTGTCTTTGTGCAACACTGGCCAGTAAGTAACTCTAAAATAAGTTATAACCTTATGTTGAAAAAATATAAATGCAAAATCAAAAAAATTTTAATTTTTTATCACACCTACTGCAAATAGAACATCAAAGCTATTCCTATTAATTTTCAAACTAACAGAGTTATGAAAATAACTTATTTCTTATTATTTGGTCTAGAAAAAAATAATGAAAATGCAGTTAGGCCACAATTGCATTCATAGTCTCATTTTTCTTGATTTATATATAAGGTTTTTGCTTGCATTTTGTTCCCGTGGCATATTTTTTTTACTCTTTTTTTCGTTAAAGGCGGTGTTCTTTCTTTTTCCCCTAATGCCCTCTGAGCTTACAAAAACAAAAACCAGCTATTAAGTCTGAATTATTTTACTTTATAACTTCTGATTCGAAGGCAAGTCCTTGTAGATGCCTCACCGATTTCTTGGAAGAAGCTGGCCCTATTTTGGTCAAAATCAATCAAGCAACTCACCGAAATTTGTGTCAAAAGACGACATGCCGCGCCGGCCGCCACACCATTGCATGACCTTCTAGCTTTATGAATTTTAAGATTTCAATTCCAACTGAAGCCAGGTGGGACTTAATTTTGTTCCGGTATTTGAACTAGGACAATATATTCAATTACCTTATCTAAACATTGTCTAGAAATATTACACTATACTTCTATTAACTACGAACATTTATTTAAGAACCAACCAAAGTTTACGGTCACGATTACTTACGTTTTGTTATTCCATCAATCGAAGCCAATACCCAATTCTCCAAAGTACCTGATAGTTCACTGCCCACATAAATACAACTTACCGAGTCGTGAATGGAATTCCAATCAGCACTACCACTAGCAGCGATATACATTCGAAAGGTGAACCTTTTCACAACCAACACGCCAACATCAACTCAGTTCCATGGAACAAAAAAAAACAATCTCCAAATCATTTTGTATCTCGAGAGTCGAGAGTCCAAACAAAAAACCAGTCGACATTGCAAGGTCGAACACATTTCACTTCATTGGATATGGATCCGCAACGAAAAATAAAAACAACAGACATTTTTTTCACTGGGCGTGTGACCATTATGGAGGCAGAGTTGTTGTGGTTACCGACGAGTTTGAATTTTAGTGTTTTTTTTCCTTCGTGTTTTTAGCATCACACGAACAATTTAATTGCTAACTTGGTTCGATAAAAATGGCAGATGAATTCGAGATAAACTCGAACGAAAAAGGTTCCATTGAATTCCATATGTGAGTGTGTCAAATAATGTCAACGGAAAACCACAGAGAATATTTTCGACATTTTATTTTATATGTCTGGCGCAGAGGAAGGACCATTACCACCATGGCATCTGGCAGTAAAAGTATCTCATTTTTATTATTACAGCCCCTTGTGTTGTGTGGTTAGGAAAATGGAAATTTTCATCTCTTATCCTTTTAACACAAAACTCATGTATATTAATAAACGGAACACCCAACATCTGCTACCTATACTTTAGAGTTATTCTTACACCATCATCAACCTGGTGGACCAGGCCATATAATGAAGCAGGAGTAACAGCCGCGCACACAACATCAGTTAACTCTATGATTAGGCCCAAGGATTACAAGATATTATCCTTTTTTTTTCAATTTATGAATCGCATACATATGAACATATAGATATAGGGGTTAGTTCAGCTGTAAAATCTAAGGCTAATTACTGGTCAGGAAGCGGGATATAGATACACCCTTAAACGTCAACACGTGTCGTCCTTTAAATGCACTTTTGGGAAGTAAATCATTGGTACTTTAGAATAAAGAATCCATCGGAAGTTCGTATGACTTATGAAATCTGTCGTTTTATTTTTGTTTCCATAAGTACAGTCTATGAGGCACATGGATTGGGTATTATGTATTTATTTTAAAAGTTTGAAGATTGCAGTGAGTAAAAGCCTCTAGTGCCAGAGAGTTGAATTGCAGAATGCAGTGAATTGAAGATTGCAATAAGAAACACGCAGGAACAAAAAAAATTATTTTAACACTTTTTTTGTGCAATCTTATATTTCGTGTTTTATTTTCTCAAACCCTAACATGGGGTCTCCACGAGCACGGTTTTCTAGTTAGCTAGATAGTATTCTATGAAAATTGATCGTGGAGACCACAAATAGCATTCTATAAAAAATTTCATACTAGACATTGCACACCTCATAGTATTCTATGGATATAGTATACTATTTGGTTGCCATTTTCACTTTGACGTTTCGCGTTTGTGGATGGTGATGGTGATGGTGAACTTTTGTGGTGTGTTTTATTGTTTCGTTTGGTGAACGTTTTTTAAATCTTGCAATGCTAACAAAGCAAGAACACACACACCGATACTTTTTCCTTCGCGACATTTGGGCAATTGAAATAGTATGCTAGAAAATGCCAATGCCAGATTTTCTAGCATTCTATTTTTTTTTTTTTTTTTTATTAATTAATTAATTTTTTAATTTGACCTAAGACCTAAGGTCTTTTAAATGCAACCTGAATTGCACGGAACTAGTTTGGCACAGTGGATTTGAGAATCGGGTATTGACCGTCTCATTTTAACCTATGGGCGGCATCCAATTAAAATTGGAGGTATAGAAAAGAATATCCACTGCGCCATTGCCACTTTCTTTCTACCAAATTGACAGATAGTATTCTATAAAATATAGAACGTGGAGACACCGTGTAACTACTCAAAATAAAGAAATGATGGTGTTTTTATAAACGCAGAATATCTGTTCATCACGAGCACATTTATTTCTTCATGTATTTTGTTGAAAGCATTCACGCTGCAGATTATGTGCAGTCAGGTAAGGCAAGTTTTGCATTTGGCAAAAAATAATCAAACTCGAGATGATAGAGAACACGAAAAACTTCGTCCCGCAATTCCGTCTGTCTGCCTTGGTAAACTAAAGCGTTTTAGTTGATTGTGTCAAATAGATTTTTGAATCGTTTATTTTAGCCCGAAAAATAACAGTACTTGCCATACGATTTCTTCTACCATCTTAATTATCCCAAAAACTTCTCTAACGATTTTGATTAAATGATATCTGTGCACTACTAGTTTAATAAAATTTGGTTCAACATATAGAAATATAATAATCTTTTTTTTTTTTGATTTTCGACTTTCTCAAAAACTACCCATTGGATTTCGATCATACTATAATATTTCTTTAAAAAAAATTTGGTAAATAAAAAAAAATATTAAAAAACGACCTAAAAAAATATTTTAGCGTTTGTACTAAGAATCTGATTGATTACGCATAACAGCAAGTACGTGCGATCCAGTCATGCGTTTTATTTTGCTATATTTTGACGTTTATGTACAGTAGGTCTGTACATCTTTTTTCGGCAGACATTTATATGCAATTACCCTGACATAAGGCCCGAAATTGTTCAGCGATTTAAAACTATATATTTGGGTTTTTAAAAAATATGACATATTACGAAAACTTCCTCACAAAAAATCATGACCTGATTCTGTGGACGCAAAGTACTGTTGTCCAAGAAAACGGTTGATATGTTTAAACAAAATTACCACAAATAGCTCAACAATCAAAAATGAATTTAGTCTAAAGTTTTACATTTGGACATTTTGGATTAGAGCGAAATATTAAACTAAACCAGTTATTGTATGATTCCGAAGACTTTTTGTTTTTTTGGGCAAAATAGACCGGCAATAACGCGTCGCCGGTGAGCCGTTTAACCCGGTCGCCTCAAATAGACTACAGCAAAACATGAAAGAAATGTTAAAATACTTTGTAGGTCTCGTTCGGGCAAGAATATAGCCTGAAGATACTCAAACCTGCTATTACGATGATAGAGAATACGAAAAAAGTGAGCTCGGCAATTCCGTATGTCTGTCTGAAGGTCGATCTACAGATTAAACTACTGAAAAAATTTCCTTAAAACTTGTTACTCCCTTTTTGCTCCCTTAAGTCAATTTTAGCAACAGAGGGACACCACATTATTTATTTATAGCTTAATACAAGCAACTAACAATTACTTAATTAATTAATATCTTAAAACTAGGTAACAATTTAAAGACTTAAGATTAATTTAAACTAAGGAACCAGGTACACAGGATACAGTAAGGAAATTTTTAAGATTGGAGTGCTCGTTGTAGAGAGGATTTGGAAAGGTTTGGATCAAAAATGCTTGAAATATTAGCTTTCTGAAGCATTCTAGTCATCGGTTCATTTTTGCCGTAGTCGGTACGATGGAAAGGGATTGCGAAAAGTGGTATAGATCTTAGATGACGATGGTTAACGTTCCATGTGATCTTGTCATACAGGGCTGGACAATCAATGCCTCCAGTTAGAAGTTGGTGAATAAACATTATATTTGCATTATCACGACGTCGGTTTAATGTTTGTAAGTTTATCAGTTTTAGTCGATTTTCGTAGGGAGGTAAGTGGTAAGGGTCGTCCCATCTAAGGCCCCGTAAAGCGAAGTGCAAAAATCTACGCTGAACAGCCTCAATACGAAGAATATGGATCTGATGGTATGGAGACCAGACTTGCGCAGCATATTCAAGGAGAGGCCTAACAAAAGATATATAAAGAGATTTGGTGACATAGGGATTTGAAAATTCCTTAGACCAGCGTTTGACAAATCCAAGGGTAGAATTGGCTCTATTAATGATATAATCAAAATGATCCCGGAAATTAAGCTGGTTGTCACAAATAACACCTAGGTCGCGAATGGAAGATACGATGGCAATTGGTTGGTTATTAATCTGATATTGGCGTTGCAATAGGGGTGGGTGTTTACGGGAGTAAGTAATGGCTTGACATTTGTTAATATTGAGCTCGAGGGAGTTATGTTGACACCAGACAAAAAAATTATTTAAGTCTATTTGAAGCAATTGTGCATCAGCGGTATGTAAAATGTGTTTTGAAATCCGCATATCATCAGCATAAATCTGTAGGTCTGATTGCTGAAGAATAAGTTCAATATCATTAACAGTTAGCAGGAAAATCAAAGGTCCTAAGTGACTACCTTGCGGGACACCTGATGTTGAACAGAAAGAGTTAGAATAACAGGATCTAAAATTAACTGTATAATGACGATCAGTTAAATATGATTCAATCCAAGATATAAACAAAGCAGGGAAACCATATGCTTTAAGTTTAAACACAATAATCTTGTGGGAAATTTTGTCAAATGCCTTGCTAAAATCAGTTGCAATTGCATCGACTTCCTTACCAGCTTCTAAGGCACATAAAGTACTTGAAACGAATTCAGTGAGATTGGTAATAGTTGATCTACCTTTAAGAAAACCGTGCTGTTTCATGGAGAATATCTGATAACAATGAAGGAGCAAAGCATCATGAATTATACTCTCAAATAGTTTAGGTATGCAAGAGAGTTTGGCAATGGGTCTATAGTTGGATATATCATTCTTACACCCTTTTTTATGGACGGGAATGATAAACGAGTCCTTCCATTGTTTAGGAAACACACCGTTTGTAATAGATAGCTGGAAAAGTAAAGTGAGGGGTTTGGAAAATTTGGAGATACATTTTTTAAGGACAATAGGAGGTATCCCATCGGGACCAGAAGAAAAGTCATCCTTAAGCAGATTGATTTTATCAATAACAGAAGACAAAGATATATTAATCGAAGATAAAGAAGTTTGAGTGCAATTGTTCATATAATTGAAATAGTTGTTATCTACTTCATTACTATTAGGAGAAAAGGCTTGACTAAAGAAATCAGCAAAAAGGTTCGATATAATTTTTGGGTCTGAAGATGACGAGTGTAGGTAATGCAATGTTGAAGGATAACCATCGGATTTCTTTTTTGAATTGATAAATTGAAAGAAATGTTTGGGATTTGAAATAAGATCGGCCTGGGTTTGAATGAGGTGGTTGGAATAGAGAGATTCACACATGTTGGAGAAGTTATTATGAACTGAGACATAATTGAAGAAGTCTTGATTAGATTTTGACTTGAGATATTTCTTCCAGAGTTTGTTCCTCCTATTTCTTAGTGAACGAAGTTCTCTATTATACCAGGAAGGAGAAGAAGTAAAATTTTTCTGAGTTGAAAGTGGGATGGTTTGCGAAAAACAGCTTTGGATTTGATTATAAAAGGTGGTTATCTTAGAGTCGATGTTAGATTCGTCGGTGATAAAATCAAAGTTAATATTACCTATTAGATCATTAAGTTCTATAAATTTTGCTTTACGAAAATTATATTTTTGTGTTGTGAGGGGGTAAGGTAGGATATTATCCCTTGTGAATGCAAAAGTCAGAGAAATGGGGGGATGATAATTGTCAAGTATAGAAAGTATATAATTACTTTCCATGACTTCGGTATTATAGGCATCGGAAGAGAAAACTAGGTCTAGTTGCCTACCCAAACAATTTTTAACACCACTCATTTGAGCAAGATTAGAAGAAAGAAGACGGTCGGTAAAAAGAATTTCTTTATCAGAGTTGGCATTGGAAGAAAAGTAATAAAGCTCATCATCTGAGACTTCCCAAATTAAATATGGAAGATTAAAGTCACCTACAATTATGATATCGTCTTCAGGGTTTGTCAGGTCAACGACATAATCAACTGCATCAACTAAAAGTTTGTACTCACTTGTTGGCTGAGTGGGACGTATGTAACAGCAAACTATGTAAAGAAAACGGTTGGATAGACTGATTTTACTTTTTCATATGTAGAAAAATGCCTTCTTCGCCTTACCTAACTTAGTCACAAAATGCTTTTTGAAGCTTAGGTTAGGACAGATTAAAATATCGAGATACTTATACTCTCGAATTCATTTTTCGAGTATCTTCAACCTCTATTCTTAAAGATCATCATTTTAGACTTTCCAAGGCTTAGAGTTATATTCCAAAGATCACAATAGCGCTCCAGGCGATTGATCATTCGCTGCATTCCCACAACTAAAAAATAAAAAAAAATAACAAATATGAGGCACAGTATTCGTGAGCCTCCGAACTCAATACCCCCTCGAACTTTATCCACAGTATCATTCAAAACAAAATTAAGAGCAAAGTACTCAACACACATCCTTGCCTTAATCCGATTTGCCTTTTAAATTAATCCGATGTAAATTTTCCGTCCAAAAGATAGGACCCATAGTGTTTTCATACATTGTTTACAGCAGATTTACAACTAAGTTTATAAAATGATGATTTCCGTGAAATGGAGTTGAAGGCAGCTCGAAAATCGGCAAAGAAAGCATATGGCTTCTTCTTTATGCTTTCAAGGTAATCGGCAATTTAGAAAAGGTGAAAATCTGATGTGATCGAGTGGTGAAACCTAAAACCTGCTTGAAACATGTTATCTTTTTACATTATTAACATTTGTTCTTTTAAACATCAGTGTAATGAATAACTTCACTGAAGAATTCAAAACCAAAATGCCCCTGTAATTGTATGTATGTAAATATTTTTTGTATAAACGGTCCAATATTTATCTTTTATATTAAACATGCAAGATAAATAAATTAAATAACACTTTCTCGGGTGCACGGTAATACCCGAAATATCCGAGTACCTAGGTACAATACTACTTCGATATTACGGGTAAGTGAATACCTGCCTAAATTTTCTTTCAGAAACCATTTGTTTTCAGAAATGTTTGTAATAATTTGCAATAAATTCTGGTAATTGTTCTCTGGAAGAAAAACCATTTTTTGGATGGAAAAATGTCTGGTATTTTTCCAAAAATAAACACTAGCATAATTTCTGGAAGCCAATGTTTTTTGTGTTAACACCAAATGAGTTGTCAATCAGAAAAATACATAAATATTGAAAACTATACTAAATCTAATAATCGACTTCCTGTAACATATTTGATTGAAGGCTATTTTTAGGCTAATAATGGTAAATTTTCTTCCAGTAAGAAGATTTCCTAAATTTCATAACAATGTCCTGATATCTTCTGCCATTAAATAAGACCGAATCTGGAACATAGTTCAATTCTACATCCCGAGCCTCAGATGAAATCCCTCTTGACATTTTTACAATTGCTAATCATAACTATTTTTATAAAAGATTAGATGTCGAAATATGATATTTTACGTAAATGCTCTTAAATGCAAATGTTAAATTATGTAGACACAACTTTTTTCAAATTACAATTTTATTTTCCAAACAATAGTTATGCCATCAATATCCAACTACTATGAATGTCTTGAATTATAATAATAAATAATCAATCTGAACAAATCTACATACGAATACATACAGTACTCTAATTCTCATTGTTAATAGTTTTTAATATGAACAAAGAGCCTCGAAATTCCTCTCTCAAGAGTTCAGTGCACTCGTCAGACTTCAACAACCAAAATCTAACAGTCGCATAATTTTCATCAATCTTCCAACCATTGAGCAATTTATCATCATCTATGCGTCTTATTTTTCGTTGAATTTATGTCTACTCGTCGAACAACCCCAAATAGAATATCAGTAACACAATCCTTTCTCACTACCTTTTATTTAAAAAAATACATAATTCCTGATGGACCCTCCATCTACGCCGCGCCGGTGTGGTCTGACAATAGCTTCCATTCTCATATGCTTCCCTACACCGATCTTATATTTCAAACAATTGTGTCAAATTAATCACTCCTCTCGTCCGGCATTGTCTCCCTTCATTGGATTCCCTTCAGCAGCTAAGCACACACATATTTTATCATCCGTTCCCTGATCCTTAATATCATTTTTCAACAAGGGATCCATTGAAATAATCCTTCTTTGATAGGACTTAACTATCAGTAGAGTATACGTACCTTCATTTACCTTTACAAGAAAAAAAAACAGAAAAAATGACAATACAATGATGAAGGGACGCATCGTCACTTGAACCGATTTCAAAGAAAGTTACCACCTCCTAATGCCATTGTTACATGCAACAACATGGCTGAATACACTTTTGAGAAATTCCGCGCTCAAAACGAAATATCACATCAAATTATGCTCGGATTAGGATCGTGATCTATATCCATCATCGAATGCCGAGCGGCGGCAATGGTTAAGTATATTGTCATATAAAAGTGGTACATTTCTTTAGTGATTTATCTCTTCAAGAAATCACTTGTTTCTTGGATTTCCCAACATCAGTGAAGTCTTTGTCCATTTCATAGAATCAACGGACATCTTTACAAATGAGTCCAAAATGTCAGAGAAATGTCATAACCTTTTTAGAGAACCAGACTGATGATCATGTGGGTAATAAAGTTCCACCAGATGCACGTAGTAAAATACATTCCAACAATTGAATCTAATTGGATCTAAATGATTCATTCACTAGAAGACGCTGCCAACGAAAATGATCCATAAAAATGCACTTCAAAAGGTAGATTTATTATCATTTTTTTGGGGAAATTTTTGGAATGTTTATTGGCCCTAACGACATTCTTGCCGCGTTGCGAGTCTTGACGACCGACGATGGAGATATTTTTAAGAAGTTTATGAGCGAAATATTTGATATCACATTTATTTTTGATAAATGACGACTAATGGCTGCTTAACTGGAAATTAATTGAACTAAACGTGATGCGTCTATTATTGAGGGAGGATTATTTTTGATAAACCATTAGTATACACTTTCAAAGGCTTTTGAAGTTTTTTTTTCGAAACTTTGAGTTAAGTGTGATGGATCTCAATAGAAGTTTTATATTATGAATCAAGTCATAAAAAGCGCAGAATAAAATATTAGGAAAGTTCTCAGAAACTTATTTATGAGCACATGAAAAGTGAGTTATGACCAGCTGAAAAAGTCAATTTTTTTATTACGACATAAATACAAGATTCTGATTTTAACCTATCTATTAATGTGTAATGACCTGAAGAGTAAGTATAAGTGTGATGTCTTAAGATTAGGAACTTATTTTTGTCCCTTCTGTCGAATCCAAAATTATTGTTACTGTTAGTCGGAAAATTCATACAAATATTTCTATATAGATATTAAGTACAAACATTTTTCGCAAATATAAAATTAAGTAAAATTATATGTATAAAATAAAATAAAATAAAATAAAATAAAATAAAATAAAATAAAATTAAAAATAAAATAAAATAAAATAAAATAAAATAAAATAAAATAAAATAAAATAAAATAAAATAAAATAAAATAAAATAAAATAAAATAAAATAAAATAAAATAAAATAAAATAAAATAAAATAAAATAAAATAATATAAAATAAAATAAAATAAAACAAAATAAAATAAAATAAAATAAAATAATATAATATAAAATAAAATAAAACAAAATAAAATAAAATAAAATTAAATTAAATACAATTAAATAAAATTAAATTGAATATAAAATTAATATAAATCAAAAAAAGGCAAAAAAAAACTGAATGTTCAAAATTTGTCTGCCTTTACTACTCGTATAAATTTTCTGCAATTGGCATTTATAAAAATAATATCATGATACTACAAAAGCGACTTATGATATAGGTAATATTATAATTAAGGTTCGCTGAACCTTACCCAGATTTTTCAGTTCTTAAAAAAACTACAAAGGGCTGTCAATTGTGTTGTTGAAATTTAAAGAAAAACAATAATGTCCCCTGATAACATGACTTCAAACTTGATTTTTTTTTTTTTTTTTTTTTTGATAATCTACACGCGCTCAAGGGATTATGAATACCCTTTAAATGTTTCATCACAGCGCGGGCGTGAGAGTGAGGTTAAGGAAGAGAAAGAATGATAGGAAAGATGTGTGGCGCGATATTCGGAGACTGTAGGTGGTTGTTGTCTCAGATTTTATCTCCAGGGATGGCGGCTGAACTAATGCGGAGAAATTTCCGTGTCTTATTTATCAATGTCCCTTATAATTCGCATTAATTTTGTTATCCATTTGTCATATGTTATCGGTATACTAGTTTTACTCAATCACATGTTGTTAGTTCTATGCCTAAACAGCATGTAATGAGTAAACCAGTAACTCATTGTATGACATTTATTTTTAGAATTGGTTTTTAATGGAAAAATAAGAAGACATAGACTACGGCAGGGATCGAACCTGTAACCATGAGGTTGACAGGCGAACACACAACCTTCGCGCCAAGGCCACCCCCAAACATAAATTAAATTTAATTTATTGCACAAAAAAACCCAACATCGCGTCCAAAAATAAAGGCAAGCCGCCATCTTGCAGTAGGCAAGAAATTATATTCTTCTCATAAAAACATGTGGAGTGTGCTGTGAGTTTCCTAGAATTTTAATTTTTTTTGAACAACTCTCTGGCCGATTGATTATTTTATTCTGGAAGGGAAAACTGTTCCTTGATGAATCATAACTAAAAAGAAAAAAATAACAAAGTAGAAGATACATGGTATTATTACTGCAATGTTTATTATTTTTTAAAATTATTTTTATTTTTATTCATAAATAAATATTTAAGCAAAATGTCATGACAATGGAAAGTTGGATCAAAAATATTAAATTATGTTAAGGCTTTTCTAACAAACCGAAAATTTCGATTAAAAACTAACAACATTAACTCTTCTATTTACAGTTTAAAGAACGGCATTCCACAAGGATCGCCACTATCAGTAACTTTATTTATAATAGCTTTTAACGAAATAAGTAAAATGCAAGTTGTTGCAAATATTTCACGTTCTTTATGCAGACGATCTAATTTTGTTTTCAAAATGTAAAGACTTAAGAGTCCTAGCAACAACTTTTTCAAAAATAATTAATGACTTATCAGAATGAGGTGAAATATCTGGCTCCAAGATATCAACCTCAAAGTGTGAGCTTTTACACATATGTAATAAATATAATTGCCAAAAATGTATCGATGGAGTTAGCCTTAATAATATTGTTATTAAAAATGTAAATTGTTCAAAAATATTAGGCATTATGTTTGATTCAAAATACAGCTTTAAGGATCATTGTACATACATAAAAAAAAGTCTTACTACCAGGCTAAATTTAGTAAAGTATTTGTCCTCAAAAAAAAGTAATTGTAATGTAAATACTATCGGTAACGTTGTCCGGTCTATAATACTCTTAAAAATCGACTACGGCCTAAAAATTTATGGAAAATGCTCAAAAACATCGTTGCAGCTGATCTCAACACCATACCATTCAGCCTTAAGAACCAGTCTTAAAGCTTTTCGTACAACCCCCATCAAAAATATTATAACAGAAATCGGACTTCCACACTTAAAAGACAGAATCGAATTCCTCACATGGCAAATAATTCAAAAAATCAGCTCTCCATACACAACACCTATTCACGATGATGTCAAAAAATTACTGAAAAGGAAAAAAAAACCGAAATATCCTTCAGCTCTACAAAAGGCTCTTAAAGCAGCTGCTGACCTTAACATCCCAATTGGCACAGAAAACAAATTGAAAATTAACCTTCCCCCATGGAATTTAACCAACCACTCTATAATATCTCAACTCACAACATACCCAAAAGCATCTACCAACAAGACAATCTACAAAACAATGTTTCTGGAAATAAAAGAAAATTACCAAAAGCTAGGTTGGCAATTTTGGTTTACTGAAAACAAATGACAGAAATTCCTTCGCTGTTGTCATTGAAAACGGTTCCATTATTAGTAAGGGCTTGCTGCATGCTACTACATCCACTTTTACGGCTGAAGCTTTTGCCATACTAAAAGCAATCGAAGCTGCAAAAATGAAAAAAACATAATTTTGACTGACAGCTTGTCCTCAATTAACGCCATCAAAAATATAAACAACTCTTCTAATATCGTTGCAGAAATCCGTGACAAACTTATAGCCAAACAAAACACTCAAATTGGCCTGGGTACCGGGACATACAGACATTGTTGGCAACGAAAATGCAGATAGAGAAGCTAAACAAGCGCTCATAGAACCCCTTTTTGAATTCTATCAATTCAACCAAAAAAATCTCAAAAAGCATCTCTCAAGGACAATGAAAAACAAGGCCAGAGATACTTGGTCTGAATATCAACACCATTATTCAATGCTGAATCCAGCCGCTGAAAAAGCCTTATATCCACTACAGGTACCTGCTTCGATGATTAAGCCCTATATAAGGCTAAGACTGGGACATACAAAAATAACACATAAACACTTAATCACCAAAGATCCTGCCCCACTTTGCGATTACTGTGAAGAAAAACCAACATTCATCGTATCTCATATGTTACAATGCACAAAAATCGATTTAATATGCAAAACATCTCTGGTAACCACCTTCAATATCTCTTGACAAACATAACCGATAGTAATATAAGATCAGTATATGAAATTATTTTAAAACTTAAACTAGATCACTTAATTTAATAACATTTTAAATATCAAATAGCGAAAAGTCCTGGTAGCTAACGCTTTATTTGTTAATTATTGAAATGTAATTTATTTTAGATTTCAATAAAGTTATAATAATATAATAATAATAATAATAAAATATTTACTATACAAAAAAAGACATTTCTCTAAATCATGTGCTTCCTACTTTGACTATCAGTTATCCTTAGATATTTCTGATTATGACCTTCTATTTTGACCTTTACAGTCTTCAGCTTGCTACTACATCGGCCCCTTGGCTCATTTGTCGTCTCTATGCTAGTGCCAACGATAAGGTTAATTCTTTTTAATTTTTGCTGCTCCAATTATACAACCAATGAATCCCCACTAAGACAGTAAGAGTTCTTAACAATCGTTGGCCCTGCTTCACCTCTACTGTTACACTTGCCATCAAAAAAAAAATATACTGCACAGTAGATGGAAACGCCGACCAACAGCTGCTAATTGGAAAGCTTTTACAGAAGTCCGTAATCAAGCAACGACTTTGATTCGAAGATCCAAAACTAATTATTACGTGTCTAAACTCAATTCCTCCCTGCCTCCTAAAAAATTATGGAGTAACCTTAGAAAAATTGGTGTTTGCAATGAAAAAGTTCTCAATGTTCTCCCGACACAGATCTGCTGAGTGATTTTTTCCTCGGTGATGATGTTTCTGCTGGTGAATATGTGCATGAAGTCAAAACCTCAATTACCTCTAATTCTGTGCCAAGACTAGATGATCTTGAACTAGTCAACGAATACGACGTTAAACTTATTTTGCCACTTATTCTTACCCATCTAACTCATATAATTAACTGGTGCATAGTCACTTCCACTTTTCCTGTTTCTTGGAAAATTTCCAGAGTTCTTCCCATTGTAAATAAACGTGATTCCTCATCCCCTGCAGATCTCAGGCCCATCAGCATTCTTCCCTGTCTATCTGAAGTCTTAGAAAAAATAATTGAAAAGCAAATTTTAAGTCACCTGGATAGTCACAATCTGCTATATGATAATCAGTCGGGTTTTCGAGCAAATTACAGTTGCAATACGGCCATGGTTAATCTTTCAGGGGATATTAGGGTCGACTATGATGAGGGTCATATCAATATACTTTGCTTACTTGATTTTTCCAAAGCTTTTGATAAAGTGAATCACAGTGTCCTTAAATTGAAGCTGCTTAACTACTTTGGTTGAACGCACCTGTGCACTTATAACTGAATACTTGTCAGGCAGACTGCAAATAGTCATCTCTGGCGGGAAATGCTGAACGTTAAGACATGTAGCACAAGGAGTCCCACAAGGATCGATATTTGGTCCTATACTCTTTTGAATGTTCATTAATGATCTGCCCTCGTGTTGTTCACATGCCTCGGTGGACTTATATGCCGATGATGTTCAGCTTCATCTGGCTAGCCCGTATCATCAGCTTAAGGAATTGTATCACTCTACCAATAAGGATCTCAACAAAATTAACAATTGATCTATCAACAATGGCCTTCTAAATCCTTCTAAATCCTTAGTCATCCCAATATGTAAAAGGAAGTTCGGTATCAATATTTTACCAGAAATATGTCTAAGAGAGACAACAAAATTAAAGCAGTCGATCACACTACTAGCCTTAGATTTGTAATTGACCGCCATCTATCAGGATACAAATACACTAACGTTATCATCGGCCGCATATACGGGTGTTTGAAAAAGCAATGGCACTTAGCATATTTTATGCCAGTTGAGACCCGGCGCAAACACAAATTAATTCTACTCACCACTCCGTCATATTTATTTATCAGACTTTCATTCAATCGCTCCCATAGAAATATAAATATCATTCCTCATCACAGTAATTCAGTAATTACCTCAACTCGTCCCCTTTATTTTTATACGTGCTGTCAAACCCTGGAACTCGCTCCCGCCCTCAATCAAATTAATAGTTAACCGCAATAAATTCAAACCTGCTATTTTCCTTTACTTACTTTTTCACTTACAGCTCAACCATTTTACTTGCGATAAAGGTACTATAGTGTTTTGCATTTGGAAAAAAAATCGAACTCGAGATTTTAATCAAAGTTGATATTACGATAATAGAGAACACCAAAAAATTGGGTCCCGTAATTGCGTCTCTCTATCTGTCTGTCTGTCTGTACAACTCTCCAGAGCTTAAGCGGCTGAAGCGATTTTCTTCAAACTTGGTATTTAAGTGTTTAGGTGATTGTCCAAAATAGATTTTTGAATCGTTATTTCAGTCCCAAAAATAACGGTACTTGCCATACAAATTTTTCTACCATCTCAATTATCTCGAAAACGGCTCTAACGATTTTGATAAAAATTGGAGCGTATATGTACTAGTTTGGGTATGGTCTACATTTTGGCCACATTTTTTTTTTTAATATTTTGTTATTAACGGTACCTGCCATACAACCATTTTATTGATTTTCAGAAATGGCTCAACGGATTTCGATCAAAATGTTTATGTCTATCGAATTCTAAATAATACTTTTTGGATTTTTGGAAAAAAAAATATTTTTTTTTTGTGAAAATTCAATATATCGGAAATGGGTGGACGATTTTTTCTGAATTTTGTTTTTAAATTTATATTATTAAATATTTAAAATGTTCATACCAATTTTAAATTTAGAAAAAATTTTAGAATTTTTATATATAAAAAAATAATTGAAAACGACTTTAAAAATACATTTAGCCGTTTCTATTAAGAATCTTTTGCATATAATGTGATCGACTATAGGAGCAAGTTCCTGCGATCCAGTCGTGCATTTTATTTTGTCCCTCTTCCTACTCCCTTCCTAAGCAATTAATTGAACAGAACATTGATTTAAAGCTGTTTTTCTCAATTACATATGTAAGGAAAAAATTATTAATAAATAAATAAAATTACTAAATTAAATAATTAAATTACTTAAATAAAATAAAAATAATGGCGCAAAATTTTAAATAGTCTGATGTTAAGGGCTTAGCATGATACTACTTAACAATTTGCTAATACTAAATCACTTTACTAATATTTTCCTTATTTTAAACTAGCACAACACTAAATCTATTTTCTTAATAACCTACAACTAAACACGCCTAAAATATTGCAAAAAAGTAAGCGAACATAACTTTTTGACGTTTGTAAATGTCAAATTGGAACATGGATTTAGTACGATACTAAAAAAATAAATAAGCCATTTTGTGATTTTAACTTTAGTAAAATGTAAAGAAAATAGTACGATACTAAACTGGTCTAAAATTAGCAAAATCCTCTTTTTAACCTAGTATCATACTAAAAATGATTTAACATATTACTAAATCCTTTAAAATTTTTATCCAATATTATTCCTTAGTACTATAAAATATTTATTTTATTGTACATACCACTTGCTGTGAAATAAATTGAAATTGAAATTGAAGAGGTGTTATAATTTGTACACGTTAATTTTCAATCTAATTTTATCAATTGTATGCCGTTAAATAAACTTTGCTTTAAAACTCACTTTTAACAAAATCGGGGGCCAATACCCAATATATTTTTTCTAAAATTACTATTCCTTTATTTTAGTCTTCCAAAACCACTAAGCACCCTGTAGTTACTTATTGCAATTCTAATTTCATAGAATCAATTTAGATAATTCAAATATGATAACCTAAGGCTTTTTACTTTATTTTTTTTAAATAATTGACTGCATGTTTCACGAGCAAAATGTTTGTTTCAAAAATAAGACAAAGGAGAAATTTTATTTTTAGATTTTAAAATTTCGACTATATTCACATTGGTACTAGGCTCCCAGAAACACCACACGAAAATCTATCGAATTAGAAAAGTGAATATGCGAATATGAAAAAAACTTCCCGCCTCGTGAAATTTTCAATTACCTACTAGAAAATTTTAAAGAGTGAAACATTTAAAATCTCTTTGCATTTGAGATTTTCATTCTGGTGTGATAATAATGTTGTAGATAGATGAATATACATCTAAAAAATTCGGAACTATTGCTAGTGGTTTTTCATGAATTTCCGTTATTTTGTTTCAACGGGGCGTGAGGTTTTTCATTATGCACCATCTTCTTCACGCTTAGGGGATTTGCTGGCCATGTGGTATAAACTGCGTTCCTTATAGGTATACATTAATTACATATATTCCATTTATAAATAACCTAATACTAGCCAAGATTTTAGACTTTAGTGTCTTATTTTAGAATTCATTTATTTGTACTTTTTAAGATTTATAATTTAGGTTAAGAAATAAAATGCACGACTGGATCGAAAGTACTTGCTCTTATGTTCGATCGCATATATTAAGGACAAGCTTCTAAGAAGAAATAGCTAAATATATTTTTAAGTTCGAATAGAATTGTGTATTAAAATTTTTTTTATTAAAATCGTTAGACCCGTTTAAGAGATAATTATAAGATTTACTTCTTGCTACAAAATATTGCATGACAGATATCATTATTTTTGGGGTTAAAAAAAGATTTTAAAAAATTTAGGGAAGCACCTAAGACACTTAGTTCCAAGTTTGGAATATAGCTTTAGCCGTTTAGACTGTAGATCGACCTACTAACAAACAGACAGAATTGCGGCACCGATTTTTCTTGTTCTCTATAATCGCAATGTCAAACTTGATTAAAATGCAAGACTTGCGCTATAGTATTTATATTGCAAGTAAAAATATTAGAGCTGCTAAATTGATAGTGACTATGAAAGTCTTGCAAAGCCCTGGACAATGACAAAGGAAATGAGACGTATCCACGTGTTCGAATTCTTCATTGAAACCTCTGTATAGGTCCTCATTACTAAACCCCTTTTTCTTTGTATCGTAACCTAGCAGATTTTATCCGGTTATTACGCTTACAAGAGCTCGAAGTCAATTCTTGATTAAGTAGATAACTTTTCCTGTTCTTTGCTTAACTAAATTGGGCCATAGCGCAGGTGTCGAGTGAGTGCTACCTTTTATTAGTTTTAAATTAATCTTCTATCCAATGTTTTGTTGAGCGGCTCCGAGTGGGATTGTAGTGTTAAATCTTTTCTCGCCAGCTCATCAGCTCTCCCATGGTCAGGGACCAAGTAGAGTTAAATGTTATGCTGCGTTCCAAAAACCCTCAGCTCTTCGCAACAGCAAGTTACAAGCTTCGACTTGATAACTATTGAAGAAATCGCTCTTATTGCTGCAAGGCTGTCAATGAATAAGGTGTCATCAGCATGTGATAGCGCTATTATTTGACACATATCTAGCAGAGAAGAAGCTTGCACCAACCTTATATTGTCCATCATGAGCCAGCGGTAAAAATATGTAGCCATTGTCGGGTCATATTAAAGGGTTCGTTGATCACCTACGCTTGCTTGTCAGGGCAACGAGTATTGAAGGGTTTGTTAAAATCTAAATTTGGTGAACTGTAGTCAGTGCGCACATCGTTGCCTGCAAGTTAGTTTCCGCAGAATCCAGCTGTTGGAATGGTCGGCCGTTCTTTGTATTTTACGAAGGGTTTTAAAGTTCATGGTTTTTTCCAACGCATTCCAATATACCACATACTACCGTACTGTATCAATTAAAAAAATTCCAATTCAGTATAATAGAAAAAAATAAACCTCCCCAAATTCAATTCAGTGTCCAGTGACAATAATACATAAATATTACGAAGCTAAAAAACAAAATGATAACACAGCAGGCACAACGAGCAATAAATCCTTCCATTACCTTGTCACTTCTCACACACAGGACAGGGTGTATCAATACAAAATTGTCAGTAATGTGACAATTAGCTTTTGAAAAGTTCAAATTGGAATTTAGATGTAACATTTAACTTAGTTAATTGTCTAACTTGTTATCTGACTCAGCTTGTTGACAGGTCAAACCGTTAACACTCTAGAGTCTAGACTTGTTTCCTACCTTCAAGTCATGGAAACCCTAATTAAATTAAAAACCTAATGGTCCTCCGCCTGCCGTAGTCTTTGTCCTCTTATTTTTCATTAAAAACCCAATTCTAAAATAAATGTCATACAATGAGTTGCTGGTTTTCTCTTTATATGCTTTTTGGGCATAGCACTAACAACATGTGATTGAGTAAAACTAGTATACCGATAAAATATGACAACGAATAAAAAAATAATGCGAATTATAAGGGAGATAAATAAGATACGGAAACTTCTCCGCATTAGTTCAGCCGTCATCCCTGGAGATAAAATCTGAGAAAACAACAACCTCCAGTCTTAGAACATCGCGCACACATATAATTCCTATCCTTCTTTCTCTTATTTCTCTTACTTAACCTCACGCCCGCGCTTTCTTGAAACATTTAAAGGGTAGTATAATCCCTTGAGCGCGTGTAGATTATAAAAAAAACACATATCCGCTGGCCCGGATAGTATCCGGGGTGAAGAGGTGTTCTTCAATAGTGACAAAATCACTGCGTAAGATTTCCAACTGTCCTTATCTACAAGTCTCTTTCCAAATGATTGAAAAACAGCATTTATCCTGCCTGTCCCTAAAAAAGGCGAATCTTCTTTACCCTCTAATTGCAGTCTAATCGCACTTATGTCTTTTTCCCCATGTCATCGAAACGTTGACAAATTATCAGCTTAAGAAATATTTTTAAGAACGAAAGCTTATTAATGACCGGTAGTATGACTTTCGTAGCAAAAGATCCACTGGTGATCTGATGGTATATCTCACCGAACAGTGGCACAAATCTTTACATCGGTTTGCGCTTTAAATTTCAAAACTATTTGACAGAGTTTGCGATCAAGCTTCCTTATCGAAAATGCGTGCATTTGGTATCGATGAATCTCTCCTTCGTTGGATGAGAAATTACATTTCGTGCCGCAGAATACAAGTCTGAAATTCTTAATATAAATGCTGTGCATCAGGGTTCCGTTTTATCCCCAACTCTTTTTCTCATTTTCCCAAATGATCTCTTTTCTATTTATAATTATCTAAGAAATCTTCCACGATAAGTAGTGAAGCAAATGCAACTTCAATAACTCTGTCCGAACCAGTCATTGAATTACCCCAAATTAATGAACCAAAAATGATATTGAAACCCCTCAGAACCCACTGTACCTATGCCACATGTATCTGTGACCGAACAGCTTCGCTTGGCTCCATCGAAGGAGTCCGTCATTACAGTTCCCAAAACTCTATCTTCTATTCCAAAGCCTAGGGCCATATTTGTGTCTCGTCTCTTACCCGTAACTAAGCTGGAAGACTTATTGGATCATTTAGTTGCTACCAAAGCTATTGCAAATTCATCATGCGTCAAATGTTCCAAAATAAGTAAACCTAACAGTTTCGTAGCTTCTTTCAAAATAATTGCTCCAAATTCTCTCTTCGAACCCATATGTAGTAGTTCTTGGCCTAATAATACGTTGGTGAAAGAATTTATAGCCCCCTTGACGAAAATCTCCGCTGACCACCAAATCATCTCGAATCACCTTGTAGATCCTTCATTGTCAGGTCAACTGCCTCCAATGCCCGTTTATGCGCCATCGTACATTCATCCCAAATTATGATTTTGCATTCTCGCATCAATTTCGCTTTCACCGAATTCTTAGTCATTGTGCACGTTAATGGCTTGTCAACCGTCAGAAAATTCATCGCCAGTTTCAAAGCGGACTGTGCAGTTCGGCCGCCTTCAAACAGTGTGGCAGCAATGCCATAGATGCCATAGGATTCAACAGGTAACGAAAGAGATCTTGGCCGAATTTTTGCTGTAATCAACTATCTGACGAATGTCTTGCATGTCCCGCAGAGGGAGCATCGAGAAAGTAAATGCGGTTGCGGAATCGTATTCCAAAGCAGAGCCATTGAAGTCTACATTTACCACTTTTCTTCTTCCAACAACTTGTTGTCGAATTTGTGGTAATGATTGTGCAATATGGACACGTCTCCATTTATTTCTTCTGCACATTATGATTAATTTATTGCAAGATATGTGCGTCGTCCAAGGTTAGATTGGAATCAGTGTAATAATGCGCAAAACTTGAATCAATTTCAGCAAGAAAAATAACACATTTTCTGAATAGAAAATTATAATGTGGAAAGGACATCTGTCAAATCGCGAACAGCCTAAGTCAATGTATAACGCAATCTATTTTATTAGGTTGTGGCATTGATCGCAGCACAGTGTCATCTAATATATATCTCATAAGCTTCTTAACCCAAAACGTCTTCTATCCCAATCAGTTTCACAATTAACCGACATTTTCTAAGCTTGACAACGAATTAACAAAGAGAAACCAAAATGAAAGTGTGTGTATACAAAACCCCAGTAGGAAATTTCAAAAAATTCATGCATTAAACACCAACTTTTTCATCAATAAGTGGAAGCTACACCCCATGAATTTGGTATGAAAAACATCGATGAATTTAACATGGGCGTTCACCAAGTGATTTTCGGGGTGAATTTTTAACAGTGAAATCACGAAGTAGGGGTAACTAGTTTATTCATAAGCAAATTATATGTGATGAAAAATGGCATGAATGCTCATCCATTAATTCACTCTGTTAATGTTACTCGTTAATTCGCATATGAATTTTATATGATTAAAAATGATATGAATGTTCAATTATGAAATCACTAGGTAAAGCCCGTGTGATACCTACTTCTTTTTTTCTCATTTTGTATGCTTTAAATAACATGAAAGTGTGAGTTTTCTGTGAAAGGGGAAATATGTTTTTTTGAAACAAAAACATTGTATATGTATGTTATATACCCAAACATCATTTTAATAATTTAATTCGACGATTATTCAATAATATAAACATTCAATTAAAAAAAAAAAATACGTTTAAATAATAACTAAAATGTAGTCTTGATAAAATCTTGATGCGAAAGTAAACCTTATCAATAATTGATTCTTTAAAATTTGATCTGATGTCTGATGGTACGAAAGAGATCTTGGCCGAATTGTTGCTAGCATCAACTAAATGACGAATGGCTTGCATGTCCCACCAGGAGCATCGAGAAAGTAAATGTGATTGCGGAATCGTGTTCCAAAGCAGCGCGATTGAAGTCTACATTTACCACTTTTCTTCTTCTAATAACTTTTTGTCGAATTTGTGGTGGTGATTGTGCACTTTGAAGCTGTGCAATTTGGACACGTCTCCATTTATTTCTTTGCGCGAAGCTCTTGCCTCTGATTATCACCGAAGATTCTGATTAATTATTGCGAGTGTACGTTGTCCAAGGTTAGATCGGAATCAGTTCAATAATACGCAAAACTCGAATCAAGAAAAATATCACATTTGCTTAATAGAAAATGATAATGTGAGAAGGACACCTGTCAAATCGTGCACAGCCTAAGTCAATGTATAACGCAATCTATTGAGCTGTGGCTTTGATCGAAGCACAGCGTCATCTAATATAAACGGTGATTTTTTAAGAGCTTGGTTTTTGTAAATTCAAAAAAACACAGAAACTTGTAAAAAGTGAATGAAATTTTTATTTGGATCGATAAATCAATTGCTGCCATTTACTTTTTAAAAATAATTTCACTCAAATGTTGCCCGCGGCTACGATTCAGGTGGTCCATTCTGAAGGTCCAATTTTGGCAAACTTTTTCACACATTTCGGCCGGAATCTCACCAATGACGCGTTCAATATTGGCTTCCAAGGCAGCAATCGTGTTTGGCTTGTCCCCATAGACAATAGACTTAACATAGCCCCACAAAAAATAGTCTAACGGGGTCAAATCACATGATCTTGGTGGCCAATTGACTGCGCCAAAACGTGAGATCAACTGCTCACCAAATTCGCCTCTCAATTGATGCATGGTTTCGCGTGCAGTGTGGCATGTGGCACCTTCCTGTCCTCGTCCTTGAAGAAGTACGGCCCAATGATGCCGCCTGCCCATAAACCGCACCAAACAGTGCATTTTTCGGGATGCATTGGTAGCTGCTGAATTGCCTCTGGCTTCTCTTCACTCCAAATACGGCAATTCTGCTTATTCACGTATCCATTTAGCCAAAAATGAGCCTCGTCGCAGAAACGGACGTAGCTTGCGAAACACATTTTTCACAGAGCACGAATTTTGATAATAAATTTCAATAATTTGCAAACGTTGTTCAGGCGTAAGTCTATTCGTGATGAAATGGCAAACAATACTGAATCGAAATGTCAAATGTTCGTGGAATTTGTCATGTGTGATCTGTCAAAAATATAAACGTCAAAAACCAAGTAGCAAAAAAATCACCCGTTATATCTCATAAACTTCTCCACCAAAAATGCACGCAAAAGGTCTTCTATCACAATGAATTTCACAATTAACCGAAATTTTCAAAACCTCACAACGAATTTTCTACCTTTAAGTCGTCCAAAAAATCCATGGTACATTCTCGACAACCAACAAATAAAATATCAAAATGCATTTAATGGGAATAAAATATTGTAGTTGTGAGCATACACGCGGCAACAAGGAGACACCAAAATGAAAGTGTGTGTATACAAAACAAAACATATTATTTATACTAATAAAGCAATAACAAATATGTGAGTACCAATTTTGGTTATAACTCGGGTTCTAGACTTCGGACGGCAAACAGATTTCTTATATGCACTCTCCAAACATGCATTAAGATCTCCTGAAAATTTCATTCAAATCGATCAAGCCGCAAAAAAGAAGATAGCGCACAAACATAATTTGGATTGTTCTTTATATATAAGAAGATTTATTATAATTAAAATGTAAAATTGCAAAGATAATTACAAACGAACGCATTAACAATAAAACCACCAGCCTTCATACAAAATTTACATTTTTCTTTTAAATCAATAATAATAGTTTTAATAATTTTATTTATTAGTTTAATAGTTTTTTTAATTAATATATTTTTTAGATTTTACTAAATAGATCGTATTTTCTTAGAAATTCAAGTATTTTCGATAAGTTTTCCACATTAGGATATTTCAATATGTCTGTGCGGTTGATACTCTGGTCAGCTGGTTGGAAGTTGGGACAGATGTTTAAGAGGTGCTCGATCGTCATTTGTTGTCGATCGAGCACCAATTATTATCAAACAAAAAGGCACATGTCTCTTAAGAGTTTTACATCTCGTGATTATTTTTATCCATTTTAAGCCCAAGACACACATGCAACAGATTATCTCTTTAATTTTATATCAAATGCCACATTTGGTTTAGACATAAACAAACTAAACATTCATGTTCAGCAATCTTCCGCAGGTACAACCATATAGTAACTCAACATAACAAATTCTTCCTACCTTCCACAATAATACACCGTATATGGTTAATGTTGTTAATGTTAGTACATACTTTGTAATCAAAACAACATCAATCCCGAAGGCTTCCATTAGAAACCTGTCTACCTGATTGATAACCGTGAACACTCTGGCATTCCAGACTGCTCCCAAAGGAAATCTCAATCAAACGTCACCTTGGCTCGGGCTCGGTGCTACTGGTTTTTTTTTCTTTATTTTTATTTTTTACCCATCGCCCCATCTATGGAAAAGGTTCATCCATCCCTTTACTCATTAAACGTAATCGAAAAAAATAAGAAACTACAAAACCATCCGAGCAACCTAAATAGTTCAACCTAATTGAAGTCATTGAAAGTTACGCACAACTACAAAATGATCGAATTAAAGAGTGGTGCATCAGAAATAGTAGGTATAGGCTTAGGGACTAATGGGATGGTTTTGGGTCATCGAAAACCTTTATAGTTGCGTCATAATTTGATAATTTAAATTTTTCCTTTCCTCTGTTGATTTTTTTTTTCTTTTTAAATTTTCCTTGCGCAGATAGACGATCCACGTCTAATTTGTCTTCCACGCTTTGTAATTGAAGCTTGAGTGGAGGAACAACGCTACGCGACATACGATACAAGTATCTATCTATTCCTGTTTTATGGTCTTTTTTTCATCGGAGATTGAAAGTCGACGCACTTGGATGAGTTTTGTTCCCTTGCAGCAAGAACTCTGTCGCCTCGCGCCAGAGAGATAGATGATCATTACCAGCATGACCAGCATTATGCCAATGAAGTTTAATGATGCCACTGTATTTGGTTGTTGGTTCCAACAACTGGCACTGGTCCTATAGGTATAGTGCGGAATTAGAGGAGTTCCTTTATTTTTTTTTGTTAATTTATAAATATATGAAACCAAGCATGGAACGAAATCCAAGAAAAGGATGGAACTTCCTCTGTCTCTGATCTAGTCTTCTTGCTAGTCTATCCATGAACATGAATATTTTATAAAAAAAAAAAAGTCTTCACATTTGGTTTGGTTATAGAAAAATGGAGTGCCTATCTGATTGTGCCAGCATTTTTCATGGTGATAATTGTGGTTTTGCGGTTCGAAGAATCCGAAAGAAACAGTCTTGGATTTTAGTAGAGATAGTTACCTCTGCAGTTTGGTTTGATGTGGTTTGCATATCTTGAGAATAGTTATTTGCTTTAAACGGGGATTTTATTATAGGCTCTTGGGTTATTCTTTATTCTGGCATCTATCCTCTTCTTTGTTATGCGAATTTCTTTGTGGGTAAGCAGATACATTTTTTTGTAGAATTTTATTTTTTTTTTTGAGAAAAATTTAAATGTCTCTTAGTATCAATTTGTTGCTCTAGAAAGCTATTTTGGAAAGGACACAATACAATGTAACAAAGTCCAACATAAAATCTGGAATCACATTGAAATTTTAAGAGTGCAATAAGAGGTATATTGATTTGATTTTTAATAAGTAAAAGGTGGGGTAATCCATACAAAATTCGAAAAAAAGTACATTTTGGTAGCTTTCTTAGATGGCATCTATAGCTTTTAACAACTTTGACAAATCTCTGCGCTGACCTTTGTGATGTGCTTCTGGCTTCTCAGCCGAGGTTTTGCTCCCCATTACCAAGGGACATTACGAAGAAAACACGACATCTTATTACAAAATCTTTATTAAAAACGACTCTTTAATTCAAAACAATCGATATTTAGTTCAACAATTTCTGATAACGGTAGGTCTTCAGTCTGGTGTAGTGGTATTCTGTTAACAAAATGGTAGTTGATATATTTCCTCATTAGGCGTTTTTCTTTTTTCGTTCAGAGCAGAGCACTGACCAGAGTTCGAACACATAGATTATGCACTGAACTTGCTCCAAACAGAGCAAGCTCTGAACATTGATATGTTCTTTAAACACACTTGAACCACACTAATCAGAATACATTTTCATTTTTAACTGCATGCTCTGAGTTAAAAAGAAACACAAACAAATTTTTTGACAAGTCAGACTCTGATCTGTACTAAAAAAAGAAAAACGCCTATTCTAGTTCAAGCAAATTACGGTTTTAAGTAGTTCCTAGTACTACTTCTGGATCTGGTACTGCTTTGGGGTAGTCTGGTTTCGATGACGTAGTAGTCACGTATCGGCAAACTAGTCATCTTGATCCAAAAGTTTAGACTAGAACGGATCAGCTAATACAAGGCTCCTGGCGGTATTCGACACAGCAGGCCAAAGCCCTATTAGGTCAGAAGGTATCGGACCTCTGGTGGCACTTGAAACTGCAGTCCGCAGCTCTGGTAGATCAGCAGATATGAGGGCCCTGGTGGCACTCGACACAGCAGTCCGAAGTTCTCGTAGGTCAGAAGGTACCGAAGACCGTGGTTGCGATTAACTAACTGCAATGAAACCTCTATCCATTGGTGGGGAAGCTAAATGCAATAAAGCTATGATGTCCTGATCAACTTACCCCATCTATGGGCAGATTCAAACTGAGGAATAAAATCAGATTTATTACCACGCAAAAAAGATGGTCGAAGGAGCCATGATTTTCGTTTTTCCTTCTAGGTCCACTTATAGTGTTTTTGGTAGGAACCAAGTGTACATTTTAAGGTGATGAACGAAAATCGTAGTCTCAGTTGATTTTTCGGTTACGTCATACATATTGACGTATGACTGGGAATTTGTATCGAACTGGAATGTAATTCCAGCTGTATATTGAAATTCGGTAGATGGTGACGATTATTTATAATTAAATTTTCTTTTCTTTAAAGAAAAATGAGGAAGCGAACTGCTATTAAATCACTAAAATTTGGTCTTAAAAAACACTCTCAACATTCACCTCTGCTTAGCATATGGACATTCCAGAAAATTGTACAGACAGAGAATAAAAGCTAAAAGTTAAATAACACTATCTGTTTCGCCAGACATTGTAGAAATACTTGTGCCAGATACTTGTTCTCACGGATGGCAATGGCGGAGTTGATATAGTACTTGACTGCTTATTTTGAAGAGTGAGTTCGAGCCCCACTTTAGGCAGCATTCTATTCTATGCCTCCAGCTTTAATTGACTATCATTCGTGGGGTATAATGAAGCAATAATATCTAGTTCTCAAATCCACTGTAGGAACTGAATTCTTTAATTCTTTTCTATTTCTATTCCTTCTATCTAGTGCCCTGCAATTTAGGTTGCATTTAAGAGACCTTAGGTATTACAGGCATACAGTTGAAATTATTATTTTAAAATGGTTCCTACGAGTAATGTGGTGTTTTGTCATGTGCCAACTGCTAGCTATTTTTCGCCAACAACTTTTTGAACTGTTATATGCTTGGATTGAGGCATATTGTTTACACTCTAAAAAATATTTGCATTCATTATCGGTTGGGATTTATTCAAACCTGATAAATATGATACCTGGATCTACAGATGTGCAACTTCGCTGCATGGTACCTTAGTCGATGGTTTACAGCAACATTCCCCAAATAATTCAAAACCTAGACGATATTAAAAAAAAACTCAATAACGAAGAAGTACTGTAGGAAAATATGACGTCGAAAGGTTACATTTGCAAAAGAAAGAACATGAAGAGCGCTACATCAAGGGTAAATGTAGTACTTCCAGGTAAACCTTTAGAGTTGAAGCAGGAAACATTATCGTTGGTATTACAGCCCGTACTGAAAAAAAAATAGTTCAATGTGGTAGTGGATAGACGTCTTTTTAAGGGCTGCTTCTTCTTAACCATTTTTTCCCTATTTAACCGAGTTTAAATAAACAAGATCTATTATATAAAGTTCCTAAAAAAATTAATTTGAAAGTTTTAATCGAAAGTAATTTTCATAAATTAACGAATTGTATTTTGCTCAAAATTTGTTTAACACTGTATACAGTTTTTAACTCACTCATACATCCAATATGCAACGTCCACATATCACCAGGCTCCACTCTAAACACAATCACCATCTCATTCTCCTTCATCATTTTCCACATCATCTGGACGACCATCAAAAACCAAAAACAATTAAAAAAAAAACCGCAACAAATTACGAAAGCCAAGACCCTGCACACGTACAACTAAGCATAGCCGCCGAATCAACAATAACATATGACGTCACCGAAGTTTTGGCAATGATAAAATCTCAGGGGGAATCAATTTCACTACAGTTAAAAGCTATGGAGGAAAATTTGAGTTTAAGAATTTCCGCCATTGAATTAAAAATTGCAAAGATTGATGGTATGGGCCGCGATATAAAACAACTGAATGATCGCGTCACTGTTCTAGAGGCACTTTTTACTAGAGTCGGCTGTCTAGAGGCTGAAGGCAATGAAATTAAAAATACAAATAAAAATACAATATTTACAAACCACCACATATCACTGATCCTGGTTCTATTTCAAAAATTTTAGAAGATCTAACTGCAATCAATGTGGACCTCTTTGATGAGAATAATAGTAATGTCAAAGCTTTTGACGATGGCCTTGCTTCTCTTAACCTCTTCCCTATAAACCGGAAGTTACCTACGCATTTCACTTCAACCAGCTCAACTTTGCTAGATTTTTTTCTCGTTAACCAGCCTAATTTTGTAAACCATTATGTTCAGCTTGAAGCACCAGGTTTCTCAAAGCACGATCTTATTTTGGCTTTTTATAATCTCGACAAAAAATCTAATTTTTACCAACAAACTTATTCGTTTAGAGATTTCAAATCTGTAAGCATGTAGATCTTAGTACATAATGTTTTGAATTCTAACCTTCAAAGCATATATCTTCTTTCACATATCGATGAACAGGTGCACTTCTTCACTGACACAATGAATAATCTGTTTGATATCTCTGTACCAATTAAAGCAGTTCGCACACGAAATACTGACCCATGTTGACTTAATAACAATATCGAACTACTTATAGCTAAGAGAAATGAAGCATATTAGCGTTCGAAACGATTTCGGGTTCAGCACTTCTTCGATAACTATAAAAGATTGCGAAATACTGTACTTGCTGAAATAAAAAATTCCAAAGGGAGATTTTATGCCTCAAAATTTAGTAATCTAACCTCCAAAAAACTGTGAAGAAATATCAAGTCACTTGGTATCTCAAATCAGAAAATGAGTTGTGATGAAGAGTGTGACGTTAACAGCTCGTTAAAAAAATATTTGCGGCCTCCTCCTCTTACACTAATGATGCTGCATATATAGTTTCGAACAGGAATGCTAATATTCCACAGGTTTTAGTTTCAGAAGAGTTGATGAAATACAAGTGTTCAAAGCGATAACTGGAATTAAATCGGAAAGAATAGGTTTCGACAACATGCATCCCAAATTTGTTAAATTAATTCTTCCTTTCATATCTCCTTTCATTACTCATGTATTCAACACTATTTTAACCAGTTCATGTTTCCCTAAGCTTTGGAGAGCTTCTTAAATTATTCCCGTTCCTAAAAAGTCAAATTTAAGTATTAAAGATTATCGACCAATCTCTATTCTACCGTTTCTATCGAAGGCATTTGAAAAGATTGTAAGTCAACAGATAACCACTTTCCTAGACACACATCAACTGCTTACACCTACCCAATCAGGTTTCAGGCCATATCATAGTTCTACAAGAGCGCTCCTTAAAATTGTGGACGACATACGACTGCAAATAGATAAGAACATAATAACAACGTTGGTTCTTAGACTTCTCGAAGGCGTTTGACACTGTTTCTTATAGAATACTCTTAAAGAAGTTACAACATTTTTTTCTATTTTGAAACCTCAGTTTTATCTCTTATTGAGGATTATCTACCGACAGAACCCAAGCGGTTTCTGCAAGTTCCAAGTTGGTGTACCACAGGAATCAATTTTAGGCCCTCTTCTTTTCACACTGTTCAATAATGATCTACCTTCGGTTCTTAGTAATTGCGAAATTCACATGTACGCTAATGACGTTCAGATTTTTTTGAGCTACAGTATCGAAATGGTTGAAGATGCAACTGCCGATATCAACGAAGATCTGTTCCGTATAGTAGAATGTTCACAATCAAACCTTCTGAAGCTCAACTAGAAGAAATGCCAGGCCATTGTTATAAGTAACACTGTTCTTGACACAACAAGTTTACCATGCGTGGAAATAGATGGTTCAATGTTGAAATATGAAAAATAAGTGAAGAACTTAGGCGTAACTTTTAATCAAACTCTGACTTGGGATACTCATCTGGCGTGTGTGTACTATGCTACCCTACGGATATTACACCTAGTTGTCTTCCAACTGCCATTTAAATAACGATTGCCAAAACGCTTGTCTTTCCCATTCTTTTGTATGGTAGCCTGATTTTCTGTTGCTTGGATTATATGAGTAGAAGCAAGCTTCAAGTTGCATTCAACAACAACGTCCGATTTATATATGGCCTGCGACGTTTTGACCATGTTTCCATGTATTCAATAAATGTATTTGGTATGCCCCGGAATAAACATCTAGATTTTTTAGTACTGACTTTTCTCTTTAAACTCATGTGCACTAAAAATTCTGCATACTTATTTGAAAAACTTAGTGTTCCTGTATCTCAAAGAAGTAAAGTTATAATTGTGCCTCCTTTTAAATACAGAAACTCTAAGCAACAGTTTTTTGTGTATACGGAAAATCTTTGGAACTCCCTACCAGCCGATCTGAGAAGACTAAGCAATTACAATACTTTTGAAGTTTCTTTGAAAAACTATTATAGATGCTAACATTTTTTCTAAAGGTTTTTTTTTTTTCTTGAAAATTTCATTTATTTTAGATTTCCATATTATTCATACTACTTCTTTAACAACAACGTGTTGGAAGTCATCATGCAAAGCTGTTGAAATTAAGAAATCACATTTCTACTATGTATATGTATTTAGTTCAAGTTATAGAAATAACTATAAAACTAACTATAAAAATTTTGTCAATTTCTTAATAATATTTTTCTTCACTTCTATTTTAAACTTAAAACAATAAAGACTTATTACTAAAACATTAAGGTCTTTTAGTTGGAATATCTTAATCACAATTAGCAGAAAGTTCTAAGAACAAAAAAAAACACATACACCAATACCAGTGGAATAAATACCACAAGTCAGTACGATTGCATACGCCAACAATATTAATATCAATGTTAAAACTGAGCGAGCTGTCCCCAGCGCGTTTGCATAAATAAAGTTAGAAGCTATAAAAATGAGTAAATGAGGTACCTTCGATACCACTCAATAGAAAGAACGTCACAGTCGATAGCTATAACTTCGAGGTAGTAAAGAACTTTGACTACGAGTGTCTCGCTATCTTCTGATGTAAAACATAAGTCAACAAATCAAATGAAAAACCATTATTGCTAATCTCTATTTCCTTGAGCTTAGGGGGCAATTGATTAGTAAGTCGATATTGTGCAGAACTAAGGAAAGCCTCTAAGGCCTTAAAAATTCCAGTCCTTCTTTATAGGTTCTATAGGCCCATGAAAGGGAATCTCAACGAGCTTTGAGTGCACTACCGGAGGCAGCTATCTAATGACCCGGATAATGAGAACAGGTGTTTGTTGGTTGAGGCGCAGGAGGGCAAAAAACAATCAAAGTTTATAATACGATTGCAAGAACATATGTTCCGAGAAAAGGACAACAACTTTTTTCTAGTTATTATTAAGCTTGAATATTTTTCTCGACATTGGGTTGGTTTTTATTAATTTTTTTATGAAGAACAAAATTCGTTCCTCGAATTCCCGATACAAGCTCTTCTAACTTACTTACCTATGAACCTTGGAATTCTTTTAAAAATTAGCAATCAGTTAACCGAGATAACGACTGTGCCGAATTTGACATTAAATGTTTAGGTACCTCCTACTGGTAAGTAATATCCAACATCCATTGCTCGACAACTAACAACTCACTTACCTAAATCAATCGCAAATATTGTTGGTTGAAAGTATCTAAATTACAGACCATCATAATATTATGTATATAATTCCCTAATGCTTCTGCTTTATATGCTGTTGCTAACGTAATACGAGCATGCATGGATTATTGAATTTTCTATAGGTACATCATCAGCACCATAAAATAAAAGCTAAAAAAAATTAGTCAAAATTGCCTGCAGGTGCTGCAAGTAAATTGGAACAAGTACTTACATTCTCGACCTTCATATGCAATTTTGCCAGCCACTCGGCAACAAAAAAAAAATAAAAAAAAACAGTATCCTTCCTTTCCAACAACTGAAGTGTAAGCGGTTCAGTTCAATGAATTTTTGCACATCCTTTCAGATGGATTTTCTTTATCCGTTCCCTTAACACCAGATGAAGACCAAGACACCACGTATAAGATCGAAATGAAACCTTTCATTAAATTCGCATACCTGTGGAATTCCATATCATCAGTAACAAAAAAAAAAAAAGAAATTCGATCTTGCCATCATCATCGTCGAGTCGTATATCGGTCGTTAAAGCTAACGATACACTGCGTGATTGTCAACTTTTCTGGTTGGACAATGATGACGACAGCCAGGATCCTTTAGGTAGATCCGTTCGTTCGTTGGTTTGTTTACCTTTGCGAAGACATTAATTTTCAAGGGCTTCCTTCGGATGACATCATTTATCGCCGGAACTGATTTTTGCACGCGCCCTGTCCATCACAAATCACAATATCGCAAGTCTACAACTTATTCTCATATTAATATATGAAAACTGCGTATAGCTTTTTTTTCTTTTACATAAAAAAATATCAAATTACCAATTGAAATTCCGACAAGGTTTTTATTATCAGAAGGTTTGGTTTTCGCACTAGCAGCGGCTTTCGGCTAATTGGAAACGGAAGTGGGAATCATAATCGATGTACGTTTTTTTATTTTGTGTTTTATGTTTTGGTTGATTAATTATAGGTAATTTGGTATTTAATTGCAGGCCCTCACAGGAAGTGCTAAATACACAAATGGATGTAATAATGAAATTGTTGTTGAATTACAGAAAGTCTAATGTCAAAAATGTCCTTGTGAAGCTCTTACACCTGTCGATTCTCGATTGCTTCAAGGTTTATCAATATACATACCTACACAATTATTATTTTCATAGAGCCTTTATCTGAACTGAATGTTTGTAGAATTGTTTTGTTGAACCAAATACAGGGTGATTCGTTCAATAGAGAATAAAAATGCCATTTTATTATTTTCTGTTTTTAAAAGTTTATTTATGTGCTTTAAGTCAATTTATAACAATCAGCATTCACTTTAAATTCGTGTGAATTGAAATGACTCGATTAAATTAAAGACAATGGCGCAAAATGCCTAATGTTAAGCACTTAGCATGATACTACTTAACAGTTTGCTAATACTAAAGCACTTTACTAATATTTTCCTAATTTTAAACGCTTTTTAACTAGCACCATGCTAAATCTATTTTCTTAATAACCTTCAACTAAACACGCCTAAAAAAGTGCAAAAAAGTAAGCGAACATAACTTTTTGACGTTTGTAAATGTCAAAGTGGCATATGGATTTAGTACGATACTAAAAAAATAAAGTAGCCATTTTGTGATTTTAACTTTAGTAAAATATTAAAAAGATAGTACGATACTTAACTGGTTTAAAATTAGCAAAATCCTCTTTTTCGCCTAGTATCATACTAAAAATTATTAAACATTTAGCTCTATACAAAATTTTAAAGTTAGACAACTCGACCTTGCATTCTCATCTGACGCGCGCCGTTAGTACAGTAGTGGTAGAATCTACTTCTGCTTTATCTAACATAGATCGTTATCACCCGCCTCTTGACCTTTTTCTTGCACTTGAGCGGTCATTTACTAGAAAATAGTAATCCAAATGACTGTTCCCATACTTTTGACTTTCACAAAGGTGATTTTCAACAGCTCTTGGATAGTTTGATAAGCTCCGGTATAGAAGATTTACCGATTTCTAATGATCTGGGGGTCAATTCCCGATCTGTGAAGATGTGAAGTGATAAATTTTATCACGCTTTCACGTCTAATTCGATTCTCGATTCGTGAAAAAGTGAAGTTAAATGCCAAACATTTTTCATATGATAATTTTTTTATCACAGTCAATTGTTTTGTGAAGAAAATGTTTCTAATCGAATATTAAGAAGAAAAACAGAATTTGGCACATGACAAGTAAGCAACAATTATATTTATACACAAATTTATTTTGGTTATAAGTTATATTTGTGTTTATTCGAGTAAATAACGAAATTGTTAAGTCAACAGATTGACAACAGTCGACGCGACGGTGCTCATTCCTGCGACAGATCGTTGGAAGCTACCCATTGCAAAAAAAATGCAGAGCACTTTACCATATTTAAATGGCTTTGAAGCGCACTTATAAGTTGAGTGTTTTTCAAGAATGCTCTCAATTCACGTATTAAATCCATGCATAAATGTTTTGGGAATCTATAAAGTTCAATAAAGTGCTCCTAGTTGTAACTTCGAATAGATTCTTCCCATCTCGAAAGCCTCAATATCCTCACATAAAAAAATAATAAATTTTACTCAAAACAGAGATATAATATAAAACCCACAATTGTTCAGTACGACGTCTTTTTTTAATTTATTAAACGAATTATTATTCCGGACATTATTCTTAAGCAAATTTAGAAACTGAAATGAAATATTTACCTTTCCCAACTAAAAAAATCTAATCAGAAATGACAGAATTTATCATTTAGTACTTTTTAGTACAAACTTTATCACAATGAGTTCTAGAATCGCATTAGGCGTGTGCGTGAAGTTGGAAAATGATAAACCTCTGTGAAAACTGGAATGATATTTTTTTTATCACTTCATAATTTCACAGATCGGGAATTGACCCCCTGGACTCAACTATCTCAAGCTTCTATTCTATTTTGATGAGATGCATTAATGAAACATTTCCAAAAAAAGATCTATTTCCTCTAATTCTTCTTGTCATCCTTGGTTCACAAAAGAACTGAAATGTATCCGAAATAAAAGAAATAAGCCTTGGAAAAAATACATTAGGTTCATGTCGGTAGAGAATCAAGTAGTATACATTTCCCTTTTTGACGAATTCAAAAAAACTCTCTTTCGAACTCTATAGCGAATATCTGGAAACCACGGGGCGTTCTTTGAAGTTAGACCCGAAAAACTTCTGGAAATTAATAAATTATAAAAGAAATGTGACGGGTATCCAGTTAATCTCATGTACAATGACGTAATCTTGAGTACAACTTCTGAAATCTGTGAGGGATTTGCAAGTAATTTTAGCCGATTCACCTGTAGTTGTTGACGAAAACTATTTTCATTTTTTATGAAATTGTCCTCAGGTATCATTTAACAATATTACAATAGAGCGTGAAAAAAAGTTGAGCTTTTTGTCACATTTAAAAGAGGACTATTCTATTGGACCTGATGGCATAACAAATTCTGTATTAAAAAAATTTAGGTCCATCTTAGCTCTTCCTCTGAAAAATATTTTTGAACTATCTTTGAAATTAGATAAATTTCCTTCAGTTTGGAAGAATGCGTTTATAACCCCAGTATTTAAAAAGGGAGTCAAAAGCAGTATTATCAACTATAGACCAATTTATAAACTTTCTTGGATTCCAAAGTTGTTCAAACAAGTTGTATGTGATAGTTTGACATTTATATGTAAAAATATTATCTGCAACCAACAACATGGTTTTATGCAGAAACGTTCTACTGTTACTAATATAGTTGTATTTTTGAATAAATGCTTAAACTCCCTAGAAAGCGGTTAAGAAGTTGATTGTGTATACACATACTTTTCGAAAGCTTTTGATCAATTATCTCATGAGATTATCAAGTTTAAACTTAATTCATACGGGTTTCCTCCATCTTTCATCAAGTGCCTTTATTGCCAAATTAGGTGTTCCGCATGGAAGCCATCTTGCACCATTACTCTTTACATTGGTTATTATTGATGCTCCTCTTTGTGTACGCAATAGCGAAGTTCTTATCTTTGCAGACGATATGAAGATTTATAAAAATATATCAGGATTGAACTTTTTTGCAAGAGGATATTAACCACTTTGCCTTGTGGTGTGAAAAGAACAGTTTGAATCTTAACCCGACAAAATGTCAAACAATGACATATTTAAAAAAAACGTTCTCCTTCTTCTCATGACTATGTTATCTCACGGCATATATAACTAGTGTTATAACTGTAAGGGACCTTGGAGTTCTCTTTACGCCCCATTTAGACTTTTCTGCCATATTAATATCATTGTTAACAAAGCTTATTCAATGTTAGGTTTTATGAATCGTTGGTCCAAAGAATTTTTTGATCCAGATGTTACCCGAGCTTTATACAACTGCTTGGTTCGTCCCCATCTTGAGTATGCATCGCAGGTTTGGACTTCTTTTTACGATATTCAAATTGAGAGATTAGAATCTGTTCAAAGAAACTTTACTTGTTTCGCATTGAAAGGGCTTGAGTTGAGTGATCCTTCTAATGCCCTCCCTTATGCCCAACGTTTATCTATTTTTCAAATGCAAGCACTTGCACAGCGAAGAACTAACAATTATTTGATATTCTTCCACCAAATAATAACTGGGGTCACAGATGCACAAGACCTACTAGGTTCAGTTTTTTTTAATTCTCGGGGAGGAGGTTATAATCTCCGTGGCCTCGACTTGATTAAAGTCCCAACACATAGGACTAACTATGCGATGCATGAGCCCTTCACACGTATGGGTAGACTTTTAAATTCGAATTCAAACATTTTTGATTTCAATATCAGTAAAATTAAATTAAACAATATACTCAAAACCAGGGCTCCACGCTCCCAAATGTTTTTGTTTCATATTATGTTCTTGTTTTGTTTTTGGTTTAATATTATTTGTTTATATTTTCATTTTGTACTTGTGTAAATGTTATTTGTAATAGAGTTTGCCTACTAACAACTAGCACTGCACTAGATGATGAGCCGGTGGTATAACACAGTTTTCTGTGTTCGCAAACCATTGGTCCGAAGAAGGAGCTTGCTATAAGCTCTCTTCGGCCAATTCTGATAGTGTGAAAAAAAAAACATATTACTAAACCCCAGTTTCACAGTGGGAGTTTAAACTTAAGATCAACTGAACCTTAAACTAAGACTAAATTTTTGGTTGAATTAGTCGGGTTTCACAGTGAAATCTGATCTTCAGATCAGCTGAACTTCATTTAACTAGATTTTATGAAAAATTGTTGGCAGCGTTTTTCTTGCCTCGTCCTCCCTTTCTCTCTCTGACACAAAAAAACACGCGAAACAACAAGAATAATAAATAAAATAATATTCAAAATCACTATAACAACTCGATAACATTTGAATACACAATTTTGTTTTGTTCATAATATTTTCTGAAAAAAAAACAAAAACAATACAAACGTTGAAAAGTTTAAATCGCAGAATAATCTCGGTTAACTTAAACTAAGAATTGACTCAGTTCAAGGTTTAAGCGAAACGACGGTTTAAGTGAAACCGAATAAATTGCTGATCTGAAGCTTAAACCAAAAGTGGGGTTTAAGATAAGATTTTGTGCCAATAAATGTATATGTACATTAAGAAGTTTATACTAACCAACAAAACAATGAAAAATGAATTTGCCAATACCGAATTTTATAAATTTAAACCAAACCCGTCATATAATTAAGACTAATTTATGCCAATCAGATATGGGTGTGGTACTTATGTACCCGCACTAAAAATATAATTTCTTTTATTTTTTTCGGGTCTTACCTTAATTTGCAACTGAGAACCGTTTTAGTAATCCAAATGGCAGCGTTTTGTAGAAGAATTCGTATGATTTTTTTTTTTTGAAATTTGTAAAACTGCGTTATATTCATAAAACCCTGACATTTTAAAACGATTTATTTTAGCTCAGACTTACCTCTGGTAGATCTCCGAAATCAAGACGAGATTTACGAAAAGAAGCTCACTTAATGAAGCTAACTGATTGTCAATTACTTAATCGATAAATTTAACGTAACGTGACGACAGCATTTCACTTTTTTATGTGTATCCTCGTCATAGTTTGACACTACTTTATTAAGAACGTTTACGTTAAATAATTCTTCCAAATGTTTAGCAATACTATTTAAGATTTGTCAGTGGGCTTAAGATTCCTCGTATGTCACAATGCAGGTCTTCGTATTTCAACAAGGCAGTCTTGTTTATTTTTTAACATTTTTTTTGTTAATTTTAAGTTTAGTTAGATTAATAATATTAAAAATTTAATTTAGAAATGAAAAGTATTATTTTATATTTTAAGTGATTACTGATTTAAATTTAAAAAAAAAAGGATTTATGTTAGTGTTTTTTTTTATGAAAATAGTTTCTGATTCTAGTGCTTCTCCTTCGCTAAATTTCATTTAAAAAAAAACTTTCATTTGTTTTTTTTTTCTAAGAAAATATTTGTTTAAATGTTATGTCGGTTAATCTTTGCGTTTCTTTTGCAAAAAACATTATTTTTCGGTATAAAACGGTATCTTTTTAAACATTTATTGGTGGGTAAAAATTGTTTTAGAGAGCTAAAGCAAAATCCGTCGTTTTTTGACAGAATAAATGTCGGTTTGACATGTGACTGACAGCTCCATAGTTCCCCCAACTGTGCTTATTATTAAATATTGTTTTTTTTTAAAGTTGTATCGTTTAGTGAAAGACCAGTTTTTTCGGGTTGGGGTCAAAATCCCGAAAACCGAAAACCCAAAATCCCGAAAATCCAGAATCCCGAAAACCCAGTATCCCGAAAATCCAAAATACCGAATGGGATCCCGAAAAATTATATAAAATGCAAAATTTGCGCAAATTTTTCATTTTATATAATTTTTCGGGATTTTGATTTCGGACAAATAGTCCTAAGTGTAAAGTTAAGAATTAATTACATAAAAAATAATATTACTGTTTAGTTTCGTTAATATCAATATCTCTTTGTACATTTGCAAATAAATTTATTAAAAGGAATTCCATACAGTATAAATTTACGTTAACTATGATAATGTTATGTAATTTAACCTTCGTACCGACTGCTATTTATTATACTTGGCTTATACTTTTTGTTATTAAATTTTGTTGTTAAATTCTATTTGTTATATACATATGACTTTTTTTTCCATCACCAAGTTTCAGTGAACAGACAATTTTGAAGAGTTTTTTTTTACTTTTCTGTTTCTTTTTTCGGGATTTTGGGCTTCTGGATTTTGAGTTTTCGCGATTTTGGGCTTTCGGATTTGGATTTTAGGGATTTTTCGAGATGAGATTCTGGATTTTCGGTATCCTGGGTTTTCTGGATTCAGAATTTCGGGATTGTATCTGTCTCCCAGTTTGTTCTTCTTTCTAGCAAATAGATTCACAAATTGATTGCCTCAATGTGAGAGACGGAGATAATCCCGAAAGTATGAATCCAGAAAACCCAGAAAACCCAGAATCCCAAAAATCCAGAATCCCGAAAAACCAGAATCCTGAAAATCCAAAATCCCGAAAGCCCAAAATACCGAAAACTTAAAATCCAGAAGCCCAAAATCCCGAAAAAACATAAATAGTAAAAAAACTCTTCAAAATTGTTTGTTCACTGAAACTTTGATGGAACAAAAAGTCATATATAAGCAAATAGAATTTAATTTTTTTTCTCTTTAAGTTTTTATCTTTATTTAATATTTGGCATTTCGAAAACATTTTTCCATCGACACACCGAAGTTCATTTAATATGTTAGTCATAAATAGATAGCTAGATGTTGGCTCAGCTTGTGTATATACTTCTTACGAGCTCTTCTTATTTTTACTTGCGATTATTTTTATCTGTGCTGCTAAGCTTGGAAAGTATACACGTTTGGTTCAACTTTTTGATGATGGGAAAAAGTTGTCTTGGCTTTGTCTTTAACCATCTCATTTCCAGCATACACAAAATTTTCAATTTTGTATATGATAAGGACTGAAGATAATGATCAGGAGGAGTTTTTTTCAATACATGACTTTCTTCATTATTTAAAATTGTACTTAAACCTGATTAACAAAATTTCCCGCGTGGGATCCCGAAATCCCAAGAAATTATATAAAATGAAAAATTTGCGCAAATTTCGCATTTTATATAATTTTTCGGGATCCCATTCGTGATTTTGGGTTTTCGGGATTTCGGGATTTAAACCCCAACCTCAAAAAATCATATACAGAAACGCACCAACCTGAAACACCCTGTTAATAACTATGATCATTGCATAATATCGATTATAATCTTACTCTAGTCAATAAGTGTTGCATCTCCCTCTTCATTCCTTGAAATTATACTCAACTAGGTACACACTTTCAATGCTCTTTTGGAGTAGCTTATATCCCTCAGTGTATTTGTGTAAATTATCAAGCATGATTTTATCGATAAAGAAAAACGTAGATACACAGAACAAAAACTGACATATCCATCACCAGATATCTAGTGAAACTCATTAACCGCTGATCTCTTCCGTTCTACATGTCGAACTTCGAACGCATACCATCATATTTCTTATTATTCTTTTTTTTGTTCTTTCATTTTATCAGACTTTACCTTACCCAACATTATGATATTACTGCTCTTTCACTGACTTCTTTGTTACGTCCTTAACTTAATACTTTTTCGATCTGACTGTGTGTGTTCACCAGTTAAAAGTCTTTAGGAAAACTTTACTACCATTATATGGAAACTCCTCAAGAGAATTCTTAAAGTCAAAATGACCACTTTACCAGAATACCAACGGCAGCCGCAGCTGCTGTTGTTGATGTTTGTTATTTTGCTCCTCTTGTTGCCTCTATGAAATAATAATAATAATAACAACAACAACAAAAACAGTATTTACCACTCTCGCTATATACGTATAGACAACAAAAACCACCGCAAAACTGCTAAAAGGCTTGAAGTACTTGTAAAAAGCGTGCGATGAGGACTTTGTGAAGAAGTATTGACTTCAAGACTGATCGGTGACCACGTAGTGACGTGCGCAATGTAAAATTCAAGAAATTATTGCGTATTCGAACGTATAGGCTAGGCACGCCGCATTGCGGCAGTTGATTGTAGGTATACTTTTGTTTCCTTTTCATTGTGCTCTCTCATTACCAAGGAGCTTTACTTTAGAATTGTGCTTGATTTTCTTTAAAAATAAAATAATACCTATAACGAGGAGTAGAAATAGTTTGAAGAAGTTTCAAGAACTAAAAAATTCTTTTTTGATCGTCTGTCACGAGAAAGGTTTCATACATTCATCAAATTGTGTAAAATGTAAAAAAAAATCTCTACCAACATAATTTGTTAAAAATAAAACAAAAGAGTTGATGCCAAACCTTATTTTTATTCGATGCGTTAGAGAGCACTTTTGAAATTCGTGCATAAAATCTTTTTGGATGTAAGAAACAAAATTGTAGCAAAGGTTTATTACTCCATATTTACTTCGTGACTCTTTTTCAAGCTTTACGTTAATTTCTCCTGGCATAAATGGCATTTATTGTAAATAAAACTTTCCATGGAAATGTTGCCCTTCTTCGAGCGTACGTAACGTGAAGGTGTTGGTATCGTTGGTTGGTAAACTTTCCATGGCAATTTTTTTGAGGTTGTTGCCAAAGGAGAATGTCAAACCCTCTTGACATTTTTGTTCAGTAAGGTTTGGCAATTCATCATGAATCGTTTAACGCGCGCTTGAACAACGCTTCCAAATTGTGGAAATTTACTTTGAAAAAAATAAATATGTTCGCGAAGTTCGTAGCACTTCACTCTTCACCCATTTTACGGTCAACATAATCTGCCTCGTGAGTAAATAATTTGTGGAGTTGTCCATAATTTTCGCTCTAATTTTACGAAGAAAATTCTCAAGCCATTAACGAATAACTATTCATTCAAATCCATCCATCCATTCAAATTTGATTGTTTGGTGCTGTTTACACGCTGGTTGCATCATCGGTCCTTATTTCGGAAGAAATAAGGAGGAGCTGCTGTAACGGTAAATGGTGAGTATTATCAAACCTTTCTGGCAGATTTTTTTACCTCCAAAAATTAATAAGCTAAACATGCACGACATTTGGTTCCAATGAGACAGCGCAACTTCCCATACATCGCACTTAACTGGCCCACTTGTATGTGTGACTTTTTATGGGCATATGTTAAGTCATTGATTTATGGCTACAAACGAGCAATTCTTGACGCATTGGAAGCCAATATTTAAGCCATATATTTAAAAATAAATGACATGAAATTATCTAGTTTAAGTTTGTTTCACGTTAGTATTTAACGAATTGTATAAATAAACACATAAATAAATCTACCAGATTATAATAATACAAAATTCATTTCAATAATATTTCAGTTTTGTATTACTATTTGAAGTTCTCAAGCTCTTAAAAAAATACCCGTTATATGCAAATTTATGGTTAAATTAAAATTATACTCAATGCATATAATGGCAAATAATTAGATTTAGTAATCTAAGGTAGTACTTTATAGATAAGAAGAAGAATAGGAAAGGGCAAAATGACAAGATCAGCCAAAACCAAATCATTCAATCATTCAAAAACTAAAATTGTTGAAAGATTTAACAAAATTAAAGGACGACAAAATACCAGATCGCATAATCAAGATTGTAAGATTTGTTTTTAAACGCTTTGGTTTCGGGCATTTTGGCACTATGCTAATTTTTGTTTAATTGAATTTGAATGAACTCCTGACCAAAAAAAGTTTTTGAATGAAACACACGGCATTCTCCATACTCCTCTATTCCAGGGTCGATACTTTAGAGCATGATTCAAGAGACAGCAATATTTGCGCATGTGCATCTTCGGTCACACATCTTGTTTGAACGCATTTATCATTATACCACGGGTTGTTTCTCTGAAATGACTGATGGTAACCTGAGGTGATTTCTGCTACTTCTTTGATGATATTGCCGCTTTGAGACTACCGCACCGGTTAGGTAAGTGCACAGAGGAGGACCTCACTCAAATACGCTCTCTGTAGACTTTGGCGATTTTAGGTGTGCTAAAACGTCTAACGTCGAACTTATTAAGCCCTATCAAAGAATCCATCGTAATCGAAAATCTGCCGAAAAATCTATCATGGAATTCATTCGTAGTAAATTCGTAGTGGAAAATCTGCTACAAATTTCGAAATTCATAGAATTTCGTGTCTCTGAACAGAATGAAACGGAAATATTTTAGCTTTCTCTATGTCGAGTTATTCTTCTCGTAGTCAAGTGGAAAACGGTTATCTTAGTAAGAATGTAGGTATTTTTAATGAATCTTTAACCAAATTCACTTCTTCTCTTCAGTCCATTGAGCACTTTTTTTTAAATTAAAAGAAAATGTAGACTGCGCCATATGTCAACTTCGGAATCCTTATCAACACCAAGCTGGTAGCTACCTTCTCCCAAAATTCTCAGCGCAGCAGCCAGCCGCCAAAACAAGTTTATTGATCAGGAAAATCTAACTTTTGAAACTCCTGTTGCAGTTCCTTAAAAAACGTAGGTATTTAAACGCTTGTTCACTCGGAAATCTATTATAAAGGGTTATCCATTTTGCGGTTTCAAAAGTATAGGGCTGGAATTCGACATCTGTCAAACTAAGTTGTTAAACCAATTCCTTATTTTCAGTTCAAAGTCTGACATTTACGAAAATAGATCGCTTAACTATCACACAACGCATAAAAATTGTTAAAACCTGCAAAAATGGTGATTCTGCTACAGCCACATATCGTGTTTTAAGAGGAGATTATGGTTTATAAACGGTGATTTTTTAAGAGCTTGGTTTTTGAAAATTCAAAAAAACACAGAAACTTGTAAAAAGTGAATGAAATTTTATTTGGATCGATAAATCAATTTCTGCCATTTACTTTTTAAAAATAATTTCACTTAAATGCTGCCCGCGGCTACGCTTCAGGTGGTCCATTCTGAAGGTCCAATTTTGGCAAACTTTTTCACACATTTCGGCCGGAATCTCACCAATGACGCGTTCAATGTTGGCTTCCAAGGCAGCAATCGTGTTTGGCTTGTACCCATAGACAATAGACTTAACATAGCCCCACAAAAAATAGTCTAATGGGGTCAAATCACATGATCTTGGTGGCTAATTGACTGCGCCAAAACGTGAGATCAACTGCTCACCAAATTCGCCTCTCAATTGATGCATGGTTTCGCGTGCAGTGTGGCATGTGGCACCGTCCTGTTGGAACCACATGTCGACCGAGTTCAATTCTTGCATTTTCGGCAAAAACAAATCTGTTATCATCGAACGGTACCTTTCTCCATTGACCGTAACCCTGCGGCCTTCATCGTCCTTGAAGAAGTACGGCCCAATGATGCCGCCTGCCCATAAACCGCACCAAATAGTGCATTTTTCGGGATGCATTGGTAGCTGCTGAATTGACTCTGGCTGCTCTTCACTCCAAATACGGCAATTCTGCTTATTCACGTATCCATTTAGCCAAAAATGAGCCTCGTCGCTGAAGCCAATTTTGCGATAATTTCATAATTTCGACATTTTTCACAGAGCACGAATTTTGATAATAAATTTCAATAATTTGCAAATATTGTTCAGGCGTAAGTCTATTCATGATGAAATGGCAAACAATACTGAATCGAAATGTCAAATGTTCGTGGAATTTGTCATGTGTGATCTGTCAAAAATATAAACGTCAAAAACCAAGTAGCAAAAAAATCACCAGTTATAATCGTCCAACTAAGCAAGCAATTGGCAAAATTGTGAAGAAATTTGAAGAGACTGGATTGGTTACAGATATTGTAAGACATGTGCATCATCGTTTCGCTCGTACCACTGAAAATATCGCTGCTGTAAGTGAAAGTGTTGCCGAAGACCCGAATGTGTCGATTCTTCGTCGTTCTCAGGAATTAGGACTGTCTTACGGCACATTATGGCTTATTTTATATCTGTCACCGTCAATTCGGAGGTTTATAGTCATATGATAACCGACTTTTTTTTGCCTGCTATTGAAGAATACGACTTGGAGAATATGTGGTTTCAAATAGACGGTGCCACATGACACACAACTCGAGCGAATATGGCTTTATTGCAAGATATATTTCCTGGCCGCGTAATTACTCATCGTAGCGCTATCAACTGGCCACCAAGATCATGCGATTTGACACCGCTGGACTTTTTCTTGTGGGGCTACGCGAAAGACCGTGTTTATACAGATACAACTTTAAATCTTGAGCACTTCAAAATCAACATTCGTCAAGTTATGGCTGAGATACCGCCCAATATGTGTCAAAAAGTGGTCGAAAATTACCTCAAAAGAATCGATGCTTGCAACAATTCGCGTGGTGGTCATATAAATAATGTAGTATTTCACACATAAGGTTCAAACTTTATAATAAGACAGATATATCATGAACAAAATATATTTTATATGTGTTTTATTTACGTTTACTTTTAAAACCGCAAAATGGATAACCCATTATTATTACGTTTTTCTACTTTCTATTAATTTAAAGTAAATTATTGGTCATAATTTTGAAAGTTATCTTAATTTTACTTTGCACAAAAACTCTTGTATTGATACGATCGATGCGTTTTTTGGGAACTACCTTCTGTACAATAGATAGATTACCAATAAAACACAGCTATTATCAACTGTCAAACTATAGATCACAACCATCTCATTTAGCTAAAAAAAACACCTAGTACAAAACGCTGTCATTTCAAAACTACACTTGATTTGGGTTATTAAAACGGTTCTCAGTTTCATTTTAATGTTTCGGTACTAAAATTTGCTGTTAATTGCTAAAATATTATATATTTTAAAAAACAAATTATTTGTGACAAATTGTAATCTGATTGTTACGATCTGCAAAACTCTATTTACGTTCCACATATTATCCACATTTCTACGAATAAATTGTTAGCGCTCGAGTAACGGAAAATGAAAAATGTGTCAAAATGGACGAATATTCGACAATTCGTTGGTTAATCCCATATGAATCTCCGCATCGAAGTAGTAACTTACTCAAACCGTTACCCTACATTCATTATGCCAAAAATAATACAGGGTGGCCCCAGAATCGTGCTACAAAAATAAAACGTAATAACTTTTTTTTAGTGTGAGTAATCGACTTATTTTTGTTTTATTTTATAGGCTACTATTTCCATTTATCAAAACGAATGCTTGGGATACTGGAAAAATTATTTGGATAGTGTAGCGATACCATTCTTTGCAGTCCGTCATTTCCGTCCAAAGGGAATTTAGGCTGAAGTTTAGCGGTACTTCCCCGAGTAGATGGACCATTATGAGGCTGGTGAACATGTTTGGCGAATCTGGAAGCATCGAACGAGGATCGTATCATCGAGGTCCCAATGTTCGGGTGCAGGATACAATCGTGGCTGTTGCGTCGGCAATACAGGAAAATCCAAGTGTTTCGACTCGAAACTTATCGGGCCAAATTGGAATTAGGATACTTCATGATGACTTAAACTTGTTTCCGTACAAAGTCCAAATTACAAGCAATTTAAACACTCAGGATTTGCCTGTTCGCCTGGAATTTTGCCGAAAAATGATTGCAATGGTAGAAGAAGACAACACATTGATAAGTTGTGTGTTCATGTCTGATGAGGCCCATTTTGACTTAAACGGCAATGTTAACTAGCAAAATTGCCGTATATGGAGTGAATCTAATCCAGAAATGCTCCATTAGACGGAACTGCGCCCAGAACGAGTCACTGTGTGGTGCGCAGTTTCACCAAGGTGTATTGTCGGGCCATTCTTCTTTGAAGAAAACGGTGTAACACAACCTGTCAATGGGGACCGTTATTTAAAGATGATGAAGTAAAGGGTAAAACCCAGAACTTCGCCGAAGACGTATCGCTTTCAGCAGGATTTGGTTTCAACAAGATAGAGCAAGTGCACACGTAGCCACACAAGTTATGGTGGAGCTCCAACGAAAAATTCCCAAGCAAATTCATATCCAGAACTGCACTTTCCGCTGGCCCTCAAGGTAACCTGACCTGACTGCATCAGACTTTTTTTATGGGCTTATGTCAAGCAGGAAGTGTACAAAACGAAACCCAGGAATTTGACTGAATTGAAGGAGTCCATTAAGACAATAATTTAGGCGATCCCAATTTCAACCCTTCAGGCCGTAATGAACAATTTTCTGACCAGGTGCCGCATATGCATGGATGAGCGTGGAGGTCATTTGCGGTCTATCATCTTTGAAAACCATTAGTTATTTAAAATAAAATTTAATTTTTAATCCAAAAAAAAAATAATGAAATACATCGATTAAAATAAAAGTTATTTAAATTTCTTATTGTAGCACGATTCGTGCGCCACCCTGTATTTGCACTGGAGTCTATGTCAGTACTGAGGAAGCATAGTCACCAGTTAAAGTTCCTGGAGAAATTATTGAGACCATCCCAGTTGGATTTCTCATATTGCCAAACGGTTCTCTTAGATGACTTTTCTTTAACTGGGAGGTGTTGGCATAAGAAATTTGTGGATATGACACAATGGTCTGATGTACCTAGAGGCGATAATACTCTTACAGTGTATTTATTAGGTTCAGAGGTGAGAAACAAGTCTAGAGTGTTAGCGGCTTAACCTGTAATGTCAGAAATTTGTGTCGGCTGTCGGCTCGTCAAATAACTGAGTCAGTTGGTTTAACTCAGCAAAAACCTCAGCATACCTTCCTTCGGGTGTTGTCTAGCTCGAAAGGCGGAGCCAGATAGAATTGTACAAATTGAAATCGCCCGTAATGACGATTTCAGTGCGAGGATAATGGGAAACAATTCTTTGAATGGAGTCGGACAGAGCATCAAATTCGTTAAAAGTTGATTCTCTGTCCAAATTTTGGCTCCGATTAATAAACCAAGTGTGTATGATGTGCTTATTTACCGTGAGTTTTAACTACATGAAGTAAAAATTTGTGTTTGTGCACATATTGTGGTTGAAGTTGGTACGCAATATCATTTCTTATGTATACGGCGAGACCATGGTGGGAAAACAATAATTGCACTAAGGTATATCCAAGCAGATGAAATTCCGAAGAATCAGAATTTTCACCTATTTGGGTCTCACTGAGTGCCAAAACAGCTGGACTGTTTTTAACAGTGTGGACGTACACGGCACAAAAATATTTTCTAAGCCCACGAATATTGGTAAAGTCGACCACCATTTAAAAATACAAACACAAATAAAACACAAGGCAGACGATTAACTATAATGAATGCTTCGTCTAAATTCCAATTTGAACTTTTCAATAACAAATTGTAACTAAAATCTTAGGTGGCGGAGTGAGGGTGGGTTACGAACTTATAAGGATGCTGCTTTACTCAGACGAACTGGTCTTACTGGCTTAATCCCCTTCCTCACTTCAGCTCCTTTTAAAAACTATTGCGACCTATTGGATCTACAAATTAACACCAGTAAGTCGAAAATAATGATTTTTGAACCCATAAACAGGAGGATTTTACCACAAAATAAGTGGTTTCTTGGTTCAGACCCCATAGAAGTTGTGAAACAATATAAATATCTCGGTTTTTTAATAACAAGCAACTTGGATTTACGTCCTCATATTAAAGAAAAATGTCAGGGTGCTAAAACTGCTATTAATATAATGTGGAGCAGGTTCTTTTGAAATCAAAAAGTGGATTCCTCTTCCAAATTCAGAGTTCTAGACCCAACGATAAATACCTGCCTTTGCTACGCAAATCAAGTATATGGGTTCAGGTTTGTTGAAGAATTTGAAGGAGTACAGCGCTTCTTTTTCAAACGTATTTTTAGGCTGCCATCCACAACACCTACTTATGCTTTGTATGTAGAATCAGGTATACCACAAATCTATACAAAAAACTTGAAAGCGAATGCTGACTACATAGTCAAAGTAATGCTGCGACCAAACACGAATTTGAAAAAGAAAATAATGATGCATGCCTTGAGACTTAGCCTAACTCCTTTTCGGGAATGGTTCTATATTGCGGGTAAATATGGAGTGGATCTCAGTATATCTAATCAGCCGATTGAATCATTTTACAACTGCATTGCAAAAGTAGATGAGCATTTTTATCTGCAATGCATTCATAGCGCACAATCCTCTCCAAGTCGGCTGATTTACAGAGAACTGAACCACTCCTTAGGTAATAGAAATTACCTTAATAACTATCTGTCCACCTACCAAATAAGTATCATATTCAAAGCAAGAGTTGAAATCGTAGGACTTAACTTCAAACCGCAGAGGCCAGAAATTTCACCAATTTGTTATCTATGTAATAGAAATGAAAATGAAGACATTTATCACTTCGTAGCTATCTGTCCGATTCTGCAAGAATTGAGAAGGCTTTACTTTCAAAAGAGCTTTTTATCTTTTTCTGAAACCAAAGATATTTTAAACGGTAATAATGGTTGGAGAGTAATTTTTAGTTTTTGCGATCATGCAATTAGATATCGAAATAGTTTTGACCTGTAATCTCACTTTTAAATTTTTTTGTTAGCCATCCTTAATTATAACTTTAATACCTATAATTTATATTAAATTAGAATTTATTTAACAAAATATTCAATGCAAATTGTTATACAAATAAGAACTTAATACAAAAATTTAAATTATTAAAAAAAAATGTATAAATAGTTCTTTTTCAGTTTTTTTCATTTACAAATTAATGAATATAATATGTCAAATTATTTTCGACAGACGGCACTTGTTGCCATGTTCTATTTTCTTTTGAATATTTCTTTGTAATTCATATATGTATTCTTAAATCTAAATAAAGAATTTGTAATAATAATAATATTGATTTGAAAATTTTTTGGGAAGTGAAGGGCTTTTTGCTTTTATTTTTTAAATGTAACACGCAAACAATTATCACAGCACAAGACACTGGCATTATTTTTTTCGACTTGTGTGCACTTCTTCACACGATATGCAGCCGATGACATGCTAGTCAGTACTCAAATTAAATATTAACAATTGATATGAACAGAACTGAAATGTGCTTCTTTATAATTGGAGGTGATTTGACGTAACACAGCTGATTTCGAAATTGAGAGTGAGAGCGTTCAAGGAGGCAAAGCTTTTTCGATTCCATTCAGATTCTCTGAACACAGTTTTTCAGGGTTTGTAGCGTAACAATCCATTCGCAGATTTTTCACGATGGAATCTGTGATAGGGCTGATTCTTTTCCCCTGATCGAGCTCAACACTTAACAGGAAATATGGCTTCAGTCAGGAAATAAAATATCAAACACTGAAAAAAATAAGACAAAAATTTGATCTATAAGAAATAAAGCAACTTCTTAATTAAATAAGCACCAGACATTTTTTTTCAAAACTTATAACTCTCGAAATAGTTATAAAAATTGTTCTATTTACCATTTATTTCTACTTCTTACGAACAACAATACTATATTTCTAATCGTAAGATTACAAAAAAGCTTAGTTCGCTAGTAAATGCCTGAACTTCCTTTCATTTCATAGTACATTTACGTACCTATCTGTGTGCTGCTCTGTCCTCTCTACGCCGCTGTTGTACATCCATACTCATACACACACTTCTTTATCCTCGTTTTTCTATGGAAACCCAACCCCAGGGCCATACCGACTTGCGGAGACTCTCTTGCAAAGTACACATGGTATCACATGGTTACACTTACCTCTTACCATAAACCAATGCTCAAAAGACCACCATTCCCCCATCAACCAGATGGGTTCATTCTTTGGTTTGCTTTGCTTTTCTTTGCAAATACGAAATGCATGCAAAAAAAAAATATACATCTCCAGTTTTTGCCCTTCCATCGCCAATCCATCCATCATATTACCCATACCCATAGCCCATTCAAGGATGATGTGGATGTCCCCTTTTCAGACGCGTTATGCTACTCGTTCAGGTGTTTAGTCGTCCGAGTTGTAGTTTTATAGTCCTACGGCGCAGCGTGAACAAATTGTCCTCCTATATTCATCTGGTTGTTCATGAGAGTGATGTGTGACATTGTTTAGTGATCGGCTTTAGTCAAGTTTTGTGCATCTTGTCCATCAGTTAAGTAAGAAGTGTCTGCACTGACAAGCTTCTTGAACAGTTAACTCTATCCTCGTGGTCGCATCAGCTTATACAATATCACAGCCATCACGCATCGCCGTGCGCGCATTTTGATTTCCGAGTAATTTGTCCAAATTTGGAACTTTCGCGTTCGGTCACAGTCGGTGGTCATAATATAATTAAGAGATACTCTTCCGCCTTTGCCTTTGTGCCGTACATTCGCGTGGAAAATACACCCCCGCAGACTTTTTGTGCTGTTTATCAAGATTACAAGCAATTTTTATTGAAAATCCAAAAATTTATCAGAGTCTTTATCATTTCGCGTGAGATTTGATTTTTTTGTTTTTGGACTTGTTTTAGACTTTTCTCTAGATAACATGTCTTCTGTTGTGGCTAACGACTCAAGGACTATTGCAACAGTTGCGCCCACTGGTGTCAACCGTATAAGGTGAGTGTTTAAATGTTTTTTTTTTTGTTGTGTTTTTATGGGGAATTTTTATTTGTGAATATTTTAAGACATTTATGGTATTTGGTCGAGTGAAGGCGTTGAGTTCATAATGATAATACTAAATTATTATTAATAACGGGTATTAGTTCTTTTTATTAAATAATGTTGTTGTATGCATAATGATTTTAGTTAAATTAAGGTAGGAAACAAATGAGGATTTAAGTGGTTTCGATTTGTATTGTCTTGTAATAATAAAATGAATTAACACTTAAAAGTTGAAAATGAATTTATTATTGACAAATTAGATGTATATTTAAAATTATTAAATCAAAGGCTTGATTTGGTCTTGCTGTTATTCTTGGACATTAATTATTGAACATAATGAAATAAATATTTTTAAAAAAAATTAAAAGCTTTTGTCTTTTAAGGTTCAAGAATAACTTAAATGGAATACGAATTTATTCTTTAAAAAAGAAAATTGAAAGAACAATTAATAATACACTGATTAGAAAAAAAAATGAACAAAATTTAAACCTTAATTCTAAAACCATATTTTCACTACTTGATTTTGAAGGACGCATTTTGACAAAATGCATGAGGTTTTATTTTCTTCTTTTTTCTTTGTATTATACTACATACAATTTTTTTTTAATATGTACGTCTTTTTAAAAAAATGGATTTTTACAGATAACAAAAAATCGGTATTTTTTATTGTAATGTTAATAATTAAATTAAATTTTTTTTATTTCTTAAATTTTTATGCATATACATAAATTCCATAGTACACTCATTGGCGTTGGTGCTTCCAGATTTGTTTTTTCGTGCCAGAAACGCTTCTGCCAAAATCTTAGAAAAAGAATAATGGTTTTCAGTGACCCTGTCAGCTTCCCTTATTTAAAAACAGTTGTTCGTACGAATTAGTTAAAGAAACTATATCAAACATTATCCTAGAAATGCTAATTCGTGCTTAATAACTTTTATACGTGAGGTTTTATACGTGAGGTTGTTTTAAATAGTAATTTGAACAAAACAGTTAAAAATTAATTTGTCGCTGAGAATCATATTTTTCTCATTTTCTGCAACCGTTTTTGGTAAACATGCTCAAGATAATACCTTTATTTTGAGAACTACGTATGCGCCTACTTATGATATTAAGGCTAAGAAATTTAAAGCTTCAATTTTTCAAAGAAAGTCTGAAACTTGTTAATTAAGCTTCCTCGAAAATGCTGCAATCGGTTTTGAAACTTGAAAACAAAATTTCAGAAAAATCGTCGACCGGTTTCCGAAATATTGAATTTTCAGTACCTCCCATACAAATGTTAAGAAACCGTTAAGAAAAAATTTATTTCTCGAAAACGGCTCCAAGAATTTTTTTTTAAAAATGTGTGTGTTCCTAAATTAGTACAGTTCACTTTAAAGTATAAAAATATTTTTTTTTGCGTACTTATTAACGGTACTGCCCAAAGAAGCACTTTTCATATTTTCGACTTTCTCAATATTGGATAAGATGATGAAAATAATTTTTTTTATGCAAATGCTCCCTCAGTTCAGTTCTTGTTCTAGTTACAGACAGATCATGAACTTTTGTTTCTATTGGTTTTTCATTTTATTTTCACTTTTCAATATTGATATTCAATGTTCCGAGTGTAATTTTGTAACCTCGAAAATTGATGTGATTTTTTGGGGTATCTGTCAGTCGGGTTTCCACATTAAATGTACAAAAATTAGCGAGACCGATCGAGCTGTACTAAAATCAAACGATAGCATTTTCTGGAAGTGTAGTTCATGCAAGAACATTTCCTTTTTGGGTTGTTTACCGAAAATAAAAGACCTATATTGTTTTTTTGTGGACCATGAATCCGAATTCGATAATCTTGTTAAACCGTCTCGTGTTACTCGACCTCAAGTAAAGTTGCCAGCTTCTGAGCCAAACAACAACAATAAACAATTACAACTTCTCAAAGGAAGAAATATTTCTTCTTCTCCTCGATTTCTGTATTCGCCTTTGCCTAAAAATACCCCCGCTACATCTCCTGCTGTAAAAAGTGGTGATTTTTTTAATTTGAATTTTATATGTATATTAATAATGTTCTTAAAATGCCGTTTCAATTTTTTTTTCTAAAAATGTTTTCAAAATTATATACACAAAAAATTAATTTATTAAAAACTGCTAAATCTCCTAACTTATATAATTAAAATCCATAACTTGGATTTAAATAGGTATACATTTGTAGGTTGGCACCTAAATGTAACTATTCCATCAATCATCCATTCGACAATTCATTATACTAAGAATCAAGGTAATCTTACCTACATAGGCTTTAAACCTGCATAGGATAACTACACCTAACTAACCAAACCTCAATGGTTAGCTACATTAAAGTTGTTAGCTACAAGAGCAAGTTCGTACGATCCAGTCGTGCATTTTATTTTATTTTAACGACAATGCTCGAAGGTGTCTGTATAAAATGGCTGCCACAAAAATACTATTTGCTAGGTCTGTCTCAAAATTTGAAAGATGTTCTTGACAAAAAAAATTGATACATTAAATGTTACTTCATAATTTGTCTTAATTTTCAGGGACTTATTGACCCACGCCGATGGTGAACTTTTATAATTGTGTGCAATTTTTAATTTTTTATTTTAAATTTAACTTTTTTTTATAATTAGGTAAATTAATTAAATTTATTTTCTCCATAAGTGGCCAATTCAGAAAACTAAGATTTCACAAAGTTAGTTCTTCAAAATTTCACAGAAAAACAGAGAAATTTTGCTGAGGAATGGTGCCAGGATTTCACGAGTAACAAATTGTCATTATTTTCGTCATTAGAATAATATCAGTAAAAACTGGCATTAAATATTGCAATTAAATTGGCGTCATGTAAATGGACAGTAACTCCATTTTAAAAATAATGGCACACAGCGAGGAAGAATGAACTTGCCCATTCTTTAGTGGCAGATTGCCATTATCAATTACCAATCATGTCAGTTTAATGACATGAACTCATGGCAATTTATTACTCGTGTAAATCCGGCATGAAAGATATTGCCGAGATCTCATTTCTTTAAGCTGACTTAATATATCGCTGATTATAAAAATCAATTAATTTTTTAAATAATTTTTATTTCCAGCGAAGTGTTTCGACGTTCAATAGCAAACAGTGTACAATGTTCGAATCACAGGGAAAATACTTACGAGGAGGTAAGTCAATATGTATTATTTATTTATTTGACAACCCCTACATATTTATAATTTGGAATTTATATCTTGGCTTCGTTTTTAAAAGACTATCAAATTATTTAATAAATATTCTTAAGCAGACCTCCCTTCTCATAAATAAAAACATATATTAATTACCCTTACCAGGGGATCCAAAAATAAATATCAAACAGTATATGGCTGATGTTCAGTAGCATCATAAGGACCACAAAAATAATATGAAATATTATACTTATACCCCTTCTACCCATCAGCATCTGAAGCTTCGTGTGATGATGATATCTTTTCCTATTTATAATGAAACTGATTCTGTCAGAAAATCTATAGGGAGGTCTTATATTGAAAATGATGACGATCGACTAAAATGACATCGAAAGGAATTTGATTCTCCTATTTGGTGCACCAGATTCACATCACTTGTGGAACTTGAGCTTCGGTATTTATATTTTGACAGTTCTTAAGATTGACACAGATAAATAGGCTATCCAAAAATAATTTGAATTTATTTCTCTCAAATAGACCATCGCATTAAAAACAGTTTCCATCATTCCAAAAAAAAAAATCACGAGACATAAATAATGTGTTTTTGAATCCAAAAATTCCTTCCCATGCTGAGTGATCGGGAATTATTTTGTATTTGAATTTGATAGACAACTGCAATTCCACCATCAGCTTCGGATGACGACACCTTAGACACGGTTGTAATTTACAACAAAATTGTTGTAAATTTCTTGAAGAAATAAAAAGAATTTGTAATTTAAGTTTTCTTTCAATAACTAACCATAATGTATCGTGTGAATGAATGGAATGTCTTCGTGAGTTGCATTTCAAATGACAAATACGATATACCCTACCTACCTACACAAAACACACAGGCCGCTGCGTTGTGTTCACACATCTTTGAGGTTTTTACATATAAACGATAAAAAAAAATATTCATATGAAATTTATTTAGTAGAATTTAAAAGTTATGTCAAAACATTGGCACGCATTTTTTATGTTAAGCCAATTCGTCACGATTGTCGTGTCAAATAGGAGGAATGAATTGATTTCTCGGAAAACTGTTAAATCGCTGAGATTAATGAACTGTGGAAGTATAATTTGTTCAAATATTTGACAAACCATGTAGTTTTTTTTTTTTTGAATTAAAATGTTTGTTTCGTCGTTGTTGCGTTAACATTTTTCAATTAAGTGGATTATGTTTTTCTCGATTTACACGACTAACAAACTACCATAAAACTAAGCAGAATAATAGATGATTGTCCTGTTGATCCCCTGCCAATAGGTACATCGATGGCAATCTGCCAAAAATATAACGAACATGTTTTTTTTATTTTTGTGGTTTGTGATTATTAACTATATATTGTTGGACAAATATCTACACGTTGACACTGAAATGGCAACCTAATTTTACATGTTTTTTTTTATTTCTGGCATATTTTATGCAATTGGTCAATGTCGTGTCTTGTACAAAAAAATGGCTACAAAATTACAGACAATGTGGTGAAATGAAATGCTAGACTTTAAATTTTTTGTATAATTGGGAATGTACTGTAGAGTTTTTGAATACTCTTAAAAATTAAAATGATTAAACACATCACGAGCGTAAGGGCTTAAAAGGAGATACCATTGAACATTGGTTATGAATATAAAGTTCTGCTTTTCAAAATGGGAGAGGAAAATAGAACTTGATGGAGCAGTTCACATTATTGTTCTACCTACGACTAGAAAATTACTAGAATCTCGATACTTAACATTTCTTCCGAAGTTGGGCTCAAGGGTAAATATAATGACGCATGCATTTTAAAATGACAGTTGAATTTTAAGATGGGAGTCGACTTTTTGATAATTTTAAACGACAAACAATATTTTAACGATAAAGAGCTCGTCTAACTTTAAAAACAGCAGAATTCTTCTTTATGTTTTTTAAAGTATAATCAATGGATAATTGACGTTTGATATTTCATAACAAGAAATTGAAGAAAAATGTTTTCTGAAGAAGAAGATTTTAAAGATTTTTAAAGTCAAGAACTTATTTTTTTCTTATTTTTCGTTCGAAGAACTTGAGGATCTCGAATTTTATTCAAGATATGCCGATTCGATAATGCTTCGATTTTTTAATTTAAAACCTTAATATGAAAGTGCCGGTAATAAATGGCGGGCTTCCTATTTCACCAGAACTGCAAATCCTGAGCTGTGACCTGTGGGTAAGCAGCTTCATTTCAACATAAGGCAATATTCCAATATTTTGGGAGCTGTTCATGGAAATGTATACAGTCATCACTAAGGATGGGCGTATTCGAATGAAATAACCGATTCTTATATTATCTCGAGACATCTCAATAATTCATCTGAAATCATTCGAATGATTTCTATTCATTATTAAAATGATATCTCATCTCCCATACTTGGGTCTAATCAATTTCTTCTTCACTACTACTATTCAAGCGTAAGCATAATGCAAAATTACAATACCAAGAGGCAAGAGAAAGAGGCCAAAGGGGTATTAGGCGCCAGTTATAGCTTTCATTGAAACTCATCATTGAAAACTTTGACTATCTATTCTGAGTCACTTAATCAAATAAAACTGATGTCGTTTTGGTACCAAAACGAAGGTAATAAGATATATAATATTTTTTGTCAAAAAAATATTTTATTTGCTCTACCACTTTCTTGTAAATTCACTTTTCATTTTTTAATGATCATTGAATGATCATCGAAAACGCTTTCCATAATTGAAAAATCAAAAGGGAATTTACAAAAAGTGGTAGAGCAAATAATTTTTCTTTTTTTTCATTTATTTGAGGAACTTAATTACTTGTGGTATTTTAATAAAGAGAAGTTCCTTTTTCTTTATTAGGTGAAAGAAATTTGTATCTCTGGTGAATAGCTCTTCAAAACTCACTAGTATGTGGTCAGGTGTCTCCTCGTGCACTTTAGTAAAAAATTGGAGCAAACTATTCCAATTTTCTTACTCTGTCATAATTCGAATGATCATTCGATTATTTTGATCGCCCGAATACTAATATCCCGACTATTGAAATCATTCGATAATTCCCATTAATATAGTCAAAACACTATACAGAATGATTTCGCCAGGAGACATACATAGAAATTTGTATTCCATGTGAGTTAAAGGGCACGAATTTGATGTAGTATTTTATGTGTTTATATTTAATTCTGATTGATTTCTATGTCTGTCAAAAATAACCGATCGAGCAAAGGTACAATCGAGTTAAAAACCTACATTATTTATAATAGTTAAAGTCTTACATAAAAGCTCGCAAATAAACGAATTCTTTAACTAGAATCGTGGTTTTCCTTAAATGAGTACTGTTTAAAATTTTGCGCCAATGACAGTTTAGCTACCATACGCTTCAAGTTCCACATCTGAGTGGAAAGAGACACACAAGAAAATCGGAGGGTACTACCGTCTGCTAAACAATCCTTGCAATTCAAGAAGTTTCAGACAAAAGATCATGTGTAGTTATAAGGAAGAGAGTAGCAGACAGAAGGGAACCCTGCTCACACCAGTGTTAACTTTATGTTTTTAGATATACATACATGGGGTTGCTTAAGCATCAATAGCCTTTCGATACTGTAAAACTATTTTTATGAAAAACACCACCAGAAATTCATCAAAATGCAGATTTTTCCAGTTTAAATCGAAATAAAATGCACGACTGGATCACATCGTATGCAAAAGATTTCTATAAAAAATATAAATATATTTTAAAGTCATTTTTAACTCAATTTTGTATATGCATATTTTGTATATGCATATACAAAATTTCATTAATTTTGTTCTAAAATAAATTGGTGACAATATTAAATATTTAATAATATAAACTTTAAAACAAAAGATTAAATCTGTTTAATTAAAGAAAAAATAATTCAAAATTTTGAAATAAATACTTAAACTAACTTGAGCTCAAAAAAATGACGCCATTTTATTTCTGGGATAAATTTGAATTTATGAAAAAAAAATGTTTAAAATCTTTAAACTTTTTGAAAATATTTTTTTAAAAAATTCAAAAACGCCAATTCAGAAAAAACAAATAAATATAATTTTTGAAAAAAATTTAATGAGCAGTTTTCGAAACATAATTTTTTTTAAAAATGATTTTGAAAATACAAAAAAATATTAATTAAAAATATTGGTACGCGGTATAATTTGGGCAACATAAACCTATATTTTGTGAAATTTCGAAAGAAATGGTTAAGCAATTTATGAGATAGTCGAAAGCAAAAAAAACGGTCCTATGGAATGTACCGTTTTTAGACGTTTTTGTAATTTTTTTCAACTATATGATTGGTCGTAGCTAAAAACACACACTGATTTTTTTGTATCAACATCGTTAGAGCCGTTTCCGAGAAAAATTGATTTGAACGTAACGGTTATATGGCAGGTACCGTTATTTTTTGAGCTAAAAAAAAATGTTCAATTTCACCTCTGTACAATACCTAAAAAACTCTATATACCAAGTTTAAAGCAATTCGGCCCATCCGTTTGGGCTGTAGGTTTCTATACATACATACAGGCAGACTGACAGACGGACAGAATTTTTAGACCATCTTTTTTCGTTTTCGCTATCATCGTAATGTCATGTTTGATTGTTATATCAAAACTTTTTTTTTCGACGAATGCATAACTTGCCTTATAGTACCTTTAATCGCAAGTAAAAATGGTGATCACACGACTTTGAAAAGCACTTAGTATTGCACTAAAAAAACTGTTGAAAGAAGACAAAATTCGCGCAGTAAAACAACAGTCTGGAAATTGGTTAAATTGGCTGGGCTCCATTATCACTTCTTTTCACCAATTCTATATTTCTATTGGAACATCTTATCCAATTCTGCAAATCTCTCTTGTCTCGATAATGTACTGCGCTTCTCAATATTAACCGTTCGGAAAAAAATATTAGGTTAATATTAAAAATATTAGGTCTCCTCCATTCCTGCCGGATATTACCAGAAATACTTAAGAGTTATAATTCACTAGATCCTTGACAATTTATATTCACATAAAACGTATTGATCCTCATATTAATGGAATTCAATAAATGAAACAAACAGAAATATGTGCTTAATTCTTATTTGGCAACATCCCAAGTTATAACTTTTCAAAAGTTTCCATTTTGGGGTTATATCAGAGTCGCCTATGCTGTTGTTGATGCATCTGTTTCTTACAATCTCCAAGACATAATAATTACGCAATGACTTTAATGTATACTCAATTACTTCAAACATGCCTTTTTTCTGTAAAACGAAAAACAACTTGTTGCATGCAGCTCCTTTCTTGACACATAACTATAATTCCCTTAAGATTACGCAGCATATGGAAAAAGAATAATCAATGGCTGTAGCATTTTGTTCCTTTCTCTCCATATATAATTGATAAACCAGTCTTCTTGAAAAATGAAGGCGCAATGTAAAACTCTAGTCAGGCAGATGTTTCTTGCTCCCATTTTAAATTATAAAAGGATCCCTCAACCCTGATACTATGAGCTCGATATCGAACCAAAGGAAAGGACTCCAAATGCATCATATCATAATATCAGTCCAAAAAGTATCCAGAGAAAGAAAATAAAAAAAAAAAACAAAGGACAACATATCCCTTCACAGCTTGTGTGTGTGTTGCAGTTTGCAGAGTCACATACATAAATTGAGTGCAACAATCGACCACGGCTTGATCTTTGGAGCAGATGTCCGCATTCCTATCTAGGGCCTAGGGTCCTTTTGTTTAGTTGTTGTTTTTTTTTCACTTTCTGGAGATATAAAGTAAAATGCATGAAAATAAAAAAAAATTCAATTTTGAAGAATGTTAAACATGAGGGATGTTTACAAAAGGATTTGGTTTTCTTCTTATTTTTTTATTCTCAACCAAGATTTTTCAGTAAGTTGTATATGTGTTGGTGAAATTATCTGTTTCAGATGATGGAATTATTATTACAGTTTGTCAGTCAGAACCGTGTGCCTATATGTGCATATGTGTAATTATACGGCAGCTGTAATAGGATATATGATCCTAAAAATAGGACAAGTAATATTTTCTTTGGCTTCTCTATCACTGTACCTACTTGCTTATAATGCTACACGACACACGAGGCGAGTGTCAAACGAGGGTGCGGCTAGGAACGTGTCAGATTTCATTTTCAGTAGGTAGGTAGATAGTGTTTTATACTAACTATACGAGGAACTAAAATACACGATTGGGTCGCACGTAATTGCTTTAAAGTTCAAACAAATCGTAAGCATAAGATTTTAAGTAGAAACAGCTACTTACATATATTTTTAAAGTCTTCAATACTTTTCTAAAAAAAATGTTCGTAAGTATCTGCCTAGGTATACTGCAATTTTAGATATTTAACAATATAAATTTAAAAAATAAGTCGTCCAAATGTTTTCGATGATGCTGCAAGAAATGCCCTCAATAAGACAGTTAGGCCAAATTTCACAGAACTTCACATCAGGTGGACCGAATCATAGCGAAAAGTTCTCTTCAGTGATAAAAACAATTTAATTTAAATGGACCTGCACCAGATGGATTTTAGTCTTACTGGTATGAAAACGTCTTACAGATAATTTGAGAATAGTTGTGTTCCCGCTTTCGAACTTCTACGAAAAACTGTCAAATCATGTATTCACCAAATTTCCGAGGGAGATCGCTCAAGAGATATAACAATAGTTCCCCAAGAAATGTCTATTAACAAATGTATGAAAACTGTCAGTGTCAAATCAAAGAAAAAATAAACAAAACAAAAGCAATTTTTTAGTATGTTGTAAGGCTTGAGGTCTTAATTATAAATCCAAATTGTGTTTTTGATAATAAATCAAAAACGGTGGCTTTCACGACAAAAGATGTTTTTACAAATTTAAAGACGATAAAATTTCCTACATCATTTTTTGTATAAAACATTTTTTTGTAGCACACATATGTTAGGAGTTACAGCTCCGTCAAGTTGCACTATTTGGAAAAAAATGCGGAAACTTCATTTCCGTTGAGTCTTATTACATTATTCTTATTATATAATCATTATATTTTTACATAGTTATGAGAAAAAAACTAAAAGGCACCTTATCATTAAACAATATTTTACTTTTCGTAAACAAAGTTAAAGCCGAAAAGTATAGCTCATTTTTGTTTTTAAATTTAAGAATAGTAAATTATGATTTTAGAGCGTTACAAAAATTAATTTCTACTATAGCTTGGTACGTTTCGATGGTCCGGGTTGGTTATTTTTAGTGTCCTGGTCGTAGTTGGATTTGTCGTGGAAAATTGTCTTCATCCTCGTCCTTGCTTTCAATGCGGATTGAATGAATTTGGGGCACTGATGTACTGTGACCTTGAAATGTATTGTGCCCCCTACAGAACTGGATGATATTTCTCATTTTACAGTATGTCCTCTAAATTAATTCCTTTGAGGTATTTTAGTATTTGTGGTATTTCAATGGAGGGTAGTCCCTTTGCGCTATTAGGTGATGCCCAAGAAGTTTGTATCTGGTGAATGATGACAACTCCCTAGTATGTGGTCCGGTGTCTCCTCGTACAGAGGAGACACCTCTCCTATTTTTGCTAGGGAGTCTGCTTCTTTCGAGATTACGCTCTGCGTATTTTCCTATTGCGTTAACCTCCGCCGGAAAATGGTAGTGGATTACCCATCAGGATGGAGAGTTTGGTTCTAGGCCCAACAACTCTTGCACCAGGCCCCTCAGTTGTTCTAGATCCATCAGTGTACCACTTGAAGGCATTTGCCTAGAGCGTGTAGTAAAAGTTCTCACCTTCCCATTTTTTTTTTTGGAACTTAACTCCGTTCTGAAGTTTATCTCGAAGTTATATTTTTTTGATCATACCATCATAACATCTCTAGGATTCTCCAAGAGGTTTGTTCCTGTATACCTAAGAATCAAAGTTCTTTCCCTAGATCCTATTATTTTCCCCGGCCCAGTTCCCTCTTTGGCATGGCGCTTTTGACTTAGTTAGTTTTCTACTATAGAATATAATGTAGTTAGTTCTCATTGCTCCGGTGATGTATGAGCATGCCAGCCATTGTACCTTTTCCTAGTTATTACTTGTTTGGTTCGCTCGTGCCATGCAATCGCCTCATAGGTAATAATGGGTCTTATCATCATGGTAAACATCCATCTCAGGATGTTTAGCTTGCATCCCTATGTTTTACTTGCAAGGCTTTTGCATTTGCATATCATGAGTGCTTCAGTGGCTTTCCCGACACTTACCTCGACATGTTTGTAAAAGCTACAAGAAAGCGTACTCCGGCCTAGGCAATCTCCTCTGGCGTAGCATCTTGTTGGTTGAAAATTGCAATTATTTCATGAACCGTTCTGTTCTTTTCTATCAGTATACAAAATTTAGTTTTTCCGAGATTGAATAGGGACTACTGAAGGCATGCAAGAACAAAATGTGTTTGTTTGCTTCTTCATAGTTGAGGTTACTTGCTGAATATATCCTCTCAGCAGTTTTTCCTCTTCCAAGTTTACGGAAGTAGATAGAACTATCGGCTGGTGCTAAGGCTGTCGGAAGTACCAAAAGGTCAACGTCTTTCTCAACCACAAAAACAAACTGCATAATGCAATTTCAGAGTTAACAATTAGCACATCGGCATCAACTTCAGCTTGTTTAACTGTGACACTACGTTATCCCTATTCAATCAGGGAAAAACAGAACAGAACGGTTTATGACATACTTAAAATTTCTAACCAATAACAAGCTTTGGCGAGGCCGGAGTATGCTTTCTTGTAGCTTTATATGCCAGCAACATGGATAAAGATAGTTTGGAAGCGATTAATTTCCAACGCTTCGCCAAATATACGCTGAGAAACAAGTTTAATCTTGCCTCCTTGCCACCTACAAAGCACACGGCGCAAATCCACGCTTTTAGGATGTACCACCAAGTACAGAAATAGAAAGGCATACAGAAAAATCATGAAGACTTGGGTTGGAGGCATGGCGCTTACGGGGCATAATCCCATACCAATGGCATACACATCAGTTCCCGATTCCTTATTAAAATCGGTATCTTGTAAGTGCAAAAAGGGGTGTGGTGGGGCATGCAGCTGCCGAAAGACTTGACTAAAATGTTCGGCTGTATGTGGCTTCCGGAACGGAGAACTTTGCGCATATACGCTGGAAATCCGCATTGAAAGCGAGGACGAGGATGACGACATTTTGCAGGATACATACAGTACACAGCCAACTACGACCAGGACACTGACAATAACCAACCCGGACCATCGAAACGTACCAAACTATAGTAGAAATTAATTTTTGTAACGCTCTAAAATCATAATTTACTACTCTTAAATTTAAAAACAAAAATGAGCTATACTTTTCGGCTTTAACTTTGTTTACGAAAAGTAAAATATTGTTTAATGATAAGGTGCCTTTTAGTTTTTTTCTCATAACTATGTAAAAATATAATGATTATATAATAAGAATAATGTAATAAGACTCAACGGAAATGAAGTTTCCGCATTTTTTTCCAAATAGTGCAACTTGACGGAGCTGTAACTCCTAACATATGTGTATATGTGTAAAAATGTTTTACACAAAAAAAGTAGGAAATTTTATCCTCTTGAAATTTGTGAAAACATCTTTTGTCGTGAAAGTCACCGTTTTTGAATTATTAAAAAAAATTTTTTTGTACCTCAAATCCAAGATGGCGGCTCGAGCGCCTAACAACAGACTAAATAATTGCTACTACCTTACTTTTCGCATTCAAACACCCCTTTTTGATACCCACGTACTGGACTATAAATACTTACAGAACTTTTGTGAAAGAATCTCTTTCTATCTCTTAAGATTTTTATCTCCATTGTTATAAAATAATAGTACGGAACTAAGGCTTTCAAGACTTCACACAGAAAAATTCTATACCAAACTTCATAATAGGCGTTTTTTTTAGTTCTGAGCAAAGCACTGATCTCTTGGCGAAGAGTGTTGAGTCTGAGTTGATTATTATCGGAGCTCTCGGATTTAGTTATGAAATACAATTAAGCCCTGAACTGCTATATACTAGAAATCGCAAGAAAAATCAAATGAAGTTGGCTGTGTTCAGTTTTCTGCTCCATTTCGTTAGTCATTTTATTCAGGGCTCATAGATCCAGCTCTGATTGAAAAAATAAACACAAGTTGAGTGTAGCTTTAGAGTGTCTGAGTTCAAAAATAAACACAGATCTTATTTGAATAACTGAGTGCCATGTCATGAGCTAAAAAAGAAACCAGCAAATAATATATTACATTGCAATTTTTTACATTGTGTTATTTCCTTTTCCAACCAATTCCGAATCTGAAAGCATGTCATTGTTATATGAGTATGTGTTACAGGAGCGGATACATCATGGGTGCAATTGCCAATTATTAAACTGATGGCTATCATGTGACATTGAAGAAAATTTAAAAGATCGAGCTCTAAACACTGATATGGTTTTTAAACACACTTGAAGCACACAAATCAGAATACATTTTCATTCATTTACATCCATGAAAAGCAATACCTTTAATGTACACTGATGCACACCAGATACAGAAAATCAACAAGCGATCAACTTCTTTCGCTAACTTATGTAACTAATTATTGTTTTCTTCACATTTTCCTTCTTGGCACACATGGCATTTGGTGCGTTAAGTAATTTACTCACATGCTCAGTCAATTATGTTTGAGCATGTCGAATGCGATCTACACATGTTCAGAACGAAAAAAGAAACACACATTTGGAGCTCTGCATGATCTGAGTTAAAAAGAAACAGAAACAAATTTTGTGACAACTCAGACTCTGCTCTGAATTTAAAAAGAAAAACGTCCATTATATAAAATCACAAAGAATAATGGCGCAAAATTTTAAACAGTCTAAAGTTATTCTTATTTGCATGATACTACTTAAAATTTTGCTAATACTAAAGCACTTTACTAAAATATTCCTAAATTTAGACACTTTTTATTTAGCACCATACTAAGCCTAATTTCTAGATAAACTGCAGCTGAACACGACCAAAAGAGTGCAAAAACTAAGCGAACATAACTTTTTGACGTTTTATAATGTCAAAGTGGCATATTGATTTAGTACTATACTAAAAAAATAAAGTATCCATTTGGTGATTATAACTTTAGTAAAATGTTAAGAAGATAGTACTATCTCGTTTAAAATTAACTGAAAAAAAATTGAAATATTAAATTGACTAACATTTTTTAACAGTTGGAGCAGTAGTCAACTAGTTTATCAGTGTGTGGACAGGCATCAATTCATTTGATGTGCTTTACAGTGAAATTTCAAGATTGTTAAGTTTTGATTCTTTGATAATTCATATTATTATTTTAAAAAGAAATTTCCCTCTCTATTATTTCTTCTTATATTAATTTTCTAATTTCATTAATTAGAATGCTAAAGCTTTGCATCAGAAGAGTTCACTACAAATTTGCAATAAATAAAAACAAATTTTAGTTGTCATATTAAAATTTTATATTTTGCAGGGGTTTTGAGTGCCATTTTACTTTTTCACGAGTACAGTATTTTACGAATAAAAGAAACACATATAAGAAAAACTCGCTTATAAAAAACGCAATGAAAAACAACGTGCCTTTTTCTTAAGGTTTCTTTGGAAATTTATTATTTATAAGAAACCAAAACTACTTCTTGAAACAAAAAAGTACGCTTATAAGAATAATTTACTTTGTCAGACAAACCTATGCGAAAACATTTTGAATATGCATCTTTGTGTTAAGACCTTTATTATAAGTTCCCACTTTTCAAAGGAATGAAAGCTGAAAATTGGAAAGGCCGCCAATATTCTACCCACCACCGCCACAGGTGAGCAATACAAATATGGGAAATTTTGGCAGCTACCCAGTAGGAAATTTCGAAATCAATGAATTTTTTGGTGAATTCATCAATGGATTCATCGACTATTTCCATCGATGAGTAGTTTGTTATAATTTCATAAGTTAACTAAATTCAAATGAATTGAATGCTTACAATTGACTACATTTTCAATTACAATATCATAAACGATTATTCCACTGATGAAGAGTAATGTATAGGTTCATGAGTTCGCAAATGATGTTCGGTTCTCTGCGGTGCGGTGGTTGGTTTGTTTTGTTCCCGAGAACCAAAAAAAAATGCAAACAAAAATCCCTAAAAAAAAGAGGTCATATCTTTTTTCTACCAGCTATCAGAAATGCGTTCAGTAGTCAGTCTTCGCTGGTCATGACATGAGTTCGTGGGTTTTTTTTTTAGAGAAAGTGAAAAAACATATAAACCAGAAATTCCAGTTTTGTTCGCGATCATTATCATCATTTAACACAGCAAAAGAAGTTTTTTTTTTATCAAAATGTTTTTTTTTGTTCAGAAATTATATTGAGCCAGCTGAAAGGTTTCAATTATTAACCTTAAGATATTTGGCGACCGGTGGGTATTTCTTCGACTTTATTCAAAACAAAATTTAAAAACGCCAATATTTCTTTTAGCGCGTTATACCTACTCAATACGTAATGCTGTCGACTGAAAGTGCAAAACCTACGCAGCAGAATTAACAAAATGAATTACTAAGACCGACATCAAATCAAATTTATCAAGTATTGATAAGGTTTACTTTCGCATCAAGATTTTATCAAGTCTACATTTTAATTATTATTAGTTAAACGTATTTTTTTAATTGAATGTTTATATTATTGAATAATCGTCGAATTAAATTAATAAAATGATGTTTGGGGGTGTAGCATACCTATACAACATTTCTGTTTCCCTAAAAAAACATATTTCCTCTTTCACAGAAAACTGACACTTTCACGTTATTTAATGCATACAAAATGAGGAACAAAAGAAGTAGGTATCATACGGGCTTTACCTAGTAATTTCATAATTGAACATTCATGGCATTTTTCATCATATAAAATTCATATGCGAATTAGCGAGTTACATTAACAGAGTGAATTAATGGATGAGCATTCATGCCATTTTTCACCTGCTGAATAAGCAACTCTAAATCAACTAGTGATTTCACTGCTTACCGTTCATGCCATTTTTCATCACATATAATTTGCTTATGAATAAACTAGTAACCCCTACTTCGTAATTTTACTGTTAAATATTCATCCCGAAAATCACATGGTGAACACCTATGACAGCCCCATGTTAAATCGATGTTTTCATACCAAATTCATGGGGTGTAGCTTCCACTCATTGATGAAAAAGTTGGTGATTCAAGCATGAATTTTTTGAAATTTCCTACTGGGTATTTGTGTTTGCCTAAAAGCTATTACCTTTATGAAACTGATATTTTTGCATTTGTGTGTAGGTAGTTGTTCTGCACCACATATTGTTGTTAGATTTGACATCTATTCATGGAGATAAAGTCAAATTTACAAATACAACAATGTAAACAAATGTGATTCTGATTTTTACTTGTTTACTTGTTGAAGAAGAGTATATTTTTGTTACATTAAAGCTTTTTATCTTCAAAAATATTATAGATTAAGTTTTTATATGAACATACAATGATTATGCAAAAGTTTGCGTGGCCTACTTCGTTTTCATGAAACTTTTTTATGTACGCGTACAAAACATTTTGCCCATAGTTTTCTTAAAAGAAATTTTCTTTCTTATATCCGAAATCCGATCTTAAGTAAGAAAGAAATTTCTTGAATTTTCAGTGTTTCTTATATCGTGTTGTACTGTACAGAGTTACACGCCTTCTATTTTTTTTTTTTTTCAAATCTACTCCGGAAATGTTGGGTTCACTCCACATTTTATAAGAATGTGTTTTTTTTATAACACAATTTTATATACTACTGAAATTACTAAGCCAAGTAGAAGACTTAGCATTATATTTAATTGGACTTGTTGAATTATTGATTCAAAATAGCTTTTAACGGCCTTTAGTCCACAAAATTTGCGTTTCATACCGCAATCTCACTTGGACTCATCAGTTGGTTAGTGAGCGCCTAATCAATAATTCGACAAGTCCAACTAAATATAATGCTAAGTCTTCTACTTGGCTGACTAATTTCAGTAGTATATAGAATTGTATTATATAAAAAAAAAACACCTTCTTATTAACTATGTCTGGCCAAGGACAATATCTTCCAATTTTAATGGTTAAAATTTTAGTCTTGTTAGATATAGTTCACATTGCTTTTTTGTCAAAAAATGCAAGTAAGTTGAACTGAACTTAACAAAAATTGCGTATTGGTAAGGCGCTCAATAACCAACTGATGAGTCCAAGTGAGATTGCCGGGATGAAACGCAAATTTTGTGGACTAAACACATTTTATATAAAACTGTTTCGAAATTTAACTTCTGGTGTGCGAAATTTGCACAGGAACAGAGCTAAAGGGTCTCACCCTCGGTTTATCCAGCATCAAAGTTTTTCGCAAATGGAGCTACTGAATTCACTTAGAAAATTAATTTGAGCTATTAGTTGGTTGGAGTAGAATCATCTCGACTGACAAATTCCGAATACTATTAGGAGTATCTGGTTGTGTGTGCCAATGTAGCCCAATCCCAATGTAAGAACTTTCAGAGCTCCAAGCGCTTCAGGACCGTATAACTGAACAATGATATCTCAATGTTGTGGCGAATGCTGGCGGTTGTTAGACCCTTTATATGCACAATGCGAGTGTTAGACAAGTAAGGAAGGATACACCGATGTATATTAATTTTGAACTTTAGAATATTAAAACGGGAGGGAAAAATTGATCCTGGTAAGGCATTCCATATTCAAGTTATACGACTAAAGAAGTATATCTGTACTTGACAGTATACGTCCGAAGTTGGGATCAAGGCTAAGCTGATGCGCATTCCTCTGTAGAAGCGTGAGTATTATATAGTTAATTAATTTAAGGGGACGAATTCAACTGGAATACAACCCCAGTATAATGGAATAAAACGTAGTATCTAAATCAAATCAACCGAATAATATCTTTATAGATTCCGTATAAATTCCAAATTCCCTGCTTATTTTGTATATATGTATGTAGTTAATGTAAATGAAGTCTTTATATAAGAAAAAGACATCTATTGCATCTAAAGCTTATTATTTAGTGCATCCATAATATTTTTAGAACTTACCAAGCATACAATAAATTGATGTGGTTCCCCAAATCCTATTACTTCATTAAGCTAAATCAGTTTAATTTAACATTCCAAAAACACAAGTCTCCTATCGCCCAATCCTATTAACCTCGCCTCATATAATAATTATTGCTCGCTGATATGCATACAGCAAACAAATTCAAGCTATCGCAGCCCTAACACCAAAGGCATAATAATCTTCAAGAAAATTGATACCACTCTAATGCTTCAATGACAAAGACCCCATGGAAACACATATATTATATTCAAAACAATCTTATCATAGCAATTAATCCGTAATAAGTTTTAAAAACAAATCTTCAAACTAATTCAAAGTTTTAAAATATTACCAACCCAAAAATAAAACGCTCGTACTTAACTTAACCTATACTCGTATTTGTGTCCATAATGCTTAAATTGGGCACGACAATCAACAATGTGTCGAATACTCCAGAGAATTCATATAATAAATTCTGATCGTTTTAGACAAAGACATTGATGACAAATAATAAAAACGCAGACTGATAATAACTATAGAGATTTTCTGGGGAAATAAGAGGACAAAGCACTAAAATAATGGCTCGTACTTTTTTTTAAAGATTATACACACCATTACGAACTGGGTCAGTATTTTTACACGATTCATAACCTTTTAAACTGATCGCTGATCGATTGAATACAGTGTTCTTGCTCCTTCAATATCAGTCGCCCTAACCGAAATGCAGCCATAAATTCAAATCGACTGATAAGGCTCGTAAATATGTCAAATATGTGCCGCGCCAGGCGGCAACGACCCATATTAGCCTGAGACCTTCGCTCAGAAAAGGTTTTCTAAGAAGAAAAGGGGCAGCGAATCGATTGTTGGTAAACAAATAGCCCCAGCTTAACTTTGGTGGCTTTATCTCTTAAAGGGCTCCCTCAATGCATCATGAATTCATGAATGTAGTTTAGCTATGGATGCAGGTGAATGCGATGACATCTCTTTCCTTCCTTGGGCATGAATTTGTTTTTTTCTTTAATTAATTGAATAAATTAATTATACGTTTATTCAAAAGTCTATTTAAGATTCTTTCGGAGACTGACTTTTATTATCTTTAAAATTTGTAAAACGCCCTTCGAGCCCCAGGTGTGGGTTGTGTGATTATATTGTTTGGAATTAAATTACCTAATTGGAAAAATCGATTTCCGTTTTATTAATTTCATTATTTTCGGTGGGAAAATTGTTTTGTTTCATATAGTTTTTTTTTTTTTTTTAATGGAAGACAAAAAAATGAATGTCTGGAGTGAAATGCATTCATATGAATTTTTGTAGAAGGGGGAGGGGGGGTTATTTGTCATAATTTTTTGAAAATGGCACACACCTCATTGTGCCTTGACATTTATAATGTACAGAGATAGAGCATTCTGTTGATAGCGAGCAGAATAGCGGTACATAATTTAAGAACGTGAAATTTGTGGAACTGTTTATTTGACCGATTTTTAGTCTGCGTATTGTCAAACTCTATATCAGTACATATTTACTCGTGGGCCCTACAACTGACTACAGTATACTTATTCAAATTCAGAGAAGACTCAGGAGTGGACTAGTGCATCTGGCAGCCGGGAAATTACACTCCCAACGAAAAATTTGTTATTTCACAACGCACTGTCATGGTTCTACCATAGGCAAAATTGAAAACATTTTGCGTTGTAGTTGTTACTAAACACTTTTTCAAATAAGCTAAGAGCTAATTATAATTAATAAGAAAAAAGGCTTTAGGATGGTACCTACCGTTAGATTCTTACCATTAAAGTGTTTACATTGCCAAAACATATATCATTAGAGTTTTAGTGGTGCAAGACCAGGAGCCCTAGCACGTAACTTAATACAATCGAGTTTTGTTGATACAATCAAGAATGGTTTTGATTCAATCGAGTGGCCTCCATTGTATCGTCAGAGAAAATTGGATTAACCCTCTTTTACATCATTGCCTTCAAATTAATACTCAGTGAACAAATGCTTAAAATTCATTGATAATGGAAGTTTACAGAATTTTCTGCGATTTTTTTTCTCGAAATAATCCTTACAGCTGGCATGGTGTTTATTTGGACCCCAGTACTGAAATTATAATAAAAAACACATTTTTTGTAGTAATTAGTTATTTATTTAGATTGAGGTTCTTGGGAGTTCCGAGCCAAGTTGTGCCTCCAACTCAGCAATACCTTTCACAACAATCGCAGGCAGTTTTGCTTCTCTTGTTTTCTGTTCATGGACAAAGCAGGTGACATCTGCCCCTTTTACAAAGAAGTCTCTAGGGGACTGTTCGTGAGACCGGCCCAACTATTCCCATAATACGGAGGTCATCCAAAGCAGTCTTTTCTATCGCGATGCAATTTTGAACGCTCATTCAGTTACGACTACATTAGCTCCTCCGCCAGTTCAATAAGCTTGTCGTTTCTGACTAAATTTTTGTGTCTTTTAGGAGGATTAAAGTTTTTAAGAATAATGACGGTTGCTAGGACTGCCAGCCACGTCTATTAAGTTCTAAAATACAACCATCAGCCACCGATTTGTTTGACGTGTGCAAGAGTAAGTGGAAAACATGTGGTCAAATATATCGACTCCACATTTGGTGCGGTTGTAATCAAGTATTTTGCCGATTTATTTTGATAACCGGAAGTGCCTTTCTCTCAGTTATGTTCCGTAGATAAAAAAACACTTTCTTGTTTGGTTTTGAAACATAACTCACCAACGCCATTTTCTCAGAAAATCCAGATGTGGATGAGTGGATTGGGCGATAATGCTTTCTGTTGCTGATGCTGACTCTTACGGGCCAGTTATTGTCATCAAGGCCTTCACTACAAAAGGTTTTGGTACATTTCTTTTGTTCCGCATAGCGCCATTTGTGGTGATTTTCTTATCGAGCAACTTCAAAGCCAAATCCACGGATGTGAAGAAGTTATCAATAGTAGGGTCGTTTCCAGTGTTAAAATATGATGGCATCAATGACATCACCACATCTATTCTACGACCAAGTCCTGTACTTTGATCAGAGCTTTCAGTGTATATTGAAAATTTTAATTGATAACCCATTGAACTATCATTGAGCCACCAGAACTTCAAACCATATTTGGAAGGCTTGCTGGGCATGTATTGGCGAAATTTACAGCGACCACGAAATCTGTTCAACTGTTCATTGATTGTTAAATCAGTTGTGCAATATAGTTCACAGATAAGGTCTGGATCAAGTTTTCCACAAGCAATTGAACTGGAGAGAGCAGGCTTCGATTTGCTGAAGTTTGCATACGACGACCAAGAGAGTCATTAAAACGGACGATTGCGTTTATCATCTCAAATCTCTCTTGCAGGCCTAGTTTGGAATGGTTTTTCATTGAGTTAATGACAGCTTAGAAAGGTTAAATGGAATTCCCTTAGAGACTTGTTGCAATTTTCATAGAATTTCAAGCCAACAAAATGTTTGATGTCCTGATATATTACTTTTCTGGTAAAATTTCAATTTAATTGTTTTGAAAAAGGCTTGCGATTCATTCACACATTAGTTGGAAAAATTAAAATTGATATAAAAAAAAATCATTGTATGCATTGTTGGGTACAAATGGACCCCATGCTCCGTTGCACAGACTTTCCCCGTGATGTAAAGGAGGGTTAAACGAAAATAGGTGCTTCCAATTCTCAATTGTATCGACAAAAGTCGATTGCATAATGTTACATACTGCGGCCCCAGTATTACCTTCAACATTTATTCATTTTATTTTCATACTAATGACTTGCGTATTTTCTTTTTGTAACGCAAGAATTAGTAGAAGTTAAGAATTACGTTATGTATTTTACACCTTGACACAATTTCAAACGATGATTTTTCTTAAAGAGCTATATAACTTAAAGTTGGCAGCACTGCTTTCATCTTCATCCATTTTGTCATCTACCATGTGATTTATCTTACGAGACGCTGTTGATGACAATTTTTACAATAAAATTTTGTTCAGCGATGTAGTAAAGTTTGATTGAATGGCCACGTCTATAAGCAACACTGCCACATTTCGAATGTAAGTAATCCTCAAGATATTGCTGAGGAAAAGCGGTTACTGTCAGAAAAAACACCGGATAAGTCAGAGACAATTGACGACTTGGAATTTGGAATTTGGAAAACAACATTCGCCACGTAATTGCCAATATACCACCCCAAATACTGCAAAGAGTGATCGAAATTGGACTACAGCCATCCGACCCAGCTAAGGTGGTTATATGCCAGAAATCATATTCAAATAAATGTGGCAAAAAAATAATCATTCAAGTAAAGTCAAGTGCATTTTATAGTTTATTACCTCTGACCAAAAAACACCCTTTATTTACATGTTACTCTTACACCCAAATTAATAAACACGACTAAGTGCGAAATGCTAATAAAACAGAATTTCTGCTATTTGACGTTTACCAACTTAGTCATTAGCTAGATCATCTAGGACGGTGGTCTAGTGAAGGACTAAGAATTGACATTTAAGAACAAAATTTACAGGGACATAGAATAAAAAGAGGTAAAGTTGATACTTATTGTAGTAGATTTTGTTCGATTTTTTATTAATAGGAAATTTTAGTCCATGGCCTAACTCTTATTCCATGGTTTTGTAAGTCCATGGACTAAAGGTTGACTAAGCGTTTTTTATTAACAGGGCTCTTAAAGACTAACTATTTAAATCGGCTGGAGAAATTTGTAGATTCACTTTTAAGTTAGCTCTAAGCAATCATACATATTATTGGCGTTAATATGATTTTTTTTAAATGGGCATGTCAGTGAGCGAATATTACCTTAAATTATTTATAATGTAATATTTTATAATGGGAAAAAATTTCATTAAAATCGTCTAAAGCGTTCAGATACTATCGGGACAAAAAAATATCCAGAAAACGCAGAAAGAGGGTGTGTCAAGCACTTTTATTGACAAATGATTAAAAAAGCATTGTCTGTAAATCTTATCAGCATACAACCGAAATTTTGTTAAGAAATGGGCGTGACAGTAGGGGAATATTTATTATCATGAGTCATCATCATGGGGCGCAAACAATTGATATTGGGTCCCTCAGATATTAAAAAGAGGAAATTTGTCTATTGTATTTTCCAAGCACCAACATGGCCTTGTTCTTAGTTATTCTTATGCAAAACGATCTCATACAAATGGACTTATGATAAATATTGACATGTTTTTAATTAACTCTTGCGGATATCTCCTAATATATAGTAATTAGGGGCCCTTCATCTTAAAATTCTGGGGCCATTTGACCGCTAGTTCGGCCCTGAGCAGTTATTTTGCAGGAAAATAATATATATCCACATAGCATAGCCTTAAAAACATCAACTGGCATGAATAACAACTGTACGCTCTGAATTAGCATACATATACATATATATTACATTATATAACTAGTTCACAAGCAAACTGTATGTGACTACAAAGCTCTCTTTAGTAGCATACACTTTGCTCTACAAGGCTGATACATTCGGTGAGCAGCAAATGGTTGAGCACAGACTATGCAGATTTATGATGATATACAGTTTGGCAAAAATTTTCCGGCGGTGTGGATTTTGTCGTATTTTCGATTGTCGTCCTGCAAACTGCGACCAATATTGATGAGAACCGTTTTGCTGTGTTTCCCAATTTACGAATTCTCACATAGTGATCTTCATAAAAAACTAGGCAAGCCTCCAGTTTCTCGATTGTTTCATATCTGCGTCCATTTAAATACTGATGTTTTGCACTTGTTGTTTGTACCATAAAGGTTAAAAGATGTCACGATTGTCAAGGTCTCAACTCGCTGCCTTTTCAATCAAGCTGTTTCACGAATCTATAACACAACTTAGAAAAGAAAAACTGTGAAAATCTTGCTGTCAGTCGTAATTCAAAGGAACAAGAAATTATTAAAAAGTTTAAATTTGCACATACATGGACCTTTTAAGTATATTGGAACAAAAAACTGAAGACATATTACACAACTGAGCTTTATTGATTAAATTTTGCAAGAGGGTTTAAGGACAAGTACACTACAGCTTCACTAGCCCGGACACATACAGTTTCGGCTATTTCCGAAATAGAGAATTTTCCGGACTAAAGATTTATATTCTACTGAAAGATAAACATTCTTAAAGGCTCTCGGATTAATTCAGTTGACTATTATTAAGAGGGAGAAGTTATGCGTCAGAACATGGCATACAAATAATACGATATTTGGATATTTTTTCTGCCAGGAGCAGATTTTTTTCGCATGAACCCAGTGGGGTGTCGGAAGAACCCTTCAAAAAGGCACCTGACTCATCAGCATTATAAACCTGTTTTTCACTCTTGTTCATTTCTTAAATTACTTAATTTAAATTAAATAAATTACTTAAGTTAATTAAAAAAAATTAACAGCAGCAAATTCGGTCGCTGGATACTTTTTCGCCACAAATTTTGAGACATGGAACACCATGCCGAAATTTAATTTTTTCCAGCTAACCAGAACTTACAGCAAAATCTTCCTTTCGTGTCACGTATTTGTAAAAGAACTTTAATTTGGTTTGAATCATATCTGCTGAAATTGGCATATGGTAAATCCTTTGTTGGATGCACCATATAATCAATGCTTCTTCTTCCGCTGGATATTCACCTGGTCTGACCATCTTTCTCTTTCCTGAACCCAGTGTTAAAATTTCCTTGAAAAGTGGGTACACATCCTTATCAGCTTACCTGATGATTAAAATATTTTAGATACAAATTTCCTAATTTTGATATAATTGGTATCTCGAAAACAGTTGACTTGAAAACCTTTGCTACTTGCCTTACTGATATAACAGTTTCAATATCATCCAATGTCTTATGTCATTTTTTTCTGGGAAGAATCGATTTATTTCTAAACAAAATCGATTTTATGCTGTCAAAATATTTTTTGGGTTTTTATCAAGATTTCATATAACTTACAGGCACACTGTTTCAAGTTCCTTACACAAAGAAATTGATCTGAAATCGAATTTAAATTGTTGTTTGGAATTTGACATTACATTTCTCCGAAACTGTCAAAGTTAGGTGTCTTCTTTCTTTTTTTGCGGAAGTAACACTCAATACTAAAAATTGTTAGATATTCTCTTTCTAAAAACTTTCAGTAGAAATTCAAGCCATACACAGCAAAAAATATGTCTTATCCTTAAACGGGTCTCAAAATAATAAAAACGCAACTAAGAATGACATTTTTTTTTATAATCTACACGCGCTCAAGGGATTATACTACCCTTTAAAGGTTAACACAGCGCGGGAGTGAGGTTAAGGAAAAGAAAGAAGAATAGGAAAGATGTGTGGCAGGATGTTTTGAGACTGGATGTGGTTGTTGTCTTAAATCTTATCTCCAGGGATGGCGGCTGAACTAATACGGAGAAATGTCTGTGTCTTATTTATTTATGTCCCTTATAATTCGCATTAATTTTTTATTCGTTGCCATCTTTATCGGTATACTAGTTTTACTCAATCATATGTTGTTAGTGCTATGCCTAAACAGTATGTAATGAGTAAACCAGCAACTCATTGTATGATATTTATTTTAGAATTGGATTATAATGGAAAAATAAGAGGACATAGACTACGACAGGGATCGAACCTGTGACCATGAGGTTTACAGGCGAACGCACAACTATCGCGCCACGGCCACAAGAAATACAAAAGAGAATACAAAAATCAACAAACACAAACTTATAATGAGGGAGATTTTAACGGTAAAATTGTCTAGACTACAAGCGACAAAACTTGTAGGAGAATTCCTGTAATTTTATGAACACGAAATTTCCATAAATCAAAATTAAATTATATACTCATTCATTTTGATGTCCGGACTGTGAAGGTAAAATTTGAAAGTGTCCAAAGTATAGAAGTTACCGGACTACTGAAATGTCCGGCCTAGCGAGTGTCCGGACTAGCGAGGATGTACTGTATTTGCATCAGTTTATAGTCTATACCGAAATTATAGAGCATTTTTCATCATATCCTGAAAAAATTAAACAATTGGTATTTAATAGAATTCTTATGGTATTCCTATAGATATACCTTAATATAACATTAACCGGATTATGGATCCATATAAGTGGCTAAGCACGTCATGTTTTGTGAAACACTTTAGGAAATGAAAATCTTGAACCTATTATGTAGAGTAATTATATACCAAATGCAACTTAACCAGTTCTGCAATTAATCAAATTACCTTCAAGACCTAAGCCCATATAGATACCTTTTTAATAAAAGGACAAAGTGGTACTTGTCTTGGCTTGTGGCACGGCCGGCCGGCCTCCAATGGCGACGACTCACGGCCGGAGCAATGCGTCGTGGCGTCATATAGTTAGCCAAGAATTAATAGCATAATATCCCTCAATTATATAAGCACACATATATGTATGGATGTTTGCATCCTTTAATGCATTTAGATAAACTAGAAATTCTTAGTTAATTTCCAGAACTATGCACTTGTTGCCTCTTTGCTCTAAGTTCCTAGAGTTTTTCTTAAGTTTTATTTTTTTTTCCACGACGACACGAAATAGACTGAAAGAAATATTTAAACTGACACGTTAAGATGAAACTTGAAAAATCAAGTTGAAGGAACAAAAAGCAAAATTAAATTGACGCATTTGAGCAAGAGTGAATGCACTGAGTTCAGCAAAGTCGTTTAAAAAAGTGTTTGTTAGTAATGACAAGTATTTTATAATTGAATCAAGGTATAATTTGTCAAATTGTAATAATCTAGATAAGGAAGACGGATTTTGTGGAAAGACATTTGACGCGTGCTTTTCCTGGTTTTAGCTTTGTTTAGATCTAATTGCATTCGAGGGCAATCAAGTGTTTAGAGAGAAAAATTACGCTATGGCAGGCGTCATGATATAAAAATATTATCTCATTACTTTGAACAAACTAAACTTGTGATTGGCTTCTCGGAAACGGATGTAACGATTTGGATGAAATTTTCACAGTTTGTTGAAAAGATTCTTAATAGAAATGGCTAAATATATTTTTAAAGTCGTTTTTACCTAATTTTTTTTTTTTATCGTTTGCGCACACTAAAGGGGTTTTAAATACCCTTAATATGAACAAGCACAGTGCGAGCGTTAGGAGATTATGGAAGGATGCAAGAGGAGATACTGATGCACATTGGTTTTGAATTCAAAATGGGAGGGGAAAATATTCCACATTCGCGTTGTACGGCTAAAGAAAGAATCTCTGTACTTGACAGTACGTCCGAAGTTGGGCTCAAGGGTAAGCTGATGAGCATTCCTAGAAGCGCGAGTATTACGGTTGAAAAATTTAAGGGGAGGAATGCAACTGGCTATTTTGCTGGAACAGTGTTTATAAAAATAGCGATAAAATAATGACAGACATGTAACAGTTTGACGGTGTTCTAGAGATGTAAATGTCACTACTATATTTCTATCGCCTATCATTCTTAGAGCTCTATTCTGAATTCTATCTAAAAGAATCAAATGTGTTTTGGGAGCTCCTGCCCAAATGTGCGAGTTATACTCCAGCTTTGGATGAATGAAGGCCTTATAGATTAAGGCCAGTTCAGTCGGGGAGAAGAATTTCTTGCACCTTCGAAGAAAGCCCAGACACTTTACATCATTTTTGGCGACATCGAATATATGGTCGTTCCACAAGAGGTGGTCTGTGATGCACATACCAAGAACTTAAAGCTGATCGGTTTCTTCAATGCAAGTGCCGCTCATGGATAGCGGCATGGGGGGTGGGTTCTGCTTTAACGACAGAAGACATCACTGAGTTCTTGAAGCATTAAATTCTACGCGGTTTTTTATTCCCCATTGGAAAATGCTGTCGAGATCAGAATTTAATGAGCTTATCATACGCTGCCGTTGAAGTTGCCCATCCGAAGAACAAGGAGGCGCATCTGAAAACGAATATGAAAAACTGAGAGTACTATCGTCAGCAAAACAATTTAGTGGATTAGAAGTTCCAGATAAGAGATCATTAATAAAAATGAGAAATGGGGTCGGAGACAGTACGGAGCCCTGGCGCACACCAGCATTTATTTTGTGAATATCAGACTTGAAACCGTCCAATACAACTTGTATTGACCGGTCCGAAAGGTAATTTCTAATCCAACGAAGAAGAGATTCATATGTATATACAAAATTTGTTTAATTTTCTTCTAAAAAAAATTGGGATGGCAATTTTAAATATTAATTTTTTTATAATTCGAAGGACTTCTTACATACAAATTTTGATCGAAATCCGTACAGCCGTTTATGAGAAAGTTGAAAATCAAACAAATTCTTGTATGGCAGGTGCCGTTAATAACAAAATATTTAAACAAATTTCTGGCCAAAATGTAGACCATACCCAAAGTAGTACACACACAAATTTTTATTAATCGTTAGAGCCGTTTTCGAGATAATTAAGATGGTAGAAAAATTGTATGGCAAGTACCATTATTTTTGGGCTAAAAAAACGATTCAAAAATCTCTTTTAGACAATCACCTAAAACGTTCAAGTACCAAGTTTGAAGAAAATCGCTTCAGCCGTTTAGGCTGTAGATCGTTCTACATAAAGACAGACGAATTACGGGATCTACTTTTTTGGTGTTCTTTATCATCGTATTGCCAAGTTTGATTAGAATCTCGAGTTCGATTTTTTTTTCAAATGCAAAACTCTCCCTATAGTACCTAATCGAAAGTAAGAAGATGAAAAAATAGATTTTTTTTTATTCATTGCCACGCCCACTATTTTGTTTCATAGTTTCTCGGAAATGGTTATATTTTTTGGAGACTACTCAAATTATTTGGATGGCATTTTCAGAGTTTGTTCTTTTGTACAAGGAAAAAATTCAACAAATATTTTAAGTGAGATCCGCCCACTGCCACGCCCAGCTTTCTTATTGCTTAATTTTTCGAATACGACTTAAATGATTTTAATGAAATTTTCATAGCTGTTTGTATGAACGGCAAAAATTAAAAATTTCGTTTTAGTAAGGTCCGCTACTCCCACGCCCACTTTTATCATTTCTTCGTTTCTTGGACACCGTTAGAACGATTTGAAAGAATATCTATATCTAGGAGTTTGTTTGTATGTGCAAGGAAAAAAATGTCAAAACTGTTGTAAGTAAGATCCACTCATTGCCACGCCCACTTATCTAATTTTGTTTTGCTTCTCAGAAACAATTTTATAGATTTTTTCAGTTTATTTTAATAAACAAGAAAAAAATTAAAGTTCAATTTAGTAAAATCGGCCCACTGACACGCCTACTTTTTTTTAAATTCTCGGTTTGTTGGAAACGATTCTAACGATTTGTTAGTTTGCTCTTATGATCGAGAAAAGAAATTCAAAATTAGATTAACTAAATTCCGACCACTCTCACGCACACTTTTATCATTTCTTGGTGTCCTGGAAACGGCTCTAACGATCTGAATGAAATTTAGTTTAGTCTTATGACCGAGAGAAAAATTTAAACATTATATTAATCAGAATCTGCTAACAGTCATGCCTAATTTTATTCTTTCTTAGTAGCATTGGAAATGGCACTCCATTTCCTTTTGTAAGAACAAAAAAATGGATTCTTTGGAAAAAACTGAAATCGGTCTGTGCGATAATAATATGCACAAATTCCTGACTGTTGCAGAAGAGTGTTGCCACAATTAAATTTTATAATGCAATATCATTTGACCAATATCTATGAAATTGCATCTAAATCGAAACGTTACGATTGTATTTCGATACTCTGGTGCCTCGTTCCTTATTTTTTGAGGTTTCAATTTTGTTAAAAAAAGTAACGTTTTGATATCTACTAGGTAGCGCAAAATAAATCACCCTATCGGAAGATGTTATACTTTTTGCAAATGGCGTCGTACGTCAATAATATTTGACAATACACAAACAGATAAGCGTAGTTTATGACCTAGGAAATATAATTAATTCGGTCAACCCTTTTTTTTTATATAGTTTTGCACGCGCTCAAGGGATTATGAATACCCTTTATATGTTTTTAACACAGCGCGGGCATCCGGTGAAAGAAGAGAAAGAAGGATAGGTAAGATGTGTGGCGCGATGTTCTGAGACTAGAGGTGGTTGTTGTCTCAGATTTATCTCCAGGGATGGCGGCTGAACTAATGCGGAGAAATTTACCGTGTCTTATTTATTTATGTCTCTTATAATTCGCATTATTTTATTTATTTTGATGTCATATTTTTGGGTATACTAGTTTACTCAATCACATGTTGTTAGTGTTATGCCTGAAGAGTATGTATGAGTAAGCCAGCAACTCATTTTATGACAATTCTTTTGCTATAGGATATGTAATTTTGTGTGTAGATAATATTTTACGTTTCAAATGTATCAAAGTAAGTATTATTCAAAGCCGGGATTGCCAAGAAATGCTGATTTTTCTGTTCTTATTAGACGCTCTTGAATTTAGGCTACATAAACAAATTATTGAGAATATGCTAAGCCTATCTATAATACTTAAGCAGAGGGTAAATTAAGCTATCTAAGTCAGTGGCCTTCTTTTTTTAGACGTTGGTAATAGTCAAGCTAGTAATAAAAATATTAAAGTCGTTGTGTTTTAATTTTAAAGCTCTGTACCCAGCAGCAACAATCTTGAAATTAAAAAAATCCCAATACGTTCCACATTTTTCATTTCTGAGACTGCAAAGAGAAATGGTGAGAAAAAGTCTTCAACGTGTTAATTTATAGTTGTATTTGATAATTGAGAATAAATTGCCAAAAAATACCTCGTATAACCAAATAATTAAAACTTAGCCATTTTCATTTTTCAATTATTAATCACTTCGCAATTTTTTCAATTATTAATCACTTCGTAATTTTTAAACCGTAAGAACTTTGAATTTCAACTTCTTCCTTATAAGGCGCCAGTTATAGATTTCATTGAAAACCTTGACTATCAATTCCGAGGCACTTAAACAAATAAAACTCATGTCGTTTTGGTGCAAAATGAAGGTATTACATATATAATTATTTTTTGTCAATAAATATTTTATTTGCTCTAGCACTTTCTTGTAAATTAACTTTTGATTTTTCAATGATACCAGGTGTTCATTGAAAACGCTTTCCATCATTGAAAAATCAAAAGTGAATTTACAGCCAAATAAAATATTTGTTTGACAAAAAATATTATATTACTTATTACCTTCATTTTGGGACCAAAACGACATCAAATTTTTTTGTTTAAGTGCCTCAGAATTGATAGTCAAAGTTTTCAATGATGAGTTTCAATGAAAGCTATAACTGGCGCCTAAACAACCCTACTTTTGTTGATGGTTTTGATAATCAACCACTCAAAGCAAATGCGGTCCTGCTCGTATTGTAGGCTGAATACAAAATTAGATGATTCGACTGTGAAAGATATACACATCCTTTTCAAAGAGGCGCACAACTGACAATCCTAATCGCACTCCCAATTTCGTTTACATATTTACTATTTGGCCCGGGTGGTTTACATTGAACAAGTTATTTTTGGGAACTGACACTCAACAGCAGGAGCTCAGCGATATAGTAGCAAGCTCTATAGAGATTTCACATATTAGATGAACCTAGGTCAGACATCAGACCAACCCCGAAATGATGATATGTATGTAAATATATAAGTTCCTTTTACATTTTACATTTATCAGGCAGTAGATTGAAATTATTTCGAACAACCAATGGCAAACTTTTGGAGTGTTGGAAGTGAATGGAATGCTTTGGGAAATCAAGTGTAAATGAATTCTTCAAAAGCTATGTAGGTATATAAAATCGTCATCTATACTTCAAGGGCTTATAAGGAACCCCATTTTTGTTGACGGATTCGTGAAATAATTAGAAAAAAATTGAAGATTGGATGTTGCGATTGTGAAATTTATACACACATCCTTTTGAAAAGTTGATATTTGGCCCGGGTCCTTTTCAGTAAGTAAGCTAGTCATTTTTGGGAACTAACATCTATGGACCAGGCGATCAGCGATAATAGTAAACTCTATAAATGGAACAATAATGGTCTAAGCCTACCCTAAAGTTGGTGGTTCTGAAATTACAGGCAAATTTGAAAAACAAATTGATGGAAAAAATAACATTTTCCTAAATTGTCTCCTCATTTAATTAAATTAAAATTAATTGAGAAAAATGGTAAAACTTCATAAAATATCTCATCAGCCTTTTGCCCCTGATGTAGCTCATTTGAATTTCAAATTCAGTATTTTTGAACTTACCACCAAAACCGTTCTCTATATCAACCCCATTTCTTGTTGACGGATTCGTAAATCAACCTCTCACAGCAAAGCGGTCCAATTCCTATCTTATATAGGCTGAACATAAAATTAGATTATTCGACTGTGAGGGATGCACACATCCTTTTGAAAAAGGGTACACATCAGATCCGAGTATCCTAGACCATTCTCCCAATTTAATTTATTTGTTTTTTTGGCCCGGGTCCTTTTCGGTGAACTAGTTATTTTTGGGAACTGACAAACAGCACCAGGAGTTCAGCGATAACAGTAAACTCAATACAGATTCTATTTTAGATGTGCGCTGCTCGAGCAAGCAGCATCCCATAGAGTTTTAGAGATGTGATATGTATAGAGAAGTGATTTGTCCTAACACAACAATAGGATATAGATGCAGATATGGTTATAGGTCTCTTTTTCGGCTTTCAATTAAAACTTAAATTCTACCTCGTTTATCAATAGGTATAGGGTGTTCCTTATGGGTTCCGATATTATCCACAATACTTGTGGTAAAAGCACATACACACACAATTATATACGATTCCAAATAACCATGCGCTAAAGAGCAAATTTTTCCCTGGGAGAAATAGTTTTGAAATATTTAAGATGCATTGCTTGTTCCTTTAATTAACACATTATGGTGCCAAGAGCCTTTTCGCACCAAACCCAAAACACGGTTTTCGCAAAATAATCGGTTTTGGCTGAAAACCTAAACCGAAAACACAAGTTTTCCCATACATTTTTGATAAACTACAAGTTTTAAATAAAACCTGTTTGATTTGGAAGATAAACTAAACAAACACACCTTGTGAAACATTCAGCCATCAATTAATCGTCACATAAATAGCTAACGGGTTGCTGCCAGGAAAAACAAAAAAAAAGCTGTCTGGGGTAATTTCAATTTTAATTCACAACGTATTTGTTATTGTCTGTGGTGTCAAAATAATTGAAATGTCAAACGAAAACTTTTAAATGTTCAGTGTGAACGGCTTTCGGATTTTCGTGAACTTTTAGCTGAAAACCCCGTTTTGGGTTTGGTGCGAAAAGCCCATAAAGCTTAGATAGGGGGCGCTATTCCAATTTCAGTAAGAGTTAAAGTTCGCTTATTCATGCGAAACTGACATATCAAAGATACATTAATAAAAGAGTGTTTTTGTGTCAGCTGCTGTCAAATTCCCTAAAATCTTTAACTTGAGTAGCGCCCCCTATCAAAACTTTACAATTAAAATACCAAGAAGTAACCTGTATTAAATATACTCAAAGGAATTATTACCGAAATACCCTGTTTCGATTTATAGATATTCATACATTTGTGGAGTTTATATAGTAGTATAGACCGATGGACACACGTCCTGCGGTTGCTATAAACACATGCCTTTATACAAAATTTAAACTAGGGATTTTCTGATGGTGATGATACGAGTAGGTACCTATTTCTGATTTATAAATCAGAAATATAAAAAAACGGTTATTTTTTTATTCCCATTGTTTTTTTTTTAAACAACAAAGTTTTGTGTTTTTTTTCTCAAGCATTTTTATGCTACCGAATTTCGTTTCGGTTGATTTCCAATAAAACACTCAAATGAAGATAGAAAAACGGCAGAAAAACAAGGTGGCTCTGAAGTATATGAACAGAAGTATATATGAATATAGTAGTAATAGGAGTATTCGCGTAATCCCTATTACTGCGAAAATCTACGGAATACTGTATCATCATACACACATGTTTTATTTATCGGAGCCCAAATTTGGATAGAGTTTCAACTTTTAACGAATTTGATGCTTTGTCCGACTCCATTCAAAGAATTGTTTCCCATTATCCTCACACTGAAATCGTCATTGCGGGCGATTTCAATGTACACAATTCTAGTTGGCTCCGCTTTTCGAGCCAGGCAACACCCGAAGGAAGGTATGTTGAGGTCTTTGCTGAGTTAAACCAACTGACTCAGATTGTTGACGAGCCAACCCGAATACCTGACGTTGCAGGTCAAACCGCAAACACTCTAGACTTGTTCCTTACCTCTGACCCTAATAAATACACGCTAAATGTATTATCGCCTCTAGGTACATCAGACCATTGTATCGTATCTGCAAATTTCTCATGCCAACAACACTCAGTTAAAGAAAAACCACCTATGAGAACCGTTTGGCAATATGGGAAAGCCAACTGGGACGGTCTCAATAATTTCTTCAGAAACTTTAACTGGTCATTATGCTTCCTCGGTAGTGACATAGACTCCAGCGCAGATATGATAACAAATTTAATCCTTTACGGAATGAGAAATTTTATCCCGAATAGGGTGAAATCTATCATACCGAAAGAAAATGCATGGTTTGATTCAAGCTGTAAAGAGGTTATTAGGGCCAGAGAAGTCAGTTTCCGGAATTATAAAGCCAACCCCACTGAGGAAAACCGGAAAAAGTTTCAACAAGCTAGAAAGACTTGCAACGTTCACATTCGTAGAACCAAATTTTTGCATGACCAAAAATTAAGGCAAAAAATACTACAATGTCCCAAAGGTAGTAAGAATTTTTGGTAATTTGTAAAAACTATTCGAAATTCAACTTCTTCTTCGGTTCCAACGCTCGTCATTAATGACACCCCTTTTGTCAGTTCTCGCGAAAAAGCCAATTTGCTTGCAGCGCAGTTCGCTGTTAATTCGACGCTGTCAGAAAGTGTTATGACTCCTCCAGTACTTGAGAGCGTAAACGATTTTATGGGACGAATCTTCTTTCGCACTCGTGCAGTAGCTAGAGTCCTCAAAGATCTTGACATAAACAAATCCGCTGGCCCGGATAGTATCCCTCCCATCGTTCTGAAGAGGTGTTCTTCAACGCTGGCAAAACCACTGCGTAAGCTTTTCTATCTGTCCTACTCTACAGGTCTCTTTCCGAGTAGATGGAAAACAGCATTTGTCCACCCTGTCCCCAAAAAAGGCGCATCTTCTTCACCATCTAATTACCGTCCAATTGCACTTACGTCCCTTCTTTCCAAGGTCATGGAAACGCTGATTAATTATCAGCTCAAGAAATATCTTGAAGAACGAAAGCTCCTAAATGACCGGCAGTATGGCTTTCGTAGCAATAGGTCCACTGGTGATCTGATGGTATATCTCACCGAGCAGTGGCACAAATCTTTACATCGTTTTGGAGAAAGTAAGATTATTGTGCTTGATATTTCAAAAGCATTTGATAGAGTTTGGCATCAAGCTCTCTTATCGAAAATGCGTGCATTTGGTATCGATGAATGTCTTCTTCGTTGGATTAGAAATTACCTTTCGGACCGCTCAATACAAGTTGTATTGGACGGTTTCAAGTCTGATATTCACAAAATAAACGCTGGTGTGCCCCAGGGCTCCGTATTGTCTCCGACCCTCTTTCTCCTTTTTATTAATGATCTGAAACTTCTAATCCACTTAATTGTTTTGCTGACGATAGTACTCTCAGCTTTTCATATTCGTTTTTAGATGCACCTCCTTGTTTTTCGGATGTGCAACTGGAACGGGAGCGTATGATAAGCTCATTAAATTCTGATCTTGACAGCATTGTCCAATGGGGAATTAAAAACCGTGTAGAATTTAATGCTTCAAAAACTCAGTGCTGTCTTCTGTCGTTAAAGCAGAACCCACCCCCCATGCCGCTATCCATGAGCGGCACTAGCATTGAAGAAACCGATCAGCTTTCAGTCCTCGGCATGTGCATCACAGACCACCTCTTGTGGAATGAACACATATTTGATGTCGCCAAAAACGCTGCAAAGTGTTTGGGCTTTCTTCGAAGGTGCAAGAAATTCTTCTCCCCGTCTGACCGGCTGTAATCTATAAGGCCTTCATTCGTCCAAAGCTGGAGTATAACTCGCACATTTGGGCAGGAGCTCCCAAAACTCATTTGAATCTTTTGGATAGAATTCAAAATAGAGCTCTAAGAATGATTGGCGATAGAACTATAGTGGAAACATTTACATCTCTAGAACATCGTCGAAATGTTATATGTCTCTCACTATTTTATCGCTATTTTTATAAACACTGTTCCAGCGAAATAGCCAGTTGCATTCCTCCCCTTAAATTTTTCAACCGTAATACTCGCGCTTCTAGGAATGCTCATCAGTTTACCCTTGAGCCCAACTTCGGACGTACTGTCAAGTACAGAGATTCTTTCTTTAGCCGTACAACGCGAATGTGGAATACTTTACCCGGCTCTATTTTCCCCTCCCATTTTGATATTCAGAAATTCAAAACCAATGTGCATCGGTATCTCCTCTTGCATCCCTCCCTACTTTCCTAACGCTCGCACTGTGCTTGTTCATTTTAAGGGTAGTCGAAACCCCTTTAGTGCGCGCATCCGTTTAAAAAAAAAAAAAAAAAAAAAAAAAAACAGATTCCGTATATGTACCAAATTGTTCACAGGAGAGAGCGCTCACGAGAGAAAAGGGTGCTAATTTTTGCCCAAGCAATTTATTTGGACAAAATTATGAAGACTGTCAAATAAAGAAAAACAAAAAGAAACAATAGCTGTCAGATGCGTCATTTATAAACTTCCGTGCGTGTCTGGATTATTCGTGCAATAAATTAATTGCGATATCAAATTGTTGATCTTATACAACTATTCACAGTAAATTTTATATTATATACTTACAAGAATACACTTTCGTATTGACATTAAAAGATTGCTAAATTTAGTGTTAAATGTGATCTCTGAGATTTTCATCTATTATTGAAAAAATGATATAATTATGCAACTAATATGAATTATGCCATAATATTTGCAAATGGCGACAAATGCCATTGCACTTTAACATTTTTTATTGCAGACAGATTGAGAATAAGTTGGTATCAATCAATGAATAGATACAACCTGAAGAGCGTGGAATTATTTTAACTATGTACCTAAGTATATGTATTTTTTTTAATAATTTGCGGTCTGTTTTAAAACAGGAGGTGGTTTGACTTCTGAATTTCTGCAATTCTTATATCATGATTTTTTTTTTTGACAGGTCCAAACATTGTCCATTATTGTATTATTTGAATGAGTGATTTTATTTTTCTAGGGGAATTCGGTTGAATTCAGACCCCTGGCTCCCGGGTTTGAAAGCTTTAAATTTTATTTGTGTCGGTAGCAAACGGCAAATATTTTGCGTCTTAGAAGGGTACTACAACATCTAACTGATGACAACAAAACAAAAATTAAAAGCAGAGTCCACAAAAAAAGAACAAAAGCAATAACCACAAATAAGCCATAATAAAGATTGGAAACCTTCGTACGTTTCACCCCCCAAAACCCATTTGTTTACATTGTTGTATTTGTAGCTTTGAAACTCTATCCATGAATAGATGGGAAATCGAAAAGCAAAGCAAAAACAAATTACTAGGCCTGTGTTGTCTATGTGTCTATAGGAAGAGGAACAGAAAAGATTCTTGTGTGCGTTTCTATCAATGTGTCTATTGGAAGAGGAACAGAAAAGTTACTTGTGTGCGTGTTTCAGCTTGTTGGCAAATGTCAAATGAAAGCAGAGGTTTCCGGTCTTTACAATATTAGTTTATGGCAATAACTACGTACATGCGTTTGTATTGTTTTTACATTTCGTCTTGAAATAACTTAACGATCGAACAGATCTTTCAATCATTTGCATATATCCATCTCTTATAGTAACATTCTTTCATTCCTCTCCCTGTTTGATTAAATTTCAATAAAATCCTGTGTGTTTCATTTGTTTGGCTCTCTTTCTGCCATAATCGACTTAGATATTACAAGACATTAAAACAACAGTGAGAAACTCAGAGAAAAAGAGCAAACACCATCAGAATAAACACAAATGCAATAGCCCTGTCCTTTTGGTAAATCTATCGACAGAAAAGCATGGTTTCCCAAAAGAACGATCCGCAGCATCCTGATTTTTTGTATCTTTAAGTTGGTATAACCGAACTTGTGTCTAATAACTAAATGCAAAAAATCTACAATTGATTTGTTCTTATTTGTTAAGATTAAGGCATTTAAGAATACTAAAACTTGAATTAAGAGATGCAAATAAAATAGAATATATATAAAGCAGTAAGAGATAAAAAAAAGTTGAATTTTCTACATATTTGTGTTCAAAAATGTTCATTTTAAAATTATTTTATGTGTTTGACGTTTCTTTTCAAGAAATTAGATCTTGTGGCAATGAAAGGGTATGTTTGCAATGTGTTTCCTTGCAGAAATGATCTCATTAATTTGTTAACTATTAAGTATTTTTAAACTTCGTTTACATGCGGCTCAAAAGTAGAGAGGTTAAATAAAAATGAGTTATATGAAATATGGACAGAAATCCTCTTTTTGAATCTCATAATTGGGGTAAATAGTCGTGTGTTGGTAAAAATTATAAACGTGGCAACAAATAAACACTGTAAAAAGACGATTATGCCCACTTATTCACTGGTTGTTCAACGCTAAATCGACTCCGAATTCAAAATGACGTAAGATCGTCAAAATCTGTTTTGGCACGAATTTTAGGGTCAAGTTAATTATCTGCGACATCCATCAATAAAATTTGAAATTTTCTGACTATAGGCAATAAGCTATATTTTGAAATATTATGAAAATATTTCTTGCCAAATTTCGCCGAAAAGATCTAAATCATCACTCTTTTTAAATCTGATAATTTCTAATTGTTCGTATAACCAAATTAAGATTTTTTAGAAGAAATGTTAATAATCTTCACAGTCGAATTCGACAGTTTATGTCTTGCACGTATTATAACTGCTCCATCGATAAGATACACTTACGTGCTGCTAATGAATGCTTATTTATTACTAAATAAAGGATATGCACTGATTTGCTCTTTAAATGCTTTTTGCTATTCCAATTTCAGAGCTTTGGTAGAGGGCGCTGCTCAAGTTTTAGTTAGCTATTTTTTTAGGCAATTTGACAGCAGCTGACACAAAGCCACTCAAACATCTTTTATTTAAGTATTTTTGATCTGGCAGTTTCGCACGAATAAGCTAACTTTAACTTTTACTTAAATTGGAAGAACGCCCCCTACCTATGCTTATTAATATAATTTATAAAGCAACAAAAATTAATAAAACGTTTTTTTGGCCCAGTGTGTTGCGTTAGACATTTTTTATTTCCGTACGTAAATAGGTGTGAAACAATTTTTTAAAGAAAAGAACACATAATTAAACAAAAATTGTTGATTTTTGACTGCTTTCAGCTAACTTTTCCGAATCGTTCACAAATATATTCGAATTGTTTGGTTTCCGAGATTACTTATACAACAAATATGTGAACGTGCCCTTCGAGATTCATTAAAGTCATCGGAACTACCAAATTATAAACATAATAACATTCGATACTCGAATAAATGTCACAAATCTATCCAAAGCAGACTACAGCTTTTAGTTTTATCGAAAGTAAAAGAAAGAAAGAAAGCAAAAGAACAACCCCAATGTCAACAGCGCGGCGTTCATTTTTGACGGTCTCCCATCCAAGAACCAAGTATACTAACAACGCGCATTGATGATTGATTTCGCTGATCTATGGGAAGCGATGCTTTTATCAGAGCCAAGACCTTTGGCAATAAAGTGATGCAATTGTAACTGCTATCAAACATTTTCGTACGAGCTATATTGTACGAATTTAAAGTGCAGCTCACTTGTACATGTACAGCTTTCTCACATTTGATACCATTTGATGTCAGCTGTGATTTTCGGGATTGAAAAGAGTTTGAAGTTCCTTCCAACCCATGCAACCGCTTGGTTCAATCGTGGAGTTGATTCTGAAATGTCAAAATGCAAAAAAAAACCTACAAGCCAAAGTTGAAAGTTGGCCAACTGTTGCAGCACCAAATGCAGCCTCGTCTGCAGTTAAGTTGTGTTGTGTTCGTAAAATTAAATTTGTATTCAATATTATGACAGATATTCCAGCTGCACTCAGCAAGCTATCATCCATTCTTTTTAGTCGCGTTCAATTAAACGGTGCAGTTTTAGTTTTTCGTCTACAGCATTCACTATTAGAATTCAGCATCAAATTAGGTAAACTTCGGAAAATACTGAAAAAAAAACTGCGATTACCTGCACGATAACCGATTAGCCTAGGTTACCCATACTCTGCAAAATTGTGACAATAAGCTGTTTTTTTTTATTTTGTATCCAAATAAAGATGACAGCCGAACAGCTGAGATAGGTAACGCATACTTATATAAAAATGCAAGCATCAATTGGGTTTCGGGTTTGTAAGTATAAGCAAATAGAAGTCAGAGTCGAAGTCTTCTGTCTTTATAAGACATTTTCTTTTTAAGCTCCGAGTAAAGAACTGTGCTTTAAAAAAATGATGTGTTACTTTGTTTTAGCTCAGATACATCTAATCGCACAACTTGTATTTCTTTTTTCAACCAGCGTCTGCTCCATTTACTCAGAATAAAATGTGCGATCCAATGGGGCGAAGAGCTGACCACTGCTAACTTCACTCATAATTTTGAAAAAAACCCGCTTTTGACAGCTAGATAAAGATTGACGATGTTCATCGATTTTAACAAAATATCGATGTAAAAGGAAAGACATATTCACAAAAAACTTCATACCGATTTGATTTAAATGTTTAACTATATTAAATTGATTCCAATAAATTCATTACTGCAAAATATATTGTCATAGATCATTAAGCAATAAGATCATCAATGTATCAATGCTAAGAAGGCTCAGTTTGCACGTAATGTTCTGCGGCTACCTTTTATCATTTCGCAATATCGATAAATTGTGAGACAAAATTGAAACTATTTTTATATTTTATTCTATTCTATTTTAACATTTATGTTGAAAAGGGGCTTTTTTGATATCCTAGATATGTCGAAATATATATACATATACAAAATTGGCAAGAATAACGAATGAAGAAAGTCGATATTTAAGATTTTAAAAATGGTAGTTTTTCTGAGTTTAGAAAATAAGCTTTTCGGTATACTCTGTGTATACCGAAACTCAATCATGTAAATTATATGTATGTAAAAAAAACACGAATAAATGTTTTTTCATATGATTAAAACTCATACGTTTTAACTTTAAAAACATCGATGCTTCTGATGCGATAATTATAAACATCGATGCTGTGTCTTCGATTTTTCAAATCGATGTTAACATGGATGTTTGATGAATATCGTTCATGCTTACAGCTTTGTCAGCAAATTTGTAATTTATGACAGTTCACCGCTTAAGTATATTTCAAAATTAAATCGGAGACCTCTCATGATCTCCTCACAGCTAACTCGGTTCGTTCAGGTTCTGCTCTGTGATCTGATCGGAAATAAAAAAGAAAAACACCCATAATTGAGTGTCATCGGTACCCATTTTTATGCCATGAGCAGTGCTGCTAATTTGAATAATTCAAAGGTATATTATTTTTGGAGACTCCCACCATTTCATTTATATACGAAAAAAATATTTGTTTAGCTACATTTAAGCCTAGGTACATAAAATATAAACTATAAAAAAAGCTGTTCTTTTACAGAAAATTACAGAACGCCATTTTTTGCGTCAAATTAACAGGAAAGTCAATTAACTGAAATGCAATTTTGCGGGGAATACTGTAACTGTAAAAAGATCCAAATAATGTTCGCGCCGCCACAACATACAGGGCATAGTGAGTTACAATTACAACTCTCAAACAAAATAAATGTGGTTAGAACTTTAGTTTCTTAACTCAGCTGAACCCTCCTTGACCCGTCAATCAGTGCCCGTTCGTTTAGAACGAAAATATTGAACTGAAGTGTCCTTTGCTTAATTCCACTTATTACTTGTTAAAAATTAAAAAGCCATTGATTTATGAAAACCTATAATTTGACAACAATTATCGCCTGTTCACATAAAAAAATCCAGTAGAATCCACCTTCAATTTATCACCATAATAATTTCTACTCATTTATACCTATTCCACCCATTAACCTCTCAATTCTCTCCACAAAAGTATACAACTTTGACTGCTACACTACACCATACCGGACCGGATTTAAAAATAAATTATATTTAATCTCGCCACCAATAAACGGCTAATCAACCGAAAATTAAACAACATAACTTGCATATTAATTCACAGTTGAAAATATATTATCACTCACATAAAATGTTCAACCGTTTCGTAATGAATTCGCCCGTTTGCCCCCTGCCCACCAGATGCCGCTTACTCACGATTTTCCAAGCGCCAATCACATGAATTCTTCTCAACTAGGTCGTTTCGTTACAAGTAGTGCCGTGGCGATGGCGATACTCGTACTGTGTGGTGTTCATGGTGTATTTGATTGGAATTGGTCGGCAGCGCGGCGCGGCGGTCTTCAAATGTCAAACCGTTCCAGGGAAGCAAAAACCAGCAAGGTACTACTGCCATGCAGCAACAGCGGACGATGCAAATGCAATAAACAAGACGAAGGCGTTGAGTGGACAAATCGCGAATTCAGGTAGACCATGAATGAAAGACTCTAGCACTGCACTTTCAAGACCTCAACAAGACCGAAAGACAGTGTTTGCGAAGTACACGTACTCTCATGAATGATAAAGCTGTTTGGAATGTTTTGCTATTTAAAATTTGGCATCGAACGTTAAACGGGTTTCAGATAATTTGTAAATTGTGATGCAGAACTGTATATTTTTATTAATATTATGAAATTTTTTGGACTTGATCAATGATCATTAAAGGTACTCTCATCTGTCCAGCACCAGCACGTCAATCCAATTTTCTAATTCCACCATTGAATGAGCGAAATGAAGTCTTTTCCCAGACCATTTGGTCGATCTTCGATGGTGCGGTTCGGTGTGTGGTGATGGTCTTTGTGATCTTTAGACGAACTCTCGACCGAATTTACGTGAGAGTGCAGAATTAAGTCTTTGAAGCAATCTGACAGCGAGATTCGCTGGAGAAACGTTGTGAAAATGGTTTTTGCATTTTTCTCAAACAATCAAATTGGTCAGGATTGTAAAAGAATAGATGATGCCAACTTTACTCCTTTGGAGCAGGTGGAGAAATTGATTGATTCGTTTTAGTTAACTCGTATATCAGTTTGCATGGTGGTGTAAATTAGACAATAAGTAAATCCGACTAAATTAGGAAAATAAGAGAACAAGTGCAGTGAACCAGAAAGTGGAATTTATTTTATCAGTCTCACATGTTTTGCCACTTGGTTGGGCGCCATTTATTATTCAGTTTAAGCACACTTAACTACAATAATGATAATATTCTGCCATCAACCAATTTATTTGTGTGTTGGTTTGTACGACTTTTACAACCTATTGTTCACTCATTATTTGTTACGCTTGAACCAATTTTAATAAAAAATTATTTAAATTTTTGACTTTCTTGTTTGATGACATAATATTTTTTTGTTTAATTTTGGCAAATTATAAAAACTGAAAAAAAATGTATTGTCTTTATACCCTCATTGTTTGCAAAAAATAACGGGAATGGAAGTTTTACTTATAACTTGTTGATTCTTTGTATTCCGAAAATAGAATGTTATTTATAAAGACTGGATTGTAAAAAATAATTACAACTCGTTTTATTGGACCAGTTCGGTTGATTTGCGTGTAAGAAAATTTTAGATTCTTACTCAAAACCAAAACAAAATCGAAATAAATTTGGATGCAAAATTTAGACTTAACAGTTTATTGGAGATTAATGCATTGTGATCAGATCGTAATTTGTAAATTTGTTTCCAAATATTAAGGGCACTCAAATCATATTCATACAACGACGATATAAGTTTACCAATTATGTAAAATGACACAAATGTCTTCCATTATTTCATATAGCTGTGTAAGAGCTATGTGATTGAATCAGCTTTTGGTTAAAATAATGCAATGACGTTTGTATAATTTTAGCAAATCACTCTCCCCAGAAAATTCTTGGGGAATTTTATTCACTATGTATAAATCATTTCCCATAAAATGTTTGACTTACAAATTTGATAGTTTTGGAAGGAAGAGAGGGCACTTTTTATCTTTAGCGGGTAAAATATTTTCCCTCCCTGACAATTGTATGCCAATTTCTGCCCAAAAATATTTGTAGGTTAGCAAATTGTGGGCAGAATATTTACAAATGCCAGGTTGACGTTTGTAATAAAGAAAAAACAATTGTGGTGTTCACTTTTCAAAATTGGTAAAAAGTTATGCTCAAATCGTTTCTGAACTTATTTCCTTATGAGACAATTTCAAAATTTCATAAGCTGCCAATTTCTGCCCTAAAAAAGTCTAGATCAGCCCCAATATAATAGGTCTGTTTCTTTACTTTTTGGTAAAGTTTGAGAAAAAGCTTGGGAAAAAATATGGGCTCAAGCTTAAAGTAAAGAAGTCAAGAAAAGTAAAGAACACATTTGGGTTGTTTCTGTGTACTTTCTACATTTAACAACAGAAATTAAATGTGGTGGACACAACATGTATGAAAATGTTTTAACGAGCTCTTCCAAAAGAACCAGGAAATAAATTTATTATTATATTATCTTCAATCGGTTGGTTTTCTTCTTCTTAAAATTATAAAAATAGTTTTAATTACACTACTTCACAAATTCAAATTGAAATTCAAATTATAAGATAAACTGATTTCTTGTTTGACAAGCAAGAAAGTGCAGTAGCTAAAATGTTCGGGTAGATTCTTCAAAAATTCAAAAGCTCTGGCATTTTCGTGCCAGAAAAAAAGTAAAGAAACACGGTTTATAAATAGAAGAAGAAAACGCAAATAATACCTACATATTATTTTTGTTTTTGGTTTTGTGGACTGTGTGGGTTTAAGTCAAATTGAGTCTTAGAGCGACACGATAGCATCTAACTGATGAGCCCAACTATCGTGTCCGGGCGAAACGCATTTTGGACTAAAAGTCATAAAGTATTTCAATTTGACTTAAACCCACACAGTCCACAAAACCAAAAACAAAAATAATATGTAGGTATTATTTGCGTTTTCTTCTTCTATTTATTTACCACTAGCCAGACCACGGGCGTAACATACATATATTTCTGGGTACATGAATTTGACCAAATTCCCCTAGAAAAATATAATTTTCAGCATGTATGTTCTGAAAATTTTATTAAGAGTTGGTAGTCATCGACCGAAAAATAGTGCGTCTTAGAGCGACACGATAGCATCTAACTGATGAGCCCAACTATCGTGTCCGGGCGAAACGCATTTTGGACTAAAAGTCATAAAGTATTTCAATTTGACTGAAACACGGTTTAGGTAAATTTGGGATCCCGTGGGATCCCGAAGGTGAGTAAAGAAACAGATCTATTATACCAAAATTTGAATTGGCTGCCATTTTGATAGAAGCATAAAAATTGGGATCTGTATTCACTGAAAGTTTATTTGAAAGTGAGTGACAGTTATGTGCAAAAATAAACTCGGTCAAACATGAAAATTTTTTTATTTGATACACATTTTGTGCATTTCTTTTTTTAAAGAAACCCCAAAGGGTGGCCGTGGAGCGATAGTTGTGTGCTCGCCTGTCAACCTCGTAGTTGCAGGTTCGATTCCTGACGTTGTCTATGTCTTCTTATATTCCATTAAAAACCAATTCTAAAATTTTCATAAAATAAGTAGCTGCTTTGCTCATTACATGATGTTTAGGCATAATACTAACAACATGTGATTCAGTAAACTAGCATACCCATAAAATATGACAACGTAATAAATAAAATAATGCGAATTATAAGGGACATAAATTAATAAGACACAGGTAATTCTCTCCGCATTAGTTCAGCCGCCATCCCTGGAGATAAATCTGAGACAACAACCAGCTCTAGTCTCAGAACATAGCGCCACACATCTTTCCTATCCTTCTTTCTCTTCTTCCACCGGATGCCCGCGCTGTGTTAAGAAAAACATATAAAGGGTATTCATAATCCCTTGAGCACGTGCAAAAGTTAAAAAAAAAACAAAAAAAAAAGGAGAACGACCATAATTTGAATGTCCCATAATTCTTGCAAATGGCGTCAATCTCATTATGCTTTGTATTATTCATTTTGTTTTAATGACAGAGAATTACTTGACAAACAAGCAAATGGAGCGAGCGATACACAACTGTGGAACAGACAAAAAACCATAGCCATCTTTTTTTTTTGTTCGATGATTATGACACTACATTGGCACCACATTTTATCGTTCGTTTTGTTACTCGTCTTTTTGACACATTAGGTGAGTCAAATACTTATAGTGGGACAAATTAACAAAATGAGGAAAGGAAATTTAATGTCGATTTCCAAACAACCATTTCAAATCGACTTCTGATCGATTTGTTCTTTTGTAAGCCTAGGCCTCCAATTGAAATAAATGATTGCAAGAAATGTGTGATGTAGTCAATATTTCTCGTGGAATTTTTATTTTTTGACATAAGAAAATAATCTGTATTTATTTCTTGTCTTCTCGGAAGAAATAAATGCAGAAATAAAATTTGACGTTTCATGACATTCCACATTTATCGTGCACAAATTTCTCACAAGATATTGAATCTTGTTCATAGTTTACTTATTTGCTAGCTTAATTAAATATTTCATTAAAAAAAACGGGTAATACTTATTCTTAAGCAGCTAAAGTTCTTAGAGCTCCTTGCAGAACAATGAAATTTCACGATTTATTATAATATAAAGTTATAATAATATATATATATATATATACATAATGGCCGAAATAAATATTTCTAACGAAGTCGCGGCCTAAGAAACTGGCAAAAAATAGTGCGCGCGGAAAGTCTATGAAATCTTGCTAAAAATGCAACGTCTGTTTTAACAGCATAAAATGGTTTTTTTAGAAATTATTCTATTGTGTTCAGAAAAAAATCGAATGTTTGGAGTTCGACATGAGACATTTTATGGGTAAACTTTGACGTTTCTGATTTGAAAACCAAAAAATATCGAACTAATTGGGAACAATACCCACATTCAGACGACATAGCCGTTTTTTAGTCACCTGGCTTTCAAGTCGACTATAAGTAGTTCTGAACGTGGTCATTTTAACAAGAAATTAACGAATTTATACGATAAAAAACATATGTATCTACAATAGAAGCAAAAGAATGGAAGTGCTAGAAAAATCACCTCGAATACAGAATCCGTTGAGTGAACTGCTGAAGGAGTCAGACTCAAAGTTGACATTTCTTATATTATAAAAATATTATCCGCATGGAAGTGGTCGGATTCTGTAATCAATGTGAATAACAGTTTTCAATAAACGTCAAATAACCGACTTCACGTTTGTATTTGTAGTACAATGGAACTGTATAATCACGACGATACCTGTCAAAAAGACGAACAATTGAATGAAAAAAGGGATAGTGTAATCAGAAATGTCATACTTCTCTACACATACTATGGCCTCGTTCGGTGCGCAGCCGATAGGATATCCAAGATAACTTTGTAGTGGCTTTATTTTCGAACGATTCAGGTAGCTTTCTCGTTATGTCAGTTGTATTGCATACACATCTGAAGTTTTGAATCAGCTGTTCCTCACATTTCCAAACGAATCTCAACGAATCCAATAATTTTTGGGTAGCTTGAGATTTGTGTTTGACAACATATGTTTAGTTCATCAGCTGTTTTTTCCCTAGGCTTTACAACAACACCAAGCAATCCGGATCGGTTAGGTTGTGCCACCGAACGAGGCCTATATTCAGCTATTGGACAAATACTCCGTTGACAAGATGAGGATCGAGATCTCCAGTTGAACTGACAACGAGTTGGGACCCAGGTTATTGAGTTGGAAAGATGTTCAGGTGACAGCTGGCGTGTATCTAGTTATCAGATTTTTTAAAAACCTGTCAAACCTGCACATCAGCTCAGGTTTCTGTCAGAAATCGATTGAAGCTCATTTCAACTCAATTTAGGTTTACAATGGGGCAAAGACAGCTTCAAGTTCCATTTAATACTGCGTGTAAGCTCTTAAGAACAGTGCTGCCAAACATGACTTAGATACGAAAGGTATGCAATCAATATCCTTAAAATGAGTTGTATACTATAATTCTTTAAAATATTTGATACAATAACAACAAGAAAAAAAATGTCACATCTTGTTTCAACACCTGAGGCGGATGGCCCTATGATCTTGACGATGTCGCTACAATTACAACTTAAACTCATTTCAAAAGGATGCCGTCAAATTGTGTTACATGTGTTTTCATGTGATCCAAATGAGCCTTCATCAAACACCCAAGGCATGCACTTCACCCGTATCTTGTTACCATAATTGCACCTGTAACATTTGTGATATGTGATTCTACATTCAAACCTAATGTAAACATATATTTCTAAAGTCTATCCAGGTTGTTTGACCTAGGAAATATTTTATATGAGTCAATCTAATCACAATGGGGTCCGAAATATTTTTTTAACGTCAGCGCCTCTTGATGTCGTTACCTTCACCTTATTCTACCTGTGGTTTCTTTTTGATTCTCTCACCTGTCCACTTTTTTTCATAGTGAAAACTGGATTTTGATTATTATGAAAGCATTTTGAGAGCATGTAAATATTTGTGTCCTTCTCGACTCGACTCGATAGGTCCTTAATAGCTGCACCACCAACAAACAACGATAACGATGTCGTCGTCTGTCGGACGGAAGCAGGTGTGGCTGAGGTTAATGTCCACATACAAAACACAATAAAAGAACAAAACTGACGCATAAAATAGGCGACTCCCCGGGTCGTGCTTCGCTAATTTGAATTTTACTAATTCCAGTCATATTGTTTGCAAGACGTATGGATGTATTCATCGACGAGGAATTTAGTTTTGCATATACTGAATAAATGAAGTTGTTGAACAAGTTTATAAATGTGGATCATTTACCTTTGGTTATACAGTTACAGTGGCAAGTATTGTTAATTTATTTCGGCTAAAATGGATGTTTATTTTATTATTAATGGATTTATAGTTGTAGAAGAAGAACAAGAAAATCTCTGTTTACACAGAGTTAAAATTTGTCACCCAACATTCATGACGGCATCGCTTACATATAAGATTTGTTCAATGAAGACAAAATCAGAAAATACAACACAGGTCAGAACAGTTTAGAAGAGAAAAGTCAAACAAAATTGTACAGTATTAAACGTCAGTAGTTGTCAAATAGACGTAAAATTATAGAATTTGTTTGATTTTCTTTCTCACAAATTATCAAAACAAAAGAGGACGCAAGAACTTAAATCTGTAAGCTCATGGCGCCAATGGAAGGTTGGGTTCGATATCCCGTTTCTTAAAATCCCGCTATTAAAATCCCGTTTCTTATTATCCCGCTTTTGTAATCAACACAATGCGTAAAAATGGGGCCCCCTGCTAGGAACAATTATAAGAATTGGGTTATGGTCGAGTTTGTGTGTATGCAAAGTTTTTTGTGTAACATTTATCAAAATACATACAAAACGGGCTAAGCGGGATTAACCGAGATTTTAAAAATCGGGAGTATAATAAATCGGGATTTTGAATAAGGTGGATTTTAAAAAAGGGATTTAAAAGCAGTATTTTAGAAGACGGGATTTTAAAACTGTTTTTTTTCGGGATTTTTGAAAATCAGGATTCCGATATGTTCCCCAAAATGGATGACAGTAGATAAATAAATAAAAGGCTAAACATTTTGCAATTAAGCTGACAAGCTGCAAGTAGTATTTGCCCGCAATATTATGGGAGTTATCTTAAAAAATATCGCCACCGCGATCGCTTAGGTTTACGCGCCTGACTGAATATTTTTTTATGATTTTTTTTGGCTTTCAGACGATAAGTCGAATATTCTTTTTGACAGCCTTTTAGAATAACTTGCTCTTAAAAACTGTTTTTATTTTCTTTACTTCAGAGCAGAAAAGTGTTTCCTTTTGTTTTTTTTTTAATTCAGAGCGTTCAGAGCGCAAACTTTGTGTTCCTTTTTTCGTTATGATCATGTTCGGTGCTCGCTCTATGAGCGAACTTATGTCTGAATAAACCAAATGCCATGTTTGTTAAGAAATGGCGGAAAATGTTAGCAAAAGGTGTTTTTTTAATCAATAATACTATCAGACCGAAGTGAATCAACAAAATGTTAATTAATGGGAGATAAAGGAGTGTGTTTAAAAAAAATCAGAGTGTTCGAAGCTCACACTGTTCGGAACAGATTCACAGAAATTGTATGCTCTCTGTACGATAAATAGCGCCTATAGACCCTCCATCAAAAGAAATAAAGAATCTGTGAAATCGATCACAGTACACATTCTGGACCTATCGGAAATCTCGAAGGGAATTTCGTTTCCGATGGAATATTTATTTTCCTCGAAATTTTTTCTGTGATCTCACGATCTCCCACGGAATAAATTTCACTAGAACTATTTTTTTTTTAAATGAAATCAAAACTCCCAGGGAAATTTTATTCCAGATACCAATAAATTCCTAGGGAAACTTTTGACCATCATTCACGGTCCCAACATTTGAATGAGAGAAAAGTTTCAAGGGAAATTTTTATGCAGGATAACCCTCATTATTTGCATCCGAACCGGGTTCCCGGGTATCTTCTGTCACGTTTCTGGAGTTAAGCTTTCCATGGATTATCAACGTGTATGCTGCATTTGTTTATTTATCAAAAATATTAAAACAAAATTGATAGTTGCCGCTGTCACTGATTTTGTTACTTTGACGGAACACAATGTGGAGACGGAGTTGAACCTGAAATAGCTGTCAAAACATTGAGTACACGCAAATTCAATAGTACAACCACAACGCAACACGATTTTATAGTTGGCCAACTTTAAACATTTGCGAATACAGATTTCTTGGCGTTTCAATATGAAACGAGTCAAAATATTTAGATGAAGGTTTACATAAGGTTGAAATGTAGTTCAAGCACTCTTCAATTCCTTAGCACCTCTTCTTTGTGCTTAATATGTTACCATACCATAAAACATTAAAAATTATGTATATTTATTAAAATTTATTTAAATTTAATTTATATTTAATTTAACTGTTGTAATTGTATATTCGATTAATGATTTTGTTTTATTGATTCGGAAAATATTTCAATCAACAAATATGACATAAAAAATAAAATGTCAAAATATAACGTACGACGTTTTTGACTGTTATAATGTCCCTATCCAATTGACAAGTATTTTATTATAGAATAAAGGTATAATTTGTCGAATTGTTAAACTATAGATAAAGAAGCACCACGATTATGTGGACTGAAAAATCAAATAGGATCCACATTTAACGGGAAAAAAATTTTAATATATAATTTAATACTCGTAAATATTGTGTATTGTATTTGATTAAAAGCAGTGTGGGAAGTGAAATCAAATTAAATTAAAATTACCAAGGGAAAAAAATTGTTTTCGATTTTATCCAATTCCAACTAGTTCATTGCCAAAGCACTACCGCGTCAGCCTTTTCCGTTTTTCAATTAGTGATCACTTTATAATTTTTAAGACTTTACAACTTTGAATTTCAAATTCGTTTTCTGGTTAATGGACCTATGAGCAACACATGGCAAATGCGGTCCTGTTCACATAATAGGCTGAATACAAAATTAGATGTTTCGACTGTGAATGATACACACATCCTCTTGAAAGAGGTAGACGACCGAGAATCCTAATCATATTCCCAATTATGTTTATACTATATTTGCTTTTGGCCCGGGTTTATTTCAGCACAATAGTTATTTTTGGGAACTCGCATCCAGCAGCAGGAGTTCAGCGATACAGTAGCAAACTCTGCAGAGATTTCGTATTAGATAAACCTAAACCAGACCAAGCCGGAGATGAAGATACATTTTTCATTTATCAGACCGTAAATCGAAATTATTTCGAACAACCAATTGAAAACTTTTGGAGTGAATGGAATGCTGAAAATAATCAAGAGTAGTCGTCATTAGTTTCCATGTTAAATCTTTATCACACCACTTCCAGCCTGTTTCCCATGCTGTGCTAATTTCAACCTCGGAATTTTTTAACCCTATATACGTACAATTGTCGTCTACTGGAAGGACTTATAAAGGATACTCATTTTTGTTGACGGATACGTAAAACCATTATAAATTAGATGATTCGATTTTGAAAAATTCACGTATCCTCTGAAAAAGGTACACACCCAATAATCCTAATCATCATAGGTACTCCCAATTTCATTTAAATATTTCATTTTTGGCCCGGGTCCTTTTTCAGTGAACTAGTTATTTTTGGGAACTGACGTTGAGCACCAGGATTTCAGCGATAGAAGCACACTCTGAACACGAGACCTTCAGAATAATAATGGTCTAAGGCCGCCCTAAAGCTGGTGTTTTTGAAATTAGAGGCACATTTGAAACACATATTGATGAAAAATAAAACTTCGCATGCTGTACAGCAACTGTGAATTTCAACTTCTGAATTTTTAAACACTATATACGTATGAACATACAATCGTCTTTTTGTTGGCGGATTGGCAAATCAACTTCTCATACCAAAGCGGTCCAACTCGTTCGCATAGGCTGAACAGAAATTTAGATGTGAGGCCACAGTGTGACCATTGAAAAATTTCAAATCCTGCTAAAGTAGTGGATTTCGCACAAATTTTTGACAACGCAAAATGCTAAAAAGAATGATAATTTTTTTAGGAAAAAAAACTGCAAGAAATCCTGCAATTAGAACGAAAAAAAAATTCTTTTTTAGGCTATGGCTGATGAACTCAAACAAACAATCAAAATTGATTACTTCTTTATTTATTTATTATTTTTATATATATTTTATTTTATATTTATTTATTATTATTTATTATTTAATTTTCATACGCATAATTTTTATATTTGTGAAATGCCGCTGCAATTAGGAAATGAAGATGAATGCAAGAAAAGGATTCGAGGAAAAAAGACGAAAAATGACATTTCTACAATTGAAAACTTTACGTCGTTGTCGGCTAGATGCGTGTCTCTTGATACTCTTGATTTCATTGAATGTTTGTGCGTTACGGCAATTTTTGTAATACATACAAATTGATTTGGGTTAGGTGTCGGAACGTATTTTAAAAAGTTTGATTGACTTTTAATTGTCTAAAGTAGTATCTTATATTAGCTATGCGTAATATTAATTCCTGCTAGATTTCCTGCTAAAAATCAAATTTCCTGCTAAACTAAATTTTTGCAGGACTTGGAAAAAATAATGATCAAAGCAAAAATTTAGCAAGAAAAATGCTAAATTGGCCACACCATGTATGAGATGTTTTTGAAAGAGGTACACGACCGAGAATACTAAACCACTCTGCGAATTTGGTTTTCATATTTGGCCCGGGTCCTTTGTGGTGAACTAGTTATTTTTGGGGAACTAACATACAGCATCAGGACCTCAGCAATAGTAGCACACTGAGGCTTTCATTAATAATAGTCTAAAGCCACTTTGAAATAAGTGATTCAAATACAAAAAAGGGTGAGAGACTGTGGTTTTTGAAGTAAGGGTTACGTTAGAAAACTTGATCCGTATGAGCAAATTGAAATTGGTAGACGTCACTTTTTAGAAGTATATAATTGCAGTGCAGTTCTTCCTTATAGGCTAAACAGCAAATTAGATGATTCGACCGAGAGAGACATACACATCCTTTTAAAACAGGTAAATGACCGAGAATTTTGGTTATTGCTATTTGGCCCGGGTCCTTTTGAGTGAACCAGTTATTTTGGGGAACTGACATCCATCACCAGGACTTCAGCGATATCAGCAAACTCTATGCGAGGCCTTCTGAATAATAATGGTATAAGCTGGTGTTTTTTGAAATTAGACTCACATTTGGAAAACTTGATGAGAAATACTGAATTTCTGAATTTTCGAACCAAGCACACAAAATCCTCCTTTACTTAAAAGACTATTATCAGATGATTCAACAGCTAAGGATGCACACATCCTTTTCAAAGAGGTACACGACCGAGAATAGTAAGCCATATTCCGAATTTCGTTTACATATACGCTATTTGGCCCGGGTCTTTTTCAGTGGACTATTTTTTGGGAACTCACATCCGACAGCAGGAGTTCAGCGTAACAGTAGCAAAATCTGTAGAGATTCCATATTAGATGAACCTATGCCTAATCAACATTTCTTTCCACATTTTTCCGTAATAAAATAAAATAATTTCAAACACCCAATGAAACATTTTTGGAGTACTGAAAGTTGACGGAATGCTTAAAGTAATTAAGGGTAAAAGATATTGGCGTAAAATTTTAAAGTATATTAAGGTATTAACATAATACTAATATCAGTCATAAATATTAAAAATTTGCTAAGGCATTTTAATAAAATACTCGTATTCACAATTTTAAATACTTTGCAACTTGCACTATACTGCAACTGAACACGCCTAAAATAGTATATAAAAGCAAATAAGCGAACATGACTTTTCAGCGTATGTAAATTTCAAAGTGTAATATACTCATATGGATATAGTATTAGTAATGATGTTCCTCGTCCCCTTTCACACCGGGAAAAAAATTGCTGGAGATTTATTTGTATGTTTTTTTTTAAACGCTTTAAATATTTCTTATACTTTTCACACCAGGAAATCTTTTTACGCAGAAATTATATCTCGAATATTAAGCCAAATCTGAAGAGCAATTCGAAATAATTCTGGAGGTTTATTGACTAAATGGGGAATCGGTCGGGAATCCAACCTTAAAAAATATCAAATTTGATAATTCTACAGATATAACTCTCGAGGTAATTTTATCTCAAAAACAATTGCCATAAAATGTTATTAAAATATATATTGGGTCAAATATACTTGGAATTCTTTGATATTTTAAAAGGTTTACAATATCTTAAGCCAAATCACATTCCTGTTCCTAGTGCCGATGGTATTCCTGGTTAAAAAAATAACGTTGAACACTACTGCGGGATTTGCAAGTTGTCCGCAAATCCAGGCATACAAATCTGTATTTATTTTTCTTGTCTTCATGACATCCCACATACATCGTACACAAATTTCTCTCAAGAAATTGAATATTGTTCAAAGTTTGTTTATTTTCATGGGGGTGGCCGTGGCGCGATAGTTGTGTGCTTGCCTGTCAACCTCGTGGTTGCAGGTTCGATTCCTGCCGTTGTCTATGTTTTCTTATATTCCATTAAAAAACAATTCTCAAAATGGTCATAAAATAAGTTGCTGCTTTGCTCATTACATGCTGTTTATGTATAACACTAACAACATCTGATTGAGTAAACTAGCATACCCATAAAATATGACAACGAAATAAATAAAATAATGCGAATTATAAGGGACATAAATAAATAAGACACGGTAATTCTCTCCGCATTAGTTCAGCCGCCATCCCTGGGGATAAATCTGAGACCACAACCAGCTCTAGTCTCAGAACATCGCGCCACAAATCTTTCCTATCCTTCTTTCTCTTCTTCCACTCGATGCCCGCGCTGTGTTAAGAAAAACATATAAAGGGTATTCATAATCCCTTGATCGCGTGCAAAGTTATAAATAAAAAAAAAAAAAAAATGTTAAATTCTAATATTTCGTTTAAAAAAAAAAACAGGTTATACCTATTCTAAAGCACCTTAATAACGCTCCGTGGAGAATAATGAAAGTTTTCGAATTATTTTATCCCACGTAGGAAAGAAAGAAATTTCAGTAATAGTGTCTGCAATAATGGCAGAAATAAATATTTCTAGTGGAGTCGCGGCCTAAGCTGGATCTTGATAATTTATCCTGCTGGTTTCAGATAAACTTCTTAAAACCATACATTAGGATATACTATGCTAAGGTAAATGGGTCTATTCTATGACTCCTAGTATTTATTTGTTTCGTATATCGAAATAATTGTTGCTAATGCCAACGCAATAATCGGCTTAATTAAAGAAATTAACGAGAGTTCTCGGATCTCTACACACTGGTCTCTCTATATCTATACCCAATTCGTTAGATCATCACTAGACTACTACACCCAAATTAATAAGCATGGACTAGGGAAGGTTTAGGACTTATTCCGTGGGCTAAGTACGAAAAACTATTAATAAAAAACAAGTTCTGCTATTTGACGTTTACCAACTTAGTCCCTCGCAAGACCATCAAAGACGGTGGTCTAGCGATGGACTAAGAATTGACATTTAAGAACAAAATTTACAGGGACATGGAATAAAAAGAGGTAGAGGAAATTTTAGTCCATGGTCTAACTCTTACTCCATGGTTTTGTAAGTCCATGGACTAAAGGTGGACTAAGCGCTTTTTATTAATAAGGCTGCTAGACTATGCTGTACTGATGTAATCTTGAAACTTTTGACAACGAAATGTTTTCGATTATGTCCAGTTTCCCTGTGGAAGCTTAAACTTAACTTAACCGTAGACCCCAGTTAAAAAAACGACAAATCCTAAGTTGACGGGTTGTGTTCGGCCCTCGTATGCTTTATAAGGTAATTAAACAAAAAAAAATAATATTTCTTAAAGCAAACACTTTCTCGATAAGATTTTATTAAAAACAAAAAGATAAATTAATGTAGCAGTTTCTTATTGCTATTATTTAAACATTTTCGATGCACGTACCACAAACATTACGATTGCATAAATAATTTAGCCGGATTTGCAGCAGACAAGCTCCGTTTTATTTTATTTTGTTTTTGAATTTTCTTCGACACAAATAGAGCATCTGCGAGGCTGTTTTTGCTGCGAGAGGATAATCTTAGCTTTTCGGCAAGTTGTTTGAAATCTTCGCTATTATTGATGTAGCCCAAAGAGCAAGTGAACATGAAGTGCGCGGTGGTGTTGACCTTTTAAGTATATGATTATCTGATTAACCTCGCGCGCACCGTGATTTATTTCAACTTCTCCAACAAGACCTACTAATTTTCCTAAATACGGTTGAATCTTTCCGACGTAAAAAAATTTAGCACAAGTTCTGGCCCACAACTTCAAGCCGTACACTTCCGGCTTGTTAGACATGTATTGTCTAAATAAGCAACTGCCATGGAAACCTAGTAGCTGTTCGTCCACTGTAACACACAATGATGGGTTGTTTGAGCAAGCAATTCGACCGATTTCTGTTACTTGATTTTGTCTTCTTATACATAATTGCTCTGAAAATAGGTCGCCAAAAATTGGCGTCAAACTAATTTTCAATGCGTTCTATTTTCCAACTGCGAAAAACCAAATCCATTCAAAAACAAAAATAGACACCTGCAAGTATAAAAACAACAATATATGCATGAAGCATGTCTCGTTACATGGCTTTATCTTTGTCCCAAATTTGTACCACCCAAAGTTATTTGTATTATCGATTATGATTTTTACTTACGATTATAGGTACTACTCGTATTATAAGGCAAGTTATGCATTCGTCGAAAAAAAAAGTTTTGAAATAACAATCAAACATGACATTACGATGATAGCGAAGACGACAAAAGATGGTCTAAAAATTCTGTCCGTCTGTCTGTCAGTCTGTCAGTCTGTCAGTCTGTCAGTCTGTCAGTCTGTCAGTCTGTCAGTCTGTCAGTCTGTCAGTCTGTCAGTCTGTCAGTCTGTCAGTCTGTCAGTCTGTCAGTCTGTCAGTCTGTCAGTCTGTCAGTCTGTCAGTCTGTCAGTCTGTCAGTCTGTCAGTCTGTCAGTCTGTCAGTCTGTCAGTCTGTCAGTCTGTCAGTCTGTCAGTCTGTCAGTCTGTCAGTCTGTCAGTCTGTCAGTCTGTCAGTCTGTCAGTCTGTCAGTCTGTCAGTCTGTCAGTCTGTCAGTCTGTCAGTCTGTCAGTCTGTCAGTCTGTCAGTCTGTCAGTCTGTCAGTCTGTCAGTCTGTCAGTCTGTCAGTCTGTCAGTCTGTCAGTCTGTCAGTCTGTCAGTCTGTCAGTCTGTCAGTCTGTCAGTCTGTCAGTCTGTCAGTCTGTCAGTCTGTCAGTCTGTCAGTCTGTCAGTCTGTCAGTCTGTCAGTCTGTCAGTCTGTCAGTCTGTCAGTCTGTCAGTCTGTCAGTCTGTCAGTCTGTCAGTCTGTCAGTCTGTCAGTCTGTAAGTCTGTCAGTCTGTCAGTCTGTCAGTCTGTCAGTCTGTCAGTCTGTCAGTCTGTCAGTCTGTCAGTCTGTCAGTCTGTCAGTCTGTCAGTCTGTCAGTCTGTCAGTCTGTCAGTCTGTCAGTCTGTCAGTCTGTCAGTCTGTCAGTCTGTCAGTCTGTCAGTCTGTCAGTCTGTCAGTCTGTCAGTCTGTCAGTCTGTCAGTCTGTCAGTCTGTCAGTCTGTCAGTCTGATTTTACAGATTTTAAAAATTTTTTTCTCATAAATTCAAATTTGTCTAACAAATAAAATGGCGTACTTTTTTTTAGCTTAAATTAGTTTGAGTATTTATTTCAGAATTTTAAATTATTTTTTGTATTATGGACAGAAGCTGGTAGCGTTGTTGCTACGTCGTGTGAGGTAATGTTGGTTTTTCTACATTACGTCACATGATGATGATCATCGATATTAACGAAACATCGATGTTGAACAAAAAAAAATTCGATGCTTTAATATCGTTATTGCAAGACGGAACTGGGGGTTATCGTGAATAAAAATTTGCCTGGAAACTTGTCTCATATTTGCATGTTGGGAACGTGAATTATGATCAAAAGTTTCCCTCGACATTTATTGCTAAATCGGAAATAAACTTTTCCAGGTCGTGTTTCTGTCATTTTATACGATTTTTTGTTCGAGGGAAACTTATACCGTGGGAAATTCACTATCGACAGAAAAATTTCCAGGGAATAGAATAGTCCGTGAGAAACTCAATTCTCGCGAGATTCCCAATTGGGCCCGTTAAGTTAATTCTTTAAAAACATCGAAGTTTTCGATTCGACGCTATATAATATTATAGATCTACTTCAGGGCGAGTTCGAGGCGACCCTAGGTTTCAAAAAACAGAATTTGTTCACTAATGCTTTGGGGCGACCATATGGTGACTTCATGGCTGTCAATGATGATATTGCATTCGAATGTAAAAATGATTTCCATTGTTTATTTTTAAGAATTTAAAGGTATATTGCTTATTTTTCCGTTTCTACCTTGCGTTGCATCTGTTGTGTCTATAGCGTGCAGATTAATTTGGATAAATACATAAATAAATACATACATATTCACATAAATTTGATATATATATAAATAATATAAATGCCTTATAAGCAACCCCATTTTTATTGATAAGTCCATAAATCAACATCTCACAGCGAAGCGGTCTAGCTCGCCTCTATACGTTGAAAATTAGATGATTTATCTGTGAAAGATACACACATCCTTTTGAAAGAGGCACACGACCGGGAATCCTAATGCATACTCCCAAATTCGTTTTCATATTTGGCCCGGGTCCTTTTCAGTGGACTAGTTATTTTTGGGAACTGACATCCAGCACCAGGATTTCAGAGATAGCAGTAAGCCATCGGCATAATAATTGTCCAAGGCCATCTTAAGGCTGGTGTTTTTGAAATTAGAGGCACATTTGGAAAACAAATTGATGAGAAATAAAACTTTTTTTACACACAAAATACTGCTCTACTTAAGGTACTATTATTAGATGATTCAACAGCTAAGGATACACACATCATTGTCAAAGAGGTACACGACCGAGAATAGTAAGCCATATTCGGAATTTCGTTTACATATACGCTATTTGGCCCGGGTGCTTTTCAGTAGACTAGATATTTTGGGGAACTAACATACACCGCCAGGATTTAAGCAATAGTAGCAAACTCTATATATGAGGCCTTCAGAATAATAATAATCTAAGACCATTTTCAAATTAGTGTTTACAATAGAGTTTGTAAAGCTGATGTTTTTGAAATACATAATTGACGAAAAATATCTTTTTTATTTTTGTATCCAAAATTGTCTCCTTTTTTAATTTAATTTAAATTGGTTATTGCCAAATATGCCAAAAAAAAATCACACCACTTCAGCATTTTGCCTATCCTGTAGCTCATTTGAATTTCAACTACAGAAGTTTTAAATTCTAAAAGCGAAAAGAAAAAGAAAATCGTCCTATAATTAAAAGACTAATATATAAACTACCCTATTTTTGCTAACGAATTCATAAATCAACCCCTAATAGTGAAACGGTCCAGCTCGTTTTTATAGAAGTAGGCTGAAGAGAACATTAGATGAATCTAATGTGAGGGATTCACACATTCTTTTGAAAGAGGTACCGAGAATGCTAAGCCATTCCTTCAATTTTGTTAACTTGCTATTTGGCCCGGGTCCTTTTCAGTGAACTAGTTATTTTTGGGAATTGACATCCAGCACCAGGATTTCAGAGATATGTAGCAGTAAGTCGAAGGACACCTTAGGGCTGGTGTTTTTGAAATTAGACTCACATTTGGAAAACACATTGATGAGAAATAAAACTTTTTTTTAGAACTTTCGCATACTGAATCTCTGAATTGTTAAACCCAGCACACAAAATCTTCTTAAAAGACTATTACTATATGATTCAACAGCTAACGATACACACATCCTTTTCAAAGAGGTACACGACCGAGAATAGTAAACCATATTCCGAATTTCGTTTACATATACGCTATTTGGCCCGGGTCCTTTTCAGTTGACTATTTTTTGGGAACTCACATCCGACAGCAGGAGTTCAGCGTAACAGTAGCAAAATCTGTAGAGATTCCATATTAGATGAACCTATGCCTAAACAACATTTCTTTCCACATTCTTTCGGCAATAAAGTAAGATTATTTCGAACACCCAGTGAAACATTTTTGGAGTGTTGAAAGTTGACGGAATGCTTAAAGTAATTAAGGGTAAATGATATTGGGGTAAAATTTTAAAGTATATTAAGGTATTAGCTTAATACTAATATCAGTCATAAATATTAAGAATTTGCTAAGGAATTTTAATAAAATATTTACAATTTTAAATACTTTGCAACTTGCACCATACTAAAACTATTTTCTTAATAAACTGCAACTGAACACGCCTAAAAGAATAAAAAAGCATTAAGCGAACATGATTTTTCAGCGTATGTAAATTTCAAAGTGTAATATGCTCGTATGTATATAGTATTAGTAATGATGGTCACCGTCCCCTTTCCCATGGGGAAAATAGTTGCAAGAGATTTATTTTTGATATTTTTTTGAATGGCTTTCAAAATCTCATGTATTTTTTACATCTCGAATATTAAGAAACATTTGAAGAGCGATCTGAAAAAATTCTGGAATTTTAATAAGATAATTCGACAGATATTAATAAAACTCTCGAGGTTATTTTAACTCAAAAACGCATCCTGTTTTCTTCCATAAAAGGTCCTTAAAGTATATATTGTTTCAATACTCTTGAATTTCTCTGATGCATTAAGGGGCTGGTTTGACAGTGTCGTTTAAGCCTTGAACTGAGTACAATTTGTAGTTTAAGTTAAACGAGATTATTCTGCGGTTTAAACTTCAGTTCAGCGTTTGTATTGTTTTTTTTTTCAGAAAATATAATGAACAATACAAAATTGTGTATTCAAATGCTATCGAGTTGCTCTAGTGATTTTAAATATTATTTTATTTATTATACTCCTTGTTTCGCGTGTTGTTTTGTGCCAGAGAGAGAAAGGGAGGACAGGCAAGAAAAATGCTGCCAACTATTTTCATAAAATATATTTAATAGTTAAACAGATTTCACTGTGAAACAGGACGAATTAAACCAAAAATTTTAACTCATTTTAAGGTGCAGTTGATCTTAAGTTTAAACACCTATTGTTAAACTGGGGGTTAGATTTCAACTCGCCCGGTTTCAGTTTATTCTGAACTTCAGTTCAATTGAACGTAGTTTAAATGCATGAGCAGAAGCGGGCAGCATTGCTCGATGTTGCTACGTCATGTGACGTAATGCTACGTTTTCACATAAAGATAATCCGGTTTAAATTAAGAAGATTAAAAATTAATCTTCAAGTGTTTTCACCAGTGAAAAAAAGATTAGTTTGACGTTTCCACTATGAATTGTCATTCAAAAGTCAATACAACAAGACAAAAACAAAATAATTGGGAAGAAGAATAATAATTTTGGTGCAGTGAACAAATTTAATTTCAATAAATAAAAATGAGTAATAACTTTAAAATATTGTTATCCCAACATCTTGCAGCAAATAGATATATTTACATAAATACTGTAATCGCCTTTGCACGGTTTTCGTTTTTATATATTTGAGAAAGAACAACTTCAAAGTATTACTGTAGGATAGCTAAAACATTTTCCATTAAAAATTCGAGGCACCGACCGCTCTTTGGTCTTTGTAGCTTTATTGCATTTTTTATTTTTATACTTATTTATAAACAAAAACAGAATTTGAAGTGTCGTTGCCTTCTTATACCAGACAAAAACAAATTAAATAATGTTGGATAGTTTTTTTTTTTGTTCAATGTCAATGGAGAAAATATGACATTAGAATAGGCGCGTTCTATGAAATAAGGTTTGTTTCTTTTGAGAATCTTCTACTTCGAAGAAGATTTCAATGAGATTAATTTCTAATCTTCATTTAAGGAGATTAAAATTTGTATGGGAAATCTTCAAGATTTAGAAGATTTCAAAGAGGATTTATATGGTTAATCCACTTAAATCTGGATTAAGTGGTAGGTGAAAACGTAGTATAAGGTATCTAATATGAAATGATAAATTGTGAACAAAAAAAGAAGCAACATCTTTTTATCTGAAGATATAGATTTGCTTATGGAATTGGTTATGAAAAGTAGGTGGGTACATCATAGAAAACAAGAAGAAAGAAAAATCTGCGACATGAAATTCAATTGCAAACGATTTTAATTCCAAGAGTTTCTCCCATTACTGGCAATCCGATGTGCTACGAAAATAGGATTAATATTTCGTTGCAAATACACCTTCATAAATGAATTGCAATGTACAAAATGGCAGCTGTCAAATTAACTTAAACTACATAACCCACTTAGTACAAGGTTTAAACGAAACTGTGAAACTGAATAAATTGTTGAACAAGTTAAAATGAAGAAAATTCATAGTTTCCCAAGGTTTATGTTTATAAAATTATTGTATTTATAAGAATGAACATATCGCAGGCCCATGATATTAGGGCCGTTCTTTGAAGCATGCCCAGGCCCAGGGTCGACCCAAGTTTTGTTGACGACCCCAAGAGCTCTTAAAAAAAACTAGGTTTTTCAGTTCTCAAAAAACATCCGAAGTGCATTGCTGCATTTATATTATTGAAAAGCAAAGTCATCTAATAATTCAAATTTAAGATAATTTTAAATTTAATTCCTTGGTGGATTTGCTTTGGTTGTATGCATAATTCACAGCTTCAAAGGTTTCTATTTTCTATTTCTATGTATAAAAATAAATTCAAAAATGCTTTTTATTTGCATTTTAAAAATAACAAATTGCATACGAAAAAACGGTAATCCACAACAAAACAAATGCCTTAGATTAGGGATGAGCGATAATCATCGATATTAACGAAACATCGATGTTAAACAAAAAAAAAATCGATGCTTTAAGATCGATATTGAAAGACGGAATTGGGTTGAATTAGTTTATTAACTAAAAACCAAAATAGCACATTTTTTTTTAAATTGACCAACCTATTTAATTATGCTCTTAAACCTGCTAGATGTTTTACAAAAATAAGATATTTTGTATAACGTCAATAGTTGTATGCAAATTTTAAGCCCTAAATCATTTCTTAACTGTACTTATAAGATGAGAAATATATAAATTTATCACTTTTTTTATTTTTGTATCATTCAATCACAATCACTGGATTGCTGCATTTCTTGTGCATTTTCTTTTGCTTATTTGCTTTTGAATTTCAGTCCACTTAATTGATCGCTCATCGAATAACATAGGAACAGCAAGTAATAATATTTCAAGTCTTGATCACTTTTTGGGGAGTGGCTTTTACAGTTTACGTATTCGAAAAAGAAAATAATTTTAATTAATTATAATTTTTACAAAGCCAAGAAATGGGCTAAGGAATTTAATAGCATGTTTTGTGCTTATGCTAAAGTAAGCTTTCATTCTATAGCCGAACCACCTGAATCTTTAATAAGCATGCTCAATGGAAATCTTCAACAATCTAGGAAATTCCTAGATAAATTGAGATCATCTAATACACTTTTTCAAATGACATCTTTCAGCGCAAAAGGGTCTCAGGGAAAGAGTTTCTTTCTCGTGGTCAACATTATTTAGAATGTAGCCCTTTCAAGAGTGGCTCAAAAAATATAAAAAAATAATCAGTATTTACTTCTTCGTGAAAAAAATAAAACTGCTAATATTAGTTATCCAGAATTTTTGAAATATGCATGTTCGAAGGTCTATTTTTTTTGAAAACTGTTTCACTGAGAGAACATACAAATCTTTATTTGGTTAAGGAAAGCATATATAAGTAGTATAAGAATTTGTTGTTAAGTAATAATAATAATATAGGAGAAATTGCGGTCAATATCATATTAAAAATATATATAAAAAGCTTGCAAAGCAGCGCGAGCACGGGTCGACTAGTACATAGTAAAATAAATTGTTCGGTTATATTTAGTTAATATATTTTTTAAAACCAACCCGAATTTTTTTTCTGCGTTCGCCCCTGACAGTGGGAAATTCACTTTCTACAAAAAAAATACCAGCGAATAAAATAGTCCGTGAGAAAAGAAAAAAAAATTTGTGCGAGATTCCCAATGGGCTTTTCTTATGAAAGATGTTTTCGATTCGATGCTATATCAATGTTTTCGCAACATCGCTCATTCCTACCTCAGATCGCATGAGACTTTGGCATTGCATTCCCTAGAAATAAATTCACAAATGATTAGCATTATTAATTTTTAAGGATTTAATAGTACATTATTTATTTTTAAGTATCATGCATTGCACTTGTTGTGCCTGAAGCTCTGAAGCTCGCAGATTAGATTGGATAAATAAATTAATACGTACATATAAATTCGTTCTCTACTTAAAGGCATTATAAGCAACCCCATTTTTATTGACAAAACCGTAAATCAACCTCTCACAACCATTTTATCTGTGAATGATACACACATCCTATTGAAAGAGGTACACGACCAAGAATGCTAATCCAAACTCCCAATTTCGTTTTCATATTTGGCCGGGTCCTTTTCAGTGGCCCAGTTATTTTTGGGTAACTAACATCCAGCATCAGTAGCTCAGCAATAGTAGCATACTCAAGCTTTCATTAATAATAGTTTAAAGCCACTTTGAAATTAGTGATTTAGGTACAAAAAAGTATGAGAGGCTGGTGTTTTTGAAGTTAGGGTTACGTTAGAAAACTTAATCCGTATGAGCAAATTGAAATTGGTAAACGCCACTTTATACAAGTATATAATTGCGGTGGAGTTCGTGCTTATAGGCTAACCAGCAAATTAGATGATTCGACCGAGAGAGACACACACATCCTTTTAAAACAGGTAAATGACCGAGAATTTTGGTTATTGCTATTTGGGCCGGGTCCTTTTGAGTGAACCAGTTATTTCGGGGAATTGACATCCATCACCAGGACTTCAGCGATAGCAGCAAACTCTATGCAAGGCCTTCTGAATAATAATAGTATAAGCTGGTGTTTTTGAAATTAGTCGCACATTTGAAAACCAAATTGATGAGAAATAAAACTTTTTTTTTAGAACTTTCGTATACTGAATTTTCGAACCCAGCACACCAAAACCCCCTCTACTTAAAAGACTATTACAAACAACCCCAATTTTGCTGATGCGGATTCGTAAATCAACCTCGCAAAGCCGTCCTGCTCCTATATGCAAGAAAATTAGATGATTCAACAGCGAAGGACACACACATCCTTTTCAAAGAGGTACACGACCGAGAATCCTAAACCACTTTGCGAATTTGGTTTTCATATTTGGCCCGGGTAAATTTTAGTGAACTAGTTATTTTAGGGAACTGACATCCATTACCAGGACTTCAGCGATAGCTGCAAATTCTACGCGTGGCCTTCTGAATAATAATCGTATAAGCTGATGTTTTTGAATTTAGTCGCACATTTGGAAAACAAATTGATGAGAAATACAACTTTTTTTTAGAATTTTGGCATACTGAATCTCTAAGTTTTCGAACCCAGCACACCAAATCCCCCTCTACTTAAAAGACTATTATAAAAAACCCAATTTCTGAAGCAGATTCGTAAATCAATCTCGCAAAGCGGTCCTGCTCCTATATGCAAGAAAATTAGATGATTCAACGGCGAAGGATTCACACATCCTTTTCAAAGAGGTACACGACCGAGAATACTAAGCCATATTCCGAATTTCATTTACATACACGCTATTTGGCCCGGGTCCTTTTTAGTGGACTATTTTTGGGGAACTAACATCCAGCATCAGTAGCTCAGCAATAGTAGCATACTCAAGCTTTCATTAATAATAGTTTAAAGCCACTTTGAAATTAGTGATTTGGGTATGAGAGGCTGGTGTTTTTGAAGTTAGGGTTACGTTAAAAAACTTGATCTGTAAGAGCAAATTGAAATTGGTTAACGCCACTTTTTAGAAGATTCAAATTGCTGTTCAGCTGCTCGTTGAACAGCAAATTAGATGATTCGTCCTAGAGACATACACTCATCCTTTAGAAAGAGGTACATGACCGAGAATCCTCAACCATTCTCCTAATTTTGTTAATTTGTTATTTGGCCCGGGTCCTTTTTAGTGAACTAGTTATTTTAGGGAACTGACATCCATCACCAGGACTTCAGCGAAAGCAGCAAACTCTATGAGAGGCCTTCTGAATAATAATGGTATAAGCTGGTGTTTTTGAAATTAGACGCACATTTAGAAAACTTGATGAGAAATAAAACCTTTTTTTAGAATTTTCGCATACTGAATTTCTGAATTTTCGAACCCAGCACACAAAATCCTCCTTTACTTAAAAGACTACACACTAAATTGTCACCTTTTTTAATTTAAATTAAATTGGTTATTGCCAAATATGCCAAAAAACTTTATCACACCACTTCAGCATTTTGCCCATCCTGTAGCTCATTTGAATTTCAACTACAGAAGTTTTAAATTCTAAAAGCGAAAAGAAAAAGAAAATCGTCCTATAATTAAAGGACTGATATATAAACTACCCTATTTTTGCTAACGGATTCATAAATCAACCCTAATAGTAAAACGGTCCAGCTCGTTTCTATACAAGTAGGCTGAACAGAACATTAGATGAATCTAATGTGAGGGATTCACACATTCTTTTGAAAGGGGTACATGACCGAGAATGCTAAGCCATTCCTTCAATTTTGTTAACTTGCTATTTGGCCCGGGTCCTTTTCAGTGAACTAGTTATTTTTGGGGATTGACATTCAGCACCAGGATTTCAGAGATATGTAGCAGTAAGTCGAAGGCCACCTTAAGGCTGGTGTTTTTGAAATTAGAGTCACAGTTGGGAAACACATTGATGAGAAATAAAACTTTTTTTTAGAATTTTCGCATACTGAATTTCTGAATTTTTGAACCCAGCACACAAAATCCTCCTTTACTTAAAAGACTATTATTAGATGATTCAACAGCTAAGGATACACACATCCTTCTCAAAGAGGTACACGACCGAGAATACAAAACCATATTCCGAATTTCGATTACATACACGCTATTTGGCCCGGGTCCTTTTCAGTGGACTATTTTTTTGGGAACTCACATCCGACAGCAGGAGTTCAGCGTAACAGTAGCAAAATCTGTAGAGATTCCATATTAGATGAACCTATGCCTAATCAACATTTTTTTCCACATTCTTTCCGCAATAAAGTAAAATTATTTGAAACACCCAATAAAACATTTTTGGAGTGTTGAAAGTTAACGGAAATGTTTAAAGTAATTAAGGGTAAAAGATATTGGCGTAATATTTAAAAGTATATTAAGGTATTAGCATACTAAAATATTCCTAATTTTAAATACTTTGTAATTAGCACAATATATAAACCTATTTTCTTAATAAACAGTAGCTGAAAACGTCTAAAAGAGTATAAGCAACTAAGGTCCGTTTGCTGATACGAATTGTAAATATTTATGTTCAACTTAAAACGCTTATGGGCTTCTTTTTCCTCTACGTAAACTATCACATACTTGCTTAAGTAGAACTTAAATGCTTAAGTTGTGTATCGGCAAACGGGCCTAAGCGAACATGATTTGTTGGCGTTTATACATTTCAAAGTGTCATATGAATGTAGTATTAGTATGATGGTACCCGTCCTGGAGATTTATTTTTGATATTTTCTTTAAGGGCTTTCAAAATCGCCTGTATTTTTTTATATCTCGAATATTAAGAAAAAATTGAAGAGCGATCCAAAATAATTCTGGAGTTTTATTAATGCTAAACGGAAATCGGTCGTGATTCCAACCTCAATAAATTCCAAATGGGATAATTCTACAGATATTAATAAAACGCTCGAGGTTATTTTTGTCTCTAAAACAAATCCTGTTTTCTTCCAGAAAAGTCCCTTAAAGTAGCTATATATTGGCTCAATACACTTGGATTTCTGTGATGTATGAAAGGGCTTATTACAATAGCTTAAGCAAAATCACGTCTGGTGTTGATGTTATTCCTGCCTTTGCGTTGTCTTAAAAAAAGGCACTGATTCAATTTACTTTCCAGGGCATATTATTTTTAAAACTAAGTTTATTGAACGGATTACTTTTGCATGAATGGAAATCATCTTTTGTGATCCCAATTTGCAAATCTGGATCGAAAAACCACGTTGAATACTACGGACAGATTTGTAAGTTGTCCGCAATTCCTGAACCTGAATCCGAGTTTAAATTTGAATTTCAACTCGTCCGGTTTCACAGTGTATTCTGAACTTCAGTTCAATTGAACGTAGTTTAAACGTATAGTTGGCAGCATTGTACGTTGTTGCTACGCCATGTGACGTAAAGTAGCTTTTCCTTGTCTTTTCTTTCTTTCAAAACAAAAAATGCGTGAAGCAGCAACAAATATTTTGTGTTGGTGACATTCGGAGAGAATTTATTTATTTTTATAGAACTGTTGCATGAATCAAAGAAAACAAGATTACGACACTTTTTTGTCTTTTTTTATTGATGTCACCAGAGATCAAAAATAGTGAAATTGTTGTTGTTTGTCCGATGTGGATTAATGGATTTCGATCTCTGGTGACATCAATAAAATAAGCCAAATAAAGAAGTGTCGTAATCTTGTTTTATTTGATCCATGGTACTGTTGTGACCTGTGAGCTGAAACCAAAAAAATTAAAACCAAAATGGAAAATGATATCAATAATTGTGATTGCGTATTTTAACGTTGAACTGAGGTTTAAACGGCAGAATACAGTCGCTTAAGCTAATCTACATAATGAACTCAGTACAAGGCTTAAACTAAACTGTGAAACTGAATAAATTGTTGGACGAATTAGAATGGAGAAAATTCACAATTATTGTTTTAAACATATCGCAGGGTCAATATATTACGGTCGTTCGTTGAACTTGACCCAGGGTCGTCCCAGGTTTTCTTGACGACTCCAAGAGCTGTAAAAAAAAATTGGGGTTTACGGTTCTAAAAAGACAACCGAGAGCCATTAAAATGTATGTTGTTTAAAACCAAATTATCTCATCTAATAATTAAAACTTTGAGGGCCAATTTTTCAATAGTCAGTTAAGCATACAGTTAGTCCTACATATTCTCCAGATAGAGCAAAAATCAGTTTTTCAACATTCAGATACAACTTAAACTTGGAATAAAGTTATCTGCTCATTTTAGAACGGAATAAGGAATTATTTGAGGAATAAAATAAAAAGCTATTTTCGATGTCAAAAACACTTTGAAAAATGATTGCTTTTAAATAAACGTTAAACAAAAATTAATTTCTATGAAAAGTTCGATACTCGAAATAAAAGTGACGTTCAAATTAAATTATTCCATAGATTGTTTTTTCTTGATTGAAAAATTCGATGTTGTTATCTGGTTGTTTAACAGTCAAGTAAGTTTATTCCTCTAGTAACTAACTGCGTGTTTAGCTGGAGATTGAAAAATCGGCTCTAAATTTTATTCCTTAGTGTATTTGCGTTGGGCATATGCGCAATCCACAGATTCAAAAGTTTCTATTTCTGTGTGTAAAAATAAATTTGAGTATTCTATTAATTTCCATTTTAAAAATAAATTGCATACACAACAATCCACAACAAAACAAATGCTTCAGATTAGGAAGAACGATGATCATCGTACTGAAACATCGATATTGAACAAAAAAAATCGATGGTTTAATATCGATATTGAAAGAAGGAATTCTGGGAATTTTTCTTTCATTCAAATGTTGGGAACGTGAATGGTGCTCAAAAGTTTCCCTCCGAATTTCGGTATCGGGAATAAACTTTCCCAGAATTTTTTTTGTCATTTTATACGATTTTTTGTTGGCCGAGGGAAATTTATTCCGTGTGAGATTAACGATTGGCCGAAAACTTTCCAGGGAATAAAATATGGGGCCGCTTTCTATTAGAACATCCCGCCTAGAATTCTTCTGGCATTTTTTTAACAGTGAGCTAGTATGCTCTCCATAAGATAGGTTTAAAATATTACGGCGAGGAAACTCTGTTAAATATGATTAAAAACTGTTTTATTTTTCAATGTTGGCCCTTTTCGTAAGCACTTTTGTTCAATTTGTCTTTAAACTAGAACGAATTCTAATACACGGATACTTTTATTAAGTATATTTATCATTAAAGATAATAATTAAATCGATTTTTATATATATCTAAATATTTGTTTTTTTCTGTTTTTAACAATTTTTAAAATTTTTCCAATATTAATACACAATACAAAAAATTCGCGACAGCGAAAAACTGTTTTGGCAGTTCTTGTTAATACTTCCCTATGGTTAGTGTTATGATATTAGGGTCATTTTTAGTACTTTTTTTTGGGGAAATTTTAATGGCAACAATTTTTGGATTAAAAGTACAAGTGTAGTTTTTTTCAATAATAAAACATGCGTGAAAACATTTAACTAAATGAAACTCCATATTTTTCGAAAAATATGCATCACATTTCATATATTTTCATTGAAAACCAATTTCGAATTTAATAAACACATTTAAACAAAACAGATAAAAACCTTCTTGTGTGAAGTTCTTCCGTAATTAAGTTCACGGGGTACAAAAATCTCGGGGGTGGTTGGGTGTATGCTATTTTTTTTTTGGATTTATGGAAACTTCCGGAATTAAGAAAACTGCATGTACCTAACCTCAATAATTGTATGTATGGGTATAAGCTATCTGCTTCTGAAATATTTATTTAACAAGATTTCTGTTTTTTATTAAATAAAACAAAATTAAACTATTGTTTGAAAATATCCTTTTTTGATGTATTATGACAATATGCTATCTCCATACATACTTCTTATTGCTTTTATTTAATTTTAAAACGGATTCCCTATTTGATTTTTTTAATTTCCTACGCCACTGATATTCCACTATATAATAAGAAAAGTTGTGATCGTATTTATCATTATAAAAGGACATCTTCACTACACGCCATTGGGACTTAATTTTTCTGAGTATGGGTTCCATCTTCGCATCAAACGGATTATTGAGATCGCTATGATTGACTTTTTTATGAATGAACCCATGTTCATTCAAGCAGTCATGCCTTTCAGTAATACGTATGAACAATTGTACCGATATGCAAAATGAAATTACATAATTAATTTTAAAATTTTATGATAATATTGTTAATCTTACATCAGCACTTCGTCTGTTTTCGGAACAAACTTCTCGCCTAAGATCATCGGACATGTCCTCTATAATACCCAGGACCCAATGGCCATCTACACGTCGACCTTAGTTATACTTCCGTCGACCAAACTTTCTTTCATCAATTTGGACGACGCGTATAGGGCCCCCAATTTTTGCCGTTACTTCCTGTTTTTTTTCAAAAGGTAATCCATGATTATTTCACGGCAGTAACTATACCAGTCGGCGATTGTCCGTGTGGATAAACTGGAATCCGGCAGAGTAAAATCTTCTATCATCAATTAAAATACTGTCATGGCTGGTATTCGGGCTTCCTCTAAACATGTCCCTATGGCACGAGTAATCCTCCTTTTTCCTTTGCAACCACCTTTATTGCGTTGGAAAAAACCCATGCCACTTTCTCTTGAATAAATTGACCTTCTACAAAAAAATTCTAGGATATAGGAGTGCAACTATGTCCTAAATCCAAAAGCTCATCAGTAATCTTCTTATAGAGTTTCAGCCGAATAATTAATTTTTATCACTTTTTTAATTTACCATAATAATAATTTCTTCAATTTTAATATTTCTTCTTTTTGCACAATTTTCATAAATTTCACTTGCAGAAACCGACATTGCTGAAACACGACCACTTCCACTTGCCATTTTAATAATTTTGAAATGCAAACAAAAAATGCATAGTAAATTCTCATAAATTTTCGTATTTTTAACCATTTAAATATCAACTAATAACACTAAAAATCAGTTTGCCCTACAATATAAATAATATGAATTAAGAATTCAACAAAAAAAACATATACTGCGCAGCAAAGAGCTAAAGAGTCCCAAAAAATCCCCAAAAGAAATTGCACATATCATAGCACTTACCATACCAAAGTTGTATACTTATCATGAATCAAAGAAAACAAGATTACCACACTTCTTCGTTTTTCTTATTTTATTGACGTCATATGTGAAACAAAATCCATTATTCCACAAACAACCAACACCAACAATTTTAAGATTTTGTTTCACATATGAGTCAATAAAATAAGAAAAACAAAAAAGTGTCGTAAATTTGATGTATTTGATTCATGTATACTCATTTGGCGTTTTTCTTTTTTATCTCCGAGCAGATCTCTGAGCAGAGACTGAGTAAACCGATTTAGATCTGAGTATAGCATGGTCAGATATCTCAGATTTAATTTTGAAATAAACTTAAGCGCAGAACTGTCATATATTATTATAATGGTTTTTATTAAAACTTATTTACCAGCAAATCCAAAGCTTTCATTTTCCTAATTCATTTTTGTTTTTAATTGGTTTTACTTTAGTGATTATTGTAAAAATTATGAGTAAGGTTAGCCGCACCCAGCTCCGTTTGATCGTTCATTTTATTCTGAGCTAATGGTTCATACTCCGATTTAGCTCTGATTTAAAAAAGAAACACCAGTTGAGAGATTAAATGTGTCTGAGCTAAAAAAGAAACACAGATCTTATCTTGACAGCTGAGTTCTTTACTCGGTGCTTAAAAAGAAAAACGCCAATTATGTGTATGGTAATGGTAACGAACTGTCAAAACAGAGAAAATAAATTGCATACATTTTGTATCTAACCTTAAAACTTAATTTAATATATAAATAAAAGTTTCCTCGCCTAAAAATTGTGATATTTATTACTTTTAACCATAAATCTACCGAATAAAAGTATTCGCGTGTCAAAATTCAGGATGTCATAAAGGAAAGTGGAGCCTAAAATATTCCGAGGGAAAATAAATTCCCTGCGAGATTCCCAATAGGGCCCATTAAGGAAATTCGTTAAAACATCCAAGTTTTCGATTCGATAATTATCAACATCGATGATGAATATTGGATAATATATCGATATTTTCTCAATATCACTCATTCCATCTTCAGATCGCGTGTGGGTTTGACAAATTATTTATTTTTTTACCTCAACTCGCCCCATCGAAAAATATCGATCTACTTAAGGCCGACTTCAAGGCGACCGTATAGATTTATAAAAAAAAACACAGAATTTGTTCACCAGGGTGATTTCACGTTTTACCAAAAAAAAAACTCTTTGGGGCGACATCCTAGGAGGACTTCAGTGCTCAAGGAACAAACCTATTGATATGCATTCCCTAGAGATAAATTCACAAATGATTAGAATTATTTATTTTTAATAAATTAAGAGTACATTGTTTATTTTTAAGTATCTACCTTGCATTGCATCTGTTATGCCTGAAGCTCGCAGATTAAACTGGATAGATACATAAATAAATAAAAACATACGTATTCACACAAATTCGCTATATGCTTAAAGGCCTTATAAGCAAACCCATTTTTATTGACAAATCCGTAGATCAACCTCTCACAGCGAAGCGGTCCAGCTCGTATCTATGTATACGTTGAACTAAAAATTAGATGATTCATCTGTGAAAGATACACACATCCTTTTGAAAGATGTACACGACCAAGAATCCTAATCCATACTCCCAATTTCGTTTTCATATTTGGCGCGGGTCCTTTTCAATGGACTAGTTATTTTTGGGGAACTACCATCCAGCATCAGTAGCTCAGCAATAGTGGCATACTCAAGCTTTCATTAATAAAAGTTTAAAGCCACTTTGAAATTAGTGATTTAGGTACAAAAAAGTGTGAGAGGCTGGTGTTTTTGAAGTTAGGGTTACGTTAGAAAACTTGATCTGTATGAGCATATTGAAATTGGTAAACGCCACTTTTTACAAGAATATAATTGCGGTGCAGTTCGTGCTTATAGGCTGCACAGCAAATTAGATGATTCGACTGAGAGAGACACACACACATCCTTTTAAAACAGGTAAATGACCGAGAATTTTGGTTATTGCTATTTGGCCCGGGTCCTTTTCAGTGAACTAGTTATTTTGGGGAACTGACATCAATCACCAGGACTTCAGCGATAGTAGCAAACTCTATGCGAGGCCTTCTGAATAATAATGGCACAAGCTGGTGTTTTCGAAATTAGTCGCACATTAGAAAAACAAATTGATGAGAAATAAAACTTTTTTTTAGAATTTTCGCATACTGAGTCTCTGAGTTTTCAAGCCCAGCACACCAAATCCCCCTCTACTTAAAAGACAATTATAAAAAACCCAATTTCTAATGCGGATTCGTAAATCAACCTCGCAAAGCCGTCCTGCTCCTATATGCAAGAAAATTAGATAGTTCAACAGCGAAGAATACAAACATCATTATGAAAGAGGTACATGACGGAGAATACTAAGCCATATTCTGAATTTCGTTTACATATACACTATTTGGCCCGGGTCCTTTTCAGTGGAGTATTTTTGGGGAACTAACATCCAGCATCAGGAGCCCAGCAATAGTAGCACACTGAAGCGTTCCTTAATAATAGTCTAAGGCCACTTTGAAATTAGTGATTTAGGTACAAAAAAGTGTAAGAGGCTGGAAGTTTTTGAAGTTAGGGTTACGTTAAAAAACTTGATCTGTATGAGCAAATTGAAATTGGTAAACGCCACTTTTAAGAAATTTCAAATTGCGGTCCAGCTTGTCGTCCAGCAAATTAGATGATTCGACTCAGAGACATACACTCATCTTTTAAAAAAGAAGTGCATGACCGAGAATCCTCAACCATTCTCCTAATTTTGTTAATTTGTTATTTGGCCCGGGTCCTTTTCAGTGAACTATTTATTTTGGGGAACTGACATCCATCACTAGGACTTCAGCGATAGCAGCAACCTTTATGCGAGGCCTTCTGAATAATAATCGTATAAGCTGCTGTTTTTGAAATTAGTCGCACATTTGTAAAACAAATTGATGAGAAATAAAATTTTTTTTTAGAACTTTCGCATACTGAATCTCTGAGTTTTCGAACCCAGCACACCAAATCTCCCTCTACTTAAAAGACTATTATAAACAACCCCATTTTTGCTGATGCGGATTCGTAAATCAACCTCTGAAAGCGGTCCTGCTCCTATATGCAAGAAAATTAGATAATTCAACAACGAAGGATACACACATCCTTTTCAAAGAGGTACACGACCGAGAATACTAAGCCATATTCCGAATTTCGTTTACATACACGCTATTTGGCCCGTGTCCTTTTCAGTGGACTATTTTTTGGGAACTCACATCCGACAGCAGGAGTTCAGCGTTACAGTAGTAAATCTATAGAGATTCCATATTAGATGAACCTATGCCTTCCACATTAATAAATTCCAAATGGGGTTATTCTACAGATATTAATACAACTCTCGAGTTTATTTTCACTCAAAAACAAATCCCGTTTTTTTTCCAGAAAAGGTCCTTAAAGTATATATTGGCTCAATACACTTGGATTTCTCTGATGTCTGGTGATGGTATTCCTGCCGTTGTATTAAAAAAAAGGCACTAATTAAATTTGCTTTCCACTGCATTTTGTTTTTAAAGTATTGTTTCTAAACTTTTGCATGAATGGAAATCGTCCTTTCTGATCCAAATTTGCAAATCTGGTTTGAAAAACAACGTTCAATACTATACAGACAGATTTGTATAAGTTGTCCGCAATTCCTGAACCTGAACCTGAGTTTAAATTTCTAAAACTTCAACTCGCCCGGTTTCAGTGTAGCCGGCTACATTGTACGTTTTTGCTACGTCATGTGAGGTAGTGTAGTTTTTCTTTGTCTTTTATTTCTCTCTCTGAAGCAAAGAATACGTAAGACATCAACAAATATTTTGTGACATTCGACGAAAATTTGTTTAGTTTAAAAGTACCGTTGTAACCTGTGCGGCTGAAACCTTAAAAATTAAAACCAAAATGAAAAATTAAATCAATAATTGTGAACAAAAAAAGAAGCACGCACATTTCATAAGCAGATATGGATTATGGATTTTGGTTTTGAAAAATAGGTAGGTACATCATTAAACATAGAAAAAATGAGAGAAAAATCTGCGACATGGGAGTCCATTGCAAGCGATTTTAATACAAATAGTGGATCCCATTACTGACCATCAGATGTGTTGAAGACCAAATATGAAAAAAGGATTAATATTTCGTTAAAAATACTCCTTCATAAAAGAATTCTAATGTAAAAATGGTAGCTGTCAGTTATAGCTTTTATTGAAATTCATCATTGAAATCTTTGACTATCAATTCTGAGGCACTTTAACAAATATAACTTATGTCGCTTTGGTACCAAAATGAAGGTAATAAGATATATAATATTTCTTGTCAAAAAAATATTTTATTTGGCCTACCATTTTCTTGTAAATTCACTTTTGATTTTTCAATGATGGAAACCGTTTTCAATGATCATTCAGTTTTATTTGTTTAAGTGCCTTAGAACTGATAGTCAAAGTATTAAATGATGAGTTTCAATGAAAGCTCTAACTGGCGCCTAAGTGTATATTAGGGTTGAGCTGAGGCTTAAACGGCAGAGTACAGTCGTTGAACAACCTACAGAATGAATCAGTTCATGATTTAAACGTAACTGTTAAATCGAATAAATTGTTGAACTGAAATTTAAATCAAAAATGAAGATAGAATAGAGAAAATTCATGGTTTCACAAGGTTTATGTTTTTAAAAATGTGTGGTACAAATTATTGTATCTAGGTATATGAACCGACCTATCGTAAGGTCAGTCAGAGAATTCAGAGGAACTAATGGTCATATTAGTTTCTTTCGTTGAACTGTACACAGGGTCGACCCAGGTTTTCTTGAAAACTCCAAGAGTTGTCAAAAAAAAATTGGTTTTTCGGTTCTCAAAAAACACTCGACGTTCATTGATATGTTTATGTTTTTGAAAAGCAAGTTACGTCATTAGTCCAGAAAAATAAGATATTCTTCGAAAAAATTCCGACAAAGCTAATTATAGACTACTTATTCTACACAAAAAAGTTACAGACACTTTTTAACGTACAATTGATAGATTTGGAAAAAATGGTCGAAAACATTGGGGTGTAGTATATTTGGTCAAAAAAAATGTAATAAATTTATGTTTTTGAGTGGAGAAATTTTATGTTTTTAGTTATGTTTGGAAAAAACATTAAAAAAAAAAAAAAAATGTAAGAGTCTCACCGGAAGGAAAATTCTAATTTATTTTAAAACTCTATTTATCTCAAAATTTCTCCTAAGAACAACTTGTAGACAGTACAATTATCTACAAAATGACACATTGATGACTTCTGTATGCCATTTCTATTAATTTTCATTTTAAAAATAACAAATTGCATACAAAATAATCCACAACAAAACAAATGCTTCATATTAAGGTGAGCGATGATCATCGTAAAAGAAATTCTCTCATTCGAATGTTGGGAACGTGAAAGTTCAAAAGTTTCCCTCGGAATTTATTTGTATCGGGAAAAAACTTTCCCAGGTAGTTTTTTTACTTGCGATTATAGGCACTATAAGTTATGCATTCGTCGAAAAAAAATAACGGTACCTGTCATATAACCATTACGGTAAAGCCTTCTTTCTCGGAAACGGCTCTAAGGATTTTGATTTAAAAAAATCAGTGCAGCTTTTTAGATACGACCGATCATATGGTTGAAAAAAAAATTAAATGTCTAAAAACGGTATTTTCAATAGGACCGTTTTTTTGCTTTCGACTATCTCATAAACGGCTTACCCGATTCTTTCGAAATTTCACATATATATAGCCTTAGGTTGCCCAATTTATACTGCGTACCAATATTTCTAATTAATATTTTTTTGTATTTTCAAAGGATTTTTAAGAAAAAAATTTTTAAAATTTATATTTTCAAAACTGCTCATTAAATTTTTTTCAAAAACTATATTTATAATGTATTTGCTGAATACCTATGAATTGACGGTTTTGAATTTTTTTTTCAAAAAGTTTTTAAAAAAAACTTTTTTTTCTCAAAAACCGCTCCACAGATTTTAAAATTTTTTTCTCATAAATTCAAATTTATCCAAGAAATAAAATGGCGTACTTTTTTTTAGATCAAATTAGTTTAAGTATTTATTTCAGAATTTTGAATTATTTTTTCTTTCATTAATCCGATTTAATTTTTTGTTTTTAAGTTTATATTATTAAATATTTAAGATTGTCATACCAATTTTTGTTAAGAAAAAATTTAAAGAAACTTTGTGTATAAAAAATAAAGTAAAAAATGACTAAAAATATATTTAGATTTTAAATAGAAATCTTTTGCATACGATGTGATCGAACATAAGAGCAAGTTCGTGCGATCCAGTCGTGCATTTTATTTCTAATATCTTTTCGCAATTATTAAAAATAAAAAGTTTTAAACAACTTGAGTTAATTTTGTACAATATTTTGTGAAAAAGTTTCCTTAGAATTAAAAGGTAAATTTTTTATTAGTTTTTGAAGTTAAAATTGGCCGAAGAAACGTGCACTGAAGAGAATAGGAAGCTTAACATTAGACTCCTGCAGCAGGGTAAAACATATAAATTCATACAAGAATCTGTTCTGCAAAAATGATTTGCAATGCCAAAAATTTTTAAATTACATCGGAAAAGCGGGGCTGAAAGCGAAAGCTTGGAGAACATGATGTTAGAAATATCGTACGTTTTGTTAAAAAGGATCCTTTTATGACTTCAGCTAAAATTAAGCAAGAGTTAAATCTTCCAGTGGATACATCAACAATAAGAAGGAGACTCAAAGAAGCTAATTTATTTGGAAGGTGTCCAAAAAAAGTAACACTCTTACAACCACGACATATCAAAAAACGGACTGCGTTCCGCGAGAGACCGGTTGCATTAGCAACGAAATATTTTGTGGTCAGAAGAGTCAAAAGTTATTCTTTTCGGTTCAACAGGACGAAGACAACACATAAGAAGGCCACAAAACGTTGAATATGACACACGCTATCTGTTACAAGGACAGTTAAGCATGGAGGAGCTAATATTAATGTTAAGGGTTGTTTCTCATACTACGGAACGGGGCCTATATTTTGGATCAAAGATATAATGCTCCTTTATGCGGAATGGAATATGCCGCTTGCTTGGACGTTTCAGCAGTATAACGATCCCAAGCACACCAGCAGGCTGGGAAAAAATTGGATTGATGCGAATGAGATTGATGTTGTTGAGTGGCCTGCTCCATCGCCGGACCTTAATCCCATCGAAAACTTGTGGGCCGACATAAAGGAAGGTGTTTCAAGAGAAAAACCGAAAAATGTAGCTGAATTGTGGAGCGCAGTGCAAAAAACATGCCAAAGCATTCCGCAAAAAAAATGAATGCATCTGATTGGTTCCATGCCTCATCGATGTGCTGCTGTCCTCGCAAATAAAGGTGGCACAACAATATACTAAGTATTTAAATACTTAATTGAAATTAAAGAAGAAATTACCTTTATTAAGTTTTTATAAGACATTACCACACTATTTTTTTTCTTTTAGTTCTTAAAATTTTAATATTTTTTAAAAAAGTTATTGAAATTATGTTGTAATCTTAAGTTTTCTAGATTTTTATAACCTTAGAAATAATTTAACACCAATATATTAATTAGTAGATTAAATGTTATCTTTTATTTTCGATTAAGGAAAATAAAGTTGAAGCACTGCTATTATTTTGCACACAGGTGTAAGTATTCACATAAATTCCTTATCTACTTAAAGGCCTTATAAGAAACCCCATTTTTATTGACAAATCCGCAAATCAACCCCTCACAGCACAGCGGTCTGCTTTTCTCTTTACGTTGAACTTAAAATTATATGATTCATCTGTCAACGATACACACATCCTTTTGAAAGATGTACACGACCGAGAATCCTAATCCATACTCCCAATTTCGTTTTCATATTTCGCCCGGGTCCTTTTCAGTGGACTAGTTATTTTTGGGGAACTAACATCCACCGCCAGGATTTCAGCAATATTAGCAAACTATATGAGGCCGTCAGAATAATAATAATCTGAGACTATTTGAAATTAGTATTTACAATAGAGTTTGTGAAGCTGGTGTTTTTGAAATACATAAAAATATCTTATTTATTTTTTTATCTAAAATGGTCTTCTTTTTTAATTTAAATTAAATTAGTAATTGACAAATATGCCAAAACTTTATCACATCACTTCAACCTTTTGCCCCTGCTGTAGCTCATTTGAATTGCAACTACAGAAGTTTTGAATCCTAAGCATAAAATTGTCCTATAGTTTAAGGACTGATATATAAACTAACCTATTTTTGCTAAGGGATCAACCCCTAATAGTAAAACAGTCCAGCTCGTTTCTATACAAGTAGGCTGAGCAGAACATTAGATGAATCTAATGTGAGGAATTCACACATCCTTTTGAAAGAGGTACACGACCGAGAATCGTAAACCATTCTCCAAATTTTGTTAATTTACTATTTGGCCCGGGTCCTTTTCAGTGAACTAGTTATTTTTGGGAATTGACATCCAGCACCAGGATTTCAGCGATAGCAGTTGGCCTTCAGAATAATAATTGTTCGAGGCCACGTTAAAGCTGGTGTTTTTGAAAGTAGAGGCACATTTGAAAAACAAGCTGATGAAAAATAAAACTTTTTGTTCAGCCTTTTCGCATGCTGTATTGCAACTTTGAATATTAACTTCGGTATTTTCGAACCCTGCACATGAAATCCTCCTCTACTTTCTCTAAAGACAAACAACCCCATATTTGTTGATGCTGATTCGTGAATCAACCTACTGGCAAAGCGGTCCTGCTCGTATAGGTTGAACCGAAAAGCAGTTGGTACAACTGTGAGCGGGGTACACACATATCCTTGTGAAAAAGAGTACAAAACGAGAATCTTAAACCATAGCTACTGCCAAATTTGTTTATATAGCAAACAAAAGGAACAACATTTTTGGCCCGTGTGCTTTGCAGTAAGTGAACTTTTGGGAACTCGCATTCAACACCAGGAGTACAGCGATGGTAGTAAACTCCATAATGTAGATTTCATTTTAAATGGGCCTAGGAGATACATTATTATCCATTTGTCAGACTATAAGGCGAAATCGACGTGAAGGAGTTTGTAAGGTGTCAATTAATTATATTTGAATAGAAGCCAAGTGCAATGTAAAATTGAATTGAATTCAACATTGGTGGCAAAATATACTCCAGATCCGTTACTTAACACAAGCTTTCTATTAACTGACTTTTTTTTTGGTAACATTTAAAAAAGTATATCCTATTTTTTACATTCACAGCCAAGCAGAATACATGAGCGAATTTTTATTCTTATTGTTGCTTTATCAACAAAGTTTATTCAGAAAATTAACAATATCTTTGTCAGTGACTTTTGAACCTATATTTTATACAAAGTGTAATTCAAAGCGCAATGGAAGTGCAATTAAAGTGCCGTAAAGTACCTTAAAGTACATTTAATACATTAGAAGTTCACTACAAATATATACATACAGAGAATTTATACATAGTTTCAAATAAATTAATAAATATTTACTTTTAGTATTTCTTGCTAATTTTCAGAAATGCTTTAGAAAGATAAAATGGAGTAGATAATCTTGAATTCAATGACTTTGTAATATACTGCGTCTTGTTGATCTCATTCACTTCTTCCTCGTAGTGCATCTGCCCGCCAACTTAACGACTTACATACGTCTTCGTTCAATCCATCTGAACTAAACCACGAATAGTTATGCCAAATATTTCGTCGAGATGTCGGTGATGCCACTCTCACCAACAATTATTATTATTTATTATTTCTTGACAATTAATGTACAGAAAAATTTACAATTACAGCTCTTGCTGCCAGTGCTTATAGCTGGGTTTTAAAAATAATTAATAATTCTTTATACATTCAAACACTAATTTTTTGGTGGAAAGGGATGTTCACATTGAACGAATTACAAATATTCGTCCATTTTGACATTTAATACATGTCATTTTTTATTCATGGGGAATGATGTTTTATAATTGAGCTTAATCGCACATGAACAATTTATTCGATGAAGTGTGGATGATATGTGGAACGAGAGATTTCTCTGAATCAAATTTTTGTCAATAAACACATTTAATGATTGCCAATGATTAAAAAATTACAATCAAATCCAGTTTCAAGTTGTTCAAATCCAAGAGGAAGATTAAAAGTCTACCAACAACTGGAATGAATTTACTTCTTATGTCATGAAACCAATTCAGCAATAAACAAAAGAAACCACCCTTAAGATCAAGTTCTGCGTAGCTACAGCTGATAAGTTTCCGATGCAATCATAATTTTTTAAAAGCAAAACTGATCAAACAATCTTATCTTTTCACTCAAAATTTTGTTTAAAAACAAAAAATGGATGCTATCACCAGACCATCTCAGCGTAACTAAAATATTGTTATCTTTATTATGTCAACGTTTGTTTAACTTCTTCGTCAGAATTCACAAGGTTATACAAGTACATCATGAATCATTACACTTGTCAATGTTTTACCGTCATGTCAGCCTTGCTGTTTAATCCTCTCTGTCAGTCTTCGGCTTTTATGTTATAAAACCATCATCCGTAGTTTTGATGTCAATATTTACACCCAGGTATGAAAAAACACTGATTATTTCATTAGAATGCGACATCCCGCTGGAATAATTCTTCACACTTGATTACGTTGCCGTCATCGGTCGTCGTCGTCGGTCGGTGTTTCTTTGGGTTTTTACCACACAGACGATCAAACACGTAGAAATATTGTCAGCCGCGTGCTTCCTTTTTTTTAGGGTTTGTAGTTTTATGCTTCATTATAAGATAATGTACTTCCCTCTGGGTTGACGAACAGGATTTCTAGAAGCAATCCATAAAACTCCTGTTTGCTAAGAATCGAGGACAATAGTTATTATATCCTGCTGCATCCTGTTGATAAAAATAGATTCCAACAGAATGTATGGCATATATTATAATGCACTATCAGCGCGCCATTATTTGTGCCACACACACAGAATGCAGGAGATGCCTGTCACAGATGCAGGTAAGCATTTCGAATCTTTGCTGACCAGAATCCGGTTTACCTCATCGCAATTTAGAACTATGTAGGTGCTGATTGCCATGCAATTTCACAATGAAGAAAAAAGCTATTAGGTATTCTCCGGCAAGGACACTCCAAGATAAGGCCACGATAGTTACCTACCCTAGAAGAGAAGTATGAGAGGAGGAAATTGTCAATGTCGAAGGAGTCTCGTTATCCAAGACTGGCACTTCAAATCCTCGACTTACTTATACTTACTTTCAATTTAATCTTAAGTGCGGTATCCCTGGCGCAGCTGTTTCACTCAATTCACTCTTTGGGAGTTCTTAAGTGGGCGCCAATTTAATTTATTTCTTCTGGACATTAATCAAATTACATTAAATGATTCTTATCTCTATCCCCCTATACCTCTACAACGAATCGAGATGCAACAAAATACTCGTACACAGTGGCGCTTTATAAAGGAAAAACAATTAAAGAAAATACAAAACAAGTCTCTAATTCTTATGTGAGTGTTCTGAAGGCTGTCTGACAGCTCAAGCTGTCAAAGATAATACTCAATTCCTCAACATAGTGGCGAAGCGAGTATTTCAAAAGATGACGAAGATTAATAAGTTCTTGCATGCCTTATTGCATTGTCATCTGGCAAGGAAGTCTGGGCTTTATGTAATAAACCTTATATGTAATTGGAATTTAGGATCAAAATGCATTAAAATTTTGTCTTGGACATGTAATTAAAAATGTAAAAATTCAAATTGAAATGATTGGGGATCGCTCATTATTAATGACTTTCAAGTGTTATTGTGCTGCTGGTCAATGAATGAATCATTTCCTTATCTAGTTATCAAAATGCGTCAAAGGTATGAGGTATATATTCAATGTCTTTTTTTTATTACAAAATTGTTATTGTGAATGCATTATTTAGGGACACCTTTTTGGCATCAGGACATTGTAAACAGAATAAAAGAAAATACAAGGGACGATGTTGGAAGACAAAATGAGATAAGATCAGATAATAAAATGATGTAACTAATTTAGAATTTAATTTCAATTATGGGAAATGCGAAACATGTTTCTCTTTTATAGAACTGAAAGTGTTCTTAAAAAAGAAGCTGTTACGAAGAAAGGACACCTGAATTTCTTGAAGTAAAAAATATCAATCTCAAAATCTGCCACATGATTTTGATCAGATTTTGTTATCTTATAGCGAGTTTCATTTAAGAAAAGATCTGATCTTTGTGACAAAAGATTTCATCTTTTTGAATTTTGAGAGTTTCATTTAAACAAAAAGAGCAAATCTAGATCAGATCTCAACAAGAAAGATCTCATTTTTGGTGGGTAGGCAGATTTGATCTGAATGCACGCATACACGTAACGTTTTTTCTGTCAAAAATCAAAGGGAAACTATTTTGTTATTAATTTATTGTGAAACTGTGCCAATCCCTGCTAAAAAATTAAACTAAAAAATAAACAAATAATAGACGAAGAAGTTAATAATTTAAATTTTATAAATTTAGTGGAGTTTTTTCATTGCTTTGTCTTCATCTTCCTCATCATCTGATGATGAAGATATGTTTTTTTTCAGAAATGTGTGTGTCAGTCATTCAGCATTGGACGCGTTCGGTGCAGGCTAACCAAGATACCTTAGTAGCGGGTTTGTTTTCGAACGATCCAGGTAGCTTTCTCTGTTAAGTCAGTTGTATTGCATACAAATCTGAAGTTTTGAATCAGCTGTTCCTCAAATTAATAATAATTTTTGGGTAGCTTGAGATTTGTGTTTGACAACATATGTTTAGTTCATCAGCTGGTTTTTCCTTAGGCGTTACAACAACACAAAGCAATCCGGATTGCTTTAGGTATGCCACCGAACGCGGCCAATACTACAATTAAATTTGGACACAGAGTTTCATTTAAAAGATCAAATCTCCATTTTGAGAGGAGTTCTTTGAAATTTAAATGAAACTCGCTATTATAGTTTTGTTTACAGAAGAATACTTCAAAGTGTTTGACAAATATCACAATCATACAATCTAAGCACCTAATATGTACATATGAGGGATATTTGCTTCAAAAAAATATTAAATTTTAAACTCCGCTAAATTCTCATGAAAAGGTCATAAAGTTTCGGTAATTGGTCAAACATTTTTTGAATTTTTAAAGTATTTTTTTCAGGGTGTCGTAGAGATTAGCAAATTATTTGTGGATCATCTGAAACTTCTGATCTTTTATGACCTAATGCGATGACTGAAACTCTTGCTATTTTATGACCTATAACTGATCTTTCTTGGCCTTTTAGGTTATATGTGTCTATCCCACACAAATGTGGTGCTAACAGTATATACGACATTGGAAAAAAAACCTTTTTCACTTTTTAGCCTCTGTCAAACTTGTTGATATAAAAAAATGGTTTAAGCAAAAGTTCACAGTGGATATTATTTGGGATTTCGTTATGAAAAATTTAATTTAAGAATGTTTAATTTACACAACACTTAGACCCGGATAAAACACTTATATCAGATATGCTTCGTTTTAACAAGAGCCTAAACTTATCCAAGATAAACAGTTATAAGAAACCTCTTTAAGTAATCGTAAGCACTTCCAGCCGTATTAATAAAAAGACACTATTAACCCGTTGATACGCTTATTCGTGTGAATCTTTTTTCTTATAACAAACACATGCTATTTCTCTGTCAAATATTCACTGTTTAGTACTGTAAACTTGGGACCACTTTGCCAAATTGTAATAATAGATTGTTTCATTCAAGAAAAGAATTGCTCTTTCTGTCAAAAGATTTGATCTTTTTAAATTTTGAGAGTTTAAATGCAATAAAAAGAGCAAATCTAAATCAAATCTCAATAGGAAAGATTTGAATTGAATGCACACATACATGTAAAAAGTCTTTTCTGTCAAACGTCAAATGGACAAAATGTTGTTATTCTTTTTTTGTAAACTTGCGAGCTTGTGCCATCTCGTACTAAGAAACTTAAAAAAATAATAGACGAAGAAGTTAATAATTTAGATTTTATAAATTTAGTAGATTTTTTGATTGCCTCGTCTTCGTCTTACTTGTCATCTGATGATGAAGATATGTTTTTTTCCAGAAATGTATTCATAATACTAAAATTAAATATGGAAACAAGTTTTATTGAAAAGATCAAATCTTGATTTTGAGAACAGTTCTTTGAAATTTGAATAAAAATCGCTATAACTATCGAAGCACATTTGTCATAATCACCAGATGACAATATTGTTTTTAATTTCTCGTTAGCTCTAAAATTTCGCTCGCACTTTTCTCTCCACAATCATTTTTCATGGTAGAGTTGTGGATTATATGTCATAATCAGCTTTTGTTTTTTTCTAAAAATATTAATTTATAAATATTATTAGGTCTGATCCAGACTTTTTTTGGGCAGAAATTCTCAGGTATAAAATTTTGTAGGAATGAAATTCTCTCATAACAAGATAAAGTCCGAAAAGGTCTGGAACGGCTTCAGCACAATTTTCAGAAGACGGGTCCAAAACTTTTATTTGAAACAATATCGCAGATGGCAGGATCAACCAATAGGTAATAAATGTCAAAATTTATCGATTTCACATTATACAAAATCCAACAAAATTAGCTTCAGAATTAAATGTGCCGGATATTTATACCCGCGCTAAATTCTGAAAGATAATGGAGTATGGAGGTATACAGTGGAAAACTAAAATTAGATTTTTTAGCTGAATCTGCGTACCACGCCACTAAAATACTTGTCTAAAATTTAGCTAGGCGACTACTAGGCTAATTTTACTCTAAAAAGGTCTTCCAAAATTGGTTTCGCGCTAATAAAAACAAATTGCGAAAACTTCATTTAAATCGTTAAAGCCGTTCAGAAAAGTGAGCGCGACAGTGGGTGGTTTTTACCACTTTTTTATCTTGGTCTCGCTTAAGATGTTAAACTTGTCAGAAAAGTTCATTAACAAAAATGATGCGGACAGAGACCCAATTCCTAAGAAAATCCACAATGAAAATGCAATAAATAAATATCCAAGTGTAGGTAGACACACAAAAGCAAAAAAGAGAAAACGAAAACCATGAAAGCGTGGGGCAATTGAAATTCAAATTTAAAAACAAAACAGAAGCTTATCCGCCAACGACCTTGTCAAGGTTGAATAATAAAAAATGCCCGAAAAATGTTGGTTGTATTTTTGTTACAAAAGTTTCTGGTTTTATTTTGCTCCACATGCTATCTCTATCAACAAAACCAAACAGTTACCTACCTTCATTACAGATTGGTCTTGGTTAGGTATTTTTGTGGATTTGGATGGAGTTTGTAGTTCTTTTATTCTTTTACATCGTGTAGCTATACCTGTGGGTTTCCATTTTATTTATTTGCTTCTTCTCTTTAAGTCTTATTTGTCATGTGGGTAAGGTATTACAAATAACGGAAAGCAGATGATAAAGAACTCGATTTCTTTATCACCTTAGGTAGGGGAAACTATCAGGGTTTACGAAACAAATTCCATAAATTGACACACTAATATTAATAGATTGTCGTGTGCGAAATCATAGATCAAAAAGTACCTTCAAATAGATATACGTAGGCCAAATCAAATTTGGAACACTCACATACTAAAGTGAGTAGGTACTTACCTACTTACCTACCTGAAATTGTAAACACAAAAAAAAATAATAAAATATTTTGTTGAGATTTATGGTGAAATGGAGATAAATTTTCAACTCCACAAGGAAAAAAAAAGAAAGGTAAAGAAAAGTTACGGCCATTAATTATTAGTTTTGTAGCTTTATTCTTGGACAGTGACTTTTAGAGCAGCTGCTGTTTGATCACAATGTAAAATCAAAGGACAACTGAGAAATGGGATTGGATGCCGACAGCTGTTAAGAAAGAGTTGGCAGATTCCAGGATGGACGCAATGTAAATGTACACCTTGTTTTTTTTATAATGTGCGCGTGCCGGACTCCTAATTGTAATTCTTACAAGTTTGCAAACCTTAAAAAAATAATTTAAGATCAGACCTGTCAAAATACCAATTTTGACAGTTTCGGCAGACAAATATTGCCTTGTCATTCAGTCATTACATGCAACCAGTAAATAGTTGCAGGTTAAAGCAATTTTTAGAGGAAAAAAATTAAAAAAAAGATCTGTTTCTTTTCGTTTTTAGTAGTGACACAACTGATGTCTAAGAAGCTTGTGGTTCTTTTTTCAATGAGTGCTAGCTCAGAGCGCTCAAGTAAGTATTTCTCAAATTAAAATTTTTGTCAATTAAATATTTACAATATTTTTACAAGAAATACCTTTGTTAGTAGTTAGTATTTTTGTAAACAGACTTAAGTTATCATTCCACACATTAAGCTTATGAAAATCAATAATTATTCACCTTCCAAACCGATCAGCCGTGTTTTTAGAAACTCCGCGAATGGGAACTTAACTTACGCGAACAATTTATTCGTCGAAGTTTGAATGGTAGAGGTATGTGGAACGCGAATAAAATAAACGTCGATTTCGACGGACATATATATATGATTGCAAAAATAATTTTTCTTTCTCTTCTTCACAAGTTATTGCAATGTTAAAATTACAAATTTGAGTTCAAAATTCAAAAAGAGATATAAGTATATGACAGTTGACAGATCATTTGACATTTGCGTCTAGTTACTAAAATTTGTGTTATTTTCATTAACTAATTAAATTTAAGTAGCTTGTACCTAGCAGATGTAACGAAACGTATACATATAAATATGTAGTTTTTCTAAAAAAAAACAAAATGCACGACTTGATCGCACGAAGTTGCTCTTATGTTCGATCACATTGTATACAAAAGGTTTCTATTAAGAATCTAAATATATTTTTAAAGTCTTTTTTTACTTAATTTTTTATATACAATTTTGTTTTAATTTCAAACAAAAAAAAACTTGGTATGACAATTTTAAATATTTAATAATACAAACTTAAAAACAAAATTTCGACAAAAAAAATCACCAACCCGTTTTCGAAATATTGAATTTCAAAAAAAAATTATTATTTATAATTTGAAGGACATCCTATATAAACATTTTTATCGAAACCCGTCGAGGCGTTTATGAGAAAGTTCAAAATCAAAAATGTTGTTGTATCGCAGGTACCGTTAATAACAAAATATTTAAAGAAAAATGTTGACCAAAGTGTAGACTATACCTAAGATAGTGCACACACTTTTTTATCAAAATCGTTAGAGCTGTTTTCGAGATAATTGAGATGGTAGAAGAAATTTTCTGGCATACGGTCAGTTTTGGACCTAAAAACACGTTTTAAGATTTTATTTTAGACAATCCCATAAAACGCTTAAATACCAAGTTTGATGAAAATCACTTCAGCCGTTTAGGCTGTAGGTTGAGCGTTGTACATACAGACAGACGGAATTGCGGCACCCACAAGTTTGATAAAAATCTCGAATTCAATATTTTCATTTTTCCAAATGCAAAACTTGGCCTAGAGTACCTACCTATATCATAGTAAATAAGAAATAAACCTAAACCATCTAATCATTGCAAATGACATAAGCCGCATAAGACAGCCGTAACATGTTATTAATTTTGACCTAATTTTTCTTGATCTGCCGTTTCTTTCGGTTTGGCGAACTGTTTTCCATTCTACATATTAAGACCTTTTTCTTTTTTCGTTCAGAGCAGATCACTGAACAGAGTTCGAACACATAGATTATGCATTGAACTTTTTCCAAACAGATCGAGCTCTGAACACTGATACGTTTCTTAAACACACTGGAACCACACAAATCAGAATACATTTTCATTTTAACCATAAATAGCAATATAACACAAAACCTAACCTTTTTTGTAAACTGATACAAGTCCAATCTAATAATTTCGTATCTAATAATTTTTTTCTTCACATTTTCCTTCTTGACACACATGGTATTTGGTGAGTTCAGCAATTTACTCACATGCTCAGTCAATAATGTTCGAGCACGTCGAGTGCGATCTACACATGGTCAGAACGAAAAAAGAAGGAGCTCTGCATGCTCTGAGTTAAAAAGACAACTCAGACTTTGCTCTGAACTAAAAAAGAAAAACCAAACTAATGCCGTGCAATTCAAGTTGCATTTAAAAGACCTTAGGTCTTACAGGCATATAGTAGGAAAAAAAACTGTCATATACCTAGTACATTTTTAAGGGTAAGTCTTTTCACTTGTTCACACTTATTGAGAAGGAACAATAATAGTAAATACGCAGCTACCCAGTAGGAAATTTCGACATCAATGAATTTTTTTGGTGAATTCATCAATGGATTCATCAACTATTTCCATCGATTAGTAGTATGTTATGATTTCATAAGAAAACGGTTGCGCATTTTTTCATCAGTTAACTAAATTCAAATGAATTGAATGCTTACAATTCAATACATTTGCAGTTACAAAATCATAAACGATGATTCCACTGATGAAGAGTAATATATAGGTTCATGAGTTCGCAAATGATTTTTGGTTCTCTGCGGTGCGGTGGTTGTTTTGTTTTCTTCCCGACAACAAAAAAAAATGCTAACAAAAAAAGCCTAGAAAAAAGAGGTTTTCTCTGCCATGGGAAGAGTGACGAACACTTCCTTTTTTCTACCTGCAACGAGAAATGCGCTCAGTAGTCACTCTTCGCTGGTCATGACATGAGTTCGTGGGGTTTTTTTTAGAGAAAGTGATAAAACATATAAACCAGAAATGCCAGTTTTGTTCGCTATCATTATCATCATTTAACACAGTAACAAAAGTTTATTTTTTTTTATCAAAATGTGTTTTTTGTTCAGAAATTATATTGTATATACTGCAAGGTTTCAATTATTAACCTTAAGATATTTGGCGACTGGTGGATATTTCTTCGGCTTGATTCAAAACAAAATTTAAAAGTGCCAATATTTCTTTTAGCGCATTATGCCTACTCAATACGTAATGCTGTCGACTGAAAGTGTAAAACCTACGCAGCATAATTAACAAAATGAATTGCTAAGACCGACATCAGATCAAATTTAGAAGAATCAATTATTGATAAGGTTTACATTCGCATCAAGATTTTATGAAGACTATATTTTAATTATTATTAGTTAAACGTATTTTTTTTAATTGAATGTTTATATTATTGAATAACCGTCGAATTAAATTAATAAAATGATGTTTGGGGGTATAGCATACCTATACAATGTTACTGTTTCCTTAAAAAAACATATTTCCTCTTTCACGGAAAACTGACACTTTCATGTTATTTAATGCATTCAAAATGAGGAAAAAAGAAGTAGGTATCATACGGGTTTTACCTAGTTATTTCATAATTGAACATTCGTGGCATTTTTCATCATATAAAATTCATATCCAGATTAACGAGTTACGTTAACAGAGTGAATTAATGTTTGAACATTTATGCCATTTTTCACCTGCTGAATAAGCAACTCTAAGTCAACTAGTGATTTCACAGCTTACCGTTCATGACATTTTTCATCACATATAATTTGCTTATGAATAAACTAGTAACCCCTACTTCGTAATTTTACAGTTAAATATTCATACCGAAAATCACTTGGTGATCTCTTATGACAACCACATTTTAAATTCATCGCTGTTTTCATATCAAATTCATGGGGTGTATCTTCCACTCATTGATGATAAAGTTTGTGATTCATGCATGAATTTTTTTTAATTTCCTACTGGTTAACCCCACCCCACATACACAAGTATGTAGGTATATGTAGGTGTAATATGATACTTTTTAGAAACAATAACAAATGATTATATCCATCATTTGACCATGCGATAGGTATAATATCTAAGGGATGATATTTTGACAAACAAAAATCAAAGCATATTATAGTTAGGTAGATTGTATGTAGTTACTATGCCTATAAATAACGACCGAACCTACCCTCTCTTAAGAAGTCAAGTCTCTGTTAGTTCTAGAAAATGTTGTCCGCCATTTTTGAAAAAAATATTGTTCTTTTTTATTGTGATTCCCAATTTTTTCTGAGACACAAGGCCATAATTAATATTTTATTCAATACACAAAATGTATAGGTAGGTATGTATTTGTCAACAGTCTCTAAAAAGTAGATACCTACGTAGGTTATTACTTTCTACCTATTTTTTTTAAGATAAAGTGGTACTTAAAAAAAATATTTTTTGTTTCAGATTTTCGTACCTAACTCACCTCTTTTCCTTTAAAATAAATCTGGTCACCCTATACATATGTATATGTATGTACGTACCTAACCTATCAACTTCCAGCAGCATAAATTGAACAGAAATTACAGCCCACCTAAGACCCCGCACAACTAACTACCTATTAGTTGTTATGTTGTCGGATGATATAACGGGTGATTTTTTTGCTACTTGGTTTTTGACGTTTATATTTTTGACAGATCACACATGACAAATTCCACGAACATTCGACATTTCGATTCAGTATTGTTTGCCATTTCATCATGAATAGACTTACGCCTGAACAACGTTTGCAAATTATTGAAATTTATTATCAAAATTCGTGCTCTGTGAAAAATGTGTTTCGCAAGCAAAATTGCCTTCAGCGACGAGGCTCATTTTTGGCTAAATGGATACGTGAATAAGCAAAATTGCCGTATTTGGATTGAAGAGCAGCCAGAGGCAATTCAGCAGCTATCAATGCATCCCGAAAAATGCACTGTTTGGTGCGGTTTATGGGCAGGCGGCATCATTGGGCCGTACTTCTTCAAGGACGATGAAGGCCGCAGGGTTACGGTCAATGGAGAAAGGTACCGTTCGATGATAACAGATTTTTTTTCGCCGAAAATGCAAGAATTGAACTCGGTCGACATGTGGTTCCAACAGGACGGTGCCACATGCTACACTGCACGCGAAACCATGCATCAATTGAGAGGCGAATTTGGTGAGCAGTTGATCTCACGTTTTGGCGCAGTCAATTGGCCACCAAGATCATGTGATTTGACCCCGTTAGACTATTTTTTGTGGGGCTATGTTAAGTCTATTGTCTATGGGGACAAGCCAAACACGATTGCTGCATTGGAAGCGAACATTGAACGCGTCATTGGTGAGATTCCGGCCGAAATGTGTGAAAAAGTTTGCCAAAATTGGACCTTCAGAATGGACCACCTGAAGCGTAGCCGCGGGTAACATTTAAGTGAAATTATTTTTAAAAAGTAAATTGCAGAAATTTATTTATCGAGCAAAATAAAAATCTGATTCACTTTTTACAAGTTTCTGTGTTTTTTTGAATTTTCAAAAACCAAGCTCTTAAAAAATCACCGTTTACCTAGATGACCTCGACAAATATGCCATTATTCATTATGCAAATTTTATCAAACCTAAACAACCCATTTTAACGGTATTGTCTGTCTGTTTTGTCCGAAAAGGTATAAAAAAGAGGGAACCGAAAAACAATTCACCCGCAATAAATTTCACAGACTTCTGTTTTCCTCTTTATTCTATCTATGTACGTTCACATCACATCAAAAAAGAAAACCGATCCGATATCAAATCGAACAGCAAAACTGATCAAAAAAGAAAAAGGGGAAATAAATTTCAAAAAACACAACAAAAACACACACAACAAAAGCATTAACAATCAAAAACCAAGAAGAGGGTGAATGGTAAAGGCAAAAGAGTAATAATTAAAAAATCCAACTGCCGACATCGTATCAAACGAAAAGCCTATTCCCAATTGCATGCATTGCACACCATGCAGAGTTGTTTTGTGTTTAAAATGCTGCTGCTGCGCTGCACATCTGCCAACTTTTTTTTTTCAATTTTCCCTCTCGTTCATTTGCTTGTTTTATTAAAGGAGAAGAAGATAGAAAAATATCACACATTTCAATTAACACCAACACCAAAGAACGAACAACAACACAAAAGTAACAAATGTGTGCAGCTTGCAGCGCCTACAAGAAGTTGAATTAAATTAACTTTCAAAATTGAACGAATAGATGCGAAAAAGAAAATGATAAATATATTCCATCTCTATTTATGTTTTCTCCCTCTTGCTGTCATAAAATTGTCGAACGAAGTGGGTGTCTATCTCTGTCATTGGATTGCGCCATTTCAATTTTCCTTTCAAGCTCATTCAATCGCTACTTTGCAGCCGTTCTTGCGGCACAGTAGTACACTGCCAGCAAAAATACAACAGACCCATACTTGGTCGACCGTGTTTTAGAAATCAGTTGCTTTTCGTCAGTCATTAAAGTTAGTTGTGTTTTTTCCATATTCTCGTCTTGAATTAATTTTATTGTGAAATACGATCGTGTACAAATTTGTATTTTTAAATAACAAAAAAAAAACATAAACTAAATTTTGGTGAATTAAAGTGTAATTTAAAAGAACCCCGACTCTTATCAAATAAGTGATAGATATTTTCAAAGTGAAACAGAAATTTTAAATAAACGAAAATATTTCGAATCCAAGTGACAAACTTAAACACAGCCACAAAATGGTTCGTAGTCTCGCGCAGTGGACCAAAACTCTAAGCTTTCCCTCACGCCTCTCGCCAAATCGCAACTCGAAAGATTGCAGCGGCACCAATTTGAATCAGGTGAGCCCGGTACCACCGCCAACACCCCCAAGGAATAATAAACTCACAAATTCGACATCGTCATCATCATCGTCTCCGTCACCACCGCCAACAAATCACCACAACAAACCAATTACGGAATTAACTCAAATTGTAAGTATATAGCTATAGGTACCTTACCTACCTACCTACATTTTCTAGTTTAGGGAGAATAACAAAGAATGTGGACGAAGGATTAATTGCTGGAGTTTTTATTTAAATTGTCGGTAATTAGTTTCGCTGCCAGACTTGAAGTCATTACCATGTCAAAAACACGAAATAGCTAACGAATTATAACAACTCTGATTAAATCAATTTGCACTCTGGTGCCGTTCTACACTGAAATTAAAAAAAAAATATGAAATTGTTTAATAATTTGACACAATTTCTAGGATGAATCTTTGTAGGTACCTATCTAACCTATACCTACCTAGAATCTTTCGTAAAGTATTTAACATGTATGTACCTAGTTACGGTGAGTTTGAACCTGCATTCCTAAAAGAAGCTACGCGTAACTTACCAGTTATGCATGAAAGACTAAAAAGAGTGATTTTTATTCACACTTGCGACTTGCGTCGATGGACAGTGTTCATATGTGCAGAACAGATGGTATTTTTTTTTTCATTTTTGTTTTTGTATTTCATGAAGAATAACGATATATCTCAGAATAAAGAAAAAATATTGTTAACTTTCATTCATGAGTCAGATTCCGTTGTCAGATAAACCGTTAGAAAAGAAGAAGGTACCTATACCTTTACAAAAACAAGTTAAATGCCATAAATCTAGGTAGTAGACGCATTCAAAATAAAATTTCTTCTCGTTTTGTTCTATTGTATTTACGATTTCTATCTGAATTTATAATGAATAGATTCAAAGATGAATACCTAAATCTTAATTTGCGAAAATCAGTGTAAATTAATAGAATTTTAATTTTATTTGCATTAAATTGTGCTTATAAGAATTTATTTTTAAATTCCTATCTACCTACGTTAAATATCTACATAACTGGGTTGCCCGAAATTACATTAGAATTCTTATCAAAAATGTATCAAAAAAACTTTTTGATTTTAAATTTCTGAAAAAAAAACTTAAATAAATAGGTATAAACTAAAAACAAATAGACTAAGAGCCCAGGGCCGGCAGGCATACGTCATTTTATTGATTCAAAATAGCTTTTAACTGCCTTTAGTCCACAAAATTAGCGTTTTGTCCCGGCAATCTTACTTGGACTCATCAGTTGGTTAGTGAGCGCCTTACCAATACGCAATTTTTGTTAAGTTCAGTTCAACTTACCGGGACGAAACGGTAATTTTGTGGACTAAAGGCAGTTAAACGCTTTTTTGAATCAATAATTCGACAAGTCCAACTAAATATAATGCTAAGTCTTCTACTTGGCTGACTAATTTCAGTAGTATATAGAATTGTATTATATAAAAAAAAACACCTTCTTATTAACTATGTCTGGCCAAGAACAAAATCTTCCAATTTTAATGATCAAAATTTTAATCTTGTTGGATATAAATAGTTCACATTGCTTTTTTGTCAAAGAATGCAAGTAAGTTGAACTGAACTTAACAAAAATTGCGTATTGGTAAGGCGCGCTCACTAACCAACTGATTAGTTCAAGTGAGATTGCCGGGACGAAACGCTAATTTCCAAAGTAGATAAGAACGAATGGACATTCCGAATTTTCAAAGTTGTGGCTTTTCGGAGATATGCAGTTTTAATAGTGCATTCTCAAATACGTTATTTTATCAAAGCTGATTTTTGGATATGTTTAAGGGGATAGTGTGTCAAACCTCTACAGTGGGGCGTTTCGTCTGGAAGACGAAAGTGACATCTTAAAGGTGTCTGCCAGACAAAATGCCCCACTAGGGGTTTGACAAGTGTCTAACAAAGTTTAAGACACCATCGCCTTAAACATATAAAAAATCAGCTTTGATAAAATAACGTATGTCTGCCGGCCCTGGACTCTTAGTCTAAAAGTATTGAAGGCAAATATTAAAAAAATTGATAGAAGAGTTTTTTTTAATAAATCAACATATTACCTATTATTATTATTTATTATTTTGGATTTTAATTATTCTCAACTTTGGCATATGTGGTACTTACCTATTTTACGTTGCTAACAAAATTAACTTCATCTTAGCTACCCAAATATGTATGAATTTATTCAGTGTCAAAATAAGTATGTAATTATTTTTATCAAAATTGAAACAAAAAATAATTATTTATTACATTTATATCGTTTAAATGTGTGTTGTCAATTTGTCCGTTGTAAATCTTCTTCAGTAAAATCCAAACTTTCAGGTATACTAGGTATTTTGGGGCATTAAATTATGCAAGACGAAATTTGCAACTATTATTGCAAAAACAGTAAAAACGAACCCCATAACCTAGGACAGTAAACCTTTTCACAATTCCAAAAGCAACGTTGGCGTTAAGTATGATTTTTGTGGATATCGACAGGTTTTCAAAAACTTTTCATAATTTTGATAAAAATATAGTAGAGAGTAAAACTTGTAACCAATAGAAAAAAATCTTCATTTAAAAATATTTCTCCTTTCAAAACATTTCTAATTCTAGAATTGTTGCTTCATGTATCTACTTATTGCAACAAAATTTTTAAAAATCATTTTTGGGATTTAAATTATTTAAAAATTTACAGAAAAATAGCTTTTTCTGTTTCGAAAACTTGAAAATGCGATGTAAAGAAAATTTACATGAATCTTTACATTATTGGTACAAGCAATATACATAACTACTAACCGGGAGATTGGATTCTAGTACTTCCAAGCTAGCTCAGCTATTGCAGTTTGAAACTCGTCGATATTAAAATAATAAATCGATGATTCAATAACGATGTTGAAGGGAGAATAAAGGAAAATCCTTCGGAACATCGATGTTTTCGATTCGAAAAGTATTAACATCGATCTCAATATCGCTTATCCTTCAGATCTCATTTGACTTTGACGTTTATTCATTTACCTCAACTTACCCTAGCTATAAACCTAGATATACTTCAGGGCGAGTTGAGGCAACCCCAGATTTAAAAAAACACAGAATTTGTTTATTAGGGTGACTTCAGGTTTAAAAAAAAAAAGCTTAAGGGCGACTTCACTGTCAATTAAAGAAACAAAACAATACATAATCGCCCTTATTGCGATAGTCGTTTCACTTCATCGACAATTGTCGTTTTTGTAGTCGTGTCGCTTTTAAATCGGTATTGCGTAACTTAAACGCCAGCCTCTTCGCCGCACTTAAATTCCACATGAGATCCACTACACAGCTGATATTTTGACAAATAAATTCTAATTGCAATTGAAAGCAGTTCGGTGTTTGCTTACATAGTTTAGTTTTTAAATGTATTTAGATTTGATCGTAAATATTAATGTAGATATAGGACAGATAAATCTAAAAGTTTAAAGTTTTTTCCTTAGTAAGAAATTGCATCAATTCGCAATTAAATTAAGCACGGTTCGGTCGTTGTTTTGGTTTCATAAAATTAGCTCTTAACTATTTTGTAAAAATTTGTTTACCATACAAATATTTGAAAAAATGTACAAAATGTAGATACGTGTGGCTAGCTATTTCTCATGAAGCAGCAGTGACAATGAGGAGCACGGGGAAGAAAAAAGGAACAAAGATTTAGTTGTGCAGAGGCGATGGATTTAATCCAAAACAAATCTATTGGATTTGCCCGATTTGTAATTATTATGCCCACAAAATGTGTATACCGACTTAATAAAAGTAAAAAGAAATTAAAGCCACAGGTGGAGCCGGTTCTTAAAAAAAAAATGTTTAAATGATGTTGAGGTAGTAGTAGCAACTTCTATTTAACCTTAAATTTGGCGTCAAGCTAAACCTAAGAACAAGCACTAGTATTTATTATCAAGCGTTTAACAATAATGGCCTACTTTCTGCTATTTTTTTTTCATTTCGTATTGGTGGTCCAATACAATTTAATTCCTTAGCCAAGGAATCCCACGCCAACTTCGTTTGTTGACTTCTGTCGACACATCCTCTAAAATTTTTTCTAGGTTTTTATTTGCTTCCATGAGCTCAACATGTTTTTCATTCGTTAGTTTTTACCCTATGAAACTTTTTTGTTACCTATAATTAATAAAACAAACGAAAAAATTACATTGTACCACTATTTTTGGCTCTGTCGTTTGCAATTTGTGAACGACTAAATTTGGCGTTTTAACAGGCGTTTTTGCTTTAAAAACGACTAGCGCAATACGAAATGACGACAAACGTCACTAATGGCCTTTTCGATTGGCCGTCCAGAACTGTACTGACCCCCACAAAATGACAGTTGTTACTCTATACAGAACAGAAAACGATTCTGGATTTCATTTCAGAATCGAAAACAGAATCACTAATACACTTACACAATTAAAATGTCAAAATAATCGGCTTGATTTGTTGTGTAATTTCGTTGTGTTTATTGAATTTAAACTCATTTTCTGGTAAAATAACATAAAAAGTAGCAAGTAATAATTATTATTGATACAAGAAAATGTGTATCTAAATTGAAATCAAGTGTTTTGGAAATTCTTTTTAGCCGATGTGATTTTCTTTTAATTTAATTTTCACAATTACATTGATACATATAATTCAGAATCAGTCAAATTGCGTACGTCTGTTTTATTGAGGAACGTGTTCCGGACGGCCAATCGAAAAGGCCATAAATGAATACATTACACATAAACATAAACGCCAGTTGGCGTTCAACGTCATACGCAACAGCAAATTCTTGTGTCGTGTTTTGGTATGGCGTTGAACGACTATCGCAATAAGGGTGAATCTGTCAGTTACCAGTTACAACAAAATCTAAAAATAATCTAGTTTATAGTGGGGTTAGACTTATTCGTGCAATAAATTAAAATTTGTGAAAGCAAATTGGTTATTTTCAAATACACTTTTATTTTGACGTTTGAAAAAATGGCTACAATTTTGTTTAACGGGTTCCCGTTAGCACGGACTGACACAAATTCAAAAGTTCACAACAAATTAATAGCAAAATATTTTCCATTTGATGTTTAACAGAATACACTTTTTACATGTTATGTGTGCCTTCAGATCAAATCTGCCAACCCATCAGAGATCAAATTTTTCATATTGAGATTTGGTGTTTTTATTACAATGAAACTCTCAATATTCAAAAAATCAAATCTTTTGAAAGAAAGAGCAAATCTTTTTTGAATGAAACTAGCTATGACAGAGTTTTGCTACCACTCTTCAAAAAATTACAGTCTGTTCATTTTTTGCACGAAGTACGGGAACATAGCTATTATTTATGGCTTCTATCAGGTTTAACTCATTTTTTAAAAACATAAAATTCTTTGACTAAAATAAGTTCAAATAAGAAATTGCAAACAATTGCAAGATCAAAAAACAACAAGCGCGCTCATATTATCTACTCCTTAACATGCATATTAAAGGCTTTATCAATTTGATAATTGTTTTTATTAATAAAGATATTTACTAACAAGGGAGATATAAGTACTAACTCAGAGTTGTATTTGTTTTATTAATAGGCATTAGTATGGCAAACAAACTGAGACATGTTAGGAAGAAATCATGTTTGTTTTCGTGTGGTTACTAAAATCGGTTAAGAACTCTCGGTAATACTGCCTCACAGCATTTATTTTTCGATAATTTATTTTTTTACGGAACAAATAATAGTTACTACTACTTTCTGTACATTTTTTAAATATCTAAATAACGTACGTGTACCGATGACGGGAGAACTACCGGAAACGCGTCTACACATCATAAAATATAAACAAAAAGTTGTGACATTTATTATCTATTTATTTTTATAAATAAAATTTAAATTATTTAAATATTAAATTATAAATTGGTATTTTAATTTTATTTTAAAATTTTTTCAAATGAACCTAAATAGCCTTTAAATAGCACATATGTTTAAATTATTACCCATCTCATCCTGTTTTGTAGGTATTTCCAACGGAAGAGGTATCTCTGCAAACATGTTTGATTTTTAGCGACATTATCTTATCTTCGTAAAAGCTTCAAAAAATATTTCCTTAGTAGAATTAATTTTGATAACATTCCATATTGGCATACAATATTATCGATTAATTTTGTTTGCTTAATAAATAACAAATAGGTATTTATTAGACAAAAATTTGACTTGGAAATTTGAGGTGTAGTCGCATGACCTAAATAATTCTCTATAAAGGGGAGATTGTATACCTTATCAGGCAAATATTTTGTGCCGTACATATGCACCCATTACAAAGGTATCGGAAAATATATTGTGAAATGCATTTATAAGAATAATGTTTTCATGTGCAGTCATCGGCTTTCTCTCAAAACTTTTCATAGAATAATCTTGTTTGTTTTTCAAATTTTAAAACTAAAATTTTCAACGAAAACTATAACTGGCCCTAACACTATCAGTATATCCAGTAGGCCTACACCCCTTTTTTAAAATCAACTCCCGTCTTGCTCTCAAATTCTTTATCTTGTCCTTCCTATACAAATATATACTCGAGTGCTTCTTATTTATTTAAAAAAAAGTAAATAAATAAATACCTTTACAATTTTCAAATCTCTTGGCAATAGAATGGAATTCCCAATAGCTATCCCAGTTCTCATTTTCAAATAAATAAATTTGTACGATGTAATCTATTTTTTTTATCGACAAAAAAAAAGAAACTAAATAAATAACTCAAATTCCACATACCAGATAAACAAAACAAATCTCATAAACGAAAAAGATACAAATTGTATACATTATGCAAGTACACACAAACATTATGCATTTTGGTTTAGGTTAAATAAAGAATCGCCCACTTTACTTTCAAGTAAAATGTTGGACTTTTTTTGGACGTCGACGACGCACGACACGACGTGATGTTAATCACAGTCTTTTTTATTTCTTGAAGAAAAAAACTGGAAAAATGTGCATTTAATCGGCTCTGATCAATAAATAATCACACAACTCAAGAGGGTCCCCGAAAGGCTTAGAAATTTATATGTAGGTATAACTATACTTTGGTATCTGGTCATTCGTATTTCGAAATTCGGTCTTTCATTTATTTAGTTTTCAAAATATTTCCATATGATCGACAAAACTATATATTATAAACTTAGAGCGAGTTTCATTCAAGACAAGATTTGCTCTTGCTGTCAAAAGATTTGATCTTTTTGAATTTTGAGAGTTTCATTGCTACATAAAGATCAAATCTCAACACGAAAGATTTGATCTCTGATTGGTTAGCAGATTGATCTGAATGCACATATACATGTAGTCTTTACTGTCTAACGTCAAATGGGAAATATTTTGTTATTAATTTGTTATGAACTTGTACCAGTCCGTGCTAAAAAAAAATTTTTTTAAATAAACAAATAATGATCGAAGAAGTTAATAATTTATGTTTTATAAATTTAGTGGAGTTTTTGTTTCGTCTTCGTATTCCCAGTCATTATCAATATTGTGTGTGTCAGTCATTTGCCAATACTACAATAAATTCAGTAAACAAGTTTCATTGAAAAGATCAAATCTCGATTTTGAGCGCAGATCTTTGAAATTTGAATGAAACTCGCTATTAATCATATAATTCGATCATGTAATTGTGAAAGATCGAAAAATTAAGCATTTTGACAAATAGAGTTAAGAAAAATCAAAAAACGAAACTGTCAGTTGCTGTGCATGTCTAATACGTTATACCCCCGTCACACTTGTTGATTCCAATTAAAAAAAAAATGCAAAATTTATTATTCAAATTGATATTGATACCAATCAGTAATTATTTTATATTACCTATGTATATGAGCTTGAGAATTTATTTCGTGAGTATTTAACATAAATCAATCCCAACCAAGTCATTAATTACTAAGAAATCAAAACGAATTAGGTCCCTACCGGTATATAAAAAAAGTTCGAGTTTAAAAAAGCAAAATAAATAATAAAGAAATAAAATCCTCACAAGCGCAACACAACATTCATTTAGATACTTGTTTAGTCTCAGAACATTCTATATTTTTTTTTTGGTTGATTTAAGAGCCAAATTATTACAGTCTTATTGTTTTACGCTTTCTCATGACCTTTGTGGGATAATCTCACTTTATCTGAATATCTTTGCTTGAAGTTTATGATGATTGTGCCTTGTCATTGCTAATCGCATATTCTATGTTAAAAAAGCGATGAATAATTCAAAAGGAAATATAATATGTTAAAACCTTCCACAAAATAAATACTCTACAATGGTAATTATTTAACAAAGTTATTTATTCCACATACATACGTATCTATGATACCTATATAGAAAAGGTTTTATTTGAAAATTCTGTTAAAGGTATTAAGGTAGCCTTATGTTAATTAAATTGTGAATTTGAATTCGAAAAAAAAATATTTAAACCTACTTATAAAATGGTTTGACAGTTTCAATAAACTTCATTGCCTTTGTCATGTTTTCGTTTGTTCAAATTGTTGAAGATGGCGCCATCTGTGACGGTGATCAAACTTGCCCGCTCAATCGATTTATTTTGACGTCTATGAGTCCTCACTATCTATCTTTATAGTTAGTGCAAGATGGTGAAACGAGACAGGATTTCTGGATTTTTTAAAACTTACTGGATTTGCTTGACATTTGGTATTCTGATTATACATTATACATATTGATTTCACATCGTGTTTACACTACATTGTTTCTGAACAACGCGGATTGGATTTACGTCAAAATGAATTGGTTTAGTGAGGTTAGTGTGAACACCGCGTATAAGAGCAGCTGTCAGTTGTATGTCAAACAAAAAATTTAAAATAGGCAAGTTCTGAAAAAGCAAGAGCGAATCCAATCGTCTCCTTTGTCAGCTATGTAGTCGTCTCACATAATAAAAGAAACGACAGTCATTTTTTTAGTAAAGAAAGACATAACCAAAATAATAAGAAAGAAAGCCACGATGGCGTCAAAAGAAATAATAAATTTGAATTTTTTTGCGAATATTTGGCTTGTTTCTCTTGGAAGTTTGTTTTTTAGAGAAACTGTAGGTACCTACTTGACGTCAAGCTTCAGATTTTTCGAGACAAGGAACACTGTTCTGTCTATAGCTAATTTGTCTTTTTATAATTTTTTTACCTTATACAAGATTTTTTTAAATGTGTAAAGTTGATGACATTTCCACGGATCAAACGAAAGTCTCTTCTCGCTGGTCCTATGTACTACCAGCTAATTTCCGATCAACCGTATGTACGACTATCGCATCCCCAATGGCTACTTTAATTATCTCGGTGGAATTAACTAATACGTGACCAGCCGACATCTGTAGTGACCCAGTTTACAGGGCAGGGCATTGATTAAATTCACGCTGCGTTAACACAACAGTCCAGAAATTGGTCAAATACAAAACACTAGGTGTGTTCCCGTATTATAAGCAAAATTACAACCATGTACGAAATTCTACGAAAAACTGTCAAATCATCTTTTCACAGAAGAGACCGATTCAAAGAAAGAGTAAAATAATTCTCCATGCTGCGATTTTAGCCCAAGAAATTACTTCTGACAAACAAAAAAAAACTCAGTTAATCAGTGTGAATTCTTGTGCACAAAGAAGTGAAATACAATTTGCTTCTTGAACTAATTGACCGCATTCAAAAATCGAACCATAGCTGGCTGGATAGGTTGGCGTTGCCAGCTGCTGCCATACAAAAAATATACCTCAAGCCTTCAAAAAAAAATTCTTTATTATACTTTTATATCAAATGAGAAAGCCCATATAAATTTAACCTAACAAATTGTGGTTGTTCAGGAATTTAAATATATATTAACTTATCTCAGACATGCTATCGTACCGACATCTGAATGCGCTCATTCTCTATTTTTCTTTAACAAAAGTGTCACAGCACAATGACATTTGACGACAAAAATTATGACATTACTTTTTACCTCGCATCCATTATCTATTATTTATATTTTTTGATTTATTAACCTTTTGGTTCTCTCTCTCAACTCAAAAAACATTAATGGGAGCGAAAGATTTCATCAAGAAATTAAGTAAATTTATTTGCCTTCTATAACTGGCCTAGTTCCCATGAAAAAAAATTAAAACTTTCAAATTAAATAAGTCCACCTAAATTATCCATTTAAACACTCCGATTTATATTGATGTTCCAAAACCCCCAAGAACTCACGCACATTTTATACCATCACGCATATATGGAATTCCCTCTTAATGGTTAACAAATCACTTTACATGTTCATGTCAAAATCTTTAGTTAGCTTATGTACGAGTATGTAGTTTAATGTAACTCCCTCTTCAGCATAATTAGTGGTTAAGTTCGAAATGACAACAAAAAAAAAAAACATCCAACAATGGAAATTGTATCTGTATCTGGAAAAACGAAACCATTTCAAAAAAAAATTTAAGCCGAACCCCAATCATTCATCGTTCATTGTTATTTTTGTTAGTTCTTCATCGTGTGAAATTCAAATTGAATTTTTTTTTCATTTCTTGTTTTTTCTGCCAAATCAAATAAGGAATACATAAATAAATTTGAAGTGAAATAAATTCCCACACAAATACACAAATATAACAGAGAGAAAGATTTTTTTTTTTTTTATTTTCTGCAAATCCTCATCCGATCTTTATTTGAAATTTTGAAGATTATTTCCATAAACAAAGAGTACTGGCCTAATACCGGTACCCATTGGCATTCCATTGATATTTTATCGATGAAATTCTACCTGAGGCATATGCAAACATCTGACATTCTTTTCCTGTTTTTTTAAGAGTGTCATTCTTCCCCTTCCTGTGACAATCAACAAATTGAGAAGTCGATTGGTAAATATTTAATCAGGTGGGTGTTAGATAAAGTAGTCGAACATACCAACTATCAGTTTGAAATTATTACTCATCAAACCACTTTAATAGAAATCGAACATCTTCTGATTGAAAATGATGAAATACACAATCGAACAGCTGATTTTGTTGAAAAGATACTCCCAGAATGGAAATGAAAAACTGGATACACAAAACAAAACATGCATATAGATACATACAAACGCTTTTCATGATACGACCTGTTTTGGCCATATTTAGTCCAGCAGCTGATTACAGGTATTTGTCTCTTCGTACATACGATGCTGGTGTTGATGTTGTTGTTGTATATTTACCTCATTTTTACTCAACACAGTGCATGGTGAGGCAAGGCTGTTTGAGTTTTGTTTCTTTTTTTTTTGTCTTCGTCGATTATGATTCCGAAGCCGAACTCGTTCGTTCGCCGCCGCGCCGCGCCGCAGAGATATTTGCTACAAAAAGATACACAATAAGCTAAGTTAAATAAAGAAAAATAAAACCGGCATCTGCTGCAAGCAGTTATTTATATCTAGTATCTATAGTTGACTATATGAATGTACTTTACTTTTTGGCCTGAGAAACTCTTTACCCAGATTTCGCAGCACATAGATACTAGCTTAGCTAAAGATTATATGAAGGTAAAGCTAGTATATCTGAGTGAGTAACTAAGGAGAAAAATAGGTACTACATACTTTTTGCTATTTTTTGTCTTTTATTAGGCTGACTGTGGGAATTTACACGATTCATTTTGAAGTTACTTGTGCTGAGTGAGTAGCTTGACTTGAAGCTGCTATTGGCTTTTAGCATTTCTGTTCGTGTTTGAACATGAATACGCGCCGTAGAGCCTGAAGAATTAACTGTGCAGGTGAAGTTTTATTAAGCCTCGCGCTGCTGGGCTGGGGGTATAGACAAATTTTTATTGATACAGATACGAGTATATGACTATGGGACTATGCCATACAGATATCTACATCTGCTGGTTGAATTCGACGACCGACGCACGGTCGACGACGACGAGTTGGAATTAAAAATTTGCGGATTTATTTTACCTTCTGAATAATGGTTATGGGAGAATTTATAAGAATAAGCGAAATAAGCAGACGTAATTGAAGAAGTCATATCTACCTATAGGTAATGCATGTTATGGTTATAGATGCAATAGATATTTGATATTAAAGGTAGGTATTTATATTTTGTATATATGTCCATATGATATATTTGTACCTACATATATATATATTTTATATATTTAATTGAAAGAAGGCGCACCTAGATTTTTGAAACAGGTTTCATATGTGATATCTGTTTCAGTGAAGCTATTTTTATGAAGATCGTATATAGAGATGTTTATAAGAAAAACTGTATTGCACTCGGGCTGAATGTGACATGTTGCAACGTGAATATCATGCGAAGAAACATTTAAAGATAACTGCAATATATTTCGTGTTGTATTGCATAATGTTGGCAATAATAAAGTTCCTCAAGTGACAGTTGTTGGACCTAGATTATTTAATTTTTCTTGGAATTGGTATATTGACATTAGTTTTGATGTTTTTGAATATTTAAATGGGGGAGGCATTCTACATTACTGTTCCCTTTATTTCTATGTACGTCTGAAGTTGAACAAAAATTTAATTCGATAATTCATTTAAAGAAGCGTGAATATTAGATGTGTGTTTAGATATCGTTTCGTTGAATAACATTTCCGCGTTTAGAGGCATTGCAACTTTATGCAATTATTAAAATGTGTTTAAGAATTAAACTGTTAAAATCCACACATAAACTCATGGTGCACGCAATAAAATGTTCCCAAAAATACTTATATAAACAGTTTTTGGAAGAAATTGCGCACAACGTGCAACTGTGTATTTGTTTAACTGTACGATTTAACTGTGACATTCCATAGCTTCAACTTTTAAATCTGTAACGGATTTTTAAACGACGAAAAAGTAATAGATATCTGTCAAACTTAAATGACATTTAAAAAAAAATAACAAATCATAATTAATTAAAATGGTTAGCGTAGAAATGTTTTATAACACAATTAGCTACAGTGACAAGGATGAAGGAAAAGGATTACGGAGTGTTGAAAATGAATATTTTCATGTTGCGGTTCCGAAACTTCACCTTGAATTTCGGGGAAGGTTAGGTTAGGTTAGGTTGAACTGGTCGCCAGGTAAACAGCTGACACACTTAGATCTTAGACAGGTCCATTGTGATACCACATGAAGAGAAATTTACTCTTTAATCAAACCAGTTGGAGCCTCTAATGAAGCGGTGAAGTCGGTGAATCTCAATGTGTCTAAGATCACTGGTGTCGTCAAAAAAGTATTCCCCCAGGTGTAATCTTCGTCCTTGGGAGAGAGCAGGACATGAATAAAGAAGATGTGAAATAGTCTTCTTCCTCCTCGTCCATGCAGCTTCTGCAAAAGCTATTGGAGAAAATGCCAAGTCTTTTGGCGTTTCTACTAATTAAACAGTGTCCAGTTACAATACCTATTACGGAAAGATGTTTCCTGCTCAAAGTGAGTAAACTTTTTGAGCGTCTTGGGTCTATGTTTGACCATCTAAAATTTATTTATTTTATGGAGATTTGATATAACAATACTTTCCTTGTAGCGATAGGCATACCGATTTCTTCCATTTTCGGTAGAATAGGTATTTGGGTTCCTTTTCGGGCAGTTCGTCGGCTTTGCAGTTTCCCAAAAAATCACTATGTCCCAGCACCCAAATCAGGTGAATGTTAAACTGTTCTGTCATCTCCCTAAGAGGTGATCGACAGTTGCGCGCAGTTATTGAGTTTGTGGAAACACCGCCAAGTAATTTGTGGGCTGCTTGACTGTCAGAGAATATGCGGATATCCGATGTTAATATCACGTTTTCCCTTAGACAGGATAACACCTCTTTAATCGCCAGAATTTCCGCTTGGTTTTTCTTCCTCAAGTTCAATTTGCCTGTTTAGTATTTTGGATAATTGTCTTCCTTACTTTAAGCTTTATAGGACGTTTACATATTTATTAAAATAAGTGATCTTTTGCCAGCCATCTCCGTCTCTTACTGGCGGACCCAATTATCAAATACCAATGGCTTTTTATGTCAATAATATAATATATTATTAGATATATATTTTATAATATTTAATTGGCGCCCAACGTGGACTTTAATTTTATTTTAAAATGTATAATTAGCGCCCAACGTGGGACGTTTTTTTTTCTTCTTAATCCTTTATTTAACATTATGTAAATGAATAATTCTGTATTTGTTAGGTAAGGTTGAAGTGGCCGTCAGGAAAACAAACCTTGAATAGGTGCATTGTGATACCATTCTATATATGCACATACGTGTATACATGTATATTTACCTCATTTTATTAACAACGTCCTTGTGTCAAAAAAATTACCAAAAAGAGAAATCTATTATACGTTTAGATAGAAAAAACCTATATTGTCAAAAAAAAAATATCGAAACAGCCTGTGGATTGAGAACTGAAGATATCCTTATGTAGCTACTATTCAACTTCTGAGTTTATGAATTAGGCTGTTTAATTCAAAATACAAACCCATGCGATAAACACTGAAATCATCCCATAAATATTTATAAAAAATGTTTGCATTTTATGAAAGAAAATCACTTAATCAAAGACAAATTCTTATATATTAAACCACACATGACAGAGATGACAGATGACATTCTATAACTTCATAATCCCCGCATGTTATACAGCCCAACAACCACAACATGCATTCTATAATATATAGTTAAGATCTCATGGTGCAGGTTTACGTGTTATAAACATTTTTTTTGTATCGAAGTTAGCTATTTCTATATCAAAGTACGCACATCTGTGAATGCATTTTCCTTTCTCAATTGTATATGGGAATTTAAACCATCCTTCCGGAAAACGGTATCAACAAGTTTTGGGAAAAAAACACCAAAATAGGATACACGCTGCTTTGATAATTTTCTTTTTCTTTAAGGAAAAACTTGATCAAAAACATGCTCACATTTTTTTCTCAACACAGGATGCTGGTCATATTCCCACGCAGCAAGACACCATGTGTTTGGCTTCCGCCATCAGTTTTCTTATGCGCCCTCTTCGTCTTTCTCGCATCAATTTAATTAAGAAATAAAAATATTAATTCTGGTGTTTATTTCTTAAGATGGTTTTTCTTTTTTTCATAGTTTTTTTTTATTCTTTTTTTTCGAACTCACTTGGCAAGATTAAATTAGACCTCTGGCATGGAATTTCTTTTCATCCATTTTATGACCAATATGATCAGTAGTTCTTGGGAAAATAAAGAGTATGTATAGACCGTCCTCTTGACCCTTAGGCAATTTTGTTGCACTTAAAAATCCAATCTCTTACTTACGTAAAGTTTTGCAATCTTAGAAGCATTATAACAATCAGTAAAAATGCTTCTTATTTTGTTTTCCTTTCTGTGTGCCTAATCGATGGATCGTGACCAGTTTTTCTTGATGGTGGTGTATTATTGGGCTTTGGCATCCTTGGAAAGGTGATCTGGTTTGGAAGACCGATCTTGTGCAAGAAAACTGTGGAATGTGGGATGGATGTTTCCTCATCTTTTTTCCACCTCTAGTTTCGTTTAGGTTTTCTGCTTTTGGCTGGAAAACCCGTAAGTACGTGTCCATTTCAAAGAAAAAAAAAGTACACCAACCGCTTCTATATGATGTTTACGTAATAACTCCCGTCGTTAGTCGTCGTTATTGTTGTTGTCGACCGTCGTCGTAAGTTTTGTTTTTGTTTTTTTGTTTCTTGAAATGCTTCCTCTTACTTGATGATGGTTTAGGTTAAAAGACGAGACATTAAAAACGTCCACACATGGTTATTTGATCATTTTGTATTCCATGCATTGCCACTGGCCTGCTGATGGTATTATTGCGATGGCGACATACAGTTGTTGTTTCTGTTTCCGTCTAACAATAAGTAAACGGAATGCCCCATCAAACCATACTGTATATGGTTATGTGTGTGTGTGTGTGTTTGGATGAAAGATAGATTACTTTGTGTTTACTCCAGTCGAAAGGGGTTTGGTTTATTATTGTATTTCTGTCAACATTCCTGCAAGTCCTGGCTTTTTATATCTGTTTTTCAAGTGGATTGTAAGGTCTTCATACCAGAGAAGAAGACCGCCGCTAATCCTATATAATGTGTAAGCGGTCTTTTTATAAAAAAGACTTAAAAGTGACGATTTAGGGTGGATTTACATGACATTACGCTATGTAAACATTGTGAAAAAAGGATCACAAAGCGTGCATATCAATAAGCAATTGAAATGCACTTGAAATTAATGAAAAGTTGTCTCAAGTAGCTATATACCGCTTGTCCTTATACATTTTTATTTCACGTGTTCGCAGCCCATTACGTTCAGTTTTGACGATATTTTTTTTAAGTATGTTGCTACTTAAAAAATATTTTCTTCAAAAAAAAAAAAGAATTGGCGCCCGACGTGAAGCCTCGAGCTCTTTATTTTTTGTTAGATTCATACATATATCAATATTTATTTGCCTGTTTATGTTTAGTATGACAAATTGTGTGTCTTGAAGAAATGGCGCGCAACGTTTGTCTTTAGCTGTATGATTTAACTGTCTTTGAAAAGTCATGGCATTCAAAAGTACTGATATTTTTAATTGTTTTGTAGAAAATAGATTTAATATTTTTTAGAATAATTGTCAAGAAGTTTGTCCATAGATTAGTTCTAGACCTTAAATATTGTGTATTACTCACTTAACATGCAATAATATGATACACAAAAACAATCTTTATGAATGTAATTGGCGCCCAATTCGAGAATTTTTTGATTGATTGCAAAAATTAATGAGATATTGTAATTTACTGTCTAAGTTATTATTAAATAAATAAATAAGGAATCTGTTTTCAATTTTATAACTGGCCCCCAACGTGGAGCTATCTTTTGTATTTTTAATACGTTACTTAACCTTATGTGAAGGAATAATTCCGTAAATGTACATTCACCAAGGAATTCGAAATTTTTTCATGCAGAATTTTCCCCTAAGCAAGTTAAAAAAAATAAATTTGGTGGCGCAACAGCTCATGAAGAATTAAGGCCTAGTGACTTACAACGACTCGACAGTTCAAGTGTATGTAGCTACAGGATTTGAAGAGACCTACAGTTTATTGAATTCGAACGGATAAAGTAAGCGCCACTTTTCTACCCTCTTGGAGGATTTGTCACTTCCTCGGAAGAGGAATTTTTTGGTTTTAGGTCGAAGTGGCTGGGAATTGAACCCTTACGCCACAGTACAACGCACGAATCATTACGTCACATTCTGCATTTAAAATATTGTGTATTGGTCACTTAATATGCAATAATATGATCCACAAAACAATCTTAACGAATGTAATTGTTGCCCAATGTGCGACTTTCATTTAAATTGTTTAATTATTTTAAAATTTATAATTGGCGCCCAACGTGGAGCTTTCTTTTTTTATTTTATTTGTATGTGCACTGTGAAGATAAACAATATTCGAAGCACTTACCTACCTTAACACTATAATAACTCAAAGCAAATGTGAGAAACAAAAAGATTCACGTCAAACCAATTTTCAAAAGCAATTAACTTAAATTCCTGTTCGGATTCTATAATGTAACTCATTTAGATATGCACCTATTTTTCTCATCACATTGAATCTTTTTAAACCGCTACTACTCTATCCACTAACATATACAAATTCTCATTGAACAAATTGCATACCAATCTGTCACCTAACTGTTCAAAATTTATCATTTATCATGACATGCTTCCGGTGCGTTTTTTTCTGGACGCATAAAACACCATCACACACAATACAACTCGATTCACCCAACAGTCTGATCAATTAAGATTCAATCCAAGAAAATTTGAAAAAACATCATTTACTACCATCACTGGATGTGTTCGCATTAAACAGTCCATGTGTATTTTTCTATCTTTTGTGCAATTGTGCATTGACACATTAGTTATGTGTGTCACGTTCGAATTGTCATGACTTTTAATTACACAGAGAAAACACAGATACAAAGAAAAACCATAATATCTACCATCATCGTTACATAAAGCCTTGATATGATATTCTGATATGATACTCCGTGGGTGCAATGGTTTTTTTTTGCTGAACGAAACCTTTTTTCTTTTAAAACCCACATTCGGCTGCTTTTATGTTTATTGTATTAGTATTAATGAGTGAATTTATTGCTTCTACATATTGTTGGCATAACACAAAATCGTGAAAGGTAGAAAAAAACAAAATGAAAATCTCTCTGGGAACGAAAACCGCAACACGCATTTTTCCGCCTTGGGAGGGCTTTGTTGAAAGAATTTATAGTTTTTTTTTGTTTTTGTTAACAATGTCACAACAATCGCTGCCACTGGTGGTTTTAATACGGGAATGTTGATAGCAGACATATGCTTTTAGAAGTATTTTTTTTTCAATATAAATAATTCTACCTTCAAACTATCTATCTTTTAATCTATAGGTTCATTTACAAATTCTGCTATAATAATTGTTTGGATATTTAGTTTTGTTAACCTTGCCGACTATGGCGTTTTGGTGTGGAGAACTTACAGATCTTGAGGTGTGTATTACAATAATTAATTAAATATGTATTGACCCCGCATTGGGCGCCATTTCGAGAATTAAAATGTAGCAATTTGGTGCTGGTTAAGGTTATACTTCTGTAAAACCACTCACAGCTTTGCATGTTAACATCACGTAAGAACAAAACAAACTAATTAAACACTTTCATTATTTCTTTCATGAATCTAAACTTAAATGCTAATTCATGGGGCCTTAAAGTGTTTTCTATTCATTCATTTTAATTTTTGCATAAACAATGGCAATTATTCTTCACACACCGCATCGACCCATAGTCACTGATGATTTATTTCTTACCCTGAACTACCAAGACAATATTAATACATAAAATCTGACTCCAGCAAAGCATGTGTTAATTAAATGTGCCCTCTCTGTAGGAACTTTGACGCTACGATGGAGGTTTTAAACACACCACACACTGTGAGCTAGAGCTGACTGTTTTTTTTTTATTTTTAGCTTTAAGAATCATTAAAAATATTGCCACCGTTAGATGACGAGTGTGGGAAAAGAATCAAGCTTAGAGAAATAACTTTTGACAGAGGACGCAACCGGATTTTGTTGCGAATGTTTCGACTAACGATCCAAGTATTTCCTGAATTAATTTACACTTTTTTTTAATTTTTTAAATCAATTAGCATTATTTGTTTTTATTCTGTTAGTTTTTTTTTTAATTTGTTTGTTTATCATTCGAAAAAGAAATGATAAATTAAATTTAAAAAAAAAATCTGTTTGGGTGGGTTTACACTGTGTCTGTCAACGAGTCAAATTTTAATCGAAAAGGTCATAAACCTTCCTATTCAATTTTGTTCCTTCCGTGATTTGAATTTAAAATTTATTTCCATAACCAACGTGCTGTATAAACATCCTTCCAATAATTACTACATATGGTTATGCATTCGAATTAAACAAAAGAAATAAAAAGGACCAATGCACAGATGCAGACATGCCCTCAAAAAACCCGTCACTTAATCATAATCAGCTTTTCAAAAAAAAAAAAAAATTATAAATAGTTTTCAACTTCGGCGGACGCAAGGCATTCGCCTTCCGCATTGCTTCCTTCGATAAAGTTTAATCTAACAATTTAGGTTTTTTGTTTGTCTTATGGTCTTTTGTATCTCAATCTCAATATATGGGGGTTCGCCAGGCCCGTGATGATAGAAGAGTATTTCCTCCACATGCCGAGTGTAGATGGAGATATTCCTTGTTTTTTTTTTTTTAAGAATTTTATTAGAAAAGATTTTTAAGGCTTTGTGTTCGTAGTTGCAGGTTGAAGTAAAATTTGTGATATCACACGCATCTTGTAGTGTGTAAGTACATTCGAGTACTTCTATATCTTTCATGGACCAATGCTGAGAAAAATTAAATAGCGTCATAAAACTTAGTTTTATGATTTGCTGGAAAAACATTTAATTTTTTGTTTGCTTTTTACTCTCCCTAGGGTAACATAAATGTGTACCTTCTTATGAATGATATAATTAATTAAAAACAAACAAGAAAATAAAAGAAACATCTGCAAGCAATTAAAATATTTTGTAAGATTATTTGCATAAGATAAGTTTGTGATGACACTTAAAAGTAACGTCAAAAGCCTCGGTGTAATGCGGCACTAAAATTTTAACTTAAAAAAAATGCTTTTACAAGTACAAGGTCGGCTTTAATGTGTCAACATTTTAATGTCTTTTTTATGAATGAATGTAGACAGACTTACGGAGTGATTATCAGTTTGACAATTTGGCTTTCAAATGTCAAGTTGATGTCAAATAAAATGGTGATTCAAAGCAATGAAAGAGTTGTAGTTGTTGTTTGCTTCTGTAATGGCAAAATAACGTTATGGGTTTTAACTTTAAATGTATTTTTTGCGTAGAATTGATTTTTGTACGCAGAACTGTAAAATACGTTCCAAAGTAAACTGAAAACGCTTCTTAGATCTTGTATCTTTCTAATGTTTACCGAAATAATGATCGTATCGAAAATGGGCCTTATTGGGGCTATTTTTTTTTGATAACTTTTTTCGTGTAGAAAATCTATCAACCATTTCTAATAAAGTTATTGATAATATCTGTTGGGGTATATAAGACACTATAGTAATTGTTTGTTAGTAGAATCAAGCAAATGTCAAAATGTCTGAACATTTGACAAGCTAATAAACTACGATAATTGGAAACCAGCTACACGATGACGTGTGCAAGTCAAATTTAAAGTATTATTAGTTCTTTTTTTAAATGACACTTCTCTGACAAACCTAGCTGACATTTAAAGCAAACAAAATAATTATAAAAATTTAAATTGGCAGCACTGTTCTTTGCTTTATAAATGGGGGCGTTCATACATTTAGTCTGAGCAATCTGGAATAACTTTCTGTTCCTGTAACGAGTACAAAAGCACATTTGATGAAAAACAGCTGTTTTCATTAAAGTTGTTCTGAATTATCCGAAACATTTTGGGAAAACTAGCTCTCCGATAACAAATGTATAGAACAGTTGATTGCAAACTTCATTTGATATGAGTTTTGTTCTAGTTTTTTGACAGTTTACCTATCTCATTCGCTCACAAATATATTCGGATAGTTTGGTATCCGAGAAAACGATATATAATAAATTAGTAAACCCCCAATAACAGCCGAAAACTCTCAATTGTCTCACACACACTCGACTGTTATTTGACATTTTCAAAAGTGTTTTATCTCAGCTACTCTGGCATCATTTCACCTTTTAGTAAAGGTATGCGTTGGATTGGATGCGGTCGGTCATCGTGCATGTGAAGGTATTTTTCTTTTTAGTTTTTTTTTTCAGAAGTTGTCATAAGTTGATAAAAGCCGTTGTCTTTTAAATAGGCTAATTTCTGCACAATTTTGATTTTTTAAAAATTTAAAGACTAATAATTCTATTTATTTATTTTAGAACAAATGTCAGTTCCACTTATGTGATTATTTTGACGTTTACGACTAAAGGCGATAATATCACTACAAAAAAATATAACTTGCAAAATTCTTTATCAGACCTCAAAAAAATTTAAAGTTTGAATATGTGCCATATCTAAATGTTTTCATTCACATTAAAACAAATTAAATTCACCTGGTGTGGTAAGTTTTTTGACATGTGAACAACAACAAACCCCCGTTACCCCATACCTACTAAAATTATCTACATCCCAGCACGTTGACTTATAGTGGAAATTCCTCAAATGTTCTACTTTGCACTTTTTGTGAATTCACACATCGAAAGGCTATATTCGGTGTTTCACAATTCTTTATGCTCGCTCATAAGTGGCGAAAGTGTTCAGATTAGGTTGTTTCCTTCTTTGCGTTTTCCGTTCAAAGGAACTATTGGTTTGGAACAGTTCCATAATGACTGCAACTGAAGTGGTGATTAAATGTAAATCACTTGTATGTATTACTGCGCCACTTTACAAAAAAGTGACAGATTTTGACACATATGGAACGCTTGGATACGGAACACTTAAGAGGACGTCAATTATATTCTTAAGCATTTTAACATTTTTAGACACAAAATAAAAATGGATGAACCTGCAGTTTTGATAGTTCGAATCCATTTCAAAGTTTTTGAAATCGATCGAAATATAGAGCAAGGACTTTCATTTCATGTGAAATTGAAAAGTGAATTCAATTTGATCCCGATCGAAATGCAGAACATGGTTATAAATGTCAAAATTTGACAGTTGGTGGATCAGTTATATATATATACGTGGTTCATCCTCGGCTGAAGCTGTTAAATCACGCCGGTTTCAACAGATTAAGGTTCAAACAAGCTATTATCAAAACTTCAACCATTAACCATGGTTGAACTTCACAGTTATTTTCCCAAAATCGGTGGTTTAAAATCTAAAATGGAGGCTGAAGAAAAGTTCAAATATTTGTACAGCTGATTTAAATAAAATAAATTTAAGACTCAAGGCACATCTTTATTATCTCTGTTCCAACGTCATAGTCGCTAAGTCTCTCTTAACGTCAAACAATATTCCTGTTATAATCGTGATTCCCTAATTGATTTCCGGTATGTCACAATAAAATTCATCCATCATCAACACCCAACGGTTTCCTTATCAAAAATGATTGTCAAAATTGATAAAGTAAAGTAAACTATAAAATTGTACTGGTTCAAATCTTAAATCTTGCACATGTGCAGAAACCAACAGACAGAGGAAGTTACTTTTATGTATTTAAAATCAAATTCTGATAAAAAAAAACTACTGGCGATTTTATCGCTTGAACTCCATTTACAAATTACAATCATTTATTTTTTTGCACAACTCAAACAAAGGTTTGTTGGATCTGGAATTTCGAGCGCGTTCCAGAGATGGTTAATCAAGTATAGAGAAAGAGAGAGAGTCAACCGGAAGTGATTGTCAGAAAAGACCGACTCAATTCAATGATTTCAAAGACCGTGATGGTTAATATATCTTCTTTTTATGGTTTCTTTTTTTTTTTGACAAATTGAGAGAACCTACAAAACCTCAGAATAAAAAAAAACGCCAGATAATCAAAAAGTTTCATATAGAGATACTCGTACTTGATGGATAAAGAAAAAACAAGGAGACAAAAAATAATCTGAGAATTGAGAGTATCAACCGGAGTGTTCTTCCGTTGCGTTGTGTCGGTTGTCGCACCAGACACAAACAAGTTCCTCAACAGAAATAAGATGAAAAAATGTTAAACCAGATAAAATGATAATCAGAGAGAAAGGAAACTCACAAACTAGCTAACTAACGAACCAAACCAAACCGAACCAAACAATGCTTTAATATAAAAGGCAAATAAATGTAATCTGCACTTAATAGAGCGTTTACACCATCCATTTGCATCCACATTAGAAAGATATTCAATGCTGGACGCCGCGCTAACCATTACCACCACCACCACTAGTTGACTGCGGCGGCGGTGGTGGTGACGGCGACAGTGGTCGGCCTCGGCCGGGGCGCGGCGCGTTGCAACTGAGGAACCACTAAGACTTCTTTGAATTAATGCGTGCCCTGTAGGAATCGAAGCGCGACCGGATGTGTGCCATTGCACTCCACAAATCGCAAATCGGAAAAGTGAACACTGGACTATAGGCGCACGCAGTTGGGTCTTTTCTTTTGTTTAACTAAGCGCGTAACTTAAGCAATGGCAAGTTTTAGAAGCAAAGCAGCCCTCAGCTGGCTGCACAAAGCAAACAAATAATAATTCTTTCTGGGTTGTTGGTTTGGAGTCGCTGCGCTGACTCTGTGTGGCTGTGTGGCAGAGAGGCACTGGCTCTAGGGTCGAGTTACACTTTTATTTACTCATGTCTTCTTCTTTTGCATTATTAATTAAAAAGCGACTGTTGTCTTGAGTTACACTATGTATAATCCAAATGGAATTTTCTTTTATTTTTCTGTCCGTTTTTTTTTGTGTTGTTTTGTTTATTTTTTGTCGGCAGAGTAGCATAGGTTAGAGATTAATGAGATACATTCGTATGGCATTTGGACAGACATGCAGACTTTTGTCTTGCTCCGCAATCCACACTAAGTACCTACTATTTTACTTGTTTGGAGCACACACAACTCTGGGAAATTTTCAAATTTCTACCTGGAATTTTATTTTAATTATTATGACAGTGGAATGGAATTAAAGGTGTCGGCAACTTTGGCGCTTAGGTATGTTCATTTATGGGGTTAAGCTGTGGTTTGCAATTTTTCTGTGAAACAGAGTCTTGTTTGTGGGAATTTGATGAATTACAGTTTAAATACTTTTTTAACTTTTGCTTACAGCTAAGGGAATGTGCTTGATGAGCGAAATGGATTTATGATTGAATTTTAAAGTTGCGTAGACATAACTTTCTGATTAGTCAAGACTTGTCACATTTTAGAATGTGGCAGATTATCATTAGAATATAGGATTGTTTAATAATGTTCTCTGTCCAGGGCGCACTGAATGTCAGTGCATTAAATAAGCTGTCAACAAACTGAAAAGCTGCTCTGGATTTGACTTCACATCGATGACATCTTTCATTTGCTGACATTAATTTAATTGATTTTGCTGCAGTGACATTCAGCGACAGTTTGATAGTATGAGTAACAAAGTATATGACAGATTTTTAACTAATTTTTCTATTTAAATTGTCTACGATTGCAAAAATATAATAAGATATTTATTGCAACTAATATTCTTGTCACCAACAGCTGATTTGTTATTTGACAGCTCTGAAAAGTTTCTCCGAGAAAAAAAAGCCTGAAACAGGTCAGGCCTAAGGGGCAAAAAAAGCTAACATCAAAGACGTCAGTTCAGTGCAACTACAGTCCGCTTTAGTGGGCAGTGCAAACGCTTTATTTTGCGAACTTTTATGTTGATGTTTACAAATTTAAAAAAAAATGTGTTTGCTTATGCCGGATTTGCACGAGTGACAAATTATGCCATTAATTTATGTCATTAAACTGTCAAAATAATGGTAAAAGCAAATCATTAATGATAAGCCTTTACACGGGGAAAAATAATGACTGTTTGATTGATAATGGCAACCTGCCACTAAAGAATGAACAAGTACATTCTTTCTCGCGGTGTGCCATTATTTTCAAAGTGGCGTCACTGTGCATTTATATGACGCCATTTTAATGGCAATATTTAATGCAATTTTTGAATTACGAAAATAATGACATATTTTCAAAAAATTTACACGATTTTGTCATTAATGTCAATAGTTTGGGAAAAATAATGTCAATTTGTCACTCGTGGAAATCCGGCTTAGTTTTTTTGACAAAATGTCTTTGTTGTTTTAGGCGTGTTCATTTAAACCAAAAACCTAAAACTATAATTATTCAGCCTGTAATTTTCTAAAGCATAGAATAGAAGTCAATCCGCAAATTAAAATCTTCGATTAAAGCCTTGCAAAAAGTGAAGATGGGTGTTAGCGATCGCGATAACAATATGGATACTAACCATGTACATCAATAAAAGGGCACACATCAATGTGATATGTGGATTGCGAATACGTTCCACTGATGAGATTGAACACTACAAGCATCATTCAGCCGCCACCGCTTCGGTTTGTGCGAGGGCTTAATAAAAATAAATCTTCCGCCCAAGAACTATGAAAAAAATCTACTAAAATATGTATAATTTCAATCTTTTTTTTTGTTCTATGGATCAGTAAAATATTGTCAAATGACAATTCTTATTCCAAAGATTAAAATTAAGAAATGTCAGACATTTTGTTTTAGTAATAACATTCCACTGAATCCGTACAAACGTTAAAGATAAACCGCCGCTCGCTAAATCATGTCTGAATAACTTGCTAATAATTGAACATTTAAATATTCGCCTATTTATGTTACTTAAAATATAATTCGTTGCATTTGATTTAAAAATATGGTTGGCAGCAATTTTCGATCACTTTGAAAAGCAACAAAATCAACGCTATCAAAAGCTACTTAACACATTGATTAAATGTGTTTTAGTAAGTGTTCATAATTAAACTGGCGCCCAACTAGAAACTTTTTATTCTACAATCTTAAAGAAGATTAAAATATATAAAGCAATTTTTAGATCGAAATCAGAATTGTTTGCAAGATAAAAATATATTTTACATATTTATTTTTTTTAATCCAATAAATCTACCCCTGATCGTTGCTGATGTAAATTCTTTTGGCTTCGTTTACAGTTATTGTGTGTTGTTGGACTGACATTTTTATTGTAGTTGTATAGGTAGATACCTAATGAGTACTTGAGTCACACTACACAATGTAAGTATCGATTTCACCAATGATGACGACATTTAGTACAGAATTAAATAAATGTATCCGTTAAGTTTATACCACCACCATATTATCTGACTCATCGTTACATTCAAATCCGGATCATGATTTCGGTCGCGTTCTTTTTACACAAAAAAACAGTAAAACAATTTAAAGCAGCAACCACATGCAAGATAATAAAATACATTTTGCAGCCATCTGTTTCGATAAGACAATGCGCCGACGATTTCAATTTATCAACGTCGTCATCGTGCGTCGTCGTCGCGTCGTTAGCATAAACTATGCGATAAGAGCAATCTACCTACTATAAAATTATAAAAAAAAACAACTTAAGAATGGTCTAATCAAATAATATACATAAACTACCCCTTCAAACTTAAATTCTTATCTTTATGCGAATTCGATCATCACCAGTAAATTGTTTGTGTTTACCTATTTATTTTCTAAATAGATAAGCAAAATATTTATTTTTTTAGTTTGAGCTCTACTCGTATGATCGCAAGAATCCACATTCGCATTCCTCAGTCTGACTTTGTCTTAATAACATTCAGAGGTGTGAATAGATCCTTCACCATTCTTCCACATAAATATTTTAATTGTCAGTTCAAAATAATATAAAACTAATCACGTACTTTTTTTGTATTTTTAATTCTAGATCTATCCAGGACCAGATGCTGAAAAAGCCATAATGGGTTCATTGGTATTTTGTATTCATCACAAACAAGGCTGCAAGTGGTCAGATGAACTAAGAAAGTTAAAGGTAAGTGTAGATATGAATTTGACAACCCAACGTTATTCACCTCCGTACTCACCTCTATCATAAAATCTGTCTATTTCGAATTCTGCGAAAAATCATATACGATTTATTTTGTTGTAATGTTTGACAGTACATTTCAGAGGATAAACAAATTTATAAACTCAATATTTTGTTTGATTAAGAATCGCGATCAAATTGTATGCACGGCTGTCAAAAATTTTCAATAGAATTCGATTTCGAATTTCTACACATTTATGTAGTTTGAGTGGTCTACTCCTTTTTGATTCCAATCATACATATATAAAAATGTTGTATTCAAAAATTTACAACATACACCATTTAACGCCGCCATCTTAAAACGGCTTCATTAAATAATTATTACTTTTGACAAATAATCCGACGAAAAACTTTGTATGTTCAATTTGTGCTCCTTATCAAATCGAGAGCAAAAAATTCTCCGAGAACATTTCTCGGATCAACCAATCGAACGTTTTTAGAGTAACAGGAGTGGAAAAAGATTAACTCCAAACAGCCAATCGAAAACGACGTTATAGTATACATTAATCAGCATATTATTTCCCTCCAGAAAAATGAGATCTCACAAATTTTGCTCCAAACTGAGAAATTGTTCGTATATGAATCCTTTTTCATTTTTCTGAACTTTCCACACACATCTGACATCTTCTCTCTGACTTTGACTAAACCGAAACACACATACCTACAACAATCATAAAATATAACATTAGCTTATACCTTTCTCTTTTTTTTTTTGATTGCAGGGACATTTAAACACCTGCAAGCATGACGCCACCCAATGCCCAAACAAGTGTGGCGCCCAGATTCCCCGCATCATGATGACAGATCATCTGCAATTCACCTGCACTCAGCGTCGCGCCAAATGTGAATTCTGTCATACAGAGTTCAGTGGTCAAGGATTGGAAGAGCACGCTGGCACCTGTAGCCAAGAACATATATATTGCGAGGCCAAATGTGGTATGCGTGTGCAGCGCGGTCGAATGAACATACACAAGGCAAAGGATTGCATAAAGCGTCTGCGTCGTTGTCCCCATTGCACGAGGGAATTTTCTGCAGATACATTGGCCCTGCATGGAGCCCAATGTCCACGTGCCCCCATCACCTGTCCACAGAGATGTGACGCTAGTCCGATTGCCCGCGGAGATATGGAAGGGCACTTGCGGGACGAATGCAAGGCTTTGGCTATATTTTGTACATTTAGAGAGGCTGGTTGCCGTTTCAAGGGACCAAGGCATTTACTGGAATCGCATTTAGAAGCAAATGCTGCCTCACATTTGTCTCTAATGGTGGCCTTGTCTTCACGTCAAGGGCAGCAGATTCAAATGCTTAAATCGGCCGTTGCCAAACTTTCGACAAACTACACTGGAACGCTTCTTTGGAAGATCACAGATTGGTCGGCAAAAATGACCGAAGCTAGAGGAAAGGATGGGCTCGAGTTAGTCTCTCCACCATTCTTCACCAGTCAATATGGCTATAAATTGCAAGCTTCGATGTTTCTTAATGGCAATGGACCTGGTGAGGGCACACATGTCTCAGTCTATATCAAAGTTCTTCCCGGTGAATATGATGCACTTCTTAAATGGCCATTTGGACACTCAATCACATTTACGCTCTTCGAACAAGGAGCCCACAGTGGTCAGGGTGGTGTTGCTGAATCCTTCATACCCGATCCAACTTGGGAGAACTTTCAGCGACCTTCTACCGAAGTAGACCAACTCGGCTTTGGATTCCCACGTTTCATTTCTCACGATTTGCTGCACCGACGACCATTCATCAAAGAAGATACCGTATTCCTAAGGGTTAAAGTAGATCCTAGTAAAATTGTTGCCGTTTAAAAAGAATATCTATATTATTTTGTAAGATTTTAGACTTAAGTCTTTCCCTAATCGCCCACCAGAGCTCTTCATATGTAAATACTGTGTATTTTTTTCGAAATCGAGCTCATTGTTGTAAATATACATAAATAAAAAAAGTGACAAAATTATAAAGAAAATAAGCTCTTCGGTTGAGTAGACAAGTCAGCTACTTTTCGTACTGTTAAGAGTTTATTAAAGTTAGATAGTTTCAATCAACGAGACAACTCAGGGGTTCATTTAAGGGCCTGAACTGTTTTTTTTTTATCAATTTTAATATATATGTATTTTTTTAAATTATATTTGAATGAAAAAATAAATTGCATAAAAAGTTTTTTTAACAAAATTCCTCTACTGCTGGAGATAAACCAAAGTATAATAGAAGAAAATTGATCAAAGACGATAAACCGTTATTCTCTTTTCGTTATCTCTCTCTGTAAAAATTAAAAAAAAAAAATAATGACGAGAAGAGAACAACACTCGCATTCTATTTTTCGAGTTTTTATCTTAAGTTTTTTTTGTAATTGTTTTAATTTTTTTATTTGCCCAAAAGAAAAAAACGAAATTTTATTATTTATATAAAAAAAATATATTAAAAATGTAAATAATTGTCGAAACAATAATAATATTTCGAGGAATGTAACAGCAACAACAATAAAATATGTTTCAAATGTTTTCTCGGTACACTTCCTGTGCGGAAATTTATCTTTGTAGTCATTAGTTGTGTAAGTTTTATATTAAATGGTATTTGCATTGTCCTTTTAATAAAACAAAAAAAGAAGAAATAATTCATTTTAAATGTATTTTAAAAACAAATAACACGCGAATCAAATAAATATATTATAGTAGTCTTAGACTAAGTAATATTGGTTAAGTGCATAGAAACTTTATGACAAATGAAAATAAACGTTTCATGTACCGATAAGAATAATTTTTGAAAAAAAATGTTTGTTGGATTTTTTTTTGTTCTACAAAAAAGTTGATAATGTTATCACTAGTACGAAGGAATAATGAGATTATTACTGTAGCCACTATTGGTAAGCTTTAAAATCTATGAGCACATAAACGGTATTGGGATTATCATGAATACAAATTTCCCTGGAGCCAATAAATTCCGAGGGAAAATTTTTGAGCATCATTTAGTTGCCTACGTTCAAATAAGCGGGAATAAGTTTTCCCAGGGAGTTTCCGTCATTTAGATACGATTTTTTGTTCGAGGGAAATTTATTGCGTGGGAGATTCACGATGGCACCCATTATTTTAGAAATAATGTACATATCTAGCTTCTGTACCGTAAAATGTTTCTTTAAAAATCAAGATTTTGATCAAACGTTGCGATCATTGAAAAAATACTTAAGGCGTTTTTCTATTTAGAGTAGTCTAAATTCTCAAAACATTGGTTTGTTTCCTTTTCACTCTAGAGCGTTTCCGAATGTTTGTTTGTTTCTCGTTCTGAACATGTGCAGGGCGCGATCGATGTGCTTGAATATAATAGTCTGAGCATTGCTGAGCACACAAAATGTCGTGTGTTGAGAAGGAAAAATAATCAAATGTAATTAAAATGGCGAAATAAGTTCGTCACTTGTTGATTTTCTGTATCTGTTATGTTTCTGTGTACAAAATAAGGGTGTTTTTGTGTTATGTTGCTTTTTTATTATTGAAATGAAAATGTATTCTGGTTTGTTTGGTTCAAGTTTGTTTAAAAAACAAATCTGTGTTCAGAGCTTACTCTATTCGGAATAAGTTCACAGCATATTCTATGCACTCAAACTCTGTTCAGTGATCTGCTCTGAACGAAAAAATAAATACGCCTATTGTGAATTTCGTTTTGTATGCATTTTGTTATTTTTAAATTGGAAATTAAAAGAATACATACTCAAATTTATTTTCAAACGCAGACAAGCAAAATAGAAACCTTTGAAGTTATACGGATTGTGAATATAAAGCCAAATTAAATGCACTAGGGAATTAATTTTAAACATATTTTAAGTTTTAATTATTAGATGACATAACTTGCTATTCTCCAACATATAAAGTTAATGGTCTATGGTATTTTTTGAGAACCGAATACTCCAGGATTTTATGACAAAGCTTGGGGTTGTCAAAAACCTTGGTCGACCCTGGGTAAAGATCAATGAACGAATCTTGTTGCACAAGGATACTAAAACTGACAACTGACTCGACTACTGTCGAGTTAGACGTTTAAGAAGAAAGAGAAAGATAGAAGAAAGAAAGAGTTCAGAAAGAGAACTGTACACTTTAAGTTTGTAGTTGGCTTCTGGCTCCCGTGTCCCGTCGTGAGCGGACGTGTTTTTCTGTCCGGAGAAGTACGAGATTAAAAAAAATAGTTTAATTAAATAACTTAATTAAAAGTTGTGTTAACATATAAAATACGCATTAAATAGTGCAATTGTTATTTAATTGTTATGCTGTACTAAGTCGACAACACCAGGGAAATTGTAACTTGGAGAGGGAGTCGAACGAACGACGTCCACGTGTGTAGAAGCTACACCTACTCCCAGTTTCCTTGCTCGAGCACATGAACACAGCATTCGGATAGGGACTTCGCGTCGTCCCAGAAATTAGAAGCATCCTGGATCGCTTATGTCGCAGCCCATAATGGACACAAGCTGCAGAATCCCGTTATACAGCAACGGAACCGATAATTGGAGAAACAACAGTTCTGGACATCTCACCACCCAACAACTAGAAGATCGCTATCATCATATAACCATCGAGATATCGCCCTCTCATTCAAACGAAAGATGTAAAGTATTGAGCTCTCGCTCTAACTGACGAAAAATAAGATGTACATACGCTTATGTATTCCAATTCGTAATTGCACACATTTTTGTGTTTCAAGACAAGAGAGACGAGATGACCGTTTCTCTTTATCGCACCTAGTTTTAAGTCCTTATATTTTAGTTCTTTTTTTTTAAATGAAATCGTAATGGTCTTTGTTGAGTGGACACATTATTTAATTTTTTAAACTGTAGTTTAACAACTATGTACTTTTAACTTTCTTTTGTCTAAATTTAAAGAACAAAAATAATAAAAAATTCAGTGTAGCCTGGCCAATTCGAAGTCGGCAAAATAATATGTAATCGCAATACATGTGTATTATCTATGGAAAATGTAGTTCTAAAAAAATCTCAATAACGTTTACTACTACTACTACTACTACACTTTAAGTTTTTAGCCCTGAAGTCTCCCTAGGCAGGGTCGCAATAAAGGGGAGACATGGGGTCGATCTGAACTCGTATAAAGTACATATAATCGCACATATTCTGTATTTCACTTTTTGTGAATTTGAGGAACGAAAGCGAATTTAGATGTTCTGTATTCCACATAAAAATGTTCGGTATTCCCCCTAAAATAAAGTTTGTAAATAGTTCTTTCCGAATGTGGAATTTTAGGGTTATGAATATGAAAATTCGTGTTCTACATTCCGAATATGAACCGTTTTTATACAAATTGTCTGTAACAGGTGATTTTGACACTTCGAAAAGTGAATTGGAAGGAGTTGAATCCACTCGAAATGCAGAACACGTTATTTCATTTTAAGTGAAATTGAAATTCATTTTGAATTTATTTTCACTCGGAATGCAGAACATGTGTGAATACTTCGTTCGTTGAACTTTCCATAGGGTCGACCTAGGCTTTTTCGACAACCCCAAATTTTGTCAAAATAACTTTTTTGGGTTCTCAAAAACACCCGAGGGCCATTAATTTTATGTTGCAGATGTCATTTAATAATTAAAACTTAAAATATGTTTAATTTAAGTTCTTAGTACATTTTTGTTTGGCCTTATGCACAATCAAGAACTTCAAAGATTTCTATAAATTTGGGTATTCTTTTATTTTCATTTTAAGGACAATAAGTTGCATACAAAACGAGAATTCACAACAAAACAAATACTTCAGATTAGGGATGAGCGATATTCATATATGTTAACGAAACATCGATATTAAAATTAAAAATCGATGATTCAATATCGATGTTGAAGGAAGAATAAAGAAAATTCCTTAAAAACATCGATGTTTTCGATTCGACAATTAGTAACATCGATGATGAGTATTCGATATTTTCTCTATAGCGTTCATCCCTACTTCATATCTCATGTGACTTTGACGTTTATTGCTCTATCTCAACTTGCCCCAGCTAAAAACCTAGATCTACTTTAGGTCGAGTTGAGGACGACCCTAGGTTTACTTCGGGTTTTTTTTTAAAACGCCTTAGGGCTATGACGACTTCAGGGCTCAACGAACAAACCTAATGTCGATTTCCTTACAACAACAAAAAGAAATGATTCGCGACGGATTTATTTCGATAATAATAATTTAATATTAAGATATACATCTTTTAGATAATCAAGTCTTAAATGGAAAATTTTAAATTTTAATACAATTTTAATAAATAAGAAACAAACAAAATTTATAATAATGATGTCTCAGAAGATTAAAGTAGAACACAAAAAAACCAAAAGAAAAAAAAAGAAGCAGAAAAAGAAAAATAAACTGATCTGTAACAATTTTTTTTTTCCTTAAACGAGTTGGGTGGCGAGTTGCGGTAAACGAATAAACTGTCAAAGTGACATGAAGATCTTCAGAAAACATCGATGTAACATCAAATAATCATCACCGATATTTAGAAATATCGAATCAAAAACATCGATGGTTTTAACGAACTTCATTTATGGGCTCTATAGGGAATTTTGTTTTCCACGGAATATTATATTCCCTCAAAATTGTTTGGCCAATCGTAAATCTTACTGTATATTATTTTGATCGAACAAGAAATCGTATGAAATGACAGAAAATCTCCCTGGGAAAGTTTACCCCCGGTACCAATAAAATCCGAGGGAAATTTTTTAACAGCATTCAAGTTTCCAAACATTCGAATGAGAGAAAATTTTCCAGGGAATTTTTTATTCACGATTCGTTAATATCGATGATCATCACTCATCCTTAATCTGAAGCATTTGTTTTGTAGTGAATTCTCGCTATTTTTAAAATGGAAATTAAAGGAATACTCGAAAATATTTTCAAACACATTCGTGCAAAATAGAAACCTTTGAAGTTATGTGGATTGTGCATAGTGATAATGTAAATGCACTAAGGAATTAAAATTAAACATATTTTAAGTTTTAATTATTGGATGACATAATTTGATTTTAAATAATATGGCCCTCGGGTATTTTTTGAGACCCGAAAAACCCGGTTTCTTACACCTCAAGAAAACCCTAAAAGTAGAGTAAAGTTCAATCAACCAAACTAAAATTGCGTTTATGTACGTATACCCTACAAAATAAGAAATTATTATGTTGAAAAAAGAAAGTGCCAGTTCATAATAATTATTTCAAATTTAAAAATTATACTAATTAAAAAACAAATATGTTTGAATTTTCGGTAGGTATTCAAAGAATTTTAATAATTTTAAATTTAAATAAAATTTATTTAATTTATTTTATTTTATTTAATAATTAATTTTAATTTTTTTCGGCAGACTAAAGAAGAGCACATTTTCTTATTAGATATGGATATTAAAAAAAAACATTAAATATAAAAAGTCGAAGAAAAAAACGCTACCTACCGTTATTCAAAATTAATCTACATCGATGTTTGAAACGCTTCGAATCAAAATAATAAATTCAAATTTCTCTTCAGCATACGACCCTAATGACGAAACAATATTGAACACCCTGTAAATGTTTCAAAAAGTAGATAAATTAAATTTTCGCTTTCGGAATTCAAAGCCAAAAACTAGATGTAAAAATAGATACCTATATATAATGTTGTGTTAGGTCAAATCACTTCCGTACACACAAATACATACAATATTACATCAAAAATACTCTGGGATACTGTTGGCACATCTAAAAACAGAGAGATGCTGGTTTTCTAGTTTTGCTGAACTCCTGGTGTCGGAAACGAATTACCAAAAACGAACTAGTCCACTGCTCACTAAAAAGGACCCGGGCCAAATGTAAATTAACAATAGTGGGAGTATGGTATTTCGGTTAAGCATTTTGTAAGGTGTACTTCTTTTATGGAATATGTATGTGCAGAGTACTATAGGTACCCCTCACAGTCGAACAGTCGTTGTTTTTGTTCCGTCTATAGGTAACGAGCACGAAACAAGCGCATTTGCTTTGAGAGAACTTTTTGGTTGTTTTATAAATCAAATTAAAATAAAAACCACGGCTGCGTCGCATGGACTTGGTCTTGTATTTTGGATTTTTTTTAAAGATATTTTCAATAATAAATATATTCTAAATAGCGGTAAGTGTAACAAAAATGTTTATTTTCATATAGGTATTATATTTAATTATTTATTTTTTTTTTAAATAAAATAATTTTAATAAATAATAAAAAAAAGTTTAAATTTAATGCAATATCTTGCAATTTCCTTTTTTAAAATCCATAAAAAAATGTTAACTTATTATATGCGGATTGCTAGGAGCATCCTAGGTTCCATCTACAACTGTGCGCCACTAGCACTAGATGTGTGCAGATTTTCATCAGCATTCACAACCGATTTTGATTTATGTTGTTCTTTTCGATCATAACAATTTAAGTTAATTTTCAAACAATTTTTAGTTTGAAATTCTAAAATAATTAATATAGTTATTCGACTACTTTCTTCTTCTTCTAATTAATTTAATTAGAAGAATTAGTTTTCCTTCAGGTCATTTCATACATTTTTCCTTGTTCCTGTTCGACATGCAGAGAAACTAATGTAAGAAACAACTCGTCTGGAAATGACTGTCATAATTTTTGAAATTTATATTCATTGAGAAAATTGGAATTGAAAATGAAAATAACTTGAAAAAAACTGAAATTTTAATGGAAAACTGGAACGGTCATGTTTGCCCAAGTTCGCTTTTGTGAATTAACTCAAAGCGAAAGTGTTCGAAATTAATGTGGTTTTCCATTGGTACAAGAATGTAATTCTTTTTTAATACAAATCTGCCAAAATACGGATTTCTACAATTAAATATTTCCATTGGGCAACAAAAATAATTTTTTTTTTGATTCTGAATCAAATTCGCAGATCCGTATTTTTCGGTGAATATACCCCTCTTTTTACTAACACCACTAAGCCCTAGTACAATTGGGAGCATTTAGTTTGACAACTATCAATTTCACAGAACGTATATACGCCAATGCCATAGCAAAAGAAGATTTAATTCAAATCGCGTTCCATTCGCCACGAAAAATATCAAATTCCTCATCAAATTGAAATGAATTTTCCAATAGAAGGTCCCATAAGATATCACTTTCAATACGATCCGCCTTGTGGAATCGGTCTGCCAGGCAAGTGCAAAATGATGAATTCGTGAAATTATTTTTGTTTGTTACCTTTTGTACAAAAATGCTAAAGTCGCTAAAAGTCATTGGGGTTATAAACTGTTTCATGGTTTATAACTGTTACATAGTTTCCGATTGGTAACCCGGAAAACTTTCGAATTCTTCTGAAAGTGTTCGATTGTGGTGGGTGGCAATGGCGCAGTGGATAAAGTGCTTGATTGCTAACTTAGACGTGTGGGTTCGATCCCCACGCGCGCTAGGCGCATTATTTTCTATGCCTCCAATTTTAATTGGATGCCGCCCATGGGTTAAAATGAGACAGTCAATACCTGGTTCTCAAATCCAATGTGCCAAACTAGTGCCGTGCAATTCACGTTGCATTTAAAAGACCTTAGGTCTTACATATTTTTAAAAAAATGACAGTTCTTCTCATGGAAGAAATCGAAATTCGATTCTGATTTTGACGTCAGAACCAATGACAGAAACACGCACACACACAATCATTAAATGTTAAACTCGTATTTAATGTTGTCTCGGTCATGTTTACAAAATAAAATAATCACAAATGTGAGTTTGAAATTTCCGAAATCGAAAAACCTACTGTTGACTTGTTCGATTGGGATCACGGATTGGAGGGTTATTCCGGATTACCAATTGAAAAAGACAAAAGTCAATGGCGTTGGTGTTGATAGTGCATTTTTTTTTTCAAATTTACGAATTCTTTTTTGAGTAGGTATTACGATTTCACTAAAACTCTTACAAATGATACATAAAAAGTTTTGAAAGTATACGAGTTTTCAACATATATCGTTTTTAATTGGCAACCCGGAAACGGAAGTGTTTACTTGAGAAAAAATGACAGTTATGATTCAGAAAAGAAGAGAAACTTGCTTCTGGATTTGAAATCAGAATCGAGCCAGAAGCACTCACACATTAATATACTTGAACGTCAAACTCGACTATTGTCAATTTATGTAGGTATCATAATTGTGCAAAAAACATTTTTCATTTTCATTTACGTACACAATTATTTTCACATATACAATCAGATTAAAATTCAGAATCGCCAGAATTAAGAAAATACGTTTAGTTCGCGGATCGAATAAGTATTCCTAATTACCAAATAAAAATAGAAATTCGTATTATAAGACCCAGTTTGCTCTTGAAATAACATGCGGTCTATATGAAGGATAAATCATATTAGGTATGTCGTTTTCTATTTGCCAAAAGGGATTACGAATTTTTCCATTTGTATATTAATTTTTACTTACGATATAGGTACTACGTATAGAGGGCAAGTTTTGCATTTGGAAAAAAATCGAACTAGAAATTTTAATCAAACTTGAAATGATAGAGAACACCAAAAAAGTAGGTCCCGCAATTCCGTCTGTCTGCCTGTACAACGCTAATGGAAATGAAGGATTTAGGTGGCAGGTGGCATAAAACATGCATGTGCAATATAAATACATCAGATTCATTTGATTTTTAAAGATACATAAGTACATACATATACATAAATGTAACGGGTGATTTTTTTGCTACTTGGTTTTTGACGTTTATATTTTTGACAGATCACACATGACAAATTCCACGAACATTTGACATTTCGATTCAGTATTGTTTGCCATTTCATCATGAATAGACTTACGCCTGAACAACGTTTGCAAATTATTGAAATTTATTATCAAAATTCGTGCTCTGTGAAAAATGTGTTTCGCAAGCTACGTCCGTTTCAGCGACGAGGCTCATTTTTGGCTAAATGGATACGTGAATAAGCAGAATTGCCGTATTTGGAGTGAAGAGCAGCCAGAGGCAATTCAGCAGCTACCAATGCATCCCGAAAAATGCACTGTTTGGTGCGGTTTATGGGCAGGCGGCATCATTGGGCCGTACTTCTTCAAGGACGATGAAGGCCGCAGGGTTACGGTCAATGGAGAAAGGTACCGTTCGATGATAACAGATTTTTTTTTGCCGAAAATGCAAGAATTGAACTCGGTCGACATGTGGTTCCAACAGGACGGTGCCACATGCCACACTGCACGCGAAACCATGCATCAATTGAGAGGCGAATTTGGTGAGCAGTTGATCTCACGTTTTGGCGCAGTCAATTGGCCACCAAGATCATGTGATTTGACCCCGTTAGACTATTTTTTGTGGGGCTATGTTAAGTCTATTGTCTATGGGGACAAGCCAAACACGATTGCTGCCTTGGAAGCCAACATTGAACGCGTCATTGGTGAGATTCCGACCGAAATGTGTGAAAGTTTGCCAAAATTGGACCTTCAGAATGGACCACATGAAGCGTAGCCGCGGGCAACATTTAAGTGAAATTATTTTTAAAAAGTAAATGGCAGAAATTGATTTATCGATCCAAATAAAAATTTCATTCACTTTTTACAAGTTTCTGTGTTTTTTTGAATTTTCAAAAACCAAGCTCTTAAAAAATCACCGTTTATAAGGGCCTAACCTACATTGTATGTAGTATTCAGTGACGTATTCAAAAATTCGTTAAAAGAAAATATAATAAGATAGAAATAAATGGATAATACACATAATTAAATGTTTTTTAGTTGTTATAGTTTGAGGGGAAAAAAAGATGTCATTTGAATTTCTGGATAAATAAGAATATATCAAAAAAAAATTCAAAAATCGTTGGAGCGGTTTTTTTTAAATTTTTATTTGTATGTATAAAATTTGAAAAAAAAACATTTTTAGAAAAAAAGTTGAAATGCCATTTCGAAGATATTATTAATATACATAAAAAATTCGAATTTAAAAAAAACTCATTGATTAGTTTTCAAAAAATCGATTTTTGAAAAATAAATTTTGATTTATTTTTAAAAATCAAAAAACTTTTTTTTTTGATAATTTGAATATGCAGTTTTATTAACACTGTTAGGAAACATTTTCATAAAAAAATATTTTAATCGGTCCATCCAATTGTAAGAAAGTCGAAAATATTAAAAGTGGTTATATGGGAAGTACCGTTAATAAGTACGCAAAAAAAATATTTTTATATTTAAAAGTGGACTGTACTAACATACTCGTAAGAACACATAAATCTTTTTATAAAAATTCGTGTAGCCGTTTTATAGAAATCATTTTTATTCATAACAGTTTTTTAACATTTGTATGGGAGGTACCGTTGTTTTTCATTTTTAAAAAATTGTTTTTTTAACTATTCAAGATAATGTCAAATAACTACCAAATACGAAGTTTCGAAAAAATCGATTGAGTTGTTTTACTAATACATATAATAACTTTTTTTCAGTGTGAGTAATGGACTTATTTTTTTTTTATTTTATAGGCTACTATTTAGATTTATCAAAATGAATGCTTGGGATACTGAAAAAAGGATTTGGATAGTGCAGCGATATACCATTCTTTGCAGTCCGTCATCTCCGTCCAAAGGGAATTTAGGCTGGGGTTTGGGGGTACTCCCCCGAGTAGATGGACCATTATGAGGCTGGTGAACCTGTTTGCCGAATCTGGAAGCATCGAACGAAGACCGTATCATCGAAATCCCATTGTTCGGGTTCAGGATACAATCGTGGCTGTTGCATTGGCAATACAAGCAAATCCAAGTGTTTCGACTCGAAACTTATCGGGCCAAATTGGAGTTAGAAGACGGTCATTACAACGGATACTTCATGATGACTTAAACTTGTTTCCGTACAAAGTCCAAATTACAAGCAATTTAAACCCTCAGGATTTGCCTGTTCGCCTGGAATTTTGCCGAAAAATGATTGCAATGGCCGAAGAAGACAACACATTGATAAATTGTTTGTTCATGTCTGATGAGGCCCATTTTGACTTAAACGGCAATGTTAACAAGCAAAATTGCCGTATATGGAGTGAATCTTATCCAGAACTGTTCCCTGAGACGGAAATGCACCCAGAACGAGTCACTGCGTGGTGCGCAGTTTCATCAAGGTGTACTGTCGGGCCATACTTCTTTGAAGAAAACGGTGTAACACAAACTGTCAAATGGGACAGTTATTTAAAGATGTTGAAGGAGTCTTTTACCCAGAACTTCGCTGAAGACGTATCCCTTTCAGCAGGATTTGTTTTCAACAAGATGGAGCAAGTGCACACGCAGCCACACAAGTTATGGCGGACACCCAAGGTCACCTGACCTGACAGCACCAGACTTTTTTTTATGGGGTTATGTCAAGCAAGAAGTGTACAAAATGAAACCCAGGAATTTGACTGAATTGAAGCAGTCCATTAAAACAATAATTGAGGCGATCCCAATTTCAACCCTTCAGGCCGCAATGAACAATTTTCTGATCAGGTGCCCCATATGCGTGGATGAGCGTGGAGGTCATTTGCGGTCTATCATCTTTAAAAACCATTAGCTATTTAAAATAAAATTTAATTTTTAATCCAATAAAACACAATTAATGAAATACATCGATTAAAATAAAAGTTATTTAAATTTCTTATTGTAGCACGATTCGTAGGCCACCCTGTACTAGAGGTACCAAAAATAACAATTTTTTTTCCAAAAACAATTATTAAAATGTACCCTTTAACTTTATTAATGAACTGATTTTTTTTTTTATAAAAATCGTTGAGAAAAATAATATTTTTGTTTTTGACCAAAAAAAAATTTACGGGAGCTACTGTTATTTGTAGCCTTAAAATAAATGAAAAAAACGTGTGGGCATATTACCGAAAAAAACAATATGTAACAAGTTTGAAACAAATCTATCCAACCGTTTAGGCTGTAGACTCGAGACAGACAGACAGAATGACAGACAGATAGACGGAATTGGGTCACCCACTTTTTTGGTGTTCTCTATGATCATAATGTTATGTTTGATTGTTAGAATTTTTTTTTTACGAATACATAACTTGCCTTATTGTACCTACCATCGCAAGTAAAAATATGTGCACTAAATTCAAGTCTAAATTTTGGTTAAGTTTTTTCTAAATATTTTGTTATTAACGATATCTGCCATAGAACCATTTTCTTGATTTTGGATTTCTCATAAACGGCTCAACGGATTTCGATAAAAAAAATTAGTGTCCTTTGATTTCTAAATAATACTGCATACCAAAATTTTGTTATTAAAAAATTAAGTAAAAAATACTAAAACATATTGAGCTGTTTCGAACATAAGAGCAAGTACGTGCGATCCAGTCGTGCATTTTTATTATGAGAATAAAGAAACCCGTTTGACGTTTCAGCAAATTTGTTTGCTTTATTTTGGTGTGTGTGCAAGTGCTTGTTTCATGTACCTGTAAGTCCCACTCTGCGATCCAGATCTGTGATTTTGGTCACGGATCAAAAAATAATCCATAATTTTAGTAGTTCAGGATCAAAAAATCCCTAAGGGATGGAATATGTTGTTGAATTAAAAACGACATTAGAGTCAAAGAAAACTCCATGATTTTTGTTACTTATGGTATTTTGGATTGGCAATTCGGAAGAACTCTCCGTCCAGAACACGAATAAGACTAACACATCCAGTTTAATTCTGAAGTTTTTTTTATCGCTATACGTGTGTATAGTGTCACATATATGCACATAGATGTCTAATTTTTAATCTTTATAAAAATTGGTTTTCAACTTTGTAATGAAAAAGAATTTAATGAACTGTTTTATGAAATAGTAATAACATTGTATTTAGTATTATTGAAAAACTGCCCATTTATTTTACAGCAATCACCTCGAATTTAATGGACATTTTACAATAAGATTTATCAGTATACACAAGAAATAAGGCAAATCATTAATAAAACGAATAAAAAGGAATTGTCGGAGGTGACTACCCAGGCGCGTGGTGGCCCTATGGGACACCGGGAACTTTCCCGGGGCGTTTCGATTTAAGGGGCGTTTTTTTTTAGGAAAAAGTTGAAAGAAGCACTGCCTGGGCAACGTACACGAAGGTCAAAGAACAAAAGTTATGTCTATGATGCATTAAGAAAATTTGAGATTAAAAAATGTTATTTTGGACAAAATTATTATGGCTATTGAAAAGCGTTTTTCACAACATAAAGATTTTTATGGAAACGTTGAATATTTCGATCCACGAAGTTTAAAAAAATTGCCGAAAATGGTTTGCCAAATATGGCTTTGGACAAAATATGTGACTGCACCAATACAAAAGACGAAGACGTACGTAATGAACTTTTGTCCTTTGCCCGTTTATTTCCTTCCATTGCTCTAAGATTACGAACGAAAGTGGACGATAATGTTGTTGGAATTTGGGATTGGGATCAATTGTCCGACGAAGAAGATTTACTTGGCAAAGTTTACAATTTTTGCGTCGGTTGTGTTTATAAATTAATAGTTGATTATAGAATGTTTTCTTTGGAATATAAAAATGTATTCAAAATTTAAAAATGTCTGCTTACCCTACCTATGACACATGTAAAATGTGAAAGGAGTTTATCTAAATTAAAAATTATAAAGAATAGATTAAGATCAACCATGCCTAAGTTCATTTTTGTCAAAAAATAATAATTCCGAGCATGCACAATGCTGTTTCATGTAATGCGGTCGATTAAAATTCTTTATTCTAAAGTTTTATTAAATACAGTAAAAATAACTAAATTAACAATGTCTATGTTTTTGAATCAAATCAAAATGATTGGCATGTCGGCCAGCCTTGCGCTTTTTTACTGGAGTGCTTTGTGGTACACAACATTTATTGTGTAAGTTTTATTTTCGGGTGCGTACACGTACAAAGCGGTAGGTTTGCCGATACGTGAGCAAGTCACATAATGGGTGATTTTTTTGCTACTTGGTTTTTGACGTTTATATTTTTGACAGATCACACATGACAAATTCCACGAACATTTGACATTTCTATTCAGTATTGTCCGCCATTTCATCATGAATAGACTTACGCCTGAACAACGTTTGCAAATTATTGAAATTTATTATCAAAATTCGTGCTCTGTGAAAAATGTGTTTTGCAAGCTACGTCCGTTTTTTCCGCTCATTTTTGGCTAAATGGATACGTGAATAAGCAGAATTGCCGTATTTGGAGTGAAGAGCAGCCAGAGGCAATTCAGCAGCTACCAATGCATCCCGAAAAATGCACTGTTTGGTGCGGTTTATGGGCAGGCGGCATCATTGGGCCGTACTTCTTCAAGGACGATGAAGGCCGCAGGGTTACGGTCAATGGAGAAAGGTACCGTTCGATGATAACAGATTTTTTTTTGCCGAAAATGCAAGAATTGAACTCGTTCGACATGTGGTTCCAACAGGACGGTGCCACATGCCACACTGCACGCGAAACCATGCATCAATTGAGAGGCGAATTTGGTGAGCAGTTGATCTCACGTTTTGGCGCAGTCAATTGGCCACCAAGATCATGTGATTTGACCCCATTAGACTATTTTTTGTGGGGCTATGTTAAGTCTTTTGTCTATGGGGACAAGCCAAACACGATTGCTGCCTTGGAAGCCAACATTGAACGCGTCATTGGTGAGATTCCGGCCGAAATGTGTGAAAAAGTTTGCCAAAATTGGACCTTCAGACTGGACCACCTGAAGCGTAGCCGCGGGCAACATTTAAGTGAAATTATTTTTAAGAAGTAAATGGCAGAAATTGATTTATCGATCCAAATAAAAATTTCATTCACTTTTTACAAGTTTCTGTGTTTTTTTGAATTTTCAAAAACCAAGCTCTTAAAAAATCACCGTTTATAATTAATTGACCATGTGAGAAACATGGAAATTTGAGATTGATGTCACAAACACCCAGTTATTGTCCCTGCGACTTATTGATTGTCATAGCAAAAGCGAGACGTACCAGAAATTGAAGAGGCAAATCGTTCGGCATAAGCGGAATCCGTGAAATGAGAAATATCCAAAAAAATCAAAAATCCGGTGGAATCTTTAGTGGCTTCGTTTTCACCCATTACGGAGTCTACCGATTTGAATAAATGTAACTCATGGCGATTTGATTTTGAATGGCGAAATTCAAATAATCAACATCCTTGTTTTTCGCGGCCAAAATCGCTCGTGATCTCAGCCAATCATGGTTAGTTTTTTTGATTTAATTTTTTTTTAATTTTATTTGACCGCACGCAAAAGCAAGTACATACAATTCAATTTGAATGACTTAACAAAAAGGACACCTTATATTCATTCCTTAGGCCAACACGAATCCATCAATCGCAAAATTTTGAAAATCAAACGATGTTCAGGGTTACCAATTTTCCTGAAAATGTTCGCGAATTTTCATCCAGAGTATCCTATATGCCCTTCCTAGGGCCGAAAGTCCTAAATCGTGAACAGATTTTCCTCTATTATCCTATAACCTTCCTTGGGTCAATACGAATTCATGAAGCCCAAAATCTTGAAAATCGAAACATCCGGTATCGAGTTATGCGTGCACACACGGACGACATTTCTCTTTTATGATATCCTTCAAGAAATCAAGAAATGTACCATTGTAGAAAAACTATGTGAAAGTAGTTCCGAATACATTAGGCTTTTACAGTAATATAATATGGATTCCCTGTAAGATATATGTGTAATTATTAAATATATATTTGTTAATAAAATTAGTTTTTGAATTATTTTTGGTATAATTGATTTTAAAATGGATTTTTTATTTCAAGAAAAGGAGAAGGGTGCGTTTTTATTTTAAATCCCGGTAGCAAATTTGCTCCCACCACGCGCCTGTGCCTACCCAACTAACATACTCTCCAGAGTTAAGCTCCCAAAATCTGAAAAACAATCTTGTAAGCCTCTTTTAGGTGCCACTTCTACCCTTAGAGTTAATTTCTTGTTACGAAACTTAGGTTATTCTCATAACGTTTTTTTTTTAAGAACTTAGCTCTCTACAATTTTCAAATAATTGAAATCTTAGACTTAAAGCAAATTTGCCTCCTTTAACAAGACTCCAAGAACTTGGAGTTTTTTATACCTTCAATCCCATAACAACTGACTTATCGGAGTCTAAGCTATTTTAAAATTCCATAACGAGCCTTATCGAATTTAAGGTATACAGCATTTTATTACATGATTCTAATAGGATTTTCAGTTTTCCAGTTGCCACATGGAATCACAAAGTTACTTGTCACACACCAAGTCAGGGACGTAGTCAAGATTATTAAAGGGATGTGAATTGTCTGTTTAAATTTTCCGAAAAGTGTTTATTGTTCTAAAGGTTTTTTTCAAATATTTGAAAATGCAAGTGTTTCGCGACCAAAAATTAACACATATCAAATAGCGAAGCATCCAACATTTGTTTTTAAAAGGCTGTGGACTTTAGTAGAAGATTGATCGTCGCCATCGACTAAAAAGTGTCATCAAAAAAGAAACATTTTTATAATTTTGTAAATCAAATTTACAAAAAAATGTATGATTATGGTATGTCTTTTGGGCTCGATATTTTGAATAATAATTGAATATTTCAAACTTCCAATGGCAAACAACTGTAATAAATTGGCATTCTTCTAATGTCGTGCTATGTTAAAAACAAATTCAGGTTTTACTTTTGTAGCTGAGGCCCCCTTCCCTTACTACGTCATTGATTAATAGTTCAATATATATGTAACTTGTTATCTCGCTCGCTTTTTTTTAAATTATCCCATAATATAATGAATATTCCCATAAGAAGACTTAATATAAACTTAGTAAATGAGAGTGAGAGTGAGTAAAAGTAGAGGAAACCAAACTCTTATAATGGTCTTATTGTAATTATTAAAGGATTCTCTCATCTCAACAGTAGCCATATTTAAGTACGCAGAAAATATTCTCTGAGTATCCACACATACAAAATGTGGATATGTTGAAATTAATTCTAAAAATTATTTATTTTAAAAATCCTTTTTTTAAACAATTTATGTGCATTATAAACTTCACAAACATGAATGGCAAAACAAACAAGATTCTTTCTAATATCGATACAAAATATTTAACAATCGAAATGGGTATTACTTTAACTTTTCGACGTTTCTCTATTTTTTTTTTTTTTTTTTTTTTTTTTTTTTTTCAAATTAAATAGACTAAACTTCATTATTCGAAGTGTTTTTCGTAATTTTGTTTAAAAATTTAACAATCATTTATTCTTTAAATGTATTATTAAAAGAACCAAATAACTTTATAATTTTACATAATTCCCCTGAAGAAGGCAGCAACCCCTGCCGAAACGTTGGGAAAGTTAATCTAACTTAATTAAGTTTCATTGCAAAACCTACAATTACCAAATAAGCCGACGGAAAATCCTATTTTCACTCACATTATTACTCTCCAAATTAGTCAATACATCATCTTTATTGAAACCTTTTGTGAGATGAAAAATGTTACTTGGGTAATTCTGCTTTGTGACATTAAAATATCTACCAACAATTACATTTTGTCATTTGTGTAATTGCAGCATTAAGACTCTTAGTGGCCTCGTTCGGTGCGCGGCCGATAGGCTATCCAAGATACCTTTGTAGCGGATTTATTTTCGAACGATTCAGGTAGCTTTCTCGTTATATCAGTTGTATTCCATACACATCTGAAGTTTTGAATCAGCTGTTCCTCAAATTTCCAAACGAATCTCAACGAATCCAATAATTTTTCGGTAGCTTGAGATTTGTGTTGGACAACATATGTTTAGTTCATCAGCTGTTTTTTCCTTAGGCGTTACAACAACACCAAGCAATCCGGATCGGTTAGGTTGCGCCACCGAACGACGCCAGTGTGTCATATGGATTGCTTTTCAGAATTAATTTGACTAACAAGTTAATTTTTATGCATTTAGGATTGCATATCATCCACTATAATTTCAAAAATTTATTGATTCCCAAAAGTATCCAAGGTAACCCTATCCTTGATAAAAAGTATAGATTAAATAATTTAAATATGCATTATTTTGAAGGCGCTTTGTTTTTTTTCGAGGTAAAATCTATATATTAGTATACAATTTCAGCCGCATTAATTTTTAGCTCCCATATACGAACAAACAATAAAATAAAATAATGTATCGCCATTATAAAATAATGAATAATTGACTTACAAAATAAATACTATCCCAAATACATATCAAGTCCATCAGTTTTTAGACATGACATATACACGCAAACACTTTAAGAGTTTGAGTCTTTCAAAAAAATAATTAATGAGAAAGATATAATTTTGCTAAGGTTTACTCTCTTTTTTGTTCTCATTTTCTCTATTCTCTTTTAGCAACTCCCATTGCAAGAAACGCTTTCTCACAACTAGATTTAGCCGCCGAGCTTTATTAGAGTCATATAAGAGGCCTTTTTCCAATATTCTATATCTGTCATCCCATAAGAAGAATACAACTCTGGTATGGAGTATAGAGAGGCTCTCATAACTAGGTTATTTAACGATTTTAGCAGTATTATAATAATCTAGAAGAATTCTTCAAGATTATTTTGGCTCCCTTAAATTATTCTCATTAGGTTATTGAGGAAAAATGTTACTTGGGAAGTAGATAAATAAAAAATATTTGGATTTAGTTTTTCTTAAATCTTGAATTGAAGTTTGGAAGGTTTTTAAGCACTATACAAAAACGTTTACACGGCAAATTTGCTTAGGATTATAAATAATTACCGTACATATGTTACTATACCATACAAATGTTAAAAAATTCTATTTTTCCTCAAAACTGTACCAAACGTGTCGTGTGATAAGAATGAAGCTGCACTTATGTCCATTCTTTCCAAGGTCATGAAATCGCTGATTATCTATCAGAAAAAATATCTTAAACGAAAAGCGTTCTTAGCAATCGTTTTGGAAAAAATAAGATGATTGTGCTTGATATTTCAAAAGCATCTAATAGAGTTCGACATCAAGCTCTCTTATCGAAAATGCATGCATTTGGTATCGATAAATTTTTGTTCGTTAGATTATTATTCGGCCGCTTAATACAAATTGTATTGGTCGCTTTGAAGTCTAATATTCTTAAAATAAATGCTGATGTGCCCCAGACATCCGTCTGTCTCCGACTCTGTTTCTCGTATTCATCAATAATCTCTTGTCTGAAACTTCTAATTAACTAAATTGTTTTGCTGACGATAGTACTCTTAGCTTTTCATATTCATTTTCAGACTCACCTTGTTATTCGGCAGAGTTGTAAAGGAATTCAATCATTTTAGAATTTTACTCATTTGATTTATTTCCAAAAATGTGTAACATATTAATTCATTTAAAGATTTCAACTTCAAAATATGTAGTCACCATTCATTTTGAAGTCATTGATTGTGAATTCATTTTAGTTAATTCAAAGATTGCATTCAAATGAATTCAATTTTCTGTGATTTAAGTGAAGTCATTGAAGTCTTTTTAAAGTCACAAATCCATTGAAGTCAGTGAAGTCGTTTTAAAGTCAGCTCAGTCCTTTATAACTATTCTAAGTCCAATTGAGTTAATATGAAATAAGTAAATTATATTAACACTTTAAATAAACTTACTATACGTTGTTTAAACAAAATTATCGCAAAGTAAAAGAAAGCAATTAAGAACCATGAGTCATGAGGGAGCATACTGAAAGAAAAGAAATAACTGTAATTTATCATTTTGTTTATTTTTCATAAAAAAATGTAATTAAAAAAAACAATCATTTCATAATAAATAAAATAAATTTTCTTTGTTAGATATTAAACATATATCAACAAAAAAATTATTCCGGTCGTTAAAGTGGGGCCTTCCCACAATGCCACTTTCTATGAGGGGCGCTCCATCGAGGAAACCGAACAACTTTCAGTTCTTGGTATGTGCAGCACCGACCACCTTTAGTAGAATGACCACATATTCGAAGTCGCCAAAAACGCTTTCATTGTTGTATCGTCATTTTTATAAACAATGGTCTAAATTAATGCAATAGCCTGTTGCGTTCCTCCTCTAAAAACATTCAACCGTAATACTCGGGCTTCTAGGAATGATCATCAGTCTACCCTTGAGCCTACCATCAAACGTAATGTCAAGTATAGGGATACTTTCGTTAGTCGTACAACGCGAATGCAGAATGCTTTACTCGATCCTATTTTTCCCCCCATTATGCTATTCAGACATTCAAAACTAATGTGCATCGCTATGGCCTATTAAATCCTATCCTATTTTCCTATTTTCCATTTTAAGGGTAGTCATAACCCCTTGAATGAGCGTTGTTGACTTAGAAAACAATTTTTCGAATTTTTTATTTCCGACTGTTTTAAAAGAGACTAACAAATTTGAATACACATTTTTACACATACATAAGCTCTTTTCACAGTTACATTTTATAGCCGTAAACTATGACAGCAGATCCAAATACGGCAGATTATGCAATAACCGAACGAAAGCGATCGTGCTTTATTTCAGAACTAGCTGAAAGCGATAATTTGCATTCTGTATCGCATTTCGTTTATTTTATTTCATTCGCTAGGTTTCAGTTGTAGATTGCATACTTTTATGTGCCACATATTGCATACTTTAAAGTTTATAAATTGGGTTAGGGCTAAGATATACTGGTATGGGGAATAGCCAATCACTGAAAGTGGTGGAAAAGTTTAAATAAATATAGAATTTATAATACAAAATTATGTATAACTTAAAAAAAAAACGATGTAATAGGATAACGGTCATTATAATGGATCAAATAAATTGGCGAATGCTTTCAATCGGTATTATAGTTCGCGAATATTCAATTGAAGTACTGGCTAATGTAAATAAATCGAATTACCGTTCTCGAATTAAAAAACTTCCTTCGCTTTAAACGCCAAACATGGACAAATGAAAATAGTGACAAATCGGCGAACCCAAAAGTATTAAAACAAAAATTAATTTTAAAAAGCAGATATTAAAAATAAGTATTCCGAAAATTTTAAATAACGAGACTTTATTCTTTTAGTATGAAAAAAAAAAAAAAACAAATGGAAATCAATGCAAAACGCTGCTTATGTTGAAAGAGCTTACCCAGACCTTGCTAAAAAAAAAGGCTTAGACAAATTCTGTACATCCAAAAAAGAATGCATCAGCATTTGGAAAACGTTTGCAACGGAGCTGAAGTTTAGGAAAACCTTGTCGAAAAAGCAATCAATGGAATAAAGTTTTCTTAACACATTTTTAAGATTGGCATTAAATGTTTGGTTGGACTATAAAATAAGGATATAAAATGCACACGAGCACCCCACACACTTTCGCTATTTGAACAGGCAGTGGAGGCTCTTTTAAACCTTCAAAGTGTTGTTCATCCAACTGGTTCAGTTTTTGCTCCCGATTTTTACAATACATCGATGGAAGATAGAACTTAAGATGAAAGACCAAGATGTGAGACACCCACTTCGAAATAAAGTGCCCAAGATTACGAGTTTGGAAAATTATCGTATAGACTTCGGCAAAATCCAAACGATAACCCAATCAGTTAATAGAAAGTATACCTACATATTTGAATTGTAATAATTGTTTTGACTCTTGTCATATACGGCAAAGTAATACGTGGAATGTTGTTGTTGTCATGGTAATATTGGAATTTAAGCGAAAGTTTATAATACCAATTTATAGACCTTTCGACGTGGGGCGTTCGACTCTCTGAAACAGAACTTGAGCATTTAAATAGTAAATAGTACATTCGATATGCGTATATTTTATACTTTTTTGATATTAATGTTTAGGTAAGAAAAGTTAATATTACATTTCCAAAACATAACTTATTACCGTACATATCTATAGATTGAAAATATGAGATTTATTCATCGCCGATTAATTATTGAAAAAAGGAAACAACCAGTTGAACAAAGTTGGATACCTCAAGATACTTCAATAATAATTTTTTTTTAACAGAAACTTAGAATGAAGTCCTCAGGCTCAATATATTACTGATTTTCTTAATTAAATTTTACTGACTAAAGAAGGAACTTGTGTTCACACTCGAGCTCAAGCCCAAAGAAGATGTATCTCTTTGTGATGACACTGCTGTACGTTGATACCTCGAAATATGATCCAAGGCATGGGGTAAAATCGGTCGAACACTATGAATCTCTAACAAAGTTAAATTATCCAACTTGGCATATGTACCTTCGCCGTTAATAAATGCATCTATAGAAGTACGTAATTTCGACTCACGAATGTCAAAGATATCCTTGATAATAGTCCGAATCTCCTCGCATTTGGGTACATCATCGGGGGCTGTGCTGAGAATCAATTGGGCTTCAACCATATAATGCTCGCTAGGCATTTTGGTGAAAAATCTGAAAGAATTTTTAATATTCAAACTTCTCCGAAACTTGATCCGATGAGCAACACTCACCTTGAGCGCTTTTCCTCTTCTTTGATTTCCTCGAGCAATTCTAATTCCATCCACATTGGTGGGACTATGCGACATTTTTGTTGCTTTCGCAAATGAATTGCCAACCACAGAGGAACATGAACTGGCAATCCAGCTCGAAAAGGTCCTATGCTTCCAGAGATCAAATGAATTGGATCAAAAGTGAAATTTGGTATAACACCAATTGTTGTTTTCTCGCCAATAAATTCAATGACACTTGGATCCATTTTCGTAGATAAAACTAAACTATAATATAATTGTTTACTTATTAAAGAATTATTGTAATTAAATTATTATAAATTCAACTCAACTTTCTTGATTACTATTTTCGAATTGAAAAATGAAAACAAATAATTTGGCGCCAAAAGTTAAAACAGAACCAGCTGGCACTTTGACAGCTAGATTTGATTATTATATAGAGACTCGTTATTAAATCTGTTTGATTTGAATTTATAGGTCAAGCAGGAATTCCATCATGAGTCTAACTAATGCTACGTTTTCACCTAAAGATAATCCGGTTTAAATTGAGAAGATTAAAAATTAATCTTCAAGTGTTTTCACCAGTGAAAAAAAGATTAGTTTGACGTTTTCATTATGAATTGTCATTCAAAAGTCAATACAACAAAACAAAAGCAAAATTATTGGGAAGAAGAATAATAATTTCGGTGCAATGAACAAATTTAATTTCAATAAATAAAAATGAGTAATAACTTTAACATGTTGTTATCCCAACATCTTGCAGCAGATAGATATATTTACATAAATACTGTAATCGCCTTTGCACGGTTTTCTTTTTAATATATTTGGGAAAGAACAACTTCAAAGTATTACTGTAGGATAGCTAAAACATTTTCCATTACAAATTCGAGGCACTGACCGCTTTGGTCTTTGTAGCTTTATTGCATTTTTTATTTGTTATACTTATTTATAAACAAAAACAGAATTTGAAGGCAACGACAAATTATACCAGACAAAAACAAATTAAATAATGTTGGACAGTTATTTTTTTGTTGAATGTAATAGAGAAAATATGACATTAGAATAGGCGCGTTCTATGAAATAAGGTTTGTTTCTTTTGAGAATCTTTTACTTCGAAGAAGATTTCAATGAGATTAATTTCTAATCTTCATTAGCTGTGTTTTATTGGGAATCTATCCATAGTAACGTAGGTAATGCCCAAAAAAACGCATCGACCGTAGCATGGACCGTATCTTTTTTATTTTTTAAAAATGGTACACCTGCACAGCAGCCACAAGTAAGGAAAGAGTCTTTTGCAAAGTAAAATTATTAAAAAATCAAAATTAGGAACAACAATTAGCTTTTATTCATATATAATAGAAAGTAGCAAAACGTACCAATATTTAATTTAAGTTTCAAACCTATTTCTTGTTTTCATTTTATCTCCATTTGTAATTTTAAATTCGAACATTCATTTTGCACCAATAGAAAGGAAATGATAAGTGAATGGGTTTGTTCATAGACTATGGTCAAGTCTCTTTTTACACGGGACTACTTTTGTATTGCTTTAAAAATCGTCTATGCCTTTCACACGAGGAAACAAAATTGCCGGAGATTTGCTTGTTTCCTTTTAATGTTTCTTGGTTTTGAACGCACACTACAACGTAGTTTAAATTGTTCACTCCCCTTACATTTCCGATTATATTTCATGCTTTTATTTATTTTCTGAGTAGACCGATAGCTATAGTTTTAATTTTCAAGTCAATTTACAAATTTATTTTCTGAGTATGTTTTGCTTTCAATTCAATATTCACTCATCAGACTGCACGTAACTTACGCGGAGTAATTAACAAATAGTTAACATTTGGTTTGCCATTTCCATGCACATGTCCAGAAAAAAAAACAATGGGATCATAAAAATGTACGCCCAGTCCATGTCCATGTAGTTTTGCGAATACTGTCCATGGCCAACGTCCATTAAACAGTGAGGAAAAAGCACAATTTGTGAAGTTCAGTTGCCGCTTAGTGGGCTTAGGCCAGGCGCGCACATGCATTTTTTTCCGAAACGAAATAGTTTAATCACTAATTGAACGATGATCGCGCACATAAGCAACTTAAAAATCAATCAGTTACATTATAGTTCGGTGTGATTCAAACTGAAGAACTTATTTGGGACGATTGTTCGATTTGTGCCAAAACACAGAATTTAGAATTTCATACGAATAAATATTTTGCGACGCTATAGTGCAGTTCCACTCAATGCGATTTGTCTTCACAAATTTCTTTTTTGAAGATTTAAATAAAAAAGATGATTTTTTTCACCAAACTCCGTTTATTTCTAACTATCAATAAAAATTGAACACAAAACGAATATTGGTCTTAGTTAGTCAAAAATAAAAGTAAAACCGAATTCATTCCATAGATATTGATTTTTTTTTAGTAGTTGGCCAGTTTATATTTCTCAAATCTTAGATAACTCCATTTTTTAATAAATTATTAGCTGTTCTTCTGAAAAGTTTCTGACTTTTACTATTAAAAACTGTATTCTTTGCTCAATTATTTTCTGAAGTACGTCTAAAATTGCACCTATATCTGCAATTTTGCATTCCCCCTATGTCAATTAATCAATTTTAACAAATTTTGATATCCATTTTGAAAAAGAAATCAATATTTATCGAATGAATTCCGTTTTACTTTTATTTTTGAATAACCAAGCCCAATTTTCGTTTCGTGTTCAATTTTTATATTGATAGTTGTAAATAAACGGAGTTTGGTGAAAAAAATCTCCTTTTTATTTAGATCTACAAAAAAGCAATTTGAGAAGACAAACCGCATTGGGTGGTACTGCACTATAGAGGAATTGCTTAACACTCCGCCGCAAAATATTTATTCGTATGAATTCTTTGAGCTATAAGGCGAGAAGCGGGCACATATGCAACTTTCAGTTTTGCAACAGTTTGGTTGCTATAGTGAATACCCTGGACTTATATGAGAGTGCGCGCACATGCAAAAACTATTCACTCCGCGATTCGAGCAAAAGAGTTTGCGATTTAGCACAAATCGAACGATCGCCCCAAATAAGTTCTTCAGTTTGTATCACATCGAACTATAATGTAACTGCGCGCACATTAAATCAAAATGATGTTTGTGTGTTGGTTTATCTCGTTGATTGATTTTTAAGTTGCTTATGTGCGCGATCATCGTTCTAGTGATTAAACTATTTCGTTTTGGCAAAATTGCATGTGCGCGCCTAGCCTAAACGCACTAAGCGGAAACTGAACTCACAAAGTGTGCTTTTTCTTCACTGTTTAATGGACTTTGGCCATGAGCGCTATTCGACATGGACTGGGCATACATTTTTGTGATCCAAAATGGTGAAATGGCAAACCAAATGTTAACTTTTTGTTACTTACTCCGCATATGGTAAGTGCAGTAATGAGTAAATATTGAATTGAAAGCAAAACATACTCAGAAAATAAATGTGTAAATTGACTTGAAAAATAAAACTAGCTATCGATAAGCTCAGAAAATAAATAAAAGCATGAAATATAAGGGGAGTGAACAATTTAAACTATGTTGTAGTGTGCGTTCCAAACCAAGAAACGTTAAAAGGAAACAAGTAAATCACCGGCACTTTTGTTTCCTCGTGTGAAATGCATAGACCATAGTCTATGAACAAAGCCATTCACTTATCATTTCCGTTCTATTGGTGCAAAATGAATGTTCAAATTTAAAACTGCAATTGCAGAAAAAATGAAAACAAGAAATAGGTTTGTAACATAAATTAAATATTGGTACGTTTTTCTACTTTCTATTTTATATGAATAAAAGATAATTATTGTATATAACTTTGATATTTTCTTAATTTTACCTTGCAAAAGAATATTTAATAACTTGTGACTGCTGTGCAGGGGTACCAATTTTACAAAAATAAAAAAGCTACGGTCCATGCTACGGTCGATGCGTTTTTTTGGGAATTACTTACGGTACAATGGATAGATTCCCAATAAGACACACCTCATGTAGGTACTATATTACAAGTTATGGATTCGAAACAAATCGAACTAGAGATTTTGATCAAACTTGACATTACGATGATAGCGAAGACGAAAAAATGGGTCCGCAATTCCGTCTCTCTATCTGTCTGTCCTCGAGTTTACAGCCTAAATTTTGTTTTCATAAACATGTCCCCAGTTTTTCTTTCAGTTTTTTTTAAGACGACAAATAACAGTAGCTACCATACATTTTTTTTGGCCAGAAACAAAAATCTTATAATTTTCGCACAACGGTAGGCCTAGTGATGTATAAAAAGGAAAAATCGAAATTTAAAATTTTCCATTCAGGGAGTGTGGTACCAGCCCATTTTCAAAGAATTGATATAAATTACTTGAAGCACTTCTGATTGTCGTAGATTTGTGAAATTTGGTACAGTGGTAGGGCTCAAAGTGCAGATTTAAGTCAGCCTTTTAGAATTATATTTTTGAGCAAGACACCCCAATCTTTTTTATTTAAATGAAAATACTTTTGTATATGCCTATACCTAGGTATGAACCAAAGCTTCTTCAAACTGCACTTCAAGCTATGAGTCTTGGGACAAATTTTCTGCGAATCATTTTTTAAATGTATATTTCTTGAAGGTTATGTTAATACATAACGCGCGGTTCGTTCTTTCTGTTTTGTTTGCAGAGCGAACATGTATGACGGGTTTCTAGGAAACGATATATTAAGCTTTTAACCAAACCAAATTTGAGTCAATACCTAAAAACTCTCATGTAGTACACAATGCATAAAACTAACACAAAAGCTCTCGTAAAAAAACTATTGCCAATTACAAGTAATTCAAATAAGCTTGAAAAAAATTGCATCATTTCACAACTATGTCAGTTTAGGATCTATTTAAAAATTATAAGTGATGAATGAATGAATGATAATTATAGATATTAGACCTGCGGCCTTTTTGATCTATCGTGTCACATTCTAGAGCTAGATGAGGTTACTCGTCCTACAGCTCTTCCTCCTAGTTGATTTCTTTGAGAAACTTCATTACTTGGAGTATTTTTAAAGAGGGTAATTCACCATGCTCGATTTGGTGCTTTCTCAAATATTTGTGCCTTTGGTACATAAGAGCATCACATTTACTTATTATGTGGGTCGGTGTTTCCTCTTTGAGATAACAGAATCTGTTAACATGTTTTCTAAAGCATGCGGTGTCACAAACAATTGAATTGCCCAGTAAAGAAGCCCGTTATGATTATACGGTTTTTCCTATTAAGCTTGATACAGGTCTCAAATCATTTTTAACTATATTTCCCAAGTATAGTAGTTTGGTCTGTCTCAACTTTGGGAGTCCTCTCCATATGTTTTTAACTTTTGTCTTCTGTTCTTTTTGGATTCTGTATTGCATTACATTTTCTCCTATTCTCAAATAGGGTTCAGGCACCTATCGTTACTACTAAATAGTGTGCCTTTTATTATATTGAATACCTACATGACATTGTATCCAATTGAGTGTTACATTATTCTTACCAAGTTCTTTTACACTGCTCACGCACTCCCATACGAACGTTGAGCTAAAGCCGTATGAATTAAATGCTTTTCGAGCCCCTTGGCTGTCTGAGAAGATAGCAATATTTTGATTAAGCTAGTTCCTAGCAAGGTTTATCGCTGCAGATTTTCCATTAGCGTTTACTTCCGGCTGGCAGACGCTAGTTGACTTTCCACTGGTAAAGAAGTTTTGGCTCTAGGCCTAAAAAATTCCAATCCAGGCTCTTCAGATGGTGTTATGCCATCAATGAACCACTTGACAGCATTTGCTTTGAGTGTTTAGTTACTCGCTTTATCTATCCACTCTATCTTACAGCTTAACTCCATTTAAAATTTAATTAATTTTAATTTTTAAAATTAAATTTTTTATTGAAGTTATATTTCTTAATCAAGTCAACCAACCCTTAGAATGTCAGGCGATATGCCATAGGTGATAACTATCAGCCTTATTCTGCTTTTCAATCCGATCGAATCTTTCGATTTACGTGAATATTTCACTTAAATCTTTCACCATTTGTTTTCAAATGTGTTCTATCTTTTGAGTCCAAATCCAAAGCTTTACTAATATCTTTTTTGTTTAATTCTTAAGAGAATCTAAATGTTTAAATTTATTTTTGATCGAAATTTATATACTTTTTGGAACAATTCGTTTTTTCCGTCGGATAGTAGAATACAAATATTCACGTGAACGTTTAACAGAATAGGGCTGTATCACAAATTCCATCGTAATGGGAAATTTTTTCCGAATAACGAAAAATTACATACAAATTTTTATTACGAACTTTTTTCTTAATTCGTAAAACTTTCCGATTACGATGGAATTCGTGATAGAACCGATTTCTTTTGAACGCTGCGGAACCGTATAACTATTTTTTTTTTATAAACAATGAATTTTAATGACCAGTTGAACTGCTCCTCTTAAACAATTGCATCAGTTTACCTTGGCCCTACTATGTAACTTCATTCTACTTTCGCATTTATTCGAAAGTTGTTTTCAATGCTATTTTAAAGTGGTACTGTATTGGAAAGTAGCGTCCATTGTTCGCGTATTCGACTCTTTGCCACATACATCTGCAATTTCAGTTAAAGTGCACTAGCTAAAGAATTATCGAGTCGAGATTTTGCGAATTCGACCAACTTTATTGTAGAATGGAATTATTTAAAATATAGGTAGTTGGGCCTGACTTCGACACCAACGTACATCGGTATATTTTTATATCCTCTTATTTTTCTGACTCTCGCACTATGGCTAGGTCATTTTAGTCCCAAGTTTCAATCATTATTTATCACAAAAAGGATAAGGGATGGAATTTTTTCCAATCCCCAATAAAGTCTAAATTTTTACATTTCAAAATTTACTTTGAGTTTGTTCATGGCTTCGAATAAATCACATCATTTTGACAAATTTCCAAATCTTTTCAAAAATACTTAAAAACATAAAAATCAATACGATTTTTTTTCATTGGCAATCAGACCGTTACACCCCTAGTTTTATTTGTTGTCCAAGAATAAAATAAAAAAATATTTGAGTATTTTTTTTTATATATTTCATAGTTTTATATTTATTTTCCGTTTTTTATATTTATAAAAAAAGAAAGCAAGAAAAATAAATCTAATTCTAAGTGTCTTGGGAGATAGAATTTAGGATGAAGAATTCAGCCACAATATAATTTGTTAAAAAAATTTAAATGTAGAACTGCAAGCAAAGAAACAATTGTAATAGATAAATCGTCATCCACATCCTTTCCCCTTCTTACTTATTATTGTTTTTTTTTTCTATTAACTACAAAATGAAAATATTTCCTTATGTTAAAAAAAAAACACAATCATCATTATTAATTATTTCAAACAAAATCATTGATTAATCCAATTTTTGTGTTTTCTTTTTGTATCAATCAGTGTTAATTGAATATAATTTTTAAAAGAAAATTTTATATAAAAAATATAAGAGAAAAAAAAAACGTTTGAACAAGCACTAATTCGGCGCATCTTCCTTCGACTGCATGTGCTTCTTCCTCCCATGAAAAACCAAAACGAGATTAAAAATTGAAAAAAAATGAAAACTGTAAACAGACATATTGCAAAAATGGAAAATTGTTGTATTAGATAATTTGTGAACTGAGTTTGTTTTTGTTGTTTCCTTGTATATAAATATATTTATATAATAATATATATATATATGTTTATGCGTTTATTATTATTTAATATTATATGCTGCGACGTGACTGCGAAAATGTTTGGAAGTCATACCATCGCTTCCTTCCTTGAGTCAAATTTGTTGCGGTATTTCATTTTGTTTTTGTTGTTTTTAGTATTTGAAGGGACTAGTGCTGCAGTACGCCATGAGGTCCGATTACGATAGATCTACAAAAAAAAAGCAAGAGGGTAGAAAAAGGACAAAGAAAACACAAGGTTGCACCTGTTTTTTTGAACAAAAAAAAATAATAAGAAAAAAGGAAGCCAACTTACAACTAGGGGCTGCTTCATAACGCCGCTGTATCTGATCATATGTGAATTTGACAAACGCATCGTATTGCTCAGCGAGCTTAGTAGTTAGAATCGCATCATACTTCTCCCTGAGTTCGTCTTCGCGTTCCTTGAGCATTCGCTCGCATATCATCTGCACCTGTTTGAATGTGAAGAGAGCCTTTTCGGGATGCGCTGCCAAATTGTGTGGACTGTCCGAGCGACGACGTGGACTCTCTGGGCCCATTTCGGAGCCCGAGGACTCTGAGTCTTGCATGTGCTCGGGCGAAGCATAGGTCAGCTGTTTGCGATGACTGAGGCGTTTGATTTCGTCACGTATGTTCTGGGCCATCTTATCGGTCGACATTTTGCCAGCAAAAGGACTCTCTGGCAGCAATGTGTCCGTATTGTCGATGGCATTTCTGGAAGCACTTAATGTGTTCAGGCGTCCGCAGGGGCAACGATGTTGCATTCCACCACTGATGCCAACGCTCATTCCGCCGACATTCAAGCCAGCTGAGGATGCAGCTGACGAGGAACTTGGTGAATTGGACGAGGAGGCCCTTCCTCCGCTGCCAATCATAGACGAGGTAGATTGTCCGAAGGGATTGCATCGACGCCGTTTGGTTGGACGTTGATTAATCGATTCCCAGTCGAGGGATCGTTTTAAAGTAGCACACGCCATATTGTTTACTTATTCACAGCAGCAGCAATTTTTGGGTCTTTAATCGTTCGTCGGTACTTGGTCGTAGTCAAAGCACCACACGCACACAAATACGCCCGTCCGTCGTTTGAAAGGTAGAACAAACACAAAAAAAAAACTTTTTACTATTCAAAATGGTTCTTTCTCGTTTTGGCTTTTGTTCGACGTGATTTATTGTTCTCGCTCTCTTGTTCTTTTTCGTCGTCGTCCAACTTTTTTTTTTCTTTTTTGACTTCTGCTTTTTTTTTTATATATATTTTACTTTATACAAAAAGGCCACTTAGAGAATATTTTTGAAGGAATTTTCTTTCTATAAATTTATTTTAGTTGCAGACAAGAATTTGTTTTATTCTTTTTCACTGTACGATATACATAATATATTTAATTTTCACAAATATTTTTTCAGATAATTTTAATTTTCTTTCTTGGCTTGCTTTATCTATATAAAAATTTATTTTTTATTGCAACACACAATTCTCAACTCTTTGTAAGGGGAGTGTGAGATGAGAAATGAATGGGGGATTTTAAAATGATATGAAAATGCTTTTTGACATCTAGCTGACTCAGTTTGGTTGTCCAGTGGAGATTAGTGTTAGACAGAGTAGATTAGATGGTTGCGAAAATAAATTCGGAACGGCTGATATATGGAACATGATGGAAAGAAATGTGTTATACACGAGGTATGCGATCATGGTGTGTCATACATCTCGAAAACAGATAGAAAATATAATTATATTAATTTTGTTTGCATTATCATTGGCATGTTCAGAAAAATTAAATCCCACAAATTTTACAAAAAAAATTCAGAAGGCGAACTGAACGATTGTTTTTTTCTCTGTTAATGATTTTGAGACGTCCGGAATTAATTTTTCTAAACTTGCCTATTATTCTCAAAATATATTGGCGCATAATTTTAAACAATTTAATACGTTTTAAAAACAGTTTTAATGCCAATTTTTCAATAAGCATGATAAGTATTCATTTAGTACATATTCTCTAGATAGAGCAAAAATTAGTTTTTCAACAGTCAAATACAACTTAAACTAGGAATAAATCTATTATCTATGGAATAAAGTTATCTGCTCATTAAAAAAAAAACTGGCAGTATTTCTCTCAAAATCTTGGTATTATTTTTCTTGTCGTGTAAATGTTTGAAAATGTGGCAGTATGTTTGTCACTAAAAAACTACCAACCAGAATTTTCGTAAAGTTGTGATATTATACTGAAATCGTGTAAGTTCAGTACTGACAAAAATTTTCAAATTATGACAATTTGCAATAAAGAATGAACTTGCTCATTCTTTACTGCCAGTGTTGGCAGTATTTTTATCTGTCATTATTTTAGCTTCGTTTTAACAAATGTCGTGAATTAAATTAATGACAGCAGTATTTTGGCAGTAAATACTGCGAACTTGGCAGTTGTGTAAATCCGGCATAAGGAGTTTTTCTGAGGAATAAAATAAATATATACTTTCGGTGTCAAAAACATTTGTTTCAAAAACATTAAAAAAACTAATTTCTACGATAAGTTCGATACTCGAAATAAAAGTGACTTTCAAATAATATTCTATCCATTAATTTTTATTGATTGAAAAATTCGATGTTGTTATCCTGTTGTACAGCAGTCAAGTAAGTTCATTCCTCTGGCAACTAACTGCATGTTTACCTGGAGATTGAAAAATCGGCTATTAGTGTATTTTGGCTGTCACACGAAAAAACCTAAATATATTATAGGTACTTGACACAGTAAGAAAGCATTAAACTAACATAATTCTTTTAAGCTGTCATGAAAGCTACATTTATAAATTTAAATAGTGACTTACAAATCTAAGTATGAGGGCAAATTGTTTTCAAATTGAATTGATACCGAATATAATTTATTTATCAACGTTTACTGAGTAATAAAAACAAAAATGCATCTTCTGCTGCAAAACTTGAAATGCTATTAGATTATGAAGATCATTTATTATGGAAAAAAGAGAAAAGTAGAAAAAGAAAATACTTAATCGGATGTAGGTTTCAATCCAATTTCGATGAACATCAAAGTTAAACCTAGTGGTTCATAATATTACTCAAGTTCAGTTGATCTGTGGTTCAAGTTAAATTTGTACAACTGGCCCTCACAAATTTTAAATAAAACTTGAGAAGTTTTTTCATTTTAAATCTGACAGCGCCTTTGGGATATCCGAAATTAATTTCTTTGTACTATAACCTATTATTCTTATTAAGAAAAAATTATAATAATTAAGAAGACGGGACATCTCTTATTTATTTTTATTTTTGTACTTTTTGAAAACATTTATTTTACATGACCTTAACTCCTATATTAAATACAAAATGATAATCATATGGGTTCAACTATGTAATTATTGTTCTTTTACTACATACTTAAGCCCTGAGAAATCCTTGGAATTTAGATAATCTTTTCAATAGTGGTAGCTTAAGACATTCAAAATATAAACTTTTCTGAATTTATTTTGATATGACAAAATCAACAATCAGATCATCAATCAATCAAATCAACCATATTTTTACTTGAAACCAGATGTACAATCCATTCATTTTTTGAAGCATTCCAACATACAAATATGTATGTGTGTACTTAATTTTAATTAGGTACAAGTAATTATGTATTCATAAGTATATTTACCCACAAAATAAGAAATGTGGCATCACTTAAGCATTATCATATACTCATTACAAACAAATTAACTAGTAGTAATTACTAAATCATAACTATTATGAAATGTGAAAATTGGCAGCACTTAAATATTATCACATAGCCATTAGCTGGGTGGGGATAAGACGACTAATATGTTATTTTTGAATTGTGAGTCGTTTAAACAGCGTCGTGAGTCGTCGCAATTTAGTCAGTCGTTGAGTCGTTCTTATCGTGTTCAGGTTTTGATTTTATAAAGAGTGTATCAATTATTACAGTCGTATTATGGATTTGAATAATGAATTACACGAAATGCTGAAAACTAAACAATTTATTAGCAATTTAATGGAACGACAACTGATTTTTGAAAGAACAATTTGTCAGATTCCTAGACATCCACTAGGATCAGCACCAGTACCAGCACCAGTACCAAAACCAGGACCAGCACTAATAGGACCAGTACAAGAACAAGTTATTGTAGTACCCCTCCGAGAGAATTTTTCTATCGATTTAAATTTGAATACTGAACATCCTAATGGTTTAGTTTAATCTATAACAAAAATGTTTCTATAATACTTTTTTCCGTTTATTTGTAACAAATATCAATGAAATTTTCAAGCTTTAAATAAAATTTAAAAAAATAATTATCGATTTGCCTTTTATTTAATTTACGTTGTTGGTGTCAACCTCGTGGTCAAAGGATCGAACCCTGCCGTAGTCTATGTCCTCTTATTTTTCCATTAAAAAACAATTCTAAAATAAATGTCATACGAGTTGCTGGCTTACTCATTACATGCTGTTTAGGCATAGAACAAACAACATGCGATTGAGTAAGACTAGTGTACCGATAAATATGACAATGAATGAAAAAAATAATGCGAATTATAAGGGACATAGATAAATAAGATACGGACATTGCTCTGCATTAGTACAGCCGCCATCCCTGGAGATAAAATCTGAGACAACAACCACCTCCAATCTCAGAACATCGCGCCACACATCCTTCCTATCCTTCTTTCTCTATCTAACCTAACGCCCTCGCTGTGTTGAAACATTTAAAAGGTAGTATAATCCCTTGAGCGCGTGTAGATTATAAAAAAAATATATATATATTATTTTTCGAAATATACTAAGATGTATTTATAATGTATATACATTGATATCATATAATTTAAGAAGTTGAATACAATCCACAAATCGCGGATGGCTCGTAATTGCAAAGCACAGCCCAAATTCGATAGCTCGAAACATCACTTTCCTCAAAAATAATTCGAGTTATCGAGACTTCGAGTTATTTAGTAAAATACAAAAGTGATTTAAATGCATATAAATAATGTATTTGTTTGCGAACATAAAAAAATATACAGAAACATAATTATGATTAAAAATAGTATATTATACTCGAAAATCACTGAAGACTGGTTTTGAAAAAAATCTTCAATGGAATTTAAACCTAATACACATAATCCATTCATTTTATTAGTCTTTGAATATAAACGCAAAATGCTTAACGAATTTGCAATTATGTGATTTTTTAGCGCCTAATATTAAAAAAAACTAAGCCTTGTGTTCCTATCGACAAATATAACAACGTAGTAATGTGTGATCTAACCCCTTCTAACAAGAAAGTTACTTACTTACTTAGGTCCTCGGACCTGTTATGTCCGTGAGGTTCCCCTTGGGGCATAGGGCCTCCACTACTCCTACGCGCCATTGTGTACGGTTTCTGGAGATGTATTTCAGCTCTCTCCAACTCTTCCCCAGTTGTGCTGATTCCTCTTCGACCGTCCTCCGCCAAGTACTTATAGGGCGATCCACACGTCTACCTCGCTGCGTGAGGGGGTTCCATTGCATCGCCTGACTCGCAATGCACTCTTGACCTTTTCGAAGCGTATGTCCAATCTACTGCCACTTTCGTTTTCGTATTATAGAATAAATGGGTTCCTAACCTGTCCTCGCATGAAGTTCATCTTTGGAGATATGGTTTGCCCAGAAAATCCTCAAGATATTTCGCAGACATCTATTCACGAACGTTTGACGTTTTCTTGTCACAGCGGGTGTTACTTTCCAAGTGCTGCACCCATACAAAAGCACGGACTCAACATCGGGGTGGAACAGTCGTAGCTTGGTCTTATGGATTATAGAGATGTTTCTCCATATTTTGGACAGCATTCCGAATGCAGACTTTGCTTTCCCGATTCGACTTATTATGTCTTGTTCGGTCCCGTCATCAGTAGAGACAATACTCCCAAGATATTGAAAACTCTCTACCATCTCTACTGGTTGTCCAGAAATATCTCTTTGTGTAGATGATGAAGTTCAAAGGCTGATCCTTTTTGTTCTTGCCGTATTGATCTTAAGCCCGATGGTTTCAGCTTTTCTCCCCAATCTTATTGTCATTTGATGGAGATCCATGATCCTATGAGAGAGTAAGCATACGTCGTCCGCGTAGTCCAGATGTTTTAGGAATGATTGCAGTTTCCACTGAATTCCTCCATTTGCAGTCGACAGAGCTGCAAGCAGCACATCACTTATAACCAACAAGAACAGTATTAGTGACAGTATACAACCCTGTCTAACCCCACTTTGGATTTCGAACTCCTCTGACAACCTTCCTTTATGCAGCACATGACATTTGGATCCATCATACGTATCCCTAATAAAAGCAATCAATTTATCCGGGATTCCCCTCCTGCGCAAAGCAAGCCAGATAAATTCTCTATTAACACTATCGAACGCCTTTTCGAAGTCAATGAACAGCAGGTGAAGTGGTGACCGATATTCAACAGACTGTTCGATGATGATTCGCAAGGTGTTGATGTGGTCCGCACATGAAGATCCGGAGCGGAATCCTGCTTGGTGGGCGTCAAGTGTTTCTTCGAGGTGGTGTTTTATTCGCTCCAGGACGATTTTTGCTATTACTTTGGCTACTGCAGGCATCACGCAAATTCCTCTCCAGTTTTCGTCACCTTTCTTTGGGAGCTTCACAATCATTCCCTTTTTCCATTCCTCAGGAAAACTCTCTGTTTGCCAAGCTTTTTCAATGAGTGGGTGCAGGAGCTCACTTGATGTTGTTGGCGCTGCTTGTAAGACCTCTGTGGGAATACTGTCAAGTCCAACCGCTTTGTTGTTCTTCAGTGCTTTGATTGCGGTTAATATTTCTTGCCTACTGGGGGATGCGGTGCGTATTCGGGAATTCGTTACTATGTACAAGGGGTCAATTCTTGATCTGTGAAATTATGAAGTGATAAAAAAAATATCATTTCAGTTTTCACAGAGGTTTATCATTTTCCAACTTCACACACACGCCTAATGCGATTCTAGAACTCATTGTGATAAAGTTTGTACTAAAAAGTACTAAATGATAAATTCTGTCATTTCTGATTAGATTTGTTATTGGGAAAGGTAAATATTTCATTTCAGTTTCTAAATTTGCTTAAGAATAATGTCATGAATAATAATTCGTTTAATAAATTAAAAGAAGACGTCGTACTGAACAATTGTGGGTTTTATATTATATTCAATAGTATCTTTGTTTTGAGTAAGATTTATTATTTTTTCATGTGAGGATATTGAGGCTTTCCCTTCGAGATGGGCAGAATCTATTCGAAGTTACAACTAGGAGCACTTTATTGAAATTTATAGATACTTAAAACATTTGTGCATGGATTTAATACGTGAATTGAGAGCATTCTTGAAAAACACTACTTATAAGTGGGCTTCAAAGCCATTTAAATATGGTAAAGTGCTCTGCATTTTTTTGCAATGGGTAGTTTCCAACGATCTGTCGCGGGAATGAGCACCGTCGCGTCGGCTGTTGTCAATCTGTTGATTTAACAATTTCGTTATTTACTCGAATAAACACAAATATAACTTATAACCAAAATAAATTTGTGTATAAATATAATTGTTTCTTACTTGTCATGTGCCAAATCCTGTTTTTCTTCTTAATATTCGATTATAAACATTTTCTTCACAAAACAATTGACTGTGATAAAAAAATTATCATATGAAAAATGTTTGGCATTTAACTTCACTTTTTCACGAATCGAGAATCGAATTAGACGTGAAAGCGTGATAAAATTTATCACTTCACATCTTCACAGATCGGGAATTGACCCTCAGGTCATTGCGTGTTGGGATACCTTCACTGTTGAAAACGCGGTTTAAAACCACACAAGAGTGCTCCTTCCACCTTTTGAGCTGGTTCTCATCCGAAACTAGCAGCGACCCGTCTATATCTTTTACGAGGTTTTGTTTAGACCTACAGTGAACTTCTCTCATCTTCATGCGATACGCAGACTCTAGATCATTTCTTCCTGCTGCTGGACTAGCTGCAATGCGAGCTTTGAGCTGTTTTCTATCTTCGCTCCTAGTCCAAGTTTCTTCGGTAAGCCAGGCACTGCTTCCTCTTTGCGACCGGCAAACTATACTTTCAGCACCGGATATAAAAACATTTTTCACAACATACCAATGGTTTTCGATACAGGTGGGTTCTGTGCTACTGATTGCTCTCAATCCTTGTGAAAGGTGGTTTCCTAGTTGTTCGCGAACGGTGGGATCCGTAAATCTATCAGTATTGAACTTGGGCATTCGTGTGTTTCCTTGGGATCTTCGAACTGTAGCTGTGCGTAATCTTGCGGTAGCAACCATCAAATCAAATGGTGAACAAGCATGGTAACAAGAAAGTTGACAATTCTTAATCATACATAACAAAGTCACGATTTTCTCAATGTATGTATAGGTACTAGGTCATAGGAAATTACAAACTGGTAAAACCACGCAGAATTTGGAAGTTTTCATGCAGAATTCGACTTATCAAAAATGTAACGCCAAATAATCTATTCGAAAATATATAGTGTTCAATTTATAAAAGAATAAGATTTTTCCACCTTGGAAAAGACAATTTAACGAAAGAAGATTTTTACATAATAATGAATGGCCAAAACTACAAGGTTCTTTATTTAAATCTCGAAGAAGTTTTGAAATATAGAAAACGAATCACTAGTTAATACTTTCAATTAAAAAAAAATATATATATTTATATCTTAAAAAAAGGATGTTATAATATAAAAAAAGAAACGTTAAAATTTTTGTACACCGCATTTGAAAATCTGACAGACAACTATTATAGTTAATGTCATATTATTTTGCTACAAAAAAAAAACGTAAAACCGCTCCACATAGTTCTAGTTTTGGTATAGTTAGAGTCTTCTTGCCCATTTTTCTTTTGGTTTGGTGCCACCTTTGATTTGGCAGTTAGTAAGGTTGTTGTAATCTTGTCATCTTTATCTATTATTCATTATTCGCCTGTATACGGTGGCTCCATATGCTCTTTCGGATGCATCGCAAAATCCATGAATTTCAATCTTGTTACCAGTACGTGAGTATTTCGTCCATCTTTCTATTTGAATATTTGTAATGCTGTTGAGGTCGCTTCTATAATCTTCCCATTTTGTTTTCAGTATGGTGGGTAGTGGATCATCCCAGTCCAGGTTTTCTTCCATCCAATGTGTTTTTAGGCATTGCATTTTCTGTATTGTGTTTAGGGATTTGTTATGAACCAAAGTTTTAAAGAGGTCATAAAACGATGGCCAAGAGTCATAGCGTCCATCGAATGTTGGAATGTTGATTCGCTTAGGTTTTAATATGTCGTTGTTGACGTTTCCTTGCTGTTGTTTTCTGCTTGTATTTTCTTTTGTTTGAACAGCAATCTCCTGGTACATGTTTTCTATTTCGGCGCATTCATCCTGTTTAAGGTAATCCGATTCATCTGCGGAGATGGCATTTGCTATGATGTCATCGTGGGTTTGCATGATATCTCTCTAGTGTGTTTAAGTATTGTTCGTAAGCGAGATTTGAGAGTGGTTGTGTTAAACCTTCCTTCAACTTGTTGTATAAGTGCACAAACATGGCTAATTTGTTTGTTTGTCGTTTGCATCGTTGTTGTTGTGAACTGATGTCTTGATTAGTTAGGACTTCTTCTTTTTGTCCATCAACTTTTTTGTTGCTGTTGAAAGGTACAACCCACATTTATTTAAGATTAGTTTTATCATCGTAATATTATAGTGTTTTTATACCAATTTTTTTTGGAAAAGTAAAATACATATTATTGTTTTTATGCTATTAATCTATACAACAAAAAGCTGTTTATACAAGCTCGTTTAAACATCACCATGTAAGGTAGTGTTCCAAGAAGGCAAATTTTCTTAGCTTTACTGCTTTTACATCATTCAATTTCAGCTTGCGATAATTAAGCATTATACTGTTTTACTCCAGAGCGATTTTTAGTCCATGTTTCTGTTTTGGATTCCTTTCGGTTGCAAAAGTAATTTTAAACCCTGCGATATTTAACAGATGTTAAATTTCTTCGAAACATAATATATCCGCACTCTTTACTCCACTTGATATAGAAAAGTTCAATCGTACCATAACGAAAATTTACAAAGAAGAGTTACTGCCATCAGTTTGAACTAGAACAATTTTGTCTATCCTGGCCCCCCATACGTCCCACACCTTCATGTTTAAATATCGCAAGCTCAAAATGTATAATATAAAAGTAGTACATGTTGGTGAGAAACTTATGTACATATGTATGTATTGTGTTGGGCGGGTTATACAAAATTGCTCAGGTTGCAAAATTGCAGATGTGTCAGGTATATCGCCCTATTTTCTTTTTGATTTGTTGCATGGTACGATTGAACTTTTCTAAATTATTTGAAATAAAGAGTGCGGATGTATGTACAAAGTTGATATATGCATAGTAGGTGCGTTTTTTTGCGAATTGGTTGGGGGAATTGGTTGAAAAAAACGACCAAGGCGCTTAGTGAAATACTTGGTAGTACTATTAATTTGCAAGATGACATTTGAAGAACAGCTGTAATGCAAGAAAAAAACAAACACCACTGTTTGCCTCATCCTCATACTTCTAAAAATCATCGGGTTGATTTGTTTTGTGTAATTTCGATATATTTATTGAATTTAAACTTCTTTCCTATTAAAATAACATAAAAAGGACCAAGTTAATTATTATATATACAAGAAAATGTGAATCAAGTAATTTGAAAATTGAAATCAAGTATTTTGCAAATTGTTTTTAGCCGATGTGATTTTCTTTTAATTTTAATTTTCACAAATACAGTGGTACATAACTTGAAAACTACCCCACTCGTCAGTCACTGGTGACATCATATTAGTGGACGAGTTGCTTATTCGGGACGGGAAGCTCAGTTCCTATGTCACTAGGAATATAGGTCTGAGCAAAAGCGGACGACGATTAAGAAGATTGAAGTATGTCTAGGATGTAGCAGAGTACAAAAAAACGAAGCCGAAAACAATTTTCTCAGAGAAACCTTTGTTTTCTAGTTCATTTAATTCTTGTTAATTGAACGAATATCAACTTCAGGAAATACTTTTTTATTTAATAATAATTTCACAGTCAAGTTTTAATATACATATAATAAAAATAAACGCAAAAATGAAAATCGCTGTAGAACGTTGTGCTCATAGCGAGGTGGAAAAAATCTACGACACCATAGAGGCAATACAAAAGCGGAAAATGTTAAAATTGATTTGGTGTTATGTTGCGGAATGTATATTAAAAGGTAGGTTAGGTTAGGTTGACATGGTCGTCAGGAAAACAACTGATACACTTAGACCAAAAGCTAAGCCAAACCAAACAAAATTGATAATTATTTGACATGTCAAAATGTCAGTTTTGGTGTTTCTATACATTTTATCGATAAGTTAGTGAAAAAGATTTTGGTAGCACAGTTTTTATCCTCTCCAATAGCTAAGCCCCGAGAATTCTCTGGGTTTAAGCTAAGCACCCCGGGGATTAGTTGTTGTTGGACTTAGTATGCAAATTGTTAATCCTACTCATCGTTTTTTCCGTCCAATTTTACCGGGCCTTAGAAAAAAACACACCTAGTATTATCGCAGTGCTTAAAACCAGTTTCATTTTCGAGCCGTTAAATTTTAACTAGAATTAATTATCGTAATCATAATTACCAGGTACATTTATCGTTTTCAGCCATCATGCATTCACTCTCTCAGTTCAAAACAATCAGTAACAGGTAAATTACAAAAACAAAACATCAAACCGCATCGGTAAACCATTCCGAACTTTTTGACATGCCATGTCGACACACTACACCAGAACAATATTTATCGAAATACTGTTTCGGTATATTTCCTTTTCACACGAGCATACAACCTTATCGAAACTACGAGTATGTATCCGTAAAGTGTTTCGCGGCGTGAAAAGGGTTATTATTATGGCTTATTTGTGTATAGGAGTATTGGCATTACTTAAATATTATCATATTGTTATTAGTTAGGAGCAGCGTTGCCCCCTACTACAATTGTTGTGTTTTTACTACACTTTCTTGTCACAAGCACGCACGCAGAAAACAAAATCGTCAATGTTAAATGAAGAATTTCGTTCCATTATAAGTTCACAAGAAACGTTACACGAATATTTTAATGAAAACATTGTTAAATTTTGGGTTAATTTATTGAGTGCTAAAAATTTTCTTGAAAAGACAGCTTTTGAAAATGTATGAAGTTACAAGCTTACTTTGTGTAGCTTGTCCCATAGGAGAGCAACTGCGGAGAGGTTTTTCTCAAATTTAAATATAATAAAGGATGATTTAAGAAATAATTTGAATATATACTGATGATGAAATTATGCAATCAAAAACAACTCTTGAAAGACGTAGAGGGAATTTTTAAGCCCCCCGCAAAATTAATAAATTTTGCAAAAAATTCAATTACCATAATGCACGTCATTATAAAAAATATTAATCCTTAAATGTATATTTTTGGTTTGTAAAAATGTAAATAGTATACATATTTATTATTGTATAAGAATTTTTTTATGAGAACATATAGTTTATTATACCTACATATGTATGTATGTATATTTTAAAGTGAATTAATGGATTAAAAAATTTGTAAAACTAATTTGCACGTTTTTACTATACTTTTTTTTCTTAAGCACTACACTTTCAACCAGTTGGGGGCAGCACTGGCTAGGAGTAAATAAAACGTTAGTCTTCAATTTTATTAAGTTCAGTTGTGTTATCGTGTCCATCCTCTGAAGTACCTTTCGACGCACTCTTTGTTCTTATAAAGGGCTTATTTATTATAATTAATTATATAAACTGTTATATTAAAATGGATGTGTATAACGAATTACATGAAATTGAGAGAGCTAATCAATTTATTACCCAATTGACGGAAAGACAAGAAATTATTGAAAGAAAACTTAAAGCAAATTACCCTCAGAATCCAAATCCAATGGAAGGACCACCACAGGCACCAGGAGCACCACCACAGGCACCAGGAGCAATGCCACAGGCACCAGGAGCACCGCCACATATGGTACCCCACAGAAGGCATTTTTAAATTTGGATAACGAAAATCTTGATTGTTTAGTTCAATTTAAGACGAAAATGTTTTTATAATACTTTTTTCCGCTTATTTGTAAAAAAATTAAATGAAATTTCTAAGCTTTAAATAAAATTTTAAAATAAAATAATTATCGTTTTGCCTAGTATTTAATTTACGTTGTTGGTTTTATATTATTTTTGGAATTATACTTGGATATATTCGTAATGCATAAAAATTGATATCATATAATTTGGAAAGTTGAATACAATGCACAAATCCTGAAAACCAATAATCCCGCATGGCTCGTAATTCCAAAGTATTGTACAGTAAAACCCGGATAAGTGCCTCACACTAAATGTCCTACCGTAATATGCACTTATGCGTGTTAGGCAGTTATAAAAAACTTATATCTATATTTGCATACATATATACAAATTGAAACAAACATTTTTGATAAAAAAAAAAACATTTAATTTAAAATAACTTTTAACGATCTTTAGTCTATAAAATTTGCATTTCGAACAGGCGATATCACTTGGATTCATCAGTTAGCTGGTGATGGACTACCAATACGTTAATTTATTTTATATGACAAGAAATTTTTAATAATAAAACTGGGAGATTTTGTCCTGGGCCAGACATAGTTAATTAGGAAGGTGTTTTTTGTTATAGTTAATCGGACGTGTTGAATTATTGATTCAAAATAGATTTTAACGACTTTTGGTTCACGAATCATTATAGTAGATTGAGATTATAACTTTTTTACTTGCGAATATAGGTACTATAAGGCAAGTTATGAATTCATCGAAAAAAAAAAGTTTTGAGATAATCAAACATGACATTACGATGATAGCGAAGACGAAAAAAGATGGTCTAAGAATTCTGTCCGTCTGTATGTCTGCCTGTCAGTCTGTCAGTCTGTCAGTCTGTCAGTCTGTCAGTCTGTCAGTCTGTCAGTCTGTCAGTCTGCCAGTCTGTCAGTCTGTCAGTTTGTCAGTCTGTCAGTCTGTCAGTCTGTCAGTCTGTCAGTCTGTCAGTCTGTCAGTCTGTCAGTCTGTCAGTCTGTCAGTCTGTCAGTCTGTCAGTCTGTCAGTCTGTCAGTCTGTCAGTCTGTCAGTCTGTCAGTCTGTCAGTCTGTCAGTCTGTCAGTCTGTCAGTCTGTCAGTCTGTCAGTCTGTCAGTCTGTCAGTCTGTCAGTCTGTCAGTCTGTCAGTCTGTCAGTCTGTCAGTCTGTCAGTCTGTCAGTCTGTCAGTCTGTCAGTCTGTCAGTCTGTCAGTCTGTCAGTCTGTCAGTCTGTCAGTCTGTCAGTCTGTCAGTCTGTCAGTCTGTCAGTCTGTCAGTCTGTCAGTCTGTCAGTCTGTCAGTCTGTCAGTCTGTCAGTCTGTCAGTCTGTCAGTCTGTCAGTCTATCAGTCTGTCAGTCTGTCAGTCTGTCAGTCTGTCAGTCTGTCAGTCTGTCAGTCTGTCAGTCTGTCAGTCTGTCAGTCTGTCAGTCTGTCAGTCTGTCAGTCTGTCAGTCTGTCAGTCTGTCAGTCTGTCAGTCTGTCAGTCTGTCAGTCTGTCAGTCTGTCAGTCTGTCAGTCTGTCAGTCTGTCAGTCTGTCAGTCTGTCAGTCTGTCAGTCAGTCAGTCTGTCAGTCTGTCAGTTTGATTAAGCCGATTAAATATTTTGTTTTTAAATTTATATTATAATATTTAATACCAAGTTTTTTTTAGAAAAAAATTAAAGATATTTTGTATATAGAAAAATGAAGTAAAAACTGCTTTAAATATATATTTATATTATTAACAGAAATCTTTTGCATTCGATGTGATCGAGCATAAGAGCAAGTTCGTGCGATCCAGTCGTGCATTTTATTTATTTATGAATTTTGAAGCATAAAACAAAAGGAAGCGCTAAAGGAAAACAAGCTCTTGTATTTTATCAGCTAATTTCAAATGTGTACTTAAAAGAATTTTTGTTAGGTAAATTTCATTGAAAGTATACAAAATAAAAGGCAATTAAACGGGAAAGTTAGTTAAGAGGAAGGTTCTTAGAAGATGAGTTTTATATGAAAAAATCCTCAGAATTTTGGTTCTAAAAAAGGAAAGGTACTTATGCGGGTTAGGGACTTAACCGAGAGGCACTTATCCGGGTATTAATGTACTTGTACAAAAAAAAGTTAACAAAATCGCCTGCCTGTCATATTTACATACTATAAGTGAATCAACGGACAGAGGACCCAAAAAGGGAGTCTAATCTAACCTAAACCATCACGGCCCATTTTCATTTTGTTTTTATAAAATTGAGCTGTTTTCGAGAGAAAATTCGAAATAAACTAATCCTTTTTAACAATAATTGATATTGGTATTGGTATTATCAGAAACTGAGATTCAACGATTGTTCTAGCATGGATTTGGCTGTTATTGTTTTAAGATAATTGAACCATCATTAAACCCCAGTTAATCCGCCGAAACGGATTTGAAGATTCTTAAAACTGGGTGGCACAAAAATTATGTCCCCTTTTGGTAAAATGCTGTCACCATAATTAATAAATGTGGAAAACGGAAGGTTTAGGTGGTATTCCATCTACAAAGTGCAAAATGTAATTTAAAAAAAAAAACAATTTTTTTCTAAGTGACGTTTACACTAAGCTAACCCAAAACAAGTTGGTTATGAGTTGAATGTAGTTAGAAAGGTATAGTAGTTGTGTTGAAGTATTTTGTCTTAAGACAAAAATATAACAATTCTAAAAATAAATGTCATAAAATGAGTTGCTGGTTTACTCATTACATGCTGTTTAGGCATAGAACTAACAACATGTGATTGAGTAAAACTAGTATACCGATAAAATATGACAAAAAGAATTAAAAAATTAATGCGAATTATAAGGGACATCTATAAATAAGACACGGAAATTTCTCCGCATTAGTTCAGCCGCCATCCCTGGAGATAAAATCTGAGACAACAACCACCTACAGTCTCCGAATATCGCGCCACACATCTTTCCTATCATTCTTTCTCTTCCTTAACCTCACCCCCACGCCCGCGCTGTGTTGAAGCATTTAAAGGGTATTCATACTCCCTTGAGCGCGAGTAGATTATAAAAAAAAAAAAAAAAAATATATATTTCCCTTATAGGCGCGACTCCACTCGCCATACAGATGTCCAATATCACAACCACAATTAAGTTCACAAAAAGTGTATTTTTACTCACTGGGCAGTTTCATGTCATGTCGTTAATTTGTTTCATCTTTCTTTCACAAGATTTGAATTTTTATTGAGACTTAAGACAGATTTTATAGAGCAAGTAACGGTATTCATCTGACATATAAATAAAAAACCACTACAAAGTATAGCGTCCAAATTGCAGAGGTATAACGCCCTATATTCTTTTTGATTGTCGTCATGGTACGATTGAAATTTTCTGAATTATTTGATGTAAAGAGTGCGGATATATGTATGTACAAGGTTGATATCTTTCTTTTTTTTTTTTTTTTTTTTTTTTTTTAATTTAACTATATGCCTGTAAGACCTTAGGTCTTTTAAATGCAACCTGAATTGCACGGCACTAGTTTGACACAGTAGATTTGAGAACCAGGTATTGACTGTCTCATTTTAACCCATGAGCGGCATCCAATTTAAATTGGAGGTATAGAAAAGAATGCGCCTAGCGTGGGGATCGAACCCACACGTCCTAGTTAGCAATCAAGCACTTTATCCACTGCGCCATTGCCACCCAATTCAATATAGAAGTGTTAAGAACCTGTTTCGTTTTCTAATCGTTAAATTTTAACAACAAGTTATTGATGGTTGGGCGTTGTAGGACGCGGGAAGTCACTGATTGGCGTCAACATGGCGACGTCCAGTGATACAACGAATACTACGCGTCAATTGTGCTTATTTTACCTCCAAGTGGTAACCATCGGATACTGGTCTCGTTCATCCGAACTTGACTTGCTAAACTAATAAGCGCGAGTGTTGAACAATAGACAAAAATAGCAACACTATAATCTTCTGTCGGAAATGACTGGCTGTATAACTGGGCTCAAGTCTTGGACGAGCCTATCAGAAGGATGGTGTGCGGCGGATGAATTCACCACAGAGAATCAACGGTGCCATCAAAAGCACTGAGGACAGAAACCGAGAAGAGTGTTCCCACTAAGGCACTTTTCCCTCTACAAGACGACAGCGGAAGAATTCCCCAGATGGAATCAACGGTGGCGTCTACAGTTCCAGTGAGGCTGAACTACTTAGTGAACACCTTATACGGGCTACTACGACATATTCGGAGCTCAGGCCTATAAGGAGCGGTGAATCCGGCTCCCCGCCCTTGGAGTTAAATTGTAAGGGTCTGGTCCTCCAGATTGGGGGTCGTGCCGTCGGGGTGACTTCCCGGCCACGTAAAGCAACTTTTAGTTCTGAAGCAACAACAAGCCTCGGATACGGACGGATTTACTGTTGACGAACCCTGCAAACGAAATAAGGACAACGAACTTCGGATTTGTACGTGGAATGTTCTGTCTCTTTATAGACCACCTGCAGCCGAACATTTAGCGGAGGCCCTAGGCTGCTACAAAGCAGACATCACCGCCATCCAAGAAGTGCGATGGGATGGGCCGGTCAAACGAAAATTGAAAGACTGCGATATCTACTATGGTGACTGATATTGACCACAAGGGCAACGCCTTTTTGGGTGTGGATTCGTCGTTAGAGGAAGACTTAGACAAGAAGTCTTGAGTTTCAACTGTGTGAACGAGCGCCTCACGACAATTCGCATCAAGGCTAAATTCGCCAACATCAGCCTCATATGCGCGCATGCCCCCGAGGAGAAAGATGACGACACCAAGGACGAGTTCTACGAGCTCCTGGACAAGGCGTATGAGCAATGCCCTAGTTATGACATTAAAATTGTCTTAGGCGATTTTAATGCCAAACTGGGAAGAGAAAACGTCTTTGGTGGCACAATCGGAAAATATAGCCTGCACGACACCACCTCCGATAACGGACTCAGGCTAATCGACTTTGCTGCGGTGCGAAACGTTGTGGTAGCCAGTACGCAGTTCCCGCATCTCGATATACACAAAGGGACATGGCGAATTCCTGGTCAATCAACCGCCAACCAGATTGACCACATTGCGATCGACGCAAGGCACTCCTCCAGTATCAAGAATGTACGAACGTTCCGAGGAGCAAACGTGGACTCGGACCACTACCTCGTTGTAGCCAAGGTAATGCTAAGGATATCTAGAGCAAAAGCAAAACGGGAAAATACTGTGAGAAAATTTGACGTCGGACGGCTACAGTAGGAAATCACAAGGTCCTTTTCCGATCAAGTCTCTCACGCCCTCTTAAATCGTCCTTTGCTGCCAACTGCAAGTATCGAAGATCAGTGGAAGAGATGCCAGGAAGCAATCAGAGATACCGCCTCTAACGTGCTTGGCCTCGCACGACTACCACAGCGAAACCCCTGGTTCGATGAAGAATGCCGGCAAGTACACACAGCCAAACAACAGGCATACAAAGCGGCGCTGCATAGAAGAACTAGAGCTGCTCGCGAGCTCTACCAGCAGAAGAGAAGAGAGGAACACAAGCTTCTAAGAAGGAAAAAGAAAGAGCATGAAAAGCGGGTGATCGAGGAAATAGAGGGATGTCATTGCAGGAATGAAATTCGGAAGTTTTACCAAAAAGTAAAAAGAATCTCCCGGGGGTACAAGTCCCGAACCGAAACCTGCAAGGATGATCAAGGGAACATCGTGGTAGAATCGCAGTCGGTGCTGAGGATATGGAAAAATTATTTCTGCAAATTGTATAACGGCGATGTCGAACCGAATACCGCTATTGTGCAGACTGTACCATTCAACCTGGACGACGTATGCCAACAATACCGTCCACCCGATCTCGACGAAGTAAAGATAGCTATATCTAAACTTAAGTCCAACAAAGCTGCTGGAGCTGATGGTCTTGCGGCCGAGTTGTTCAAAGCGGCTGGCGATGAACTGGTAAGGAGTATGCACCAGCTCATCTGCAAAATATGGTCGGAGGAAAGCATGCCCGATGAATGGAACCTCAGCATTGTTTGCCCGATCCTCAAGAAAGGCGATCATTTGGCCTGCACCAACTACAGAGGCATCAGTCTTCTTAATACCGCCTACAAGATCTTCTCTGCCGTACTTTGTGAGCGCCTAAAGCCTTTCGTCAACAACCTGATAGGTCCTTATCAGTGTGGCTTTAGGCCAGGGAAGTCCACTATCGACCAAATATTCTCACTACGGCAGATCTTGGAAAAAACCCAGGAATTTCAAATCGATACTCTTTTACCTTTTTACCTTTTTATCGATTTCAAGGCCGCGTATGACAGCATCTACAGAGACGAGCTATATAGAGCCATGTCTAGTTTTGGCATCCCTACCAAACTCGTTCGTTTATGCAGGATGACGATGGAGAATGCACGCTGCTCCGTCAAGATCGGCAAAGACCTCACAGACACCTTTGATGTCAAAAAAGGTTTTAGACAGGGCGACGTGCTGTCATGCGACTTCTTTAACATCATTCTTGAAAGAATAGTGCAAAACTCTCACGTCAACACTAGAGGCACAATCTTTCAAAAGTCCGTCCAATTACTCGCTTACGCTGACGACATTGACATAATCGGACGAACAAAGCGTGATGTCAATGGTGCTTTCGTGAGTATTGAGAAGGAAGCCAAGAAGATGGGTTTAACAGTGAACGGGAGCAAAGAAAAAAATATATGCTGTCAACAAGAAAGGACACCCAGCACCGGCGTCTCGGACAGAACGTCACTATAGACAGCTATAATTTTGAAGTGGTCAGAGACTTTGTATACCTAGGATCCGCTATAAACTCAGCGAATGATACCAGTGCTGAGATCAAACGCAGAATTACTCTTGCCAACCGCTGTTTCTTTGGACTAAGAAGGCAATTGAGAAGCAAAGCCCTCTCTCGAGAAACTAAGCTGTCCATATATAAAACGCTCATCATCCCAATCCTGATGTATGGTGCAGAGACATGGACAATGTTAACGGTGGATCAGAACGCGTTAGGTTGTTTCGAGAGGAAAATTCTCCGGGTGATTTTTGGTCCCGTCTGCATAGATGGGGAATGGAGAAGACGATACAACAACGAACTATACGGGCTGTACAGCGATAACGACCTAGTCACAAAATTGAAAAGCCAACGACTGAGATGGCTGGGTCAACTAGAGCGAATGGACACCAATGCTCCGGCCCGGAAAGTCTTCGAATCCTGCCCCGTGGGACAGCGCAGTAGAGGTGGACAGCGTAAAAGGTGGCGCACGCAAGTGGAAGAGGATCTCAACCAACTTGGAGTGCGAAACTGGAGACAGATAGCTGGAAACCGAGCCGACTGGAAGAAGCTTGTTGGTTGAGGCCCTGGTCCACCCCGGACTGTAGCGCCACCTTAAGTAAGTAAGTAAGTAACAAGAAGTTATCATAAAAATAAACATTTAAGCCCTTCGTGGAAACTCTGGCGAAGGTAGAGCTTAGGCCGAAGAGCCACTACACTGAGAGGTACCATCGTCATTGGCGACAAAGCCGACGCTAGTTGTCATCAGTGGCCAGCGACGATACTACCACCGTCCTACCGCGACAAAAGACGCCGACGGCTTTCGTCCGCGTCATCGTCAACATCAGCGTACTCACCACCATCTCGTCGTCATCGGCATCACTCTCAACCAACACCCACCTCATATGTTAGTTTTTTAATTTGTCGTTATTGTTAATTCTTATGTTTTTTTTTGTTTTACCTTGTAAAAGTGGAAATCCGTTCACAATATTTGTTTTTTTTTTGTTTACCCTTTAATTGCACGAAATTTTAAAATAGCGGGAATATTCGATACAAAAGCAATTCGGTTCAGTAGAAAAAAAAGGAAAAAAAGTGATCAAATTAATTGTATTTAGATTTCAACTTACCAGACTTACGCTATGCTTTAGATTTTACAAACCTTGCTTTTATTCAAATTCGATTTTTCATATCAGACTTACTTTTGAATAAGATTTTCTTACCGGACTTGGATTTAGATATTACTAGTCGGACTTAATACTTTTTAGTTACCTGCCATACCAAACATTTTTCCAATTTATTTACCGGTTTGTGAAGAAAAAAAAAAGAAAAGAAGGAGTAATGAATTAAAATTTCAAAGCCTACTCCAAATTAAAAAGAAGGTATTGGAGATTGCAGCCTCTTATTTTAACACTTCTCTTATCCTCCTAATACAGCTATCCAGGTATGTGTGCGCACGGATCATCTGGTTCCTGTTTTCCAACAACAAACAAAACAAAGAAAATAAATTGCACGACTGCTAATCTAAATATATTTTTAAAGTCGTTTTTTACTTATTTTTTTATATATACAAAATTTCTTTAATTTATTTCTAAAAAAATTGGTGTGAGAATATTAAATATTTTATAATATAAACTTAAAAAGTAAAAATTGAGTCGGCTTAATCTAAGAAAAAATAATTCAAAATTCTGAAATAAATACTTAAACTAATTTTTAGCTCAAAAAAAAGTACGCCATTTTATTTCTTGGATAAATTGGAATGTATGAGAAAAAATATTTAAAAATCTGTGGAGCGGTTTTTGAGACAAAAAAAATTTAAAACTTTTTGAAAAAAAATTCAAAAACGCCAATTCATAGATATTGAACATATACATATACCTGTAATTTAAAAAAAAATTAATGAGCACTTTTCAAAACAAATTTTTTTAAAAATTTTTTCTTAAAAATGCTTTTAAAAATACAAAAAATATTAATTAAAAATATTGGTACGCACTATAAATTGCGCAACCTAATCCTATATATTTGTGAAATTTCAAAAGAATCGGTTAAGTCATTTATGAGATAGTCGAAAACAAAAAAAAACGGTCCCATGGAAAGTACCGTTTTTAGACATTCATAATTTTTTTTTCAACCATATGATTTGTGGTACCTGAAAAGCTGCACTGATTTTCTTAAATCAAAATCGGTAGAGCCGTTTCCGAGACAAAATAGGACTTGACGCAACGGTTATATGGAAGTTTCCGTTAATTTTTGAGCTAAGCAAAAAATTTCAATTTCCCCTACGTACAATACCTAAGAAACTCCATATACCAAGTTTGAAGCAAATCGGCCCACCCGTTTGGTTTTAGACCATTTTTTTTCGTCTTCACTATCATCGTAATGTCATGTTTGATTATTATCTCAAAACGAATGCATAACTTGCCTTATTTCTCTACTTTCCGTTCCTCTTCCTATAGACACATAGATAAAACAGCCCAGTTAATTTGTTAACAAATACAACAATGTAAACAAATGGGTTTTGGGGGGTGAAACGTACGAAGGTTTCCGATCTTAGTATGACTTATTTGTGTTATGTACATCAATAGTGTGCATTATTACCAAGTTTTGAAATGGAATGGTTCCCTTTTATTATCCATATAAATAAACATTGTACACATAACTCCATATTTCTTTTTGTTATTGATCTTTAGAAAATTGGTTATCATGGCGATGAAGATATGCGGATAAGGTAGATTATGCGGTTCGTTTTATTTCTTTTGAGGCGTTAAAAAAAAAAATACCGGCTATGGACGGCCATGGAGCACTGCTTATGAGACAGTGGCGTAGGGTGGCTACAACCCGAGTTAATAACACCGACTCATTATTATAATCGTTGTTTCGCCTTTCCTCTTCTTATTCCCATAAATCATCATACATCTTTGGTACATGTTATCCAATCTAGGTACGTTTTCGGCAGGAACACCAGCCGACATTCGTTTTGAATTCTTCCTTCAAACTTCCCAATTTCTAATAAACTCCTCTACTTTTAGTTCCTTCCACGGCATTCATTATTTTTATTTTTGTGGACAACATGACAGCGGAATAAGAACCCCCCCTCCGACGAGATTTAGCAGCGCTTATTGCCAGCATGCCGTAAACTCGGCTGGGTTATCTAAATTTTGGTGTTTCCCAAGATTTCCTTTTGGTCAACATAACCCGTAGTATTAATGCTATATATATGTTTTAGGTTAAAATCTTAAACTAAGAAGAACACGGTTTAAATATATATTTGTACAAATGCCTATTAAAAATTTTAATTTTTTTTGATGTGCAAAATCAATATATTAACCGTTTTTTTTTTTACTTTAATCCAAATGTACAACCCATTAATTTTTGAAGCAGTATATACATTTTTCCCGTCGTTAAATTTCAATTACAAGTAAATTCTGTAATCATAAGGATTATAATTACACATAAGAGCAGAAGTTTGGCATCACTTCAAGATTATCATATTCTCATTACGAACAAAATAGCTAGTAGTAATTACTAAATCATAATTATCAGCAAAATTAGGTCATTGGCAGCACTTAAATATTATCATATACTCATTACCTGAACGTGGATAAAACGACTGATGTGTTATTTTTGAATTCTGAGTCGTTTAAAAAGCGTCTCCAGTCGTCGCAATTTAGCCAGTCCTTCTTATCATATCGTATCGTCCTTATCGTGTTCAATTTTTAATTTTATAGAGAGCTTATTTATTAATCAATTATTACAAAGTTTTATATAAATATGGATATGAATAATGAATTAAACGAAATGGAGAAAACTAAACAATTTATAAGCAATTTAGTGGAACGACAAATGATTTTACAAAGAACGATTTGTCGGATTCCAAGACAAGCAAATTCTCCAGCATCAGGACCAGCTCCTGGAACAGCACCAGGGCCAGCGCCTGGATCAGCACCAGGACCACCACCTGGATCAGCACCAGGACCAGTACCCGGACCAGCACCAGGACCACCACCAGGACCAGCGCCAGGATCATCACTAATAGGACAAGGACAAGCACAAGTTATTATAGTACCCATCCGGAAGAATTTTTCTATGGATTTAAATTTGGATAACGAACATCCTAATGGTTTAGTTTAATCTAAAACAAAAATCTTTTTATATTACTATTTTCCGCTTATTTGTAACAAATATCAATGATATTTTTTAGCTTCAAATTAAATTTTAAAATAAAATAATTATCGATTTGCTTTTATTTAATTTTAGTTGTTGGTTTTATATTATTTTTCGAATTATACTAGGATGTATTCATAATGTATATTAATTGATATCATATAATTTGGGAAGATTAATACAATCCACGAATCCCCAAATTCAATAATCCCGAATGGCTCATACTTGGAAAGTACAGTCGAAAATCGATAACTCGAACCATCACTTGCCACAAAAATAATTCGAGTTGAGACTTCGAGTTATTAAGTAAAATAAAAAAATGATATAAACTGTGGAAAACCCGGATAAGCCTCAGAAACCAGATAATTTTATCTGCGCAGAAATGAACTGTCAAAGTTCTTATGGGAAAAATATTTCGCAAAGCATATAAATTTATCTGACGAATTTGATGTATAAAGCGTAGAAATAAACCTTATAAAGTTAGTTCAATGAACAGCTGATTGTTTCCTACATTAACGCAAGTATTTTAAAGGGGGCGTTCATGCAACGTCCAGTGGAAAGATATATCTTTCTGCAAAGCGGAAAATTATCTCGTTGCATGAATACCCTTAATGTATTTGTTTGAGATCATAAATAAAATATACAGAAACATAATTATTATTAAAAATATCATGTTATACTCGAAAATCACTGAAGACTGGTTTTGAAAAAAAAATCTTCAATGGAATTTAAATCTTATACACATAATCCATTGATTTTATTAGACTTTAAATATAAACGCAATTATATAATGCTTAACGAATTTGCATCTCTTTGTTTTTTAGCGTCTAATATTTTTTGGAAAAAAAATAATAATAATAAAAACTAAGCCTTACGTTCGACGCAACAACAGACAGAGGACCCAAATAGGGAGCCTAATCTAAACTAAACTGAGACCCATTTTTATTTTGTTTTTAGGAAAGGCTGTTAAAAACGATTTTCATTTAAAAAAAATTGTATGACCTGATATACTCCTTATAATAAACATTAACTAATAAAAATGGTGTATTTGAAGAATTTAAATACACAAACAAAAATGATTAAAGGAGCCGCCAGTATGAGACACAAAAAATAATGATAACTCTCTGAACTGGCCTATTATTCTCAAAGCATATTTGCGGATAATTTAAAAAAATTAAATATACGTTGTTAAAACAGTCTTAGAATTAAACTTAAGCTAAAAGTACACGGTATGTCAAATGCCGCATATGAAAAATTATCGCATTCTTATCGCATATTCGAAAAATGCGACAAAATGGTCCTATTCAAGTTCACCAAATATGCCGATTACACAAAATTGTGAAATCTGTCCCAAAAGTCGCAGATATACCTCAGAAACCAGATAATTTTATCTCCGCAGAAATGAAGTGTCAAAGTTTGTATGGGAAAAATATTCTACAAATCAGATAAAATTATTTCACGAATTTGATGTAGAAAGAGAATAAACAAACCTCATGGATTTATTTCAATGAACATCTGATTATTTCCCACATTTAAGCAAGTATTTTTAGGGGGGGTTTTATGCAAACGTCTGTCGGAAAATTATATCTTTCTGCAAAGCGGAAAATTATCTCGTTGCATGAATACTCTTCATATAAAAGCAGTACAAGTTGTTGGTGAGGAACGTATAAAAATTGCGAGGTATTAGGTATATCGCCCTATGTTCTTTTTGATTTGTTTTATGGTACGATTGAACTTTTCTAAATTATTTGATGTAAAGAGTACGGATGTATGTACAAAGTTGATATATGTATAGTATATATCGCATTTCCTCAAACCAGTTTCATTTTTAAGTCGTTAAATTTTAACAAGAAGTAATTAACGTAATCATAATTACCAACGAAATTCAGGAGAATTGGCAGCACTTAAATATTATCATATTGTCATTAGCTAGGAGTAAATAAAACGTGAGTCTTCAATTTTATTAAGCTCAGTCTTGCTACATCCTTCGAAGTACCTTCCAACGCAGTTTTTGTTTTTATAAAGGGCTTATTTATTATAATTAATTATTATAAACTGCTATATTAAAATGAATGTGTATAAGGAATTACTAGAATTTGAGAGAACTAATCTATTTATTAGCCAATTGGCGAAACGACAGGAAGTTATTGAAAAAAAACTTAAAGCAAATGACCCTCAGAATCCCTATCCAATGGAAGGACCACCAGGTGCACCGCCATACGCACCAGGAGCTCCTCCACAGGCACCAGGAGCACCGCCACAGGCACCAGGAGCACCACCACATATAATGGCACCCCACAGAAGGAATTTTTAAATTTGGATAAGGAAAATCTTGATTGTTTAGTTCAATTTAAGACAAAAGTTTTTTATAATACTTTTTTCCGCTTATTTGTAAAAAATATCAATGAATTTTCAAAGCTTTAAATAAAATTTTAAAATGAAATAATTAATGGTTTTCCCTCTATTTAACTTACGTTGTTGGTTTTATATTATTTTTGGAATTATACTTGGATATATTCGCAATGCATAAAAATTGATATCTTATAATTTGGAAAGTTGAAATCCCGAAAACCAATAATCCCGCATGCTCGTAATTCTAAAGTACTGTACTTGTATAGAAAAAAAACGTTGAAAAAATCGCCTGCCTACCATATTTGCATACTATAAGTGAATCAGCCGACAGAGGACCCGAAAAGCGAGTCTAATCTAACCTAAGCCATCACGGCCCATTTTCATTTTGTTTTTATAAAATTGAGCTGTTTTCGAGAGAAAATTCGAAATAAACTAATACTTTTTAACAATAATTATTGGTATTATCCGAAACCGAGGTTCAACGATTGTTTAAGCATGGATTTGGCCGTTATTAGATAAATTGAACCATCGTTAAACCCCAGTTAACCCGCCAGAAAGGATTTGATAATTCTTAAAACTGGGCGGCACAAAACGTATGTCCCCTTTTGTTAAAATGATATAAAATTTTACACAAAACTTGGGAAGAGTTTTCATTTAAAAATGTTTGATCACGTTTTTGTGAAATCCGAAATTAATTTCTTTGAACTATAACCTATTATTCTTATTAAGACATACTGACATTGTTATAATTAAGAAGATATGACATTTTTATATTTTACTATTATTTCTTTTTACTTATGTAGGTACTTTTTGCAAACACTTATTTTACATGGTCTTAACTCCTGCATTAAATATAAAATGGCAATCATATGGGTTCAAGTATTTTATTATTGTTCTTTAACATATACGTACATACTTAAATCCTGAGAAATCATTGGAATATAGATAATCCGCCCTTAGCGGTAGCGTAAGACCCTAAACTAATAAGGAACAACGGTTTAAATATGTATTTGTACAACTGCCTATTAAAAATTTAAATTTATTTTGATGTGACAAAATCAATCTATAATCAACCATTTTTTTACTTTATTCCAAATGTAAACTCATTAATTTTTGAACTAGTATATACATTTTTCCCGTCGTTAAATTTCAATTATAAATAATTATGTAATCATAAAGATTTTAATTACCAACAAAATAAGAAGTTTGGCATCACTTAAGCATTATCAACAAACAAATTAATTGATAGTAATTACTAAATCATAATAATCAACAAAAAGGGATAATTGGCAGCTCTTACATTTTATAATAATATACTCATTACCTGGACGTGGATAAAATGACTAATGTGTTATTTTTGAATTGAGAATCGTTTAAAAAGCGTCGCGAGTTGTCGCAACTTAGTCAGTCGTTCTTTTCATATGATATATCGTTCTTTTATCCTGTTCAATTTTATAAATACCTTATTTATTAATCAATTATTACAAAGTTTTATGTAAATATGGATATGAATAATGAATTAAACGAAATAGAGAAAACTAAACAATTTATTAGCAATTTAGTGGAACGACAACTGATTTTACAGAAAGCGATTTGTCGGATTCCAAGACAAGCAAATTCACCAGCATCAGGACCAGCACCTGGACCAGCACCAGGACCAGCACCTGGATCAGCACCAGGACTAGCACCTGGATCAGCACCAGGACCAGCACCATCAGGTTCATCACTATTAGGACCAGGACAACAACAAGTTATTATAGTACCCATCCGTAAGAATTTTTCTATGGATTTAAATTTGGATAACGAAAATCCTTATGGTTTAGTTTAATCTAAAACAAACATTTTTTTATAATAATACTAATAAATAATACTTTTTTCCGCTTATTGGCAACAAATATCAATGAAATTTTCAAGCTTTAAATAAAATTTAAAAAAAAATTATTAATTTACTTTTTATTATGTAATTTGGGAAGTTGAATACAATCCACAAATTCCGAAACCAATAATCACAATTGCTCGTAATTCCAAAGGACTATGTTTGTACAAAAAAAACGTTGTCACCTGCCTGCCGTATTTACATACCATAATCTATAAGCGAAGTGACAGACAGAGGACCAAAAAAGGGTGGCTAATTTAACCTAAGCCACGAATTAACGAATATTCTTTCGTTTTGACATTTCGTTTATGACTTTAATTTTATTCGTCACGAAAATAAATTGAAAGTCTGATTTTGAGGTTAGACGCGAGCGAACAAATTATTCGTCGAATTATGGATGGCATGTGGAACGCGAATAGAGTTTGGCTGTTCGTTACAATCAGATGCAATTCCCGACGACCAATATTGTTTTCCCAAATGTATCTTATTTTGGCGCCTAAAAAGTAAATATTTGTGTCTAAGCATTAATGTAAATTATATTTCTACAATTTTGCTTAGAATTTATGAAGCATTAAGGTTGGTAACCTGTTTTAATTGGAATTTATTCTTTTCGTCGGTCGCTCTCATGTGAATAGTCGTTAAGTGAGAAATAATATTAAAAAAAGAACAAAATTTCCTCAGTGACTCATACTAGTCTTATTCATTAGAATATGCTAAGCGTGTGCTTAGCGTATTCCTAATTTCATAAGGAATTGTGTAGAGGCGCTATGTAAATCCTTATACAATAGAAATCTTCTACCAATTGTTGTTATAATGTGTTTATTTCAAACTAAAGTATTAGTGTTTACTTCAATTTTCTCTTTGTAACGCACAAGAATATGAATATACCCCAGTGCCGTCTGCCAAAATAAAATAATTAATTTGTCAATTTTTGCTTACAATATTACAGGTCTAAAAAGTAAACTTTTGCAGCTTGATTTCTTTAAATATATTCTTAATTATGATATTATAATTCTATAGAAACTATTTTAGGAGACAAACATGAAAATGATTATAATAAATATTTTAATGATTATAAAATAACTTTTATTCCAGCAACTAGATCTAATTTAAGGAGGCTACATGGATCTGCATAGTGCATCTGAGATTTGAAGAAAAGTAGAGCGGACCATAATATAAAACAAACATAAAAGTAAGACAGGGTACACACTAATAACTTCCTCAACCTCTGCTATAACTTTCTTGACACATCTCGTAATAAAATATTCTTAGTGTTCAGGTATGTAGTTGTGTGAAGAAAATTTGGGCGTTTTTCGTTGTTTTTAAGCAAAATGAGGAGAAATGGCAAAAAAAAACTTGAAAATTCGTTACCTGAACGGAACAAATTATGGTGCAGGTATAATTTTTTATTTTGTCTTTTTTTTTGCAGATGTCGATGCAGATGAAAGATGAAGATGCATGTAAAGCCCCCTTACATGCGAGAGCGAGCGGATGTATTTCATGTGGTACCAAAACTAAGTTTTATCATTTTGTTCAATTTCAGATGATTGAAAATAGACTTGTTATCAAAATTTCAAATAAGCATCTTAAATTTTTTATTGTACCAGTCTTCCTTAATTGTAGTAACTGGAATTATGATTTTAATAGTTTACGAGAGTTTATTAACAAAACTTCTTTGGAAAATTAAATGATTATCGGTGATCTCAATGCCCGTATCTGTGATTATCAGAATTCGTCTGCTCATATCTTACAAGACCAATTAATGTTTGATATAAACAGAAACTCCAAAGACGTAACTGTTAACAGAAATGGAATGCTTCTATCCTAACTTTTGGATGACTTTGGTATGTTTGTGCTAATGGTGACAAGTGTGGTGAGTTCACATTTATTAGCGGCCAAGGTCAATCTGTTATCGATTTTTGTGCAATGTCTGGTGAGTGGTTAAAAGTGGTGGAAGACTTTCAAGTGCTCATGGCCAACTTTTCGGCGCATATGCCAATTTTGGTGCAAGCCATATTTAAAGAAGAAATGCGGCTAAGGGCTACAGATACAGTTCGAAAACTAAGTTAGATTGAATAAAGGCATCGTTATAATACATTATTTAACCGGGACTATAATACTCTCCCGCTTCAATTGATAAACGATGTGGATCAAATTGAGGAAGGCATTTCAAGGATAATCTTCGCTTCAGCCCAAAAAGTAAACGATAACCATACGTTCACGCATAAGAATAAATGTTTCGACAAAGACTGTTGCAAACTTCGGAACATTTCTTTTAAATACTTGAAACTATTCAGATCTACAAACGCCATTGTGTTTAAAAATATGTACTTGCATGCCAACAAGGAGTTTAAGAAGCTATGCACGGTCAAAAAATTGCATCATCTTAAGACTCTTGCAACAAAATTAAAACATTCTATGAATTCTAAAGAGTTTTAGTTTTGGTGTAATGTACGAATTTTGGGTGGGCGTAGTCAAAGCACGAAGCTTTCTCTCGAAGCTGAGACACTAGCAGCACATTTTAAAACTCTTGTCAGCGGATGAGAACCTTCATGCTTTTAGCTAGGCCATTAATGATGCAAAAGTGGCAGAACTTGACACTCCAATATCCTTGTATGAACTTGAAAAAGCTTTGATGGATATTAAACAAAATAAAGCCGCGGGAATTGATGGTATTCCAGTTGAGTTTTTCAAAAATGCAACTGAACAACTCAAACTTTACATTGTGGATTTTTACAATCTAATTTATAACAATACTTGCCTTCCTATGGGTTTCACCAAAGCTCTCATGTATATCAAGTTTCTGTCATCTTCAAGTGTAGCTGTATGGGATGGTGCTAAGTTGTCAGAATGGTTTGATACGTCAGCGGGTGTCCCTCGGGGATGTATCTTAAGTCCAATTTTGTTTGCACTATTTATTGTAGACGTAACGAGTAGTCTTCCAGGTGGCGTAATGATGACTTAGTGTTGCTAGCCGAAAATCCATATGCACTTCAATTGCAAATAAATAAATTGGAGACATACTGCAATACATGGGTTCTTCACATAAACGTATAAACGTAATGCAAATAAAGATAATGATCCTCGAAATTCGACAAAGAGTAAGACTGTGGGAAGAAATTTGGTGATTAAATAATGAACGCATAGATGTAGTTCGTGAATTTAAATAACTTGGTGTGCTGTTGTCATTCAATTTGGGAAGCATGTTAAAGAAAATGGTATCGAAGCTAAGCACTAAACTTGATGTGGCCAATATTTTTCGCCAATTGAAGTATCGACCTCGCTTCAAATTATCAAGTTTTTAACGCTACAGTCAAAACATTAATGGGTTATGGAGCCCATGCTTTTGGAGTCGTTCCATTTGATGAATTCGAAGCTGTACAACGATATTTCTTTAAGCGACTTTTCCGTTTACCAAACTCTACTTCTACCTATGCTATACATATGTGGAATCCGGTTTACCACACATTTATCTCCAGAATTTGAAGGTGCAGTCAAACTATTTGACAAAAGTAATGAAGAGAGATGTGAACAATCTCCATAGAGCACAGAAGCGATCTACAGCAAACTTGTGATTTATGCAACAGAAGAGAAACTAAAAACACATCTACCATTTTATTGCGGTTTGTCCAATTTTACAAAAGTTCCGAAGATAATATTTCCAAAAAAGTATTCTGTCCATAAATAATCTTTACGAAATTTTAAATGGCGCTTGGGGTTGGACCAATTTGTAGAACTATTGCAATAATGCACTTACTTATCGTAATAGCTTTTGAAACTTCAGGAACATAAGTACAAGTCTTTCAAAAGTTACTTTTTTTTAGTTTGAGGATAAACCTCAAATCTTTTAAGAATTGATACTATTTATGTTTTAAATTTAAATATTATTTTGCAATAAATATCAAACTTGTAAGATATTTCAAGTCTTTAGCTTTCTCATATGATTAGTTTTGTAGAAAAATGTTCATTTATAAAAAACCGACAAAAGATTTTCAAATGTGTTTATGTTTAAATCATCCAAAATTGTTACTTCTTTTTATGTTCCAAATCATTACACATATTAACATTGTTAACATCTCTAGTTGTTCGAAATTTTGTGGAGTAAAAACTATATATGTACGTATGTCTATTTCCTTACTAGCAAATAATTTGTCTAATTATATCTAATTAGCGCTTATTTTTCATTGTTTTTTATTTTATGAAATGTCATATCCAGCAGACGGCAAACGATTATCAAGTCCGTATTCTTAAACTAGAATTTGTAATACTTTTTAAACAAATAAAGAAAAAATCTAATCTAAACTATGCCCCTTCTCCGGAAGCTATCTTGCTCAGTCAACGATTGAGGAAAGACTTCCACACAGCATCGTCCTTGCTTCGTTGGTCCATGCCAGAAACACACATTTACCTACCTTAAAAAAGTGTAATTAATAATTGAAACAAAAGCCCTTATATGTTGGCTCTATACTACTACTTCCAACGCGTCTAGTTTATGTTGCTGCTATGCTATGTCGGTCTACCTCAACCAAATACTTAACACTCGATTTTAACGAAAATTACTATTCGGTTATAACAGTTTCATTTTCCTATCCTTTAACTCTCAAAATTTGTTACAACACACTATTCTATTCTCATATTGTTCTGCTTTATCTAATCTCGTAAACGATATATAACTTTCTCATTTTTCAAAACTTCACCTGTCAAATGCAAAATTGACGTGCGGAATGTTGACGATTTAATAAATCCTTCTTCGTTTTTTATTCGAAGAACTATAAAATTTAATTTAATATTTTACCTGGAATTAAATGTCTGAGCAACAGGAATTGCAACTTGAAGAGCGCGAAGCTCTTCAATCAATCTACGAGGGTGATGATGCATTCAAAGAAATTAATCCAACCACATTTCAATACAAAGTAAGTTTTCAGGTGTTATGCAGCACCTTCGACTAAAAAAAGCATATGCAAGCTATAATCACAAAATTTAATTATTTTCTAGTATGGCAAAGATGACGATATAAAATCATTTCTTGTGGAAATCCAATGGGATAGTAATTACCCCAACGAAGTGCCTGCCATCAATATGGATGCGTTCTACAACAGAAATTTGTTAGTCTCTTGATAAATACATAAATCCTTAACTCCTAAGTCTTCCAATTATTTTATACATTACACACATCTTTCTCTCTTAACAATCTTTCTGTAGAATCCCACCGGTCAAACAGAAAATATCATCTCTGCTCCTGGAAGAAGCCGAACAATGGGTTGGCTGTGGCATGACTTATACTCTATTCGAATGTCTCAAGGATAAAGTGGATGACCTGGTTGCCGACCAACCAGATACACCAATTGTGCAATCAATGGACCTGGACAATGGGGTGGCTGCAATAAAAATATCAGATTCAGGTGATCCAAAAAAAGTACCCGCGAAAAAGGAACAACTAACGAAAGCCCAAAAACGAAGGCAATGGGAACGCACAGACCACAAAGGAGATCGTCCCCGGGGCTATGATTGGGTCGATATAGTGAAACATTTATCTCAAACTGGCTATAAGGAAGAACAGGCTATGCAAAGGGAGCAGATGTTAACTGAGCCTGTGCTGCATCCGCTGAATATATAGGGTTGGGCAGATGGGTCGCACGAGAACTTAGGCAATTTATAATTTTAATTATCCTTGGTTAAATTTTGCAATGAAAAAAAAAAGAGAAAATTTAATTAAATCGAAATTTAGGTTTTCAATTATTAAAAAACGCAGATGTTTTTATTTATGAGGTAAAAGAAAAAAATTGGCAAAACATTACATTCTTGATGGTTAGTGTGTCGGACTATGAGCCTATTCCATGTAAAATGGTTTATTTTTTTCTTTCAGGTTGACTAGTAATCTGACCACTATCTACTAACCAAAATACGAAAATAAACTCGAACAAAAAATTCACTATGTTAATACCAGAAATACATGGATGGGAACCTAGCTCACTTTTCACAGAACAGGGTATTCCCATCTAGACTGATGGGTCAAAAATGGACGAAGGAACAGCAGCCGGGGTGTTTTGTAAAGTTCTTAATATTAAGGAACCATATATACTCCCAGCCTCTTTTAGTCCGAGATTTATGCTATTTAAAAAGCAGCCAAAATGATCCATAAGAGAAAACTGATCTCATCAGAGATAACACTTTTTGTGGACAGCCAAGCAGCTATCAAAGCACTATCCAGTGAGAAAATAAGATCCAAGGCAGTGACAAAGTGCCGAACCATACTTAATATCATCGGTAACTCTAACCAAGTCAAACTCTGCTGGGTTCCTGGACTTAGCAATGTAGAGGAGAAGGATATATCAGATGAAATGGCAAGGAAGGGTTCAATCGCAAATAGGGACTACAGCAGCTTATTGAGTATGGGCCCTGAAATACCGCTTGGCGTAGTGGAAAGGAAGAGAGACATAAAAATGAAAGAGCAAATAGATAACTCCTGGATATCCAGGAGTGACTGCGCCATCTCTATAAGTTTATGGCCTAGAATTGACGAAAAGAAAACCCAGTATATTTTATTACAGAGTGAAAAGAACATCAGAACCTTGATACGGTTACTAACAGGAAATTGTGCCATAGCTACAATGGCCACGGATTGAAAATGTGCCGTGTAATGATTGTTCGAGGTTCATTTTGAGTTATGGATGTGCCAAGTTATACCTCCTCGTGGTGACTAGCGAGCAACGTTCAGATCTAAGTTTGGACAGTCAATAAACATCTATCAATAATAATCAAATAATTGCCTTAACGTCCTGACCTCATTATGATCCAGATCCTGAACGCCAAACATAACTGCTTTTAAGTAAATTGTAAAAATAATTGGTCCCTGGCGATCAGAAGAGACAAGTTGCAAATACAGAGAGCCGTAATCAAGATCTGAGCGATGAAATAATTTCTGATATTTAAAGAAGGACGTACCTCGAAACATGCCATTAGAGTAACAGAAAAGTAGAGTTTATGAAATTAGGTGTATGCTTCAGTAGCCCTCAACCATGTAGAAATATTGAACATTTTTAGGTGCGAATAACTTTTATAAGACCATTATTTGGCATTTCTCTAAATCGGTTTAAAAAAATTGGTGCTCCGAGGAGTTCAATTATAATTAACCGAAATATGTCAAATGAAGACTGGTACTAAAACACTATAGTAAACATAACAAAGGAAAGCTCAGAAACGTTTCGTGCCTTTCTAGGTATCTGATACTGCAGTGAACGTTAAGTATCAATACATCTTTCTTGAGATGGATTTAGTGAATGCGACTATCAGCGCCAACAGAATGTCTTATAGGTGCTATTTAAAATATATTTGTACAATTTTGAGCATGATACTTTCTATATCTCTGTATGCTCGAAAGAATGTTTCAATAATTTATTTTTAGACTCAAACACGAAAGATGGTGGTCAGTTACAGAGATTAAGCCAAATCCGTGACATGGGTTATTTCCCTAAAAGGACATAATTTGTAATATTTGCGTGGTGCAAAAACAAATTGTATTTCTGTCGGTAGCTGTCGATTAAAACTTTGCCACTTAGAAAGTACGACACGATCTAAATGATGAGAACACGTTTCTTCATGAACAAACTTAGGCGATTTTCTACACCCATTTATGTTCAGTACCATTGAAGTCAAATTCGGAACATTTGCTAAGCTAGTCAAGGTCAGGCGACTAACCAACTTTTTAGCATAAGTGGTTCCTGATATATAAGGAGGCCTCAAAATTCAAAAAAAACTGTAACTGATTGACAGATCATCAAAATTATGGAGCACTTCTCGGCATCGTAAAAGCTTATAATTTTGGACAACGGTAGGTCTTGTGAAGCAAGCAAATGAATAAATCAAACATTTGAGGTTTCCCATTCAGTGGGCGTGTTATCGCCCACTTCCTCAAAATTGGTGAATGGAGCACTTCGAACTGCTTCAGAACGATGAAATTTTGGTAGAGTGGTACGCATTGAGGTAAACTTTGAGAATTTCCATTTAGGAGGCGTGGTATCCACCGACTTTCTAAAAAAAAAGTTTCAGTTTATGGAGCAATTCCACTTTTAGTATCTTTCGAGATTTTGACATGGCAGACTATTATTTGCAAAAACGAGTGAGATCAGACCAAGAACATAAATTGTATAAAAGAGTAAATTTCTTCTACACAAAAACCTCTATGTAACAAGTCAACCGTGAAAAGTAGGGAGATCTAACTTATATCTCACTATTTTCACGGCTGGCCTTTTACAGAAGAACTTGGCTCTCTTTTTAACATTTATGTTTTTGGTCTGATTTTATTTCACGGAGAGCACATTAACTGGCCACTGTGGTCGTGCGATTTGACATGTTTCGACTATTTTCTGAGATTACCTTAATTCGCAGTTCTTTGTGAAATTGCTACAAACCACCCGTGCCCTCGAGGTAAGCATTACTATGACTATGCATTACTATGAGCCAGATTCATTGAAAATTGGATATCTGGTATACGCGCAGGACTGCTGCGGTTATTTAATCGTATTCAAATTTGATAGGTTTTTCAAATAAAATAAAGAAGAGGTTATTATTTCACATTATAAACTTGTTTTATTAAATTTCAACCCACCTGTGGCCGACTATTCAAATATAATTTAGTAAGTAGGAACAGCGCTAGGTCTCCTTAGCGTATAATATTAATTCTTTAAAATGTTGACAAAATACTCACGGATTTATCTCGCAGTCCTTACACGCTTAACATGCTCAATGTTTCAGACTGATTGATAGTATTTCAGCATTTGGTGCTGAAGTCGGGTCGGGTCGGTCACTTGCATCCTCTATTTTACAATACTTGGTATACAATGCTAAAACTAATAATGACATCCTCACTCCAATACTTACTTATTGAGCCCTATCTCCTAGAGAAGTTTGTTTCCCAAGAAATATTTTATTTACAAATATTTATGTATTTAATAGATAATGTCGGCTACTCAGAATGATCGTACCCTCAACAGCGTCACATCAACACGTCGTTCATTGCGTTGCGAGCAGATTCAAGAAATCCTTAAGTGACATATCTTGCTGATATCTTCCAACCAAATTTGTGAGGTTGTATATTTTAGTGAGAACTCAAACTCATTTGGGGGTGGCCGTGGCGCGATAGTTGTGTGTTCGCCTGTCAACCTCATGATCACAGGTTCGATCCCTGCCGTAGTCTATGTGTTCTTATTTTTCCATTAAAAACCAATTCTTAAAATAAATGTCATACAATGAGTTGCTGTTTTACTCATTACATGCTGTTTAGGCATAACACTAACAACATGTGATTGAGTAAAACTAGTATACCGATAAAATATGACAAAGAATAAAAAACTTGATGCGAATTATAAGGGACATCGATAAATAAGACACGGAAATTTCTCCGCATTAGTTCAGCCGCCATCCCTGTAGATAAAATCTGAGACAACAACCACCTACAGTCTCCGAATATCGCGCCACACATCTTTCCTATCATTCTTTCTCTTCCTTAACCTCACCCTCACGCCCACGCTGTGTTGAAACATTTAAAGGGTATTCATAATCCCTTGAGCGCGTGTAGATTATAAAAAAAAACAAAAAAAATAAGTAAATAGGCCAATTCCAATATCATATATGAGCTCAAACCGTGTTGTTTCCATTTTAATTTTATACAATACATACCTACGTCTTATTTAAATTATCCACCTCAAACACCAATCGCTTTTAAGATATTAAAACATTTGGAATGTCCGTTCGCTTTCCATAAGCTGACGGAGGAATGGTGAACCGCTTTTTGGAATACGAAAATACAAAAATGCCACCAAAAACAATCTGCTGCCCTTTGTGGATCGTCTTGCTGGTTTTCTCCTGTATCGCCGCAATCCAATAATTATTTGAGCTCCCCGTGCTGAAATACTCAATTTTTATTAAATTAGAGAGGCCATTAAATACAGAGGAAAAAAACTTCAAAGAAAATCATCACAAAATCCATTTTAGTAGAAAAACTCTTAAAAATTGCTATTATATTTGCTATTATGAACTGCGATAACTTTTTTCGGTATTCGTAAAACTTTCCGATTACTATGGAACACGTAATAGAGCTGAATCACACCGAATTGTAAGGTAGACACCAATATTAACCTGAATGGCCTTATATTACGGAAATATCTTACATTAAATAAATATAAAATCTTATAGCGAGTTTCATTCAAAAAAAGATTTGCTCTTTCTATCAAAAGATTTGATCTTTTTGAATTTTGAGAGTTTCATTTCAACAAAAAGAGCATATCTAGATCAAATCTCAACACGAAAGAAATGATCACTGATGAGTTGGCAGATTGTATCTGAATGCATACATACATGTAATGGTGTTATCATTTGGTAAATTTATATTTTGATCTATAAATTGATTTTTTTTCGTAAGGAAACGAATTAGTTTTCAGATTTATTTGTATTCGCTATAGTTTTGTGTATATTTGTGTCTGTGAACTAGCTAGCGGTATTAGCTGTTTTGTCAGACTAATGGCTGTCAATTAAGATACATAGTGGTGTTAGTAAGAGCCGAAAATCCAGATCTGCAAAATTGATTTAAGATCAAAAAAAAAAATAAATTTGTTTGGCCAAACGTAGCCAAACTGTCAAAATCAGTCTATTGACAGATCTAAATAAAAAAAAATGATTTTTTTTACCAAGCTAAAACCCCATAAAAAGTCTTTTCTGCCAAACGAAAAATGGAAAACGTTTTGTTATTAATTTGTTGTGAACTTCTTGTGAACTTGTTCCAGTCCGTGCTAATAAATAAACAAATAATGAACGAGGAAGTTAATAATTTAGATTTTATAAATTTAGTGCAGTTTTTGATTGCTTTGTCTTCCTAGTCATCTGATGATGAAGATGTTTTTTTTTCAGAAATGTGTAAAATTAATTGGAAACGGATGGGGTTTTCGTTTGATAAATTTATATTTTGATCTATAAACTGATTTTTTTTCGTAACGAATCGAATGCGTACTCAGATTGATTTTCATTTGATATGGTATTGGTGTATTATATTTGTGTTTGTGACCCAGCTGATACCTGTCTTGTCAAGCTGATGGCTGCCAATTATGATGCATAGTGTTATGGGGTTTTCTTTTGGTAATTTTAGATTTTGATCGGAAATTTGATTGTTTTCGTGGCGAATGGTATACGATTTCAGATTAATTTTTTTTATCACGGTATTGGTGTATATTCTTATCTGTGGATGGCAAATGATTTGAAAATTGTGTTTTCATTCACGTTTTGTTTTCTTTTGTAACACGAAGTGATCTCAATGTTTAAAAAATGAATGCCGAAATTAATTTGGCGGATTACACAAATGTTAAAACATAATTAGTATTATGTTTTTAAAATGTGTTTTCACAGCTTCATTTCACTATTCACATAATTAATGAAAACAAAATCTTGTCAAAACGACGGCTGTCAATTGTTCTGATGGTGTTATGGTATTAGTAGAAGAGGGGTAAATCTGCCGAAAAATGCGGATCTGCAAAATTGATTTCCAATCAAAAAATAAATTGATTTGTCTACCCATTGGAAGGCTTTAATTGTAAAAATATATGTTTTGACATATCTAAAGGGGAAAAAGATTAATTTTTGTTACCAAAAGAAAACCTCATTAGTAAACGATGGGTATATCTGCCGAACATCCAGATCTGCAAAACTGATTAAAATCTAAAAATAAATCAATTTTTTTTGACCAATCGAAGGCAATAATTATCAAAATCATTTTTTTGACTGGTCTAAATCAAAAATTAATAAATTTTTGTTACCAAACGAAAACTCCAAACGTTTTATTGAAAAGCTCAAATGGCGATTTTGAGAAGAGGTCTTCGAAATTTAAATGAAACTCGCTATTACGTTCTATATATCTCGTTCGGAAAAGAACAACAAACAAATCATACACAAAGTTTCAAAATTCAATTTTTTTAATAAGTTTTGCTTCTTATGTTTTTTTTATTAAACAAAGACTTTCATATTGTAGATATTTTGTCTTAAATCAAACTATTTAAATCTATTGATATCCCTTCTACAAATTTTAAGTATTATCTATTATAAACAATATACATATTCTAAAAAAAAACAAAAAAAAATAACATGAAAAAAACACTCAACTTTAGCTACTTAAAAACAAAAAACGTTTCTGCTCTAATTTTACATTTAAATTATTTCCTATGTAAAAGAATCATTAAAAAAACAAAACAATAAAATTCATTAAGCAATTCACAAAATGTATCGTTAGTCTATTTTATATTTTTAAAATAAATATTCAATTTCTATTCGAGTAAGATTTAAATTGGAATGTGAAATAATTGTGGTTACAATAAAAGTGCTAATATTTTTAAAGTTAGAATATCCATTTATAATTGTACGAGTATGTATGAATGTATGTATGTTGCACTTGTTTTAAAAGCCTAGCAAAATAGATTTAATTTATATTTTTTTCTTTTGAGTGCAATATGTTTATAATTTGTATAATATCTGTAATGATGCTACTGACATACATATATAAGACATTGATAGCGCTCTAAATTTTATGTAAATATGATTATTTTTTTTTTTTCTAATGACAGTCAATCTATAATTGAAAGGTTCGTTGCATTTAAATGGAGTGGAATTTTGTAAACACATAATAAGTTCGTTTTATATTTATTAATTTTATTTTTCATTTGTTTAAGTTTGTATTTTAATTAGAAATAAATTTTATTTTAAGCTATGAGCAATTGTTTGAAAATATTTAAGTAAAATTCTGATGATTTGGTATATTGGCTGAGTTCATAATTGTAAAATATTTTCAGTAACTCTACCGTAACTTTACTTTAAAATTTTTATGAACACAAAACACACAATAAATACAATGCAGTATACAAACTTCGATAAACTCCGTTCATAAAAGTATAAAGTAATTATACCCATTGCAAATCATTGAGATTTTTTTCGGAAGGTCTAACGCCGCCGTCGCGTCGGTTGTTGTGATATTGAAATAGAGAGGAAAAAAAATATTTTTAATTTTCTTTTTTTTTAAACGGATCTAATTTAGGAAATTTGCATCTTTTTCAATGCTAAAGAGAAAACAAACTATTAATCGCAAAAGAAGAGTGCTATTGAAATATAAAATATATTGCGAACCAACTTTTAGGCAGATTCCGAAGAATACAGATTTTCTAAGAACAATTATAGGAATATCCTAGTCGGTTTTAGAAGTCATTGTTTGATCAGGGTATGTCCTGAAATATTTTAATTATATTTATTTATAATTATTTAATAAAAATGTGTTCTTTTACAATAAAATATTGTAAAATGTGTACAAAAAACATAAGAATTAGTCACATGCTTGCTTGTATACTTTTCTGTAACAGAAAATTGAACAATACAAGTTTGCGATACTTTTACTGTAGTATTGCAGTATACCTACATTAATTAACACAAGTAATACCAAATTTCTATAGAAATATTACTGGTTTTACACATTAATGAACGCGATACTGGTAGTGTTGCTGTATTTTAACAATTACGAACTCAGCCATTCACTACAGTCCTACTCTGCTTTTCATTGGGGGAAATTTTCACTATTCTGCTGTTCATTTAAAGTGAATCTGGTACACATTGGTAAAGTCGGTAATGTTTGATGTCTGTTTGGCTAAGTGTTTAAAGGTTGGTGATTCTTGAAATTCAATAAATTTGCTAGATTGATGGATTTGTTTAACTTCAAATAACAAATTTAAAAATTGAGAACAAAATAATCATCGTACCGTTTTCGCATGAGCATCTGTTAACATTATTTCAAAATGAACTTGAGATAGTGCAGTTTACCCGAAGGATAGCAGCATGGAGATGAAGAGCGATCGATAGGGTGAATCGAATTCACAGTTTCATTTGAATAGCAGAATAGGGCAGATAAATATTAGACATAGAATGACAATTTTCTGACCTACCAAATGGGGAGAAGATACAACAATGGGTCTGTAAGAAAAACTGAACAAGCTAAAAAAAGTAAAAGCAGCAACCAGTTTGTGGCGCTACCTTAACCATTGTAAATAGATTCCATGTACAATGGTTCATGTCTTGACAGGTTGAAATGTAAAAGATTTGTCAGAAATGCATTTTATGTACAAAATAAACTAATAAAAATGGTGTACATATTTGAAGAATTTAATACCGAGTTTCATTCAAGAAAAGATTGGCACTTTCTGTCAAGAGATTGGATCTTTTTGAATTTTCAGAGTTACATTCCAATATGAAGAGCAAATTTAAATCAAATCTCAACACGAAAGATCTGATCTCTGATGGGTTGTTTCTGAATGCAAACATACTTTTATTCAGTTATTTATTTTATCGAATAAAACCAAATTAAGAACAAATCTTTTTTTATAGTAACAGCTATGTGTGCGTGGCTAAGTACTTCTGAGAAGCCGAGTACTTCTAGCTGCACATGTTTTTACTTAACTACCCCTGAATAAACGCAGCAAACAATTCCTTTAGGCGCCCCAGCAAGTAGCCGTCTACCTTCACTCTGACCCTGTGTCAAAGCATTTATGTTTGTATGTTTGTGTAACTCAAACAATTACGAAAAATGCTTAATTTCTTTCTCGATATGCCACTTTCTGTACTTGTTATTCAATGCTAAAAACTTAGATCTTCTTCTTCTTCTGAGTTCAGGCTTTTCAAAAGAAGTTTTAGAGCGACCCTATGGTGATTTAGCGCTCAACGGAACAAACAAACCTAATCATTAATCCTATGGCGAAAAATCAAAACAAACCTCCAGAAGCCGGTCAACCGTCCAGAGAACCATAAATCGATTTAGGAATTCAGGAAGAAATAGTTCGAAAAGCTATAGTTTGAAATTGATTAAACTCGTGCACACGACTTTTTCGGACTTTAGTGTAATTAATGTGGTTTTCCATTGGTAAACGAAGAATTTGATGCGGAGTTAAATTTTTTTCGTGGCGAATGGAATGTTATTTGGATTTAATTTTTTTTTTGTTAAGATGTTGGTTTATATTCGCGTCAGTGAAACTGGTAGCTGTCAAAATAAACGCTTCCAATTGCACTTGTGTTTAGTAGTGTTAGTAAAAGAAAAATCCGAATCTGCGAATTTGATTCAGAATCAAAAAAATATTAATTTTTGTTGCCCAATGGAAGGATTTATTTGTCAAAATTCATGTTTTGATAGATTCGTATCAAAAACGAATTTGATTCTTGTACCAATGGAAAACCACATAAATAAGCTGTCAATTTCTGCCCCAAAAATCTGGATCAGACCTAATGATTCTTGCAGAAATATTTCCGAATTCCAAATAACCAAACATTCGATTTTTTTCTGAACACAATCGAATTATTTCTAAGCAAAATGTGTCAAACTCTCTTGCATTTTTAGCAAGATTTCATAGACATTGCACGCACACTATATTTTGCAATTTCTTTACGAAAAAAATCGATCTGAAATCGATTTGAAATGATTGCTTGGAATTCGACATATAATACAAAAAAATGACAACAATTTAGTTTGACGTTCAATCATAAGAATGTGTGAGCGTCTAGTTATGATTCTGATTTTATGACCTTTTCGATTGGCCGTCCGGAACAATTTCCCCCAATAAAACAGCCGGAAACAATTTGACTGATTCTGAATTGTATGTATCACTGTATTTGCGAAAATTAAATTAAAAGAAAATCACATCGGCTAATAATTAATAATTATAACTTGCTTCTTTTTATGTTATTTTACCAGAAAAGTAGTTTAAATTCAATAAACACATCGAAATTACACAACAAATCAACCCGATTATTTTGACATTTTAATTATGTGACTGTATTAGTGATTCTGTTTCGATTCTGAAATAAATTCCAGAATCTTTTTCTGAGTAACAACTGTCATTTTGTGGAGGTCAGAACAGTTCCGGATGGTCAATCGAAAAGGCCATTAAATATAGAAGCAAAAATCTCTTCTTTTCAGAATCAGAACTGTCATTTTTTCCCAAGGGAATACTTTCAAAGAGTCTAGAAGGCTTCCGGATTGCCAAATAAAAACGATAATAGTGGAAAGCTCATAAGAATTGTCATTACGAACGGATTCTTTTTACGACAATAACTTTTTCCGGTATTCGTAAAACTTTCCGGTTATGATGGAACTCGTGATAGGACTGAATATTAATACCGAAAGCCATAAAGCGCAAATTAGGTTCGTTTGTTGAACTTTACCCAGGGTCGACCTTCGTTTTTTTGACAACCCAAGACTTGTCAAAGAGAACCTGGGTTTTTCGGTTCTTAAAAAAACCCCGAGGGCCATTAATTTTCTGTTGCATAATAACTTGCATTTAATAATTAAGACTTGAAATATGATAAATTTAAGTTCGCCGTACATTTTTTTGGCCCTATACATAATCCACAACTTCAAAGGTTTCCATTTTGCATACCAGTGTCCGAAAATTAATTTTGGTATTCTTTTATTTCCATTTTAAAAATAACATATCAAATCAGATTTCATGTGACTTTGACGTTTATTCATTTACCTTAACTTGCCCCAGCTAAATATATTGATCTAGTTCAGGGAGAGTTGAGAGCGGCTCTAGGTTTCAGAAAACAGAATTTGTTTATCAGGGTGACTTTAGGTTTTCAAAAAAAGGCTTTAGGGCGACTTCAGGGCTCAACGGACAAATCTATTATGTTCAATTTGTTGTTAACTTTTTTTTTATTTTTCTTACAACTGTACGCAAACTTTTGTGGATCACTGTATACACAAGAAATCTTTCAAAAATTCAAAGCTTTTAAAAGATTTCAACTGATTAGATTCAAACAAAAAATATTACTCTAAATACAGTAGGTAAACACCTATGTAGTTGGGCAAACAGAAGAACATTTCCAGAGAGATGCGCAGTAATATTTATATAAATTCTACACAAATAAAATAGTTTATAACTGGAAGAAATTCAAACGTTGACCTTTTACTACGTTTATATTGAAGTGTTCCTCATCAATAACAACTCTGAACAAATACATAAAATTTAGTTCTACAAAATAAAATTGTTTCTTTTTTAGTCGAAAATACACACAACACCAAAAATAGACTACACACGATTCGAGATTGATTTTTTGTTGTAAGTTTAAAGGTTCTAAGGTAAAAGAGTTGCGCATGGAAGAGAATTTTTGTATGTGTAATTTTATCATGGATTGAGTGATTTTCTTTTTTTGTTCAAAAAGATTTACAAATATAAGTTTTTTTCTTTGAAAATACATATTTACATAACGGAAATATAAAGTCACTAATAATAAGTTTTTTTTTGTTTACTAAGTAAGATATGTTAAACTTGTTAACTAATTATGTTTAAGAAAATATAAAAACAAATACCTAAGGTATTTTACAACTTTGGTTGGCAATAATGCATCTAAACTATGAAAATGGTTATAACGCATAGTTAGCAAGCAAATTAGTATCATTTACGAATCTTAAATTATTATGAGATTAGGGAGTTGCTAATTGAACATAATATCAAAGGGATTGTATATATGTTTTTTTGTTAATATTTGTGGGGTACATACGAGTTTCATTATTTGGTCCATATTGTAGTTTTGTTGTGTTATTGAGTTACTGAAAATATACTGGAACCAGAGTCCGCATAGATTTCCTATGCTTTCCAATCGAGGCGAAACTCGTCGACCATCAAAAGGTGCTTGTTAACGAACCATCCTAATTTATAAAACTCATGAGTAAAAATGAAGAAAATTATATAAATTATGAATTTAACCTTCTTGCTGAGCCATGCTTACAAACTCTTGCCACTTGCCCTGAACTTCCCAATATTTCTCTTTGATTTGATTTCTATCCTGCAAATAGGAAACAGCAAAGAAATATGCCTTGAGTACGTCTTGTTGTCGAGTATCGAAATGAAGATACACTCCCAAAAAGCGCTTGCTCTCGGCGATGATAAAACGCTCATGAGGATCAAATGATGAAACAATATTTTCTAAGACATGACTACTTTTGAATTCATCAATGAGATGCTTCGCCGAGAGGCCCAAATGTATGTTCAACGAAACAGATACAGTCTGGCCAATTGTCACTCGTTCCAATTTGTTTACTTGCTGCGGCGGTAAAAGCCGTCCCGAACGGAAAAACTCTTCGAGTGCTATGAGATAGCGAGATTCGTTAAATGTACGCAGACAGACCGCTTTGACGGCTTTCATGTTGGCGTAAAGATGTAAAAAGATCACAATTGCAAAAACGGTATAAAGCACCCTGCAAGGAAAATGAGAGATCTTATTTATTTCCTTCTAACCAATTCTTTCATACTTACGTTTGATTATTAATAACAGTCAATAGATAAAGCCCGAAAAAGGAAGCAATTAAATTTACACAAGTCTCCTGAGAACTATCTTTTGAAGCGACGTCGGCCAAATTCCCACGCACTGCATGGTGTTGTGTGAGAGCAGCACGAGTCGCGCCACCAGCCACCCCAACTATCGCTTTCAAAACAGTTGTTGAGCAAAGAATATAAGTTGAATACAATGGATATTTTGGAAGAATATAAATTTCAACACCCATTGCAACATCATTTAGAAAATCTGCTCTCAGTCTCCATTTCTTTGAGTCCACATCTAGTTGTGAGCCCTTCCACCATGAAAACAATATCCGGCCAATGTGACCGCTACCCTCTTTGAATATCCATGTAACGGTCGCTGAATAGGCACTCACATTATCACTGCCCACTCCAATTCCTTTGAGTATTGCATGTGTACAAAGTGTGCCTGCGGAATGAATGGAAATTGGGGTAATAAAATGTGTATATTTTTTTTTGTACGAGTACATGAACTAATTTTATTATTGCTTACCGCATATTGTGCTGCAGAATGCCTGCACTGTATCCCACACTTGATAGGCAGCATAGTCATCACTTACACTGTCCGGATAACCCTTGGGGAGGAATATTTTTTGCAACAGTCGGAATAAGAAAAACTTTTCACGAATTACACTTCTGTCGCCCTTCAGGGGGACGCGTACTATGCTGTTTTGATCTGGAAAAAAGTTTTGGGGGTTAATTTTGTGTGTTTCCAAGTAACTTTGTTTTGATTTCTAAACAGACAGTGAGATTATAATTTAAATTACGATTAAAATACTTTTTAGAAGCTCCTGAAATCAACAATTTAAATGATGTAATTAATTTGGGGAAGGATATTTTAGTATGTATCTTTTGAACGTAGTCTTTCGTAGTAGAAATTATACCGAAGATGAACTAGAGTCTCATGGCGTTTTTATTTGGCAATCCGGAATCCATCTCCGATCCAGGATTCCAACTGAACACTTTTCTCGATTCTGACGATTCTGAATTTTAATGCGATTGATGTGTGAAAATAATTGTGTACGTGGAAATATTCAAATTCAAAAAAAATGTTTGTTGCACATTTATGATACAAAAAATGGTAACAGTCGAGTTTCACGTTCAAGTATATGAATGTATGAGTGCTTCTGGTTTCGATTCTGACTTTCAAACAAAGAAGCAAAATTCTCTTATTTCGCTCGTACAGTTCTCGATAGAATCTTCTCCTCCATTCGCCCTCTTCGCATACGACCAAATATCCTCCGAAGAACTTTTCTCTCGAAAGTGCCCAGTATCAATTCCGCTTTTTTACTTATTGTCTAGCACTCGGCGCCGTAGAGTAGAACTGGTAAAATTAGCGTTTTGTATAGCGTGCACTTTGTCTTTCGAGACAGGAGTTTTGAACCGATTTGTTTGGCCAAATCGAAGTAACAGCGGTTCGCCAGGGTAATTCTTCGTCGGATTTCCACTAAGGTGTCGTTCGTGGAATTGATGTTTGTTCCGAGGTAGGTGAACTCCTTGACTACCTCGAAATTACTGCAACCAACAGTGACATTTTGTCCTTTCGATGGACAGATGAGGCTTTGTTTGTTGATAGCATATACTTGGTTTTGTCCCCATTCACTTCAAGCCCAACGCATATCGCCTGTTCAGCAATAGATGTGAATACTTCAAGTACATCTCGCTTGGAGCGGCCGATGATATCGATGTTGGCCGCCTAACCAAGCAGTTGGGAAGACCTGTTGAAGATAGCGACTACTATCTACTCCAGGACTATGTTGAAGAAGCCACATGATAGCGCATCTCCTTGTCTGAACCCTTTACAAGTCAAAGCTCAGATGAGCTGTTTCCCATTTGCACGTTGCACCGCGTATTTTGTAACGTCATGCGGCATAGCTGGATCAGTTTTTTTTCAGGATCCCGAGTCCCGTTTTATATATTTGTTATTTAATATCTCAGGTGACAGATACTGATGAGCAATCCCAGCGGTAGGCTGCAGTTTTTGAATACTAGGACATACGGTATGCACTGGGGTGATTTATCACAAGTTACGGATATATCCTACAGAATTAGGATTAGGACTGACTAAACCTCACATGGAGCGACCGACATCTAGCTAGAATTTGCTACGACAATTAGCTGAAGAAATAAAGGGGGCTCAAGGCCACCCACTGGAGTCACATGAAAGTGACTCCCCTCCTAAATTACAAAATCAGTCGCGCTGTGTAATCTGTCCATAAAAACAAGACTGCAAAAGCAAGATTTAAGGCCTAAAATGCAATTGTCTTGTATGTCCAGAACACAGGAAAGAGGTATGATAAGCATCAATTGCATTTAATAATTTGTTTTTTCCTCACAATTATTTTTTGTACAAATTTCCAATTTTCTTGTTTTGTTAAAGTCTATGAAGTGTTATGATAAATAATGTATGTTATCCTTAAAAGCATTTTTTTTCATATAATGCTGGGTGTAATAGCACCCCTGTTATTGTGTGTGTACATTTTACATGTGTTTTTCTTCGGAAATTTAGACAAAAAAATCGATGCTTCAACATCAATGTTAAAGGAAGGAATTAAGAGAAAATTCGTTAAAAACAATGATCTTTTCGATTCGATAGTTATTAATATCGATGATGAGTCTTCGATCATAACATAATTGTTTTCTCCATATTGCCCATTCATCATTTCGATCTCATGCGACCTAGATTATCTCAGGGCGAGTTGAGGGCGACCCTAAGTTTCAAAAAACACAGAATTTGCTCACCAGGGTGACTTCAGATTTTTCAAAAAAACCTCTATGGCTATTCAATGTTGAATTTAGGGTTCAACCAATTAACCTAATCGGTCGTCACAGGGTCGCCCTAGTGTTTTTTAGTGTTCACCTTGGTGAACAAATTCTGTGTTTTTTGAAACTTAGGGTCACCCTCAACTTGCCCTGAGATAATGTAGGTTTTAGCTGGGGCAAGTAAGGCAAGCGATATTTAGAAAATATCGAATATTCATCATCGATGTTAACAAATATCGAATCGAAAACATCGATGTTTTTTATCGAATTTTCTTTATTCCTTCATCAATATTTTTTTCAACATCGATGTTTCGTTAACATAGTTGAACATCGCTTATCCCTTATATGAAGTACCTATTTGTTTTGTTGTGAATTCTCGTTTTGTATACAATTTGTTGTTTTTAAACTGAAAATTAAAATACAGATACAGACATGCAAAATAGAAACCTTTGAAGTTGAGGATTGTGCATATGACCAAAGCAAAATTTAACAAATTTTAAGTTTTAATTATTAAATGACATAACTTGCTTTTCTGGAACATAAAATTAATGGCCCTCGGGTGTTTTTGAGAACCGAGAAACCCATGTTTTTGGACAACTCTTGGGGTTGTCAAAAAAACCTAATGTTTGACCATGAGAAAAGTTCAACGAACGAACATAGTAACAAAAAAAATCAAATCAAATCGCGTTCGCCAAGAAAACTATCATATTCTGAATTTACCAATGGAAACCACATAAAGAAGCGAATGCATAGGTAGTCAACATCATTTCGAATTAATAGGTTTGTTCGTTGAGCACTGAAGTCACCCTAGGGTCGACCTAAAGCGTTTTTTGAAAAACCTAAAGGCACCCTGATAAGCAAATTCTGTGTTTTTTGAACCCTAGGATCGCCCTCAACTCGCCCTGAAGTAGAAATAGGTTTTTAGCACGTCAAATTCACATGAGATCTGCGGTAGGAATGGGCGATATTGAGGAGAATATCGAGTACCCATCATCGATGTTAATAGTTATCGAATCGAAAACATCGATGTGTTGAAGGGTTTTCACCTATCCTTCCTCCAACATCGATATTGAATCATCGATTTTTTGGATGGACTTACCCATCACCCCTAATCTGAAGCATTTGTTTTGTTGTGAATTCTCGTTTTGTATGCAAATTGTTATTTTTAAAATGGAAATAAAACAATACTCAAATTAATTTTCAGACAAAGACATGAAAAATGGGAAGCTTTGAAGTTGTGGATTGTGCATAGGGCCACAAAAAATGTACTAAGAACTTCAATTTAATATATTTTTAGCTTTAATTATTAAATGTCATAACTTGCTTTTCTGCAACATAAATTTAATGGCCCTCGGGAGTTTTTTGAGAACCGAAAAATCCAGGTTTTTTGACAACTCTTGGGGTTGTCAAAAAAACCTGGGTCGAACCTTGGTAAAGTTCAACGAACGAACCTAATGATAATTAGGGGTTAGTACTGCGAGCTTTTTGATCAATTGAGGTGTTTCTTTTGTTGAAAAACATATAGGATTTTTCTCAAGTTTGATTTCTTTGAGAAACTTCAATAGTTAGAGTATGTTTAAGGAGGCTAATTCACCTTGTGCCTTTGGTGCATAAGTGCGTCTCATTTACCTATTACGCGGGCCAGTGTTTCCTCATAGAGATTGAATATTCTGCTGGTCACAATGCTCGATAGTATGTTCAAATGCTTTCTAAGCTTGCAGTGTCCATGTTCAACCAAGAGGCATCACCTAAGGTCTACGGTTTTTCCTATTCAGTGTGATACAGGCCTCAAATTATTTTTGGTTATAATTATCAAGAAGTTTGAACTGTCTCAACTTAAGAAAATCTTCCCACATTTTTGATCTCTTGGCCTACAATTCTCTTTTGATTCTGTATTCAATCACATTTCCTCCTATTCCGCAATAGGGTTCAAATATCTTTAGATGAGTCGTTGTCCTATCTTGGCTTAAGAGTCTGCATTTTAATTGCTTTGAATACCTATACGAGCTGGGTATCAATTGTGACATTGTTATTCTTGCTAACTTTATTTAGTCTGCTAACTTTATTTAGTCTGCTAACTTTATTTAGTCTGCTTACCCACGAGCCATATAAGATTTGAGCTGACTCATATGAGTACAGTGCTTTTAGAGCGGCATGGCTGTACTGACGTGAATATTTTGATTGCGGTATAATTCCTATCAATGTTTATCTCTTCGCATTTTCATATAGCGTATCTAGAATCTTGCTCCAGAACCTTAAGATGTTTTCGAACCATCAGTGTACCACTTGATAGCAGTACATACTTTGAATGTATAGTTAATCGCGTCACCTATCTACTCTTTCTTGCAGCTTAACTTCATTTTAAAGTTTTCCTTTAATTTATATTTCTTGATCATGCCAGCCATAAGAATGTCAAGGAGATTTGCAATAGGTGTCCTGGAGAAAGAGTCTTTAGCTCCGGTACTAACTATTTTTACTGGTCGAGTCTCTTCCTTGGCAGTTGGAAAATCGTAAAATGTCTTTCTTGCCCGCCTTTTCTACAACTACTCGTATGTATACCTATAACTCAGATTCGAATTAAATTTTAGATACACAGAACGTGCATAATTGATCATGCATTGTGATTTCACCAGGATCAACAAAACCGAAACCAAAACATTCTACATTTTCTAAGGAAACAAATCGGATGTTTTAGCTTCTAGACATTACTTACGCTTGAAAAAAAAGGGTAACGAAAACACTCTAATAAGTTCTCATCCAATTCTTTTGAAACTGTTTAATAATAGCCAACTAGATTTTTCAATATCATTACAACCAGCCATGCGTCTTGGACTCTTTCCAAACTCATCCTTACATCCAAATAAAGCAACCCCCATGTACTACTATAAAATGCCATCGCCACAAACATCTTATGAAAGACACCTACTTGGATACATACCAGAGTCTACATAGCATAACTTTTGGCATTATCTCTAGGGTGCATAATCTTATTAGCTAAAGGTTCTCTCGGACTACTTTTCATTCTAAATGTTGTCAGTTCAGGTTTGGTGTACAATATCGTACATACATACTTTGCATGTGATTCCTGGACTTCAACAAGTTCAATTACAATTAATTTCCTTCGTGTATATTATCAAACTCAAGCACACAAGTGGGTTTCCTTCTTGGCACTTTGAATAGGAAAATTAAGGTTGTTGAGCTATGGAATGACAAGCAGCCAATGTTTCATGACAATGAAAAACTATTACGAGCTCAAGCTTAATACTGGAGACACTTAGAATAATGCAATGCAAAACCTTTCATACTCGAGATTGCAATATAATTGAAAAAGTTTTTTTCAGACAAATGATTCTTTTCTCATTTATACAATTAATATTAATAACCAATTCCAAAGCTGAACAATACTGTAGCAGATAGCATGATGATAATAGGTTTGATATATTTACATTGAACTTGAGATTAATTCTACACACAATTCCACCAGCAGCCACTACTGAACTGATCCGTCTCCATCAGAGGACGACGCACTGCTCAAGTGGTGCCCCATCAATTATAGTTTTATAAATACAATAATTGTGCCAAGCACTTTCGCTCCACTCACCTGCTGGTGTCACATAAAGGATCTCCTCCCCCTTGGTTCCATATTGTTCTCTGAAGTGCACCTTCATAGCTTAACCACTAACTCACACAATACAAACAATAAAAAGCAAACTACTTCACAACCCACTTGAGGTGCAACAACGCGAATTATTAGAATAAAAGACAAAAAAAAATACTTTTATATTCCCGATTCTCCACAGCAGCCACAGCAGGACAGACTTTTTGTAAACTTTGGCGTTCTTTTCTCTTTTTTTTTTTCTAAAAATAGATACTAAAATTTGTTACTTAAATTATTTTATTGACTTCCCACGACTTAAATGTAATTGACTTGAAAATCACAGAATTTCATTTCCCACTACCAATTGAATATCTAGAAAATAAATTAATTTTTATTTAACAATTTTTTCAGGTTGGTCGTGCCTTGTACGCTATTTATTGGAACTTGGTCGACCGACACAGTGCAGGTGAGAAAAATTCTGCACTTGTTTTGACGTTTCCATAACAAATATTTGTTTGACATGGCGCGGATTATCGAATCGTGCGAGTGCAACAGAGATGAATAGATGTTTTATGACAACTATTCGTTGAGTGCGCGCATAGTGTTGGTAGATGCGTGGTGGAATAAGGTTTGTTTACCAAAGAAATTGTACACGTTTTGGTTTGTGGCTCGGATTTGTTTACATGCATTTTAACGAAACACGTGCTGATTAGTTGAGGTGAACAAGTTAATGCAGTGCAATTGCACCTGTTTGGTTTCGAAATACAGTAGATGAGGAAAATTAACGAACGAAAATTAAGAGATTTTCGATTGGATTTTGAGTGATAAATTATTACTTGTTTTGTGAAGGATGACACATCATCATTTCAGCTCTGTTTGGAGAGAAAAAACTATTATTTTAAATTTCGCTATTCTTATCACATAAGTCTTTGTTGACTTTATAAACGTATGGGTTTGAAATCGGAGACAAAAAATAATGTAATGAGTAATCCAATTGAAGTTTTTTTTTTTTGTTACCTTTAGTCCAAAATGCGTTTCGCCCGGGCACGATAGTTGGGCTCATCAGTTAGATGCTATCGTATCCTTCTAAGGCGCAATATTTTGGTCGATGACTAACGACTCTAATAGAATTTGCAGCATATAAGTACTTTTAATAGTGCAAACGTCCAACGGATACAAAACTCAAAGAGAACTCTTCTGGAAGCATTCTATTAGCACCAACCAATCACTTGCGTGGTTTTTGGATGTGCAGATATTTTAAGGGTTTCCATTGAAATAAATCGTGACATTTATGTATTTTTATGTGTCTATAGGCTACATTCATTCTCGTCTCTTAGAAAAGGAAAACTCAAAAAATTTAATTATTTTAGGGGACTTTAACCTTAATATGTTGGATAATAATGAAATCGTTTCGAGTATCCTTTATCAATGTTCCCATAAGATATGAATATGGTAGCTGTTTAGATCACATTTATGGACGTTTCAGTAATGGTCTTGCTTGTGACTGTGAAAGTTGTGTGCTTAATTTAATAATAAGATGCTATAAGTATCCTAACAATTTAACTCTAAAAAGAAAATATATGAAACTTTGTGCTGAACTTAAAAAGAAATCCCGGTTTGCCGGGATAATTATTATAGCTGCCAATTCAATTCTGAAAAAGGAAATCTAAAGGATGAATGGAAAATCGTTAACAACATTTTAAATAAACCTCCTGTTTCAAAAAATCCTAAAAGTATCTGTATCAATCGTTACGATGTAACGGACAAACTCGCTATTGCTAATGCAATAGTTTTAATAGTTTTTTTTTCCAATATTGCCAGCAATTTACGACCATGCCCCTCTAATACTAATTGTTCTCTTTGTGTCCCTGTGTGCAGACGTGTTGAACCATTGCAAATTAACAGTTTTTGTTTTGAGCCCATAACTTCTTTTGAAGGCTTAAGGCTATTGGTAGTTTAAGAAATTCTCATTCTTGTGGAGCTGATGGTATATCTAATATAATTCTTAAAAAAATTGGGTGCTATGTAGTAGATGTCCTAGCTTATATTTTTAACCGATGTATTTTTGCTGGGGTTTTTCCGACTGCCCTTAAATGTGCTGATGTCGTACCACTTTTTAAAAAAGGTTCTGCTGATGATATATGCCTATTTCTCTTCTTTCAGTTTTCAGCAAAATTTTTGAAAAACTTGTTAAGACTAGAATATTCATTTTTTTTAGTTAAAAAGTTTTTTAATTCTTCCCAATTTGGTTTTCAGAAAGAAAAATCGACTGCAGATGCCCTTTTACAATTTTCTGATCAAATAGTGTCAAATCTTGACAAGAAAAAGTATACAGCTGGTTCATTTATTGATATCACCAAAGCTTTTGATATGGTTAACCACATCTATCTGTTGAAAAAATCGGAAAATGCTGGTTTTGAGGCTTTATGCTCAACTTTTTTAGGTCGTATCTTGGGAATAGGTCGCAGAGGGTGAAAATGGGCGAGATAAGAAGTGAAATTAAGTTCCTAAGCTTAGGTGTACAGCAAGGTTCCGTTTTGGGACCAATTTTGTTCCTGATTTAAATCAATTCACTATTTGGACTTGATTTTCGGGGTATACCTACTGCATTTGCTGATGATGTTGGTTTTTCGTATGGTTCAAAAGTAGCTTGAATCTGGTTGCGGATATTAACTGTGATTTTGAGTTATTGAGAATCTGGCTTGCGGATCATAATTTGGTTATGAGCTCCAAAACCAAAATTATATTTTTTAGTTTGTCTTCCTTACAAAAATTTGAAGTAAACACCTATTTTCATGGTCCTGAATGTCAAAGATATAAGCTGCCGAGTTGTAATTGTCTTCATGGTAATTGTCCACTACTTATTTTGACAACATAAACTGCAGCTCTAAGTGGTTTTTGATTGAAAAAGTTGATGAATTTAAATATTTAGGACTCACTATTGACCCTAGAATGAACTTTTTAAAACACACGAATAATTTGAGACATTATTTTCGACGCACACTTAGACATTTTTATTATTTGCGTAATATAGTTTCAACCGATCTCTTAAAAACTATTTATTATGGAATTTTTCAATCTAAACTGTAATATGGAATTGCTTGTTGGGGTGGTGTATACTTATACAAAATTCAACATTTGTTAGTTTTGCAAAAATACTTTTTACCAAGTTTCCTTTATTTTTTGTATTGTTTTAAGGTACTAAAAACTTTCTTTATGAAGTCTGGTAACCGTAATTTTCGTTTAATATCTAGTCATAGTTTGCGAGGAAAATCTTTGAACATGTACACGATACCTTTTTTTTCGTACTACTGCATTTCGGAACTTTTATTCAATTTGCTCTTTTCGCTTTTTCAACAAGCTTCCACAATATATAAGAGCAACTTCATCATTTGGTTGGTTTATAAAACTTTTGAAAATTTGGCTTTTTCGTTTTAATTATGCGAATTTAGAATCATTTATTTCTCACACTCTGGTCTAATGCAGTTAATTTGTATATTTATTATTAACTTTTTTGTTCTTTCTTACATCTTTTCATTGCTTATTAATAATTATGTAGCATGATAATAATAATGAATTCATTTTTTGATTTTTGAAGTCTTTACTTTTGTTAAATTTCCTAGCTTCTCATTTTTATGAAATAAATAGTTTTGAGTCTTTATTATTGTAATTTTTATAGACGGTCACCCCACCCATTATTTCATTTTCAATTTTTGGTATTGCTTTTTTTATGATGTGCCATTCAACATTATTTAATATACCTTGTGTATTCGGTACAGAATGCCACCTATTTTCTTATTTATTTTTTATTACATTGTATATATTTTTTATTACCTAGATATATTGTAATTATTAATGTATAAGCAATAAAAATAAAAAAAAAGTTGTTTTTGACGTTTCTGAAGAAAAGAATTTCCGTTCTCGTTTTAAAGACAGATTTTAGTCAAAAAGGACAAGTTCATTAAATTCAAACTACATTGTACATCTACTTGTATAATATTGTTTAATACTATGATACCATCAAAGCGAAATCAGAGATTTCAGCAGGAAGATTAGGGGATTTCAAGTTGGTGTCGAGCTGACAATTGTAAATTTTCTGCCCACAAATTGCTGCTTATAAAACTTTATTGGACAGAAATTAGCACGAAATTGTCAGGAAGGGGGAATATTTTACTCTCTCAAGAGCGCTCTTTCTGCCAAAACTACCAAATTTGTAAGTCTTTGGCCCAATTACGCAAGCGTGAATGTTTTTCCGTGCAAAAAAAAATAATTCACCCTCAAAATATTCGAGAATAAATTTGCCTATCTGTGTACACGTTATCTGTCAAATAAATATGCATCGCGCCCTTCCGGAATCGGAAAAATGTATGTGTATACAACTTTCTGTGTGCACAGAGAAAACTCACGCTTGCGGAATTGGGCCCCTGGAACAGGATTTGGCAGAAATTTGTTCCAATTTATACCGATTGGCAGAATGTGGATCAGACCTATTTTTAGTTTAAGGAGAAAAAGATGCGAGTTTTAAACAACAAAAATATAAAAAAAAAACACAAATTGTGTGTTGACGTTTAAGAATTGGCAGAAAATTGTGTTAAATCCGTTGCAGACTATTCGTTGATACCAATTTCTGGCAAAAAATGACGGGATTAGACCTTAAAGTAACTTTTTTGGTTGATATAATAAATATGGATGACATAAGATATAATAGATCCTCATATATAGGAATGCTTATACATACTGACCTTACAAAATAGAAAATTATTTATTGTATTGTTGCTCACACAAGTGTGCATTGTCAAAGTAATCACAACTGCCATTAAAGCATAATAATAATGGCAGAACAGATTACAAATTACAAATAAATGCAATTGTCAAGTGGCAAAAAAATAGACTCAAGTTCATTAGATCACTTGTTCAAAGTTGTCTTTTTATATACATACTTACCTGCAGTTATATAAAAATGATCTTAATTTAAACCTCCAACGCCATTACAAAATTGCATAGGTACACAAATTAATTGTTCAATATCTGTTTCCGCTCGTTTATATATTACAATGCAGTGAGTTTTTTTGTTTGCATAATTTATTTGTTTGATTACATCATCCATTAATACTAAATCAAACAAAAAAAATAACGAGTTCAAGTTTAAATACCTACGCATTATTAACTAGCAGCTAGCCGGTTCGATAACCCCTCTACTTAGAAATGATAGGTGTTGTAAGATGTCTTGCCACTCATATTGGGGGTTTAACGACCTTTTCTTATTTCAATAATTCTGTTTTATGAGATTGTAAAATAAACTATGGCGTTCAATTTGCCCTATTATTATTGTAATGTTCGTATATAAATTGTAACATATTACTCATCAATTTGTTGTTAATTCTTTTAGTAAATCAATCAAGTTGCAAAATAATATTCTTATGATGATCCTATAATTATTGGGAGGTTAATTACATACATATAATTAGATCATTTCTTGCTGGCCGGAAGGCTAAACGGATTAGGTATTTAAAAAATCAATAACTAGTATTTTATTTGAACAAATTTATTTATTAAGTTCAATGAATAAATGTTATTTTCGAAAAAAAAATCCAATTATTTGTTATATGTTGAAGAACAATGCTATAAAAAATAATGAAGATAAAAAGTTGTGTTTATAAACGCATTCTCAAGATTTGCATATCAACCAACAGCAAAAAAACAGAATTTAGAATTTGTCAGTTCAGACAAATTTTTATGTATGTCGAATTCCTTACAACAATTTCAAATCGATTTCTTCCAAATTTTGTTGTTTCTTCACAAGTCCCTGACGGTATAAGAAATCCGTTACAGTTTGTGGAAAATGCCTAATATTTTTTTCCCAACTAGAATTCACAAATAATTTATATAAAGTTGAACTGGTAGATATGTTACGGCTGATAATTTTGACCAAATGCACTGGACTTCAAATAAAGGGAGATATATTTCTTGACCAGCTTTTCAGTTAAAGTATTCTTCATTGATTGGAAATTTTTTGACAGCTGGCCAATCACAGACTAGAAACTTACTTTTCTTTCAAATAGAATACGTCTGGACATTTTTGCAAGAAAATTCAGTAGGCTGGCTATATGTCAAAATAAGATGTTATGCTGTTTTAATTTTGCGACTAACTCATCGTATGACTTACATGATGATGAATACACATTTTTCTAAGCACAGAAAATGCATCGGGACCAATATATGTTAAGAAAAGTGGTACTTGTTTGTTCCTGTATTTCATTTGCGATACAAAATTGTTTCAATCGCATTTCGTATTCTACAAAATCATTTCCCATGACATATGGGTCTATATGGCCAATTATTGAAGACATTTTTGGGGAAATAATTGGAATTACTCCTTTAGTGGTTTTTTCTCCTTTATTCTTTTTATCTTGATTTAAAGATTCAGATTCAGATATTTCTTAATATAAAAGACAGGATCTGGACTTAACCTTTGTGACTTGTCTTAATCACAATTTTTTCCTGAACTTGATAATTTCATATTTTTTTTAAATATTTGTTTGATTTATATCAATTCTGGAAAACTGCCACAATATTACCTGTACCTAAGCCGAATAAGGATAAAAACACCATCGAAGGATACCGACCAATTTCACTTATCCCATGCTTATCCAAAATTCTTAGGAAAATTATTGCGAAACGTCTTTTATGGTTCGCTCAGACAAACAAAGTAATCACTCACAATCAGGTTGCATTTAAGACTAATAGAGGATGTGTCGATGGTCTCCTTCACATTGATTATTATGTATCAAAAGCATTATCTGCAAAAAATCATATCTCGATTCTGTCACTCGATTTCCAAAAAGCATTCGATAGAATAGGATTACATATCGTATTGAAAAATCTCATAAAATGGAGAGTTGCACGAAATATATACGGATACGTAAAATCATTTTTGACTAAAAGAAAATTCATATTAAGAACGAATAATTTGGACTCGTCTAACCACCCATTACATAACGGTATACCCCAAGAATCACCGCTCTCAGTTGTTCTATTCATTATTGCATTTGATGACATTAAGACAATTTTAATGAAACATAAATTATTAGATCACTGCATATACGTACATAATATATACATCTTGTGTAAAATTAACGATCTCAAAAGAAGTGAAATCTTATTTAAATTAGCGTTAGAAGATATATTAGAATGGTCAATAATATCTGAAGCAAAACTATCTGTCCAAAAATGTAAATTACTTCACATATGTAGAAAAATAAACTGTTCAAATCCTGAAATTAATCTTAATAATACAATTATTGAAAATGTTAATAGCTTAAGTATATTAGGTCTAGTTTTTAATAATAAGTACTCCTGGAAACAACACTGCTTAGAACTTAAGAAATCATTAACTGCAAGAACTAATATCATTAGATACTTAGCCTGTAAACGAAGTAATGTACATATTAATACTCTTTCTAATATCTCTAAAATGTTAGTTTTAAGTAAGATCGACTACGGACTATATATATATCGAGGACGTCCAAAATCAATATTAAATCTAATAAGACATATATACCATCAAGCTGCAAGGGGAAGTATAAACGCCTTTACTAGTGCACCCATACAAAATACGAGTATCTTAGTAGAAGCAGGACCACCAAGCATTGAGGAACGAAAAGATACAATCACACTAAAGCTTCATGCCAAGCTTATGTTTTCCAGAAACTCAATTATCGACGAAGATGTAAAAAGACCAATGGACCACAAGCTTCCAAAGAGAATCCCATCGACAATCATGACCATACTTCGAAAAGCTAAACAAATTAATCTGCCACTAAAACAGATAAAGAATAACACTCCACGATATCCTCCATAGTTCATCAACTCTGATTCAATCATAATGACATTAGCAGACTACAAAAAAAAATGCGATCAACACAACCTATTGTCAACTTTATTCCAGTATTTCATCAGATTTGAAATCAGATGGATAGAACTTTGTGTTCACAGATGGTTCAAAGACATCAGAAAATACGTCATTTTCAGTTTTATTGGTCAATGGAGATATTGCCTCTATTGGGAATGTCCCTGATATAGCATCAATTTTTACAACAGAAGCCTTCGCCATCCTACAAGCCACCAAAACTGTCATGAACCTCCGCGGTAAGCATGCTATATGCTCAGATAGTATTCGGTACTGAATGCATTAAAAAATCAGAATAACAATACCGAAACCAAAATCACCCAAGAATATTAAATTGATGTGGACTCCTGGACACGTTGGAATTGTTGGTAACGAAAACGCTGATTTGGCTGCTAACTATGCAAACAACGCTCCTGTATATAGATTTGATATCTTCACAAAACTAGATCTATTAAAATATGTACATCAAACCACAACCACGAATCTAAAACACTATTGAAGCCTTTACTATCACCACTACAAAAAAATCAACCCGGAAAGACTTAAACCTGTTTAACCCATAAATATTTCCAATCACAAAATATCTAAATTCGTTCGTCTTCGACTTGGACACACTGCAACCTCTCATCAACACCTTCTTGCAAAAAATAGTCCACCTACTTGTGATTCCTGCAACGCCATTTTGGATATAAATCATATATAATTCAAAACATATGTAAAAACACCTCTATTTATGAAATTCTTAAAAATCCGAACTGTACAAATATTGAACTAATCGCTGACTTCCTCAGCAATAAAAATATTACAATTTAATTTTATTAGTAACTATAGAACCAATAGTGCCAGCAGCTAGGTTCGAAACTTTCTGTATTATCATGTTATTTTAATTACTTGCTAATAAATAATAATAATAATAATAATAATAATAATATCAATTCGTTTTTGGATGATATACGCAGATATCCTCGTCGCCAAATTTGTTATATCTTTAAAGATGTTTGTGGATTTTAACGAAACACACATTTGGTTAGTCCCCTTTCACACAAGGAAACTGAGTTGCCGGCAACTGGGAGTTTGAGAGCGAGAGGGGCAAGAAGTAAGGGAAATGAAAAAAATCTCCCCGGTCAACGATTTGAAGAGATTTTTTTGACGTTTTGCTTTGCATTACAATTAGCCCAACAAAATCTTCCCAGTTTCCTTCTCAGTTTCTTGGTGCCAGTTTCTTCATGTGAAAGCTACAAGGCAATTAAAGGAAAACGTCAAAAAAATCTCCAGCAACTGGTTTCCCTGTGTGAAAGGGGACTTAGCTTAATGACTTAAAAGGAAGTGATTTATTATATTTGACAAATGAAAAAATATTCATTTTACCATATGTCATTTTTCTTACTATTCTTAAACCTTGATTACATTAGGTAATTATTTTAGTACTAGAATTCTTGTATATAACATCGTCAACAAAATTTACATAAAAATATTTTGAATATAGGATTAGAATCCCAACAATCTTACACTTGCATTGTCAATGTGCATATAATAAACTATATGAAAAGGCAAAAAAATAATAATTGAAAACATTAAAAACGTTAACAAAATTTGTTTTTAATTTAAAATTACTGGTAATGAATCACATCATGTATTAACACTTCTCACACAAAAATTACTTTATCTAAATTATTACCAACAATCGGTCTTTTTATCAGTTGGCTATAGATTAGAGTTGTACCGAATAGTGATTTTGGCCGGATACCGGATACCGGATATTCGGCCTCTCAGCTAGGCCGGATATCCGAATATTCGGCGGCCAGATATCTCCCCTAATGAAAAGTATTTTTAATAGTTTGGTGGTCTGATATTCAAATCAGACCGCTACAAGGAAAACCAATTTAAACATGTATTTTTCCTTCTCCTCTACTTCCACAAGGTATTCTTACTTTTAATACTGAAAATATATGGCGCACTTCTTGTAATTAATGTTCTGTCATTTCATATACTGGTTGAAGATTGAGATTGCTAGTTGAGAAGAGAAGTTCATTACTTTCTGGATTTAAAAAAAAATATTGCTAGTAGGGTTGTTAACTTCGTATAGGAAAACAAACGTAATAGTTTATTATTTATTTAAAAAGATCTTGGAGTTATTTTTGAATCCAAACTTTATTTGCCACATCGATTTTTTTGTTAATAAAGCAAACTCCATGTTAGGTTTTACATACGCTTTTGATTTAAGTGACCCTTATACATTAAAATACCTTTGCGTTGCTTATGTTGGGTCGATTGTTTATTTTGGCATGATTTACATTGATTTTTTTGTTAATTATTATTAATTTGACAATAAAACATAATGGATTTAAATGGATTACAAAAAATCAATGTAAACTTTTAATATTTCACGTTTAAATAAAGAACCCCTGAAGAAGCTGGTAAAATCCAACGAAACGTAGGGTAAAAATATGAAGTAAAGTTATTTTATTTGCATACAGAACAAAGTGACCAAAATAGCCTGAAGGGGGTGGCCGTGGTGCGATAGTTGTGTGCTCACGTGTCAACCTCGTAGTCGCAGGTTCGATTCCTGCCGTTGTCTATGTCTTCTTATATTCCATTAAAAACCAATTCTAAAAATTGTCATAAAATGAGTTGCTGGATTGCTCATTACATGCCTTTCAGGCATAACACTAACAACATGTGATTGAGTAAACTGCTCATAAATATGACAACGAAATAAAATAAAATAAAATAAAGCGAATTATAAGAGACATAAATAAATAAGATACGGTAATTTTCTCCTCATTAGTTCAGTCGCCATCCCTGGAGATAAAATCTGAGACAAAAACCACAAACTATTAGTTATGTACTAATGTTAATAATTATAAATAATAATCTAATTATTATTATAAACTCTAATTGATGAAAGTACATAAAAGAAAAATATAAATAAATAAAAGTACCCATGAATGCAAAAAATATAATTTTCATTCACCATAATGGCCGGATATTAAAAAGGGAGCCGGATAGGCCGGATACCGAATACCAACGGATATCCGTCACATCTCTACTATAAATGTTGCTAAGCCCTTCACAATCAGATCGTCGGTTGCTAGCATTCTTGTTATTCCTTATGTGCAGCATCTCCAGCAACATTCTTTTTGAATATTGTTGCTCCGTTTGCAGAACTACGGGATTCTCCAAATCTGATCTATGTTCTCCTTGTAAGCAATGGAGAGCAAGAGCAGTTTTTTGTGCAGCTCCATTGTTAAAATCAGATTTATGTCCAGAGAGACGATTTTTCAATTTCTGTTTCGAAGTACCTATATAAAGGGTTATCCATTTTGCGGTTTCAAAAGTATAGGGCTGGAACTGCCATCTGTCAAACTAAGTTGTTAAACCATTTTTTTCAGTTGAAAGTCTGACATTTACGAAAATGGATCGCTTAACTATCGCAAAACGCATACAAATTGCTAAAACCTGCTACAAAAATGGTGATTCTGCCACAGCCACATATCGTGCTTTAAGAGGAGATTATGGTTAACATAATCGTCCAAATACGCAAGCAATTGGAAAAATTGTAAAGAAATTTGAAGAGACTGGATTGGTTACAGATATTGTAAGGCTCGTGCATCATCGGTTCGCTCGTACCACTGAAAATATCGCTGATGTAAGTGAAAGTGTTGCCGAAAACCCGAATGTGTCGATTCCTGGTCGTTCTCAGGAATAATGACTGTCTTAGGGCACATTATGGCGTATTTTGCATTTGGATCTACACCTACATCCATATAAAGTCCAGCTCACACAACAACTGAAGCCAGCTGACCATTCACAACGTCGTAGATACGTCGAATGTGCTTGAACAACAGGCGGTGGACGGCGATTTTTCGAACAAAATTTTCTTCAGCGACGAAGCACATTTCTCACTCGGTGGGCATGTTAATAAACCAAATGTCGTATTTGAGGTTCTGAGAATCCTCATGTAATTGATAGGACCTTACTTCTTCGAAAACGACGATGGAACGACTGTCACCGTCAATTCGGAGCGTTATGGTCATATGATAACCGACTTATTTTGCCTGCTATTGATGAATACGACTTGGAGAATATGTGGTTTCAACAAGACGGTGCCACATTCCACACAACTCGAGCGAATATGGCTTTATTGCAAGAGACATTTCCTGGCCGCGTAATTTCTCGTCGTGGCGATACCAACTGGCCACCAAGATCATGCGATTCGACACCGCTGGACTTTTTTTTGTGGGGCTACGCGAAAGACCTTGTTTATGCAGATAAACCTTTAAATCTTGAGCACTTGAAAACCAACATTCGTCAAGTTATGGCTGAGATACCGCCCAATATGTGTCAAAAAGTGGTCGAAAATTACCTCAAAAGAATCGATTCTTGCAACAATTCGCGTGGTGGTCATATAAATGATGTAGTTTTTCACACATAATGTCAACGTTCAAGCTTTATAACGTTACGTTTACTTTTGAAACCGAAAAATGGATAACCCGTTATACTGCAGAGCATGCTGTATCCTTCCCTCCTAAGCAGTTAATCTTATACACAATATCGGATTTTTCTAGCTTATCTACTTTTCCTTTAGTATTGCTAAAAATTTTGCATCTCAGAGCAATAGGATTTAAAAGTTATCCTTGTTTTTATTTTATTTCTGATTGGTACTGTGTTGATATGATTGGAGAGGTGAGGGATGAACAGCATACTCTTATAGGTAAATGTTTGTTTCTCTTCATCATCTTTCTTTCTTGTTCGGGTATTCTGATAATTGTTTATTAGTTTCTCGATTATAGATGTGGGGAAAGAATTGGAGTATAGAGTATAGGGTGTCTCGAATAATGTTTTTATTTTTGCGATGAAAACACTTTTCGCTAGTGTCCAGCACACGGTTAACAAAATTCTGTGCTGTATTAATTAGCACTTGTTTGAGTTGCTTCGAGTGGAAATTTATAAGGCGTCCCGATGAATTGGGTTTTTTGTACCAATCAAATATTAGTTTGTTATTACTCCTCAGTACTTTAACATCCAAATATGGTGGTTCTCTATTTTTGCCAATTTCCACAGTGAATTGAATCTCGTGGTTAAACCCATTCAAAGCCTTTAGTGTATTTTCTATTACATCTGATTTAATTACCACGAAGAGATCGTCAACATATTTGGTTATGATTTTTGGTTTCTTATCAAGCTTAGCCAAAACATCATCTAAGAGAGTCTCCATAACTAAGTCCGCGAGAATAGGGGATGCTGGGCTGCCCATAGGGACCCCTTGTTTTTTTTTGGTAGATGACACCGTCGTACTCTAAGTAATTGTAATCTATTATGCAAAATCTTATTTTATATATGAATTTCGATTTCTTGATTTCTGTATATTCCTTTATACTGCACCATTTCTTCTTTATAACATCCAAGATCAAACCTATAGGTATACTTGTAAATAAAGAGACAACGTCGAATGACACCAGTGTCTCGTCATTTTCAAATTCAAGCTGTGCCACTTTTTCAATAAACTCTTTGGAATTTTTAACGTTATATTGCGAAATACATGTAACTTTTTTAAGAATTTTTACCATGAACTTAGAAAATTCATAGCAAGGCACATTAGTGGACGCACAAAGTGGTCTCAGAGGAACGGTTTCTTTATGGATCTTAACGAAATGTCAAAATGGATAAGTATTCGTTAATTCGTTGGTCGTTGGTCGCTCTCATGTGCATAGTACTTAAGCTATAAAGCTGTGCTCTTACACGGAATTATGAGCTATTGTTCAATTTTTGAATGCGGCCATTTTGAAAGTGATTTCTAGTTATATAACAGTTTGCTGCTAAGGTGCGTATTATATAATTAAATTTGTGAGCTCTGATCATAATTTGCTCAGAGCTAAATAAGACAAACACCAAATTTAATCGCCAAATTGTCAAAATGACGTACGATTTTATGACCATGAAAGAGATCTGTTTACTTTTATAACAGATATCTTATAGCACATCTTAAATTTATTAGATCCACGGTTAATTGCAAAGAAGGAGTATTGGAACAATTACTATAGGACATTTAAAAACTCAAGACATGAGTAACTATATACCAAAACCTTCGTAAGGATGTCGCGGCGCAGCGTAACCCTCAATCATTTTCTAGTGATAATAATGGCTCATTAATCTGTTTGTATTCAATACAGAAAGAACTTACTCACTGCCCTTAAGCTGCAGCAGCTGTAGACATTGGCTTGAGATCTGTAAAGGCCATAATTTAGAAGTGATCTCGCAGGAATAGTGCATTGAGAATATTTCAAAATGGATGTGTTATACAGATTACCATGGTTCTTTTTTATACTCGTAGTCATTGAAAACAAGATTGCCCAGCATTCCTAGAGTGAATACCTACTTCCAGCAGGATCATCCAGAAGCTTACCTCCTGCTTGAAAGAATGCGACATGATTGTAAATTGCACTTTCAGACAACACAGCGCACTGCCCCTCTTTCCCGGTGAACAGTGGGCAAGCCGTTGATGATTTTAATGTTCAAAAGATCAGACAACCAAGAGAGCCCACAAGTATACATATATTGTTGGCTGGGCCGTTTAAGCCCTCAATTCGATGGTGAATTGATAAATTACATAATTGCGAAGAGAACAAGTAAAAAGCATGACTCGAAAATTACTTAATCGCACCAAAGGCCAAGTTCCTTAGCAATAACCTACTACTTCTATACATGAAGCAGTTAATATGAATGTCATCCAGCCACCCGCTAATTTCAGATAATCCTTAGTGCCTAATTTATTTCTTTTGGCTTTGTATAAGTATGTACTTACTACCTTTGCGGACTTCTTGCGTGCACTCTGGAAGCACACTCTGTAATTACGGCCTTGACCGTACGAACTCAAATTGCTGGCAAATCTATGGCAAACAAATGTTGCAACTTCAGCTTAACCACAGTGCTCGGCATAAAAATAGATTTAATTCGCTTGCAAAGCACCCAGAGTTCTTAATAGAATGACACTCTGGAATGTGGTGCACCAACAAGAGAACAAGGGGAACGCAGTAGTTTTTTATGTTTGAAAAATGCGTTCGACAGAATATAAGAGGCTTTTGAATAAATAAAAGATTGCGGCCTTCAAGGGAGATTTTTTGCTGTTATACTCGTATAAGATTGCACAGCTTAAATGGCAAATGGTTATATTCACACCTTTTCTTAGGACAGACAATTGTCCAGAGAACACAACTTAACAACAACGTCGGACTTAACGCAATAAGATTAGTTATTATGACCATGTATTTGTGTTGGCAAGGGCTTATTAGGAGCTGTTCTAGGACACATTATGGGTATTTTATTCATTCTAAGTTGAATGAGATTAGAGTTTCTTAGAAATAGATATGGGGTGATGTAAAATATTAAAGCAATCTCGAACATGGTTTAAGACTTTAGAGTTTGTTCGCCTTACGTGAAAATATGATTGAATTACTTTGGTGAAGTGGAAAAAAATTTTAATATTGCTTGAGTAGATATGTACTTAAAACTTGTATGTCGTGAAATTAATTGACATTTTCCTTGGAGAATTTTGTCAATTGTTTGTTTTAACATTTCGGTTAGACCTAATATGAAAATTAGTGTTTTCGTAATAGGTTTGATCACAGATTTAAGTTTCTTGTGATTTTCTCTGCATTTGTTTGATTTTTAGTCCAACCAAAGTCGTTCCCGTACTCAAAAATTGCACAATTTTTGACATATGAGAATGCTTCACGAGATAGTAAAAAGTATCTGAAGGTTGCTCATTCTTACCAAGAAAAATTCATTTTGGAAAGCTTTTAACTGAAAAAATTAATAAAAATTAAAAAAATCATATATGTACAAGGAAAAGGAAAAAAACTTTTGACAATTTTTATTAAAGTAACGGGTTATCCATTTTGCGGTTTCAAAAGTAAACGTAAATAAAACACACATATAAAATATTTTTTTTCATGATATTTCTTTTTTATTATAAAGTTTGATCGTTGACATTATGTGTGAAACACTACATCATTTAAATGACCACCACGCGAATTGTTGCAAGCATCGATACTTTTGAGGTAATTTTCGACCACTTTTTGACACATGTTGGGCGGTTTATCAGCCATAACTTGACGAATGTTGGTTTTCAAGTGCTCAAGAGTTAAAGGTTTATCTGCATAAACACGGCCTTTCACGTAGCCCCACAAAAAAAGGCCAGCGGTGTCAAATCGCATGATCTTGGTGGCCAGTTGATATCGCCACGACGGGAAATTACGCGGCCAGGAAATGTCTCTTGCAATAAAGCCATATTCGCTCGAGTTGCGTGACATGTGGCACCGTCTTGTTGAAACCACACATTCTCCAAGTCGTATTCTTCAATAGCAGGCAAAAAAAGTCGGTTATCATATGACCATAACGCTCCGAATTGACGGTGACAGTCGTTCCATCGTCGTTTTCGAAGAAGTAAGGTCCAATCACACCTCCGGACCAAAGAGCGCCCCAAATAGTGACTTTTTGTGGATCTAATGGCCTCTTTTCAATTACATGAGGATTCTCAGAACCCCAAATACGACAATTTTGTTTATTAACATGCCCACCGAGTGAGAAATGTGCTTCGTCGCTGAAGAAAATTTTGTTCGAAAAATCGCCGTCCACCGCCTGTTGTTCAAGCACCCATTCGACGTATCTACGACGTTGTGAATGGTCAGCTGGCTTCAGTTGTTGTGTGAGCTGGACTTTATATGGATGTAGGTGTAGATCCAAATGCAAAATACGCCATAATGTGCCGTAAAACTGTCCTAATTTCTGAGAACGACGAGAGTTAAGCGATCCATTTTCGTAACTGTCAGACTTTCAACTGTAAAAAAAAATTGGTTTAACAACTTAGTTTGACAGATGTCAAATTCCAGCCCTTTACTATTGAAACCGCAAAATGGATAACTCTTTACATTATTCATATATGTTGTCAATCAGGCAGACTGCACAATCATGCATTTATGATTTATGTACAATTAGGTTTTGTTATTTTATTTATAAATAAATCAATATCTAAACTCTCTAATGAGAAAATTGTGGTTTTCCGTTTAAAAAAATAGGTCAATTTATTTTTGATTCAGATCACATACTTTACAATTGGATTTAGTTTTGATCTTAGACAATTTTTTCAGATTTAAATATTTCCACAAATTTACCCTCCACTGTACCTACTAATTACAATAAAATTTTCAGCTGCCAGAACGAATCTCTAATGGGATTTTGATTGTTCTTCCAGAACTATTCTGATCCCCACAAACTGAGAGTTGTTACTTTAAGAAAACTCTAACCAGCACAAAAAAGGATTCTGGATTTCAATTCACAGTCGAAACCAGAATGGCGTTTATATTTGGAAATCCGGAATCTCTCTCCCATCCGGGATTTCAACTGAACATTTTTTTTTGATTTTGACTATTCTAAAGTTTGGTGTAATCGTATAATGTGAAAATAATCGAAATAAAGTTTTCTAAAGGGTAGAAAATGGACAATAGTGTCAAGTTTGACGTTTAAGCATATAAATGTTTGGGTGATTCTGGTTTCGATTCTGATTTCAAATCTAGAAATAAATTTCTCTTCTTTTCAAAATCAGAACTGTTATTTTTCCATAAGCGAACAATTTCTGAAGAATACAGATTCCTGATTGCCAAATACAAACGACATAATACACTCACATAGTTAAAAGCCTTAATTATCGGCGTGATTTGTTTTAGTTTGTTTTCTGTAATTTCGATTACCTATACCTACCTGAATTTATTCAAAGTAATTTCATTCATTTTAGATGTTTCCTGTCTTAAAAAAATTTGAAATCTTTTACTCACTTATCAAAACTTTAACGAAAATAAGCAAATTCGGACAGCTTTACCGATAGCAGTTATACAGATACGATATCACACAAATAAAAGTAAATAAAAAATCAGTCTGAAATCGTATTCCATTGGCCACAAAAAAATTAAAATCTAGATTGGAAACCACATAAAATTTCTTTAGACATCCTGTTTATTTTTAATATTTTTCTTTGTTTTTTTTTATCATTTCGTGTTTAACACATCGATGTTTGCAATTTTCAAACATTAGCTTTGGAAATGGATTCCAAATTTATGTATGACCAATATAATATATTGTGCAAATGATACATACAATTTCATGTAAATTAACTAAATCTAAGATACAGTTTTCACCATACGAAGATATTAAAAAGTTCATTAATTTAGCAACATTCAAAATGAAAGAATTGAAGATTTTAATAAGATACATTTTAAATTTTCATTGAGGACATTAAAATTTGTATGAGATGTATCTTCGAGACATAAAAAGTCTTAAGTTAAACCACAGTAAGAAACTTAAACCTCCAGTCTCAAAAAAAAAAGTTTGCAAGGAACATTTCTCATTTTCTAAAAAAAGGGGAGTAAACAAAATCTATAAGCTAAGTAAAGTGTTCGTTCAAATCAAGAAATATTAAAAGGAAACGATACAAATCTCCGGCAATTAAAAGCAAACAAAAAAATCCGGCAACTAGTTGCCCTTCGTGAAAGGGATCTTATTGGGATTTGGATTTATGTAAATGTATGATTATTTGATTTCTGTAAAAAGGGAGGTATGTAGCATTTAGTTCGGATAGAGGGAGAAGACGAAAATACAGAATTGCTTGTTTGTGAATGTGCTCACATGTTCCTAAAATAAAATGAACGACTGGATCGCACGAACTTGCTCTAATATTCGATCACGCAAAAACTTCTATTAATTTTTTTTTTTATAACTTTGCACGCGCTCAAGGGATTATGAATACCCTTTATATGTTTTTTTTTAACACAGCGCGGGCATCCGGTGGAAGAAGTGAAAGAAGGATAGGAAAGATGTGTGGCGCGTGTTCTGAGATTAGAGCTGGTTGTTGTCTTAGATTTATCTCCAGAGATGGCGGCTGAACTAATGCGGAGAGAATTACCGTGTCTTATTTATTTATGTCTCTTATAATTCGCATTATTTTATTTATTTCGTTGTTATATTTATGGGTATACTAGGTTACTCAATCACATGTTGTTAGTGTTATTCCTGAACAGCATGTAATGAGTAAACCAGCAACTATTTTATGACAATTTTTAGAATTGGTTTTTAATGGAATTAAGAAGACATAGACAACGGCAGGAATCTAAATATATTTTCAAAGTCTGTTTTTACTTAAATTTTTATATAAAAATTTTTTCTAAAAAAAAAACCTGGTACGACAATTTTAAATATTTAGTAATATAAACTTAAAAACAACACTTCAAAAAAATTATGAACCCGTTTTCGAAATATTGAATTTTTGAAAAAAAAATATTTTTTTTTCAAATATCCAAAAAAATATTCTTCGAAAATCTTGGTAAGCAGTATTATTTATAATCTGAAGGACCTTCTAAAAAAATTGATCAAAATCCGTCAAGCCGTTTATGAGAAAGTTCAAAATCAAAAAATGGTTGTATGGCAGGTACCGTTAATAACAAAATATTAAAAAAAAAATTGATCAAAATGTAGAGTGTACCGAATATAGTTCACACATTTCTTGTTATCAAAATCGTTAGAGCCGTTTACGAGATCATTTAGATGGTAGAAAAAATTGTATGTGAGGTACCGTTAGTTTCGGCCCTAAAAAAACGTATATATATTTTAGACAATCACCTATAACACCTAAATACCAAGTTTGAAGAAAATTGCTTAAGCCGTTTAGGCTGTAGAGCGTTGTACAGGCAGACAGACAGACAATACTTACAGGAGAACAATACACCAAGACAATACGAAAGGTCAACAAAAATTTTTATCGAGATAATTAAGATGGTAGAAAAATTTGTATGGCAAGTACCGTTATTTTTGGGGCGAAACAACGATAAAAAAATCTATTTTGGTTAAATAATCAAAAAAGCACGAAGTTTGAACAAAATCGGTTCAGCCGCTTAGGCTGTAGATCGTTCTACAGACAGACAGCCGGAATTGCAGGACCCACTTTTTTGGTATTATTTATCATCGTAATGTCAAGTTTGATTAAAATTTCGAGTTCGTTTTTTTCCAAATGCTAAACTTGCCCTATAGTATCTACCTATATCGCAAATAAAAATACCAACTTCTAAATAAATTTATTTTTAAAAACAATAACAAGCCTAACCGAACCACAAGAAAAATGAAAATAAAATCAAAACAGCAGCCCGAAGCTTTTCTTTTTAATTCGGTGTTCACATTTCAAATGTCGAAAAGAAAATTGCGTAAATAGCGCATACAAAATTCAAAAATATAAAAGTCAGAAAATAGTTTTGACAACCAAGCATATTGCTTGTGACAGCTTTCAAAAGTTGAGCCTAGTACGCAGCTGAAGTTAAACGGTCTCCAAATGCGATGTTAAGAAAATGAAATGCCAAAATATCTGCCGAGCAATTAAATTGAGAACGAAAAGTGCGTAGAATTGTACTAGAAGAAATCTAGTACAGCTATCCGCTAAAACTGACACATTTTGTCGTTCAGCAGCGTACTGGAAAACCAAAAGTAGAGCGAACATTTTCGTTTATGATTTCGCCGTTTCACTTTTTGTATGGGATTTTTCGTTTCACATCAGTGCTTTATAGCATATAATAGAAAGTAAAATAAAACTACCAAAAACACGTTAAATGGCCGTATTCCAAAATCGTAAAATAGCTATCCGGATAGGTTGGTGTTATTGTACTCCAGTGCAAGAACACAGCTGATGAAAAAACAGATGCTTCCAAAAAAAAATGTCAAGCTATCCGAAGAACTTTGCTATACTTTTGTATCCCATTAGAAATGTAAAAGACATACAAGCCCATACAAATTTAACCTATCCCATGCTGGTTGCTCAGGAACTTAAATTTATACTAACCTTTCTTAGATAGGATTTTACCGACATTTGAATGCAATAAGTGTCCGAGTTCAACTAGGAATTAGGTCCAAAAATGTAGTATTTAAATATGCCTGAAGAATTCATAAATAAAATAGACCACTTAGAAGAGCCTTGGGAAAGGTTTTTTGTATCTTAAGAAGTGTATTAGATGCAGTTTCGTTCAGCGCCACCTGTATTGTCAAACTACAGGCAAACTTTATTTTTCGGCTTTTAAAGCAATATTTGTGCGTTATATTGGACTCTAAATTGATCCTATATCTTTCTTGTGACCTAATAATTGAATTCTATATTAAATTTAATTAGAATCCGTCCAGCCGATCGAGCCTGATTTGAGAACAAAAATCCATAAAAGCATACTTTCACATTTACAGTAGATATTAGAAGGATTGGTATTGGTAGGATTTCCAGAAGTGATCTGACCAAAACCAATGTAATCCTCTATCCCCTCGAACTTCTTTTATAATTCATGCCATAATCATTTGCTTTCCAGTTCGGAAATAACAAGCCCATCTTGCTTGAACTCAACCACACCGCATCCAATTAATCAATAGACAAGGCCAAAAGCCACCAACAAGATTCCCCAATCAACCTCGTTTGCACAAAACAACAACCATCACCCAAAACAAAATAAGTGTGTCATCGCAGATAATGTCTGCCTGTCTGTATACTTCCAAACAGATCCGACCGCCACCAACGATCGGCAACGTCCAGAGTGCAAAAACAACTTCTTCAAAATTTGTATTGCAAATCACAACCTTTTTTAAAGCGTAACTGTAAACCTACAATTTAATTCGCCAAAGCAACAAGACATTTATGGTCATTCAAAATGCGGAAAGTCTATAAGTCTATTATTTTGATGACCAATATGCGCGACCGAACCGAAGAAGACTCTAGTCCCCAAAGAAAAAAAAAACAACAGCGCTATGGGAAAACAGGAACAACCAGAGAGATGACTCCCAGAAGAAGAGACTCTTTTTGTGTAGATAACTGAACCAAACTTAAATCTAACGATGGACTTAATCGTATAAGCCCAGAATTTGATTATACGAGTATTACCTATTTGTAAGCAGAAGGCAAACGTGGGTAAGTCAGGGCGCCTTTAAAGTAAGAACGGAACAAAAGCAGAAGCAACATAATTCCTCCTCGGCCTTATCATAAACAAAATTGCTTCTCAAGACAAGGCCAAGCAAATCAATTGGTTAGTCCCGCGTGGTCGTCTCGCCTGGAGTAAGATTTTCAAGCTTTAAGCCAGACAAAAGGCCGAAACAATTTATTATGGCATCGGCATTGAGTTGCGCGCATCATATGGGAATGGGAATAGAAACCATCTTAGAATGACCAACAATAGGTATCTATATGATGACACTGCACTATCATTGCAGGTATGAGTATTCTTCTGCATCTATGAAGTTGCAGCCAACGCGCTGCTCTGCGCTTCGGGAACCTTTCGACCAAAATCTCCATAATTTAAGCAACTGTTTGTATGCGCTCCGAGTTGAATTGCCTTAGTAAATCAGGTACATCAGACTATAATGTATGTGGGGGCAACCGGGACAAGGAAGATATGAACCTTGATGCATCTGGTGCTGGATTACGGCTATACTGAGTGCGCAGCGCACACACTTATTAGACGAAAGCAAATGTTTACACAATAGGCATAGCTGCATAATTTTATGGCAAGAAGTGCGGCAAAATGAATCAGCTATATTTTTCTAAGCTACATTTAACCTCTTGGTTTGACCCCCCCGCCTTCCTTATGCGATTCTCTTCTTATAATTTGTGAGGGTTTATTATTATAGGTTGTAAAGATTGAGAACACGCTGACAGTGATGATGTCATTTTGACGAAAATATTCCCGACGCGATGGTTGATGGAATGTGCGATTAGTGTCAGTTTGTGAGGAAAATGAGGAAATGAACATGATTGCTATTTGGCATAGAATTAAGTTTAAATCGGAATTTATATTTTTTTTCATGAATCCGAAATGTTCTTCTTAGGAATATTGTTATAGGGTTTTGGTAGAATGCATAACTCAATATGCATAGAAGGCAAATAAATCTTTGAAATAGTGTATCTTAAATAACTTTAAATAATTTCCACAAGGAGTTGTTCGTCTATTTGAGCTGGACTATGAAAAATGGCTCATCATTACTTCGCTGGACTGTGAATAATCCTAACAGGCAGTTAAACAGTTTCAGTTCTCCTTTTTTTTTGTAAAACCTGGTGAGCTGGCTCCGATTGCGGTTACATGCGTTGGCACGTTCAGACCATTTTACTGCTCACTAATTGCATTAAATGCCACTGCGTATCTTCGTCACACCCAGTTTTGAAATTAATGCGAATTCATTTAACATCGTGAAAAAACACAAGACTGCGTCGCATAAGCTTGCTGTTTCTTTTGGATTCGGTTATTACAAAATGGAAATAAAACAATAGCAGAAGGTGTAAAACCTTCAAAAGGCTCTATGAGGACCGAAAAACGAGTGCTCATAGGAGTGTGAGATTCTTACTGCACTAAAAACACCTCCTCCTCCCGATTGCAACTAAGTTGAAATTTAATCTAGTAATTTATTTTTAACGAATTTAATTAACGTGTTGCAGGTGATATTTCCTGCTTATACCGCGATTTTAAAGCAGATTCTCGTTAGTGCACCAGATCGGAAGGCTTTGTCCTTCACAGGCGGCGTACTAAATTCGTCTCATCGATAATTTCGATTATAGTACTATTGCAGTGTTGTAATAGCCGTTTTCTATGATTTCGAGCAAAATTTTTTATTTCATCGCGAATGTAATGTACCAAGGTGCGCTTACAAATGATCTTAGGAGTTTATTTTCAAATGTTTGTAAGGTATTTAAATTAGAATCTCGCGAACAACCCCAGAGTTGTATACCGTAAGTCCAGACAGGCTTAAGCACCTGCCTGTACAAAATTAGCTTGTTTTCGATACTGAGGTTAGAGTGTTTCCCGAGCAACCAGTACATATCTCTAAGTTTATTATTTAACTCTTCGCATTTCTTTTTAACATCCGGTTTCCATTTTAATTTCGCGTCTAGAGTCATTCCGAGATATTTTGCTTCGTTAGCAAACGGAACTTGAACCATATTAACAAATACCGGTAATCTATTAATTTTCTTATACGTAAAATCTACATGGACTGATTTTACTTCGTTGAGCGATATCCGCCATGTTTTTGTCCAATCATTGACATTATTCAGAGCTTTTAGTAATTTCGTTGTAGAATTATTTATCGTTTGGCCCACTGCTAGTATTGCAGTGTAGTCAGCAAACGTGGCTACGATAGTGTCTTCCGTTTGAGGTGAATCACGTGTAAATAAGAGGTACACTATTGAACCTAAAACACTTCCCTGTGGTACCCCACCCACTATTTCTTTGAGATCCGAGTAATCGTTTCCATGTCTTACTCTAAAAAGTCTATTTTCTAGATATGCTTTTAGAAGCGTATAAAGTGCTTTAGGCAGAATTTGTCCTAACTTGTCTTGCGACACGTCTAAGAAGACCGCCGAACAAATTTTCTTTTCTTCAAGAGTTTTCTCAATGACGTCAATGATCCTATGCACTTGGTCAATTGTCGAATGCTTGCTTCTAAATCCGAACTGATGTTCAGGTGTTAGGCGCTTTTCTTCTATTATTGGCTGCAGGCGCAGAAGTAATATTCTTTCAAAGACCTTAGATATTACGGGCAGAAGCGAAATAGGTCTATAAGATTTCTTATCATGTGATAGTTTTCCTGGTTTGAGAATCATTATAACTTCCGCAACCTTCGGCAAGGGTAACATTTCTTGTAATGTAATTTTCGCTTGAGTTAGAACTTATATTTAAATTTTCGTTGAGTACTTGCCCATCAAAAGGTTTAAATGTATTCTCCAGGTAATCCGCGAAAACGGTTTGCTTTCTCTTTGTCGCTTTTTGCCCATTCGTTTTGATCGTTCTTAATCGGAGGCGCTGAGAGCTTTGGTTTCTTCGTTACTTTAACAGCTTTCCAGAGTGAGTAGTTGGATTCGTTTCGTGCTGTCAAGCTTTCAAGATAATTTCCAACTTCAGAATTTTTGAATTCTGCTATCGTCTTTTTTTGGAAATTACACAAGCGATTAAAATTTACCTTGTGTTGAGGAGCTCGAGTTTGCTACCATTTCTTACGTGCTTTTCGTTTCTCTTTTACTAAATCTTTTATTTCCTGCGGATATTTTAGGTTTTTAAAGCGCGACATTTCTCTTTGGTACGGGGTGTTTTTCCATGCGGCTTGTTGTACGATATTGACGAAGTTATCTACTGCGTCTTCAAGTTCGAGTGGCGTTTTTAGTGAAACCCTTAATTCAACGTTATCCTCTATATCTTTCTTAAAACCTTCCCAGTTGGTTTTCCCATTGGTTAGCGTGGGTGGTTTTTCATTTTTAACAAGATTTTCGCTCATAGTGAGAATAACAGTAGAATGATCTGAGAAAAGATCAAGGCTTTCTGTTATGCTAATTTTATTTGAGGGTATTCCTTTGACCACAAGAAATCAATATCGTCAGGTATTTTCGATGGATCAGTCGGCCAGGTTGCCAGTAGAATGAAAATCGCAATTATTTTCCATTACCGCTTCGTAGAGCATTCGACCCTTTTGAGAAATAACTCTAGATCCCCAAAAGCTGTGCTTCGCATTAAAGTCACCACCAAGTATAAAATTTTGTTTAAGTAACTTTAGCACCTTCATAAATTCATTCTTTTCAATTTTACATCGTGGAGGACAGTATATGGAAAATACATTCAGTACAACATTCTGAGTTCTAACCTGTACACCGATTAATTGCATTGATTCAGCCTCTATTTTTGGGCCTATCGTGTGTTCGATGCATTCTTTTATAAATAAAGATGCCCCACCTCTTGCTTTGTTCGACGGATGAGTTGCGTGGTATTCTAAATATCCATTGATCTTACTATTTGATTGTTTCTTGACATGCGTTTCCGATATCAAACAAATATCAATATCTTTCTCATGCATAAACATTTCTAGTTCTCCAAGTTTTTGCCATAATCCGTTGGCATTCCAAGTAATTATTTTGAGCTTTTCCATTATGTTTTCCTTTTTGTAGGGCGTTTTGGCCGAAAACTGTTTTCGAGTTTAGTTAGCCTATCAAATATAAGTTTATTTGTACCACATTGCTCCTCATTTAATTGAAAGATTTAATTTAATTGAAATTGGTTACATCGTTCTTGAGTTGTATTGGAGGTTCCTTGCAGTTTTTTTAAACAAATAATTCACCAAAAATTAGACCCTGACATGAAACCATTTCAGAAAGTTGTAACCTTATTTTTTGGAAGAAAAAAGGTATGCAAATTGACGCGGTTCTGTCCAAAAGACTAAATGCAAACAATTGAGAGAAAATCTACAAAAAAGAACAAGCCAAATCACTAGTCTGCATCTGCATTATGGTGACCATATATTTATAGAAACGAAGTTCGGAACAAATAAGTAAAAAACTCATATCATCATCATTTCTTTCTTAAATAAGAGGCTAGTTAAGAACAGAAGTGATTCAGGTAACATTTTTTGAAAAACTGAGCTAAGTATGTTATTGGACTTCTAAAATTGAGAAAAAAGGTAGAAATACGAATAATGGTCCAATAACCAGTGAGTTTAATTTAAAGAACAATACTGTTTTGTTTTATTATTCTTATATCTATTACCCCAACAGAAAAAACGTCTACAAAGCCACTTACCCACCTAAAAATGCAGGACTTAAAGAAAATGCTCCACTATATGTGCCACCCTGCTTCTCCTAAATAGAAGGAGTAATTCGGCAGAAAATGAGGAGGATGTGCTTCCAAGCGAAGCGGGCGATGAAAGTGACTAATTATGACATTGTTATTTTTATTAATAAAGATATTTTCCTTTTTTCTGCATTTCTGTTCCATAGTGTACAATTTTTTATTAAAGGCAGAAGTGATCCAGGTTCACAAAATTGTCAAGAACTTCGTCAATATTGAATGTGCCAAAAAACGGTTCTAGGAAGGACTAAGTTACATTAATATCTATCATACAAAAAATAAATAGTAATAAACTAATATCTCAAATCACAAAATGCTACTTGGATCAATTTTGTTCTTAACTAGTTAGTTTTGAATTTAGGGTGACCAACATTTTAATTGCATTTTACAAATGATCTTTTCTTAAAAAATGGTAACTATTTTTTTAACCGCACTTTATATCTAATATTAGATCACAATTTTGCGCCGACAAGCATTGCAAGAAACCGAATGGAACAAAAGAAGAAACTATACGTATGCTTCGTTGATTTTAAAGTTGCGTTTGACACAGTTAATAGACAATCTTTGATTTACAAATTGGCATCACTCGGAGTATCTCGTAAGTTTTTGCCGCTCTATTTAAATTTTCTGGCGACATCTAGTGCAACAGTTTGGGATGGGTCCAATTTGTCTGAGTGGTTTGTAACTTCTGCAGGGGTGCCGTAGGGATGTATTCTGAGTCCTTTATTGTTTGCATTATTCATTGACGATATCTGTGGTATTCTCCCTGGTGGCAAAATCTTTGCGGGAACTCTTATTAAGGTGCTACTCTACGCCGAAGACCTGGTTTTACTTGCTGACAATCCGTTTTCATTGCAACTTGAAATCAGCAGGCTACATACATATTGAGAGACCTGGAATCTTGAAATAAACGTCCAAAAAACTAAGGCAATGATATTTGAGAGTAGACAAGGAAGGAGAAAACCGGAAGAAGTCTGGCGACTCGCAAAAGAACAAATTAAAACAGTGAGTGAATTTAAGTATTTAGGAGTGCTTTTAACATCCAATCTAAATCTTGTAAGGCATGCGAAAGAAATAAAATACACGACTGGATCACACGAACTTGCTCTTGTAGCTAACAACTTTTATGTAGCTAACCATTGAGGTTTAATTAGTTAGGTGTGGTTATCCTGTGCAGGTTGAAAGCCTATGTAGGTATGATTTACTTGATTCTTAGTACAGTAAATTGTGGAATGGATGATTCAAGGAATAGTTAAATAGGTACCTGCCTACAAATTAAATGTGAGTTATTGATTTTAATTATGTAAGTTAGGAAAGTAAAATGTATTTACATATAACATATTGATGGAACCTAAGTATGTAAACATGTAGATATAATAATGAAAATGAAGAATGTTGGTGGGTAGGTAGCTATACGCTTATAACTTTATAATTTAGGTCCAATATGCATAAATAAGATTCATGTCATTTTTCAAGACACATATTATGTATCTACATATATACATATGTAGATGGCCTATATTATATTTAGTATTCAGTGGCGTACGCAAAAATTGGTAAAAAGGGAATAATAATGAGGTAGAAATAAATGGATAAGACACATATTTAAATGTTTTTATATTGCTTAATCGTTATAGTTTGAGGGAAATTAAAGATGCCATTTAAATTCATGGATAAATACGAATATATCAACAAAAAAAAATCAAAAATCGTTGGAGCGGTTTTTTAATAAATAAATTTGGATGTATTAAATTTTGAAAACATTTTTCGGAAAAAAATTTGAAACGCCATTTTGAAGATTTTTCAAAAAAACAAAAAATTATTTATTTTTAAAAAATCGAAAAACTTTTTTTTGGAAAACATGAGTATGCAGTCTTATTAACAATTTTAGGGAGCATTTGTATAAAAAAAAATTATTTTAATCAGCTTATTCAATACTGAGAAAGTCGAAAATATAAAAAGTGGTTCTATGGGAAGTACCGTTAATATTTTTGTATTTAGAAGTGAACTGTAAATCTGAGAACACAAACATTTTTTTTATAAAAATTTATGGAGCGGTTTTCGAGAAATATTTTTTTTCGTAACTGTTTTTTAACATTTGTATGTGATGTACTGTTGCTTTTTATTTTAGAAAAATAGTTTTTTAGTCTTTCGTTAATGAAAGAAAAAACTTTAAAAAATGTCTAAAAACGGTACTTTCCACATGACTGTTTTTTTTGCTTTCGACTATTTCATAAAAGGCTTAACCGATTCTTTCAAAATTTTACAAACATAAAAGCTTAGGTTGTCCAATTTATACTGCGTACCAATATTTTTAATTAATATTTTTTTGTATTTTTAAAAGCATTAAACAAAAATTTAAACACTTATATTTTAAAAACCGCTCATTAATTTTTTTTTTTAAATTACAGTTATATGCATTTGCTGAATACTTATGAATTGGCGTTTTTGGATTTTATTTTAAAATTTGTTTTTCCAAAATTAAAAAAAAAACTTTTTCCTGAAAAACCGCTCGACAGATTTAATATTTTTTTTTTGATAAATTCAAATTTATCCAAGAAATAAAAAGGCGTGCTTCGTTTTGAGCATAAATTTGCTTAAGTATTTTGAATTATTTAATTCTTTGATTAAGCCGATTTAATCTTTTGTTTTTAAGTTTATATTATTAAATATTTTCAGATTGTCATACTAATTTTTTTTAGAAAAAAATTAAACAAATTTTTTTATATATAAAAAATTAAGTAAAAAACTACTTTAAAAATATATTTAGATTTTTAATAGAAATCTTTTGAATAAAATGTGATCGAACATAAGAGCAAGTTCGTGCGATCCAGTCGTGTATTTTTTTCTTGTAAATTGTTGGCGCAGATATGAGAATTATTCTCTTGCTTTTAACGGGTCTTTTGATTAATCACCTTCAAAAGAGAGACAAATTTCCCGTTTTGAAAAATCTGAAGAAAGTTTGTAGAGCCACTAACAATGTGGCGAAGTGTTACATTACCGTTTACCAAATGTAACTACTGACTAATGCATATAACCACAGGAGCCAGCAACGCCGTACACCAACTAAATTACCTGCACACATTATACTAGCAAGACTATGTATATACAACCACTACACTCCCCGTACAAAATCATACAATTTCATAGCAACAAATCTTAGCACCACCATATATGACCACATCGTCATCAACTTCTTACAAGACACCCACCACACACCACCTGCAAAGTCATCAACAGCAAAATAAAATGATGTTCGTCAGCATGGCAAGTACTGTATTTACATTTGCCCACACCTAATTTCTGTTATGAAATTTTGTGTCAAAAACCTACGACATACATGTTCTATTAGAAATAAACTAATTTACATACGAAGTTTAATCAAAATTATTTAAGCTGTTTTCAAGGAAATTTGAAAAAAAAAAAATCGTTTGTATAAGGAATCTAGCTTAAAAAAAATTCGAATTTTCCACATATAAAATGCTCTCTACCAAATTCTCTGAATCTGAATGCATAACTGACTGACAAAATTTGACGAGTTTTAATTTTTTGAAACTCTTCATCAGGACCCTGCAGTTCTAGGTCACTTCGTGTCGTCTGTTGGCATGCCTCCTGCAGCTATAATTTTATACATGCATCAACTATTAAAACAACCTATAGCTTCCCGTTCCCACTGCACAACACCTGCCGACGGACGCGACGACCAGAAATCCAATACAGATGCAAGGGAATCAAATCAGCTCGTTGAAAAAATCTAGTCCATTGCAGCAGCTCCTATTTACTTACAACATTGAATCAAATCGGTCGTGGGTTTTTTCCTATTATACTCATCACTTTAAATAAGTTTTCATTTAAAGCAATTTAGCGCCCACAAAATGTTAGATCTTCATCTCTGATTACATCTGCGGTGTTAAATCCAATTAAATTTGCGAATTGTTCATTTAAACCAAGGCGTTATAATGGAAGCAATTAAATGAAGCTTGTTATCTTTCGAGGTCTGAATGAGCATCTTTATTATTTAAAATGAAACTAATTTTTAAAAAATCGATATATAATTGGGAACAATATAATTGTTATTAAATAACATACAGAAGTAAATCAGCTTTATCCACTACAAAAAAAAACAAGTTTCTATTTTTAGGGCTAGCAGAGCGAGCAAGGGCATTCGGTTTCGGGCCCCATTTAACAAAAATAAAAAAAATGGGTTTGCTGATTTCGATAATCATTTGATTCAACATACATTGAAGACAAATTTCTATTTATGTAACTTGGCGAAATGATTATATGCAGTGTGTTAAGTGTACAATTCCATGAATTGCTCCTAAAATATTGGAATAAAAGATTTTTTGGCTTATGTTGAATCAAATGTACTTACCAACATCTGTTTGGTGCACATTTCTTCCGTAAGAATGTATGGTCTGAAGGATTGGCAGTTCTAGAAAATAGGAAGGCCGCAAATTGTAATGGCTTTCTTATATTGAGATTTTCAATTAAAAATCGAACCATTGTTTTGTCGAATCGGTATATTGAATCAGTTCAAGTTGTAAAGAAAAAGTAAAGAAGTTCTTCGAAAGCTCAAAATCTTCAGAAATATTAAAATCTTGTTCAGAAAACGTTATTTTTCTATTTTATTTTTTTCTTAGGATCATATTTGGAAAAAAAATCGAACTAGAGATTTTAATCAATCTTGACATTACGATGATAGAGAACACCAAAAAAGTGGGTCCCGGAATTCCGTCTGTCTGTCTGTATAACGCTCTACAGCTTAAGCGATTTTCTTCAAACTTGGTATTTAAGTGTTTTAGGTGATTGTCTAAAATATATTTTTGAATCGTCTTTAACGTAAATAATGGTACCTATATTTTGGTCAACATTTTTTTTTTAAATATTTTGTTATTAACGGTACCTTCCATACAACAATTTTTTGGCTTTGACCTTTCTCATAAATGGCTTGACGGATTTCGATCAAAATTTTTATGTAGGAGTTTCTTCAAATTATAAATAATATTAAATATTTTTTGGGGATTTGTGAAAAAAAATATTTTGTTTTTTTTTTTGAGCATTCAATATTTCGAAAACGGGTGGATAATTTTTTTTTGAAATTCTGTTTTTAAGTTTATATTATTAATTATTTAAGATTGTCATATACCACCATTTATTTTTTTTGATAAAAAATATAAAAAAAAAATTGTAAAAATTGTTTAAATTTGTAAAAAATTAAGTAAAAAACAATTATGAAAATATATTCAGATTCTTAATTGAAAACGTTTGCATACGATGTGAAAAATATAATTTTATCGAAAAGTGCTCCAACGATTCTTATAATAAGAATCAGATCATTAATGAAGGGAAAAGGAACATTTTTTTTTTTTTTTTTAGAAAATGGGTATTTTCGTCGCGTATAGTAGTATCACGTTCTTGGTTTTCGATTTTCTGAAAAACGGTTAATTTGATTATTTCAATTTTTTTATGCAGACGCTCCCAAAAAGTTTAAACACCAATGTAAACCAAAAATTAAAAAAAAATGTTTTTTTGAGGATCCAGGAAATTACGCCAGAATTTTTTTTTTGGAAAAAAATCCAGAATTTTTTTTAGGAAAAAATATCAGAAAACTTTGGATTTTTTCCTAGGAAAAAAGGCCAGACTTTTGTATGAATAATTATTAATTTAGTAATTTCCTCTGCCTTTTCCGGGAGACTTTTTTTTGAAATTAAAAAAAAAAATCTTATTTTTTTGAAAACTCAAAATTTCGAAAATACTCAATGGATTTTTTAGAAACTTCGTATTTCGTAGTTTTTTGATATTATCTTGAACAGTTAAAAAAAACTATATTCCTAAAATAAAAACCAATGGTACCTCCCATAGAAATGTTAAAAAATCCGTTAAAAAAATGTATTTCTCGAAAACGGCTACAAGGATTATTATTAATAAATGTGTGTGTTCTTAAATTAGTACAGTCAACTTTTAAGTATAACATTTGAGAGTTCTGGGAGACAAATTCCTGCGGCCATAGACAACCCCATATGTTCATTGATGTCCGAGCCAATTATGGCAAGAAAAGGCCAAACGTCACAATCACAAGCAAAATTGCTAAATGTGGAACGATGCCAACTGACAATGTATCCCTACTGTCACTGTTTGGTGATGATTGTTTGCCGGCGGCCGGCGCGGCGCGAACATCGATTATAGATTTGAAGGCATATTTATTTCATGCAGAGGTGAAGATCGTGTCCCAGATTCATCAAACATTGGACCTCTTCGTTGCGTTGCCTTTTGAATGATATTATATCCCACATCAAAAATTGCTTGAAACTTCACCCACAATTTGTTTTATTCAATTAACGCATTCCAATTGAAAACCCCTTATTGTTTTTCATTTTTAATTTGTGTTCTTTTCCCCCTGTCCTTATTAATCATATCATGGGCGCTATCCAAATCTAGTACGGCCATGTGGATCCACTTGCAAATCAACCTTGACCTTTAAATCCAGTTCAATCGGATTAAATTGTGTTCTCTTAAAAAATGATTGTCCACACAAAACCGCAATAATGAATTCATAATAATAAAATGGTTTATTGAATTTATCGAACGAATATAAAACATCAATCGTCATCTTTAACATTTCGCCAAAGTGTGTAATTCAATAAATCTAATGGCATTGCATAGGATATCAGAGAACCCCGGCCCATTATGTATAGTTTTTTTTAGGGGAACTTACATAGCTGATGTCTATTCTGAACTTCATGGAATCGATTGATGTTTTTGGTCAACATAAAGAGACTCATTATTCATCAACAACGAATGGTGCTATTACCGTCGTTGCTTTTCTGCGTTAAGGACCACAATTAAGTCTTTAAGGTTTAAGACCCTTAAGTTAAAGTTATTCGTAAGGCGCTTGAAGGGAACACAGTATTTGTTTCTTCGGTACTTTAAAGTATCTTTCCCTGCCGATAAACTCAAACTACGAGTAATGCTTCGCTAGAAAGACATGAACATTTTAATGCAAACTGTCATAATATTAAAACTTAAGGCTAACTATTTCAAGATTATTGATTTGCAGTAAGGAAGTCGTATTTTTTGAGTAGTTTTAGGACAGTATGGATGAGTTGAAAAAATGAACATAGGTCTTGTTTTTTTTATTTTCTTTTCTTACAAAAAAGTAGAGACTTACCTAATGAGTTTTAAATGACCTTGGGTTATATTTAGCGGTCAGCATTAACACCGACACACGATAATCCATTACATGAATTTTGGAAACTTCGTTGGAGTTCGTCATAAAGATGGCGAATCACTTAGACAGATGTAGACTAGACTATATCTGTTTCTGCTAGGACAACAAGGATAGTTGTATCGAGTATTTTTTTTTTATCCCAGTACTAACTTAAAGCAGTTAAATATATCAAACCACCTATCAAAGCTGTCATTGTCATTCTGATTCAGGAATCGTTGCAACAACCGTTACAAAATTTATCGATTTATGAGTGACGTCGGTGGTCCACAACAGCTCAGTCTATTTCCATCCACGTTATGGAACATTTTAGCCAATAATCGCAGTTTGAAAATAGGTGGCGCTGAGTGTCATATTTACCTTTAAATTGGTCTCTAAATTCTTATAATTTGACGCAATGTTCGTAGTCAACGTTCATAAAATAATAACAATTGATGCATCGAAATCCAAGAGTATTCATGTTTTTGAGGACATACTCGTAGGTATAGTCATAAGGTACCTTTCTTTAAATGGAACCTGAATTGCATGGCACTAAGTTAGAAGAAATTGTGACGTATTCATAGTCATTTTTAAACTGTGTCTAAGTTAAACCTAAGTTTAGTGGAACTTTCGGACGTTGATTCTATTTTTTTTTAAGTTTATCATTCCAAAATATTTGAAGTTATTTATGTAGTAAGGCAAGTTAATAATCTTATAAAAATATAAAACCAACAATTTGTTATAGAGTAAGATCCCAGAGCCGGCAGACATACATTATTTTATCAAAGCTGATTTTTTGATATGCTTAAGGGGATAGTGTCTCAAACTTTGTTTGATACTTGTCAAACACATACAGTGGGGCGTTACATCTGGCAGACACCTTGAAGATGTTATCTTAACAAACACCGACCAACAAATATTGCGTGTTAGAAAGGTACTACAGCATCTAACTGATGAGCCCAACTGTAGTACCTGGGCGAAACGCATTTTGGACTACCGGTCATAAAGGTATTCAATTTGGCTTTAATCCACACAGTGCACAAAAACAAAAACAAAAATAATATTAATTTATTGTTTGCGTTTTCTTCAAGATTATTACGATCATAGAGAAAACACAATTCCGTCTGTCTGTATGTCTGTCTAAACGACTGAAGCGATTTTCTTCATACTTGGTAGGTACTAAATGACGGATACTTATTTTTGAAATTCTGTTTTAAATTGTATATTGTTTAATGCTTAAAATTATCATACTAAACCAGATTATTTTGCATGTAAAAATTAATTAAAAACAGACTTTAGTGTGGATTTTCTACCCAAAATGTATACTTACTCCTTCGGATACTTATTATATCGCTAAAACTAAAAGGCGCAAGAAAATGTCGGGTATTGTGCATTATCTATCCATTGATGTAAGAATCAGGACCAATTTTTTTTAAAGATTTTTTTTTATACAGAATTAAAATTTAAATTCTTAAAGAAAGCATTCCAGCAATATACAATGCTCTGAACAAAGATGTGTTGAAATTTTCACAATGTGAAAACTATTACAATAGATTAGTATTTCTGGGGAGTACTACAAAATGTGGGTTTCGAAATAAATTTAATAAATAACGAAGTTATCCTCCCAATAAATGTTTGCCATTAATTTTGCAAATTCTTTTTTTTTTTTTGCTATACCTATATAGAATGGCAAGTTCTGGATTCATAAATACTCGAACTCAATATTTTGATCAAACTTGACATAATGATGATAGCGAAGACAAAAGAAAGTGTGTCCCTCATTTCCATCCATCTCTCCACGAGTCTACAGCCTAAATATGGTTGGATGGAATTGCTTCAAGATTGGTAAATATTTTGTTTTCTGTATTATGCCTAATATATATTAATATAAAATAAAAATACTTGTTTGTAATATATGTATGTGTACTTCCAATTTTGTTTTATATTAATTATGTTAATTCTCAATCCACCTGTTGCTGGGATATATCACTTGATTGTTAGTTTCCCATTTTACATAAAGATAATTTGATATGGGTAAAAGTTTTGTTCAGCCCAATTTAACCAAGTTGCCACTTCTTTAATATATAACAATAGATATATAACAATGTGTATTTTTCATTTTTTTAAGACGGAAAATAACGGTACCAGTCATCAATTTTTTTTCTAAAAAGAAAAATCTTATAATTTTCAAAAACGGCCCAACGCTTTTTATAAAAAAGAAAATCAGTTCATAATGAAGGGAAAATGTACTTTATTTGTTTTTGAAAAAAAAATGGTTATTTTAAGTATCTCTAGTAGAATTTTTTTGGTATCCGAAACGGTTCATTTGATTAAAAAAAAAAAATTTATGCAAAAGCTCCTAGAAAGTAAAAACGCTAATGTAAACCAATTTAAGAAAAAAAAACATTTTTTTTTTGAAAACTCAATATATGTACTGCGATATCAATTCAATCGATTTTTTCGAAACTTCTTATTTAGCAGTTCAATGCCATTATCTTGAATAGTTAAAAAAATTATTTTCCAAAAACAATAGTTCCTCCCATACAATAGTTAAAAAACCGCCAAGAAAAAAATGTATTTCTCAAAAAACGACTTCAAGGATTTTGATAAAAAATGTTTGTGTTCTAAAATTAGTGCAGAGCACTTTTAAGATTTATTTTGCTTATTGAAGGTACTTCCCATAGAACCACTTTTCATATTTCGACTTTCTCACTATTATGTTTTTATGCAAAAGTCTTAATAAGACTGCATACTCAATTTTCATTTTTTTTATTTTTAAAAAATAAATAAATTGTTTTGAAAAATCGATTTCTCAAAAAATCAGTCATTGAATTTTTTTGAAATTAAAATTTTACATGAATATTAATAATTACTTCAAAATGGCTTGGCACTTTTTTTTCTTGTTTTTCTAAAAATACTTTTAAAATTTTATAAATAAAAAACTGTTAAAAAAAAACATTTCAATTTTTTTTTTGATATAGTTATTCATATTTACCCAAGAATTAAAATGGCATCTTTTTTTCCCTCAAACTTTAACAACTAGCAATGAGAAATATTTTATGAAGGGTACCATCCATTTACAGGGAAGGCTCCAATAAGCGGACACTCATGGTCGCCCAATTTTTGTCCGGTTATGAGAACTGTCCTGTTGGGAAAGAATAGGAATGAAAATGACTGTAAAAATGAATAACAGAAGGTGAGGAAATGTCATGTGCAATAATGGAAAGCCACCAGAAAAGGGAACCAAATACTTGTAAAACTACACCAACTTAGTTACCCGGGAAGCTGCCTAATAAGTTTTCAACAAAACATCGCTCCGTCCGGTTATTAGAGCTTGGCGTCCGGTTATCGGAGATTTTCTATAGAGTTTTTTTAAGTATTAAAAATAAAAGATAAAATATACTTCGGACGGTCCTTTCGTTTCATGTTCTGCATTCCACTTTTTGTGAATTTATACGGCGAAAGTGAATACAATTTGTTCGAAATGGTTATTGTGAATTGGAACTTCGAAAATGAAATTGAATTTCTGCATTTCGTTTTATTCCATTTTATGAAATTGCTTGTGAAATTGTTGCAATTATAATTAGTTGTGTATTTCTTGGTGCAATATGTAAGAATAAATATTTCTTGTCGTTTTTGGGTAGGTAGGACTAATTATTTCTTTTTCAGGGGAACACATATGAATGTATGCCAAGAGAAGGTATTTTTGACGCATATGAAGGAATTTCCCTACTCTCCGTACTTGTAAAGAAAAAAATCATTTTGAATATTATTTTTCTGTTTCAAGCATCTACTTGATCCACTTGTGGCACAATTTCAAATGCAGAATTAAAAAAAAAATTTAAATTTCGTCCATGATTTTTCAAACTGAGTGCCTTGCCAAAGCTATGCCTAAATTATTGTCAGTTGATCTTCAATATCTTTGGTCAACTAAGAATCAGAGTGTTGGTGCAAGTTTTTGAATTGAAGGTTTATCGATGAAGGTCTAAGGTCGTCCTATTTCCCTTACATCAAACATATAAAAACACATCCTTGTTCAGTCTAGTTAATGTGAAAACTTAAAACATTAACACCCAAATTAATAAACATGGACTAGGGAAGGCTTAGGACTTATTCCGAGGATTAAGTGCGAAATACTATTAATAAAATACAATTTCTGGTATTTGACGTTTACCAACCTGGTCGTTCGCTAGACCATCGAAGTCGGTGGTCTAGCGATGGGCTAAGAATTGACATTTAAGAACAATATTTACAGGGACATAGAATAAAAAGAGGTAGAGTTGATGCTTATTGTAGTAGATTTTGTTCTATATATTATTAATAGGAAATTTTAGTCCATGGCCTAATTCTTATTCCATTGTTTTGTAAGTCCGTGGACTAAAGGTGGACTTACCGTTTTTTATTAATAGGGCTGTAAGAATTTAATTTTAGATCTCATAACAATTCATATTCACATATCTAATTTATTTGGTTTGTCTTCTTAATTTTGCCATCCAATTTTTTCTTTAGAGTTCTACTTATTTTTGTATTTAAGCAGTAGTAATTTCACTTGGGAAAAAAAATAAAAATGGATAAACCCACAGTTTTCATAGTTCGAAGTCGTTTCGGAGTTTTCGAAATCGATCGAAATATAGAACAAAGATTTTTATTTCATATGAAATTGAAAAGTGAGTTCAATTAAATTTCGATCAAAATTCACAACATAGGTGATCGGTGCCAGTTCCCCGTTTCTTGTTCCTCTTTTCCTATCGTTCATCCAATTTCCGTTCTAAATATCTCTTCGAATTTTTCATCTGCACGCTTTGCACCTGTTCTCAATTTGCTACTCCGTTTCCCAGTACCTGAACGATTTCCTCCTATATGTTTTTTTTTTTTTTTTTTTTTTTTTTTTTTTTAATTCATTTTTATTTCATTTTAACTTATAACTATCTTAAAGCTAGACAAAAATGTTTAAAACTAGCCTAATTATCAATAACTTACAACTAATTTACTGGCCCTTTACGGGCGCTCTAAATTAAACAATAACTCTTACAACTAATGTCTTTCGACCTAAAAACTATTTTAATTAAATCTAATTTTTTTTTTTATTTATTTTATATTTCAAGAAACTTATATACAAAAAACTTGATATCTGATCATTTTTTTTTTTTTTTTTTTTTTTTTTTTTTTTTTTTTTTTTTTTTTACCTATAAACTAAACCTAAATATATATTTAAAATAATTAAAACTAAATAAAACTAACTTATACTAACTAAAAATAACTTAAACTACTTAAAATACCTAATAATACTTAAAACTACTTAAAAACTAGAACAGCCACAGCAGCATTTTTTTCGTTTTTTAATTTTTTTTTTTTGTTTATTTTTTATATGCATGCAGACACACACCAGCATGCAAGCCACCCACACATGTACATACGCACATACATATACGTACGCACATACATGTACAGACACGCAGATACATGCACGTATGCCCCCGCATACATACATATTTTTAATTTTTTTTGGTGCCACCCTGACTGTTCCCTATACCTAATGCCCTAAATCTATGTAAGTCGACCAAGATATATCATCTTCATCGACTTTATATATCACGATGCTGTTCAGAGAGCCACCAGAACTGGTTCTCCTGTTTCGCCCTATCCCTCCGGTCCCGATCGGACACAGTCCTACTGAACCGAAGGTGCTCTTCTAAACCTTGAGCGATGACGTCTCGACCATACAGGAGTCGCCTATCCACAGTTTTCCGGCTGACGTGGTAGATGAGCGGAACCGCCCCTCCATCCTGTATCAGCCCTCGACTGTCTAAATAGAGGAATGCCTCGGGAGGGATGTAACCACTTAACCGCGCACTCTCAAAATATTCGTTATTGGGGTAATACGCCCCAAAAATTAAGCTGTTGGTTGAGGACGTCGCTCTTGCAACGTGACCCCGAATCAGCTTGAACAAAAAATTATCTATTCTGTTTATGTTGGCTCCGTTGTATAGAACCTGGTTGGAATAATATCTTGTGTACTCCGACTCTGGTGTTCTGTGTAATCCAAGGCAACGTCTAAGACATTGCCTCTCAAACACCCGAATCTTTTCCATTTGAGATGGGGCAACGTTGAACCACACCGGGCATCCGTAGGCAATCATCGGCCTGATGAGGGCCATATAGCAAATCACCTTCACCCTGCTGTCAAGACGGCTGCTATAAAACAGTCGTTTTGTCAAGGCAAAGGCTCCCCTAGCCCTGGCCAAAGCAGCACCAATATGTCTGTCGAAATACAGGTACTGATCCAACCAGATGCCAAGGTACTTTACTACACTTTTACTCGCCAGTGGATGTCCATGTGGCCCTACGATCACCAGCTTGCGCCAGTTCTTTCTCGTATCCCTTGAGGCGCTAGACAACGGAGTCCTAAACAAAATAGTTTCTGATTTCTGGAAGTTGATTTTCAACTTCCAGTCATCACAATATCGCTGAATCTTGTCGAAGTCACTCTGCAAGAGACTTTTGATGACCTCAACTGTATTAGCTGTTCTGTACGCAATTAGATCGTCGGCGTACGCAATTGCCTGAGTTAGACTACCTATCAGATCGCTGGTGTAAATGCTGAATAGAATCGGCGAGTTAACCGCTCCCTGCTGAAGACCATTATTAATATTAAAAATTGCGGTAGAAGTTACATTGCCACTCTTGACAACAAACTTTCTACCATTTAGCATGTCATAAAGCATATACAATAGAGGTTTACTTATACCTAGTCTGGTTAGCTTTAGATAGAGACCTTCTAACCATACGGTGTCGAAGGCCTTCTCCAAATCAACCAGACAGGCACCCGTACACTGCTTTTTAGTTTTGTTCCATTGGATATCAGAAACTAGTTTAGACGCGGCATGAATTGTGTCATGTCCCGCCTTAAAACCGAACTGATTATCCGGGATGATATTTTTGTCCTCCGCCCACTTGAACAGGGCTCTATTAATAACCTTTTCAAATACTTTGCTGATACTCGGAAGAAGACTTATCGACCGGAGATTCGCCGGATTGGAGTTGTCCTTTCCCTTTTTTGGGAGAGGGTGCACTACAGCTGTCTTCCACCGCACTGGATAATATGCATTATTCAGCGCGTTGTTAAACAGTGTGGTATAAATGTCAACTGCTTCTTGAGGCAAATGTCGTAGTACAACGTTGGATATATCATCGACTCCTGCAGACTTCTTTTTCTTTAATGAATCGAAGATGAGCTGGAGCTCATTCTTCGAAATTAACAGGGGACTGGGCCCATTTCGGTCGGCGATTATGGCGTTTGCCAAATCTTCATCATTAAACCCGGTAAAACCAAGGTTCTCAGATCGCCATTCGCTTATATCGTTTCGGAGCCATAAGTGATGAAGCAGAGCTCTGTTCTCCAGGTCATGATTCGGGCGAATGCTAGCATTCACCTTGTACACTTGCTGGAAAGCAGCCCCCACAGCCTCCACCTTCTCCTGCGGATCTTCGATTATGAAGAGGTCATCGTCCAAGACGGCGTCATCTGGGTCTATGCCTGCTGTCAGAAGTACGTCTCTGTTTTGTGTCGTCCTCTGGAGCTTAAGACACGGAAGGTCGTTTTGATATTTTCTTCTGAATATCTTATTAATTTGTGGGAACATACTCGGGTCGGTAGCGTTCACGGCCCGAATTTTGTTGTCCCAAAACAAATTAATGGACAACCTATAATTTTCTTTGATCAATTGGTTGATGTTTTTGATGGTCCTTATCTCCAGATCTCGTGTGTCCGTAAACCGTCTGTACAAGCGTTTTAGTCTTGTCAGTAAGCCACTTTTTTGTCTGTGTAATGCATCAATTGTCTCGTTACGGTACATGTCAGTTGCGTTACGTTCTTTGTATTTCGGTATTGTCCTGTTCATTGTTCGTTGAATTGTTTCGTCCATTTGTTCTAAGTATCTGTCAATTTCAGTATTTGTCATGTTCCTGTCATTTGGTGGGGATATACCATTTGATCGTAATTCGCTCAATAAGACGTTCGAGAAGCGTGGCCAGCGCACCTTACTGTAATTGTAAGTTTGCACCGGTACATACTCCTCCAACTCCATAAGCGAGTTCGGAAGTTGTATTACGGTGGCGAGTCCGCAGTGGTCACTGTCGTACTCGATCGTTCTTAAACAATTTTTAGACCGATGGCCCACAGTATCAGTAATTGTTAGTCTTGCGTCTTTCAACAATAGATCCAGATAGGCACCGCTTCTTGGAAACGATGGCCTGTCTGTAGCGAGAAGTTCAATGCGATACTCCAGGTTGTATCGACCCATCCAATTATACAGATGGTTACCACGAGGATTTTGTATTTGATTTCCCCAATCTATATGTTTGGCATTCAAATCACCAGCCAATATGTAGTAGTTTTCTTCCGAGCTCAATCTTAAGCATTCAAAAAGCTTTTCAAGCTCTGTTATAAACTGTGTGGGCTGAGGTGTTTCCGGTGCATAGGCAGCGATCACATACATTCGCTTCCCTTGTTGGAGATGAATGCATATGATGCATGCCTCTAACGTCCGAAATTTACGCACATCACTATTATATATTACCTTATGACTAATGCCTTTACGTATAAAGATTGCGACGCCCCCTCCTTGAGTGGAGTTGGGTCGGTCTCTCCTTACGATATTGTAATTGTTGTTAGTCAATTTATGTTTCTGGTTAAGCTTAGTTTCGCTAGCCATAAACACATCTGGACTTATGTCTTTAAGCAATTGGAATAAATTCGCTCTACGTTCGGTCCTAATCAGTGAATTTACATTCACAGCTAGGATCTTAAAGGGCCTCTCCGGCAGCGCGCCCTTAACCTCTAAGTTGCGTTAAGCTCGGCAAAACAGAGTAGATATAATCCACCCTAGTCGCCTGCTCCCTGATCTGGTTTTGGAGGCCGTTCAACTGGCCCTGAATGGCCAGTAGAACGCCCATAATGTCCGCCTGTGCCGCCGGCGCCTTAGGCACGGGGGCCTGTTGGGCGACCTTTGGTGTAGGCTGTACCGTGCTTCCCCTTCCTGACGCCATTTGGGCGTAAGAAATTTGGGGGTTGACGGGCGTTGTTGTAGGAGGGCGCACTGTTGGACGCTTTTCTACCACTGTTTGCTTTGCTGTTTTATTGTTTTTTATAAGCTGAAACGTCGGGCATCCCCGATAATTAGCGGGGTGTCCGGCGCCTCGGCAGAGTACACATTTAAGCTGGGTCCTATCTTCGACTCGTTCCTTCCCTAACTTGCATTCATCTGCATTGTGGTTCTCTCCACACTTAACGCAGCGTGACTGCATTTCGCAGTTTGCTACGGCGTGGCCGAACCTTTGGCAGCGCATGCATTGAAGCATGTCGCCGCGCCTTTTTAATTTGTCCCAAGTTACAACCTGGTAGTTGAGGACGGATATACTCCTCAAACTATCCAGTTTGCTGCTGGGTGAGAGTTGAACAAGGAAGAAGGGAAGACTCCGCTTCTCCCGCCTAGCTCTAACTGTAGCGAACGGCTTGACCCCGATAAAGTCGAGATCGTCATTCGCTTTTTGGCGGAGTTCATTTAAGAGCATCTGTGGTTCCGTGCAGGAATCTATGCCCTTCAAAAGGACTGTTTGAAATTTTTCGGTTTTAGGGGTGAAACTAAAGAATTCAGTAGTAGTTTCTTTTAGCAACTCTTTAATTTTTTTGTGCTGTTCCAGTGTGAAGCACTGGATAGCATGCCTGTCGTTATTTAATCTTTTAATGGTAAAATTTTGACCTATGGTCAACTTACATAGATTTATGGTATCCTGTAACTCCATTTTATAAGTATTAATGGGTGGCACCTTTTCTTTTTTCATAATCGGTGGCTGTGGCTGCTGCTGCTGAGACTGATTTTTCTGCGGCTGTTGATTCTGCTGCTTTTGAATCTGCTGCTGCTGTTTTTCTTGCGTTTGTTTCTGGACTTGTGTCTGCTGCTGTTGCTGTTGTTGTTGTTTTGGCCGTTGTTGTTTTGGCTGCTGCTGTGGCTGTTGTTTTTGTAATTGTTCTTTTTTCTGCTGTTGTTCTTTTTCGTCGAGTTCTTTTAGTTGCCTCGCTCGGCGCGCTTCTTGGCTGGCCTTAACTTTACTTTTTATCTTTTCTATTTCTGCCTCCAAAGCATCAATTTGGGCGAACATTCTTTGTTCCTCGTCCTCCTCAGATGACGCCTCTGATGTGGAGAGGTTCACGAGGGCAGTACTATCGCCCGTCGTGAAGTGCCCTTCTCCTTCTTCAGACATATATGCTATACCCTCTTCGGGTGAAGTGTCTAGCTCGGTTTGTCTTGCTGCCTCTGACGTCTCGTCTATATCGGACGCATGCACCCCAGCTGGCAGCTTTGCTGAGGTGGCCGTGGATCTCCTTTTTACTAAATTTGGTGCGCACTTGATCCTCTTTCCGCGCTTTTGATTAGCATCGGATGATGTTGCCGTTGTTGTTATTGCTGATGATGTTGTTGCTGTAGTATCATTGTTTGTAATTGGAACATCTTTCGATGTTCCCTCTGCTGATGCCATCGCTGGCCTCATTGGCCCTAGGACACCTTTCGATGCCCCGGTGCTTAAACTCTTCCTCCTTTGATCGTTTTCCCAACCAATAAAGTTTTCCACTTCACGGTTGTGAAAAAAAGCTGATAAAGTTCTGATGCCCGGCTGGGAATCGAACTTGCGACCCTCGGATTCTCGGTCGGCCACTCTATCTTTGTGCTACTGCACCACTTATAAAATGTTGATTTAATATAGAACTTAAGCTCACACACGAATTTTAATTGGAAAAACTGGGAAGCCGAAAACGTCTTAACACCTCCACAGTATGAGATCGACTGCCTCCTATATGTTTCCTTCCTAGCGAATGACATAAATGCGAATCACCCGCTGTACAGATAGTTCTACTTTTGGCTAGAACGTCCACTTAACAATTTCCTCGAATGTCAATACAAAAATTAATGTTGAAATTATGTGCCATCCTCATAAGGCAGAGATTTAATTACTTCTATCCGGACCCGACCTAATAAGCAGCGAATAAGTAGGTATCTTAAATTGATTTCTCATTCTCTTTGAATTAATAAAGGACTTATCTTCCATCGCCAAGGATTCCCAAATGAATCTTTATGAAAAGTTCAAAGTTTACAGTAATTTTATTTCAATAGTTGTCATGGACATCACATGGACAACACTTATTTTTGGGCATTAATAATTGGAAATTTCAGTGCTTAGACCAATCAGGATTAATGGTTTTCGGGATAATGTTTTCCTTATTTAGTCCGACTTCTGATTGCGAGTGGATTACTTTAACTTCCAAAATTTAGTGATTAAAGAACAGGCAACTTCTTCACATACATAATGTTAGGTTACGTAGTTGTGCATACCATTAGAACCTTTTCAACTACTAGCAACTAACACCCTTGTCATGAATCAGTAGTAGTTGTGTTCGGATGTCTGTATAACACCTGTATTAAAAAATAAAAAAAAATAATTAAATTAAAAACAAAATTACAGACAAGTTTGTCCAACGTGTGTTTAACAGACGAAGCCTGCGTCGCAAGTATACATTTTTATTTCATTTGCGATACAGGCATCTAAGTGATTTAATTCCTGAATGAATTATGCTCGTAAAATAGAGATATAAATCAGCCAACTCAAAGGTAGGTACATCAGACACTTTGTTAAGGTTCATTACCACGCCATTTTATAAGTTGCGAAAGCTACGATACTCGTATTGCTCAGGTATATTAAGAACCAAAAATCTAGGTATCATAAGTTTAACCCTGGAGTGCATTCATTCCCCACCTCCATTCATCTCCTTATTAATTATTATTATTGTTTTGTCACGATCCTTTGATTCTTGGGCTAATACAACGCGCAATTAAACATCCTTGCATAACGCAAGGGGAACATTTGAATTCTAACCAAATCTCAAGGCAGCCAGAGCCCCGCAATGAGCAAGGTATTAGATTTCAAGCCAAACGACTTCCATAACAAACTGTGTCAGTTGGAATGAAATACTATCGCAATTGAGCATTAAAATCCTGCGACCCCAACAATCAGCCTATAAGCGAGACTTTAGGGCACAGCGGGCGGGATAATTGCCTTGCTTATAGCAGAAAAGCCTTTTGATGGTGGTATCTCTATAGGCACTGAGACGGAGAGGTACATATGTATATCAGATATAAGTGTTCCTCTGTTTGAATTATTTATTCCAAATGGAATGGAGTTGCTGGGAGAAGCCAAGCCAGTCTGCCAGCCAGCCAGGCAGTTAACGTTCCACCCAGCGAGTGTGGTACGTATGTACATCGTCGTACCTACATATATTTGTATGTGGGGAAAATGATAAAAAAAAATAAATAAAATAAAAAAAATAAAGTAACAAATAAAATCAAATAAAATAAAATAGTACCGCACCATTGAAGAGAAATTGCTGTCTGTGGCGTGCTGCACCATCATCATGCAAGTGGTCTGGCCGTGGCACCATCATTCCTCCTAAGTGGTGGTTCAAGCGTCGCCTACGAGTTACCCTCGCCATCACAACCGTTCCCACTCCCCCTTCCCAATCAGCAATCTCGCTTTGATATACCAAACAGTATGCTGAAATCGTGCCAGGAAAATTGCCTCTTTGAATCCGTTTGCTGGCTCTAGCTCCACATCGCATCTGAAACGGTATTGGATTGGATGTTGTTGTTTGCTTATATTTCTGAATGCCTGGTGCTGGAAGCGACTTCACAAAATTAACTAGTCCACACTCAAATGGACCCGGGCCAAACTGGCAAAGCAATAAGGAGTGGGAGTATGGATTAGGATTCTCAGGTACTGCCTGTCGCCTTTGACAATTATTGTGTGTACCCCCATATTCGAATCATCGTAAATTCCTATAAAGCCTACCTAACTTATACGGGTAGCAAAGCTCAACATTGCTTCGAGAGGACTTTCGGCTCGTCGTTTTATAAATCCTATTACCAACCTACCTACCTACCTATCAACCAGTATAGGGGGGCGAAGTTGATTCGGTGGGCTTATGGTATCTACATACATGGACGATTGATGGAAATCCAAAAAAAAAAAAGAAAAAAAAAAACAAAAACAGAACAACAAAAACAAGAAATATACCGGTCTCTATGGGTATCTGACTCTGGCTCTGTCTCTGGCGTTAGAAATGTGATTTTGATTTGTTTTTTTTTTGAACAGGGTTCCCAATTTATGTGTTTCTTGGATGGAAATATTTTTTATTAAAAAGAAAATAACATTTATTTTTAAAATGTTTTATGGACTTTGAAAAGCGTTTTCTTTTTAAAATGTTTCTTGTTTCAATTTCTCAAGTAAACCGAAGAAAGAAAAGTTGAAAGAAAGTGGTAAAATTGCTTTGTATCATATGAAAAGCTCTTTAGAAGTCTTATGCAAGCTTAAGGAGATCGTAGTGTTGTTAAAATTTCGATTTGGATTTGTTTTTTAAAGTCGATACAACCATGTTTGAAAGGTTCAAAATCGAGGAAAATTAAGCTGTTTTGGTAAAAAAAAAAAGTTTTCAATTTATTTTAAGCAAAGAATCCTTATGGCATTATTGTTGATAAATTATATCATTCAACCCCACTTTTTCGTATATTCCTAAGAATATTGAACATCCTGTTTTCAAAAATCATCGAAAACAGAATTAAAGTATCATCACTTTGCAAATCGAAAGGCCAAACTCGATGTACCCATAGACATTAACCGTTGTGCTAGGTCAAAACAGTACTATACACATCACATCTATGGCGGTAAATTGGATGTTGTCTGCTACATCTGAAAGCGTATGGAATGATATTTGCTATTATTGCTGAACGCCTGGTACTCCAACTGAGTTCACCAAAATAACTAGTCCTCTGAAATGGACCTCGGTGTTGTAATAATGACTGGGCCAAATGCAAAAAAAAAAAAATGGGAATCGAAGTTGTACCTCTTGCTTTAATATGTATACCCCTTGGAAGTTGTTGATTAGTAGGTGGAATTTAATGGTGTAGGCAAGGCAAGCAGGGCCGCATTTGTTGATTTTATAAATTCCAATTGAAATACAGGATTTACTGCTTTGTAGAATTGTGAGGTTTCATATTAAAAAGGGTCGTATAGGTATTGCATTGAACTTAAATAGATTACATAAGAATTAAACACAAAATTGAGGAGGGGTGACTGTGAATATTCTTGGTTTTTGAAATATCACTTCGGGATTTTGACGTATGTATAGTTTGTGAATTCTGTACGTCAGAAATGACACATGGATTTACAAAATTAAAAAGATGTACTTTTGTAATATATTGATGAATCAGGTATTGGAAGGCAAGGTCATCAGGTTCTGTGTCAATGATTTAACTTCCATCAAGCTAATGGACTATTACATTAATGAAATATATCATAGATTTTGATTTAAAAAAAAAAAACAAAACCATTTTGCTTATGTATCTTTTTCATCAGCCAAGCTACGAGTGAAATATCAATAACTACCCTTTATTTTATAGAGACTGCAAAGAACAAAAAACGAAAGCAAAAATACTTTAAAGTTGATTTACCAAATTCTGCAGCGCGCTTATTTCGACTTTTTCAGCGCTCACGACCCACCACCAAACTCGTGCATACATATTTGTATATAGTGAGGAGAATTTTCAATTGGGGTTGCAGTCGTTGTGTACACAAATACCCAGCTTCATGAGTATCTGATGGTTACTTCGTGCAGATGCTTATAGTAAAGGTTTCCTTTTTGATCCAAATGAGAGGAATGGGCAAATGAATTTTAGCTGGTAGATTTCAATCCTTTTTATAATGAAGAATTTTAACAACAGAAAAAAAAGAAATACGATCCTTATGCTCGCGGACTAATTTATTAGCATTTTTGTATATGCCATTTCCATTTTATTTGCGATATCTATGCTTGTGCCCTGTAGAGTATAGATACGCAAATCATAATAATGCTCCAGTGGTATATTCTGGGGGGCAGATTTGAGGATTTTTTAGACTGGAGCGTCACATGGTGGCACAAAAGTTATCAACCATTGGTTTTTGGCTGCAGTTTTTTTTATCAATGCAAAACTTTGGATTATGTTTATTTAATGCCTTTCCTAGTTGCCGCCAGGGCCGCTACAATTGCATACCATCCAGGCCCGATTTCCAACACTTTTGCAGCAATTTTTGGCGGTAGATCTATGTATTATTGTAGAGTATTTTCTTTGAGGCTCTAAATGTCTTAGGCTTGTTGACGGATAATCGTGACTTAAAAAAGAATCCCACAAGAAAAAGTCTGGAGTAGTTAAATCAGGCGACCTTGCAAATCACCAAAACGAGCGATTAGAGGCCGCGGACATGGAGTTCTCAGATTTTCGAAACAATTATTTCGCGCTCTTAAGGAGTAGGTATGGCGATGCATGTGTTCCTAACGTAAATTTTTGATATGTTTACTTCGCACGAAGTGTCAAAGTAGAGCTGATAATTGCGGAATTTTAATGACTTTTGCGCAAACTCATGTTATTGCGAAGTCGCCTTAGTATGCTGCTTTATTTTCCAGCATTTCGCGGTTGATGTCTTTCGAAAGCCCGTCGGTAGTGTAAATATCATTTGTCAGTTGTAGTTAAACGGGCTTTTGAAAAATGTAACATGCTTCAGTTTTTGACTTGCGAATTGTATGATTTTGAGAGGGATGATAAGAGATTACATGATAGCGCCTTACCATAGACCTTTAGCGACATCAAAGTTATCTGTGTGGTTTGAACGAAGTGTAAATTTAATTTTAACACTTAAGTACCAAGTTTGAATAAAATCGCTTCAGCCGTTTAGGCTGTAGATTGTTCTACAGGGTACTTTTTAGTTGCGATGTAGGTACTAGTAGCTGGGGGACCGAGCTTTACTCAAATATATATATATATATATACATATATATGTATATATATATATGTAGTGCAATTTATACTGCATAACAAGAATTAAAATTTTTTTTTGTATTTTTAAAAGCATTTAAAAAACAAAAATTCTTAATTTATATTTCGAAAACAGCTCATTAATTTTTTTTAAAAAAATTATAGTTATATGTATTTGCTAAATACAATAAATTTGATCAGGTTTTTTCTCATAAATTCAAATTTATCCAAGAAATAAAAAGGCGTTCTTTTTTGAACTCAAATTAGATTAAGTATTTATTTAAGAATTGTGAATATTTTTTTCTTTTAATCTTTGGTTCTTAGGTTTATATTATTAAATATTTAAGATTGTCATACCAATTTTTTTTCTAAGAAAAAATTAAAGAAAGTTTGTATATATAAAAAATTCAGTAAAAAACGACAAATGGCATACGATGTTAACATAAGAGCAAGTTCTTGCGATCCAGTCGTCCACTTTATTTATTTTAAGCCGAAAAAAAAACAGTACCTGCGATACATTTTTTCTCTAAAACGGCTCCAACGATTTTTATATAAAAACAATCAGCTTGTTAATGAAGGGAAAAGGTTTTTTTCGGTAATTTTATTTTGAAAAAAAATGGTTATTTTTGGTACCTTTAGTAGAACCATTTATTGTTTTTCGATTTCTTGCAAAACGCTTAATTTGTTTTTTTTTGAAATTTGTAATGCAGAAGATTGAACACAATTTAATTTTTTTTTTAAATTAAAAAACAAAACTTTTTTAACTCAAAATTTCAAAGACGACTGAAAGTGTTTTTTTTTTTTGAAACTTAGTATTTGGTAGTTTTTTGACATTATCTTGAATAGTTAAAAAACAATTTTCCTTAAATAAAAAACAACTGTACGTCAGATACAAATTTAAAAAACCGTTAAAAAAATCATTTCTTAAAAACGGATCCAAGAATTTTGATAAGAAAAATGTGTGTGCTCCTAAATTAGTGCAGTGCAATTTTTAGTAAAACAAAATATTTTTGTCCGTACATATTAAAGGTGTTGGAGATACATTAAACATACATTTACTCTGTATTAAATACACTGTAGAAAATCTAATTTCGAAATGTATACAATGTATACTCAATATAAATATGTATCATAATACATATTTTATTTTTCATTCATTATTAAATCTTTGAGAATAAATAAATTAATTTGTCTTATAACGTTTTAATTAAGCTGTTTAAATTTCAATAAAAGGTACTTCCATTAGAACCACTTTTTATATTTTCGACTTTCTCACTATTAGATGAACTGATCAAATTTTTGTTTATACAAATGCAACCTAAAAGTGTTAATAAAACTGCATACTTAAATTTTCAAAAAATTGGGTTTTCGATTTAAAAAAAAATAAAAAAAAAATCAGTCACTGAATGTCTTTTTAAAATGAAAATTTTGTGGGTATGTATATTATAAAAATTACTTCAAAATGGCCTTCCAATTTGTTTTTTTAAATGTTTTTAAAATTTTATAAATAATGATTCAAGAATTTTTTAATTTATTTTGATATGTTCATATTTGTCCATAAAATTCAAATGACAACTTTTTTTACATCAAATTTTAACATCTAGCAATATACAAATATTTTATTATGTGGATTATCCGCATTTATTTCTGCCTAATTAAATTTCATTTTTAAGCATTTTTAGCACACGTCACATGAATTTTATAAATATTGCACCTAAATTATAAAGTTATATGTATTATAGCTACCTAACAACCTACATCCATCATTTTCATTATTTTTTACATTTGTACATACCTATGTAGATTCAATAAGTATACATATTAATCTCCTGACTTACATAACTAAGTTTTATAATCTACATTTAAGAATATATTTTATACTAAGAACTAAGGTAATATTACCTACATCGGCTTTAAACCTGCATACGTTTATACCTAACAGTCTATACTTAAAGGCGTCAATGTTTAGCTACAAGAGAAAGTTAGTACGATCCAGTCGTGCATTTTATTTTTCTATATCACTCTTGGAATTATTAATTTAATTATCTTGTGTGATGTTTTGATTGAGCTCTTAGAGATTATTGCTCTTACTGGTGATAAGAAGTTTTTTTTTTAATTTATCAAACTTATAGTTTTCAAACATGAAAGAAAATTGTATCAACATTATTTAACTTACTTAAGTCTTAGACTGCAATTCAATCAAACATTCAAGAAACTATCAAACTAAAAAAAAACACATAAGCAGTGGCGTAGCTAGCAATTGTGAAACCCGGGGCGGTAATTATGGTGCCACTCCCGCCCCACCCCCATAATGAAAAACGGTAAAATTAATAAGACTCCTTTACTATATAAATTAAGGTTTTATTGAAATAAAAATTATATAATTATAAATAAAGAATGGAATAGAAGAGAAAATTAGCATAGTACATACATATCTTGTACATTTTTAAAAACTCCTTAACAGCTGCAAATTCGTTAATAACGTCTTCAAAATATATCTCTTGTGTTGCCTCGTGTTAGACCGCTAAAATTCTAAGATTGTTGGACCTCATTTCTGTAATTGTTCCCCGCAATTAGTTTTTAATTAATTTTAATTTACTTAAACTCGTCTCGCATGACGCAACGGAAATACATATTTTCATAAACAGTTTTAGTGCGACCATACGATTCGGTAAGGTTGTGTGAAATCTCATTCAACGATGAACTTTAAAAAGTCTAGAAATAACAAATTTAGGTTAAAACAATTCACTTCGCCATTCTATTTCTACTGCGCAGATCTCTTCAAATTTCTTTGCTCATCTCATTAATTTCGAAAGATAAACACAATCACCTTCCAGGGATGTACTTTATTTACAGAAGGTGGTTTATTGTGCAGTTTTCAAAAATATATTTCATCTCTGGCAAAAGATCTTTTGAATCCTCTATCTGCGCAATCGACCGTTGGTAAAGTGATTTGGTTCAAGCTATATGTACTGACGCCTTTAAATGACGAATTTTTTTGACGAAAAAATATTATATATCTTATTCCCTTCATTTTGGTAGCAAAACAACACGAGTTTTATTTGTTTAAGTGCCTCAGAATTGATATTCAATGTTTTCAATGATGAGTTTCAATAAAAGCTATAACCTGCGCCTTAGGCTTTATTCAATATCTATGTTCTCACTAAATTCGTCAATGTTCTGTTGTATAATCAGTGGTTTTCAAATTAACGAAGAACTTTTGAAGCTTTTCTCAAATTAATTTCAATATTAAATATTTAGTTCAAATTAAATTAATTCTGAATTCTGTCGTGCGTACTGAAAAGCATGTTTTTTTCTTCTCCGTTTTTGATAAATTTGGTGTCTTGTTTATTATATCATACGTATGTGGATACGGGCGGCCGTCCGGTTGTGGTATGTAGGTCACCATTTATTTGTAATCTTCTGAGACAAGCTACCTAAGTACCAATATCAATCACACGCTTTGAGTGGCTTGTTATAATTGTTTGTTTAGTAGATGTCGGGTGTCCGCCCCTGTCTGCCTACGCCACTGCACATAAGTGCCTATATAACAAACGTTTTAAAAGGAAAATGGAAACTGAATTATCAGTTATTTTGGGGCACATAACCCTTATTAATAATATTACTCGTATAAAAATAGTGGGAGTCTCAGTGGGTGTACATTAATTATGATGATTTCTTAACTCCTTTTATCTTAGAAGAATGTTTCATCAAAATCGCTAAACTGGTTTAGATCTTATTGAAAGAACAAAAATTGTGTGTTTTACTTGTCAGATCGCTACCATCAAGATTGAGCGTTGTCTTCGGCAATTTTTTCAGAGATCGAATCAGCGGGATTAATTGCATCCGTTGATATATTTTATTTACTTCGAATTTATATAACGGCATTATTTTTACTTGCGATTATAGGTACTATAAGGCAAGTTATGGATTCGCGCGCAAAAAAAAAATCTAACAATCAAACATGACATTACGATCATAGAGAACACCAAAAAATTGGTTCCCCCAATTCCGTCCCTCTGTCTGTCTGTCTGTCTGTCCGCGAGTCTGCAGCCTAAACGGTTGGATGGATTTGCTTCAAACTTGGTATATATTGTTTATTCGGTAATATGTCCAAACGTTTTTTCATTTTTTTTAAGACGACAAATAACAGTAGCTCCCATACATTTTTTTCTGCCCAAAAATAAAAAAAAAGGGAAAATTTTAGAAATTTTTGTTTTGTTGTTACTTTTGGTACCTCTAGTAATACCACTTTTGGTTTTCGATTTTCTGGAAAACAGTTAATTTGATTTTTTGAAGTTTTTTGCGCATAAGCTCATGAAAAGTTTAAACACTATTGTAAGCCAAATTTTTTCAAAAATAAATTTTTTTGGAAATTAAAAAAAAAAAACCTTTTTTTTTTGTTGAAAACTCAAAATTTCGAAAACGACTTAATGGATTTTTGCGAGACTTCGTTTTTGGAAGTTTTTTGACATTATTTTGAACAGCTAAAAAAAAACTATATTCCTAAGATAAAAAACAATGGTACCTCCCATACAAATGTTAAAAAAAACGTTAAGAAAAAAATGTATTTCTCGAAAACGGCTCTAGGAATTTAAAAAAAAAAAATGTGTGTGTTCCTAAATAAGTACAGTCCACTTTTAAGTACAAAAATATTTTTACCCACCTACATCTCATTTTCATTATTATACTCGTATGTACATGTTTACATACTTAGTTTCCATCTATATATGTATGTACATATATTTTACTATTTTTAACTCACATAGTTAAAATCCATAACTTAGATTTAAATATACATTTGTATGTATGTAACTATTCCTTGAATCATCCATTGGACAATTCATTATACTAAGAATCAAGGTAATCTTGCCTACATAGGCTTTGCAGCTCCATAGGAAACCTACATCTAACTAACTAAACCTGAATGGTTAGCCACATTAAAGTTGTTAGCTACAAGAGCAACTTCGTATGATCCAGTCGTGCATTTTATTTTTACTATAGTCGAATCAATTTAGGTGAAATAAAAAAAAAATAATTACTTAATTTTAGTTTCAAGGATAGCAAAAAAAAGTCTCAGATGAACAAATCTATGTGAGCAAATATTTCAAGCAGAATGTATGAATTTACATGATTCATTCTTAGAAATAAATGCTCAGCCAGTATATCAGATATGAGTACAACCAGAAAATAACAAAGTTCTAATAAAAGAAATGCTATATTAATTTGTTTTTGTAAATCTTCAATCTTTGATGGGAAATTATGCATCATTTCTTAGAGAATATTACTAATATATATTATGTAAGTATAAAAATAAATTATTTCCAAACCTCCACATACGGCTTTTTATACGCCTTTTTGTAAACAACAATCATAAGCACCAAAAGAGAGGATTGAACAACGAACGACATCATCAACCCAATTAATCAAAGCCAATCAGTATCTATTAATTTTTTTTCTTCACGCATCACACCCACGGATAAATCAAAGTGATTGATGTTTCTGCGTGAGCAGCTGATGTCTTGCTTGCCAGGTTGCCACGCACCACATCACACTCTTATAACTTGAATTCTGTTATGGGAAAAACTTATTTACTTTTTGCCAAATCTTGCCGATCACAAAATATCGTAGGTTTTTAATAATTAATTATCCCAAAGAGGGCTAAAGTTTAGCCCACAAAGTCGAACAACTACTGCGATGCAACGCCCTCTGCATGTAATTAGTCGAACGTGTGCGTAACAAGGTATAATGTAAGTGGTCCCTAAAAAGACTTGATAAAATAAATCCAATTATCGGTATTCGCTATTATGCAGTACCGGATGGAATATAGTGATAAGAAAAGCGAACGTGAGCGGCGGCGGCGCCTTGCCGACTTGAACTTGACCCTGAGAGAGATTTATGACCGAAATAAAAAGACCTGTTTGTTTGCTTTATAATGAATGCAATCAGTGTACGAGTATGAATATCAAGTAAGTAGTGATGTCTTGAAAGGTGGTGTATTCATTCAGGAGGTTCATTGCCTAACTATTGATTGTCATGACATAAGCAATCAATAATTTGCATACTAAAATGCAAAAAATTAATTAATTATTTTTTATATGATGTTAGTACCTTCTTGAAAGATATTCAGGTAAGTCCTTGGCACATAGATTTCCATCAATTACAAAAATAGCAGATTTATAGAATCGAAAGTAATCTATGGTTACCGAAACTTTTTTCTGTTAATTCCGTTTCTAATTAATGAATGTTCAATGATAAACTATTTTTAATATTTGTACTTGCTCCCCTAGGGCAAATTTTGGCTTTGTTAAAAATAATGTCGAGGTTTTAAGTGATACTTTATAATTGTGATTTATGATTTTCATTTTCGGAAATCGTATTTCGGTCAGTGCAAAATTTTGGTTAAGCGTATGTCATTTTCGATTGCATTTGTGGAGTGTTCTACTCTTTCAGTTCTGGCAAGGTAATTTTCGATGACGTTCCAACAAAAATTAGGCAATTGACCATTTCAGAAAACTGATATCTCAAAAATTTTCCTCCTTCCAAAACTGAGGAGGCAAGACCAACGTTATTTCCCCAGTTTTTGACAAACTTAGAAATTTTACTGAGGAATCCTGTTTATATGAAATAGATCGGTTAGATCTTATTTTTCTGAACTACCCTTATTACGGATTTACACGACTGCCAAATTGGCAGTATTATTATCAAAATCTTGGAATAACTTTTTTTTTGTGTAATTGGTCGAAAATGTGGCAGTATATTTGCCATTAAAAAACTGCCAGTCAGAATTTTCGTTAAATTGTGACATTATACTGACATCGTGTAAGCTCAGTACTGACAACAATTTTCAAATAATGACAATTTGCAATAAAGAATGAACTTGCCGATTCTTTACTGCCAGTTGGCAGTATTTTTATCTGTCATTATTAGAGATTCGTGTAAACGAATGTCGTTACAGTATTTTGGTAGTAAATACTGCGAACTTTGCAGTCGTGTAAATCCCGCATTATAATTCGACCATAACATACCGAATATTCGTTTTCAAAAAGTTCAAGTACCAAATAGTAGTTTTTTGTACGCATTCCGTGGTGAACTGATTTAATTCTTGAGTGAGTTGAAATTCATAAGGGTGTACATCATAAAATCGATAGATTTTAACGTTCTTTTAACACTTTTACTAATGGTAGCCATATTTTTTTCATGCGGGCGTGTCTCGAGGCATACAAACAATGTACAGAAAAGTGGCATTCGACTTCCGGAAATTAATTAACACTTTTAAGGGCGAGCAACTGTTAGCAAACTGTTATTACTGTTATAAATTGGCATTTCTCTAGACTCGCTCTTTCTTATAAGCGCTAAATGCCCAACTATAATATAGTTAATTCAGCTTAAGTTTATTTTAAAACCGAACGAAAAGTTTTCGAAATTTATCTTTAAAACAAAATTACCCATCACAAATGAGTAATACCAAGATTGGAAACTTTCATACGTTTAACCCTCCAAAACCCATTTGTTTACATTGTTGTATTTGTAATGTGATTCGTGTCGATGAATAAATGTGGATTAATAAATATTGGTGGGGCGATTGAACGTACACATTTACAGGCTAAATTCATTTTTACATACTATATCACGCACTTACAGGTGAAGTCAATTTTCAGCTTAACAGCCGAGATATGGTACCTTCTCATTTATTAATGCGGGTAAACGTAACTATATTCTGTGCAAATGTCACTTCGAATTCAAGTTTTGTTTTTTGAATACTTTATAACACCAAATTTCAAAAGCTTAAAAAATTAAAAATGATGCATTTTGCTTTGAAGGCACTTATTTTATTAAAAAAATAAGAGTTAAATGAAAAACAATATTTAATGTTTAAAAATAGTTTTAAATTTGACATTTACGTAAGTTCGAGCCAGTACAATGCCTCTTACTTATAGCAAGTTTCATTCAAGAAAAGATTTGCTCTTTTTGTCAAAAGATTTCATCTTTTTGAGTTTTGAGAGTTTCATTACAACAAAAAATGCAAATCTAAATCTAATCTCCACTCCAAAGATTTGATAAAATAAAATGCACGACTGGATCGTACGAACTTGCTATTGGAGCTAACAACTTTAATGAAGCTAACCATTGAGATTAAGTTAGTTAGGTGTAGTTATCCTATGCCGGTTTAAAGCCTATGCAGGTAAGATTACCTTGATTCTTATTATAATGAATTGTCGAATGGATGATTCAAGGAATAGTTACGTAGGTAAACATATTATTACTTCCTTTTTACGAGTTTTTGCGTACGTCACTTAATACTAAATACAATGTAGGCCCTCATACATTTATATGTACACAAAAATTCGTAAAAGGGGAATAATAATAAGGTAGAAATAAATGGATAATACACATAATTAAATGTTTTTATATTGCTTAGTCGTTATAGTTTGGGGGAAAACAAAAATGCAATTTGAATTCATGGATACATAAGAATATATCAAAAAAAATTCAAAAATCGTTGGAGCGGTTTTTTAATACATTCATTTTTTATGTATAAAATTTTGAAAACATTTTTAGAAAAAAAAATTTCAAACAACATTTTGAAAGTATTATTAATATACATATAAAATTCAAATTTCAAAAAAATTCTGTGACTGGTTTTTGAAAAATCGATTTTTCAAAAAAAAACTTTTAATAATTTTTTTAAAATCGAAAAAAATTTTTTTGGAAAAATTTCGTATGCAGTTTTATTAACAATTTTAGGGAGCATTTGTACAAAAAAAAATTATTTTAATCGCTTTATCCAATATTGGGAAAGTCGAAAATATGAAAAGTGGTTCTATGGGAAGTACCGTTAATAAGTACGCAAAAAAAATAGTTTTATACACGAAAGTGCACTGTACTATTATAAGAACAAACAATTTTTTTATAATAATTCTTGGAGCCGTTTTCGAGAAATACATTATTTTCTTTACCGTTTTTTAACATTTGTATGGGAGGTACCGTTGTTTTTTATTTAAAAAAATAATTTTTTAACTATTCAACATAATGTCAAAAAACCACCAAATACAAAGTTTCGAAAATATCTATTGAGTAGTTTTCGAAAGTTTTCAACAAAAAAAAAATTCCAAAAAAAATTTGTTTGAAAAATTTTGGTATACAATAGTGTTTGAACTTTCTTGAAGCTTCTGCGTAGAAAATTAAAAAAAATCAAATTGACCCTTTCCGAGAAAATCGAAAACCAAAAAAATGGTTCTACTAGAGGTACCAAAAATAACATTTTTTTTCCAAAAAAAATTATCTATTCCCTTCGGTAATGAACTGATTTTTTTTTTTATAAAAATCGTTGGAGCCGGTTTTGAGGAAAATAAGATTTTTGTTTTTGGCCAAAAAAAATGTATGGGAGCTACTGTTATTTGTCGTCTTTAGAAAAATGAAAAAAACGTGTGGGCATATTGCCGAAAAAACAATATGTACCAAGTTTGAATCAAATCCACCGAACCGTTTACGCTGCAGGCTCGAGGACAGACAGACAGACGGAATTGGGGGACCCACTTTTTTGGTGTTCTGTATGATCGTAATGTCATGTTTGATTGCTAGAAATCAAAATTTTTTTTTACGAGTACATAACTTGCCTTATAGTACCTATAATCGCAAGTAAAAATCAGTGTATTAGGTGTAGTCTAGGTTTTTGTCTAAAAAAATGTTTATTAAGAATGTTTTTTATATTCAACTTTCTTATTAACTCAACGAATTTTGATCAAAATTTTTATAAAGGAGGTCCTTCAGTTTCTAACTAATACTGTGTACTAAAATTTTTATATTGATTTTTTTTTTAAATCCAAAAGATTATTTTTCGAAAATTGTGCTATGCAGTGTAATTAAAAGTTTCAAGATGCTAGTGTACACAAATTTTAATCAAAATCCATAAATAAGAAAATCATTCGAGTTGTTTTCGAGATAATTAAGTATTATGTATGGGAAGTACGTCCAAAATGACATGCTGTTAGCTATTTTATTAACAAAAATTTATTTAGGGTATTTATCGTAATGTAATGTTTATTATTTCATATTTAAATTTATTGGAAACATTTTTAAATACTTTTCCATTTTAAAAAATCGTTATTAAAAATATAAGAAAATCCATTTTGTCCATGTAGTATGGGAATGAAAACATCATTGCAATAAATGCACGGTCAGAACCCATGTCTCTGGCTGCAGAAGTGGCTTCAGGATTACGAAAAGAAATACCCTGTCCTGTTCTTCCTTTCTATACGTTAGTGCAACTAATTCAAATGTGAGTTCTTGAACACCTGCGGGATTAAAGCCAAAAAGGCGATCTTCTTAGAACTTAACGTGCTCAGCTTATGCCAAATGTATTTTAAATCAGGCGGGAATAAGCCAAAATAAAACAAAAACTATCCAGAACCAAATAAAAAATTATTTTCTTCATAAATAATGTTTTGTTTTTTGCGACTATACACATGGCTGTCAAATGAGACAGAATTTTCCAAGGATTTAACAAATCATCAACGCCAATTAGTGACATTGGAGCGGATAGTATAAGTTTAGTAGATTTCAATATGAGAGCGGTATGTCGTTTTGGACGTACTTCCCCTACCTTTTTCTGCGACAAAAAATTGTATTGGAGATACCGTTAGATTTGGGGGCGTTAGTCCCTTCCGCGGCTTAGGCTGTAGATCCATTCTTAAGAAAATGAATAGTTATGTTTTTGACAGTTGAATCAAATGTATTTTGATTGAGGTTATGTAGTGTGACCAATCATCAAATTTACTTGACAACCAAATTGAAACGTCGTTAGCATACACCCCAGAAGTACTTAAAACCTTTTTTTTTGGTTTCACAAGCTAAGAACTTATCAAATTTAAAAGAAATTACAATTAATGTAATTATTTGATCGTGTTACAACCCTTTAATCAGTGTTATTTTTTAATTTAAAAAAAAATTACATAAGATAACATAACCAACACATGTTATTTGGTAATAGAATGACTATAACTGCAGCTGATATTGAAATCCCATCAGCATAAAGTTTGTAAGCGGAAATTACTGAATAATGAAGATTTTTAAAAATAATATAGTGCTTACTGGCTTTGTCTAGTAAGCTATAAGTTCATAGATGTGTCAACAATGCAGCTTAGCAAATATTATCAATGACAGATGTGACAGTGTGTATGGGTCTCAAATACATAATACCTCAAAAATTCAATTTGCTAAGTTTAATGAATACATGCCAAATAAATTAATTAATTGCTTCGCTACAAGTGATGAATTCTAAAAATAGCATAATTTATGTAAACAAAAATGAAATTCTTCGAGAGTCAACTAAAGCTGATGGAGAACAACTACAGGTCAAGTAAGGACGCATTAGCTATACTAGCCATTAAACGAAGTCTCTAATACCCATCAGCGCACTTTTAGTATAAAGATGTGAAAAACTGAAAATTCTTAAATAATAAACATTAATCATAAGTGGAATCCCAGGGCCGATATTTAATGTATAAAAATCGATAAGTCCGCTTACAAACAAATCATCTCAAGACAATCGAGTTAAGTTTACGCATGCAAATATTATCATCGGTGTGCGCATTATAAACATTTTTTTAAAAGAATATTTAATTTTGTTTGTATAATAGCTACTTTGTATTTTCAGAACACTGAGAGAAAAAATAAAAGCAAACGATCATGAAGTGCACATTTTGTTGTTTGTGCTGAAAACGATTTTTCTCCATTCAGTCATAGGTTACCAACATTGGAGATATAGATTTGGTCTGACAATGCCATCTATACGTAAGATTTTCAATATTTCCAACCATACTAATAAACACATGATTTAGTAGTGGGTTATCATTAGGTCCTGGAATAAATACAAATGTCATCAAGAAAACAAAGTTCTGGTAATTAACGGTTACACCATCTGCGTTTGCAAGGCAACCGATCCAGGTTTTTAAGACACGACTTAACTCCTAGTAGTAAACTCGCAAATTAGAGGTGAGATAATCGTATTTCTATAGTAATTCTTGGTCCAAATTTGACAGATTTGTTTCGATTCCTTACGTCATCATCCCGAAGTTTCAACCATTCTTGCGAGAGAAGAAGTAAGGTATAATAAAAGGAAGAAGCAGCAACAAAAGTTTAGGAAGTTTATGGAAAGGAGATGGAAGAATGCCTAGTTCTGGGGACACAGCTTGCTTGTGAAGCTCGGCAGTTAGCTCGCCGGAATGAGGGGTGATCTTGCCCGGAAACTTGACCTCGCCTGCAACAAATTCAAACAAGTATGTGAGTTCATCATATAAAATGATTTAAAAGTAGATTAATTTTGGCAGCACCTTTCAAAATGTTGTTTCAATTTTTCTTGTGAATTTGAATACTGATCTCTATAATAAACTGGATAGTGTATTCTCTATAAATATAACAGTTTTTATGAAGCAATTTGAAGATGACATAAGGTTCGCTGGTACCATCCTGGACGTCTATCCGATTAAAAAAAAACTACATTGTATTGTGTACAAACGTAAGAAATATTTTTGTATTTTATTGTTTTATACAAATAAATATTATCTGCAATATTTCTCAATGTGCATCTAAAAGTGATTCGAGATGTTTTAAACTTATACTTGCATGGTACCAGCGCACTTATACGAGTCATGGAGTTGCCCCATTTTTGTGTATTCAGTGTTTTTTACAGATTAGTGTGTAGACAGCTATATCTGTGCTCTTGTTCGAGTAGGCTCGGCTAGCTTAGCTACCTTAGTAGCGGCTTTGTTTTCGAGCGATCCAAGTAGCTTTTTTTAATCAAGTCAGTGCATATACAGCTGTATTTTGAATCAGCTGTTTCTCAATTTTCCAAACGAATAAAATAATTTTTGGGTAGGTTGAGATTTGTGTTTGAAAACAGATCAAACATCTGCTGTGCGTTAGCTGTTTTTTTTTCAAAAAGCGTTGCAACAACTTAAATTAATCCGCGTTGGCTATGTTATTGAACGCCGGCCGCCTGTGTCAAACGAAATCATCTTTCTAATGAAATTGTTCAATTCTATTTCACTACGTTTTAATCGAACGTTTATCTCTTGTAGATTTACTAATTCCAAATAGTTTTTTCACCTCTCCAAGAGTAGATTAATTTTGGCAGCACTATTCAAAATGCAAATTGTGTTTCATTTTCTCTTATGATGTGGAAGTGAGACAGCTTCATCTGTGTGAACTGAAGCTAATTCACATTCCCAATGAATGTGTTTATTTAAATATGAGTAAAGGTTATAACGATTTGTACATCTATTGGCACTATGAAGATTTATTTTAAATCTTTATCTAAGAAGATTAAAATTTGTATAGTAAATCCTCTAGATTTGTATTAGATAGTTAATCTACTAAAAAGCTCGAAGAATTCAGATTGCTTTAGTTAGTGCATCCGGGTATCATCTAAAGCGGCCCATACACATAACACTGGTGTATGAAACTAGCAGATTTTTGGTATCGAACGCCCTCGACAAAATCAAAACATTTTGATTTTTCGTACCTGTTGTTTTGTTTGTGTTATGTGTGTGTGGGAATGTGTATAACACATTCGAGGAATATTGCAAATGCATTCCGATCGTGTTCGCATACAGACATTAAGATGCCGATACGTAACTGCATACATTGCTTGTCTTATTGTGTCGTTGATGGTAAATAAACAACTAATGTGTGCGGATTGGTTTTCATGTGTGTTCGAATGGATATTTTGTGTCATCACACCGGTGTCGACTCGAGAGTCAGGTGAATGGTCCGCTTAATGCGAAATTTTTTGGTTCTAAAAGCGTTGTTTTTCTCGGATTAGCATTGAGCTGGAATAAGATTCCTAGCGGTCAATGAAATTTAAATTTTGTGCGATTTCTACCAACTGCCGTATAACTGGACAAAATGACATTTTAAAGTTGAATTTACTTGAACTTTTCGTTGATTTTAAAAAGTTATCAAAAAACTTTCCCTAGCTTTGATTCATTCTCATAACACTTATGATATCAACGACACTGAAGAAACTTGACCCACTTTCGGGTAATTCCTTAAGTGCTTAAAAAAGTACTTAACCAAACATCTTAAATTTATCAAATACTAACTCTTTTTTTATTAGGCAATGAATGAGTGCAAGAACTCCTGCTCCTCCATTTCCTTTCTCACCAAAACATATCATATTAAATTAGCGATTGATCAATCAACTCAATCTCTTAATTGGGTTAAACTGCGCCGCCATTAAGAAAAAAATTTTGTTTCTTCATATCAGTTGCAAATAACAAATTTTCTACACTGCACTGCGCATGCGCACCTTTCATTTATCTTGCAATACCGTTAAACTACCTCCAGCAATATATTTATACATCTTGGCATGGAACCATCAACTTCATTGTGAAACTGAGATGCTACAGAGGGGCAGGAAGTTATTTTTTTTCGCAATATAGGATCAAGGTTTCATTAGTTTTACGTTAGAATTCCCTGAGGTGAGGTTGTCTTGTGCTATCTTGCTTGCATCCAATAACCAGAATCCAGAACAGAAGGTGATTAAGATTCACTTCTGTCGATTACATAACCTCAAAACATTTGTCTCTTCGTTTGGAATAAACATTTCAGGGGGGCATATAATTGTGTAGTTGCGAGCTGTGTATATGGAGTGCCTCTATGTGATCCAGCTACTGGGCTAAGAAGCTAAAGACGTGATTTGATTGCAATAGAGACGGCCGGCGCGCGGTCTTCCGTGGTTGTTCAAGCCAGCTATATCTAGATGCCATAAGCTGAGGTGAGTTGGTTCTATTGCGCGCTAAGCAAAGAGATAAGAATCTGAATGAGTGCGAACGCGCGCGTTCGCTGGGCATAAAACAAACCGCTCTTCGTATATAGGTACGCCAAGTCATTTCATTGCGGTGAAATCGTTATGCTTTGGGTTAAATAAGTCTCAAGGCTCTTGGCTACCTACTTAGTGACCCTTGATTATGTAGAACAGTTATTTTATTTGTCTTACAAGAGGCAAAGTTAATTTCAGCCGCATACGTTTAACAACGACTTATAAGATTCTAGACAGAATATAAAGGTAGTTAAGCGATGCGAACTTGTGTACATTCATTCTGTCTCATATTTGCTTTTTGTACAAATAAATAAATAATTGTGTATACTCGTAACACCTCTGAGGAAGAATAATTTAAGTTCACAGAGATAAGCAATCAAAAGAAATTTATTTGAGCTTAGCTAAGAGTAAGGCATAAACGATGAACATGCCAGCCGAACTTGCTCGTTTGCGTTAGCCCCTACACGGCGGACACATTTGGCGAATATTCATTTTGTGCTGATTCTTCAAAGTGCTAACATGTGCGATTTGCCATGATTTATTCTTGCCAACTTTATTTTAGTAGTATTCATTTTTTGAATAACAAATAAATACTTCGCTTTGCTCGCGAAAATTGCCATACATGGCAAACATCGAAGCCAACGAACAAGACGAAATAGAAATTTTTTGTCAATAGCGAGCGGATCGCGAACCAGATCTTACACGAGAAAAACACACCGAGCGCGAGCATGTTTGTCGTTTGTACCTATCTTAAGCTCAGATAAATTTCTATACTTTGAATCGAATTCCTGAGAAAAACTGTATTAAATAGTCGACACTAGTAACCTCTTTTTTATCGATTCTATTTTTGTTGTTATCGATAGCACTTACCGAAATGTCAATCGAACGATAATCATATATAAATTATCTGTTGTCAAACTCCTTTTTTCAAAATTATAAAATAGTCATATCCACTAAATAAGGTATCACTGGATAGGAATTTAAACATGCATAGGTAGGTAGGTAAAATGGTTAGAGCGAATTCGCCTCTGGATGCAAGTAGCGCTGTAAAGCGCCCTTTTGATACTAAAAACTCGTACGGACCTGAATAAAAGATTTTTTTGCGGAAAAAGAAAGGGCACAACTCAAGCGCAGCGACGGTAGAGCCATTTCGACCCTTTGAGAAAAGAGAGTATGTTTTTAACTTTTGTATCAGACAGTTCTTTTAGATCAGAAAAGAAAGCTCTTCTAAAGGATTCTTTGTCTGGACAAAGCAAGACACTTGCAAAGGAAGTGAAGCACTGTTTCCTTTTCCAACTGGCTTTTACAGCTACTGCAGTATGTGTTATGGGGAATACCCAGCTTTGCTGCATGCTACCCCAAGGTACAGGTAGCGACTATCCTTGCTATGACCCGCCTTGGTCTACAAATGAGATCGTTTGTGTGGGATTTATCGTACGAAGGCCATATCATTCTAGATATCGGGCAGTCTGTTATATTATTCCATCTTTTGTTGGATTCCGTGAAGAAAATTGAAAGAATTTTGCCTTTCATAGCAGCGAGTGGTATAGATACATTCTCTGCAAGTGAGCTACTTAGGGCTGATCCCTGCCGGGCCAACTCCTCTGCCAGTTCATTGCCCTCGATACCACTGTATCCTGGAACCCAGAGTAAAGTGATTCTGTGGTTAATGTTCAGGTTTTGTAGCTCATTTCGACATAGATGGACCAGTTTTGATGATATTTTTGTTGAATTTACGGCTTTGATAGCCGCTTGGCTATTTGTGAATATTGCCCAATTTAGATTTTGAGTTGGGCTTAAATTAAACATACATAGCATGCACAAAAGCCTTATGTTATGTGTATGTTTGTGTATTTTTTATAAATTTCGGCAATTTCGGCAATTTCAAATAATTCAATAAATGAATAATTTGATATAAGGAATGCCTGACTTCTAACCCATTGAATGAACGAAAGAGAAAAATATATATTACTTCTGTAATTTAAAATTTTCTTTTTTTCGCTGCACCTTTAGTGAGTGGGGGAGAAACATATTTGTTACTTCTGTATTCTATTGTTCGTATTTTGAATGTCGAACTCATAAGTTTCACCATGAATGAATGAAAGAAACACTTTTATTACTTCTGTAATATATAATCCTTTTTTTTCGCTTGCACATTGAATTAGAGGGGGAGAAACATTTTTGGACAGAATGGTTGTCACATATCTACATGATTACACTACACTATCAAGGCTCAGTTGATTCATTCTGCGAAAACTTTTTTTATACCCTGCATCGTTCGATTTTTTTGGTTGTTGTAACTTGTAAGGAACTTGCAAAAATAGTTTGCGGGTAAAGTCTATGAAATCTCATCTGCATCTGCAAGATCTGTTTTTACAGAATTTGCTTAGAAATAATTCGATTGTGTTCAGAAGAAATCGAATGTTTGGTTTTTTTGGAATTCGACATTACTCCATCTGACCCAACTATGCCTTTTCACATGATTATAAATCAGTTTCCACTGAAAGTTGCTTTTGCTATGACTATCAACAATTCGCAAGGCAGTGTTTATTCATGACAACACTATTTCAAGAGCCAAAATATCAAAAAATATATTTGTATCTATTAAAGAAAATGATAACCAAAAAATTCAAAATGATTTCATTCTTACATCAAATATTGTTTACAAAGAGCTTACGTAAAACTAATATGTATATCAATAAAGAATAATTTTTTTGTTTTGTTCAAACATTCTATTTAAATATTTAATTGCAAAACCTTATTGGATGTGCGAAAATTTCGAAGGTCTTCTGGTAATTGTCAAATTTTGTGATGGCGTCGCTAATTCCCAATGCATTCACACAGCAGAATATCTGTGTGCATTCAACACGAAGTACAATTATTACTTGCAATATATATTCAGGGTGTCCCGTAAGTTAACGTCAAGCGGGTACAGAGTGATAGGGTAGTTTATACCCGTATTGGGAAAAGAAATAAAAAAATCCATCTCGATTGGTTAAGTACTAATTGCAATATTTTGATTTTTAGGTACTGTGACCACAAAATTTCAAATTTTGGGGCGTTTTTATTTTCTAAGTAATCCTAAATAACCATGCAAATAATTCCAATCACAAACCCAAACATAAATATGTATTGTTAGATTCGTAAGAAAAATTAAATTTTACTAAGTCATGGTTCAAACAAATTTTTAACATTTGTATTTTGTTTTTTGCTTTATGAATATGATTTTTCGAGTGTTCAGGAAAATTTCAAAACAACTACTATTAACATAAAGTTTCGAACAAATCATTTTTGAAATATTGAGTTCTAAAAAAAACAGTTTTTTTTTGTTTTTATAATTTTGCACGCGCTCAAGGGATTATGAATACCCTTTATATGTTTTTAACACAGCGCGGGCATCAGTTGAAAGCAGAGAAAGAAGGATAGGAAAGATGTGTGGCGCTATGACTAGAGCTGGTTGTTGTCTCAGATTTATCTCCAGGGATGGTGGCTAAATTAATGCGGAGAAAATTACCGTGTCTTATTTATTTATGTCTCTTATAATTCACATTATTTTTTATTTATTTCATTGTCATATTTATGGGTTGTCAGGTTTTCGAGAAATCTATGGCCGGAATTGTCAAAAAAAAGAATATTTAGTTAAGCTGAGCAGGCTTTAATTGTCCCTCTTGTTATAAGTATCCTCTAACGGATCATAGGTAAATGGTAGAACACATATATGATCGTCATTAGAACCTCTGACCAGTGTCGGGGATATCAAGAAGAGATGAGAGAGCTAAAATCATAGCAAAGTATCACTTGAAGAATATCTTGTCGATGAACTGGGCGACATCTCGTTTTTTGCCAATGAGAAACATCCAGAAATTCATTTAGTAATCAGGATGGTTCAAGCAGGAATCCCATACCTAATCTTTATTTAACATCATTTTTTATCAGCTTATACCTTCCTAGTCTTCATCCTGCCTCCGAGCTCAACGGATCCATTGAGATCCGATCCGAAAAGCATCGCCTATCTCGAACCTAACTTAAGTATGGCAATAGATCAGCAGAAAATTACAAGGTTTGTTCGTTATCGGCCTAAAGCGTTTTTCTTTTAAGCCTGAAGTCACCCCGGCGACCAAATTCTGTGTTTTTTAAACCAGAATTATATATAGGTGTTAAGGGCGAGTTGAGGTAAACGAATAAACTGCTAAAGTCACTTGAGATTTGAAGTAGTGATGAGCGATATTCTGGAAGCATCGAGGTAACATCGATTACTCATCATCATGTTACTAATTGTCTAATCGAAAACATCGATGATTTTAACGAATTTCCTTAACATGCGGTCTCCATTGGCCATACATGTAGGTATATTAATCCAAATAGCAAAAGTTAAAATCAGATAGTAGAACTGAAAAATTTTCTTGATTGGGCATTTTAATAGAATACTTTTTTAGAATTTCGATGGCAACTGATACTGATGGTTACACCATCAACAAATGATATTTGGAACCGGCAAAATAAAATGACAGTTCTCATTGCGATAAAGCAAGCGATGATCGCTTTCATCGCATACTATCTATCATAGCATATGAAAATATAGCTGCGATTTCGCTTTCCACTTGCTATAATGAAAGCATGCTTTAAAACTTGCTCTGGATTTATCGTAAATGAAGACCGCATGTAACTCCTTCCCTAGATGTCGATATTCCAGCATCGATTTTCTTGTTTTAACAATCGATGTGATGAACTTTGTTCATTCCTTATCTGAAGCATTTGTTTTTTCTTAAATGAAAAAGAATTATTAAAAGAATACTCATATTTATTTTCACACACCCAGAAATAGAAAATAGAAACCTTTGAAGTTGTGGATTTTGCACAGGATCAAAGGAAATTGCAATGCGGAATTAAATTTAAATATATTTAAGTATTAATTTATTATTAGATAGCATAACTTGCTTTTCAACAACATAAACATTAATGGCCCTAGTGTGTTTTTTGAAAACCGAAAAACCAAGGTTTTTTGACAACAATTGGGGTCAATTATGGGTAAAGATCAACGAACGAACCTAAAGTTTGTTATGGATTGTAGATCGGTGACATAATCCATTCATATTTATTCAAAAACCACGATGTCATTGCCATCACCATAAACGGAACAGGTCTACTGATCAAGGATAACTAATCTCTTTATACCAAATTAGATGGCAGGGATGTGATAAGGACACATTCTACACTATCAATTTGGGGGCATGTTTTTCCAAACTTTATTAGACTTTTTTCAGCATTATCTACACGTCATCTCAGATACATTTTGTTACTTGTATGTTTGAACAGTTTGTATATTTATAAAGGCGGGAAACTTAAATGGCAACCTTGGAATTTGGCGCACGTCAACGTCAAAAGCAATTTTGTGATCTTTTTCTTAAATATGAATACGAGTACTATATATTTTAGGCCACTAATATCCAATCATCCCACTTAACGGTAAACGGGCCCAGTTAGTTCCTAAATCACAAAGCAGGTGAAAAGTCGTTATATGCCCCATGCTTAGACATCAGGTCTATAAAGCATCAAGTGCATGTAGTGCAAAATTACACCGTTTACTCCCGGTTCATAATTCACCATTATAAACCAGTCACTGACAAGTGACAAGTGACTTTCAACAATTGTAAATTATTGCCGAATGAGAAATTTGAATATGGGTATATCCGTCGTAGTTGGTTGTCGTGTTTGTCTGCGTCCTCTTGCAGCCGAAAAGAACGGATATGAAATTTAAATTTATCTACAAATAAATTCCACCAACATGAACCTATGGAAGTCAAATTTATAAGTTTTCTAGAGAGAAAGACCTATAGCAGGCAATGAGGCAACCCAAAGAAGATCGTGCGGCAGTGATTGTTAAATGATGCTGCTGAGTGCTGTAAAAGGTGCTGAAGACTACATTGAACAAGTTGGAAGGATTTATTGTTTGGAGGTTGTTTTTATTCGCCTTGAAGCTGATGCTGTATACTACTAGCGGCATTATAATACCATCGATGGCGATGACGACCACGGAGACGGAATCCAAATCCAAACAGGCCATCCTAAAGAGGAAAAAGCAACTAATTTTATTAGCATATAAAGCGCAGTTCATGTGCACCATCTGTTCTGCAGTGCAGTCCAGTGTTTGTGGGTGCCCTCAAAAAATAAAAAAAAAATACATTGTAAAAACCTTTAGAGCTCACTTAGACTCTAAACACTAGAATTTAGAACCATTGAAATGGAGAAATAAAGTATGTTTCGCCTTTGGAGTTCATGGAGTTTTTTAGCACCTTTTTTTTTTGTTGGCCAATGCCCACAAATGGATATTTTATTCATACAAATCCAAGTCTTAAAGATGTGGCGACAAGATAAAACGAAGCATGTAGATTTATTCGTTTTGGAGGTTATGTCAGACCTCCTGTGGGCAATGGCCTTTTGATAAATAGATTTATGACTCAATGAGCAGTTCTTGATGTTAGTTCTTTTATTGCCTACAGATTATCTCATTTTTTCACGGGACAATAAAGCTTGGAGTACTTTTTATTATAAATTTAGAAAATTACATTAATTTTCTGCTAATATATACAGTATTCCCCGTTTAATTGTGTCTAACATTTGCTTTTTAAGTAGAAGATCAATAATTGAGAACGGCTGGGCCGATTAGGCTCAAACTTTTTGTTCAGTTGTTCGTCAGAAAATTTTGGATAAAGCCTTCGGAAAATCGAAAATTGATTTTTTGTATGGAATTTTGTGTGCAATTGTTGCGGAATAGTTCTTTAAATGAAAAAATAGAAAATTCTTCGTAGAAAACTCGCAAAATTCCGGAAAAACGCGAAACATTTGATTTTTTTCTCGAGGAAATTTTGCATTTTATAGTATGATTTGATGATTTTTGTTTTTTTAATTTAAATATATGCCTGTAAAACCTAAGGTCTTTTAAATGCAACCTGAATTGCACAGCACTAGTTTGGCACAGTGGATTTGAGAACCAGGTATTGACTGACTGTCTCATTTTAACCCATGGGCGGCATCCAATTAATTGTGGAGGTATAGAAAAGAATGCGCCTAGCGTGGGGATCGAACCCACACGTCTTAGTTAGCAATCAAGCACTTTATTCACTGCGCTATTGCCAACCTTTTGGATTTGGATTTGACAGAAACATTAAGTTAAAAAAATGTTTTTTTTTTAAATTTAACAAACATTTTTATTATTTATTTTATTAGTGTTTAAACTTTTTTAGGAGTTTCTGCGTAAAGAATTAAACGTTTTCCACAAAATCGAAAACCAAAAAAATGTACTAAAGGTACCAAAAATAACCATTTTTTTTTCAAAAAAAAAATGAGAAGGTACCCTTCCCCTTCATTAATGAACTGATTTTTTTTTTATAAAAATCGTCTTAGCCGTTTTTGAGAAAAATAAGAATTTTGCTCTTGGCCAAAAAAAATGTAAGGGAGCTACTGTTATTTGTCGTCTTAAAAAAATTTATAAAAACGTGTGGGCATATTACCGAAAAAACAATATGTACCAAGTTTGAAGCAAGTCCATCGAACCGTTTAGGGTGCAGACTCGAGGACAGACAGTGTGATGCTTTTTTAGTTTAGAGCTGAGGTAGCGAGAGCGGGTCCGAGGTTTGACCGAAGAGAGCAATAAAAACTCGGTGCATGAAGTGTTCAGAACTTCAGAACTAAATATCAAATTTATTAATTCCTTAAATATTACATTAAATTCAATCAAAAATACTATAACACGGTATTTCATATAAATATATTCTTAACAATAGTTACCCTTAAAAATAAAATAACGATCTAATATCGGTCGATTTGGTCGAAACCAAAGGCACAAAGTTCAGTGGGATAGAGTCCCCGGCCCTGGTCGAAACCAAAGTCACAAAGTTTAGTGGGATAGAGTCCCCGGCCGTGGTCGAAACCAAAGGCACAAAGTTTAGCGGGATAGAGTCCCCGGCCCTGGTCGAAACCAAAGTTTAGCGGGATAGAGTCCCCGGCCCTGGTCGAAACCAAAGGCACAAAGTTTACGCTACAAGGCCAAGCAATTACGAAACTCCTAACTAGCGCACTACGCGCTCAGCAATTTGCTTCTAGGCACTCCTATTGTGTACATCGGATTGGTACAGTACTACTCAAGGCAGAAGTCCCTGCTTTCCACTCCGATGTAACCTCCTCTTAATACATTCCCAGTAACAAGAAGGTGTGAATCGTAAACACAAAAAAAAATCAACCCATGTAATTTATATGGCGTGACGTTTGATTGGGTGATCATTGTTTTGTTTTTATCATAAATCGTATGGTCACGTGTCTGGAAAACTGCTGTGGTTAGGTTAAATTTGTAACTTCGTTAAAACAGACAGACAGAGAGACAGATAGACGGACAGACAGACGTAATTGGGGGACCCACTTTTTTGGTGTTCTATATCACCATATGGTCAAGTATGATCAAATTCTCGAGTTCGATTTTTTTTCCAAATGCAAAATTTGTCATATAGTAAAGTAAAAATGTTTCAGACATTTTTGTCTGGGAAATGTACGCCAAAAATTCTCCAGTGCGCGTATTTTTTTTAACATGGGACACGCCTATTTTCGTCAGATGGAAAATACTGCTAAAGTTTTGGTATCAGTTCAGAAACAACGAATAACTTTAGAAAAATATTAAAAATTTAATTTAATTCTAATGCATCATTTTATTCATTTCTGACACTGCTCACTATTGCGATCTGTTTACCGATCGAGCGTGCAACCAGCTCGATCGGTAAACAGAAGCTTACGCGTTCGAACTCAAATAAGCAATTTTTTTTTAATTTTTTTTTAAAATATAATAAATGTAGGTATATACTTTTAGATTAAAGAAAATCATCAGCAAAAAATGCCGTCATGTAGAAAAAACCAAAACAAAAAAATAACGAAATTACAGCCCCCACGCTTGCGAATTTTTGATATCAAAAAGTTAACCTGTTAACCTTAAAGTTAAGTGACCAACAAGTCAAAAATTTACCGAAAGCTTTCTTTCTGGTGGATGATAAATTAAATACATTTAAAGATTATACTGGGCTTCTGGGCAGTCATGACCCCCATCTGGATCCCCCACTGGTTCTGTATCAGTCCCGCAACTGCCTATTGTTTCGCTTAGAATATGTACTTACATAGGACAGCTGAAAAAAATGTTCGTTTGTACAAGCAGTAATTTGGATAACGGGCCTTTCTTGATTTTTAATTTGAGGATTGTATTCGACTTCACTTATGATATTAATTTATACTCGTATGCATTATGATATAAGTACATCCCATTTTAGATCGAAACAAAATATAAAAACAACTACGTAAATTAAATAAAAGGCAAAGTGATAAATTATTTTATTTAAAGTTTGAAAATTTCTTTGCCAGTTGTTTTAAATTAGCGGAAAAAAGTATAATAAAACATTTTTAGTTTATATTAAGCTGAACCATTAGGATTTTTGGTATCCAAATTTAAATCGACAGAAGAAGCCATTCGGAGGGCCAATTGTAGTTCTGGTGTATTCTGAATCTGAGGGTTAAATCGTTTACGTTCTCTACTACGGCGACACGGTTGTTTGTTTTTTGTTGTTTTCATGTTTTGTTCAAGCAATTGTCGTTTCAAATATTCCTCAGTCAATAGATAATGTTCCAGAATATTTTTTATTCTCTTATACTCGTACATATCCATTTTAAAATTACAGCTTATAATAATTGATTATAGTAAATGAGCTCTTTATAAAAACAAAACCGGAGATGGAAGGTAATTCAGAGGATGGATACGAAAGCACGACTGAGACCGATAAAATTGAAGGCCCACGATTGCAACTGTCGTTTTATTTACTCCTAGATAATATAATGACTATTTTGATAATATTTAAGTGCTGCCAATCCTCTTATATTTTGTTGGTAAGTATGATTTTTTAATATTTAACTATAAATAAGTACCTACTACTTATACATAAATATATGCATGTGGGACTCTTTCAAAAATAAAATGCACGATTGGATCGTACGAACTTGCTCTTGTAGCTAAATACTGACGCTGTAAGTAGGTATACGTAGTCTAGTTATCATTAGGTAGGTTCAAAGCCTATCTAGGTAATATTGCCTTGATTCTTAGTATAATGCACTTTTGAATGGGTGATTCAAGGAATAGTTACATAGTTACCTACCTAAAAATGTATATTTAAATCTTAATTATGGATTAACAGTATCCTTACATAAGTTTGGAGTGTTATTATGTACATAATGTTTTAAGGATAATAATATATAAATATATATAGTATGTACTTATGTAGCTATTCAGTGACGTACGCAAAAATTCGTAAAAATTAAATATAGGTTAATAAGATAGAAATAAAAATAAAATGTTTTTATATTGCTTAGTTGTTAAAGTTTGAGGGAAAACAAAGATGCCATTTGAATTAATGGATAAATAAGAATATATTCAAAAATCATTGGAGAGGTTTTTAAAAAATGATTTTTTTATGATAAAATTTTAGCAAAATTTTTTAGAAAAAAGTTTGAACGTCCATTTTGAAGTAATTATTAATCTATTATATATAATTTTCGTGTCACATTATTGTGCACAATGAACTCCGAAACTAACTAACTGATTTTCATGTTTTTTTTAAATGTTTCTTTTGCTATCGTGCCTAAGATAGGATAGTTTTTAATACTTAAAAATAATCGTACTTGCCCTAAAATTTTTTCTACCATCTTCATTATTTCGAAAACAAATATAAAGATTTCGATAAAAAAGAGTGTGTGCACTATTTTATGTTTATTTGCGGTGACCATCCGTCCCGTATTTCCCGGGACAGTCCCGTATTACGCTCGACTGTCCCGGCTAAATTATAAGTAAACCCGGGACGTACAACTGTCCGTATTTTATTTTTTGTCCTGGGTTTGTCCCATATTACCATATATTATTTTAATAACGTTAACAAATTTTAACAATTTTATTTAGAATAATTTAATTAGCTATGTGCTTAATATTTTTATGTGAAAGTGTGAATCCGCCTTAACAAATGGTTCAGATGGATTTACTATAAAAGCATGTTCACTAAAGGCATTAATTTGTCACCTTCGTTGAGCTGTCAGATTTCTTTTCAAACTGTATCTTCACAAACTTCAAACTGTATCTTCACAAAAAAAACACAATACCTACATAAATTTGAAATGTGATTGTTGGCTTGTACAAACAAATGGAATTTGTTTCTTTTAATTAGCTATTTACAATAAATTTAGAAATTAGTGAAATGTCTTCAAATAGAAAATGTGAATTTAACGATGATCTTCAGAGGGAATTTTTCTTCATAAACATTAATGAAAACGCCAATACCGTTAACTGTTTAAAATACGTGCCTTCAGGGTGGCGCACGAATCGTGCTACAAAAATAAAACGTAGTAACTTTTTTTCAGTGTGAGTAATCGGCTTATTTTTTTATTTTATAGGCTACTATTTAGATTTATCTAAATGAATGCTTGGGATACTGAAAGAAGGTTTTGTATAGTGCAGCGAACCATTCTTTGCACTCCGTCTTTTCCGTTCAAAGGGAATTTAATTTTTGTGAACATGTTTGTCTAATATGGAAGCATCGAACGAAGACCGTATCATGGAGATCCCAATGTTCGGGTTCAGGATACAATAGTGGCTGTTGCATCGGCAATACTGGCAAATCCAAGTGTTTCGACTCGAAACTTATCGGGCTAAATTATAGTTAGCAGACGGTCATTAGAACTTATACTTCATGATGACTGTTTCCGTACAAAGTCCAAATTAGAAGCAAATCAAACCCTCAGGATTTGCCTGTTCGCCTGGAATTTTGCCGAAAAACGATTGCAATGGCCGAAGAAGACAACACATTGATAAATTGTTTGTTCATGTCTGATGAGGCCCATTTTGACTTAAACGGAAATGTTAACAAGCGAAATTGCCGTGTATGGAGTGAATCTAATCCAGAAAAGCCCCATGAGACGGAACTGCACCCAGAACGAGTCACTGTGTGGTGCGCAGTTTCATCAAGGTGTATTGTCGGGCCATACTTCTTTGAAGAAAACTGTGTAACGCAAACTGTCAATGGGGACCGTTATTTAAGGATGTTGAAGGAGTTTTTTTACCCAGAACTTCGCCGAAGACGTATCACTTTCAGCAGGATTTGGTTTCAACAAGATGGAGCAAGTGCACATGTAGCCACACAAGTTATGGCGTAGCTCAAACGAAAATTCCCAAACAAATTGGAAGGAAGTGTACAAAATGAAACCCAGGAATTTGACTGAATTGAAGCAGTCCATTAAGACACTAATTGAGGCGATCCCAATTTCAATAGGTGCCGCATATGAGTGGATGAGCGTGGAGGTCATTTGCGGTCTATCATCTTTAAAAAACATTAGTTATTTAAAATCAAATTTAATTTTGAATCCAATAGAACAAAATTAATGAAATACATCGATTAAAATAAACGTTATTTAAATTTGTTATTGTAGCACGATTCGTGCGCCACCCTGTACGTTTTCTATAAGCAGTGGTGGAAGATATGATATTGAAGAGCACTTAAACCCGAAAAAAACAAACAATATGACTTGGATGCCACTTCAAGCAAAATGAATGATGCTTCTTTAATTCGACAAATTTTCAAGAGCCTGCAAGGAAGAATGCAATTAATGAAGGCACCTCGACTCATTCAGGTCTAATGATTGCTCAATGCAAATCGAAACTTATTAAAAGCTGTTTTGATCAAATATATTTCTGACCATGCGTGGTTCAATGTTCTTGAACCAAATTATATCGTAGGAATTAAAACTTCGCTGCGCAGAGTAAGTTTTGTGACAGTTTTTTCTGATTGTTCTAATCATGGCTATACAAAACTGTCCACTCTTGCTTCGATTTTTTACACCACAACAAGGTATCGTTGTCAAGACTTTGGAAGTTGCAAATTTTCCAAGGGATACAGCGGACATCACATCAAAATACATAGATAAAACTTTGATAAAATTTTGGCAATTTGTGCTTACAACATAATTTTGGCGGGTCAACTTAAAAAAAACAAGAATAATTTAGGGAAATTTTCGAAAGGTTTCAGAATAAATATTTCAAACTAGTTGGTTGCAACTAGTTGGCTATCTTTAAGACCAGGCATTGAGAGAATAATACAACTAATCCTTTAAGAGCCGATTTTTCAATCTCCAGATAAACATCCAGTTACCTGCCATAGAACCAGATTATTGATTTCCGACTTTCTCATAAACGGCTCAAAGGATTTCGATAAAAATTTTATACAGGAGCTCCTTCAAATTCTAAATAGTATTGCATTTCAAAATTTTCGAAAAATATTTTTTTTAATTTTTGAAAAAAAATATTTTTTTTTTTGAAATTTCAATATTTCGTTTATGAGAAAGTCGAAAATCAATAAACTGGTTCAATGGCAGGTACCGTTAATAACAAAATATTTAAAAAAAACTTTTTTGGCCTAAATGTTGACCATAACCAAAGTAGTACACACACCAATTTTTATCAAAATTGTTAGAGGCTTTTTGAGATAATTAAGATGGTAGGCAAATTTGTATGGCAAGTACCTTTATTTTTGGGCCTTAAACAACGATTCAAAAATCTATTTTAGACAATCACCTAAAACGCCTAAGTACCAAGTTTGAAAAATATCGGGCCAGCCGTTTAGGCTGTAGATCCTTCTGCAAACAGACAGACAGACAGACGGAATTGCGGGACCCACTTTTTTGGTGTTCTCTATGATAGTAATATCAAATTTTATTCAACTCTTGAAATAGATTTTGTTTACGAATGCAAAATTTGCCTCATGTATCGCAGGTAAAAATGGTTGATTTAAGGATTTTTTTGACACAACAAAATAAATTCAGAAAAATTAACATTTATAAATTCTAGTTGTACAAATACATATTTAAACCGTTGTGCCTCCTTATTGTAGGGTTTTAAGCTATAGGTAGGTACTTCATAGGCGGATTATCTAAAATTGAACAATGGCCCAGGGTTCAAGTATGTAGGTATAAAGGACGATAATTACATAATTAAACCAATATGGTTGAACATTGAAACTCACTTAAGGCCAGTTGTAAAAATATTTGGGCCGTTGTTCAGAAATTTTAACTCTTCGATTTCGGTGGATTAACTTAGGTTCAACAATAAGTCAAGCAAGTACTTTGGCTTCTATCACATAGTTGAACCTTAAACCATCCTTGAACCGCCGAAAACGGGATTTAAGCTTCCTGATCTGCGGATCAAATATTTTGACCATGTATGTACAACTGACCCTTGGATTTTTACATCTCAATGCGTATTAAGTACAATTTTGCAAAGATCTACTTCCCCATTCTACAAAATTTCTCTTAATTAATTGATATTGAACCGAAGGTCGATATGGTGGATTAAGCTGTGTATGAAGACATGGAGTCGTTATTTAAATGCTTTTAAGGTCAAAACTGCAGCATGGGATCTGAAGCTTCAACTCATTTATCGCTCTTTTTCCCCAGTCCTTCAGAACCTCAAACTACTACAACAGAATACTTAAGATGAGGATGAGTAATCACTACAAAACCAATTCACATTATCAACTGCAGTGACAATGAGAGTACAACTGGCACCAAATCGGACACGAGCCATCTCGTAAAGAACACGCAGAAATGAGGTAGATTTACGTTGGCGTATCGCACAGGCGATCGCAGTTAATTGGATGGTGCAGTGGATAGTTCTTTTTGGTCGCTACTACGGCTACCTAAAAAAAAACTACTCGTACTATACATCATAATACAAGTGGCTGTATTTGTTGCACCTACGTAAAAAATCATCACATATGGTAGCTACACAGGAATTGAAGATTTAATTATTTTAAGGATTGATTCACAAATTGTAAAGTATAAATAGATATGTTTCTGTACTTAAATTATAGTTCGGTTGAAAAGTGGGGCATTCAACTTCGTTAACCAAGCAACCAACGTATTGATTTAATTCGAAAATAAAATTCCAGGAAAAAAGCAAGAACCTAGCTGTGGGAATTTGTATGACGTGCAAACAAAATTATAGCAACCTGTGTGCTAAGATAGTCTGAGCAGGAGCATTGCATTTTGCAATAGTTGAAAGTTATCGTTGAAAAACAATCTTTTCAATTAGAATCAAATAGAATGATCAGATAGTCAAGCTAAGACAAATGAATGGGTGAATGAGTCACTGAAGAATTCCCAATCAAAATTGGGGTACACCAGGAAAGGGCGTTTAGGCCTTCACTTTTTAGAAACAGCTTTCTGTCTATAAGTCGAGAGATGCGCGTATTTCTTCAAACTTGGAACTAAAGCGTTTTAGGTGATTGTCTCAATTAGATTCTTAAATACTTTATTTTTAGCCCCAAGAATAACGGTACCTGCGCTATACAACCATTTTTATGATTTTCAACGTTCTCAGCTTAACGGATTTCGTTCAAAATTTGTATATAAAAATATATTTATATATATACCTTTGAATTCTAAATAATACTCTATGCAAAAATGTACGAAAAATAATTGTTTAAATTTTTGGAAAAAAAATTGTTTTGAAAATTCAATATTCGATTTTTTTTAAAATTATGTTTTGAAATTTAATATAATGGGTCATCCATTTTGCGGTTTCAAAGGTAAACGCAAATAAAACAAATATTAAATATTTTTTTTCATGATATTTCTTTTTTGTTATAAATTTTGAACGTTGACATTACGAGTATGTGTGAAACACTACATCATTTAAATGACCACCACGTGAATTGTTGCAAGCATCGACTCTTTTGAGGTAATTTTCTACCACCTTTTGACACATATTGTGCGGTATCTCAGCCATATCTTGACGAATGTTGGTTTTCAAGTGCTCAAGAGTTAAAGGTTTATCTGTATAAACACGGTCTTTCGCGTAGCCCCACAAAAAAAGTCCAGCGGTGTTAAATCGCATGATATTTGTTGCCAGTTGATATCGAAACGACGAGAAATTACGCGGCCAGGAAATGTCTTTTGCAATAATGCCATATTTGTTGTGTGGCATGTGGCACCGTCTTATTGAAACCAGTAACAATTTTTTGCATTGTGCGATAGTATTTTCGTAAATGTCAGACTTTTAACTGAAAAATAAAATTTTAACAACTTAGTTTTACACTTGTCGAATTCCAGCGCAATACTTTTGAAACCGCAAAATGGATAACCCTTTATAATGACATACCAAATTATTTTTTAGAAAAAAAAATAAAGAAATTTTGCATACAAAAAAATTAAGTCAAACTTTATTTCTAAATTATATTTAGCTTTTAGCCTTTTTACTAAGGCTTACGATGTGAATGCTTACGTGTGATACAGTCATGCAGTATATTTTTGCTTGCGTTATAGGTACTATAGGGTAAGTTTTGCATTTGGAAAAAAATCGAACTCGAGATTTTAATCAAAGTTGACATTACGATGATAGAGAGCACCAAAAAAATGGGTCTCGCAATTCCGTCTGTCTGTCTGTCTGTCTGTAGAACGATCTACAGCCTAAACCGCTGCACCGATTTTGGGCATTTTAGGTGATTATTCAAAATGGATTTTTGGATCGTTGTTTTAGCCCCAAAAATAACGGCACTTGCCATACAAATTTTTCTACCACCTTAATTATCTCGAAAACGGCTCTAACAATTTTGATTAAAATTGGTGCGTGTACTGCTTTGGATATGGTCTACATTTTGGCAAAAAAAATTGTTCCAAGATTTTGTTATTAACGGTACCAGCCATACAACCATTTTATTGATTTTCGAATTTCTCATAAACGGCTTAACGGATTTCGATCAAAATTTTTATACAGGAGTTACTTCAAATTCTAAATAATACTGCATTTCAAAATTTTCAAAATATATTATTAAATATTTAAAATTTTCTACCAAGTTTTTTTTAGTAAAAAATTTATGTATTTTTATATATAAAAAATTAAGTAAAAAACGACTTTATAAATACATTTAGCCGTTTCTATTAAGATTTTTTTGCATATAATGTAATCGAACATAGGAGCAAGTACGTGCGATCCAGTCGTTCATTTTATTTAATGTAGTGCACAAAATTTAAAATCTAGTCATTTTTTTAAAGCAGTCCAACATGCATATTTATAGTACTTATAGATTTTTCAAGTCGTTAAATTTAAACTGGAAGTAATTAACAAATCAGAATTACCCACAAAATATAGGAGCATTGGCAGCACTTAAATATTATCACATAGTAATTACCTAGAAGTAAATATAACGACGACACGGTTGCGTAGTGAGTCTTCAATTTTTCCTCAGTTGTCTTATCTTATCCATCCTCAGAAGTACCTTCCAGCTCAGATTTTGTTTTTATAAAGAGTTTTTGATTCCTAATAAATTATTATCTATAAACTTCAATTTTAAAATGGATGAGGATCAGGAATTAGACAACATTAGGAGAACTAATTTTTATATTAGCAAATTGAAGGTACGACAAGATTTTCTAGAAAGAAAACTTAAACCAGTTGGCCCTCAGAATCCATATCTAATGGATGAACCACCACCGAAACCAGGAGCACCACCACACATTATGGTATCCCTCCGAGAGCCTTTTATTGTCGATTTAAATTTGGTTAACCAAAATCCTAATGGTTCAGCTTAATCTTAACTAAAATTTTTTAATTCTTTTTCGATTATTTATAACAAATGACAATGCAATTTTGCAAGCTTTAAATAAAATTGTAAAATAAAATAATTTATCAATTTGCCTTTTATTTAATTTACGTAAATATTTTGATTTGTATTACTTTTTTTTTTTAAATGTAGGATGTAGGTAGGTAGATATGTTCAATACTTCTTTTGATAAGTGCAAGGAACAGACTATTCATCTGATTTTTAAAGGCATACATATATTATATTTATATACAATACAGATGTATGAAATAGTGTATTATGTACATAGGTATTCAGTGACGTTGGCACCAAAAATATATGTTTGTTTGTTAAATTAGTATGTTCTGACAGATAAACAGAATTGTGAGACCCACTTTTTTCGTCTTTATTCAAATTTCGAGTTGGAGTTTTTTATGAATGCATCTTTCCATAAATAATAATACCTACATGCCTTTATATCGGAAGTAAAAAAATATATTAAAAATAAAATAACCAGGCACACCAGCAGTGGGCTCGCTATCAGCTTCATAAGGGTGTAAAAGAGAAAACTAAAAAAGTGCAAAGAGCGGTAAATCCTTTCTTTTCCCCGTCACTTCTCGTTCAAGTAGTTGCATTAGCTTGATCAGCTACCGTGTAGAGCTTATCAGCAATAACGCATTGATTAGGCTAGTATGACGTCAGATAGATTGTTGTATATATTTTTTTTAATTTAACCAGGGGCGGATCAATACAAAATTGTCACTAAGGCATAAGTGACAACTTTTTAATTGAAACTTTCAAATTGAAATTTAGTTGAGAGAAACATTGAAATTAATTATCTGGCTTGTGTTTTAGTTGTTTTTTAATGTTAACATTGTAAGTGTTCGTGTATTTGGGTTGACTATGTATGACACATGTGAATTAATACGGTATTAACTTAAGTCGCTGAACCTCAGTTAAACCGCCGAAATCGGTGAGTTAAAATTGCTGAGCATGAATCAAATATTTCTCCAACTGGCCCTAAGTGAGGTTCAAGGCAGATACTGTTTTAAGGAAAAATCTGAATCACAAAAAAATTTAAAAAAGTCATTATTCAAAGGTAATTAAACGGCAAATATTCGTGTTCATTTTGAATCTTCCATTTTGTTCACAGAATGCACCGTTACGTTAGAGCATATTCTTCTCGAAAACGTCTCTGACGATTTTGATTTAAGAAAACCATTGTAGCTTTTTAGGTACGAACGATCATATGGTTGAACAAATTTTTTTTTTAAATGTCTAAAAACTGTGCTTTCCATAGGACCGTTTTATTTTTTCTTTCAACTAATAAATGGCTTAACCAATTCCTTCGAAATTTCACACATATATAGGTGTAGGTAGCCCAATTTATACTGCATACAAATATTTTTAATTAATATTTTTTTAAAAGCATTAAAAAAAATTTAATTTATATTTTGAAAACTGCTCATTAATTTTTTTTCTAAAATTATAGTTATATGTATTTGCAGAATATCTATGGTTTTTGTTTTTTTTTTTTGGAAAATGTTTTCAAAAAGCTTTTAAAAAAATACTTTTCCTCAAAAACCGCATCACAGATGTTTAAAAATTTTTTCTCATAAATTCAAATTTATCCAAGATATAAAATGGCTTACTTTTTCTTAGCTCCAATTAGTTTAAGAATTTATTTCATAATTTTGAACAATTTTTTTTTGATTAAGCCGATTTAATCTTTTTTTTTTTAGTTTAATATTATTAAATATTTATAATTGTCATACCATTTTTTTTTTGAAAAAAATTAAAGAAATTTTGTATATATACAAAATATTTAGACTTTTAATAGAAATCTTTTACAAACGATGTGATACATAAGAACAAGTTCGTGCAATCCAGTCGTGCATTTTATTTTTAATCCATGGGAATAGATTAAATTTTATTTCGATGTCACACCTATATTCATCTTCATCGTCCTCACAATTACTTGAAATGTTGGTACTTATGTCTTAATCGATTGAACGATTTGACGCAACACCGATAGAAATTTTCCAGGTTCGGTAAATTGAAATAGATGCATACTTGTTCTCAGTCTTGATGCACAAAAATATGCTCTTATGATTGTTTTTTCAAGAGAATAAAATATCACCTAAAAAATTATTACCATGAAATTTTTTAATATTAGGTACTCAGAAAAGGTTAATATGTTATTGACTGTGCGCATCATTATTTCTTTGAAAATACAATGGAATGGCTCAACAATTATGTGAAATACATCGAACTAGTGTAAATGTACATATATTGCATCCAACGCACTTGAAATATTGTTTTTCATCGACAGTAGTTCCAGTTCGACTTCGGATGCTTTTTTCTGAAGATCCGTTGACCGAATGGCTGTAACATAAAAATAAGACGAAATTCGACTCAGACTTGACAGAATTTTATTTACTTTGGAAAAAGGAATTTGTTAGATCGTTGGAAGCTTAATCTACGCTATGTGCAGAGCACACCAAATTCTTCTTTTATAAGTTCGGCCACATGCCACCTGATTCACTGCTGTTTACATTGGTCCCGTCAGTGCAAAATGAAGGGATCTTTTTCAGAATAACGTCAGAATATATCAGACGATGTTAGGCAGGCTCTTGTTAAAGATGAAGTGACCTTTCTTTTGTTACTTGACTTTACTAAAGTGTTCGAAACAGTTAAGCATTTAAACCTTTGTTCAAAGCCTAAACAGCAATTTATTTTTCAATTACTGCTACAAATTTGATGTTCTCGTATTTAAAACGCAGAAAGCAAGCAGTGCTTGTAAGTGAAAACCTTTCGGATTTCTTCCCGAACGTCTCTGGTGTTTCTCAAGGTTCAATACTTGGTCCTCTTCTGTCTTCTTTTTTCATTGAACGTTAATCCCTACAGTAATAAGGAATTGCACATAACATATGCATGCAGATGACACCCAAATGTACTTAAGCCGTCCTCTTGGTCTTATAGAGCATGGTGCCTCGTGCGTCCATGAAGACATTGAAAAGCTAGTACCTTGTAGCACTAAGTAACAACAATCGTAATGGCTAGTACTTTGGTCCAAATCTAATGTCTTGAATTAAACCCTAAGAAAACAAAAGCCTTGGTTATATGAAGAATATCATTAACCTAGAATAACACGGTCAACGTAATTGGCCATCGCGTTGACTCTTTGACGTCAACCTTAAATTTATTTTCATTCTGTCATTACACCGTCAATGCGTTAATCAAAAAATACATGTCAACGTAGGTCTGAATGTCCTCGTCAACATATTGATAACATTTTGCGTTGAAATTCACAAGACTTGACTGAATTAGGAAATATGTTGATATCATTTTTATATCAGAGAGTTAACGCGTTGACCTATTACGTTGACCGTGCAAATCAAGCTTTAGAAATTAGATCGTTCTTATTTCCCTTCAATTTGTTTAAGCAATCTTCCGATGGAATATCTCGAAACTGCCAAAAATCTCGGGATGACATTTAATAGTTTTCTTAACTTGGAACAATCATATTAACTTAATGGCTTGTAAGATCTTTGGTGTAAAGCTCTGGTATAGGCCCCAGTTATAGCTTTCATTGAAACTCATCATTAAAAACTTTGGCTATCGATTCTTAGGCACTTAAACAAATAAAACTGATGTCGTTTTGGTACCAAAATGAAGGTAATAATTTGATTTTTCAATGATGGAAATCGTTTTCAATGATCATTCAATGAATGATCATTCAATGAAGAAACTGAATGTCGCCTTTAATAGTATTGTAAGGTTTATATGGGCTTAGGAGATATGACAGATTATCTACCGCTAAAAATTTCTTTTGAAAGCTATCTTCAACTCCGTAATTTGTCTTTGCTTTCAAATATTTTGCTGACTCACTAACCGATGTACTGCTTTAAAAGGATAAGCTTAGCTTCCTCGCATAGGTCTCATCAGTTAATTCATCCTCGTTTTTCATTTCAAACTTCTGAACTACAATTTTTTGTTTAGACTATGTGTCTGCGGAATTCATTGCCACCTCATATTACAGAACTACAGAACACCACTAGCATAAAAAAGCGTTAAAACTATATCGCTCCAGCCGTTTAGGCTGTAGATCGATCTACAGACAGACAGACAGACGGAATTACGCGTTGGCCTAAAGTACCTATATCACAAGTAAAAATCAGGCTGTTGGGGATCGTTTTTTTGGAAAATCCTGTTGTATTTGGGATAGTTTTCCCAACAAAACGCAAATAATATCTTACAGTGTAAGCAACTCATTAATAAATAAAAAAAACTAAAACTGAAACTAAAATCTATTATAGACATATAGACAGAATTTTGGTCCCACATTTTATTTACATTATTTGTTATTAACGGTTCCTGGCAAAAAACCTTCTTTTTTTGATTTTTGACTTTCTCATAAATGGCTAGACGGATTTGAATTAAAAATTTTATATTGGAGATCCTTCAAATTAAAGATTTTTTGTTTATAAATAGTTGCAGTATTGAGCTTTATTTGAAAATAATATAAATGATCATTTGGACACGTTCTAACAATACATCCCAGACTATGGCATTAAACATCCATATCATAACAAGCTTTATTGGCAAAAGCAGTTAGGTTCCAATTGAACTCTCCAATAAAAGCCACATCAATGCTGGGAAAACCATCCTAGTTGCTTTGGTATAAATACTCTTAACAAAACCGCAACATAAACAAATACCAAACCTACTTCAAGATTCAATTGATATTCCGTGTTCGTTTAATTAGAGCTGTGGCAACAACTTCTGAAACTGATTGCTATAGTGCAGCTATAAAAAGATAAACTCCACAGCTAAAATCCGTTGCTATTATAATAGAATGTTGTAAGTTAGCAACATCAAGTCGCCCCAACCAATGTAACCACTTCAAATGAAAGCGTTAATTATACGATTGGTTCGTTGAATACGCGTGTGAATTTCTTGTATTCAAGCGTTTCCCCATAGTCATTGGGCACAGAATGGAAATATGGCCTAACGACTTAATTGCACTCAAATTGCTAGCTAGATCCTTTTGAAGATTATACATAGCTATGTCTTCCTTCGCATCAAAAAAAAAATAATTTTGACCGTGCCATTGGATTGATATTAAATCTAATCCAATGCATATAATTAAATGGATTTTATAATTATATGCGGAAATGAGCTATGCGGCGAAACAATGAACGCCATCTAGCCACCCCGACCGTCCCTGTCACTTCCAAGAATAGCAAAGATACCAATTTCGCCCTATCCTGAGCCTTTGCTATACTTAAACGAAATCACTTATGTATACCTTATAATAGAAGGTCTAACTCATTTGTGGAACTAATTGGATTGTCCTGAGGCGATTGCATGCGTTTTGCGGAGATACTATAATAAACAATGAATAGGTTGTTGCACCGCTGTTTTTGGCATGGCATGATGATGGAGGAATGAAATGGGGTCTAAGAAGTGAGGTAATGAAGACCATTTGGAGGAAATGGAGACCATTTGGAGGTGTTACTAGTGTAATGATAGGAAATGATAGACTAAGGATACTTTTTATGTAATTTTTACTTTACTTTACTTGGTATTGATTTCATGTAAGATTAAAGTTTTCCGCAGGTCTTATTATTAAGCTAACATTAGGATGACGACGTAAGATCCAACAAAGTGTGTGTTTTTCACAGAGGTCTTTGATCTGAGAGGCTATATTAGAGCTTACATCCTCTGTCACGGATAAGATTTAGGTAGGTAAAGGCTTATGCATTTTGCGTAAACGCAAACAAAACACATATAAAATATTTTTGTTCATGATGTTTCTTTTTTATTATAAAGTTTGAACGTTGACATTATGTGTGAAACACTACATCATTTAAATGACCACCACGCGAATTGTTGCAAGCATCGATTCTTCCACAATATTCGATTCATATTGGGCGGTATCTCAGCCATAACTTGACAAATGTTGGCTTTCAAGTGCTCAGGAATTGAAGGTTTATCTGTATAAACACGGTCTTTCGCGTAGCCCCACAAAAAAATGTCCAGCGGAAATGTCTCTTGGAATAAAGCCATATTCGCTCGAGTCGTATTCTCCAAGTCGTATTCTTCAATAGCAGGCAAAAAAAAGTCGGCTATCATATGACTATAACGCTCCGAATTGAGCGTGACAGTTGTTCCATCGTCGTTTTCGAAGAAGTAAGGTCTAATCACACCTCTGGACCAAAGAGCGCCCCGACACCCACCGGGGGGGGGGGGGGGCCGTGGCGCGATAGTTGTGTGTTCGCCTGTCAACCTCATGGTCACAGGTTCGATCCCTGCCGTAGTCTATGTCCTCTTATTTTTCCATTAAAACCAATTCTAAAATAAAATGTTATACAATAAGTTGCTGGTTTACTCATTACATGCTGTTTAGGCATAGAACTAACAACATGTGATTGAGAAAAACTAGTATAACGATAAAATATGACAAAGAATAAAAAATTAATGCGAATTATAAGGGACATAGATAAATAAGACACGGATATTTCTCCGCATTAGTTCAGCCGCCATCCCTGGATATAAAATTTGAGACGACAACCACCTTCAGTCTGAGAACATCGCGCAACACAACTATCCTATCATTCTTTCTCTTCCTTAACCTCACCCTCACGCCCGCGCTGTGTTGAAACATTTAAAGGGTAGTTTAATCCCTTGAGCGCGTGTAGAATATACAAAAAAAAAAAAAAGTCTTTTTGTGGATGTAATGGTCTCTCTTCAATTGCTTCTTCGCTGAAGAAAATTTTGTGCGAAAAATCGACGTCCAGCGTTCAAACACCACCCATTCGACGTATCTACGACGTTCTGAATGGTCAGCTGGCTTCAGTCGTTGTGTGAGCTGGACTTTATATGGATGTAGGTGTAGTTCCAAATGCAAAATACGCCATAATGTGCCGTAAGACAGTCCTAATTCCCGAGTACGACCAGGAATCGACACATTCGGGTCTTCGGCAACACTTTCACTTACAGCAGCGATATTTTCAGTAATACGTGCGAAACAATGATGCACAGGCCTTACAATATCTGTAACCAATCCAGTCTCTTAAAATTTCTTCACGATTATGTAAACCATAATCGCCTCTTAAATCACCATATGTGGCTGTGGCCGAATCACCATTTTTGTTGTAGGTTTTAACAATTTGTGTGCGTTGTGCGATATTTAAGAGATCCATTTTCATAAATGTCAGACTTTCAACTGAAAAAAAAAATTGGTTTAACAACTTAGTTTGACAGATGTTGAATTCCAGCCCTATACTTTGGAAACCGCAAAATGGATAACCCTTGTCCATATTTACATACCTATGTTCCATCTATGTAGGTAGGTACAAATTACTCTCCAATAAAAATCTATTTAAATATACATTTGTAGGTAGGTACTTATGTAACTATACCCAACCGTGACAAATAATGACATGGCAGAAATTCCTGCCGTGTCACGGTTGGGACACAGTCCTTGCAGCGACAGACTACATGTCACGGTGTCCCATCAACAATGAAAGGGCTATCACACGGTCACGGCAATTTGTCATTGCAATGACCTAAAAGTGACGTGTCATGGTGCCTGTCATTGTTTTTGTCACGGCAATGACATGCAAAACAATGACGATCACACGACGTGACACTTTTACGACAGACAACTACATCATAGTTACGTCAGAGTGTCACGGCAATGACACATTACAAGGACCGTCTAATACTAGCTTAACAAAAGTCTCGCCTGGGGGTCAATTCCTGATGTGTGAAGTTTTAAAGAGAAACAAAAAATATCATTTCAGTGTTCACAGAGAATTACCATTTTCCAAATTCATTTACGCGCCTAATGCGATTCTCTTACAATGAGTGATAAAGTTTGTACTAAAAAGCACTAATTGATAAATTTTGTCATTTGTGATCAGTTTTTCTTATTTGGAAAGGTAACTATTTCATTTCAGTTTCTAAATTTGCTTATGAATAATGTCCGGAATAATAATTCGTTCAATTATTAACACTAGACGATATATTCAATCGTGTCTCCGTTTTGAGTAAGATTTATTATTGCGGCGTTCGCTTCGAGATGGGCAGGATCCATTGGAAGTTACAACAAAGCAGCACTTTATTGAATTTTACAAATTCCCGAAACATTCATTCATGGACTTAACAGAAGAATTAAAACCATTCCCGAAAAAAAAACTCAACATTCAAGTGCGCTTCCATGCCATGTCAAGGTATTAAGTGCTCTGCGATTTTTTACCACGGGTAGCTTTCAGCGACCTTATGGACAATATTCTTTGTTGTTTTGTCTCAGACATCAGTGAGTCGGTCTAGATATATGTGAAGTTTCATACGAGCGATGAATTTCCAGCGATAAAAGTGAAATTCTGTCAACAATTTGATAAAAAATAAATGGTACTACAACAAACTTGGTATATACTATTTTTTATTTACGTAAGTAATTTGTCCAAAGATTTTTTTTAGTTTGAACTCTTCTTCACAGAACAATTGACTGTGATAAAAAAAATCTTCATATGACATATTTTTGACATTTAACTTCACTTTTCCACGCATCGAGAATCGAATTAGAAGTGAAAACGTGATAAAATTTATCACTTCACAGTTTCACAGATCGGCAATTGACCCCCTGGTCTTGTCTCATTGCCACCCCTATACACAAATTATCCAATTAAATTTCATATGTGTTTTATAATAAAATAACGTAACGGAGTACTGACTTTCACAATACTCAAACTTCCACAATATTCGAAGCGTGCAAAGGTAATTCCTGTGCCTAAGAAGAACAATCCTTCAATTGCGTCTGACTTTCGGCCAATAAATATATCAAACCACTTCTTACTGGACTACCCATTCACCGAAAACGCAATAAAAAGCTAACCACGATGCTCTTAACCATTAAAACAAACTTCTACTGTGTGGAACCAGTCGTCAAAGAAACAATTATAAAAATATGCTCACGAACATCTTTGAGCCATAATCATCATCATCATCATCACTCCAAAGTGAGTTTTTTTTTCACTGATCTTGCATCTCTAAACTTGCATCAATAATTTCTTAATCTATTTTTAACGTTTATCGTATAAATTATTATCAACTAGTTTAGATTGTTAACAATTTCACTCTGTTCTCACTTGTTTGTCGTCAGCCCCAACACATCTTTCCGTTCGATCTTGTTTGCATTTTTCTGATAAATCAATAATAAATTGGATGGAATGGAATATCATCAACTCGAATGCAAGATTATTCAACGGCTGATTGAATGTTAGCGAATCTAAGCAGCAATCTCATGCAACCAGTTATTTAGTGATGCGTTAAGGTGTGAAAGAGCCCCATGGAGATGGAAATCTTGTCTGTTTATCGAAGCCCCCACTTTATTTCCTCTTTTTGTTTTATTTGTTGATTTAGAATCGAATCACAACAAATGACATAACACCGCAACATTTCACCATCATTGATTCCGCATTCACTTATCTTAAACGCATTTCGCTGAAAGATGCAAATCTATAATCCTAGTAGTTTCAAACTGCTGTTCGTCGCCATCTGGAAATGCCAGTCTAACCAGAATGTATTTATATTCCCAACTTTGTCGAGGTACAAGTTGCGTAAGTGTGGACATTGAATTTAGTGATTCGGTTAAAAACGGGAATTGTTTTGGTCGAGACATTGATCTTCAGGGATGAATGCAGCTCTTCCTGACCAATCAACATTTCTTTTTTAGTTGTTCTTATTATTTAATCCGCCACCTGTTTGCAAATCCTCGAAGCATCAACTTTGTATCTAATCTGTCGGGAAGAATAATTTGATTTGAACACCGAATTGGTGCCGCGGTGCATCAGATTCAAATAAAAAAGCAAATTCGTTATGACACCCATAGGCTTGCGCAAAAATCCATTAGCTTGGAGTGGAAATATGACTGAAGAACCCACCATGGTGCTTGGGGCAAACCAACAGGGATCTTTCTAGCTTCTAGCAAAAGATCCAGTTCGATGAATAAAAAATAATTAAAAAGGAACACATAAGTACTCAAAAGATGGCGCACGATGCGGGGCAGTGTATGCTGAGACAAGAAGATGTGTACTTCGTGCCGGCACGGTTGGAGTCATCAAGGCATCAACTACAATTGGCCATGTCATAACCAAGTGGGATGTCTGAAGGTGGGGAAATTAATTTAAGAGTTTTCTTTTTGTTCATTTTTCTATAGAAGCGAGGTTGAATTGGGCCTGTTGTACACAGATCAACGCCTTTTCGCTTTGAGGCCATCAAAAAGGAAAATGCTCAATGCGAGCAGACCTTTATGAAGTCAAACTGACATTTTGACAGCTATGTGGTTTTGAGGGCGAAAGACGGTTGAAATGAAGTTTATATGGCTAAGCCATATCGAGGATTAAGTTGGGATTGGATACATATCCCCTTTGTGTACAATAGCTAAGCTATAATCGAAAGCGTGCATCAGGTGCGATCAACAACACGTTAATTGGGAACATTAATTGATTTCAGATGCCAACATGAATATGATGGTTATGTATATGGTATGCATGTAGTGCTCTCATCAAGTGAAAAACAATACATTTCTCAGAGATATAGGGTGCTGTATATGTATGTATGTATAATTGCGCTGATTTAAGGAGTTGATCATACACGTTGAGGAGGACGGGAAGATAATTGCCGGTATTGATTTTTTTTTAAATTTTTATTTGTATTTAATACTAGCCGACCCATGCTAGCATTGCTTCGCAAGCTTTTAATATATTTTTTTAATGTGAGTAAAGAGACTGACCGCAATTTAGACTATATAATTACCTAACAAAAAATGTATTTACTTACTTATGTACATATGCTATCCGTAGTCAAATAAAAAATGTTATGTTCTCTCACTGAAACAGAAACAAAATGTACGACGGGATTGCACGTCCTTGCTCTTATGTTCGATCATATCATATGCAAAATATTCTTAATAGAAACGGTTAAATATATTTTAAGTCGTTTTTTACTTAATTTTTATATACAACATTTCTTTAATTTTTTTTTTCTAAAACAAATTGGTGTGGGAATTTTAAAAATTTAATAATATAAATTTAAAAACTAAATTTCAGAAAAAAAAATCATGAAATATTGAATTTTCAAAATAAATGTTTTTTTTTTTAAATATACAAAAAAATATTTTTTCGAAAATTTTGGTATGCAGTATTATTTATAATTCGAAGGACCTCCCTTATGAAAATTTTGATCAAAATCCGTAAAGCTATTAATGATAAAGTCTAAAATAAAAAAAATGCTTGTATGGGGTGGCCGTGGCGCGATAGTTGTGTGTTCGCCTATCAACCTCATAGTCACAGGTTCGATCCCTGCCGTAGTCTATGTCCTCTTCTTTTTCCTTTAAAAACCAATTCTAAAAATAAATAAGAGCATAGAACTAACAACATGTGATTGATCAAAACTAGTATACCGATTAAATGTGACAAATAATAAACAAATAATGCGAATTATAAGGGACATAGATAAATAGGACACGGAAATTTCTCGGCATTAGTTCAGCCGCCAACCCTGGAGATAAAATCTGAGACAACAACCACCTACAGTCACAGAACATCGCGCCACATATCTTTGCTATCATTCTTTCTCTTCTTTAACCTCATGCCCGGGCTATGTTGAAACATTTAGAGGGTAGTATAATCCCTTGAGGGCATGTAGATTATAAAAAACCGGTAATGACAAAATATCTAAGAACGTTTTTGGCCAAAGTGTAGACTATATCTAAGCACACTATACTGGCTATACTGCATACAGTTCTTTTTATAAAAATCGTTCGAGGTGTTTTCGAGATAATTAAGATGATATAAAAAATTTTAATGCAAGTACCGTTATTTTTGGGGCTCAAAAAACATTCAAAATTCTATTTGAGACAATCATTGTCCAATGGGGAATAAAAAACCGCGTAGAATTTAATGCTTCAAAAACCCAATGCTGTCTTTTGTCGTTAAAGTGGGACCCTTCCTCCAATGCCGTTGTCCATTATCGGCGATTGCATCGAGGAAACCGAACAACTTTCAGTTCTCGGTTTGTACATCACTGACCACCTTTTGTGCAATGAACACATATTCGACGTCGCCAAAAATGCTGCAAGATGTTTGGGTTTTTTGAGACGATGCATTCCTTCCCTCCTGATCTGACTGTAATCTAAATATAAGACCTTCATTCGTCCAAAGCTTGAGTACAATTGTCATATTTGGGCAGTAGCTCTCATAACGCACTTAAGTCTCCTGGACAGAAGAGAGCTTTAAAAATGAAAGGTGATGAAACAATAACTAAAACAATTGAGCCTCCCTCACACCGTCGCAATGTTTCATGTCTTTCATTATTTTATCGGTATTATAATAGACAGTGTTCTAGTGAAATAGCCAGTTGCATTCCTCCCCTTAAACTATTCAACCGTAACACTCGCGCTTCTAGGAATACCCATCAGTTTACCTTTGAGTCCAACTTCGAACGTACTGTCAAGTACAGAGATTCTTTCCTTAGCCGCACAACACGAATGTGGAATGCTTTACCCGACCGAATTTTTCCCTACCATTCCGATAAATAGGCATTTAAATCCAATGTACATCGGCATCTCCTGTCTAATCCTATCCCATTTTCCTAATCGCTCTCACTGTGTTTGAACATTTTAAGGGTATTCATAACCAATTGAGTGCGCGCATAATTAAAAAAAATCACCTAAAACGCTTTTAGGCTGCGGATCGTTCTACAGATAGACATATAGAAACACGGAATTGCGCAACACCTTTTTTGGTGTTCTCTTTCAAGTAATGTCAAGTTTGATTAAAATCTCGATTTTGTTCGATTTTTTTTTCTTAAGTTATCCATGAAATTTCTATATTGAGGATGATCTCCATTGAGCATACTTTTATAAATTTTAGATCGTTCGGTAATAGAATGAATGTTTACTACAAGATATGCTACTAAATTCCTCAGCCCATTTTTTGGACTTGCAAAAATTTGCATATTTTATCCATTTGTCCTATATGTATCTGTTATTTTTTTGTTCGAATACGGAAACTGCGTTGCATAATTAAAAGCCTCCCTACTCCCAAAAACCAGTGTTGGCAACGTAAGTTACTCCGAGTAAGTTACCATATAGTTACGCGTAACTAATTGCATCTCATTTTTTGCGTAACTAATGTAAATGTAAACAATATCATTTATAAGAGCCAATTTTTCAATAGTCAGTTAAGCAGTCAGTACATATTCTCCAGATAGAGCAAACATCAGTTTATCAACAGTCAGATACAACTTAATCTAGGAGTAAAGTTATCTGCTCATTTAAGAACAGAATAAGGAGTTATCTGAGGAATAAAATAAATAGCTATCTTAGATGTCAAAAACACTTGGAAAAATGATTGCTTTGAAATAAACGTTAAACAAACATTAATTTTTATGAAAAGTTCGATACTCGAGTGACGTTCAAATTTAATTATTCTATATATTGTTTTTGTTGTTACCCGGTTGTTTAACAGTCAAGTAAGTTTATTCCTCTGGCAACTAATTGCCTATTTATCTGAATAATGAAAAATCGGCTCTTACTTACATTAGTTACATTAATTAAATTATAAAATAGGATTTAAAATTTGAATAAAACTATTGACTTTATGAGCATAATTGAATATGTTGGTCAACTACGGCAAAAAAGTTTACTACTTTTTTTTAAGTTAATAATCTAATCCAACAAACATATTTATCAATAAAAAATATTCTAAAACATTCCTAAAAGAATAAGGAAAATTACAAAATTGGTTTCAAGTAAATCGGTTGGTTGAATACCTTCTGAGATTACTCGTGACAAAGTTAATAATTGTTTCGTCTTTATATAATAGTGAAGAATTTAATAATAGTAAAGATAATAAATAAGTTTATACGTAATTTAAGCAAGGATTGTCAGCTTTAGAGTCCGTATAACTTGTGGTTTATTGTTTAGCTTGGCAACTTTTACAAAAACACCTTTTTTATAAAATAAAATCTTTTTGGATTAGATTTTGGGAGTGTTCTGCTCCTTTTGATTCCAATCGAATATGCAATTGTATTAACAAATTTAGTCACTCCCACGTACTAATAACCGAATCGCCTCAAGTGTTAAGCAGTTAATATTGGAGTCTGGAGACCTAAGGTTTGCAAAAATTAGAAGAAAGTCAGAGAACCGGAGTTAGGCCTAGTACGTCGCCACTATGTGAAAATCAATGAAGTTACCATCGGAAAACCATTACACAAGGTGAATTCCAATCAAATAAATTGTTGCATTGCCACAGAGGGTATGGTGCGTATTAAAGTTACCACCAATTATACCAAACACATAGTCACAAACGCATTCCAAGAGTTCGCCAAAGGCGGAAATCAGTCTGGATCGAGAGTCAGAAGAGATAAATAGAGAAACTAGAGCGAGTGTTTTTGATGATTTAGAAACGGTTAAAAGAAGAAACGCAATGGTCGCAGATGACATGTAATTATCAGATTGCTTTTGAAACAAATTTGAAGAAGTTTTTAATCAGAATATCGTACCAGGGCCAATGAAATCGGAGTTGTTATTGATTCGGGATTTAATGTTTTTTTAAAACAAGTTTCTTATTTAAGTATGGCAAAGGGTTGAGTCTCTGATAATAGATGCTTAACCTCAATATGCGTGTCCTTAAAGAATAAGTTGGCGTTCGACTTAACTAGACTAAGCACCTGGAGCAATTTTTGGTGCAAGTACTTTTAACTGAGCTCCAATGAACCCTGTGCCTTAATTTATATCTGAAGAATTTAATTTTTAGTAGACTCTTCTGGTCCACTATTGTATACAAGAACAAATCCAACGGAATCCTGCTTTATCTGAACCATTAAGTGTCAATTTGTTTTAATTTCTATCATCCGTTCGGAGTCTAGTTGAAATTCTGCTTTGATGTCAGTTGACGAGACATTTCCAGAAACGCCCTTAAGGACAACTTAAATTTTTTTTTGCGAATTCTTACTGCTACCAGCTCATGTATTATTGGCATTGTTCCTGATATAAACGGCGTTCGGCTTTAGCAAAGGTTTGTCAGGGTCGTTTTCAGTATCAAAAATAGCAAATCTGTTCTCATTTTTTGAAACATCCTTTAAGATTTTTTTTTGCGGCCCTGAAGGAAGGCGCTTGATGCCGTTTTCTTATAATTTTTGAGTAATTCTCCTTGTCATTATAAAAAAGACGCTTCACCCGTAACGATGCAAATCAGAAAAAAAAACTATTTTCGGGCACACGTCCGATCATTGTGAGGATACAAACAAGAATCTAAAAAAAAAAACTAAGATATTCCACATCTTCGAATGCTTACAATATTTCTCATTTAAATTGTCCTGAGTCAGTTCTTCCAAAATGCAACAATGTTGCTAAATTATAAATAGCTGATGTTTACCTCACGACTACAACTTATACATCCTTTTTTTTTGTTGTGTATTCTCCAAACACAGTAAAGACGGTAAAGAGAATCCTAGTTCATATGGCACCACGTCCGTCAAATAGAAATCAACTTACGCATGCAAGCCACAACTTCTTTACTCGCAATTCAAATGCAGATAGTTCAGCGTAAATATTTACCAATGCTATACTGTGGTAGTTGAGGCCCATCTCCCTCTTGAATTGCGTAATATAAACAACATTCACCTGGACAGACTATATGGCAGCTTTGTAGCTGAAGAACCCAGAACCACAATCATTATAATATGTAAGGTATACTAAGGCTTAAGGAGAATATTCTGTTAACACAATTACATGACTGGCGTAGCGTAAGAGTGTCCATCAAGTTAGAAAATTCTAATGAATGCGTGTGTTGGTCATTGCGCTCCATTTGAATCCCTCACCCATTTTAGCTACTCATCGTCATAATGTCTATAACCAGCTTTGGCCATCAAACTGGACACTCAATGGACGTGATTAAGAAGAAAAGTCTAACAAAACCGGAGACCAAGTCACACAGTTGGCACTGGTTCCTAGGTTTTGAACTTATATAACTGCATTTTGAAGCTGCTTTTCACGCATGAAGAGTCTCAAAACAGAACTGAGCACATCATCATAACAACGGCATTGAGTTGCAAAGCTAGAGTGACTTTGACAAAATCTCACAGATCAGTCTTAATAAATATTTTGTGCATACAATTCAATTAGGTTGGCTATTTTAAACTTGTTATACCGATGTTGGAGCAGATTGAGCACACACTGACACTACCAAAAATGGTGTAAGTCACCAGTAAGCATTGATCAAAAAAATGTATAGTTCAAGGTTATAAAGTGACCAAGCATTACAAATAAAAAATATTAGTGTTTAATACTTAAGTACTAAAAGAGTACTTTTTTATATTTAATTTTTGTCTGTATAAAAAAATATCTTTTAAAATGTGAGAAGTCAATATTAGTTATATATATAGAACAAAATTGAATTTGTCTTGTGGAAAATCATCTAATAATGCTCTGATTGGTGAACTAGTTTTGAAGTAAATCGGTTTTAACACAGACGTATAGAGACCAACTGAACTGATCTTTTCTAATTTTGTCATGAACAAGCCAAAAGGAAAGTTTGGCTGAAAAACACAATTAAAACAATTACAAAAATTAATGTTTAAGTGTTTTTTTATTTTGTTCTTGAAATGACGTATATTTAAGTGTGCACGTGCAGTTAAACGAAGAATGCCCGCCATCGCCATATCACATCTGCCAGGTACGATCACCATAGACTATATTCTTAAAGTTGGAGGAGCACCAAGACATTGTGCAACTATGGTCGATACCCTCCTATTACTGCGTTTGTACTTCTTTCGGTTGAAGAGATAATTTTAAGCACTGCGATATTTAACATTCTTCAAACATATATCCGCACTCTTTACGCCAATTAATTTAGAAAAGTTCAATCGTACCATAACTAAAATTTACAAAGAATAAAGGGCGATAACTGTGCAATTTTTTAACCTGAGCAATTTTGTCTACCCCGGCCACCACGTCCCTCACCCACATGCTTAAAAATCGCAAGCTCAATTTACATGACATAAAAGCAGTATATGTATTTATTGGGTCCGTTCGTTATTAGACGGCTGGGTCGAATTGAGCTTTTAATTTCTTTGTTCACACGTGTGGATTTTGTCCGCCACATATGCTTTTCTATTATTCAACAGCGACTTTTAATGACCTAAGTAATTTAAATAAGGCAGAAAGATAATGTTATTTTGTCAGTGGTGTAAATGTGGCATGGAGTACTAAGAACCAGTAAGTATCACAAACAAAAATGCACAAGCCTTTTACGAACTGTTGAATCCGATTTGGAGTTATGTAGAACAAATTACTAGGTAATATAAGTTCTGTTATCATATATGACGCAAAGGTCCCTGAGATTTGACACATCCAAATACAAATAGGGATGGGCCAATATTTCAATAAGTAACAGGTAACAAGAGTTCTAAAATACCTGTGGCCTGATTAGGGAATACGAAGCGAATCGTTTTAGGGTCGAAAATGAGATTTGATATTTCTGTTTCGCTTTCGTCTCTTTCGTTTTACATTCGGCCTATTTTCGAAATCAAAAGCGAATTTGATTTGACATTTCAATTTTTACCGCGTGCATTTCCCATAGGTTTTCTTTGGCAGATTGGTTTATCGACAGGGTCACAAGTGATATTTTGCTGTTATTTTTCAAATTTAAATAAATAAAGTTAATGTTTTTTATAAAAACAAATTAAAGAAAAAAACAATCATTTTGTTGTAATAAACGTGTAGGAGCCCAAGACACCAACCAACAATTTTCTAAACTTATAGAATGTTTGAGGGAAAAGGAAGAGATAGTCAAAAGACACAACACACAACATTCTCTGTAATATATTGTGGGTTGCGCCATTCCAGTGGTCGTATCCTGCCCAACCCCTTCCTGGTATGATCGGTCTGCAAGGAAACTCAATGGTGCGGCTAATTTTATAATTGTTAGTATGTCATTGTTGTTCTGTGGTCTATATTTGTCTTTTATTTCGTCCAAGACAATTTTAAATGTTTCCGATGAAAGGCGAAACATCTTATTGACATAAGTTTAACAAATAATAAACATGTTACACAAAAACACTAACTCGAAGCAAGGAAGATCAAACCGTGAAGAAGCATTTCTTAATCATTTTCTTCTCAAGTTTGAATTTGAGAATTCGTCTTCTTCCTCTTGTTCTGCATTTATATAAATAACATAAGAGTCCATTTGTTATTTAAATAAATATTTTATTACAAAGTACAAATGATTTTGATTGAAATAAAAAATATTCACTGGCAATCAGCTGTCAATTATCTGGCATATCATCTTAAAAACCGGGTTTCCATCTAAAAGCTTACGAAAACTCGAAAACCGTTCACACTGAACATTTACAAGTTTTCGTTTGACATTTCAATTATTTTGGCACCACAGACAACAGTAAATATGTTGTGAATTGAAATTGAAATTACCCCAGACAGTTGTTTTTTTTCGTTTTTCCTGGCAGCAACCTGTCAACTATTTATGTGACGAATTATTGAGTACTGAATGTTTCACCAGGTGAGTTTGTTTTGTTCATCTTACAAATCCAACATCTTTTCGACAGGTTTAATTTAAAACTTGTAGTTTATCAAAAATATTTGGCAAAACTTGTGATTTCGCCTTAGTTTTTCAGCCAAAACCGATAATTTCACGAAAACAGTGTTTTGGGTTTAGTGTGAAAAGGCTATTAAAGGTGTCTGCCAGACGAAACGCCTCACTGTAGGTGTTTGCCAAGTCTCAAACAAAGCTTGAGACACTTTCCCCTTAAACATACCAAAAAACAGTTTTGATAAAAAAACGTAGTTGAGTATGCACTTTTAACACTGCATATCTCCGAATAGCCCCAGCATTGAAAATTCGGAATGTCCATTCGCTCTTATCTAATTTGGTATCTATCCACAGAAAAAAATGCAGCTATGATCAAATGACGTATGTCTGCCGGCCCTGGGATCTTACTCTATAAGTTTTATTTGAGTATTTAAAAAAATTCGAGTAGAAAATAGCTTATTAAAATTGTTAATTTACTGATCCAAAAATTGTTATTTTAATAACATGTAGATACATATTTACAATTATTCTTTAAAAGCAGCAATAACAGATATTGCAGATATCACTTTGGTCAATGCCCTGCGTGAACGTTTTGACACTACTCGAACTTGAAAAAACATGGCAACTCGGAATATATTTTCTTGTAATATGTTTACTGAGAAACTGGCCAACGATATAATAGCTGTTGTGAACTGTTTCGGACAAAAAAGTACAACTTTAGCTATTTAGTGCGGAATTTCCCGTTCTAAATTGTTCAAATTCAATGCACAGTAAAGTTTTCTAGAACAGAATAATATAACAGGATTTTCTGTTTTGGTTTTTATAATTTTTTTTTCTGTTCTTGACTACTTTTCTGTTTGTCGTTAAAATAAATCGACTCCATTTTTATTTTAAAATGTATTTATTGTAATTCAAAATACAAAATTAACAAGAGAGGTTTGTTTCTATATTCTATAATTTGTTTTTACAACTGAGTTTTAATCGACTGCTCTATTTTATTCCGCATTTTCTGTTCTAATCTTCTCCTCTCCCGTGCTTCTATGTTTAGATTTTTACTTGCGATTATAGGTACTATAAGGCAAGTTATGTATTCGTAAAAAAATTTTGTTTGTCTAACTATCAAACATGACATTACGATCATAGAGAACACCAAAAAAGTGGATCCCCCGATTCCGTCTTTCAGTCTGTCTGTCAGTCTGTCTGTCTGTGCTCGAGTCTACAGCCTAAGTGTTTGGATAGATTTGCGTCAACTTGGTACATATTGTTTTTTCGGTAATATACCCACACGTTTAAAAAAAAAAAATTTAAGACGACAAATAACAGTAGCTACAATACATTTTTGGCTAAAAACAAAAATCTTATTTTTCTCAAAAACGGCTCCAACAATTTTTATAAAAAAAATCAGTTCATTAATGAAGGGAAAGGGTACATTTTGATATTTTTTTTTTGGAAAAAATTGTTATTTTTTGTACCTCTCGGAAACAGTTGAACACTATTTTATACCAAAATATTTCAAACAAAATTTTTTAAGTATAAAAATATTTATTTTGCGTACTTATTAACGGTACTTCCCATAGAACCACTTTCTCAATATTGGATGAACCGATTAAAATAATTTTTTTTATACAAATGCTCTATAAAATTATTAATAAGACTGCATACTCAAATTTTCAAAAAAAAAGTTTTTCGATTTTTAAAAAAATAAAGTAAAATATTTTTTGAAAAATCGATTTTTCAAAGACCAGTCACAGAATTTTTTTTAAATTTAAAATCTTATATGTATTTAATAAAATCTTGAAAATGGCCTGCCAAATGTTTTGTCTAAAAATGTTTTCAAAATTTTATACATAAAAAATTAATTTATTAAAAAACCACTCCAACGATTTTTGAATTTTTTTTTTGATATATTCTCATTAATCAATTAATTTAAACTGCATCTTTGTTTTAAGTCAAACTATAACGAGTAAGCAATATAAAAAAATGTAAGTATGTGTATTATCAATTTATTTCTACCTTATTATTATTTCCTTTTTACGAATTTTTGCCTACATCACTGAATACTAAATACAATGTAGGCCCTCATACTTTTATGTATACATAATAAATTATAAAACCTGCATCATTCATTTTCATTACTATATGTACTTGTTTACATACTTAGGTTCCATTAATATGTATATACATATATCTAGATACATTTTACTCTCCTAACTTACATAATTAAAATCCATACCTTAGATTTAAATATACATTTGTAGGTAGTTACCTATGTAACTATTCATTTAATAATTAATTCGACAATTCATTATACTAATAATCGAGGTAATCTTACCTACATATACTTTACACCTGCATAGGATAACTACACCTAACTAACTAAACCTCAATGGTTACATAAAAGCATAAATAGCTACATAAAAGTTGTTAGCTACAAGAGCAGGTTCGTACGATCCAGCCGTGGATTTTATTTTTTTAGCTTATAGCTTAGAACATCATTATATGACAACAGAATTCTCAGAATAAATAAGGACAACAAACAAAGTCAATTAAACATCAGTTTTCAAATTAAAAAAAAAATAAATAAAAATTTGTGTTGGCTGTTACTTGTTGATTTTGCAATTTTATGATATTATTTCCACTGGAACATCAGATCAGCAGCTAAGAAAAAATTCTTCTCTGACCAGCTAAAAGTTTCAGTTTTCTATCCTAAATAACATATGGCAAAGTAACTGAACAGGGCTAACTAATTTTTCAGCTAAAATTGGTTTGGTTTGACAGTTAACGTCAAATGAGTTGTATACACACAGTTCAACTGAATTGCAAAATCTTGCAAATCAACTTGAAAATATTTTTGTACTCAACTGCATTTATTGAATGCAAGTTTTGACCAGAAATCTATTTAATTTTTTGACAAATAATTAATGTCAAACTTAAAACTGTAATTCAAAAATTGACTTTTAGCTGAACTTGCAACTAAATTACTTCAATATTTTGTTGTGATAAAAAATGACTTTTTTTTTGTTAAACTGTACAAATTTCTTACCATTAAATATTTGTTTAAAGATTTTTTCACAATCGTCGAAAAAAATTACTTTTTAGTAACTTCCTAAACAATAATATATAAATAAAGTTGATCTGGTAATTCTAACACAAAAGCTCTTGACTTCAAATGATGGGATATATTTCTTGCCCTGCTTTCCAATAAAAGTTCCCTTAATTGTAAGGAATTTGTGTGGCACCTGGCCAATCAGAAACAAGAAACTTGAGTAGCTTTCAATACAACTGCATCTTCTGAACAGTGCCATTTTTTTCGCTTTCCTTCAACTCAAACATCAACTGTCAAATTTATCGGATGACAGGCTCATTCACAAGGAATAGGTAAGCTGAAGTTGAATTTAAATGTGTATGTCATACATGTATTGTACTGCTTAGTTGTTAATTATTAAAAGTTGATTTTGTTTAAAATATATGTTGTTATTATTTATACAACTTTTCCTGCCAAATGCCAAAGAGATAATAATTGCATATTTGCAACACGCACACAGGAATGAAGTTGTTGTTTCCTCGAAGAATATTGTTGAGCCGCCTAGCGGTGGGTCCTATCTCCATACACATGCGTGCACATGGCAATTAGTCTCTTGCAATTATGGTTGCATTGGCTCGTGGGCATTAAGAACCAAATTGAAATATTTGATTGCACAGAATATTGCCGTTTTATCTCAAATTGTTTTTTTTTGTAAGTTGGTTAACGGGATAGTTCCTTTATGACACAATGTATTTAAACTCCAAATAGTCTAAGCACTGCGTTGTTCATGGCGTGATTAAAGGCTGATTAAAATGAACACATAACTGTAATCTGTATGCTGCATTGCATTTTAAACAAATTCATTTTATGATATTCGTGTTTTATTGGACACACAGATTTTGAATCTTTTCGGGTGAAAATTACGGTAATTTTTTTGAGTGAAGTATTATTATCATTCCAGTGTTAGACTTTTTTCCACAAACAAAAAAAAAACAAAGCTATTATTACAGGCCTGAGGTGAATTTAAAAGAAACTATAACAACAAAATAGAAGCCCCTCAAAGCCATTGATTATATTATTCCACCCGGAATCTCTTTCCTGGGATCAGCTTCCAGTTATCTCCTATTCGCATGAGAATAGAATATTTTACTACTCAATATCGGGTACCTACACAAAAAAACACTATTGCTTTGCAAAAACCAACATAGATTCATGGTGGTCAGAATGTCTCTTTGTCCGAGAAGGCTTCCTGCAACTCCCATCGAGAAGAAACTCACCGATTACCATTATTGTTGTCGTTTCTGCTTTTGTCTTCTGTGTTCCTGGTTTTGTTTTGAATTACGAGGGAGTTTCGGGCTGCGGCTGGTGAGTTCATCGGGTGCCAGGTCTACTAGAACAAAAAAGTTCATCCCAATAGATACCATCACGGAAGTGAAACTCTCTCGCCAGCATAGAATAATAAGAACATTTAACAGAACCCCAGCCATAAAATGCATCTACTAGTGTCTTTATACTCGTATGTTTATATAGCTATACCTAGTAGAAGCCAGGATTCTTCCCGAACTTGGATCGTACTTCGGGAGATCACTTTAGTTTTAGAGTGCACTGCGCAGCGCACATCAACAAGAAAATTGGGGAGGGGGTATCTTCATTGTCTAGCAGTTCCCATCGTATGCATGCCGTTTGCTCTGGTCAATTTGAATTTGGCCATTATACTGATTCAAAGATCTGTGCAGGCAGAGCCGATCATCTAATGCCCGTGCCAAAGAAGCAAAACGACTTCCACGACTATGACGACCTCGGCATCATTAGAAATAGTCTCTTCGTGATGGTTTGTTTTTGGCTTGGATCGATAGATGGCTGTAGCCTCCCACTGTGACTGACGAACTAGTGCACCATCGAAGACCGAAGAAGACTTTTCCCCCAGGTGGTGTTTTTTTTTCTGTTGGTCTTCTTTTGCAATCGTCCTCTTTGAGCTGAGATCTGAAGTCTGTGATCTGGGCTGCTTGCCATTATAATTCTGACGTGCTCTTCCTACCTTTCACCTGACCATGTATTTGTTCAATGTTCAGCTTGAAAAGGAGGAAATCCATCTCGAGTACACTAATTTGGCCATGTGCTCGCATGCAAAGTCTGCCGAAGATGTGCTGCTCCGGTCTGAGAAGGCAATGATCAAAATTGATCTAATTACATGGCCATGTAAACACGTCCCAATGTTTGCCTTTTCCTGGCTTTTAGCTAAGAGGCATCTCTTATACCGAGAGTTGGAAATATAGCTCTGCACGACAATCCGGCAGCGGTGCGGTGGTCTGTTTGTATTTCGTTTTGGACTTTTTTTGTGCGCGACCCCTAAGGACGGCCATCACCTCTTTGGTTATTATTACGTTGACGGCGGCGCGGAGCGTTGGTTTGGCAATAGCTTTGGAACTGGGTGATGTTTTACTACCGGACAATGTTACTGCACCGTCGCCTTGGAACGTCATGTCAGCGGCACGGTATCGGCGTAGTGGCGAGCAGCACTGGAATTAAAGTGGGCTTTCGTTGTAGGCTTTGGATTTAGGTTGAAGAATTCTTACACTCGAGGAACCGTTATAAGTACTTTGTCAAGGTAACACCAAGAAAAAAAAACGTAATAGCATCAGCACGACTGTATATAGGGTTCCGCTTTGCGGGTGTTGTGCTGGAATGTGAGTTTGGGATTTGTGGAGTTTGTTTTGTGTTTTGTTGACTTAAAAAGCGTGAAAGAATGACTTTGTTTTGAGAGTTCAACAGCGTGTTGGACGTGGCCTAAGACGAGTTTTGGTTCGTGCCAATGAAAATGCATTTGCATGCTGCCAGCGCCTGCAAAGTGCGGAAAATCCTGAAATAGTGTTCAGAAATGAGTTCAGGAACAATGGCACTCATATAATGTATATGGCACTTAAAATGCAGTTGATAGAAAGGATGCTATGAAATTCAATGCGCAGAGAAATTTATTTCTGCATTGGCTTGAAGATGTAATTTTCGATAAAAGAATAACATAACTCTTTAATCATTTAAGCTGTTTAATAGGCAAGTTGTGATTGAAGAAATGCAATACATTGATTGCCTCATAGCTTCGGTCGGATTGTGCATGGTGAACTTTATATTTGTTGACGTCATTCTATATTCGTACGTCATTTTTGTTTGTTTAGACCGTATGCCAATTGTGCTTAGTAATTAGTCGAATTTCAACTTTTAACACTTGCGTGGTGAAAAGTGGGGTTTGAATATGGTCGAGTGGTGTGATTGTCAACGTTGTATGGCTGATTTACAATGCCGCGTTGGGCGTCACTTTGACAGATTTTTCTCTCAAAGCGAAAGTTCCAACTAGCAATTTAAGTAGAGTACACATTATCGAACATGGGTCATCATGGGTGACAGTTTTGCTCACGATCGATAATGTATTCACTTGCATGATGGCATGACAATCATGAAGGAATGCTCACAAAATATTTTGATATTGATTGAAAGCGTGCTTGATTGATGATGTGTATGCAAATCATTCATGGAACAACATTATTTTAGTTGTTAGTTAGTTCATTTTTGAATCTATGTCGATATGGAATAAGAAAAATAATATTTCGATGTGTTTACTGAGGTAGTTCTTGGATTGAAAATGAAAATTTTGTTAAATGTGTACTCGAAACTTTTCACGCATGATCGATACCCAACAAGAATGTCTCGCAGGTTCGACAATCTGTACCCTACTTTAGGTATAGTGTTAACAATAGCTGCGTTTTATTATCTACGGGTCTGGGTCTGGGTTATGTTTTAACACGTATTACAAGAACAACACGAGATCCAGGTTTCTATCGGGGTTTCTATATGGGTTTGGTATTAAATTCGGCAAACCGAGTGTACACGTAAGTACATAACCCAAATCGTTTTATTTTCACGGGGTGAACCATATGGGTTATTGGCGATAATAAAACTCGGCTAATGACGCATTGGGTACTAATGTTACGAGTCGGCATATATATTAGAAAGTACATAAATCAACGTAACATAACATGGCAATGCATTTTTCTGCATCCCAGTATTTATCCCACACTAAAATTTTATACATCGCAGCTAATTGGTGTCGGATGGAAATTCCTAATTCCACTTTACTTTGGCTTAAAGACATCTGTCATATCGACTCGTCCGTAATGCTTGTTGAAGTAGTGCAAGCTTCTCTAACGCGAACGCGATATTGTAAATCAGCCTTTATTACCGGATTTACACGACAGCCAAGTTCCCAGTATTTACTGTCATAATACTGCTGTCAATAATTTAACCAGCGACATCTAAAATAATGACAGATAAGAATACTACCAATTGGCAGTAAGGAATTAGCAAGTTCATTCTTTATTGCAAATTGTCATTATTTGAAAATTGTTGTCAATATTGAATTTACACGATGCCAGTAGAATAGCAGAACTTAACGAAAATTTTGGCTGGCAGTTTTTTAATGACAAATATACTGCCACATTTTCGACTATTTACACGAAAAAAAATAATGCCAAGATTTTGACAGTAATACTGGCAATTTGGCAGTTGTGTAAGTCCGGCATATGTGTCAACTCATTGTCAGTGAACAATACAAATTGACAAACATGTCACGTCAACGTTGACATTTCGTGACAATATTGACCGCCTTGCTCATTCGTGTGATCGTCAACGATTTTTGTAGTGGCACTGCCAACGTTAAGAGTCGGTGTGGTGACAGTGAAAATGAATTTTCTGGTGCCGTAAAAGAATCATTCCTATGACTACTGATTACGATTTCCTTGATATGAAAATAGCTTCTATTGAAAAAGCTATTATAAAGTTTTTGAATATAACAAAGAGAATATTTCATTGCGGCCATGTTGTTTTATCTGTTGTTGATTTTTCAGTTTATTTATTTTTCAAAACACCAAAGCTAGAATTACTCGGTCAACGTAATCGGTAATCGCATTGACTCTCTCATTCTGTTACTACACCTATCAATGATGGATGTATGATGGAAAATCCATATAAACGGATGTGTTAACGTTCTTGGCAACATATTGTCAACAGTTTTCGTTGATAATCACATGAAGTGCAGCACAGATATTGTAGTCATTCTTACGTGAGAGAGGCAGCACATTGACAGAACTTCACTTATTGATGAAAGAGAATACGAAAAAAGTGGGTCCCACAATTCCGTATATTTGACTGTCTGTCCGTCTGTGGGTGATCTATACTTGATTTTTATACGCATCTTTTTTTTAGCCCACAAAATAATGTTACATGCTATAAAATTTTTTGGGTCAAAAATGGTTAATCTCAATTATCACAAATGAATGTAATGATTTTGATAAAAATAAAATTAACGACTGGATCTCACGTACGTGCTCTTATGTTCGATCACATCACAACATAAGATTATTAGTAGAAACAGCTCAATATGTTTTTAGTCTTTTTTGCTAAGTTTTGTATACACAAAATTTCGTAAATTTTTTTATTAAATATTTTTTAGTGTGACACATGATGTTCTTATCTAATAATATAAATTTAAAGCGGCATTTCAACAAAAATCGTCCTAGTACGTGATATCCAGTCGTGCATTTCAATTTTTAATATAATATTTTATAAACTGTCGAGGTTATGGTGTTGTTCTTGTTCTCGGTATTATTTATTTTGTAATTTTATTTAAAAAAAAAATGTACTTGCAAAGTACTCCTCGACGGGGAATTGAACCCCGGTCTCCCGCGTGACAGGCGGGGATACTAACCACTATACTATCGAGGACATTGAAAATATAATTGAAAAAAAATATTTTCCAAAATTAGTTATTAAAATTAGTTAATAAAATATCTCATTACTTTGGAATAGACCCGGTAAATTAGAGATTCAGAATGCGAAAAGAATCTAATTTAGCGATTTTTTTTCTTAAATCGTCAGTTCTTAAAGATCAAATCCGCTTGCAACTGTGGTTTAGGTAACCAATCCAAAGAGGTGACAGCTTATCTACCATTTCACTCATCAAACTAAATACCTAGATAGGTATATAGCTAACTCTGGTTTGGCTTAACGCATTTATTTAGAAATAATTGCAATCACTCTGTGCCTGTATTTAGTGCCAAAATATTCATAAATTGTGAAAAGTGTTCCATTATCCATTTAAACATTTTGATCATATTTTGTTAATTTATTAGTGTGTCAATCACTCTTAAACATCAGTCATCTGACATCTAATGGAATGCATTTGATAGTGTTGAGACTTGAGAGTATAAAAGGACTGCTAGTTGTGACCAAATGAACACTTCCCATAAGTCTATTACTGAAAAGAAGAAGGTCAGAATGAAATTTGCAATTTCACATTTCGTAGATTTTATTTTAAAAATAAAACAATATTTAATTGGCAAATGCCAAACGTTGATTTATTCCTTTTGTGTAAATTATGCTCATAACGACGACGGCACTGATCAAATCAGTTTCACAGCCACTGCGAAAGCTGACATGCAAAGACGATGTGGTCACTCAAAATACACCACCTGCTAATCCAAGGAGGTAGCTGACTTCCGATACAAATCAGCTTAATAGGTTATCTGCGCATAACACAAAATGGAATTCCATCATCATTCTCGTGACGAAGCCAGATTCAAACAAAATGAAATTAAAAAAAAAAAACGGCGAAATGATGATAATGCAAAATGATGGCATCAGCCAACCCCAACCACACAACAGCACCTCGAGCTCGACAACAACAGACAACACCAACTGCCGAGACGACCCTAGATTTACGACCCATACCTAAGCAAAACCAATTCAAGCAAGCGGCACGTGGGCTCCAACTTGAAGTCTCTGAAAATGCATATAGTTCCCGCTCCAGACATAAATGACAGCCAGTCGTCGCATATTGCTTTAAACAAAAATCTATACAGCAAAATCAGTGAATTGTGACGCGAAAACGATGCAACGAGGTGAATAATAATTGCACCATTCGAGATCAATGTTGACATTTGAGTTAAGCGTTTCTGTTAAGTTTTTTTTTATCTCTGCTGGCTGCCCGCTTCTGGTGGAGGTCTCTGTTGGCTGGTTAAATTGACTATGTGAAGGTTTTGGGGGCTTTTGGGTCACATCAGCTATATTGACAACAACGTGGAGTCATCGAGGAGAAATAAGCTCAGCTATATATAGAAAAGATGACGCGAGACAATTGTGATCATGCGAGCTTTTAGGGTTAACAGTGATGGCAGAAAGTTGGCCTTCATTATGTGTCTAATGAACGTTGTTTTGATCGCTGTGGGGCAATAGTATAATGTACTTACTATTTATACAATTGTTTACTATTATGTCGTTCTCGTTTGTCCATTCGGAATTACTCTTTTTTTTTACTCCTACTAGATACTACAAGAACCTTGAATTAGGCATTTGAAGAATCAAAATTTATCTTTATTATTCTAAATATCTTAAGTCTTCTGCTTTAACGATGGGTCCGCCATCTAACGTTTTTTTTCAACTAGTGCTTATTTCGTGAATGGTAACACTTAGCTCATGTCTGATTTGACAGATAATTAGTTTTATCCTTCCGCTGAACGAATATGGTTGTGAATACGCTTGAACAACGCTCGTTAAGTGGGCCTGCGATCGACTTCGAGAAAATGCCGATTTTGCCAAAAAAAATGTACACGATGTCAGTAGAATAGCACAACATAACGAAAATGTTGTCTGGCAGTTTTTGAATGACAAATATACTGACACATTTTCGACTATTTATACGACAAAAAAATAATGCCAAGATTTTGACAGTAATACTGGCAATTTGGCAGTCGTGTAAGTCCGGCATAAGTGGCAACTCATTGTCAGTGAACAATACATATTGACATACATGTCACGTCAATGCATTTCGTGGCAATATTGACCGCCTTGCTCATTCGTGTGATCGTCAACGATTTTAGTAGTGGCACTGCGAACGTTATGAGTCGGTGTGGTGACAGTGAAAATGAATTTTCTGGTGCCGTAAGAGAATCATTCCTATGACTACTGATTATGATTTCCTCGTTATGAAAATAGCTTCCATTGAAAATGCCGATATTGCCAAAAAAATCATCTTTTCAGATGAAGCTCATCTTGGCGGGTATGTAAACAAGCAAAATTGTCGCATTTGGGGCACAGAAAACCCGCACGCATACATTGAAAAGCCGATACACCCAAAACAAGTCACTGTTTGGTGCGGATTTTGGTCCAGAGGCATAATTCGAAAATGAGCAAGGAGTGGCCCTTACAGTGAATGGCGATCGTTATCGGGCCATGTTGAACGAATTTTTGTCCACAAAAATTGAAGAGGAGGATATTGGCAGTATTTGGTTTCAATAGGATGGCGCTACGTGCCACACAGACGAAGCAAAACTCGATGTTTTGCGCCCATTTTCAAAAAAAAAAGAAGTTATTTGGCGGACCCTATATATATCCATTTTGACGAATAATTCTAATTTGGATGGCTATAACTTAATAACGAATTGATAAACAGAAGTCGTTAATAAGTCATTTTATAGATGTAGGTAATTGTACTCTCTAGAAATTTTTCTTAGAAAATTTGGAGAAAAATAAAGATTTTGGAAGTTATTAAAACATTATATTTTTAGATGGCAGCATTTCCCTTCCGAACTTAAAACTTGGTTTTTTTAATAGAACATATTTTCCCAAACATAACTAAAAACAAAAAATTTCCCAACTCAAAAACATAAATTTTCTACTTGTTTTTGAAAAAATGTATTACACCACAATGTTCGCGACCATTTTTCTCCAAATCTATCAATTGTACGATAAAAAGTGTCTTAATCTTGTTTGTGTAGAATAACATGAGCTACTATGCGTACCCATAATATTTTTCAAAAGAACCTATAGTTTTCGAGTAATTTGGAAAAAAGTGAATTTTCCCCCTTTCCCCACCCCTAAGAATTTTTGCTCCACTCCAAATTTAGGGTGCTTTTTAGTAAATGCTTAGGACGTAAAATGAAGCTCTCCACCAGCTTTGTTGGATTTTTTTTCGAAATGAATGTCTTATTTTTCTGGACGGTATTTTATAAGGCGGGAACTTAACACATTTTATTTTTCGAGATTTTTGAAAAACGGGATTTTAAGAAGCTGGATTCCAATAGGCTACCGAACAAAACTAATGTCATAATAGGCGTGCTTTTTTCTAAGCCCCTGGGAAATTTGACGAAAAAAACGATGAGTGGGATTAACAATTTAGATGCTAAGTCAAACAGCAACTAATCCCTGGGGGTGCTTAGCTTAAGCCCAGAGAATTCTCGGGGCTTAGCTTTTGGAGAAGATAAAAACTGTACTACTGAATTCTTTTTCATTATTTTGATTCTTTCAAATGGAACACTGCTGCCAAGCTTTCTCACTAAGCCCCGTGGTCGTATTTTTCAAACAATTATCCCTAGGCTTGGAAAAAACGGACCTAATATGAACCAGCAGCCATTTTGTTACAAATTGTAAAAAGTTGTGATCTGTTTTCAGAAAATGTTACATAGTGTTAAATTGATGGCATGAATTTGACAAAATATCCGAAACAGTGCACCAGATTGCACGAGGCGCTTATCCAACAGTTTTTCATAAATCATACAAATGTCAAAGTACATGACATTTGACGCCATTTGCATGCAGTGTGGCACATTCACAATATGAAATTACTTTTGCCAACATGTTATGTTTAGTATAATTTTGAATATGTAAATAAAGGAACAACAAGGAATAAAAATTTATATGGAAATTGTTATTGTTACTCCGACTTGTAGTTTGACATTAGTTTCAGTAGTGTTGAAAAAAAAACGACTACAAATATATGATAAATGAACAAAAACTTAAAAAAAAACAAAGGAAATGGCTAATATATGATTTACATGAATGGCAAAGTTGCCAATATTTTTGACGAAAAATGGCAAAATAATAAAAGCTATAATTTTTTAATGACACGTATTTACACGAGTTCAATTAATGGCAGATTTTAATGTTAAACGAACCAAAATATCGAAATTTTTTTGAAATCATCAAGAAAAAAAAACTAAAACTTTAACACACAAGACTAGAAATAAAAATGGAATAAAGAACTAAAACTATTGCTGTTAGGAGCATTCTTGATTTTACGGGTGGCCCACGAATCGTGCTAAAAAAGTAAAACGTAATAACTTTTTTTGAGTTTGAGTAATCGGCTTATTTTTTTCATTTTATAGGCTACTATTTAGGTTTATTAAAATGAATGCTTGGGATACTGAAAAAAAGATTTGGATAGTGCAGCGATACCATTCTTTGCAGTCCGTCATTTCCGTTCAAAGGGAATTTAGGCTGGAGTTTGGCGGTACTCGACCGATTAGATGGACCATTATGAGGCTGGTGAACATGTTTGCCGAATATGGAAGCGTCGAACGAAGACCGTATCATCGAGATCCCAATGTACGGGTTCAGGATACAATCGTGGCTGTTGCATCGGCAATACATGCAAATCCAAGTGTTTCGACTCGAAACTTATCGGGCCAAATTGGAGTTAGCAGACGGTCATTACAACGGGTACTTCATTTTGACTTAAACTTGTTTCCGTACAAAGTCCAAATTATAAGCAAGTTAAACCCTCAGGATTTGCCTGTTCGTCTGGAATTTTGCCGAAAACTGATTGCAATGGCCGAAGAAGACAATACAACAACACATTGATAAATTGTTTGTTCATGTCTGATGAGGCCCATTTTGACATAAGCGGCAATGTTAACAAGCAAAATTGCCGTATATGGAGTGAATCTAATCCAGAAAAGCTCCATGAGACGGAACTGCACCCAGAACGAGTCACTGTGTGCTGAGCAGTTTCATCAAGGTGTATTGTCGGGCCATACTTCTTTGAAGAAAACTGTGTAATACAAACTGTCAATGGGGACCGTTATTTAAAGATGTTGAAGGAGTTTTTTTTACCCATAACTTCGCCGAAGACGTATCCATTTCAGCAGGATTTGGTTTCAACAAGATGGAGCAAGTGCACACGTAGCCACACAAGTTATGGCGGTGCTCCAACGAAAATTCCCAAACAAATTGATATCCAGAAACTGCACTTTCCACTGTCCCCCAAGGTCACCTGACCTGACTGCACCAAACTTTTTTTTAAGAGGTTATGTCAAGCAGGAAGTGTACAAAACGAAACCCAGGAATTTGACTGAATTAAAGCAGTCCATTAAGACAATAATTGAGGCGATCCCAATTTCAACCCTTCAGGCCGCAATGAACAATTTTCTGATCAGGTGCCGCATATGCGTGGATTTCATTTGCGGTCTATCATCTTTAAAAACCGTTAGGTATTTAAAATAAAATTAAATTTTTAATCCAATAAAAAAATTAATGAAATGCATCGATTAAAACAAAAGTTAAGTTATTTAAATTTCTTATTGTAGCACGATTCGTGGGCCAACCTGTAGAAGATCTTAAAACTTAACTACATTCAACACACTTTTGGTACAGACGCGAAAAAAATATTTTGTTATTGTTGGAAAAAAACAAAACATTTTTTTCACTCTTGTACAAAAGTGTGTTCAATGTAGTTAAGGCTTAATAGGAGATTTCACATTTAAAATGTCAATTTGCCAATAAAGAATAAGCAAGCTCATTTTTTTTCTACAATGTCATAATTTGGAAAATGGTGTCAGCAGGTATACAGTTTTTATACATAGCCATATTATTGGAAGCATTTTATGCCAAATTCTCTGTGCCAATTTTTTTCGGCAAACATATTGCCAGTATTTAGAGCTATGACTATAATTTGGCACATAAAATAGCATTTTGCCATTTGTGTAAATCCGGCATTATTATTTTGTCAGCAAAATGTCAAATCCTCGAGGTGTGTTCAGTTCAAATTTATAAGAAACGATTTAATTAAAAAACAGTTTAAAAACCATAATTGAACATACGAGTATATTAGAGCAAAAATAAATTAATACAATCTTACTTTCACAAAAACGAATATAAGCTTTCAAATATTTACACGCATGTTAAAATACCTACATATATGATGCACATTGCACACCTTCAGCACGTCCATCAAAATATGCATCGACATACATATATTCATATTTTAAGGAACATGAGACTTTAATATCTGCCCTCTGTGTGTCGTCTCCAGCAGTGCAAAGAGAAAAGATTTATTGCACAAATTTAATGTCTTCTTCATGGATTGCACTTCATCATAATACGTATCATCAAGTGATTCTTATGGTGCGCCCACGGATTAATTCAACGACCTGTTCGACGTATACAAGTTTCTTATTTTATAGATTCTTATAGATTTTGTAGTTTTGTTTTTTTTTCTTTAAATACCTTTGCATTAATGATTTCCTCAGGGTGTTTGGAAAATATTGAAAAATTCATAAATGTCTTGGCGTTTAGTGCTAATTGCTTAATGTGGCTTGAGGCTATGGAAGTAAGGAATGTCCTTTGATACGTCCTTCTACTCTTGACAATAATGATTTATTATATATTATTAAATGGTTTTGTTAAAACACTGTGTATACTTTGTATAAAATATGATACTAAATAATAGGTATTCCTTTTTTAAAAATAAAAAAAGAAAAAGAATAATTCTATAGTAGGCTGGTAAAGTTTATTTGAGTTTTATTAATTAAAAACGCTTAGACCACCTTAAGTGGACTTACAAAACCATGGAATAAAAGTTCAACCATTGACTGAAATTTCCTATTAATAAAAAATCAAACAAAATCTACTACAATAAGTATCAACTCTTTCTCTTTATATTCTGTCTGTGTAAATATTGTTCTTAAAGCCTAGTACTCAGTTCGAGCTAACGCAAATTTTATCTCTTCATATTTTTTCTCAAGCTATATTTGTAAGGTTGTTTAGTTTTTTCTTAATCCTTAGTACATGTCTTATAGATTAACAATTATAACGAGATATATAAGTAGGTACAGTTAATTTAACAACAATATAAATAAATAATTAAAAAATTTAAAAATGCAAACATAATGATATAATAAAATAAATAAATAATTAGTTCGTACATCTTAGGAGGTCTGAAACTGTACTCTTAAACGATACTCTACTAGATTGCAGAACAATATGATTATACAGTCCGTAACATTTGGATAGCCTCACCTTTTGTTTTTTTTTGCAGCTAACTGTTTTTGATGCTTTTTTGATGAGAACATAACGAAATACATATTAGATCTAAAGATAAGAGAGTTTTCTTGAGATTAAGAGAGTTTTTAACCAATCTCTTAACGTTAACGGTTTTTTTGAGCTAATATTGCTTGCAGTCAATAAAATGTGCATTTTTTTGTGTAACATTAGAATAGCCTCATTTGACTTATTACACAGTTTAAGCGAAAATTTGCCAGAGTGAGTATCAGAAAGCCATCGGGAATTTATAAATAGTTTATTTCTTCTGTTTCTATTTAATTTTTTTTTCTTTAAATCGTTTAAATAGGCAGACAAAATTCATTATCTGCAACGGAAATAGCCAAAATAGAGGCCTATAGTGAGCAAGGGGTTTCTAATCGATCTATAGCTAATAAACTTAATCGAAGCCCAAAAGTGATTAACAATTATTTTAAAGATCCGTTATTTTATGGCAAAAAATACAAAGGACGTACTTCTAAAGTACTTTCGAGCCGAGACAAGCGGAATATTACAAGATTAGCTTCCAATTCTACCTGCTCTCTGAATAAGATAAGGCACGGAATTTCATTAGAAGTTAGCCGAATGACCATAAGTAGAGTCATTAAAGGTCTTGGACACTTGATGCGCCTAAAACTAAAGAAAAAACCACCACTGAACAATGTGCGTAAGTTACAGCGGCTCAATTTTGCAAGACTTCACATTACATGGAATGCCGATGGCAGCAGCCATTCAAACGATTGGCGAAAAGTGATATTTTCAGATGAGAAAAAATTCAACTTGGATGGGCCGGACGGATATAACTATTACTTCCATGATTTAAGAAAGGAACAGTTATTTTTAGATCGACATCATATCCGAGAGGGAGGAGTAATGGTATGGGGTACAATATCATTTTATGGCACAATTGACTTATATTTTGTGAACTGTAAAATGTCGGCGGCATACTACAAGACTATATTAGAAACAGCACTACCTCAGTTCCAGGATACTTTTGGACCGATTCCGATTATTTTTCAGCAGGACAACGCACCTATCCACACTTCTGGTGTAATTAAAACATGGTTGCAAGACCAAAATATTCAACAATTATCCTGGCCACACTACTCTCCAGATTTAAACATAATCGAAAATGTTTGGGGGTGGTTAACACGCAAAGTTTATGAAGGTGGTAAGCAGTACGCAAATAAAGAGGAGCTTATTGAAGTCATTAAAGTTGCCTGGGCACAAATTTCTTTAAATCTCCTAAAATCTTTGTATGATTCCCTAAAAGATCGCGATTTTGACGTCATTCAAAATAAGGGTGGCTGTACAAAGTACTAAAATGATGTTATTAACTACATAAAATAAATAAAAACTGTTTTCTTAAAAAAAAAATTAATTTGTTTTCATTTTGACCAAAATAAACATGGTGAGGCTATTCTAATGTGACAACAAAAATATACGTTTTTGCGACTACAAACAAAACCACCTCACAAAATTCCGGCAGATTTTAAAAATCACTTGATTTTTTTTTTTTTATCTCAAGATCTTAGTCTTACTTTATCTATCATTTAATACACATTTCGATATATAGACATCAAAGAAGTGCCAAAAAAATCTAATTGGAAAATAAATTATGTGTGAGGCTATTCAAATGTTATGGACTGTATATAGAATTGAACACTGAAGAGGAATGAGTTCAAACTTATCATAGTTAGTCCTATGAAAATGAATATAAAAGAAGTTATAAACACTTAGAGATCTAAAGCTCGAGCAAGGGAACTATTCATTTATTTATTTATTACAGTTTTATAGCTCTTACATTTATTTTTGCTTGCTTTTGGTTTTGGCTTTTCCATTTATTCTGTATCTTTTTAGTATTCTTAATACTTAATTTCGTAAAATTATTTATTAATCTTAAAAAAAAAAAAAAAAAAAAAAAAAAAAAAAAAAAAAAAAAAAAAAAATTTTTAAACTTTATATGTAATCTCTGTAATAAAATTGAATTAACTTAAAATATAGCTTGTTAAAGGTTTGTAATAGGCGTAAGTTTATTAAAAACTGTTAGCTATTTTATAATCAATAAAAAAAAAAAAAAAAAAAAAAAAAAAATTTACGTATTTGGTATTTAAGAGAAAATTAAATTCTTTACAACTTCAATATAATTAATGCTAAAATGAATAGAAATGAAATGAAGATAAAACATTTTTTAAGGTAAAAGCTACAAGAAAAAAACCCTTATATAATACTTGAAAACTAATATTGCACATAAACCCAAAAGCGATATAAATAATATCTAATTTAAGAGATTAAGAATTAGCTCGTTATCAGAATAAGAACATCTTCTGAAGAAGTTATCTTGTAGGTTATATAGTACAAGTTTAATTTGCTTAACATTAGTTTTATCATGAAGCCTTATTGTTGAATAATGCCACGGCAAATTTAGCATTAATTTTAATATTTTTTTTGCACTCTTTGAATCTTTTTTAAATGAGTGTCAGCACAGTCAAACCACACTGGAGCACCATAAGTGAGTACAGGTTGGAAAATGGTTTTGAATATTAATATTTTATTATGCATACTAAGACATGATTTGCGATTTATGAAAGGGTATAAAATTCTTATAAGAATATTTGTTTTGTTAATCGTATTGGAAATATGTTTCTCAAAAGTCAGCTTCCTATCAAGTGTAAGACCTAAGTACTTGCAGCTTTCAGACCAAGGGATGTCAGCAGAATTAAGCTGTAACATTGCTTGTGGCACGAATTCTGCTTTTCTTCGCCGAGAAAGCCAGATTGCACATGATGTCTGAGCATTAGCTTTGATTTTCCACCTTAGAAAAAAAGTTTGTAAGATGTTCAGAGAACATTGTAAGCTCTCGGGAGCGACTTGAGGCAATACGCTGGATGCGAAGAGGGCTGTATCGTCTGCAAACATAGCTAGTTTGGTGTTTTCATCTAAAGCTGGCAGGTCAGACAAGTAAATGTTGAAAAGTATGGACCGGAGCACAGAACCCTGATGTACACCGCTGGCTTTATCATACAAAGAATATTTAACATTGCCTGCATATACAGCAAACTTTCTGTTAAGTAAAAAGCTCCATATTACAGTAAACTAAATTTTCACGTGATCTGGGCCCTTAACCTTTGTTAGGGATTGAAAGAAAAACACGACCTTTATACTTAAGAGTTTAATTACGACTAATAATTCAAGTAGGTACATGTCATCATTACAATTGTGTTTCAGTCATAAACTAATAACGTAAAGACCGGAAACCTCTGCTTTCATTTGACATTTGCCAACAAGCTGAAACACGCACACAAGTAACTCTTCTGTTCCTCTTCCAATAGACACATACGAGTAGACAGTACAACCCTAGTAATTGGTTTTTGTTTTATTTTTCGATTTCCTATCTATTCATGGATAGAGTTTCAAAGCTACAAATACAACAATGTAAGCAAATGGGTTTTGGGGGGTGAAACGTACGAAAGTTTCCAATCTTAGTATGGCTTATTTGTGGTTTCAGTTCCATTTGATATGAATGTAATAATAGCTGTGTTTTATTGGGAATCTATCCATTGTACAGTAAGTAATTCCCAAAAAAACGCATCGACCGTAGCAGCTTTTTTATTTTTGTAAAAATGGTACACCTGCACAGCAGTCCCAAGTAATGAAAGAGTCTTTTCCAAAGTAAAATTATTAAAAAATCTAAATTAGGAACAATAATTAGCATTTATTCATATAAAATAGAAAGTAGAAAAACGTACCAATATTTAATTTAGGTTTCAATTTTTCTGCATGTGTTCACTTTTTCTGCATTTGCAATTTTAAATTCGAACATTCATTTTGCACCAATAGAAAGGAAATGATAAGTGAACGGGTTTGTTCATAGACTATGGTTAAGTCTCTTTTTACACAGGACAATTTTTGTATTGCTTTAAAAACCGTCAATGCCTTTCACACGAGAAAACACACTTGCCGGAGATTTGCTTGTTTCCTTTTAATGTTTCTTGGTTTTGAACGCACATAACAACGTAGTTTAAATTGTTCACTCCCATTACATTTCCCCTTTATATTTCATGCATTTATTTATTTTCTGAGTAAATCGATAGCTAGAGTTTTATTTTTTAAGTCAATTTACAAATTTATTTTCTGAGTATGTCCCCTTTCACACAAGGAAACTGAGTTGCCGGCAAATGAGAGTTTGTTGGCGAGAAGGGCATGAAGTAAGGGGAATGAAAAAATCTCCCCGGTCAACGATTCGAAGAGATTTTTTTGACGTTTTGCTTTGCATTCCAATTAGCCCGACAAAATCTTCCCAGTTTCCTCCTCAGTTTCTTGGTGACAGTTTCGTGTGAAAGGTACAAGGCAATTAAAGGAAAACGTCAAAAAAATCTCCAGCAACTGGTTTCCATACTGCACTTAACATACGCGGATTAAGGAACAAATAGCTAAAATTTGGTTTGCAATTTCCATGTCCATGTCCAGAAAAAAAAACAATGGGATCACAAAATTGTACACCCAGTCCTTGTCCATGCACTGAAGCAATTACCGTTCATGGCCAACGTTCATTAAACAGTGAGGAAAAAGCAAATTTTGTGAAGTTCAGTTGCCGCTTAGTGCGCTTAGGCCAGGCGCGCACATGCATTTTTTTCCGAAACGAAATAGTTTAATCACTAATTGAACGAATATCGCGCACATAAGCAACTTAAAAATCAATCAACGAGATAAACCAACACACAGATAACATATTGATTTAATGTGCGCGCAGTTACATTATAGTTCGGTGTGATTCAAACTGAAGAACTTATTTGGGGCGATCGTTCGATTTGTGCCAAAACACAAACCTTTAAGTTGCTCGAATCGCGGACTGAATAGTTTTTGCATGCGCGCGCATTCTCATATAATTCCATGGTATTCACTTTAGCAACCAAACTGTTGCAAAACTGTAAGTTGCATATGTGCGCGCCTGGCATTATAGCTCATAGAATTTCATACGAATAAATATTTTGCGGCGCAGTGTCGAGCAGTTCCTCTATAGTGCAGTTCCACTGAATGCGGTTTGTCTTTTCAAATTGCTTTTTTGTAGATCTAAATAAAAAGATGATTTTTTTCACCAAACTCCGTTTATTTATAACTATCAATAAAAATTGAACACAAAACGAATATTGGTCTTAGTTAGTCAAAAATAAAAGTGAGACCGAATTCATTCCATAGATATTGATTTTTTTTTCAAAATGGAAATCGAAATTTGTTAAAATTGATTAATTGACATTAGGGGTATGCAAAATTGAAGATATAGGTGGAATTTTAGACGTGCTCCAGAAAATAATTGAGCAAAGAATATAGTTTTTAATCGTAAAAGTTAGAAACTTTTCAGAAGAACAGCTTATAATTTATTAAAAAATGGAATTATCTAAGATCTTAGAAATATAAACTGGCCAACTATAAAAAAAAAGAATCAAAAAGATCGATTTGTCTTACGAATGAAATTAATAATTATAACACTCCATGAACACATCCATCGAGATTCAACCCAATTATCAATCGTACCAACAAAACTAACAAAATCAAATTCGAGAATCGAATAAACGTCATCGAGCCATCCACCGTAGCTTCTACTTTAACTTTTTATCGACCGTAGAGAATTGTATGTAAAATGCTACGACGGATAAACTTACGACGGATAAATTTCCCAATAAAACACAGCTAATATTATAATGAAAATGTAAGTATGTGTGTGTTACTTTATATATTATTGTCAATTAAAGATCTAAGCACTTCACTTTTTTGTTTAAGAACAATAATAGGAGGAACAATATCCTTGGGATTGACAGGTTCACTTTCTTCAATGTCTGCGCTATCCATTCGGTCTTCGCATGAAGATTGAAGTGGCAAATAATAGTTATCGTCTTTAACATTTTTAATCATATTAGCATTACTATAAACACTTTTAGATTGACTATAGTCTTTTCTAAGCCTTTTGCTATTAGTCTTATGGAGGATGAATTCTTCACCCTCCTTTACTTCTTTTTCTTTTTTCGGAAATGTTTAGATAATCACTAATAAACACGTGCTACACAGTTGACAAACGTCAAGCGAATGAGAACTATTCATTGCGTGGTTACAAATGACATCTCCAACAAACATAAATAAATTACATTGACGTCTTGAACGAAGCAAACATAAATCAATGAGTTGACATCTCACTTCGTAAGATGGCATAACTCCATTTATCCAATTGAGTTTCCAGATCTCGTATCTTGTGAATTTTCTTTGAACAGATTCAATACGATTTATGCTGCGATCGTACGAAGGGCCCCAAATACAATACGCATATTCCAAAACAGATCTTATCAATGAAACATATCTCCATTTAAGCGTATACGGATCTGAGAATTCATTCGAATTCCTTTTAAAAAAGACTTACAAGCTATTAGATTTAGATATAATATAAGCATAATGTTTACTAAAACTCATCTTACTATTAAGAATAACCCCAAGGTCTTTATGAAAGTAATTTCTTCTTAAATCAGACACGTCAATTTTATAAGCAAATAAAGTAGGACTGCGAGATCTCGTATACGATATGGAAAGGCATTTGCTGATGTTGATGTTGAGGTGAAGATTGTTGTTTATACACCAATCATAAAGCCGTTCTAGATCAGACTGTAAGAGTTTACAATCAGACACAGATATGATTGAACGAAATAATTGGTTGAAGTACAAAATAAATCAAGACTTAATAGACACCAGGGACTTATTGGAACAGGAAATAGTACCCTCACTACTGTAACTACCTTTAAGTGGCTTCATGTTTCTAAATTTCACCATAATACTCCTCCTGAGAATTTAATAAAACATATTTCATCACAAACTGGTATACCTGAGCATTTTCTTAAGTGCTATAATCTTACGAATAAAAATATGCCGGAACCGGATATCAAATATGTAAACTTTAAATTGAGCGTTCCATCTGGTCGTTTGAACCGTTTATCGTTATGGCCAAGCTTTGTTAAAGTGAAAAAATTTATAAACTAGGGCCTGTAAAATAACTTTGTCTGATAATGCTGTTAATTCAACTCTATACAACTTACAACTTTCCAATGGTACTGATTATGCGGTTGATTCATCTCATAATATTTTGAATTCCACAAGTAATTTATTGTTTTGGTATCAAAATGTAGGAGGAATAAGATCTAAATTAGATTATTTATATATGGTTTTCTCATCTTGTAATTATGATGTACTAATGTTAAGAGAAACATGGCTAATTGTAAATCAACTAACATCTGAAATATATGACTTTAAGTATATATTATACAGTATTTGGTAAAGATAGAAGTAATTTACAGGTATGGATAAGGACGGTGGAGTTAGGATTGCCATCCGTCCCTCCTTGCCCTGTAAACAGGTAAATTTGCTTTCAAATCAAAATTATTCTGATTTAAATTGCGATGTAGATCAATCAATTGTATCGCTTTTGTTAAACAAGAAAACGGAAATATTTATCATGTTAAGTCACATTCCTCCTTGGAGTTCTCTTGAAATATATAAAATATATCAAATTAATTGTAAAAAACAATTTAGAAAACCTCAATAACTCGCAAAATGTTATATGTATTGGCGACTTTAATATAGGTAATATTATATGGACTTTGGACTCTGATGATAAATATTTATACCTTCTAATGTAAACTCTGAAATTGAGGTAGATTTTATTGACTTTTATAATCAATTTGGCACGAGTACGATAACTTTGGCGCCAAGATATAATAACGGTTTTTGGTAGAGGGGCTTAATACAAGCATTTTTTACTATGGAAGGGGGGGGGGGTCTATCTCACCTCGTTTAGGCGAGAGGGGTAGTTTTATAAAATTTACTTAAAATCTAGAAAAAAAAATATTTAAAAACAACGGCAACACTTACAGTTATAAATTATACTTTTTTAAAAAGTCAGAACTCTACAATTTATAATAAATTTTAAGTAAAGTTGTTTCAGTCAATAGTTTTTGAAATAATTGACTTCAAACTCAAAATTTAACAAAAGTTAAAAAAATCACTTTGAGTATTATTTTTCTCATGATTATAAATACCAATAAGGAAGTAGTTAACTGTTCCAATTAATTTTTAATCAAACACTGAACACTATTCGTTTCTATGTTTTCTAGTTTTTGAGAAAATTGAAAAACAAAAAAAAATAATTTTGTATCAGATGGGTGCATGTAAAGTTTCTTTTGCATTTAAAGAATCTGGATTAAAAAAAATAATTGATATTATATACATAAACGTATGTACATAGAAAAAAGAAACACTTAATAACCGCATTAACTGTAATAAAATCACAAAGGTATATATGAAATTTACGATGCAAACAGTGAGATGCCTAAGGGGGGCATGCTGCCCCCCTTCAACCCCCCTGCTTGGGCTCACTATAGGCTTTGGGGAGGGTGAAAATTTTGTTATATGCAAAGTTTCTTTAAAATTAAAAATTAAAAATTTGGGTTTAAAGAACAAGTATAGTTTTACTATTTTTCAATTACATATCTTAAAAACTAGAAGACATAAAAAGAAGTAGTTTTCTGTGTTTAATAAAAAAATAATTGGAGCAGTTAACTACATCAATTATTTTTTTATCGATATCCATAATCATGAGAAAAATAATATTCAAAGTGATTTTTGTAACTTTTTTTTCATAAATTTTGACTTTTGAAAAAGGTATAATTTATAACTGTAAGTGTTGCCGTTCTCTTTTAATATTTTTTTAAAGATTTTAAGTAAATTTTTATAAAATTGCCCCACCCGCCTAAACGAGGGGAGAAAGACCCCCCCCCCTACCATAGTAAAAAATGCTTGTATTAAGCCCCTCTACCAAAAACCGTTATTATATCTTGGCGCCAAAGTTATCGTACTCTCCCCATCAATTTGATTTAACTCAAATTAATTCCTTTAAAAATGATTTATCAAGATTATTAGATCTAATTTTTGTTGATAAAGAATTTGATATTTGTGTATATAAATCCGACTTTCCAATAGTTAATAATTCTATGCACCATGTTGCATTAGGTGGAAATTTTCATATCTATGCTTATATTAAAAAAAAGTTTATAAATAATACATATGTTCCAAACTTCGGGAAAGCGAACTTTAATGCAATGAATGATTATTTTTTTCCATTAATTGGGATTCTTTTTTTCAATTAAACCGACGGACGTTCAATTGGAGCTCGCTAAAAAAAATTATGATGGCTATTAAAGAGGCAGTACGTCAGTTTGTTTCTAATAAGAAACTGAAAACAAGTTCTCATCCGATCTGGTTTAATAAGAGATTAGTAAATCTAAAGAATAGAAAAAATGAAGCTTTTAAAGTTTTTAAACTTAATCGTAATTGTCCAGAGGTATGCGCCAATTATAAAGTAATTCAACACGAATTTAACATTCTAAAACTACTGGTTATCCAAGCTGTATGAAATATTTAAATACAACAACGAAAGATATTAATTTAATATGTAATCTTTTTGCTAGTTATTTTAAATCGGTTTATTCTGTGGAATCTATTACAGATCTAGTATTATAAACAGTTTCTAAAGTTCTTGATATAGGATCTGTGGTTTTGGATGTTTCTGAGGTTGAAGAAGCTATTTTAAAGCTAGATGCTAGCAAGAAGGAAGGGCCTGATGGCATTGCACCTATTATTTTGCTTAAATGTGCTAAGTCATTAGCCAAACCGTTTAAATCAATTTTAAATTCTTAACTTTCCAAAGGAAAATTTCTAGACTGTTGGAAACTGTCGTTTCTAACCCCAGTTTTCAAATCAGGATCTAAGCAAGAAATAACTAATTACCGGCCTATTAGCAAAATTTCAGCTATAACAAACAATAGATTTGCATTTCAATTAAAAGGCCATATATCTGAGTATCAACAGTTTTAATTTCCGGCAAATCGACAGCAACGAATCTTACATTAATGACAAATCATATTATTAATAATTTTGAAAGTCATATTCAAACTGATATAATATTCACAGATTTTGCAAAAGCATTTGATCGTGTAAGCCATCGTGTGCTTCTTTATAAATTATCGTCCTTGGGATTTCATTCCGAACTCATGAGTTGGATTTAATAATACCTTATTAATAGAATTCAAATAGTTAAAATTGACAAATGTTACTCAGATAACATCTATGTATCATCTGGGGTGCCGCAAGTTAGTCATTTTGGTCCATTGTTGTTCCTTTATTTATAAATGATATTCCTTCAATTTTTGTATCTTCGTTATGTCTTTTATTTGCTGATGACTTAAAGTTGTATCATAAGATAGAGTCATTATAGAATTGGTATTCACTTCGTATTTAGATTAACTGAATGGTGTCACAATAATTTTCTTTTTTTTAAATATTACGAAATGTCAAATTCAATTATGTAGTAAATAATGAAATTCTGGAGCGCGTTGAACGTAAAAAGGATGTAGGGATTATTTTAGAAAGTAAGCTTTCATTTTTACCTCATATTGATTATATTGTGAATAAGGCTAATCAAATGCTTGGATTTGTTAAGAGGAATAAAAGAGAATTCTAAGATCCTTATTCAATTAAGTCACTTTTTAATTCACTGGTAAGATCTGTATTAGAATACTCTAGTACGGCTTGGACTCCATTCTATAAAAACTCATCTAACAGAATTGAAAAAGTTCAAAAGAATTTTACTAGATATTTGATCTTTAAATTAAATTGGCGCATGGACATGCCAACTTACAAATCTAGGTGTTTACTGTTTGGTATAAATACCCTGGAAAATCGGCGTACTTGCTTCTCTGTTATGTTCATCAGAGATTTATTATCGTATCACATTAAATGTCCTCAGTTACTTTATTTTATAAATTTACGCATTCCTCAAAGAAATTGTCCCGAGTCAAAGTTACTGCATGAATATTTTCAGTGTACAAATTATGGCCTAAATGAGACAATGTCTCGTTGCATTAGGGAAACTAACGTTGTTTGTTCTAGAATAGATATTTTTAAAAATTGTACAAGAGATACTTTCAAGTTCCATAAATTAAATGTTATAGTCATACAACCCGTTTAAAATACATATCTACATAATTATTATAATATCGAAACTATATTATTTCTATTTTATTTTAACCTTTGTAAACATGTATGTAGCATGTAGTCTAAAAGGGAACTTCTCTCTGCTTGATGAATAATAAATAATAATAATAATAGTAATTTTAAGTCATCAGCAAAAAGTCAGCAAGATGACGACAAGAAAACATTAGGAACATCATCAATGAATATAAGAAAAAGAAGTGGACCAAGATGGCTACCTTGAGGAATGCCAGAATAATTGAAAATAGTTTTAGAGTCTTTTGAACCAATAGCTCCAGACTGCTTATGATAACATTTGATCCATTTTATCAAAATCGAATGAATTCCAAAGATTTCAAGTTTTTGAATAAGAACACAATGATCAACTCTCTCAAAGGCTTTGGAAAAATCCGTATATATAGTATCGTCTTGATATCAAATTTCCATTTTGCTTAAATAGTAATTAGAAAAGATGGCGAGATTAGGGGGTGGCCGTGGCGCGATAGTTGTGTGCCCGCCTGTCAACCTCGTGGATGCAGGTTCGATTCCTGCCGTTGTCTATGTCTTCTTATATTCCAATAAAAACCAATTCTCAAAATTGTCATAAAATAAGTGGCAGCTTTGCTCATTACATGCTGTTTAGGCATAACACTAACAACATGTAATTGAATAAACTAGCATACCCATAAAATATGACAGAGAACTAAATAAAAATAATGCGAATTATAAGGGACATACATAAATTAGACACGGTAATTCTCCCCGCATTAGTTCAGCCGCCATCCCTGGAGATAAATCTGAGACAACAACCAGCTCTAGTCTCAGAACATCGCGCCACACATCTATCCTATCCTTCTTTCTCTTCTTCCACCGGATGCCCGCGCTGTGTTAAGAAAAACATATAATGGGTATTCATAATCCCATGAGCGCGTGCAAAGTTATAAAAAAAAAAAAAGTTGGGTAACAGTTGACCTACCGCGAATGAAACTGCTGTACATCAGATAAACCATTTTTAAATAAATCATAAAGTTTGTTTTTGACAATGGCTTCAAAGGTGTATGAATGAGAACAGTAGCGTATCTAAGAAATTAATTGTAGGGGAAAATAAGATCACATTCACTGATGATATTAATGTTAAAGGCTGTTTTTAAAAAATAATTTACCTACATTGATTAAATGTTGCTTTACTCTATATTTAATGTTGAGTTACGTGCTTAAGAAAGATTTATAATATCGATAACAAATTTGCAATGAATGAGAAAAATAACGCTTTAACAAAAATTAACGGAAATTCGTTTGAGTGTTTCTATGCATTTTTAATATATTTACATTATACATACGTGTAATTTCAATTAAATATAAATATATGCAAAGGTAATACTTTGTCCAGTTTCGATATATTTTTGTATTGATTTATTATATTTCTCGATTTTTTCAGCTTCAATCCGATTGCTCTTAAAGCTCATTGATTTTTCATAATTTATTATTTCCCCTATTTATGCAAATACACACTTGGATAACAAACCTCCAAATAAATCTTAGAAATATTTTATAGGTACTTTTATTCAAATAGTACGTCCTCATTGTACCTACTCTTTCTAATTATAGAGACGCTACTGTCTAACTGAACTCAGATGTTGAATTGTTTTAATTCTTGCAAGTTTGTGTTAAATAAATATAATATAATATAATTTTCTGTTACAATAGGGTTCAGGTATAATAAAAGTGTAAGACTTTTATATTCAGTACATTTTATTGGTGTAGTGCAAAAAAATGCTACACTTTTGCAATGATACAAGACCAGTTACATCGGCTCGTGAATACACCTAATGATTCGGACTTTATTTGGCTTGGTAAAATTTAGTGAAGATGTACAGTTCGAAACAAAAATTTTTATTTTGCGTTGAGGTGAGTACTGGTCGGGAAAAATTAGAGAGAGATAAAATTTATCCTGGGAAAAAAATTGTATGAGAAATAATATTTTTCCCCAACTGAGTACTGTGATTAAAAGTGTCAATTCATAGTCTTTCACTAGACCACCGCCTTCGATGGTCTAGCGAAGGACTAAATTGATAAACGTCAAATAGCAGAAATTCTGTTTTATTAATAGAATTTCGCACTTAGTCCACGGAGAAGTCCTAAATCTTTCCTAGTCCATGTTTATTAATTATTAATTTTATTAATTAATATATTTCTCTCAGATCATATATTGTGTTTTGACAGATAATATCAAAAGAAATGTCAGCAGTTCGAAATGTATTTTAAGCTAGACAGCTTACTTGTCAAGCTTTGTCAGATTGAAGAGACAATTTTCGTTAAATGACTATATTCGATAGTGCGTTTAAATTCGGTAAGACCAATTTTCATACTCATCATCCGATGATGAAAATGTTTTTTTTCAGAAGTGTTTTTATCAGTCATTAACCAATACTACAAATAAATCTGGACAAAAAGTTTCATTGAAAAGATCAAATCTCGATTTTGAGAGGAGATCTTTGAAATTTGAATGAAACTCGCTATTAGTGTTCGCGATCGGTTAACCTCAGAAACAGAGATTATCAATTATAAAACGTTATTAACGATATCATTTTAACATAATGTCAAAATGCACGAATATACGTTAATTTGTTGGTCATCGGTTGCAAATGAAGAAAAAGATTTTTAAAAAACTATAAACAATAACTTAATTAACTATGTTTTATATTTTACTTGAATAAAAGTTAGTATTTGATAGTAAATTTAATATTTTTTCAGCACTCTTTTATATTTTGTAGCAACTGCCCAAGCACAACATTTATAATCAGATCGGTTAATGTGGAATTTTTTACGGCACATTAAAAAAATGCAAGCAAAAACAAAAACCAACAACTACAATGCTACAAGGTATTGAGGACGATTTTTATAGCTTAACCCAAGGTTTACATTTATGAATTTGAACATGTTTTCTGGACAAAACAAAAAGCTTCAATATTGACATTTTATTCGTTTGACTGACACTTTGTATTGACTTTTTTTCTGAATGATGGGAATTTATAAAAAAAAAATATAATAAATTCATTACATTATGTATTGATGTGTAATTTGAGTGTCAATTCTTGCGAAGATAAGAAAAATTGACAACTTATCACAGCTCTGACAGTTAATGCGATAAAAACATGGTTGTAAATCAAAACAAAGCCGACAAAGGAGTAACCGCAGAATTGTGTTCAGTAGGAGAATTTTCCTTGTAGAAAAAAAATAATATCACTCATGTATCCCAATGTTGTCGAGTCAATCGAATAACACACAGGTTTCGGATTCATCAAAGTGTAAGGCATGTTGAATTCACGTGTTGAGCAAATTATGTTTGAACCGAAAATTGTTGGAATTGTAGGACAAAAATATGTGCACGAATGGATCACACAAACTCTTGGTGGTCTGGTTCTGGTTCCTATAACGTGGCTAAGCATTGAAAATAGAATGTGAGAATTTTTTAAAACAAATGCCTTATAACTCCTTCAGTTTTTTTTTTAAATTTGGTATGCAATAATTTGGAAGTAAAATCTAAATTCAGTCGCAGCCGTGATTCAGTTCACACTCACTTTTTACACAAAATATAATAAGGGTGAATTCAGAAAAATAACCCTTTCAGTCACGTTGAATTCATATATCAATTATAAAATTTATTAAGAAATCGCTTTCGTAATCAACGACTAAAGTCCCTTTGGTAATTTAGAATGATCGACATTTTGGTGTTCTAACTTCGTCCTTCTCGACAGTGTTTCCGGGTACACGGAAAGGTGGTCATAATTAAATAAAATTTGAACTAACTGAGTTAAAAAAAAGACCACAAAATCTGTAGTTAATAACAAAACGTATTTTATCCATTCGAGCTTTTGTTCCAAAATCCATTATATCCAAAATTTTTGTTCACATCTAATTCCATTGCATCCATTCAAAATACATTTTTAGGTATACAGGAAAAACCCTTTAATTCGGAAAAATAATGTTTCCGAATAAAATAGATTTTTCCGAATAAATGCGAGTCGGTTTTCACAATATGTTCCAATTTAGAAGCAAATCCATCCAAGGGTAGGCTGCAGACTCGAAGACGGATCGTAAACACCACTTTTTTGGTGTTCCCTATGATCGTAATGTCATGCTTGATTGTTAGAATTTTTTTTCACGAATCTTTAACTTGCCTTATAGTACCTACAGTTGCAAGTAAAAATAAATTCATTTTAGTATGAAAAGAAAATAAATAAATGTAAAAATGCTTTGCTTTCTCGTTGGGCACTAAAAACTCAAATGACATGTATAAAACACTAAGTTTTTTTTTGAAATTTGTCATAAGTCGTTGGCACAATACTGCACTCGTGCTTAGATTTCATAGTTCGTAGTTCTTAGAACCCTGTAATTCCCTCCAGGAGCTTCGATACCAGCTGATCTATTGCACCTTAGAATAAATATTCATTGCGCCCAGGGACATATTATACCTGCTGAATTACCAGAACGGAAGCCTACTGTTCCAAAAGTAACCAGGAGCACTTTACAATAATATCAGCTTCTATAAGGTTTCGGTAGGTCTTATCAAAACTAAGTGATTGAATCTTAGATGATTTCATGGGTTAATTTTAAGAAAGAAAAGAAGGAAACATTCTTATTAGGATTGGGGGTTAATTTCTGCAAAAATTAAAATTTAAAAAAAAATTATTAAAAATCAAACGATATACCAATGATGTGCTTTAGCTTTTTGCCGGCTAATATTACACTCTATTACTTTTACTTTTACTTGTTTTTTTTTTTCAAATCAAGTTATCTTGTCAAAAGTTTTAGAGAAATTAAATTTCGAAGTCAAATTTATTTCAAAAAGTAAAATGTGAATTTTCTTTCAAGTCGATTATTTTTTTGAAAATTTTCAAAAATGTTCCATCGTGCCAACGCAAATACCCATAAGGCGACAGACGATATGAGGAATATAGATTCTTTGGATAACTTCTTCATCAGGAGTATGGTAAGTTTGATTAAAATTCTATTCTATCTATTTTACAAAAAAACAATATTTCGCATATGTGCATATGAACATACATACATACATATGTATGTATGTGGATGATGCTTTGTATTGTTAGTAATAGGTTTTGATATATATATTTATGTTTCTTATATTTTCATTTATTTGTATTTATATTACCTATACTTTTACTGTTTTTTTTTTCAAATCAAGTTATTTTTTCAAAAGTTTTAGAGAAATTAAATTTCGAAGTCAAATTTATTTCAAAAAGCAAAATGTGAATTATGCAAGTCGACGCAAATACCCATAAGGCGACAGACGATATGAGGAATATAGATTCTTTGGATAACTCCTTCATCAAGAGTATGGTAAGTTTGATTAAAATTCTATTCTATCTATTTTACAAAAAAACAATATTTCGCATATGTGCATATGAACATACATACATACATATGTATGTATGTCGATGATGCTTTGTATTGTTAGTAATAGGTTTTGATATATATATTTATGTTTCTTATATTTTCATTTATTTGTATTTATATTTTTCTATTATTTTTACACCAACAATATTATAAGATTGTTAATTTAACGGCAATTTACCGTCCCAGCGGACTGGCCAAATATAAGAGCTATTATATAAATTCTTCCGTAGAACTCTATTTAACAGAAGCAAATTATAGAGCAACTAGACATCGGAGTTCACTGATTCCCTTCCTTCCCCAAATTCCCATGTAGGTAATTTGTTTAGGCTCATCATTTTTTTTTCACGAATCTTTAACTTGCCTTATAGTACCTACAGTTGCAAGTAAAAATAAATTCATTTTAGTATGTGTTAGAGCTCTAAATTAAAAGTCAAGTGTTCTGTTCGAGAGTTTAGTAACAACTAACTTACAATTGGTATAAGAAAACGAGAACAATTAAGAATTCAAGAAAATGGTCTAATGCTAATAATTGAGTATGAGCGTTGATATAAAAGAAACATAGAAAAGCTAATTCACAATACTCTTTCAACACTCTCCCTCAACGTGAATCAGAAATACATTTTAAAAATATTATTGAATTCGTAAATATTATTTATATATCATTTTAAAAATTATGCATCTATATAATTCAATTTTTTTTTTTTTTTTTATTTAACTAGTCCTAACAGTTTACAAAATTTATTATGCTTTACTTTTTGTAGGTTCTTAGTTAAGACATCTGCTATCATTTCAATCGTTGGAATGTAGTTTAAATTTATAGCACCGCTACTGTACACCTCCCTTATATGGTGATATTTAATGCCTATGTGTTTGCTCCGTGGAAGGTGAACGGGATTTTTCACCATCTGTTGGGCACTAAGGTTGTCACCATTCAAAATTATATGAGATTTGGCAAACTCGCTGCCTCCAAGCTCACAAACCAATTTTTTTAGATAAACAGCTTCTTTTGCAGATGCGGATAGGGCCATGTACTCTGCCTCGGTACTGCTTAATGCCACCGTTTGTTGTTTCTTGGACTCCCAAGATAAGGCAGCACCACCAAGCATGAAAACAAAACCAGTATACGACTTTCGGTCTAGTATGTCTCCACCCCAGTCGGCATCAACAAGTTGTTTCCCTGTAGGAAAATAATACAATTTGTAATTAGTACAGTTTAAGTACCTCAATAAATGTTTGACTGCTGTTAAGTGTTCTTCATGTGGGTCCGAATTAAAACGAGCCAATTTGCTGACCGAATGAATGATGCCTGGCCGTGTTGGAATTGACAAATAGATTAATGACCCGATGATGGACTGGTACTGCTCTCTGTTCACTCGCTTACAATTTTTATCTTGACATCCAAGCTGCTGTCCAGGATCTAACGGAGTTTGGTTTTGTTTGCATTCCACCATTCCAGTTTCTTTTAGAAGATTTAAAATAAACTGATTTTGACAAACAGTGATCGGGCCAGTGTCGCCTTCACGGTTAATTTCAAAACCGAGAAAATGATGTAATGGACCATTATCGACGACTTTAAACTCCTTTTTAAGCTGATCCTTCATTTCTTGAATCGATTCCTCGCATCTAGCAGCCAAAATAAAATCATCTACATACACCGCAATGATTCTTAAATCACCCTCATCATCCGTCACATAAACGCAACATTCGCTTGTACATTGGCGATATCCAATTCTCCGTAACACCGAGTCTAGTTTTTCATTCCAAGCTCTCCCTGATTGCTTTAAGCCGTACAAAGCTTTTCTCAACTTCAAAACTAGATTCGGATTCTTTGGGTTGACAAAATTTTCCGGCTGCTTCATATACACGTCTTCTTGAAGTTCTCCGTTCAAGTAAGCAGAGGATACGTCCATTTGGTGCAAGAAAAGCTTCTTTTCAACAGCTAGGGCTAGGATCATTCGAATGGTGGAATATCTAACTACTGGTGAAAACGTTTCTTTATAATTCATCCCAAAAATCTGATTAAAACCTTTTGCGACTAGCCGTGCTTTAAACCTTTGAAGTTCGCCATGTTCATCCTTCTTTACCGTAAAAACCCATCGACATCCTATAGGTTTGGCATCTTCAGGAAGCTCTACTAAATCCCATGTGTTGTTGGATATCAGATTCTGGTATTCTTCATCGACTGCGTTCATCCACATCGAATACTCAGGAAGCGATAAAGCTTCTGACATGGTTTGAGGAATCGTAATTTTATTTCTTATTTCAATACTATTCAATATGTTAAACTTTTTTCTTGGTCTTCCAGGCTTACCGGTTCTGATAATCTTCGGCCTACCTTTGGCATACATCGTCGTCGGCGTTTTCTGATTATCTTCTTCGCTACTTGTATTCGACCGTTTTCGCTTTGAATATCGTCTGTTCACAATGTCTTGTTCAGCTTGTACTTCTTGTGTTTGCTCTTCATCTTTATGTGATATTTCATTTTATTCTAAGTTTTCTTTCTGTAGTTCGATTTGTTGTCCCTGATCCGAATGCTGTAGTTCCTGTTCTTGCAATATCGCCTTAGCATTATCATCATTCTGCATCTGGAACCTCTGTCCATCATCTTCATTCCCTTCTTCCAGCAAAAACGTCTCTAAGCCACCAAAATCAAAAACAAAACATCTCTTCGTTCAATAACCCTTCTATTGGATTTATCATACAGTCGATATGCCTTTGAAGTGCCTGAGTAACCAACCATCAAATATTCTTCAACTTTAGGATGAAATTTTGAAAAAGATTTGGCCTTATTTAGGGCTATTGCTGTACAGCCAAAGGTTCTAAAATGGCTAACATTGGGTTTTCGACCAGTCCACACCTCTTCAGGTGTGACATTTATAAGAATTTTCGTCGGACATCGATTCCTTAAATACACTGCTGTATTCACAGCCTCAGCCCACATACCTTCATCAATCCCAGATTGAATAAGCATGCACCTTGCCATCTCCACTATAGTTCTATTGGCCCTTTCGGCAACTCCATTTTGCTTGGGAGTGTAAACAACAGAAAACTGACGACCTATACCACAGTCCTCCAAATAGTTATTAAAATCTTGGCTACGGTACTCACTTCCGTTATCACTTCGCAAAGTCTTTATTAATTTTCCAGTTTCACGCTCAACCCAGGACTTGAACTGTCAAAAAATCTCGAATATCTCACTTTTCGCTTTCATAAAGTAGACGAACACTTTGCGTGATCTATCATCAATAAAAGTAGCGAAGTACCTAGCTCCTCCGAGAGATACCTTTCTCATAGGGCCGCAGATATCGGTATGGACGAGTTCTAATAAATCGTTTGACCTTGTGAATGATTCATTTGGAAAAGAATTCGCGCAAATTTTTCCTTTCATGCAAATCTTACATTGGAAGTTATCTGGGACATTACCTGACGAGAACCCACTGACTATCTTATTAGAGAACACTTGACTCATGCTGTTAACATTAAGGTGGCCATATCTATCATGCCATTTCTTAAAATTATTAAAATTTGGACTACATGCATATAAAGTCTTTACTTGACTATACTTGAACACAAAGAGATCATTGTCTAGGCATGCAATTAAAATTGTTCGACCATTCTGTTTGATTTTGGCACAACCTTTTTCGAACTCAACACTACAACCACTTTCTATTGCCTTACTAACAGAAATGAAGTTTGCATTAACACCAGGAACAAACAAAACATTTTTTAATCGAAGCTCACAAAAATCTGTTTTGAGAACAACGGTACCAATACCGCTGGCCGTTATATGATTGTCACCAGCTAATTTGATCTGTTCTTCGCACGCTTGAATAACAGTAAACAAAGATTTATCGCAACATATATGTGAAGTGGCCCCGCTATCAATACACCAAAATTGCGGACCAAGAATGTCGTTGTGAGAAGTTGCGAGCATAGAGAAAGAAGCAATTGGTTTATTATCATAAGACTTTTTTGGTTCTTTGCACATTGATGCGAAGTGACCCCTCTTGCCGCAGTTATAGCACTTCCCAAACGGTTTCTTTTTATGTGCGAATTTGTGCTTATTACTTAATCGCGCTGCATAAGCGTGCTCAAAGCCCTCTTCATTTTTACCCAGAATTTCACCCTTTTCGAAGCGACGATCTCCCTCTTCCAACAGCTTGACTTTGAGACTACTTAAATCTGGCAATGCATCGCGAGATTTTATTGCGACAACGAAACTCTCTAAACACTTTGGGAGGCTTGAAAGCAAAATTATTACTAGAAGCTCGTCATTTATTACAAAATCAATTTCAGTAAGTTTTTCTACTATATCTGAAAAACGGTTTACATACTCTGTTATATTCTCCTTTTCCCCTAGTTTCATATGAAGCAATTGTTTAAAAAGAGTAATCATTCTCGCCGGACCACGTGGTTGGTGAATTTTCTTCAAGCTGTCCCATGCTAACTTCGACGTTGAACAATGCTTCACGTGAATGACTTGAGACGATTTTATGTTTAAAATTATATTAGCAAGAGCTTTGCCGTCTTTCGTTTCCCATTCGGAAACTTGGGCTAGAGTCATATTCTCCTGCTTCACAGTACTGCCATCGACGTACGACCATAGATTGGAAATGATGAGCACACTTTTCATTTGAACGCACCACCCATCATAATTGTGGTCGTCCAACTTCTCAATTTGATAATGAGACAAACTCATACTTTCAAATTTACTTCTACTCGAACTTTAAACAAATTAAATTTAACCGTCACTTGACTTTACTTATTTTTATGAGCAATCCTGGGCCCATAACCTGTTAGAGCTCTAAATTAAAAGTCAAGTGTTCTGTTCGAGAGTTTATTAACAACTAACTTACAATTGGTATAAGAAAACGAGAACAATTAAGAATTCAAAAAAATGGTCTAATGCTAATAATAGAGTATGAGCGTTGATATAAAAGAAACATAGAAAAGCTAATTCACAATACTCTTTCAACAGTATGAAAAGAAAATAAATAAATGTAAAAATGCGCTTTGCTTTCTCGTTGGGCACTAAAAACTCAAATGACATGTATAAAACACTAAGTTTTTTTTGGAATTTTGTCATAAGTCGTTGGCACCATACTGCACTCGTGCTTAGATTTCATAGTTCGTAGTTCTTAGAACCCTGTAATTCCCTCCAGGAGCTTCGATACCAGCTGATCTATTGCACCTTAGAATAAATATTCATTGCGCCCAGGGACATATTATAACTGCTGAATTACCAGAACGGAAGCCTACTGTTCCAAAAGTAACCAGGAGCACTTTACAATAATATCAGCTTCTACAAGGTTTCGGTAGGTCTTATCAAAACTAAGTGATTGAAGATTGAATCTTAGATGATTTCATGGGTTAATTTTAAGAAAGAAAAGAAGGAAACATTCTTATTAGGATTGGGGTTTAATTTCTGCAAAAATTAAAATTTAAAAAAAAATTATTAAAAATCAAACGATATACCAATGATGTGCTTTAGCTTTTTGCCGGCTAATATTACACTCTATTACTTTTACTTTTACTTGTTTTTTTTTTTCAAATCAAGTTATCTTGTCAAAAGTTTTAGAGAAATTAAATTTCGAAGTCAAATTTATTTCAAAAAGCAAAATGTGAATTATGCAAGTCACCGCAAATACCCATAAGGCGACAGACGATATGAGGAATATAGATTCTTTGGATAACTTCTTCATCAAGAGTATGGTAAGTTTGATTAAAATTCTATTCTATCTATTTTACAAAAAAACAATATTTCGCATATGTGCATATGAACATACATACATACATATGTATGTATGTGGATGATGCTTTGTATTGTTAGTAATAGGTTTTGATATATATATTTATGTTTCTTATATTTTCATTTATTTGTATTTATATTACCTATACTTTTACTGTTTTTTTTTTCAAATCAAGTTATTTTTTCAAAAGTTTAGAGAAATTAAATTTCGAAGTCAAATTTATTTCAAAAAGCAAAATGTGAATTATGCAAGTCACCGCAAATACCCATAAGGCGACAGACGATATGAGGAATATAGATTCTTTGGATAACTTCTTCATCAAGAGTATGGTAAGTTTGATTAAAATTCTATTCTATCTATTTTACAAAAAAACAATATTTCGCATATGTGCATATGAACATACATACATACATATGTATGTATGTGGATGATGCTTTGTATTGTTAGTAATAGGTTTTGATATATATATTTATGTTTCTTATATTTTCATTTATTTGTATTTATATTACCTATACTTTTACTGTTTTTTTTTTCAAATCAAGTTATTTTTTCAAAAGTTTAGAGAAATTAAATTTCGAAGTCAAATTTATTTCAAAAAGCAAAATGTGAATTATGCAAGTCGACGCAAATACCCATAAGGCGACAGACGATATGAGGAATATAGATTCTTTGGATAACTCCTTCATCAAGAGTATGGTAAGTTTGATTAAAATTCTATTCTATCTATTTTACAAAAAAACAATATTTCGCATATGTGCATATGAACATACATACAAACATATGTGTTTTCGCCAAAAAGTTTAATTAAAACACAACTCTTTTTATCAACGTTATAAATGTATATATTTATGTCGACTTGACAGTTAAATTACTTGTAACAAACAAAAAAAATTAATGGGTACAATTTAATATATATGAAAAAATGATGATGAATAAACAAAATTGAATTTGACAATTAAAACAAAATGACAATTATTTAATGATGACATGGGACTTAAAACAAATGACAATTACTTGATGATGACATGGGCCTTAGGTGGCGTTCTAGTTCATAGCTCAACATTCCTCCCCGGCGTGAACGAGTTCGCAATTGTACCTTCTCGTCTTGTAATTGATCATCATGAATATTGACATGAAATGATAAAAGGTAATATTTAGTACATTCAAAATAAAAAAAAAACGAACATAATTCTAGAGAACGGAGACACAAACAACGTTACAGGAACAGATCTTGTTGAATGTCAACTAATAACTTATTGATACCAATATAGCTGTCTCGTTTCATTTCGTGCGCTTCGATTTTTGTTTGTAAGTTCAAGTTGTAATCTGATTTCATTCATTAGGTTGTTTTGTTATTTTGTGCTTGGTTAATTGTGTTAAATTAGTTGTATAAATCAATAAATTAAGTGTTTGTGATAGTTGCAGTTGAATTAAGGTAAGTTATTTTAATATTTTACGATTTATGTGGTTACATTTAGTCCGAATTGTGTAATATATTGCATTTAGTCTCGTCCATTAGAAATACACGGGTTTGTGTGTTTCCCATAAGAAATGCACAGGCTTGTGTGTTTCTCATAAGAAGTATACATGGTCCTGTGTTGCCCATAAGGAATATACGTGTCGTGTGTTGCCCATAAGGAAGATACGTGTTCGTGTGTATTTCTCATATCCATTGGGTAAATTCCATTTTCTTCTGACTAAAGGTCCCTTTATTGGTTTGACAAAAAAATTTTTTTTTTTTATTTGATTTGAGTGGACTGTATATATATATTTTTTAATTGTATTAATTATTAATTAACGACGTTTAATTGTTGAAATATCGAAAATGAGTGTTCTATGAGTGACATTTTCTGAAGTGTGCAACTGAATGTCTAATGTCGATATTTTGAGTTTCCGTGGCAACATTAGAATTGCATGGCTGTGATAATGTGAGATATGAGTGTTATATTTCTTATGATTGAGTGATTGATTGATTGACTGATTGATTGACTGCTTGACTAGTGTTAGTATATATAAGAGTTTGAGTGTCTGTAAAGAGTATTTCATATTGAGTGCATGAGTGGTTTGTTCTTACTGAATGTTTTGTCATTGGTTGGGTAAGATGTTTTCTAAATTATTGCATTTTCATCTTCAGATTTGTTGCAGGGTAGAAGGCATATTTTGGTTATAGGTCTTCTAAATTCTCCTGATTCTGTTTTCAGGTTGACGACACGAGTCAGGTTATCTGCTCCTGGAATTAGGGATGTGATGCGTGCCAAAGCCCATTTGGAAGGTGGTAGTCTTTCATCTTTAAGCAAGACAAGATCTCCTATTTGAGGTTGTCGCTCCGTTTTCAACCATTTCGGTCGCTGCTGAAGACGGGACAGGTACTCTCCACTCCATTGCTTCCAGAATGAATGAACCGCTATTTGCAATTTCTTCCATCTGTCCAGGTGAGAAACCTTTTCGACGGATAAATCTGCTTCTGGTATAAGATGAGCTGATGTACCAATCAGGAAGTGTGCTGGCGTCAGGGTGGCAAAGTCATCGAGGTTGTCGGACAGCGGAAATAGAGGCCTCGAGTTTAAACATGCTTCATTTGACTCAGAAGCGTGCTGAGTTCCTCGAATGTCAGGGTCTCATTTTTGACGACCCGTTTTAAGTGAAACTTTACGGATTTCACTCCGGCTTCCCATAGTCCTCCAAAATGGGGAGAAGCGGGAGGAATGAAGTTCCATCTTGTTCCGACGTTGGTTGTTGTTGATTGGATTTATTTCCAGTCGATGTTTGCAACCTTCAGCATCCTTTGGAGCTCGGTGTTCGCTCCCACAAAGTTTTTTCCGCAATCGCTGTACATCTCTGCGCAGATACCTCGACGTGCAGTGAATCTTCGAAAAGCTGCCAAAAATGCCTGAGTTGTCATGTCGCTTACGGCCTCCAGGTGGATTGCCTTGGTCGCTAAACACACAAATATGGCGAAATATCCCTTGTACATTTTTCCTCCACGTCCTTTCCAAGCCTTAACATCTATCGGTCCAGCATAATCAACTCCGGTATGGGTGAATGGGCGAGAGACTCGGACGCGCGGGGCTGGTAAATTCCCCATCAGCTGCTGCATTGGTTTGGCTTTGAATCGGTAGCAGATTACACAACGGTGGATATATTTTTTCACGCTTCGCTTGATGTTGAAAATCCAATATTTGGTGCGTAGATAGCCGACCATTTGCTGCAATCCACCATGGAGCGTTTTCTCATGAGCTTCACGGATCAGCAAATTAGAAAAATGGTCATCTGGTTTCAAGACGATTGGATGTTGCTGGTCATATTTGAGATTCGAATTCTGAAGTCGACCTCCAACTCGCAGAATGCCATAACAATCGATGAATGGATGCAGAGATCCAAGATGTTTTGATGATGTTGGCTGCTTGATTAAATCTTCGATGACTTCAGAAAACATTTGTTTTTGAACAGCTCTAATGCAATTAAAGGTTGCGTTTTGAATATCCTCAGGGGTAAGTGGCTCATTTAACTGGTTAATCGGAAGTTTCTTGAGGCAAACACATACAATCCTCCGACAATAAGCGATGATTCGTAGAAGTTTCTTCAAGTCCGAAATTTTTTGAAATAATTTACCTACTTGGTTTTCAGCTTCAACAGTATGATATAACTGGATTTTTACTGGACGCATTTCCTCTTCAGTTTCTAAACTCATTAACGGACTGGGATATGAAAATTGCCAAATGGAATGTAGATACTCTGGGCCTCGCCACCAAAGACTGTTGTCTTTTAGTTCCGATGGTGAAACTCCTCTCGACGCCAAATCAGCTGGGTTTTGTTTCGTTGGTACATGTTTCCATATATTGACATTGGTTAGCCTCTGTATTTCCGCGACTCTGTTACTGATGAATGTTTTCCATTTCGATGGAGGTGCAGCTATCCAACATAGTGTGATGGTGGAATCAGTCCACGCGTACATGTTGATTTGGCCTAACTGCAAAACGTTTCTAACATAACAAAGAAGACGAGCTAACATAACAGCCCCACATAACTCAAGTCGAGGAAGTGAAACTGTATTAAGAGGAGCAACTCTGGTTTTGGACATAACGAGGTGAGTGTTGATTTTCTTGTCCTTGTTTAGAACCCTAACGTAAACTGCTGCCCCGTACGCCTTCATAGAGGCGTCACTGAATCCGTGCAGTTCTAACTCCAAAATTTCTTTTTCAGTACAAATCCATCGTGGTATTCGAATTTGTTCGAGAATTGGTAATTCTGCTCGTAGAGAAACCCATTCACGCTGCAAATCCACTGAAACTGGAACATCCCATGTTAAGCCCTTCAACCACAATTTTTGCATGATAATTTTTGCCGATATCACGCACGGAGAAATCCAACCAAGTGGGTCAAAAAGCTTAGCTATGGTTGACAGAATGGTTCGCTTGGTGACTTCGACTGTTTGGGTTTGAATCCACTGAAAGGTGAACGAGTCACTGGAAGGAAGCCACTTAATTCCCAACGTTTTGATATGCTCCGAAGAATCAAAAGGTAGCAGAAAATTGACTTCGCGCTCCTGTGGTGCAATATTGTGGAAGCCAGCCGATAAAAGAAGTTGGTTGATTTCGAAAACCTTTCGTTGAGCTTCTTGAACTGAATCTGCTCCACTAACCAAATCGTCGACGTACATTTCTTCACGTATCATCTGAGCTGCTAATGGATATTTTTTCTTCTCGTCATCAGCAAGCTTGTTCAACGTTCGAGTAGCCAAATAGGGAGCGGAAGCCGTTCCAAAGGTCACTGTTTTCAACCGATAAACCTTCAAGGGATTCGTCTTGTTGTCTCGCCAGTAAATCAACTGATAGAAGGAATCTGGTTTTCTCATCTGGATCTGCCGGTACATTTTTTCGATATCAGCTGTCAAGGTAATCCTGAATTTTCTCCATTTTAGAATTATATCCATAATGCTTGCTTGTGTTTTAGGACCAACCAAAAGATGCTCGTTTAAGGAAGTCCCATCCGTAGTTTTAAAGGCAGCATCGAAAACTACCCGAAGCTTCGTGGTTGTGCTGGACTCCTTGAAAACGGCATGATGAGGCACAACATAATGGAACTGTGATTCAAGAATTTCACCTTGGCTGACATCTACTTCTTCCATCTGATCAAGCTGAAGATACTCTGAAATGCAGGCAGAGTACTGTTTGTGTAACTCAGGGTTGATGTCGAATCTTCTTTCCAGCTGGAGAAACCTTCGTAGTGCTCCTTGCTGACTTGCTCCTAGTGCTGGGCGAAAACCTTCCTTGAATGGTAGCGAAACTTCGAAACGGCCATCTGCTAAACGCTTGGTATGTGTTATGAAGTGGTTTTCACAGGCAATATTTTCTTCAGTTTCGGGATCCTCAAATGGAGATTCTTCGATTTCCCAAAATTTTCGAAGTTGTGAGTCAATGTCGATAAGCTGCAGGTGAATACGGAATTTTTCGATAGGTACCTTACCAAAGACGATCCAACCAAGTTGCGTATTTTGGGCAATGGGTGCTATAGGCTCAATTCCCCTAACAATCTCTGGCAAAACGACCTCAGAAAAGACATCACTACCCAGGAGCAAGTCAACGCTAGAAGGTTTATAAAATGAAGGATCGGCTAGACTCAAACCCTGAATATGAGACCATTGATGTGGAAGGAACTCTTTATTGGGAAGTAAACCAGTTAAAGTTTTGAAAACGAACGCCCTAGCACCTGTCTCAAAAGAGTTATGTAAGGATTTTATTTTTAAGTCAACGAAGTTTTGACAAGAACCGGTTTTATTGTTTCCAAACCCAGAAACTTCGATGAGTGTGCGACGTTTTCTTAAATTAAGCTGTTGTACAGCTGATTCCGTGATAAATGTTGCTTCCGAACCTGGATCTATCAGCGCTCTTAAGTTCACAAATTCTCCGTTTGGTGACTGGATCTGAACAACTGCTGTAGCAAGCAAAACGAAAGAATTTGTTTGCTCTGAGATGTGATAACTGTGAGTGGTGTTCGTTGATGACGCTTGATCACTACTTGGATTGAATGCTGGAGCGTTTGGATTGATTTGGGTTGATACTTGGTAGGTATTCTGATTTGAATTTGGTACCAAAGAATGTGATGTTGTATTTTTGTTATGTGGTTGTGAATTATTTGAATACGAATTAGAAAACTGTGAATTGTTAGATTGCGAATTTTGAGCGAATGAATGTTGATTATTGTGTGACTGTTGAGAAGATTGAGAATCGTGCAAAAGTGAGTGATGTTTCTGTCTGCAGTGGTAACACCGGTTCTCACTTGGACATTGAAATGTTTTATGGTTGTAAGCCAAACAATTTTCACAAACACCGATTTGTTTAACAGTCTGCATTCTTACAGGTATATCCAGCTTCAAAAATGAATAGCAAGAGCGAAGTGTATGTTGACCACGGTGACAGACTGCACAACTAAACTTATTCTTTTTTGACGAGTTTAAATGGAAAACCTTTGGTTTAAACTTAGATGGTTCCTTACCCGTTGATTCTTGCGACTTCGAACCTTGTTGGCAAACAACTTCCAAAGAACGGAATCTGGTTTCCAAAAAAACTGAAAATTCAAGAAAAGAAGGTAGCTCTTTCGTTAATCCTAACCTTTCTTCCCATAACTGTTGTGTTTTTACAGGTAACTTTTGCAGAAGTATGAAAATCACCATGATGTCCCAACTCTCCACTGGTACACCTAAGTTTTTAAACGCATGAAGCACTTCCTTAGACTTGTCTAGCAAACCCTTAATAGAATCTGAAGTTTCAACCCTAATCGTTGGCTGCTCGAGAAACGACCTCAATTGTGAGTTAACTAAAATTCTCTTATGATCATAACGAGTTGTCAAAATTTCCCAAGCCTCATCATAATTATCATTGTTAACTTCTAGATAATCTAATAAAGATGCAGCATTACCCTTTAAACATGATTTTAAATATGTCAACTTTTCGATGTTTGATATAGAAGAATTATTATGTATCAAGGACACAAAAAGGTCATGGAAAGGACGCCAAGTGTTATAATCTCCATAGAAAGTTGGAGGAGTTATGCGTGGAAGCTTAATCTCACGTACAGTTGATGTCTTCATTGTACTGTTAAACTGAGACTCATCATTCTTTTCGACCTTTCTCGAACCTTCATTAGATTGACCACCATCGGACCTAACCAACTCTTCCAATTCATTTAAAATGTCAGATTTATAACACAGACAAATTTCGACAATAACATCATATAAATCCTCACATCTATCAGAAGCATCTGCGTTCTCTTCGGACTTTTGAATTTCATCGAATAATTCGCAAATTTTTCTATAATTTTCATCTAACATACTCAAACGAACATGCAAATAACTCTTAGATTTTCTTTCAGCACCCAAATTTTTATAACTTGTATAACTCTTTTTGAATTGAGCACAAGTTTTTTTGAATAATTTCATCAGGGCTGATTCACTCATTGTAAGTAATTATAACACTCAATATGTGTATGATTTAAAATTAAATTGAAATTAATTGCACTCACTTTGATCAACAGGATGCTCGATGAAAAATCCACAGGAATTCCGATGACCTGAAGAAGATTCTGGATAACGTGATGTACAACAGCAATGAACGGTGACAACGTTAACAACGGCAATGCAGCAACAGTAATAACGGACAACAGCTACAGATGAATATAAATCCACTTTCACAATCGGTAGTCAAATTATAAATTCGATGATGTATTATTATTAATTGCAGGTAGGTACTTGGTGTTTCTTTGGATAGAACGCTGACGATTCGTTGGACAGGACTGGTTGGGCACTTCGTTGGACAGGACGCTGGATACGCAGAAACAAATGAATACACAAATATCACAGTTTTGAAGCATATATTAATGCTTATATATATATATGAATTGTATGTACGTATATATGTATGTAGATTATCCGGCTCGAAGGACCAAAATGTTTTCGCCAAAAAGTTTAATTAAAACACAACTCTTTTTATCAACGTTATAAATGTATATATTTATGTCGACTTGACAGTTAAATTACTTGTAACAAACAAAAAAAATTAATGGGTACAATTTAATATATATGAAAAAATGATGATGAATAAACAAAATTGAATTTGACAATTAAAACAAAATGACAATTATTTAATGATGACATGGGACTTAAAACAAATGACAATTACTTGATGATGACATGGGCCTTAGGTGGCGTTCTAGTTCATAGCTCAACAATATGTATGTATGTGGATGATGCTTTGTATTGTTAGTAATAGGTTTTGATATATATATTTATGTTTCTTATATTTTCATTTATTTGTATTTATATTACCTATACTTTTACTGGTTTTTTTTTCAAATCAAGTTATTTTTTCAAAAGTTTTAGAGAAATTAAATTTCGAAGTCAAATTTATTTCAAAAAGCAAAATGTGAATTATGCAAGTCGACGCAAATACCCATAAGGCGACAGACGATATGAGGAATATAGATTCTTTGGATAACTCCTTCATCAAGAGTATGGTAAGTTTGATTAAAATTCTATTCTATCTATTTTACAAAAAAACAATATTTCGCATATGTGCATATGAACATACATACATACATATGTATGTATGTGGATGATGCTTTGTATTGTTAGTAATAGGTTTTGATATATATATTTATGTTTCTTATATTTTCATTTATTTGTATTTATATTTTTCTATTATTTTTACACCAACAATATTATAAGATTGTTAATTTAACGGCAATTTACCGTCCCAGCGGACTGGCCAAATATAAGAGCTATTATATAAATTCTTCCGTAGAACTCTATTTAACAGAAGCAAATTATAGAGCAACTAGACATCGGAGTTCACTGATTCCCTTCCTTCCCCAAATTCCCATGTAGGTAATTTGTTTAGGCTCATCATTTTTTTTTCACGAATCTTTAACTTGCCTTATAGTACCTACAGTTGCAAGTAAAAATAAATTCATTTTAGTATGTGTTAGAGCTCTAAATTAAAAGTCAAGTGTTCTGTTCGAGAGTTTAGTAACAACTAACTTACAATTGGTATAAGAAAACGAGAACAATTAAGAATTCAAGAAAATGGTCTAATGCTAATAATTGAGTATGAGCGTTGATATAAAAGAAACATAGAAATGCTAATTCACAATACTCTTTCAACACTCTCCCTCAACGTGAATCAGAAATACATTTTAAAAATATTATTGAATTCGTAAATATTATTTATATATCATTTTAAAAATTATGCATCTATATAATTCAATTTTTTTTTTTTTTTTTATTTAACTAGTCCTAACAGTTTACAAAATTTATTATGCTTTACTTTTTGTAGGTTCTTAGTTAAGACATCTGCTATCATTTCAATCGTTGGAATGTAGTTTAAATTTATAGCACCGCTACTGTACACCTCCCTTATATGGTGATATTTAATGCCTATGTGTTTGCTCCGTGGAAGGTGAACGGGATTTTTCACCATCTGTTGGGCACTAAGGTTGTCACCATTCAAAATTATATGAGATTTGGCAAACTCGCTGCCTCCAAGCTCACAAACCAATTTTTTTAGATAAACAGCTTCTTTTGCAGATGCGGATAGGGCCATGTACTCTGCCTCGGTACTGCTTAATGCCACCGTTTGTTGTTTCTTGGACTCCCAAGATAAGGCAGCACCACCAAGCATGAAAACAAAACCAGTATACGACTTTCGGTCTAGTATGTCTCCACCCCAGTCGGCATCAACATATCCTTCAAGTTGTTTCCCTGTAGGAAAATAATACAATTTGTAATTAGTACAGTTTAAGTACCTCAATAAATGTTTGACTGCTGTTAAGTGTTCTTCATGTGGGTCCGAATTAAAACGAGCCAATTTGCTGACCGAATGAATGATGCCTGGCCGTGTTGGAATTGACAAATAGATTAATGACCCGATGATGGACTGGTACTGCTCTCTGTTCACTCGCTTACAATTTTTATCTTGACATCCAAGCTGCTGTCCAGGATCTAACGGAGTTTGGTTTTGTTTGCATTCCACCATTCCAGTTTCTTTTAGAAGATTTAAAATAAACTGATTTTGACAAACAGTGATCGGGCCAGTGTCGCCTTCACGGTTAATTTCAAAACCGAGAAAATGATGTAATGGACCATTATCGACGACTTTAAACTCCTTTTTAAGCTGATCCTTCATTTCTTGAATCGATTCCTCGCATCTAGCAGCCAAAATAAAATCATCTACATACACCGCAATGATTCTTAAATCACCCTCATCATCCGTCACATAAACGCAACATTCGCTTGTACATTGGCGATATCCAATTCTCCGTAACACCGAGTCTAGTTTTTCATTCCAAGCTCTCCCTGATTGCTTTAAGCCGTACAAAGCTTTTCTCAACTTCAAAACTAGATTCGGATTCTTTGGGTTGACAAAATTTTCCGGCTGCTTCATATACACGTCTTCTTGAAGTTCTCCGTTCAAGTAAGCAGAAGATACGTCCATTTGGTGCAAGAAAAGCTTCTTTTCAACAGCTAGGGCTAGGATCATTCGAATGGTGGAATATCTAACTACTGGTGAAAACGTTTCTTTATAATTCATCCCAAAAATCTGATTAAAACCTTTTGCGATTAGCCGTGCTTTAAACCTTCGAAGTTCGCCATGTTCATCCTTCTTTACCGTAAAAACCCATCGACATCCTATAGGTTTGGCATCTTCAGGAAGCTCTACTAAATCTAGGGCTGGCAACGAGACCGAGACTAGTCTCGGTCTCGTCTCGGTCTCGGTCTCGTTAACGAGACGAGACTTCTTTAAAAGTACCGAAGACGAGACCGAGACGAGAGCGAGACGAGACCGTATTTTTGGTACCGAAATTCGACGAGACTCTCGCTGGTCTCGGCGGTCTCGGTGGTTTGATTTTGGTTTTCGCTATAAGAAAATTTTGTTTTAATTTCATTATTTTTTAGTATCTAATCATGTTCAATTTTTATAATATTCACAAGTTTTTTTTGTGAAATATTATATGCGCGTTAACATATCAAACCATATATGTATGTACATAGTTATACAGAGATAGGCGCATTGCGAAAATCCAGAGAAGAATACGTACGTTATATGTATGCATGGCGTTGCTTCCTTTTGGGTGACATTTGGTAAAAAATATTGTCAAAGCGTCAAAATATAGTTCGTTGCCTAACTGGCAAGCCATGAGCTGTCAAAATCCAATGAAGGATGGCACCGATTTAAATGGATTAAAAAACCTCTAAAAAATTCAAATTTTACCTAAAAAAATCGAACTTTTTCGATTAAATTTATTGCTCCCTAAAAATGTGATTTTAAACATTGTGCGTTACATTTGGAAAAAAAATATTATCCAAATATCAAGATATAGTAAGTTGCCTACCTGTCAAGTCATGAACTGTCAAAATCCATTGAAGCATCGCTCCGATTAAGATGGATTAAAAATCCTGTACAAAATTCAAATTTTACCTGAAAACATTCGAAATTTTTTCCGCCGGAAAAAGTTGAGTTTTAGCCTCTTGTATGACATTTGGAAAAAAATATTATCAAGGCGTCAAAATATAGTTCGTTGCTTATCTGCCAAGCCATAAGCTGACAAAATCCATTGAAGGATAGCTCCGCTTTAAATAGATTAAGAAACCTCTGCAACATTAAAATTTTACCTCGGAAGATTCGAAGTTTTTCCGATTTTTATTTTTGGCTTCGGAAAAAGGTGATTTAAGGCCTTTTGGGTGAGGTTTGAAAAAAAAAATATTTTAAAAACGTCAAAATATATAGCCCTATTCTGTTAAACCTTCACGTGAATATTTGTATTCTGCTATCCGACGGAAAAAACGAATTGTTTCAAAAAGTATATAAATTTCTATCAAAAATAAATTTTAACAATTACATTCTCTTAAGAATTAAACAAAAAAAATATTAGCAAAGCTTTGTACTCAAAAGATAGAAGACATTTGAAAATATCTAAATAGTCAAAAATTTAATGAAAAATTGACGTGAATCGAAAGATAGCAGAATAGGGCTGATAGTTTATTGCCTACCTGCCAAGCCATGAACTGTCAATTTCATTGAAGGATTGCTCCGATTAAAATGGATTAAAAAACTGTACGAAATTCAAGTTTGGTCTTGGATATACGGCTCTTCAAAGTTGTCTGATAACGTTACTTCACAGCCTATTTTTTACATTATCACACACCTTTGAAAACTAAATTAGCACAAAATGTAAGCCATTCGGAGCGCTTTCATACGCTACTAATAAAATTCAACTTAAAATCATAGTTTTCGATTTACACAAGTAAAACTTACTCGTTTCAAGTGAAGTCTATGGCCTTAGCTTCATGGGCTTACGTACTGCAGAACAAAATTTCTAGTTTATGATTTGTTTAGCATAAGCAACGTACAAGGATATATCATTATTGGATTCATTCATAATTGACAAGCACAATAAAGTTTGAAAAGACGTGCAGATGTCAAGTTTGACCGAATTCTTGAAATCCATATTGTACTTTTATTTTCACCAAGTTTCCCAACCTTGGGTTTTTTTTCTAGGGATTTTGACAGCTAAATGTGAAAATTTGTACCAATTCGTACGATTTTTCACGTTACCAAACACTAAAATCGGAGCAGTCCTTCAATGGATTTTGACAGCTCATGGCTCGACAGGTATGCAACGAACTATATTTTGACGTTTTGATAATATTTTTTGCCAAATGTCATACAAGAGGCTTAAAATCAACTTTTGCCGGAGAAAAAAATTTCGAGCGTAAATTTGAATTTTGTAGAGAATTTGTAATCCATCTAAATCGGAGCGAAGATGCTTCAATGGATTTTGACAGTTCATGACTTGAAAGGTAGGCAGCATAATATATCTTGACATTTGAGCAATATTTTGTTTTCGCAATTTCACCTAAAAGGTCTAAAATCAACTTTTTATGGAGCAATAAATTAAATCGAAAAATTTCGATTTTTTTGAGGTGAAATTTGAGTTTTGTAGAGGTTTTTTTAATTCATTTAAATCGGAGACATCCTTAAATGATTTTTGGAAGGTCTTGGCTTGACCAAACTGGTTAACTTATTTTTTAAAAAACCGAGCGTTGTATTTAGGTACTCCGTTTTTTTTAAATATTTTATTTGTTTTTGCTATGAAATATATTAACTTACACAATTCTTCCAAAATGTTATTTCCACTTAACTCAAAAGACAAAACAGACCCACGAGTTTGTTTTATACATTTTCCCGCATTTTTCTTACCGACGAACTGCTGAGATACCACAACCATACTCTGTATTTGCAATCCGAACAATGCGTCTTATCTTTATCTTACATTTTTTTACTACCAAAAAAACAGGAAAGAAACCAAGACTAAGGATGGTACCAAGACCGAGACCGAGACCGAGACGAGACCGCACATTAAAATTTTCTCGAGAAAAAGGCGAGACTAAGGCCGAGACGAGACTTGGTTAGGCGAGACCTGGACCGAAACCGAGACGAGACTGGAATTTTTCGATTTTGACGAGACCGAGACGAGATTAACAAAAGTCTCGCATGGTCTCGTCTCGTTGCCAGCCCTAACTAAATCCCATGTGTTGTTGGATATCAGATTCTGGTATTCTTCATCGACTGCGTTCATCCACATCGAATACTCAGGAAGCGATAAAGCTTCTGACATGGTTTGAGGAATCGTAATTTTATTTCTTATTTCAATACTATTCAATATGTTAAACTTTTTTCTTGGTCTTCCAGGCTTACCGGTTCTGATATTCTTCGGCCTACCTTTGGCATACATCGTCGTCGGCGTTTTCTGATTATCTTCTTCGCTACTTGTATTCGACCGTTTTCGCTTTGAATATCGTCTGTTCACAATGTCTTGTTCAGCTTGTACTTCTTGTGTTTGCTCTTCATCTTTATGTGATATTTCATTTTATTCTAAGTTTTCTTTCTGTAGTTCGATTTGTTGTCCCTGATCCGAATGCTGTAGTTCCTGTTCTTGCAATATCGCCTTAGCATTATCATCATTCTGCATCTGGAACCTCTGTCCATCATCATCATTCCCTTCTTCCAGCAAAAACGTCTCTAAGCCACCAAAATCATTTGCGGTGCCTTCGGTTTCAATAAACAAAACATCTCTTCGTTCAATAACCCTTCTATTGGATTTATCATACAGTCGATATGCCTTTGAAGTGCCTGAGTAACCAACCATCAAATATTCTTCACCTTTAGGATGAAATTTTGAAAAAGATTTGGCCTTATTTAGGGCTATTGCTGTACAGCCAAAGGTTCTAAAATGGCTAACATTGGGCTTTCGACCAGTCCACACCTCTTCAGGTGTGACATTTATAAGAATTTTCGTCGGACATCGATTCCTTAAATACACTGCTGTATTCACAGCCTCAGCCCACATACCTTCATCAATCCCAGATTGAATAAGCATGCACCTTGCCATCTCCACTATAGTTCTATTGGCCGTTTCGGCAACTCCATTTTGCTTGGGAGTGTAAACAACAGAAAACTGACGACCTATACCACAGTCCTCCAAATAGTTATTAAAATCTTGGCTACGGTACTCACTTCCGTTATCACTTCGCAAAGTCTTTATTAATTTTCCAGTTTCACGCTCAACCCAGGACTTGAACTTTCGAAAAATCTCGAATATCTCACTTTTCGCTTTCATAAAGTAGACGAACACTTTGCGTGATCTATCATCAATAAAAGTACCGAAGTACCTAGCTCCTCCGAGAGATACCTTTCTCATAGGGCCGCAGATATCGGTATGGACGAGTTCTAATAAATCGTTTGACCTTGTGAATGATTCATTTGGAAACGAATTCGCGCAAATTTTTCCTTTCATGCAAATCTTACATTGGAAGTTATCTGGGACATTACCTGACGAGAACCCACTGACTATCTTATTAGAGAACACTTGACTCATGCTGTTAACATTAAGGTGGCCATATCTATCATGCCATTTCTTAAAATTATTAAAATTTGGACTACATGCATATAAAGTCTTTACTTGACTATACTTGAACACAAAGAGATCATTGTCTAGGCATGCAATTAAAATTGTTCGACCATTTTTTTGATTTTGGCACAACCTTTTTCGAACTCAACACTACAACCACTTTCTATTGCCTTACTAACAGAAATGAAGTTTGCATTACCACCAGGAACAAACAAAACATTTTTTAATCGAAGCTCACAAAAATCTGTTTTGAGAACAACGGCACCAATACCGCTGGCCGTTATATGATTGTCACCAGCTAATTTGATCTGTTCTTCGCACGCTTGAATAACAGTAAACAAAGATTTATCGCAACATATATGTGAAGTGGCCCCGCTATCAATACACCAAAATTGCGGACCAAGAATGTCGTTGTGAGAAGTTGCGAGCATAGAGAAAGAAGCAATTGGTTTATTATCATAAGACTTTTTTGGTTCTTTGCACATTGATGCGAAGTGACCCCTCTTGCCGCAGTTATAGCACTTCCCAAACGGTTTCTTTTTATGTGCGAATTTGTGCTTATTACTTAATCGCGCTGCATAAGCGTGCTCAAAGCCCTCTTCATTTTTACCCAGAATTTCACCCTTTTCGAAGCGACGATCTCCCTCTTCCAACAGCTTGACTTTGAGACTACTTAAATCTGGCAATGCATCGCGAGATTTTATTGCGACAACGAAACTCTCTAAACACTTTGGGAGGCTTGAAAGCAAAATTATTACTAGAAGCTCGTCATTTATTACAAAATCAATTTCAGTAAGTTTTTCTACTATATCTGAAAAACGGTTTACATACTCTGTTATATTCTCCTTTTCCCCTAGTTTCATATGAAGCAATTGTTTAAAAAGAGTAATCTTTCTCGCCGGACCACGTGGTTGGTGAATTTTCTTCAAGCTGTCCCATGCTAACTTCGACGTTGAACAATGCTTCACGTGAATGACTTGAGACGATTTTATGTTTAAAATTATATTAGCAAGAGCTTTGCCGTCTTTCGTTTCCCATTCGGAAACTTGGGCTAGAGTCATATTCTCCTGCTTCACAGTACTGCCATCGACGTACGACCATAGATTGGAAATGATGAGCACACTTTTCATTTGAACGCACCACCCATCATAATTGTGGTCGTCCAACTTCTCAATTTGATAATGAGACAAACTCATACTTTCAAATTTACTTCTACTCGAACTTTAAACAAATTAAATTTAACCGTCACTTGACTTTACTTATTTTTATGAGCAATCCTGGGCCCATAACCTGTTAGAGCTCTAAATTAAAAGTCAAGTGTTCTGTTCGAGAGTTTATTAACAACTAACTTACAATTGGTATAAGAAAACGAGAACAATTAAGAATTCAAAAAAATGGTCTAATGCTAATAATAGAGTATGAGCGTTGATATAAAAGAAACATAGAAAAGCTAATTCACAATACTCTTTCAACTGTATGAAAAGAAAATAAATAAATGTAAAAATGCGCTTTGCTTTCTCGTTGGGCACTAAAAACTCAAATGACATGTATAAAACACTAAGTTTTTTTTGGAATTTTGTCATAAGTCGTTGGCACCATACTGCACTCGTGCTTAGATTTCATAGTTCGTAGTTCTTAGAACCCTGTAATTCCCTCCAGGAGCTTCGATACCAGCTGATCTATTGCACCTTAGAATAAATATTCATTGCGCCCAGGGACATATTATAACTGCTGAATTACCAGAACGGAAGCCTACTGTTCCAAAAGTAACCAGGAGCACTTTACAATAATATCAGCTTCTATAAGGTTTCGGTAGGTCTTATCAAAACTAAGTGATTGAAGATTGAATCTTAGATGATTTCATGGGTTAATTTTAAGAAAGAAAAGAAGGAAACATTCTTATTAGGATTGGGGTTTAATTTCTGCAAAAATTAAAATTTAAAAAAAAATTATTAAAAATCAAACGATATACCAATGATGTGCTTTAGCTTTTTGCCGGCTAATATTACACTCTATTACTTTTACTTTTACTTGTTTTTTTTTTTTCAAATCAAGTTATTTTGTCAAAAGTTTTAGAGAAATTAAATTTCGAAGTCAAATTTATTTCAAAAAGTAAAATGTGAATTTTCTTTCAAGTCGATTATTTTTTTGAAAATTTTCAAAAATGTTCCATCGTGCCAACGCAAATAACCATAAGGCGACAGACGATATGAGGAATATAGATTCTTTGGATCACTTCTTCATCAAGAGTATGGTAAGTTTGATTAAAATTCTATTCTATCTATTTTACAAAAAACCAATATTTCGCATATGTGCATATGAACATACATACATACATATGTATGTATGTATGTGGATGATGCTTTGTATTGTTAGTAATAGGTTTTGGTATATATATTTATGTTTCTTATATTTTCATTTATTTGTATTTATATTACCTATACTTTTACTGGTTTTTTTTTCAAATCAAGTTATTTTTTCAAAAGTTTTAGAGAAATTAAATTTCGAAGTCAAATTTATTTCAAGAAGCAAAATGTGAATTATGCAAGTCAACGCAAATACCCATAAGGCGACAGACGATATGAGGAATATAGATTCTTTGGATAACTTCTTCATCAAGAGTATGGTAAGTTTGATTAAAATTATATTGTATCTATTTTACAAAAAAACAATATTTACATATGTATGTATCTGTATGATGCTTTGTTTTGTTAGTAATAGGTTTGATATATATATTTATGTTTCTTATATTTTCGTTTATTTGTATTTATATTTTTCTATTGTTTTTACACCAACAATGTCATAAGATTGTTAATTTAGAGGCAATTTCAGCGGACTGACCAAATATAAGAGCTAACAACTTCACCTAACGCATTGTAAAATATACATTTTTATATAAATTCTTCCGTAGAACTCTATTTGACAGAAGCAAATTATAGAGCAACTAGACATCGGAGTACACTGATTCCCTTCCTTCCCAAATTCCCCATGTAGGTAATTTGTTTTGGCTCATCATTACCTCATACACCTTGTGTATAATTTTAAAACAACCATATGTGTGTGGAGATTATCCATCGAGGTCTGCGGGGCAATGGCTCCAGCTTCATATGACTGACTATATCCAATATCCGTAATCCGTGTGCCGGGGCAACCTTCATGTGTCGCAATCTCATCCACCCATCTGCGCGGCTCAGCTGTCCACTCACGGATCTATTACGTGAGATCTTACCTTTTCGCATAGAAGAAGTGCAAACTTTGTAGTCCCACTCGGGTACATCATTTATCCTAATCCCTGGACAAGCACAAAATAACAACAACATAAAAAAAAACAAGAAGACGATAACTTCAGCGTGATTATTATAATTATAATTCTGCGACGGACGTGAGTACAAAAAAAAGTACCTATATACCAGCATCCCGCGAGGATCCTCCTGATATTCTATACAAATATAAAAGCGTAGGCCAATGGGACTGTATATATCGCAAAGATTTAAACGTCCTCGTCTTTCTTGCGGAATTTCAATCTCTAATTGATAAGCTGTCGGTGGCAATTAGCGCAGAATGCCAAACATCCAACTAAGCCTCTCATCTCAGATATGTGATATGGGTGGAAAGTTTGGACTTTTAGTAGGCCCACAAGATGTATGTTCTTCTGTGAAGCTTCCTTGATAGATTGATCGGGCAACTCTAGCTTTACCAGTTTTCGTCTTCCTTCATTATAGTAGTGTACTAACAAATCATCTTGTTTTTCATCTTCTATAAATAGCACACAAAATTCAATATGCGCTTAGTCCTTAATAGCCTTACAGGCTTGGAGATGTTATTTTTTTTTGTTCGCATTTAGCACAGCCTGACGGCATCATTCGATGCACGTATAGAATCTTAAGTTAATAAATTACGGCACGCAATCATAAATCCGAATAGATTTACCTCTCGCTTAGGAATGTTAGTCAATGAATAAGTCAAGATTGCCAATAAGAAGTATTATCAAGGATACGGGCGATCAAATGGCCGGCGCGGCGCGAGCCTGTGAGAGCAGAAAGTTGCGTATGAGTATGATGTGGATTGTGATCTTTGGTTCGAAAACTTTTAGTGTACATTTTGCATCATCCTCCAGGGCTGTAACAGAACAAGCTGAACAGTTTTCAAAGGAATAAAGATGTTTCAAGCTTTGTAGATTGGGAGTCCTAAAATGATCTTGCTTCACGCGACTCTGTAGATTGCAAGAAAGCTATTGTGTGATCCCAGAAAACCTCAATTATGACACTCACAGCTGCACAGAAAAAGTTTATACGGAATAAATATTATTTGAAGTCTAAACTTTTTTTTAATCAAGATTCAAAATTATTCTAAGAAAATGAAATCAAACAAAACAAATAATAATCTCATCGATCCGTGAACGTTGGTAGCGAATGTCTTACAAAACATCAGGCTACATGATAATCGGGCAAGCGGAAATCCTAAGACTCAAAGATAAGCAATATTAACAAGACGAAAATACAAAAAGCAAGTTACCAAGCAATTTCGTGAAAACAATGGAATTACCTGCCGCTGCATACATGAACAAATACAACGACGGACGGTGATGATGCGACGCACGGTAGCACTGTCACATAGTGACTATATGACTAGCGACTAAGAACCGACATCAAAAATTCTGCAAATTAGTCACTTCCTTGCTCTGGAACGAGATATGCAAATTAATTTCACAAAAGAATGGTCAACTGACGTAGAGGTTGATGTTGAGGTTATTGTTTGAGGAAATAGCCAGAACGTACATAGTATGCAATCATGACTTTCAGTTAGCTTTGGATTTTTTTTAAAGTTTTTTGTTGGAACAAAGACAACATTTGACGGCGGGTTCTTTTTTCATAACTCGAGCTACGTATGTTGGAGAGAATTTGACACCTAATACAAGAGAATGACACAATTTAACCCCAAATTAACTTGTTTTAATTCTTTCCGCAGAATTTGGATTACCTCGAGAAACTGGACTCGAGTACTGAAAATATTCCTTTCCAAAGGAGTTCTATATTGAACATGTCTATCCAGACAGCTAAAAGTTGGCGCAAAATTAGTGACCCGATGTTCTTTGACTATCATTTTTTTAGGGATAAAAAACGCTAGGTCAGCTTTTGGATTATATTTATTAATTTTTCAATCAAGCGGAGAAAATTAAATCGGCTAAAAGTTGCCGCCGCCAGAATTTAAGGCTAGTTGGGCCAATTTTCATAAATTTTAACAGACGTTCAGGTGATAGATTCTTGAATTCTTGACGGATATTCTCGTTGCGGGATTCATGGGTCTAAGGCAGTAAATTTATATAGATTTGTGACGTCAAAAAAAACCACAAGAATTAGACTGATGGATCAGTTAAATCGGACAACTCATCCAATTGAGTACCGACGAGGCTTTGACATTGGCACGCGGAGTTTTGGAAAAAAATTATTCCAGATAACGCCTTCAAGGTAATCGCAGAATTTTGAGGGAAATTCTCTATTAACACCTCCTAATGGTACCCAATATTGAGGGGCACGTCGTCGATCGCCTGTGGGGTACTCCGGGGTCCGCTGCGACATTTTCAACGTAAGTTGCGATATTCTCAGCAGAACGGCTGCTCCGTTGTCGGACAGAACTTGGAAGCATTATCATGTTGTCCCATACTCTTCTATATGCGAACGTCATAGTGCTTGGTTAATAGTAGTCGGGCGACCAAAAAATCTGCGCCAATACCACCGACGAATTATTCAAACAATATTTAAGCAATTGAATTTGGTTTTATAGAGGAGAATAGCCACATTGAACTTGGGTATGCGATATTGACATCATCGATCGCTACTAATTTAGGGCGATTGAAGATTATTCGAAATTTGTTGGTTTTGTTTACACGTGGACAAGACAAGTTTATGCTATACAAAACGCTTATATTCCAGTCTTGATTAACGGAGCCGAGTTCAAGACAGTAAGCAGAAAAGTGGCCCTCTTGAAAGAAATAATGTTCGGCAGCCCCACTGGTTAGAGACGATAAGAAATACCAAATGTTCACAGTAGCCTGGCATCAAGTTGGATTTAAGAATGCATTGTCTCCGACAGGAACCTTTTATGGATCAGGAGATTGGTAATCAAGAAAGTGCATGAGTTTTGGATAAATAATTCCGACTATATGGATATCAATTTAAGTCTTACATGATCTTCAGAATTTGGTAGACGTATGGCTACGAGAATTTATTCCCGTGCTCTTGTACTTAAATTATATGCCCCATCGGAGTTACCGAAACAATTAATGTACACTGTGTATCAGGCATACAGCAGATGTCATAATCCAGTTCATCGGGGCCTGTCCTATCCTTAATAACACTTGGCGCCACTGGGGAAAAAACAGTCTTACTTTGGATGAATTAAAAACTGTTCTAAACGGTTCTGGATCTGGTACTTTTGGATCTTCTGGTTTCAAATGACTTTTGACTATATAGTATCAATCCCTCGCTTGTCAGGCCTGGCACTACAGTTTAGAATAGAAAGGATCAGTAGGTACTAGTCCCCTGGTGGCACTCGATACAGCTTTTTATTTTTATTTTTAAAAAAGTAGGAAGCATGTAACGATTCGTTACAATATTAAATAAGACACATCTAAGCTAAACTAACTAAAAACATATTTATGCGACATACACCAACATTTAAATTCAATTTTCAACGAATTTACTTCAAAACCATGAAAATTATAACATAAAGTTAATAAAAATTGACTTTGAGAGTTATGGGCTCATAGGCATAATCACTCTGAATCATCTTCATAACTTCATAAATACAGCTCCAAACCATAGCCGTTTCTCATTTAAATGCGTTATTTTAATCCTCTCAATGAATAATTTACTTACATATTCAATTTACCCTTATGGAGGTCGTACACACAGGATCGGTAAATGTCAGAATTTTTTCTGAGTTTAATCAATTCCATCGCACACACAAAATTCAAAAAAGTTGAATTTATGAAATTGAAATATCTTCTTTTGCACGACTTGAAATATATAAGTATGTATTTTAGGTACATTCGAAATCCACAAGGGATATATATATATATATATGAATAGGATATTGAGTGTAGGGTAGAGCCCAGCCGCACGAAGAACCCTCATAAAGTTCAACCATTGTCACATTATCATTTCAATTTACTATCCTCTCTTGTTGTTGACAATCGAACAAAAGAAAGTTTTGCTAATCTATGGACATAGTCTAGCGATGGCAAAAGCAACTCCTGCTGCTGCCGTTGCTGGTCCTACCTACTAACCAAAGCATTTATTTATTCCCAAAGTCATCATCTGATCAATATCAATAAATCAAAAAAAAAAAAAAACCAGCCAAGACCCGGAGAAGAACCTACTAGCTAGCTATATCGCAGGTTAACGCAGACATTATTATTCCATTGCTTTGGATGAGTTGCTTCTGCGAAGGATGATCTGTGATCACGACAACCCGCGGCTGAAGATTCTGTACACCCGCCACTGACCTTCATCCATGGAGCGCAGCAGCAGCTTGAATCTAGAATAAAAATTTAAAAAAAAAGCTCTTTTCGGCACATTGTTGCGCTGTTGAGATACCAACGCTTACCACAGACCAGCGCTAACAACGCAGCACAATTGTTAGAAGATGGGGAATGCGAAAATAAAACGTATAACATGAGAATTGTTGTAATAACTGAATTATTAAGAAACGAATTATAAGATCGCAAGGATTCGATCCTTTCTGCATAGAACCAGAGAGAGGCTACTTATATCAACTCAAACGACTCAACGTCGTAGAACTAGTTTTTTTTTCTGTGTCTCGACCATATTCAATAAGACGCTGGGGATTACCATGAATTGAATGTTATGCCCACATGATGCACATAGTCTAGCCGAATGAAATACATACATGGCTAACATAGTTTATTTTTATTCTTCTGCATTAGCAATTCTGTACATTTTTATAAACAAAAAATCAACAAAATCTCGTACATATATTTCTTTTTGTGCCATCCGTCTGTCGAGATATGCGGAGTCTGAATAACTTGTGAAGGATTTATATCGACATTTGAAAAGAACTCGCGCTGCCTTCGTAACCTGTATCTGCTCGTAGATGTGTGCAGCTCTAGCTCTGTGGCAAGTGTTTTAATGTGTCTACAGCCCTTCAAACAAGATGATATTCAATTAATTTATTAATCGTCTTGTTCTTATGTCGATTTAAGTGATTTATTTATAGATAAATGTGTAGTTGTTGATGTTGCATTTAAAAGTTTAAAAATAGTAATCTTGAATTAATGTTTTTTTGTGCAGTTTGCTGGTCAGCTCTTTTGTTTTCCTCATTATCTGCAATTATGGAAATGTTTTGAATGTATTTTTAGTAAGTTATGAGTCAAGTTTAAAGTATTTTGCTTTGAATTATATATATACATATATATTTAATACTTGTAACTATTTTTAACGAATATTTGCTTAGCATAATTCCTTATAATTTAGTAGAAAAAGTAAATGGAGTTTGCAAATGTCAATGAAAGCAACTTGATTAAAAAAGTATTTTGCGATCTTTTTGTTAAGTTTAAGTTATGCTATATTGAATTTTATTTCAATAAATATGTTACAATTAAGGATTGGAATAAGTCATAATGGGTTTGGCATATGGCCGTGTACCAGATTGACAAAATATAGACTATTATTTTGTATTAAAATTCACCTTTCATAATATGCTTTCTGTAATGAAGTGCTGCTACTGAGTAGTTAGAAAGGACATGCCACCCTTTTTTACTATTTAAGATAATTGTTGCGTCATCTTCATCCAAGATATGTTTTCCAAACATTGGTAGTCGAAATTCTTGTAAGAGATTGTGTTGCTCATTCACCTGAATTGTCAGATTCATTCCACATTCATTTGCTAATTTCTGCCATTCTTGGCAAATGCTTCCATTTACAGTTAGATATTCTTTTTAATGATTCGTTTTGTATTGTTGATTCATTCTTGTCTAAAATTTTAAAACATAATTGAATTTGATTTTTAGGGTGTTAGGGAGCAAGGGAATAGTTCCTTCAATGTGTTGCATATGTAGGTGTTTTTTTTTTAACCGAAATATCCTTTTCACGAAGTACCGAAGAAATTCTGTATCTCATTTGTTACCCATATATGAGTTCTGTAGAGCACAATTGAGGCTGCAGACGACTAGAAAAGGTTATGCTTTGCAATTAGAGCCACTTTATTGTTTTTGAAGCAACGTTCTCAAATTGCATAGATAGGAGTTATTCATTCTTACAGGTTTCAAATATTTAAAGGATTTATCTCATGGCTCGCAATAAACTTAAATAAAACAATATTTGCTTATATGTCTTATAAGTTTTTAGCTCCTTGTGCTTCAATATCGTAATATCGTAAAAATCGAACAGTGTTCCACAACTTTCTC